>JAMKCF010000002.1:17152846-19552846 GCA_023634235.1 Pisaster brevispinus | reverse complement strand
GGCATGGGAAATATCAACCTTGACGATGACAGAACTTCAAACAATGCCCTGTGCAGTGGAGCATTCGTCACACGCACAGGCCTTAAGCTTTAAACTTGTTTTTCCTAATGATAAACCAACGAGTATGTACATAATGGCCTTGTACCGGTAGCGTCAAGTGTTATTGAAACTCCGATTTAAATCCCATTGTGCGACAATCAGTGTCAGACATCGCCAGTCAAACAAAGCTTAGAGACTGTACACTATTTTAGATATCAAAATGTAGTTATGGCGCATGAAGGGCTAGACATGAAAGAACGGGTAAGGAACATAAAAGATTCACTTTGTGGTGAAATAGATGGATTGCACATGACCTCAGTGGCCACCATCTTTGATGACAAACAATGGAAAAGTGCAGGGGTGTACGCGCTGCGCGCGACTCTCAGCCAATGATAGTTTTTCACGCGTGCACGTTTCATCAACGATGGCGGCCAATGCAAGGTAGCTCCTAGACACGTAGATTTTATAAAACCTCATCAACATAAAAACAGGTGGACAGTGCAAACAACGATAACCAACAAATTTGGTAAAAATGAAAAAAAAAAAGGCCTGTAGGGTGACGGGGTTACCATTTTTTCTTTCCGCCGGCTCTACGAAATGAGAAAGAGAGTGGCAAACTTTCACCACTTCCATCCCCTCGGTCCAGTCCAGCTATTTGGGTCCTGTTGGGTCGGGGAGTCCTGGGTTTGTCATGTATAATAACAAGTAAAAATTGGGTTTGCCCCACAAAATGTACTGATATTAATATTAATTAATTGAGTCTAAAGTTAATATGAACTTCATAACTAACCATAAAATACCTAGGCCATTTTGCTGCATTTAACTGTCCTTCCAAGTTCCATTTTACTAGATGTTCCAAACACTTCATGGCTAGTTGTGGTTAATGGGAATAAGTGGACTGGGGTTAAGACTGTAGTCGCCCGATCCATCCTTTTCCTTTCAAATTTCCTTCCAAACTTTCCCACGCTGACGAGACGAACTTTGAGGTAATTTTCAAGAGGGATCTTTTTAATAATGTATGCTTCCCGCTCTCCTTATTAACAGAATGGATGTCGACGCCGTTTTCAAATTTCTCGGAAATTCCGGGCTGTTGCAGAATGTCAACTTTTTAATGTTTAGCTTCTCCACGTTGATCTCGCCACTTCACATGGTCGGGGCAGCGCTGACGATAGGTCAACCCGACGGGTACCGCTGCAAAACACCCGCTGGGTTCTCCACTAACCAGACGATTCCCTACTACGTGAACGAGCAGGGTCTAATTGAATACGAAAGATGTCATTTGTACGACGTGGTGAACGGTACCGTTACGTCGAACCTGACGGGCTGCACGTATGGATGGGAGTACGAAACCACGAACGGGGAGACCAGTGTAGTTACAGATGTACGTTCACGCCATGGTGCTGCCATCTTTGATTTATATTCTAATAGATCTTTCTTTTTGCAACGTCACAGCCGGAGTTTTTGCCAACCGATGCTGGACAAATATGTGAAGCCATAAATGCAAAGCAAAAACAGATAGCCACAGTTTGTAACAATGTTACACAATATTCAAAAATAGTGTTAAATTTGTTGGAAACAAAGCAACCAATCATGCATGGGATATATATTTTTTTGTAATTGAAAGTTTGCAGAAATGTTGAATTTTGAAACAATGTTTTTCTGCCACAGACTTGTAGACTAATCAATGTGTGATCATCGGCATATCTTATGACACAACAACTTATGACTCAACAACAACATCATTTCCACTGCAAACTGTTATTTCTCCCAGTAAACTTAATCTCAAGTTTGTAACCCCTCCTCTTGCAGTTGAATCTCGTCTGCGACGAAAGTCTGTTGGGCGGCGCCATGCAGTCCATTATGCACGTCGGGACTATAGTGGGTTCCTTCATCCTGGGCCAGATCTCGGACACCGTCGGCCGGCGTAAAACCCTCATGGTGTCTCTCTTCGGTCTCGGGGTCTGCGGGACGGCCTTGGCCTTTTTATGGAACTACACTGTCATGGCCGTGCTGTACTTCATCATTGGCTTCTGGACAGGAGTAAGTAGATGAACCACCGCTGCCAAATCAAAATCTAATCAAAGTTCATGCCATTTTGTACGAAAAAAAGGTCTTGATATATTTGTATTCATGAAACTAAACACATACAGGTCGTAAGGCTTCTGGCTGACACCCCGAAACAAATTGACGAAAAATACATTTAAAAATGTGAGACCGAAAGCATTAGGGCTGGATAGCTTAGATGGTCGAACTACGACACGTTAATCCGGAGATCGCAGGTCCAAGTCCCAGTCTTGTCAATTTTTCTTTGTTCAACCCGAAACTAAAGACGGTTACAGACAGCATTTAATAAACCAACACATTTTGGCATGTGCAGATTAACTATTGGTGTAAATTTCATAGCCGTACACAAATCAGGTTTTCCATCGTATCATTTACTTTTTGGTTGCTTTTTGAAATCTTGAGTGGAATAAAGTTGGTACCGGTGTATCGATCCTTTTGAGGCATCCATCTAAAATTGTCATCAGAAGGGTGGTTTAAATACCGTATTTCTTCCCTTACACGAAAAGGTAATATCTTTATTTAACACAAACCAAAAGAAACCTCCCATTTGTTTCTCGATTACAACGCGATTGAAATCAAATATGCATTCACCCCTGGCACGACGCTCAACAACCCTCCGCACAATACGCGTCCACCAATGTCCACCATTTTGGGGCTTAACTCCTAGGCGTACCAACCTCGTTCCCAGGGGTGATCGATCTCGCTGCGCCATGTTTTTTCCCAGCACGCGCTGCGTCGCTCATAAAGCTTGCTCATTAGTGACGAGAAGTATTGATACGGTGCGCTGCCCACTTCCAAAATGGCGGACAGAATATGAGGCGCGTGTCAGTGTGCCGCACGTCGTGAAATGGGTCATTGCACTTTCTTTGCAACTGCGTTCGTTCCAGTAATCTAGAATTTTTTTCTTTTCTTACGCAGGGTGTCTTGACGTGCGGCTACGTTCGAGCAATCGAGATGTTCCCAACAAAGAGGCGGATGGTTGGTCACATGATCAACGGACTCATGTACGGCTCGGGGGTGTTGCTCGTCTCACCGATAGCTTACCTGTTCCCGAATTGGCGCCATTTTCAACTTGCAGTATCATTGCCGTGCTTCGTGCTTGCCCCTTGCATCTGGTAAGCATCAATGGACCTTATGCACCTGACGTCATCTGAGTAAGGCGCTCTCGATTAGAGGTCAAAAGAAGGATTCTCATTACCCTCTGCTCCATAACGGGTATGGTACACTGCTCATGGAAGGAGAGTCAAATTTTGAAATGGCAAATGACTTAATTTCTGCCACAGCATAAAACTGGATTAATGCGCGCGCACAAAATAATTGTACAAAGGAATACCGGACACGGGGCAAACTGGCCAAACAGACACACGTGAAGCACAACCTCGTCCACCGACACCAGTTCTTCAACACACCAACACAAACGTTTAATCACACCCCTTCTGGTTTATCCCTTTTAGGTTTTGTTACGAGTCCCTCAGGTGGTTGGTCCAGAAGGGTCGATTTGAAGAAGCCGATAAAATCATCACCAGAATCGCAAAGACGAAAAAGCTCAACTACACCGGCTATCATAACCTCCCGTCTGAGGAAATTGAAAAGATTCCCATGGAGATTGTTAGGGACTCCAAACCCATTCAAAATGGCGGGAATCGAAACGTGGCAGACGAAAAATGTCCCAGTTTACGGACAGGACGAGGGAACTCAATTGTCAGCGTGGCATCGAGTACTCACATACCGTCGATTGTGAAGAAACGTTACAAGAGGTACTCGGTTGTGGACCTCTTCACCACGCGTTTCATGGCAACGCAGACGCTGATCGTTTTCTTGTGCTGGTAGGTTCTTTATAATGTCAGCGTAGAGGGCGTTGAATAACTTGAGTATAGAAGTAATACTTGTTCATAACCGTTTAGCCAGCGACGTTCATAGTCAACTTCCAAGTAGAGTACAAACTAATGAAGTCCAACTGTACACTTTAGAGCGCCCTCACCATGTTGACACACAGATGGCTTTGACCTTTTTAAATTGCCCTTTTTGAAATCTTTTCGTGCACATTTTTAAACTCACATGACAAAAAGAAGAGAAACTTGGCATTGCAACTATTTCTGCCTCACCTCTGGCTTTAACTAATAAAAAAATATTTATTTATTTTTCTGTTAACTCCAGGTTTACAGGTAACAGTGTTTACTTTGGATTGATCATCAACACTTCAAATTTAGCCGGAAACAAGTATCTGACCTTCTTTTTGATGTCCCTGTTCGAAATGTCCTGCTATCCAGTTGATTTCTTCGTCATGAAAAGGTAAAGATCTGGAAAGATGTGTTTTATTTCAAAAAAATACATTAATGTTCTCCCGGATTTCTGATGTTTAAGCAACTCACGGAAACGGGAGAGAGGCACCGGTTGGACAAACCCAGTGGTTTCATTGGACAGAATTGTTTATCAGTGACGCGTGGCATACCATTTATTTTGTTCCTTGCTCTATGGTATAGTCACCATAGAGGAGTATGTGTGGGTAGGTATACACATCCAAACCAAACTGGGGTCCTATATGAGAGGACAATAGGGTCCCCAGTTGGGTAAAGATCCACAGTTGGAAAGTGTACAAAAGCAATGAGAGCTGTTGCCAAAAAGAGTACAAACAAAAGAGGACAATAGGAGGTCTCCGATTGCAGGTGATGCACTTATGCTGTGGAGCATTTTGAACAATAGAACAACACGGTTTCCTTTTTTCCACCTGGAGCTCACAAGAGAATTCATTAGAAAGGGAATAATAGAACAACAATAGTAGGACCCCACAGACCGGATCCGTAAGGTCGTGTGCCCTTTTGGGGTGCCCTTGTTTTACACAACGGAACAATGAAAATAGAACAAGGAAATGTTTTGTTCAACCTGGACCCCAAGGTGGAATTCCGATTAGAAAAGAGAATAATTAATAGAACAGCAATGACAGGACCCCATAAGGAACCAAACCCGTAAGGTTGTGTGTCTGTGTACGGTAGGCTACATACACAGCATTATGGCATGAGGTCAAAGGTACATTGGCAGGAAACTGACAGGTTCCAAAGGCCGGTATCTGGCGTTATTCACGAGCCTCTAAGTGTGAAGTCAGATGTTTGGACAATAACCGCAATTGTTCAGCACACAATTTAAAGGAACACAACAAGCTACCAGCCAAAGTCATATGTTACATGGTTTGGGACATACGTGTATTCCCGCTATAATAATTATTGTTATGCGAGATAATGTAAAAAAAGTTTTGTTTCTGCTAAGTACTCTATGAATTATTGTTATTGTTGTTATTGATAAGATTTGTATAGTTTTATTTACTTAATTTTTTTTTCTCTACCAGGTTTGGAAGAAAGCGACCGCTCATTGCAAACTTTCTAGGATCAGGCGTGGCATCAGTAATCGTTGCATTCACACCAAAACAGACAGGTAATTTCACTAGTTGTTTCAATGAAATGGAAAATGGATTTGCAACGATGTGAAATAAGTCAGCCGCAATACTCTGACTGAATGTGCTTGCCCTGATTTGTAGCTTAAAGGAGAAAATAATGCTATTATTGTTATTATTAACCAACATTTATATAGCGCTTCTCCCACGGATCGGAGCGCTTGACATTAAAGGAACGGTCTACCTACTCCAAATATTAGTGACCATAAAAACTTGCTTCGTAAGAAGCACTGCAGCTGTTGATAATGTATACCTTTTTGAGAAACAATTCCCTGTTGTTGTTCTATTATTCCCTTTTCTGAAGAATTCCCCTGTGGGGTCCATTGTTCCGTTGTGTTTTGGACCCTACAAAGACCCAAGGGTATGCCCACACACGCGCACCCCAGTCTGTAGAATTTCCATGTTTTTTTTGTTTTCTGTTTTTCTTGGTCTCCATAAGGTACCGAAAATGAGAGCACACACTCACACACACACACCACACCTGCATGTGGATTGAGAAAGTGGGGTCCTGCTATTGTTGTTCTATTATTTCCTTTTCTGAAGGATTCTCTTGTGGGGGGTTCAGGTTGAACAAAGAATTTCCTTGTTGGGTCCATTGTTCCATTGTTGAAAAGACCCCACATGGAGTGCTATCGAAGCCCAAGTGTGTAAACACCTGCAACTGGGGACCTCCTATTGTCCCTCTTTTGTTTGGACTTTTTGGCAACAGCTGTTGTTTTTGTATACCATCTGGGGACCTTTACCCAACCGGGGACCCTGTTGTCCTCTTTTGTTATTGGTCCCCGGTTTAAATGTGAATACAAACTCACACACCACCACCACTAATATTCACCAAATGTCACTGCAAACAGAGGCAACTCACTTTGTGGGATTTGGGGTGGACGACACTCAGTGCAGGGTTAAAAATATTGTTCATCAAATAAAAAGATGTCTTTCATTAAATAAATTCTGTTTACAGTTCAAGGAATAATTTAGGTCTTTAGCGTTGGCTGTCTAAAGTGATATCAGTGGGTGAATTCAATATTAAATTTGAAAAGCAAATATAAGTATTCTTTTATTTGTTGTGCTCAGAGGGCGGAGTGAGCCTTGTGGCTGCCATTGTCGCCATTTCGATCATTGGAAGATATTTCGCTGCAGCTGTCTTTGATATCACGTATCTAATTTCAGTGGAAATTTTTCCAACGGTTTTACGGTGAGTCCAACTATGTATTGCCTCGTCATGAAGATCAGAAATTAACTGCTAATTAACAGCTATTATTAATTAATTACTCAAGAATATCTGATTTGGTAGTCAACACTTATCTCATCTTTGACATCAGCCCATGGCCCTTTTGGAAAAAAGGTGCGTCTCCCATACATTATTATCATGGGTTGCATGCAGGAAGTTGAGCCAAAGGAGGGCGCTAGCTGGCGAAACTTCAACACAAATTCGTCTTGTATTTTGGGACTGAATTGCCGGAGGACAAGATCCCATGTGACACCAGCTCAGAGTTAGACCCTGTCAGTAATTTTGATAAAACGTGCTTTCCTACGAACGGGGCTTCAGACAGGTGGGGACGGGGCCTTAACCGGTCAGAACCCAAGCCGGAGCCGAGGTTTTGATAAAGGCTCTTTGATGGGATTGGGTTGGCTTTTCATGCATCAGAATTGGCCATTCACAACACAAACTTGCATGGATTCCTGGTCGAGTTGAAATAAAAACCACTCAGCTTGCGTTTGAAAAAACCAAAATCTACAAAGTTTAGAAATCACAATTACTACTGTTCAGTGTTCTGTTACAACATGATATCGGTCCTTGGAAAAAAGTAGGACATTGTTGAGCACAAGGGCTGACCTACTTGTCTAATAATGGGGTAGGGTTTAACATACTTTTCAGGCTATTTTAAATCACAGTTTTTCAGGATTTTCGAAGGGTAAAAGAATCGGAAATCAGACTAAAGTAGAAATACTATCATGCCTGTGTACATGTTTTACCTTTAGGAACATCGGCTTAGGAACGTGTGTAACTGTTGGACGAGTTGGTGGTGTCATAGCTCCCTTCGTGGTTTATCTGGTAAGTTGAAGTGTCCAGCATGGCCACAATGGTCCTCATGAAACTCTTGGTGGCAGCAAATATAGTTCAAACATCAAGGCCCAATTTCATGGCTCTGCTTATCGTAGGCAAAGAATCGGCGCTTACGGAAGCAGGGGAATACTTTGCTTACATCAAGCGTATTTCACGGGGTAAGGGGGCAGAGAATGTTTGCTTGTGCGCGTGCGTACTCACCGTTATTATGCATTCTTCGCTTACACAGCTAGCGCAGAAATTCGGCGCTTGCAAAGTATAAAGCTGAGAATGGTGATCCTAAGCGCAGAATTTGGCGGTAAGCAGAGCCATGAAAATGAGTGCAGGTGAAATGTTCGTGTCACTGTGATCAAGCTCAAAATTCTTTTCAATGATGTTGGAGAACATCAAGACCTATGTCTAAAGTTCAGCAGGGCCCATGTGACTCTCAAAATATTGAAGAATTAGTGTTGCAGTTTTTTGACGAAAGCAAGATTTGTCTGCTCAAAAAAGTAACACGTGTTGTTGTGCCTTTCTTGCAGAATACAGTGAGTGGCTGGTTACCACTGACAATATTTGGTGCAATCTCCATCACTTCCGGCTTGCTGGTAACCCTGCTACCTGAAACACGTCATACTCCACTACCGGAAACGTTTGAGGATGCCGTCGAACTGGCTGACAAAGGTCGCGGCAAATTTGAGCCCATTCCCGAGCATGTTTAGAGTGCCCTCTTTTGGCTGAGTTTTGCAAAATGGTATTCTGTATACATGTATTATGATTTCACATTGATGATTATTTTCATGTGGTTAGAAAGAAAGATAATTCTGCAAACGTCAGACAGTTCGCGAAAATGAGGTTAACCAAATTGACCTAATTCATCTGACGTCATCACCCACGAGGGGAGGGGGCTTGAGTTTGGGTGATGTCCTTGTGCGTTAATGTGCAGTGTGGATTTTAAGCAACGCGTGCGCGGTTAGACGCACACTATTGACCCATTGCAGACGTCGAATGCACCTCCGCGAAAATGCGCCATTTTTTGCGGCCAATTCTGTTGTGTGCATTTTGACTCTCAAAATGGGGGACAGGATAGCCGCGTGTAAAGTGTCCTGTGTAGACCCATTGCATTGGCCGCCATCGTTGATGAAACGTGCACGCGCGAAAGGCTATCATTGGCTGAGAGTAGTGCGCAGCGCGTACACGCGTATTCTTTTCAAGTGTTTGTCATCAAAGATGGCAGTCAATGACGTCATGTGCAATTCATCTATTGACAATTTTTATTTGACTCGTTCAAGGTGTCAGACCATAGACGGTGCAAGCCTCGCGACGATAAGGTGACCATTGAGCTTCCGGGCCAACAGCTATGGGAGATTAACGTGTGTGCATTTTGTGTGTGTTTTTTATTTTTGTCACATCACTTTTTTCCACCCCAAAAACATATTGGTTGAATAATTACATTAAAAACTGACAATGTAATAAATAAAATTAATATAAATCTGGAAACTTATGAACAAAATACATATATTGCTCGACCTCTAACATCCGGCTCGAAGTGTTAAATTTGCAAATTTACTTCGACTGTGTTGCGCAAACCGTGTCGACTGCACTAACAAACCGAAGTTAGGTAGTATTTAGGATCGGGATATAAGCGCTTTGATTCAGCGTGAAAACAGACCTTGTGTTGCATGGATTTTGTTGACGTGCGTTGCATGGAGTAGCCGGGACACCGACGTACTACGTTTCGCGCCGTCTGGGGCCAACTACCACTAAAGTAGCAGCTTACGCGAGTTTGCATGCTTGACGTCAAGAATCCCGACGGTCGCCTTTTATTGCATGTTCTTTATGATCAAACGTGAAGCAATAAATTAAACACTCACTGTCTTGTAAAGCACTTTGATAATCATGACAGGTTTGGCTGATTTGATGTAAAATGTCAACGAGTAAAAATCATTCACTGTGTTTTAACAGTATTTTGTTCAGGTGGCTGAAAATGTACAATGATGCACAGTGTTTAAACAGTATTTTTTCGTGTGATATGCTCCTATAAATTTTGACCATACTTGCGTTTATGCATAATAAGTGCATACTTTATGTTTCAAATTTGGAAAAATTCCAATATTCATAGACCTTTAATGTATAACATTTGCTACGATTAACAGATGAGTTTAAAGGGGTTGTGTCGTCATGATCAAAGCAGAACTGTCGCCGTAAGCTACATGGAACTGAGAAAGAATTTATAACTCAATGTACAGCCACAGGCATGCTTTGATCTTGACGACACAGCCCCTTTAATGGCCGTCTTTTCATGTCTTCCTGATGCCGACAATTTGCAGTATTATTCACAGTTGGGTTAATTATTAAAAGGGCGTTTGTCACTGTCATCATGACCAAAGTAGAACTGTGGCTGTACATGGAACTGTGTGAGAGTTCTGATAATTCCATGTACAGCCACAGACATGCTTATTGTGACGAAATATCCCTTTTAATGGCCGACTTTCAAGTGTGATTTAATGTCTTCCTGGTTCGCAAGATTTGCAGTATTATAAATAAAAATAAGTTTATACTTTTACACAGTTTACATGGGTTGAGTGTTGTTGAAGTCTATTCAAAGCGACCTATGAACGAGGTTGGACAGCGTCGGAATAATTATTTTCGTTTAATCGGGCATAAGAGAATTACAACAACTTGCAAAACTGAAATACTGGCAACTAGGGGGACCACGGTTCGAACCACGACCACACCTCTCTGACGGAGATGTTTTCAATGTCCAGTCACCAGTCTTTTTCTATAAGTGAAAACCTATTATTTAAATTGTCATCTTTGTAACTCAGAGTACGCCCAATAGTTTATTCTGCATCTCTCCTGCGCCAGGAGTGACTTTTAGACAGAAGTGGCGCATTATAAATGGCCACTATTTTATTTTTTATTTTACCATTATTGTTTTGGATTATCATTATAAGCGGTAATGTAGATAATATTATAACTAGAGATAAATTTTTAATTCGCTTCTAATGTATTAAAAGATTTGATTACTTAATTTGTTTTACTAAAAATAGACACATTAACTATTTACTTCGCTAGTTATTACTTTACTCTCACGGTGTAATATTTTGCTGTGTAAAACTGCTGGGCACAAAAACTATGTAACATTATTTTGGTTAGTAGTGGGTAATGCAACAATTCTTGTAGTACCCCTCACTGATGTAAAATATAATGCACAAAGAAAAGGTAATACCGTATAGATCCCTTGCACAACGCGCAGCGCACTCACACGCGCCTATCCTGTCTGCCACACAAAACATGCACAAAAGACTTGACTCCCAAAGTGATGGTAATGGTCATAGATATAGAATATAATACCTAGATCGGCCGCGCGTGTGCGCGCTCCACAGCCTGTGTAGAAAAAGATTTGGTTCGCTATGGACGCAGTAAAATGTCACGTGCTTGAGGCGACGCGCAGATATTGACAATGCCAATTTCATGTTTTAGAACTTATGCACAACATGATGTCATATCAGTAGGGCGCCCTAGAGGCCAAAAAGCGGCCGTTCATTGGCCAAACCTGTGCGCCACGCGTACAAATCTGCGCGTTGCCTCAAGCACGTGACTAATGTCAGCCCCCAGGCTGAACCAGCGTATTGTACGCGCGGCTGATCTAGGTATTATATTATATATCTATGGTAATGGTAGACGCGCATTACTCGGAGGTGCGTTCCGCGTTGTGCAAGGGGCATATACCCAACATTGGGTAGGAAATCACATAGCATAACACCGAGGTTCGAATTACTCAAGAAGTGGGTAAAACAACTTTGTTTTTACCTCAAGGTGTAACTTTTGCAACACGTGGTACTCATTGTTTTTATTTATATAAAAAAAGCAAACAACAGGCCTTCTAAAAGGAACACAGCTATAAATTAATTTATGCACAGGAACCGATTTTAAGAGCAACATGATTGGGGGTAAATTAAACTACACAACAGTAATGGCTAAATGGCTAAATTAATAAAACCCAATCATGAGTAACAAAATAACCCCACACCTGGTTAAAATGAAGGTTGATTAACGTTTTTATTTTTAGAGTGTTACAGAACTGGTATCGACTTGTTGCACCGGACTGTCCCCTCCGTGGACCCGGGTTCAAACGCCCACATTTCCCGGGCTTTGACCTAAGGCATTTGGTCCCTGGCTCTCTTACTTTCCTCCAACACTCTAAATATCTGATATCTTCAAGCCCCGTGTCACGGAGCCGGTGTCCTTGGGAAATCTGTTTGTGTCCCCCCCCCCCCTCCCCCCGGAGATTATGTCCCCCATTATGGGAAATTAACATAGGCTGAAGGAGTATGATTCAACAGAGGGCGCTATCAGAAGATATTTGTACTCATCGGTTCGCCGTTTGCGGGGGTGGGGACAGAATCTCCTGACATACCGGCACATTAAAACAGAGAACTGTCCATTCCAATTCATGAAAACTGTATAACTGTATACAATACAAAATAATAAAACATTTTACAATACTGTAGTGTGGAATGTTGATGGTAAAACCTGCTCTTGCTTGTCGGATGTGGGCAGCATAATAAATCAACTGAAAACATCCTCTACCGAATATTTCTTTTTAAATAAAAAAATTACAAAGGAAAAAGTGTTTACAAACGATTTGAAAAAGTTAATACAAAGTTTCCTTACATTTAGAATGTATCGTTTACTTACTTTGTAGATAGTTGAGATCTTACAAGCCTAGCCCTATGGTTCCAGTGTGACACAAAACTCGGGAACGCTTTCGATGTTCCATTTCGGAACTCCGGTTATTTACAATGGGAACGCACACCAGAACGGCGAACTCCCCTCTGTGTGAGAGAATGTTGTTAGCAAGGGTAGGCTGAACATCCGTTCATACGAAGTCTCACTTCAAACACCAGGCGTTGTAGAGAACACCAAGCGTTCCATAGGAACGCATGGTGTTCTTGATAAGAGCGTTCCAAAATAATGGACTAATACTGTTGGCAAGTAGTGAAAGTGTTAATACCCGTGACAGGTAAAAAATAAAATTCCCCCCTTTTCTTGTTTGTCTAACTTCTCACTCAATTCCTTTAACTCACGCTTTTGATATTCAAATTAAATCGAGAGCCCTCCACGTCTGGTTTCCGGACGCACCAATAATCCCATACCGCATGAAGACAGCTTTATCGTTAGCCTGAACCATTGATCTATAAATACAGATCAATGGCCTGCACATTCTGACGTCACACTTTGAGAAAGACAGGGGACCAGTCTACTCTTACATTGTACCTCAGCACTGTCTTCATTGTACGGATCGTCACGTTGTTGCAACAAGGTCGCATGTCACATTTTTGTTAATTGAGTTAAAATGTACAAAAATAATGTGCTTTAATTTTGTCTGAATATACTGTAAAAATTTGTATTTTGTCAAAAATAAACAATAAATAAAAAGAAATGGCTCATTAACAACAAATGACTTAATAATTTGTTAACTTGTTCTAGGTGTAACAAAGTCGTATCTTAACACATACGACGTTGTTGCATCGAGAATTATTACGTCATTCCCATCGATTGCACGCGGTGCACATTAGTGCAACAAAGTTGTACTTTCAAGGTACGACCTTTTGACCAATCTAAAACCGCGTGAATCGTCAGTGCATAAAGCTCGTATCAACAATTACCATGGTAATTTATGGAACAAAACTTGTTCTGTGTATATATAATTGTTAATTTTTATTATAAATGTCTTCATAATTCCTATGCACAAATGAACGTGTCTTAAACAACTGATTGTTTAAAACATCCCAAACTTTAGAAAGTGATTTGCGCAAAACGACCGAAATTCAAGGTACGACCTTCTTGCACTGACGCGACGAGATCTAAGAATTAAAGAGAATTACCAAACCGTCAGAACAGCGCCCCGACCCAATATGAGTGCCACTTACTCATCCCTTGCCTTGGCGAGTTGGCTAGTCCTTCCCTGATAACCTGGCTCCGTCCTCGACCGTCTCTGGCAATGGTTTATTGTGCGTCTCTGGTAGAGTCAGAACGAGAAGGCCGGAAACCAGTGAGGCGATACCAAAGACTATCAGGGGGATAGACCCGTGTATGAAGTTCTAAATGGAGACAAATTCACTCTTTCAGTTAGCCATTTGAAGCTTAATTGAAACTAAGTACACATCTAGTTATAGTTTTGTAAATACACGTATTTATTTTTGTAAATTGTATTTCTTCTTAAACTTCAACTCGAATACAAAGTATAGTCTTGTACACAACGGTGTACACAAATTTGGGTTGAACAAACAAGAATGAAAGAGAACGGGATTCGAACCTGCGACCTCCAGATTAACGTGCCGGTGTGGCAGGAGATCCTGCCCCCGGAGATTCTGCCGCCCCCCCCCCCCCCCCCGCTTCCATACGGCACACTGTGTATCTTCTGATAGCGCCCTCTTTTAAATCAACCTCCCTCATCACATGTCAAATCCCCCCCCCCCCCCGGGGAGGCAGAATTGCCAGGGGACTTATTTCCCTATATGAAACGACCGGCTTTCTTGATTCGCTCTTTTATCCGTTAATTTGGAGGTCGCGGGTTCAAAACAATGTTTCTATGTTCAACCCAAAATTGATCTAGAATTGACCCAGTCAGTTTCCCTTCTGGGTCCATTACTTTATACGTAAAAAAACAATCATACGACTTACAAGGTACACGACGAACGGGGCGACAATGCCACCGATGCGCCCGAACACAGATGCACTCCCAGCTCCGATATTTCTTTAAAAAAAAAAAAAAAAAAACCCATAGAAACCTCATGGTTTATTTTTTTTTGGGGGGAAAGGCACAACTGAGAAACACTGTTATTAAAATTTATAAATTGAAGGACTGCAACCGATAACATGTATGCAAAGGTTTAAAGGATAGGTTTATAGATCGGTTTTTGTCAACGTAATGCTGTTGGGGGGTTTTCAGCTGAATACAGTGTCTGCTTGCTGAGAAAACAGCAACAAACCTGTCATAGTATTTCTACAAGGACGTCGAATCCATCCACGTTTTAACGAGGTGGCATTATAATTTGTATCAACAGCATCTCCGGCCGAGCATTTGCAAATGGACACCAACCCTCAGAAATCTGAGAAAAGACTTTCATGCATGAATTGTTTCTCAGATTCAAATGTTTTGGGGAGAAAATTTAAAGAAAACATATTACGTGGAAAGGAATCCTTTCTTAAAATAGTTTACACTTAGGCTGCGGTGCTTTCCACCACGTAAGCTTTTATTGTCGTTAATTTTTGTAGTACTTTACCCGACCTAAGAGGTTTAAGGGAAAATAAAAACTAACCTCAAAACTGTGGGGAAAACTTCTGCCGTGACGAGATACGTGACGTCAAACGCAGCAGTGATGAAGAACTTCCCAATGATAGCAACACACATACTCAGAACCGTAAGGTCAACTCCACTGTCTGGAATAATAGAGCAAGAATATTCTTACTGCCCTTCTCCCTACCATGACAATCAACAGAGGGCGCTTTGTACAATCCATTTTGGTTTGTACAAAAATGTGACTTCTGGATTGTGAAAGGATATTGGTTTATTGGAAGACTTTTGGACGCTAGGTGGCAGCAGACATACCGGGTATTTGTTTTAACTGCTTTAGTTCTGAGCTTGCGTACACTTCCGAGATGGATTAAAGTCTGCTGCTACGTAACGTCCCCAAACGTCGTCTAGTTCTTAAGACTGTGCAAGTCTTGCGCGTATTCGAACATTGGGACCCGTTAAAGTGTGCGAGTTTGTTTCCTTCACGCGTTAAAGTAATGTACGTGTGACCAAAGTAGTCCCCAAAAATTTCGAATACGCGCGAGACTTGCTCGGTCTATTGACAGTTGCTTCGGAGGGAAAAATAAAGAATTCGCAATGGCGTCATACAAACAAGTCTTAACTTCTTTTAATGAAATGACGTCACACTTAAGTATGATATAAAAACTATTTACTAACTTGTCTTCTTTGGAATGAAGGCGGTGACGAGGCACGCCACGGCACAGAGCTCATAAAACACCACCAGGGGTCTGCGTCTCCCAAATCTGCACAAAGAAATAAAGTGAACTAAAAGAGTGAGACCCTGTGTTTGGAAGTTACTATAGCCAAACGCTGAAAAGTCATACGTAGCCAACAGCCCTAGCCTTAGCCAAGCTGGCTTCAATCGCATACGGCTTCAGTATTACGTTTTTCAGTCAACGGACCTTATGATCTTGACGTCACTGCTGTGTGGCTCCCCCTCACATGCACTGCATAAACCTGGGTGTTAAAATTGACACCATTGGTGTTGTCACATTATGGATTTAAAAAAAAATCAGATTTGACACTATTTCCAAAAACAATTACAATGGTGTTATTTTAACATCATTTATGATGTTAATTCTAATTTAGATCTTGAATTTGAAACCTGGCATGAAGTTATCATCAGAACATCAGTGGCTGGTAGCCAAAAGACCAAGTTGTTTTCGTGTTTGTATTCACCTTATGCAATTATTAACGAACAAAACAAAAAATGGTACAGAGGGGCCCGACTAATTTCCTTCCGATCTCGATTTGATTGCGCGGTCATTTGGAGTGAGGAAAACAATGTAGAGGTCTGGAGTCTTACCTCCCAATGACAAAATAATCAAAGATGAAACACGGAACTTCGGTCAACGCCATTAGGAAGAAGTTCAAATATTTATCTCCCGCCAAATTTGTGATGTTGATGATGAAGCCGTAGTACACGAAATTACTGGTAAACCTGCAAAGAAGAAAAATGTGCTTAGTTTGTTGCACTCAAGTATCGAATATGGTCGATACACTGAGTTGCGGTAGACATCTTTATTTCCAGATTTGATTAATTTACTACCTGTTTTAGATGTCTTCATGGAATGGAATTATTGGAAAACCTGGAAACCTGACGTAGAGGGCGCTCGATTTAATTTGAATATCAAAAAGAATTAGTTAAGGGACCGAGAAGTTTAAAAAACTGAAAAATAACGGGGGCATGTTTATACCTGTCACAACTTGTTTAAGTTGACGTTCTCTGGCTGGAAATCCATGTCCTTTTAAAGCACCATCGAAAATTAAAACATTCACTTATAAATTGGTGTTACTTGTTTACAAATTGTGTACATGTACAGCATATACATAGTGTGTACATGTACACTGTAATGCCATGTACGAGAGAGCGAGGGGCATCCGTTATATACAGCGACAAACTAAACGAGTCGACTGTCCTTGGTACTCAGCCTTAGGCATACAAAAACCATTTCTTCGATCCTCCATCCTAAAACCAAAATCACTTCTTTAGAGACAAGTGTTTCTTTATAGTTTATCTCATGCTTGCAGGTTTAGCCTGACATTTTAGAGCTCAGCAAGTTAAACAAAATACAGTTTGGAAACTTCTCCGACTTTGTTTCACTTGTATTAAAAACAGGAGAAGTAAAGACTTTTAAATGCTCTTTACATTTTTAGTTTTGGAATGAAATATTAGATTTTTCTATTTTTGTGCCGATGAACAGTAAAGAAAAACGGATTTTTTAATAACGGTAATTCCTTCTCCTGTTTTTAATACAAGTGAAACAAAGTCGGAGAAGTTTCCAAACTGTATTTTGTTTAATTTGCTGAGCTCTAAAATGTCAGGCTAAACCTGCAAGCATGAGATAAACTATAAAGAAACACTTGTCTCTAAAGAAGTGATTTTGGTTTTAGGATGGAGGATCGAAGAAATGGTTTTGTAGGCCTAAGGCTGAGTACCAAGGACAGTCAACTCGTTTAGTTTGTCGCTGTAACCAATAACGGATGTCCCCTCGCTCTCTCGTACATGGCAGTACAGTGTACATGTACACAATATGTAATGTACATGTACACACATACATGTTTATATTATAAACAGGATAAGCACCCACACAGCACACACAGGCGTACAGTTAAGTATCCTAAAAGCAAGTTTTTTGCACAATTCCACAATGCAACACTTTACATGCATATTCATGTTTCAAACCTGTGTGAAGAGCGCCCGCATTTTGTTCTGCCGGAACGACGTGCAAAAAAAAAAATTGCTTCCGGGGGGGGGGGGGGGGGAGGGGAATGGCGCGGCATGATCGCACACCACTGGGAACGAGGCTGCATGTAAAGGTATTATATACGTATTTTAATACAGCGCACGCATCGTCGAAAACAAGCCCTGCGCGGTAAAACTCGGTCAACTCCCAGACTTTCCCATTCAAGGTTTACGGTAGGTGATCATCGGTTGAATCGAGTCAATATTTACACAACAGATGAGTGCACGTAACTCATACTTTTTTTTTTTTCTTTTTTTTTTTAACTGTTTGCAATTTTTGCCTATTCTGTACGTGGCCTCTATGGAACCAGAGACAAACACTTACCAGCAATAAAACATCACCAATGATCGGAGGACGAGTCTGCGGGTCTTCAACAAATCCAAGATAGTGTAACGTTTCGTTTTAGGGTCTTCCTGATTGCTGCTTTCACCCTCGTTACCGGACGCCTCTTCTCGAACTTCACTTTTCGTTGAGGGCGCTTCGTTGTCCTCGTTTTTAAGGGTGTCTTGTACTTCATCGGGAACTCGAAGGAACTTCCCCCCAGGTGGAGAAACATTCTTAGATTCGGCGAAGGCTTGAATGATTGCCTCTGCTTCATCCACGCGGCCCTTCTGGACTAGCCAACGGACGGATTCGTACGAGTACCTGAACGACATGAAGGGAGACACATTGCAGATTTTGAAAAAGGAGCCATGATAATGAATGGCATACAATTGAAGAGAAAGGTCATATAAATTCTTTGGATGGAATTGTTTAAATAGAAATTTAAAATGGCACTATAGTGGGCAGTATACATACCGGGTATATGTATGCCTACAAGTGTGACTGACAGATGACAGATGTTTTGGGCCAAGAAGAAAGGAACAAGCGAACACCCACAGCTTTCCAACGGTGGTCAGTGCCAGCGTATAGATAGGTTGCAATATGACGTAAGTCGGCCATCTTTACGGGCAATTTGGAACACACAGTCATGCGTTTTGCGTGAGAACGGCGTGCAGCACGCGCACATTTCACAAAACTCATTGCATGATTGGTTAGTAAACTGCGCGGCTGCGTTAATAATTTGAGCGCTTGACGCGCCTGCAAGCCAAAATGCAATTTGCCCGTAAAGATGGCGTCTATAGAACTATCTATTACATCTTTGATTTCTAGTCAGTACTTCTGTTTACCCAAAATATTATTAAAGGGTTTTACACAACACCTCAAACTGTGTCCCTGTCACGCTTGGGAACACCTCAGTTTATAGAATAATTTTGCTAGGCAAATCTGTTAAAGACGAGTTGCAACTCACACTCCTTCAACATGCAGTGGAAGATGTTTGGTGCTTACCACACAAGCAGGAAAAGTACGATACATGGCAGAGTACCGACGAGTTGAAAGTAGCGCCACTCCGGGAGGAGGTAGGCCAGCGGACCGACGAGGAGCAGCCCTAGGCACCACGGCATAGCGCTGAAGGTGTGCCCCAGCAGCCGCAGGTTCGGTGTGTACATCTCGATTATGAGTACGTAACGTACAATCAGAATTCCCTGGTAAACAAAAACATTCAGGTCAGCTATATGGGTCACGTTCGCGCAAGGACCACTGGTTATTAGCCATTGGTTTACAATTGAGCAAGTTCGGGTGGCTGACTAGAGTCGACTAGACTTAACCATAGTCGATCTAGATGTCACTCAAACGCTGCATGGTTGAACTAGCTAGCCCAACTGGTTCAACCTAGCTCCGGAGCACTGTTTCTCTAGTTAACTAACGAAGTTACGTCACTTTGTCAAGATGGCGGTTTGGTTTCGTGGCTGAGAACAGTTTGTAAACTTTTGCAGTAACACAAAAAGTTGGTTTAACGATAAATGGTAGGTTTTTGCCAAAAATATATGTCAAATATTAAGATAATAATTACCGTTGCACTGTATTTTGCAAGTATTTGTTTTACGAGCCAACAATGAGTTGCCATATTTGATGAATCAATCGACTAATCTAAATGCGTTCGAGTGAACCACAGACCACGCATGCGTGATTTTATGGCGATGCCTTTTAGCAGCTCTATGAACTTGGATCAAATTACCATTTGCACTGGTTTTCAAGTTTCCTTAAAATCACAACATTATAAAGCTATAATAACTATTTCATGAGCGAGTAGCTTACGGGCATGAAACAGCCAAGGAGAAATCCGAAGACGAACAGTAGATGGTAGTTCCATGTGAAGCTCATCGCGCTGCCAAAGGCCACAATCCCGGCTAGCGAGATGAGAAGTGCCGGACGCCTGCCGAAGGTGTCCGAGATCTGTCCGGTGATGTACGAACCTACGAGGACACCGAGGGGGATGCTCGACATCAGGGTCCCGCCAAGAATCCCCTTGTCGCACACCAAATCAAGCTGAACGATAATGAAAAAAAGGTTGGATACAGAATTATGAGAAAATAGAGTTAGCGGTTGCATACCACCCAAAACACCCAAATACCACCCCAAATGACCCATGGTATAAACGCAAAACAGTTAATGTCACTGACTTCATTCAATTTCAGATCCCAAAAGCTATGGTGGGGTTGAAAAGTGAGGCCATTAATAATTATATTTAGTAAAACCATAATCATCATCAACAACAAAAACAACAACAACAACAACAACGCAACAACAACAACAACAACAACAACAACACAACAGCAACAGCAACATCAGCAACAGCAACAGCAACAGCAACAGCAACAGCAACAGCAACAGCAACAGCAACATCAGCAGCAGCAGCAGCAGCAACAACAACAACAACAAGCACTAATCTAATGAGCGCTCTGCGCACAGTCAGCTGCCTCAATTAATACAATTATTTATACCCTCATGACACGTTTGTGAAAAAATAAAGATTATGATCTAAAATTATATCCGTCTCATTATACAACACAACATGAGCCTTCTGAAATTAATTCGTAACCGGTTGTGTGTCTATTTTCGCAGTTAAAACTTATGTCAAAACTGTGGAAAATCCTGTACTGCCAATTCAGTACCAGCAAGAATCAAATCGAATCAATGTTTTGCATTACATTGTGAACATTACGTTCCTCTGACACTTACACTTCATTCCAAACCACCATTGACCAGCTAATGGTTGTTGACAGATAACAATGTAAACATTGAACTGAGTTGTATTGTTAAAGGGAGGGTGTACCTTTCGTAATTACTCCAAAAACGAATGACCATAAAAGCTTAATTGGTAAAGAGCACTGGGGAGCTGTTGATATTGTAAAGCATTGTCTGAAACGACTCCATTTGAAGTCATGTAGTTATACAGAAAGAGGTAATTTGTTCACCAAAAAATTTGGAAACTGAGAAAGCCTTCAGGCATCTGAAATCGCACAATTCTATACGCAACAAGAGTGGTTCACCGACCAGTTTAGCCCAAACTTTCACAGGTTTGTTATTTGATGCATATACTATTGGAATACACCAAGTGAGGATACTGGTCTTTGACAATAATTACCAAAAGTGTACAATGCCTTTAAACCGTAATGTATAGAATCCTCAGACTAATTTGCTACCAACCATTGTCAGGTTGTTCCCTGCCAGACTTTTATAAACAAACAAAACACCATTAGCAATCTTTCGATAAATAACCAAAAGATAACAAATTCGCCAATTAAGGCAGGAAGTAATAACCATTGTTCCTCTGGAGTTTATTAAAACAGAGACAATTATTTTACTTTGAATGCAATTCTGAAGGTTTGTACGGGTTATTGACCCATACAACACCGTTTACTTAAAACACCACTCTGTGCGTTTTGGATTTATTGATGTTTTCGTTGCAGCTCCAAATGAACTTGAACTTTTTTGCAGCTGGATGTTCGATGCTTGATTAATTCTCAATGCCATTGTCAAGATCATCCTATTGTTATCGACTGTTTATCAGCGGAAATGCTTTTATGTTCCCGGCGGTATTTTCTTTTTTCAGTAAACCCCCTCATTGTTATGTCCGTTGAAAGATTGCCCTTCGTTAGCTGCGGCGAGACTTGAACAATCGAGAAGTTTACGAAAATTCTGAAAAGCATCAAGTCTAGGAAAATTTCATATTTGGAATAAGATAATGCCAAAGGAAATATTATTCACAAGGCATATACACATAAATTCTGTTAACAAATGATATGGTCGTCGTGAGCAATATGTGGTTAATTCCTAATATGTTAGTTTAGGCTGCAAATGAAATTATGTTCCTCCAACAAACAAGGCGACTTGATTGAATGTGGTTTTCAATATGATCAAAAAATGTACATGATTTTTAAAAAGACCTCTCTTTTTCAACTCCACATAAACTGCAATACAAAATTTCGATTTGAAATAAAAAGTACAATTTTATTCTACACCTACACACGTCCTTGTTTTTATAGGAGATGCAAATTTATACGTCATATTCGCCGATAATTATGCAAAATTATTTCTGTTATCGATCTATGAGGTCGCACATGTTGAAACAGAGAGAATAGGAATTGTTCGAGAATTATTTACACGGTTCCACCTCACAAAATGTAAATATTGTTCGCACCACTCGTTGTGTTGACACATTATGGCGGTGCTGGGGTGCAACATAACTTGAACTTTGCACAAATAAAATGGGCGAAATGTGAGTCACACCGTGCAGCATTGGCAGGGTGCCTTTTGATAGCTATTTTGGATGAACGTTTTATTCTAGGAAGTACCCGTTGATATTTTATCTATAAATTATTTTGTTTCTTGGTTCTTCCTTTTTTTGTTTGCTGATGGAGTCAATGTGTCTTCACTTAGAGTGATGGTGGTTGTTGTCTTTGGAAATGTTACGTTAAATTTAGATCTCAGTCAAATACAGAGAGCGGTAAGACCAGAGTAATGGACTACGGGCTTCTAAGGTACAGAGTAATAAAAAAAATGTCAAGGTTTGTCTATTTTTTTATTATGAACACATAAATAAATGGTCCTCCACGTGTTTGTTGGTTACACTGTGCACAACTACAACAAGGAACCATTGGGTTTCGAGAACACAGACAACTCGTAAGGGCTTTGTATCCGATAAATAATACAAATGGTATATTGTGTAAAAAAAATGTTTTTTAAAATACACGTTGTTGTCAAAAATAACAACTTTTCAGAGGAATCTTTACACGTGAACCCCCCCCCCCCCGGTTTGATTGATCCCTTCGTGTTCTTTACATCGACTGAGCATTTATCTTGGCTTCAACGAAGTTTCTGTTCATCCACGCATGGCTAATGATCGAGAATGCCCTCCGGCGGAGGATGCAATTATTTTGGGAAGTCAAGAAGAAAATAGTTTCAATGACAGAAAACTTTTTCAACCGATGCATCATGTTTGGTGTCAACACAGTAAAAAGTTTTAAGCTCAACGCTCCGGGTGTATAAAAAAAAAAGGTTGGTTGAAAAATTAATATCTCTACGAAACACACAGGGAAAAGGGGGACATTTTGAAAAGATAACAAATAACTTTTGTGAGGCTGGTTGTTGAAAGATCGGCTGTTGTCAAACGCCTATACTCGGTTCTTTCACACAATTCCTTTGTAAGATCGCTTAAGATCTTCAGGCATAGACATGATTAATACGACGCTAGGGGAAAGTGTTTTTTGCAGGTTTTGATACAATAAATAAGACGTGGTTACTGCGCAATTTGATCAATGATGTAATTCTGTTTCAAGAAAAAATGACATCCCAATTATGAATGATTTTCTAGAGGCAGATCCGGAGCTGGATAAAAAAAACTAATCCGCATTATAAATCAACGCGAAACAGAGTTTGGCAAGAATACAATCTGATATTGTATTTGTATATATTTCTGGTAATGAAACCAAAGATGCCTCGTAAGTAAAGATCACTGTAGCTCGAAAGCCCGAGGAAACCTGTAAACAAGGTCACGATTGCTTTAGCATGAACCAGAAACAGCGGGGTTACTCCCAAACTCTTCCACGGTCATTCCATACTGCTTAATGCCCCATCCGAAAGAGCAAGCTTAATGTCCAGTTCAAAGGACAAATCAACTATGGCAATGAAAGTATTATGCTTTTAAGGACACAAGTTCCACGACCGGGAGTCAAACCCAGAATCTGCCGATCAGAAACTCCATGGCTTGAGTCAGGCGGCCACGAAGCCATGCGCTCACGATTTAAGAAGTTTTACGAACAAACTGATTTTCATAATGCCTTTAATCTCCGAATAAATGTTTCTCTCAAGATTATGCATCATTTTACGTATAATAATGATTAATTATGAATGCTGAAAGTTGAAATGTTTTATCACATTATAAAATATAAAAAACAACTATTCGCACAGTGTACCCCCCCCCCCTTGCCGGTCCATCGCTGCTCTTTTTCTTTGGCAATTGTGGGTCGAATTCCAGTAATAGTTCGGCTTTGGAGGGTTTGAGGTCCATTCGTGTCAAGCTTGGGAGGATCCTTCTTTTTCTTTGTCTTTAAAGGATGTTTTATGGGTGTTTTTTCTGTCAGGTTTTGGAATTGATTTTTGTTTTAATGCTTTTTACTGTTGTGTGATTTTAAAAGCCGCTGTGTGCAATCTCCATTTTAATAATTATACAATTATATGTTATCGTTGGGCAGGGGTCTAGTTGTACACATCTTTCGATGACAGTTTATACTGCCCTTTTCTAATAATAGTAGGAGAGATGGCTGCAGAACTTGTACAATTATAAAGTAAGATTTATGCACATAAAAGGTTGTCATAAAGACATTTTTTGGTGACTTCTGTGACTATCTCTGGTAAGGTTGCCCCAGGTAAAATACAACAGGCTATTTCCACTCTCTTGTTTTGCGTCTCTTTATAGTCGCACGTTTTGTCCTACAAACGCTGTGGACTGGGAAGTTAAGTGGACCTTCCCCTTCACTCATTACGGGTAAATATTCAATAAAAAGTAAATAAATACACATCCCTGTTGAACAGAATAAATTTGTTTTGTTATAAAATCACAGACGTAAATCCTATTGCGGGCAGTTTTGGGCATTTGCTGTAATACTTACATCTGTGACAACACTCGACTCTCCATGTACAGTTTCGTAGACCCACCCATCAGTACAGCCGGTCAAATTATCTGTCACAATGCCATTGCGGACCTCGTACTGATGGCATCCGTCCATTTTCTTCGGGCCCACTCCTCCCCACCCGGGTACCGTCTGATTTGGACTGAACCCCGCGGGTGGTCTGCAGTTGAACCCCCTGGGTTTCCCCATGGTGAAGGCGACCCCAGTCAGCTGGAAGGCCGCGGGAAAAACTGTCAGCGCGTAGATGAGACAGTTCAAATTCTGCACGCGGCCAAGCGGCCCGATGTAACGCAAAGTTGCATCCACGTCCATGTTGTCGAAGTGAGTAGATACACATGCAGTCAGTAACGGAGGATCGAATGAACGTAGTGCCTTAAAGCAAGGTGTTTTACTGGCTCCCGTTTTAAAGATGGATTTTTTGATATGCGTAAACACAAAGAACAACCACAATTTATGTTCTTGATGTTCACCGAACCGTGAAACAAAAAACGATGTTGCAGCTATACACCCATCGGGCACTGTTGACATAATTTTTATAAAAACATGTTTATAAAACGACAGAGCCTTCGTCCCCACGATGGTCGACCCCCGAAGACAGCGTGTAGTTCACAACAAACACGTCCCAACTGCACGTTACCGCGTTAGTGTATGAATGCACTTTGGAAATATTAAAAACTATTCAACAGGCCAATCTTGTATCACGTTTAATGCCAGGCCTAACTGTGAGGAAACGACAAAACTATGGTGGCCCTGAAGGGACATCAAACATATTTATTTGCGTGAATATTTATGTAAATACTTACGGCTTTTGCCCCAATTCGCAAATATTCACGTATATATTCTCGTAAAAATTTGCGATTGAGGCCAAAATCGTGAGTATTTACGTAAATATTCACGTAAATATTCACGATTTGTGCCCAAGTCGCAAACCCAGTCATCCGTGAATATTTGGTTTCTTTCCAGCTAGCCGCGCACTGGGCCGAAATTTCCAGCCGCGTATTCAGGAAAATTATAATCCATGCAGTTCAAGGAGGTAATATATCTGTCTCCCCTTCTTTCTAATTATTTGAACGGTTAAAAAAAAAAAAAAAAGCTTTCTTTGTCGGTATAATTTGTTCACTAAGCATACTTGAAGGTAGAATTAGATAATTCAGCTGATCAATTAGTGAGTAATTAAGCACCACAATTAAGACCTCATCATCCAGACCATTGTACACAACTGTTGAAAAAATTGCGCTCACCCGAAATTAAGTACATGTACCCTTCACGTTGTTTAAAATATGATTTTTTTTATTCCATAATGATAGACCATACCACTGATGGGCACACATAATTTCGGAGTCGGTGAACTCGGATCATTAAGTAATGAATAATTAACTGCTCAAACACACGCGAAGTTCTATCATACGTTATCGAATGCTTTGGTCAATTTCATACCTAAACCGCTATTGGTGATCCAAATTAGCCAACTCCCAAATTAAGTGTAACCAGCGGTATGGTCTGTCAGATTACAGAATACAATTTTACTTTTATGCTAGGTAAAGGGTACTTACATCGGCGTGAATGCTATGGTCAGTTTTTGTCACTATTTTACCTTAACCGTTTGAATATTTGACAGAAAATGCCTTGTGTTCTTGTTGCTAATTAGGTAATAATTAGTGATTAGAAGAGCCACCTTCAAAATCAAGTGTGGCAAGTGATATGGTTTATCATGGAATACAAATTTCTTCTTTTTTGCAACATAAGGGTATACATTTACTTTCGGGTGAATGCACAAGTTTTTCAACAGTTGTCTATTATGGTCTGGATGATCGGCTAAATACTCACCAAATGGTCAGCCAAATAATTGTATTCTACCTTTAAGTATGTTCAGTGATTTTATAGAAAGTTTTTTTTTAAACCGCTCAAACTAGAAAGAAGGGGAAACATAATTGTTACCGCCTTGAACTGCATGGATTCTAATTGTCCTGAATACGCGGTTGGCCGACCACGGAATCCGCAGATAGAAATTTCGGCCCAATATGCGGCTGGCTGGAAAGAAACCAAATATATTCACAGATGACTGGGTTTGCGATTGGGGCCCAAATTGCAAATATTCACGTGAATATTTACGTAAATATTTGCGATTGGGGGAACAAATCGCAAATATTTACGTAAATATTTGTGATTGGGGGCACATATCGCAAATATTCACGTAAATATTCACGTCGATATTTGAGATTGAGGGACAAATCGTGAATATTCACGTAAATGTTTATGTGAATATTCACATTTTTTGCCCCGATTCTCAAATATTCACGTCATTATTTACGTAAATATTTGTGATTTGGGGCACAAATCGTCAATATTTACGTAAATATTAACGATCTGGCCCTCAGCCTCAAATTTTTACGTGAATATTTACGTGAATATTTGCGAATCGGGGCAAAAAACGCGAATATTTACGCAAATATTCACGTAAATATATATGTTTGATGTCCCTTCAGGGCCACCATACAAAACCCATGCAAGCCTCCCAAAAAGTCATACTTCCCCTTCAGTCATTCAGAATAGAAATCTAACAAGTAACGGGAGTTATGGACACCTGGTAGGTTCCATAGGGGAGAAACAGGCACTCGCTGATAAAATGTCAAAGGTGACTCAATTGAAAATATGACTCAAGTGCGTGGCCCTACCCGACTCTTCGTACTTGGTTAGGGATCCCTGTGATAACTGTAATGTCCAATAAGATTATACATATCAAGGGGGTACAGTAGCCAACAGTCTACAGGAAACCGCTGTTTTCTCTTCTGAGAGTCTGCAGATATCGACCATTAAACACACACTTACACACAAATCAATTTATTTTGTATATTGCATTTCAAGGAAGTTTCTCAGGCAATTGAGACTTATCCAGTTTGTTTGCGTTACTATAAGGATGTGAATTTAACGTTAAAAACTTGTTTGTGTTCATTAGGGGGTTATGATCGAGTAATGTATTCTGGGAGGTGGCGCGACGAGATCGTACACGACTCGAAACGAGGTTGGCGCGATGTTCCCTCATTCTGCCAACAGTATAGAGTTAGTGCGCATGCGCGAATGTGTAATTACATGTTTCATGGGAAGGGTCGAGTAGATTACAGCCTCGCTACCATGAGATCAATCGCGAGATCAATCGCCCCGGGGAACGAGGTCGATTACAGTTCTACGGTACGGAGCTCTGGAAGGATAACGATCGACATCCTACAGTACAAGGTGTCGACTGAACGATGTATTATACGGAGACTTGGAAGTGCCATCCAACTTGTTGAGATCCTGAAACAATTTACTGACGGGTGATGACATCATAAACGTAAGATGTCGACATCCTGAGGTGATTTATCTCAGGATGACGGTCGACATCCTACTGTATAAGATGTCGATTGCCCGATATACTACATACGGAGACCTGGAAGTGCCATCAAACTTGTTGAGACCCTGAGGTAGTTTACTGCCGGATGATGACACCATAATCATAAGTTGTCGACATTCTGAGGTGATTTATCGGGAAGACGATGCATTCCTTCGGGATGTCGTCACCCAAAGATAAATCATCTGAGGATGTCGTCATCTTACAATTATGATGTCATCAGCCTGCAGTAACTTTATCTCAGATGATCTCATTATGTCGGATGGCACTTATTAATTATCATCGGGAAGACAACATCCTTCTTCCACGATATGTCATCTCGAGATAAAATATATCTGGAAGACGACGATCTACTTTCAAAGGTCGTTGTGAAGGACTTGGAGTGCCAGGGCGCCCTCTTTCCAACAAGATAACCATTAACTCCGAAAATAACTTTGACTGCTTTATTATTCTCTTCGTCTTGTGTGTGCCACAAAAGGTAAAACTGAAAATACAGAAAGTAAAATATAACTAAGTACAATACAATGTATCTATAAGTACGTAAAAGCTGATAAGAGATTTAACACAATAAAATCAGGACTACATGTAATAGAGTCAAAAGGTCACAAAATAATGCCCACTTAATTAAAGAAACATCACAATTCCCAATGCATGTAAATGTCCTAAAGTCATTACGTTATTATCACAAAGACAATCCAAGAAAATTATCTTACAGAACTGTTCTCTCTAAAGCTCAAGATGTCCTCAACTAGAAAATACGTACTGCTTATCTCGTCTGGGAAAGTCAATTCAGCAACCTAAAAACAAATAACAATGCATACATTCCTTAATATACTTCTAACTTACAACAAGAGTAAACCCTCCATTCATAAACAAGCGATGCCCAAAAAAGGTAATGACTCATGAATATTCATGTCGTCGAAACAAAAATGGTGAGTGCACGTCTTTAGGCAAGCCTCCTTACACACAAAAACTAAGTTTTTAGTTTTAGATCATCACACACTAAAGGTGTACTGTAGTTGTACAAACATAAAATGATCAATAATAACTCTAACTTAAGTAGTAAACATCACTGAGCAAAAGGCCTAGACATCTAGCTCTCTGGACTACACATTAGGCTTTCTGCTGGCCTTGACATAAAAGGAAATACCAAGGAACAAAAAGGAAGTTTTCGTGAATCAGAGTAAAACAATGAGTGCGGTATAGAGTTCTGGCGGGAAAAACATGTCTAAGAATTACACACTAAATTACTCAACATATTATAGCAAATAATCCGTAACACAATAACAAAAGAAACTTAAGCTTACCACTATTCTTCTGGTATCTGCTAATGTCAACAAAACGGTTTCAAAAGGTGAAAAGAATGACACTTTTTCAGGCAGTGGTTCAACTAGAATGAAACTTCAGAAAAACTAACGTAGCAAAAAACCAAAGCGAACACGAGAGGGCGCTAGACCAATTTTAGTGTCACCTAGGGGTGCACCACACTAAATGGACAAATATTCATGCGCCAAGCTCATTATCATAATTTGTATACCCACAGAATTTTTTTAATTATAACGTTTTGGGGGTCGTGCAATTAATAGAATGTGTAATTATAAGAATCTAGCACAACCTGGGGGTTCTGTGTTTCAACTTTTGGGGAGACTTGATAAATTTAGGCGTTTAAGTTGGCCCTACTTTACTAGGCAAGTGGAGAAGTGCTTCACGAAAACTGGCAGCAAGTCGGTTTGGGAAAAAGTTCATTTTCGGGGGTGTTTTTTTCTGGGGTTGCTAGCAAAAATTCCAAACGGCTGACCTGCCAAAAATTGAAAAGAATTCTGAAGTTTAGTTGTCCGAAAATATGTCTGATTGGTTTTCAAGAGGCTGAGAGACTTGCACGATTTTTTGAGTATTTTTTAATATTTATCATTTAGCATTGGTTCCTATAGGAGTTTATTTAGTGTGGTGCGCCCTAGACGGGCAGGGAAGAACATAACAGTCGTCATCCGGCAGGAAATTATCTCAGGATCTAAAAAAAGTTGGATGTCACTTCCGGAGCTCCGTAGATTTAAGTTCGCCCAAGCGGTCACTGGGGCCGATTTCACTAGCGCTTTTTTTATCATCGCAAACGCCGAAACCGATCGCTAAATCCAAAATCCATCGCAACTTAGCAATGGATTTTTGATCATTATTTCACTAAATCTTTGCGACGAATTTACTCATCGCAAAACAATTATTAGCGATGATATTCTTGCGATGACTCGCTAGTGGCCGCAAAGTGTAAGTTCATCGCAAATTTATGATAGATTGCGTCATTTTGTGCTTAGATTTTATTAGCGGTGTTTGTCTTGACGTAGTATAGTTTGTCCGTGAATTCAAGAGTAAAATGGCGTTACATACTCTTTGCGGTAATTTAATGGGAGACTTGGAGAAAAAAAGAAGATCTTCATCTATTGGGTTAAGTTATTTTAATGTAGACCTCATTGCATCCACAAATCGTCCACAAACGTCCACAATATCATGTACAAGTTTTCGGTGACAACACTTTGACGAAAATTTCGGGCATTTAGAAATGATTTCTTTTTGCCAAATATGCCTAATATTATGCCTTCGGGAAAGTATAATTTAAAAAAAAAGGTTTTCCCAATTTAACGTCCGTAAAATTATGTGCTAAAGCTTATATAAAGTGTGAGAGTTATCATTTTACAAATTGTGTAAACGATGATGACATTGGGAGACTTTAGAACACTAGGTGGCAGCAGACATACCAGGTCCCTTTTTAAATGACTGTCAACAATTTAAGCATACGGCACTCTTGTTGTTATTTTTGATGCACCATAATGAAAGCGATTTACATTTACACTGCAATTTATGCCGTTCGTTTCAATCGAACCGCGGCAACAACTTTTTGACATGTACGACGTGAAGACCGACGGTTTTCTTGCAGTTTATGTCAAAGGTCACTACTTTTAGCCTCGTACAAAACGTTAACCGGGGTAGTTTCCTTGTTATGTCATCGCAACTGCGATGACCTTAGTGAAACGCAAAATCAGCGACGTCGCAAGTGCGATGGATTTGTGGTTTGCGATCTTATCGCAAGTGTGATAGCGAATGATCGCAAATGGAGACTTTAGTGAAATCGGCCCCATGCCTCCTGGGCTTCGTGCAACCACCTACCAACACTAACTTTTAATACTCCCATAGCCTAGACCGAACACCTGACTGTAAGTCGACCTGTTTCTAACATGCTTCCGAGCAACAGTAATTAAGTTTACTTTTGTTGTTCCTGACCCACATAAGTTGTTCTTTGTTGGTTTGTCCAGTTGTTTCCCCTAAATTGATTTACTCCCCATGCCTGCATGCTCCTCTCTATTCATTCTTTCTTTCTTTTTTTGCTCTTCTAGTTGCCCTCCTGATCACGTTCTGATAGTTGTTTTTGTATAACTATTGTGTGCTTTTTGCTTGAATAATTATTGTGTTCATTATTATTTTGTTATTTTGTGTTATCGTTTCTCTTTTGCTGTGCTTTTTGATGTACTTGTATTTGTTGAGGTCAAATCAATAATAATAATAATAATAATAATAATAATAATAATAATAATAATAATACTAGAAATAGAGTTTGTGAACAAACTCACGGTGTTCGGTTGAACCATGGACCTCCATGGTTGAACGTAAATTGATGACGTAATTCAAAAGAAGGTAAACTCTGTGTACAAGGTTTTGCTTTCCTCGTGCTTTGCTGTAGATTCAAATATTGTAGCTTTTGTTAATCCTCGGTTACAACTTTTTCAAATTTGAAACTTCAACTTCCGATTTTTACCGGAAGTAAGGTGAAATTTGGTCAAATGTTGTCAAAGACGAATGGCTTTCGTCGAATGGCTTTAAAATGATGTGATGTCATTAAAATACCAATTTACGTATATTGATCATTGTTATTCCCAAGTTTACTATGTGAAGCCTTTCTGTTGTATGTGATTTGTTCACCTTAGTCATTGCATGTGGAACCCAGCTACTGGAATAAACTCATTATAGTTCATAGCTCTATGGTTAGCTCAAGTGTTTTTACGGCGGCGTGCTGATAAAACAAAATAGTGGGGAACCTCCATATTCTAAATGTACTCATTGAATATTTCCTAGCTTAGTTTTAAATAATTGTAATATTAGCGGATCCCTCGATGTGTCCACAGTTCCATGTAAGTAAACAAAAGCTTTAAAAGGAAGAACATTGTGAACAACCTCTTTGTTGATGGCCGTTCACACGATTTAAGCCAAATGATTTTAGTGAGAGTTTGATCCTAGCGGGATTGAGTGTCAAAAGCAACGTTACACAAACGGACCTATTAAATAATAATAATCAGTGACGTTGCAGGTTTGCACGGAACGTACTAACATCCATCTCCAGTAAACCTTTGTAAAAGCGCAAGCTAGTATTAGTAACAAAAGGACGCCGTCGCACACAACATTGGTACCATTCGAACATTGATAGCGTTGAAAACGGAATGGTGCATACAGCCCGATGCTCCGCCTGCGCAGAGCATCAGAGCCACGTGTACACACCCCCTTTTACATCGTATTATGCACGATATGTACATGCACATGGACTTTTCTTTACGCGCTATGAATGGAGGTCAACACACTTTTTTTTAATTTTTTATTTTAACGCGCACTTTTATGACCAGAGGACAAGGTCAAACTGGTGCCATATCTGTGCAAAAAATGGAGCAGGGTAAACGAGCTTCAAACTAACATTTAAATATTTGAGAAAAAACAAGAAGTTCTTGAGATATAAATTTTTGAAATTTTCAACTTCCGGTTTCAACCGGAAGTAAAGGTCAAATAAGGTCACGTTTTGCACGACATTTGTAAATCATTACAAAAGCTGTTATGTTATGCAAGTATCTTGTACGTAGCATTTTTAGTTCTCAAGGTATGATTTTTTTTAATTTAACGTTTATTTAACGTAATTACGTCATCGATGACGTCACCATTCCCAAAAGGTTGCGGCTTTGTCTACCCACCAAGCTTGATCTTCATGACAAGCTTCAAGTTTATACAAGCTTTACTTTTGTTCAAAATTGCGCTAGAAGTTTCATTGAGAAGAAGAAGACCAGGGGAAAAAAAAAAAAAAAAAAACCCAGAACAATAACAATAGGTCTTCGGCTGTTTGCCGAACACCTAATAATCAACTCTGACCTATCAGAGTACAGGAAAGCAAAGTTGCAACGTGCAAGGTCTGTCAAACAAGGGCTGCTATCCGAAGGGTATGGGAGGAGTGCCGAGTTGTGTTGCCGTGTCCTGCATGTTCACTGCGAAACTGTTCGATCAGCACCAAAGCAACCACAATTACCTGAATTGGTGAAGTCTTGAGATTCCACGAGGACAGGCAAGGTAAGGTTTTGCTCCTAGCAACAAAAAATGTAACATAATTCTTGATAACGCTTTGGCTGTCGATGTCAGAAACGCTGGTTTCAGTGATGGGCAGCGGTTTTGTTGTACAAGGATACCATTTATCAAAAACGAGCTTGAGTGGTTGTTGACAATTATCTTGTCTCCTAATTTTGAAAGTAATACTGAAGTCCTATTTTTATACAATGAGCGAAGAAACTGAGCTTGTTTCTAAGTTGTGAGAATCGTGTGAACACGAATCCTGACCCGGGGAAGGCTTCGAATTCGTCGGTTTTTCTAGTCGAATCATTTCTTCCATTTGCTTAAGAATTGTTGACCTTAAATTGACAACTTGACGTGCTGTAATTTACTGTACACACAGTAATTCAAATAGCAGAGTCGGTGGAGATTTAGGCACGCACGACATGTTTGAAAGCTAAAAAGACATTTTAACCAAAATTTGTTTAAAATTTCCGGAAATGTTTGTTGTAGCATACGAGTGACTGCGTGTAACAATCTATAGTCCCGAATAAGTGAAAAACCAATGGTGGCCACTCTCTTCAAGGAGTTGCAAGACTTCACGATTCTCTTTTTATTGTCTATATTCGTCTATTTTTTTAGGTAAGTTATTTTATAATTTCGTTGGTTTGCTGGCAGTACTTTTAGGAGATCCACTCGAGTGTGATTTAGTTCGCATTTGGTAATCCAACAGGGGGTACTGTCAGCAGGTTTTACTGTGTACAGTCTTGTGTGATCATTGTATCATTTTAGCGTATTTGTATTTGTAATGTCTGTTTTGTAACTGATTTTTCTTACCCAGTGAAATAATAAATGAAAAATATCCACATGGGCCTACCCGGATAACTTATAGATAATCCAAGTAAATTAGTAAATGTAAATTAGATGTCAATTTACATTAACAATTACCCGTATTTTTAGTTAACGATACCACAATAAAAATAAATAAGCTACAGCAATCAGTCAATGTCATGTGAACATGTAGGCCTAATTAAACTTTTTACATTTTGTTAGCGTGTTTTAAATGAAAACTTTGTTTGTAGACTTGATGTTCATGATCTTTTCTTATAGACGAATATAAACACAATACAACGAACCATGCGTCATCATGTCTTAGTAAAGTCCTTAAGCAACACCAAAAGGCGTAGTCTCCCAACAAATGCCAGAAAAGACAACGATCAAGGAAAAACGGTCATTAAAAGATCACAGAAAAACTTAAAAGGCCTAACACTAACAAGACAGAAAGAAAAACACAGGGAAACAATAAAGAGAGTCATATAAAAAGCAAACCTAGATATCAAAATGATTCTTTAGCTTACATGCAAATTCCGTTAAAGGTATTGCATGCTTAGGATTTACACTCATTGGTCTTACACAAAATATAATAGGCTGTACAACTATATCGGTACGCCAACGTTGTGGGAATCCGATAACAATGTACAATAATGGTAAATTGGTAAAATGGGTCTACGCCGAAGTGCATAAACTATCAGAGGATCTGTCACCCACAACCAGCAAGAACGACTAATAGAGTACATGTATTCATATGACGATCGGGGGTTAACTAGTTATGAAATTCAATTAAATGCCAATAAAAAACTAAGGCAATGCCTAAAAAGCTTCCATACGGTGTGAAGTACGAGTCCCATAATAGGGGTCAATACGGGTTGGCTCTTGACACTATACCCCATTTGGCTTAGGTCTATCCCATGGGTTTTGGCATATTATTGCCAACGTGGGAATGCCCATGTCTTTATTAGCTTTGCCCAAGTCCTTCCCATTATGATGCCCATATACGGGCCAATGCATTACCCGTGTGAGACACATATTGGCCATTGCAAATTTGACCCACATGGGCTTACAGCCATTATGTTCTTTTATCCAGCCCACGGGCTTGCCAAGGTCTTGTCCATACGATACCCAAATGGGCCTTTGCTTATTCTATCCACATTGGCTTGCCAAGATCCCATATGATAGCCATAATGGTCCTTGTAGGCTCTGCTTATGGGCTTGCCCATGTGGGTCCATTATTATACCCATATGGGAAGTGAGGATCCTCATTCGAAACTCAGGGACCCCGTTTGGGATCAATATGGGTTGGCCCTTGACCATATTTCTGCATAGGGGTCTCACACACGGGTTTGCTACCTGGGACCATTGTCCTCCAAGCTTCGATCAGACAATAAAAGAACTACACAATGTAAAATTGATGAAACGTTTAAATTGCAGATAATGGATGTTGATACCGGTCTAGGCATTGTGGGGAACTTTGGATGGCTTCAGACGACTGTTTTCATCGTAAATGGTCTGGCATTTTCCATAGCAACCATGCAAATGACATCGATGGCATTCACCGTTGACAGATCAATAGATTTCTACTGTAATCCCCCGCCAGGCTTCACAGCCAATCAGACGACGCCTTTGATCTACAAAGATGGCGGTTACGTCCGTGATGGGTGTAACGTGTACAGAGTCCTCAATGGTACAGTGACGGATAGCATAACGAGTTGTCAGAACGGCTGGAAATACGTGCCAGAGTATGGCGAGACGAGTGCTGTGACAGATGTACGCTATGCTCACACTTTACTATTTTTCTTCCAACTTGAAGCTGTGTCCGAATTGACGGCTTTGGCTACGGTAACAGCTGGATCGCCGCGTCATCGTGCGTTTAAAAGGACAGGACGTCCTTAGCAACAGCCGTAGCTGTAGCCGAGCTGTAGCCCCCAATTCGGATACGGCTTGTGTGTTCCCACACTGCCCCCCCCCTCCAAAAAAAAGAGTGTCCAAACAGTGGCTGAATGCGAAAACGGAATCGCCAAAGTTGTCCCAATACAATGTCTTTGAACGGAAACCCTGAAAATTCAAAAGGTTCATCTTATGGTGTAGATTTAACACAAAGCCTAAATTAAGCCAAGATAAAATCCATTTACTTTACGTCGGGCAAACTGTGTTTACTGTCTTCCCGTTTGATATTCAAAATGCGGCGCAGTGCATGAGCAGTAGTTCACTTTATGTACACAAGGGGTTGTTCGCTTTTCGTACTAACTTGTGAGACCTGCTCAGTTTTAGACTCAGTATCAGAATAAAGGTTACATGTAGGCTTAGTTTTGATAGGCACATTTCAAGTCAAAATAAGTGCATGCCAAAGGTGAACGGTTCTACCTCATAGTAAGACCATGGAGGTAGGAACCTCCACGGTAAGACCTTCTGACATTCAAACTTATTAAAGCATTGTCAGTAGAACAATTTTGGATTCCCAGGCAAAATTCACGGAATGTGTACAGTGTAAAATTAGGTTTGTATTGTCGAAAAACTGTACATTTCTAAAAAAAATATCAAGTCTTAGTCATATTTATGACCAGTGTTGTTGCGTCTTTTGTATATTGTACAAAAAGTCTTTACGTACGACGACTTACACGAGTCTAAGTTCGTTCACACGATTTGAGAAGAATTGTCTAGCTCTCAGCGTCGTGTAACGAGTGGAGTGTGAATGCGACAGCGTGAATGTAAAAACCCCAAACAAATTGGTGGGGGTTACAATAGGGCAGGAATTAGAGCTGAATGGAAAAAAGGGGGGAGAAAATGTACATTTTTCATAGGGGTGAGGAGCCAAAATTAACAATAAAGTCATATCCCATATTTACTGTTTTAGCCCAACAAGAACATATTCAGTATTAAAATGACACAACAAATGTTACAATTATGATTTTAGTAAACTAGCATAGACCGGAATTTAAATCATCAAACCAAAATTATAATGTGCTACTAAAGCCCTGTTGTGTCATGCACTAAGATGTTATTAGCGGAACTTAGCAGGGGTAGTAACATTTTGCCATAGGTTAACATGATCCAGTTCCTGAACCTGTCCATGAGTTTGAGACAGTAGACACGACCCTAATTCCACGCAGACATTACATTTATCGTTCATCCCGTGTTCTTTTTTCACTGAACATTTTTTTAAGGATGTATCTTTCGTTCCTCTAGAAATTTTAGTCATCTATTTAGAAGGTTTTTGAGAAGATGGTTTTTGCCTATTGCTACGATCACAATATTTTGTGTAGGTCGACGGATGAACATTTGCCGAAGGTAATGTTAATTCTAAGGCAACATACGCATCTAAAAAAGGAGAAAAAAAACATATGTCGTTTACGCTTAAGATATGTTGTTTATTAAATTATTAATACTGAAGCAGGTAGCAACCCAAAACATCATTTACGAATGTTCTATAGTGTAAACGATAAGTTAAAACAGACTCGTCCAGACAGTCTTTAGTGGCTGGCCATGCAAACACGCATCGGATACCGACATGTGTATGTACATAATAGTGCATGTACATTCACTTGAAAACCCGCTGAAATGTTTTGAACGTTGAGCTGCCAACTGTCTAAGTTGCGAGAGTCGAATGAGATTAATTTAAACTTATTGGCGCATTGGTAGCGATACCCTCCCCCCCCCCCATCATTTGCAAGTGGTTTTCTATTAAAAAGTAAACTAAATCACTCTAACTTCATTTCGAAAGAAAAAAATGAATTCTGTTTCAAACTGCTTCCAAACCAAAACTATACATGTACAGTATACATGTAAATGCAATATAGTGTTAATGGCATCACGTTTTGACCCTATTACATTTAGCTAGACAAGAATAGTACTAGGGTCGAACATGAGATAATAACTCGCGTTTTCAGTTCTAAGAATAACAGTGGGTTGTCGCCACAACACCCCCGAACATTCAGCGAACCATAAATCAGGGCACAATTAACCTGATCAAAGCAACATTTGTGTTTTGAAGGCATCAGACAGCATATCGAAACCGAATTTAATGACATACCAATGGTGAAACCATGAGCGCAAAGGTTAAATGTACATCATAAAGTCTACACTCCAAAGTTGTATTTTTAGTGTGCTTCATTGTGTCACACAATAAACCATAGAAAGCAGTAATGCAACACGGCACTCGTTTACATAAGTTACGAGTATAATGGGGTCAAGGTTGTCCCAATACAATGTCTTTGAACGAAAACCCTGAAAATTCAAAAAGTTCATCTGTTGGTGTAGATTTAACACACGGCCCAAATTAAGCCAAGATAAAATCCATTTACTTTACGTCGGGCCAACCGTGTTTACTGTCTTCCCGTTTGATGATGTAGTTTATTCAAAATGCTGCGCAGTGCATGAGCAGTAGTTCACTTTACGTACACTTTAAGTACTAACTTATGAGACCTGCTCCTTTATATTGCAGGGTTATTTCGCTTTATGTACTAGTTTGTGAGTCCTAAACCTTGATGTGAGAGGTTGTTCTCTTTACGTACTAACGTGTGAGACATGTTATTTGATATGAGGCTTATTTTATTTTACGTACTAACGTTTGAGAGCTGTTCCTTGATATGAAAGGTAGTTTCACTTTGCGTACACAATGCGAACTAACTTATGGGACCTGTTTTTTAAAATATTTATTATGATAAAATACAGGGTTATATCGCTCTGCGTATTAATTTGTGAGATCAGTTCCTTGATACATGATATGGGGTTGTTCACTTTACGTACTAACTTGTGAGACCTGTTCAGTTTTAGACTCAGTATCAGATTGAAGGTTACATATAGGTTTAGGTTTTGATAGACACATTTCAAGTCAAAATAAGTGCATGGAAAAGGTGAAAGGTTTTCTACCTCTTAGTCAGACCTACTTTAAAGTTCTGGAGTGCTAATCAAAACAAAACTAATCGGAACAGCTTTGTGTTTGTTCACAAACACCTAATGTCTAGTTTTTATTTTGTTTTATCGAACTTTTGATATGAAGAATGATGGCACAGCTCAAAACTTGTTCAGCTGTGCTTTTGTAACTTTTGAATTTATGTGGAAGTTATGACACGAACTGTGAGTTTTGTCAATATGGCCAGTGTAGTATCTTGCCTGCCAGGAAAGGCCCTGGATTATGTACAGAGGTAGGCCCAGCCTCGCTACCATGGGCAGCGCGCCGTATCGATACCTCTCGTCACTTACCCCTGGTAGTGATGTACTGAAAAACAACGCTGATTGGCTCCCACGAGTGACTACTTTGCGTGCACGCTTGTTAAAAAACTTTCGAGCGCATGTATGGCGCCTGTAGGACGCTTAGTACGCGCGTGTGAAAATGCAAGTATTTTGACGCGATTCCATTTCAAATGAATCATGATTTTACACAGTCACCCTGAACTGGATACAGTTAGACATATCACAAAATCAAAGAAGAATGACAGAGGACCAGTTGCTCATTGACTTGATGCCTCTTTTGCGCGTTACCATACTTGAGCGCGCGCATAGAATGGATTGGCCCAGGCCTAATCAAAATGTGCTAGATTCTAGCACATTTTAATGAACCAATTCCAGGGGTTATGATCGAGCAAGGCAAGCTGGGGAAAATGGCGCGGCGAGATCGATCATCCCTGGGAACGAGGATGGGGTAGGCCATACTCTATCATAATGGAACATGGTGGCATTATGATATCGGTGTACATAATCTACTCAGTTGTTTTACAGTAGAAACACATCCAATCAGTAAATGTAAGCATTAACATTCATTTTGATGTAACATAGCTTTCTTTTAAAGGTAAAAACAACTGGTAGTGGCCAATTTCAACTTGAAAAAATATATATAATTCAAATAATAAAATGGTGTAGCCACCATCCTGACGTCTTGTGTTACAAATATTTGTCATAATAATGAAAAGCTTAGAGTTATAATAAAGGATTGGTATTTAAGGATAAAAACACCGTAGTTCAACTTTAGTCTGAAAGCTTTCACTGATTATGAAGTTAATACTAAGACATTTTATCTATAAAATGTTATCCTATGAAATGGAGTCATAAATTCGAGAAAAATGTATCTAAAAACCTTTCAAAAGAACGGCAATAGCTGATTTCGGTTATTACAGCCAAAATTTAGGACAATTTGTTTACATGCTGAAATAATGGTTCTTCACGTGACTCACACAACGGATTTAGCCCAAATTTTCGCAGGGTTGTTATTTCATATTTGGTTGATCACACAAAACATGAACACTGTCTGCGACTATTTTGACAGCTCTACCAATCCTGTATAACACCTTTACAGCCACTAGTGTGGCAGCCAACATAGCCAGTTTAAATTAATATAGACTACGTATAGTTCTGACCAAGATTGCATTTTGTACAAATTATGAAACTACTGAGTGTAGGGGTCTACCTCTGTGCTGCAATCTAACCTTTACTTTAAACACCGTTGTCTTCCTCCAGCTTGATCTAGTTTGTGACAGCGGCGTTTTAGCAAGCCTCCTGATGTCCCTGCATTTTGCCGGACTTGCTGTAGGCTCTCTAGTCATGGGTCAGGCGGGAGACATGTTCGGCCGGCGTCCGGTCGCCATGTTTTCAGTAGCTTTCATCGCTTTGTTCGGAACCATCATCAGTTTCACCTGGAACTTTTACCTCCTAGCCGTCCTTAGGTTCCTTGATGGTTTTGTCCAACCGGTATGAGCACGGTATAGTACTTTAGATACGAAATGAGCCATCGAGACCTTAGACTATGAATTTTTTAATTCAAATGTCACTGTAGTAAAGTCTTTCCACATTCATTTTCCATATTGCAATACTCAGTACACGAATAACTAAATGATTTCCCGGTTACCTATTCCTACATACATTTACACACGATTAGGTAAACTTACACTGTGATACTACCAGCCTTAACTGTAACCCTTTCAGCAGATTTCCTGGGCTCAAGCACATGAACAACAACACAATCCTGGTTCCCTATTTCCAAATACGTTTCCACACAATTAGGACAACTTGAACGGTGAACTGTTAAAACCCTCCCAACAGATTTCTCGGGCATGACGAAAGAAGGGCCACACATAATAGTTTACATGTATAACACTGTGAACCGGGACCAGGTTACTTTATCCACGCTTTAAGATTATGATGAACTGGATTCGGGAACTAAATAACTTAAATGTTTTTGCTATGTGTCTTTGATTTTCAATCACAGGGATGTTTGATTGGGTGTTACGTCCGCATCATCGAGATGTTCACTACCAAGAGGCGGCTGCTAGGCCATATTCTGGCGCAGAACTTCTGGGGCTTCGGTATCCTCCTGATTGCGTTGCTTGCCTTTCTTATGCCGAACTGGAGACATTTACAGTTGACAATTTCTCTGATGATTATTCCATTCTTTCCTCTCCTATGGTGAGCTTTACCTCCATGAGAGCCTTGGGTCATTGTGACTCTTGACCTAACTGACATGGTGGTGGGTCGTGTCCAAGTTAATGGCTACCGCCATGTTGGAAAGTCCTACAGACCTCTTGCATGGGACGTCACAAGTCCAAACAGCGCCCTCACTGACGTCAATGAAGACCTATCATAGGAGTTGTGCACGGCGCGTGCGCACGCGGGCACGTTTCCATTGTTTGACCTCAGTGGTGGCGGCCATGCAAGAGGTTTAGTGCTCAACTTCGAAGTTTAGATGCATTTTTCAGTACTAATTTACCACTATAAAGTGAAGTTAAGGTATATGCTTTCACAAATTGCCTTTCATATTTGATTTCAGGTGAACTTCACAAATTTGTTTGCTAGATTTTTGTAAACTTCTATAGGTATTCGTATGAATCTCTTCGATGGCTCGTCCAAAGAAACCGTCTCAAAGAGGCTGAGGCTATTCTAGAAAGGATCGCCAAATCGAAGAACATCCATAACCCACCCGGGTTCCACCTCATCAGCCGAAAACCACAAAGCATCATTAAGAAAGAGAGTCAAGGTAACTTGAAGGAAACTGGAGAAGAAGTCGTGGAGTCTGAAGTTAAACCCTTGGACGTGAACACCGAGACTACGACAAGTGCACCCTGCAAGAAGTACACCATTCTCGACCTATTCCGGACTAGAGTTCTCATGAAGAACACCCTGATCATCTACTTGTGTTGGTAAGTAATGAATGCGATTTTATTCACCTTTGCGGAATTCACCTTGTATGTTTCCACGTACAAGTGATGTAAAGAGGGTTTTATTGGGGGGGGGGGGGATGTCAGTGTATTGCTTGGTAGTTTTAAGCGTGTCCTTAAAGTCTGTATGAAGCTGCTTGGCAATGATTTAAAACGGACGACAGGGCAGCCATTTTGAATTTGACGACGTATAGGATAAAGAATGCTTCTTGTTGAATAATTTGAATCATTTTTTACTTACGTTTATCTACAAAGGTTTGTGATGGACGCAGTTTACTATGCGCTGTTATTTTACTCCACTCTATTGGCGGGAAATAAATACCTAAATTTCTTCCTGCTGGCGCTCGCGGAAATACCCGTCTACCTTATCGACTTTTTCATCGTGAGAAGGTAGGTAAAATAAGGCGGAGAGTAGAGTTTCTTTAATAGTATCTCGGTGAACACTTTAGTGATCTGACCCCATCTTCCGGGTCAATCCGGCAAAGTGACCTCTCCAGTTTAGTCTTGTACTGTACAACGACCGTTTACTGTCTTGTAACTAAATATGTAAGGATTTTGCTAATTGTGTGCGTACGGACATATCTACGCATTCAAACCGAGGATTTTAACAATAGGGATCCTGGAAAATGACATATCGGGGACAGTCCTCGGTTTGTTTCGTGTACAAAGCCAATGGGAACGTCGCTAAAAAAAATAAGTCCACAGCATGGGATGTCCTCGGTATTATACCATTTACAAACTTGTGGGCAAGCGCTACATACCCAGTGTGGACCTGAGAACAAAAGAGGTCCACATAATGTAGGGATCTGAAGCACTATGTGGACTTACACACGTCCACACAACGTTATTTGCAGTGTTGAGGAATAGGATTTTCCTTAAGTGTACAGAACAAAGGAATGTCCACACAACGACTGCAAAACAAGACTGTGTGCCCTTACACATGCCAACTTACGGGGTACTTTTAACAATGGAACAATGGACCCCACAAGGCAATTTCAATAGGAACAATAGGGCCCCACAAGGGAATTCTTTAGAAAAGGGAACAATAGAACAACAATAGCAGTACCCCACAAACCGGATCCGTAAGGTTGTGTGTGTGTGTGTGTGTGTGTGTGAATATGTCTACGCATTCAAAGCGAGGACTTTAACAATAGGGATCCGGGAAAATGACATATCGGGGACAGTCCTCGGTTTGTTTCGTGTACAAAACCAATGGGGGGACGTCGCTAATAAAACCAAGTCCAAACCATGGGATGTCCTCGGTTTACACCATTTACAAACGTGTGTGGGTGTGTGAACACATCCACCGATCCTTGTGGGGTCCAAAACACATAAGAAAAATGGACCCCACAAGGAATTCTTTGTGGAACCTGGACCCCACAGGAGAATTCTTTAGAAAAGGGAATAATAGAACAACAATAGCAGGACCCCACAAGCCACCATCGGTAAGGGTGTGTGTGTGTGTGTGTGATGTGTAAACTAATTAATCAGGTTTTTTCTCATTATAATGCACTTTTAAATGTGTATCCTTTCGTTAGTGATGGTTTGTATTGTATTTGTATACCATTCTTTGTCAAGGCCATTTTAATTTCCCCACAGTGAGGAATAAAAAAGTTGTATCTATAGGCTATAATACATATATATAATTATATCTATACTAATTTTTATTTTGACGGCTGTTTAATTTCAGATTCGGCCGCAGGAGACCGTTGGCACTGTTCTTCTTCGCCAGTGGTGTAGCTTGTTTTCTGGTGGCATTTTTACCCTTACAAACAGGTACTGATAAACAACTTGATATCTCGAGACAAAAAACTGGGCGCCGGAAAAAAAAACAAGTGAAAAAGTTTGCCAGAGAGTTTCCCATGGTTTGGACTTAGTTTTTTTAGCGACGTCCCCATTGGTTTTGTACACGAAACAAACCGAGGATTGTCCCCGATATGTAATTTTGCAGGATCCCAATATTGTTAAAATCCTCGTTATAAATTGATCTTCTTTTTTTTCATTTTGAAGCAAATGGAACAAATCTTACAGGATTGATTGTAGCTTCTGCAATGGTTGGGAAGTTCTACAGCACCGCTGCATTTGAGCTGACCGTATTAGTCGGTGCGGAGGTTTTTCCAACCGTACTCAGGTGGGTTCCCTTAGTTGTGACGAGTTTCCGGTCCGTTGTGTGACGTAGTGCAGCAAAAAGCGGAAGTGCAAAGGAACCATCACACAACGGATAATAGGCCATTTGCACAAGCGCCATCTTAAAAAATGTATCGCAATGCATCTTGCTGCCAATGCGGATGGTATGCTGTGGTTTAAATGCAGAGAGCAACATATTGGAACTAGAGGGCGCACTGTGATGCTACGTACACAAACGGACGGGACCGCAAGGAGACACGCGCGCCATTTTGTACGAGGGCAACATTGAATACGAAATACGCGGTGTGCTTGCTAAATACACATTATGCGGTCTAAACAAATGAGCAGCCGTTTTAAAATTGTTTCGTGGGGTTTATCTTATTCGTTTCAATGGAGAATGAACACACATGCCATGATTTATTGTCCAAGGTGAATGAATATAATTCTAAAATATTGTATTTATTCGGGGATTATTTAGTACTATAAACGGTCTTCACTGGCATTCATAAATATCACAGTCAACCCTTTCATTGTTAACTATTGCTTTGTTGCAACACGCTCAAATAGTTTAGACGTTGTTTTTGACTACTTACGAAATGGCCGTCGAGCCGCGTAAGGCTAGTGCGCCCTCTAGTTCTATTGTATAACTCTATGTTTAAATGTAACCATGCCATAATTTTATAGTGTTGTGTCCCGCGTGTTGCTTTGAGATCAGATGGTTACCGGTGTTTGTACGCGGATTTCACCCAGAATCCTTTGCGCGCCGATCATGTGCATCGGGACCACTGATCTCTATTATACTAGAGATCAGTGATCGGGACATGCAAAACTCGCTGCTTCTGGGAAAATTGACATCTAATGTAAAAGATCCCCCATCATGCATTTTAAAGTGGATGTTTTCCTTTTGTTGTTTAAGGAGCCCCAATGTCTTCTTACAAAATCAAATTTTAAAAAATGGAAGGTATATTTAACGATGCAACGTGTTCTTACCAATAAGGTTAGTTTACCGTTTAATTGAAGTTGAAGGGTTCTATTTTGTATTTTACGTTGATTGTTTTTTCCCTCTCAGAAATGTTGGAACGGGGAGCGCCGCCACCGTTGGAAGGGCGGGAGCAATTGTTGCCCCATTTGTAGTGTATCTGGTAAGTAAAATGTCATTGCACCGAATCCACGACCAAAATAACTAGATGTTAATGTTTTCTTAATGTTGGATCGGGAATTGGTTGTACAAATCATTACGCACGCAAGAAAAACAAGCGGGACAGTTAAAATCCTATAGGTGAGACAAGTCGACCAAACTTTATTCTAATGCAAAAGTACTCCATGGCAGCCTTTAGTGGGGCTCCTGGAAGGGCACTTGAGGGGTCTTAACACAATGGAACAGTGGACCTCACAATTTGTTTCTTTGTTCAATGGACCCCACAGAGGAATTCTGTAGAGTTGAATAATAGAACAACAATAGCAGGACCCCCACAAACGGCAAGAGGCTTTAATTGGATTGGATTTTAATTCAAATTCTGCGTCATTGTTCCCCATTTCAGGGTCAGTTTGACATAAATTCTGAGTCATAAGGAACCAGAAATGGATCAGGCCCAGGTTCCGGGTCAATGTTGACGGGGATTTTTTTGTTTTTTAATGTCGGCAAAACAATGAAAGCGAACCATGATACAAGAATGGCGTAGTCTAATGAGCATACCTTATCTGGCCTGAAGACATACGTTGTGTTGATTCTCAGAGTCCACCAACATCTAATTCGGGAGAAACAGAAGCTTCTAGAAATCCTACCTGACGGCAGGCCTAATTTTTCAAATCTTATGTTTGACTTACAGAAGGAAGTCGTGTACTTTCTTCCAATGACTTTAATTGGTGTTTCGACGCTGGTAGTCTGCGTGTGCGTCCTGATGCTACCGGAAACCAAGGGCAGACCGTTGCCGGAGACCTACGAAGACAGCAGCAAAGAACCACGTGGTTGATTGTACCGGACCGTCCTCTATGGAGACAGCTGAGGTCCCGGATGCAGTTGTGGTGAAAAACCGTAGAGGAACGAAAACTCAGCAATTTTATTTCTCTCTAGGCCTACTGGAATTCAGTTGTTTGGGTTACGTTGGCGTCCAAGTTTACGCTTATTATTTACTCTTATTGAAGCAACATAAGAATTTATCTGGATTCTTTGGGGTGTGCACAATTATTAATAATTTTATTGATTTAATGAGTTATTCTTCTTTGTTTAATAAAATTGTATTTTATTCAGTTTGAATTTATTAACTGTTAACACTTTTGTTCATTTTGTTATTTTTTTTTTCAAACAGATGCTACAGGGTATATCAATGGGTTTAAGAAATGTATTTAAAAATAATAATAATTTGTATTTGGTTACCAATCTCTAGTACCGTTTATTCTTGCTTTGGGTTTTTGTTTTTCTTGTTTAATTCATGTTGTTTGTTTTTGTCTGTTTTTTGTTGTTTGTTTGTTGGGTCGTTTGTTGGGGTGTTGGGGTGTTTGTTTGTTTGTTTGTTTGTTTGTTTGTCTACTTGTCTGTTTGTCTGTTTGTCTATTTGTCTGTTTGGGTGGACGAGAGATACATTGTGGGGTGAGTTTTAGGTAGGATGTGTAGTTGTGGGCTTTTTTTACATTGTGGGGCTGTGCCCACAATGTTTTTAACAGGAAAGATTAAAGAAAAGGGATCATAGACAACGCCTGTGGAAAGCCCACAATGTAGCTCTCCTAAGCACGTCCGTCTGTTTGTCTGTTTGTCTGTTTGTCTGTTTGTGTGTTTGTGTGTTCTTTCTATTTTTTTCTTTCTTTCTTTCTTTGGGTTTTGGGTTGGTTTTTGTTTTTTGTTTTTTGTTTTGTTTTTTGGTTTTTTTTTTGGGGGGGGGTATTTCGGGGTGGGTTTTTTGCATGTCCATCTTACAAGTTGGTTTCCAGAAGTTTAAATGGTTTATATGGTTTATTTATTTATCGCTCCAAATAAATTAGACATAGTATAATAAAAAACAAAAAATAAAAAAGAATACTGCTGTCTGCCGAGTTTTGACTGAAAGGGATGTATCAAATAAAGTGGGAATGAGGTTGTTACATTCAATACTGGGAGGGAGCGCAAAATTGGGTAAACGACAAAAACGTTCTTGTTACGTGACTATACCTGTGTATGTGCTGCTCTATAATGTCGACAGACTGGGCATCTTTATTGCTTCTCGGCGAGCTTTGTCCTGCCTTCCACGGTCTCCGGGAGCAATTGATATCGACAGACTGTGATGGGCATCTGTAGGGGGGGGGGGTATCGCTTCTTTGTGAGCTTTGTCCGGTCACTCGCACGGTTTAGTAAACCGTTCGAACGAATTAATAATGCGTTCGAACGGATTACTAAACTGCGCGAACGGATTACTATAATTCGTTCGAACGGATTATTAAACAATGCAAACGGATTATTAATTTGTTCGAACGGATTACTAAAATGGTAACGATTCTGTGTTGTTCTCATATGTCCGTGGCCTTTATTTAAATTTGGTGTTTCTATTTTTAATAATGCTCTTAATCATTTAGTTATTTTAATTTTTATTTTGATGTTGTTTGTAGCTGATGGGCACCTCTGAAAAACAGTGTTTCACTGAGAGGTCTCCCCAGGGTAAAGAAGAAATAAATAAATAACCGTACGAACGAAATAGCCCCTGCTTATTTTTTTTTTCTTCCACTGTCCCTTCCCAGGCTCCGTACTCTCCCTTTTTAATTTTTTTATTTTTTATTTTTCCCTGAAAGAAAAGGGGGTGCGTGCGCCCCCACGCCCCCATGGATCCGCCCCTGGGATGGTTCTAGACTTCATCTAATCTATGAACTTGACTACCTGTACTAGTAATTGGACCGTAGCATGCAAACAGTAGTTTGCTAACTGGACCAAACCAGTCACAAGAGGGCGCTATTTCAATCGCGTACATTCTCGCTCTTTCGCGAGAGGCGAGCTACTATGACGTGACTACGAAAGCATTGCAAGATATGGTGAAATCCCTAAAATAAATGAACAAGAGTTAACCATTCCTACCTCCATGAGTTAACCGATTTCCACAAAAGGTGAGGTAAGTTTGTGCAGTGGGAGAACAGTTTGACTAGTGCTGGGATCAGACATTTTGATCGACAGCAAAGTTTAATGTTGATTTGATTAAATGAGTTAATAACTGTGACTGAATTTTAGATATTTGGATGACCGATGATGAGTGGTGCGGTAGACTAGCTTGACTAGAGGAAGTGGACAGCAAACTCCTTTCTGCTCCAACTGCTGTTCACAACAAACATTTTGTTTTATTAACAAAGTTTTGCCCCTGAAATATTGTACAAAATGTTCAATTCGCCTTTATGGGTTATAATAATTGTACTCTAACCTGCATGAAAATATTTTCCTCCACATATATTTGTATGCAGAAACACGGAGAGAAGACGGGCACTTTTTGAATAATTCAAGGTTGTTCAACTTCAACAAGCAATCAAGCGTTAAGGACCAACTTCGATTGTGATCTCCAAAAAAAGCAAAATTAAATTTACAGTGGTTAACATTTTAGTTGTTTAGATGATCTTCCCAACAAGGGAACTTGGCAGGGCTCCGACAAGGGGAAATGGCAAGCGAGCAACAGACGACTTGTTGGGGATACCCAAAAGTGTTTTCAAAAATCCTCTGTCTCTGACCAATTATTTTTTCCTTTGATTATGTTTCAATTCATTTGTCTTTTTTGTTACAGTTTTTCAAGTTAAAAATTACCAGGAAATTTCTGCACATTGTGAGTAAAGAAAAAACAAAAATACCCATTCCAGTCTATGATAATTCAATCTAATTGTTTTTACTTCCATAATTGAATTTAATTGTGTCATTAGTTTTTTTAGCAAAGTCATTACTAATACAAACTGCTTAAAAGTGTAATACTAATATATTGTTTTTGTTTGTTGAATGTAGAAACTCAATGGCCGAATTCAACATACAACAGACACCCTCGGACTTTAATCTTTCTCACTCACAACAGCCGCGATTCCAGCCGAGTGGAGGACCGCAAAATTTTCAATCTTTCCAGCCATACCTGTTAACTCAAAATTACACTCAGCAAGCGTACAGACAACCTCGTGGTGGAGGTAGACCGTTTTATAGGAGAGGTCGGGGACGTCTGGCACCAAATTTTAATCAAAGTTTTGCTGAGAGCTACCAAAACCAGCCTGTACAAGTTCCTCAGCAGGTAGAGTTCAGTCAGTCAAATCGGCAGCCGTTCGGTAACTATGGGGGCTACAGTCAGGTGCCGGAGCAAGACTTCTTCTTGCAAGGTCAACCCCAAAGGATGAGAGGTCGTGGGTTTAGGTCACACTCACAGCGTGGACCGTTCAGAGGTCATGTGCAGCAGCCGTTTTACGCTGCTGCACCGCCCTTTGGGACTGAACGCGATCGGGATGTTGTAGCTTCTTCTGATAACAACAGAGGGAGCTCTGGCAACAGACGGTTTGAATCTGGACGTGGAAATACCAACAAAGTTCCTGCGAAGAAGAACAGGTACTTGAGTTGCCCTGTTCTTTTAATTGTCAATAATGTAAAATATTCCTAAATAAAAACAGATACTTTTTTAAGTTAATTGTTTTGTCTAACGTTAGGCTTGAAAATAGACACTTTTTTATTCCACTGTCTGATCATTCAATATGATCCACTGTGGTTTTGATTGATGGATAAACTATGCCTGCCTGCAATATGATATCATGTTGCGAATGCATCCTCACAGTTCACAGTCAACCCTCCTACTGTCTGACCATTCAATATCATGCACTTTGGCTACGAAGGCAATTTAATGCTTCCAACTGGTTGGTCAACTCCCTGGAAAGCATTACAGACTTACAGTTATTTTATATCCATTTTTTGTTTGTACTCTTTTTTTCCACCTGGAGTCACTTACAAATTATCTTACAAACAGGAATGACTCCTCGAAAGCTAAGAACCGCCCACAGTATCAGGGGAGTAAAGACTCCCAGACTGGGTCCATGATAGAGCAGCTAACGGAGGGGACGTATGAGTGCACAGTGTGCTGCGAGACGGTCAGGTGTGATTCGCCCATCTGGAGTTGTCAAGAATGCTACACTGTATTCCATATGAAGTGCATCAAGAAGTGGGCAAAGTCTCCTGCTGCTGCCGCTGAAGGCAAGGAATTTATCTTCACCTGTTATTAGCCCAGTGTTCTTCTACAGTCACAATCCTTGATATCCTAAACTGGACCGTTCCACATATCTAAGGGGGGTCAGTTCCCAGGGTTGTGGTATTTTTTAATGGACTGGGAAAAAAATCTTTACTGTACCCAGCGTACAGAATCTGCCACGTGAGTGTCAACACGGCCCACACACCTCCAACCCTCTGATAAAATGGAACCATCCCAGCCATCTGTTTGCTGTATCAGAGTGTCTGGCAGACACTCAGAGCATCCAGAGGATGTGTACAACATTGGTGTGGTATTCGGTGGACGGCACTCTGTAAAGGGTTTCAATAGTGGCATGACAAATTCTATGCATCGTTATTTATTAGGTTTAACTTTTATATCGTGTCACAGTCCTTGGCAACAATTACTGCAAGTGCCCATGCTTATCTGCAACAGGCATTTCCAGAAACCATCTCAACTCCTTAGGAGTATGCAGCCCCAGCAGCCTCATTTAGCACATGTTTAGTTAATCAATCACAATAACAGTCTCTTACTTTACAAGTATACCAGGAAACTCCTGGGTGATGAGACAAAATTATTTTTAACTCAGATAAAATAGTTTCTTGGGCAAGACAGTTAAACTGTCTCAGGACGCAAAATGTGCAGTCACCAGAGCTTGAGTTTGTTGCACTAGACAGCTTTGAGACGCACTTTGTTATGTTCATAAGTTTCTCTCTTTTTTTCAATTTGCTAATCAGGAACCGATGGATGGCAGTGCCCAATGTGTCGTAACGTGAGCCTTCCCATTCCCTACACCTACAAATGCTTCTGCACCAAGATGCGCGACCCGCCGTACCACCCCGGTGAGATGCCGCACAGCTGCGGTGAAGTCTGCCGGCGCAAACGCTCCAAGAGCAACTGCGTCCACCCCTGCAACATTCTGTGCCATCCGGGCCCTTGTCCGCCGTGTCCGGCCAGCATCAAGCAGGCTTGCCTCTGTGGGCAGACAACGCAGACGATTCGCTGTGGAACCGCACAGGTGGTGCGCTGCGAGGGGGAGTGTGGCAAGAAACTGAACTGTGGGCTTCATGAGTGTGAAGCGGTGTGCCATTCCGGGAAATGTGAACCGTGCCAGGTGGAACTTAAACAAGGTAAACAAATTTACTCTTGCGGGGAAGTGATTTCTCTGGTCCGAGCAAAGCCATTTCCATACTCTACTGTTGATCTTGATTAAACCTAACAATCTTTCCATTTCTCATAGAATGCTATTGTGGTAAAGACAACAAAGTTGTGCTGTGTGGATTGGACGAATCTGGTAACCCGCTTCAAGAAGGAGCTGAACAATACTCATGCCAAGCCCTCTGTGACAGGTAAAGTACCAGTCTATCTTTCTGACTTAACCTCCACATAATAATCAAACAAAAAAGTCACAGTTTTTCATGTTCCACCTTGTCATCATTTATCATTCAGAACTCTTGCCTGTGACAACCATTCCTGCAAGAGACCTTGTCACCCTGGACCTTGTTACCCTTGCTCTCTGACCCCTGATATGGTGACCTACTGTCCCTGCGGCCGGACCAAGCTGTCGGAACTAACAGAGGAAGGTCAGAAACGAGAGTCTTGCCTCGACCCGATTCCAACATGCAATAACACCTGCAGCAAGCCACTCCTGTGTGGTGGAGAGGGTAAGCGTCGATGTTGTTGTCCAATAGACATTGTCATTGTTATCTGGCGTTCGGGCTCGAGTTGCCTCGAGTCACCAACTTGTTTAGTTGTATGTTTCTCCCTTAAGAGAGAACGCTGGATACTACCTTTAAAAAAAATGACCAGACAACTTCAAGGTGAACGTATTTCTAGTTGCTTTTACATCCTCCCATATGAAAAAAAGTGTCCTTAGAATTTAATTTGTTTCTCGCCCCACAGACGTCCACACCTGCAAGAAGACTTGTCACGAAGGAGCGTGCAAAGAGTGCTCTTTAACGTCCACCATACGCTGCCGATGTGGCCACCGCATGATCGACGTCTCCTGCCGCGATCTCGTCGAAGCGATAGACATAGCCACGGGTCAGGTTTCCATGTCATGTGACAGGAAGTGCACCAAGAAGAAGGATTGTGGGAAGCACAAGTGTAACGCTAAGTGCTGTATGGTACGTCATAGTTTATGCCTGGCCTTATGCTTATTATAAATGGAAAAACTCAAGTTTGAGTTACGACTCATTAAGATGATATTTACAGTCATGTCCCCCGTATAACATAGTAATCTTAAGTACTAATTCTCAAAAGGGACCAGACTATTTTACCCATCCAACCTCGGTCTGGCGCCCTTGATTATATGCTTTAAAATACAAGATGGCGACAGGATGGTATGGGGTCTCTAAAAGCAATCTTGTTTTCAACAACTTCAGGACAAGACCCACCACTGCGGTCAGATCTGCGGACGAATGCTAAACTGCAAAATACACAGATGTGAAGAAATGTGCCACCCTGGTAACTGTGTACGCTGCCTCAATGCCAGTGAGTAAAAGTAACATTAATGTCTGACATTGGACTCTAGGTGAACCAACATGTCTTGCCTCGATGATGTATATGGTGCAAAGTTTCTTTGTCCATTTACCCTCCTGTAGACTGGTACCACAGACTGCCACAACGTACCACACCTTCCAGGCTAATATTGGGTGCAGGGTTTCTTCTGTTTGTCTAGTTAGAATTATGTGGAAACCCTATTGCTTGTACTGTGGAACTTATCTCCACAGTTTCCTATGGCATTTTGTGGCAAGGGCCAGTTTGGCAGGAGAGTACACCGATTACTAATTATTATATTATTTCAATATTTACAGGTTTTGATGAACACATCTGTCACTGCGGGGCGACAGTTATGATGCCCCCGATCCAGTGTGGCACGAAGCCCACAGACTGCCCCCAACTGTGCGCCCGACGACATGATTGCAATCACACTGTACGCCACAATTGTCACTACGAGACGGCATGCCCGCCGTGCGCCGAGCTCACATCTAAAATGTGCACTGGGAACCATGAGGTGAGCAAGGGTTCCAGACATTAAAGTCCTCTGTAAAAATTCAACTAGAGTTTATGTCTGGAACAGTTAGACCACCCTATGTTACTTTTTCCGGGCTTTTCCTGGTGCCCTCCATTTGTCGCCATTTGTATCTGAACCATAACAGCTTGTCTAGTTGTGTTATATGGAAATAAACAAACAAACATACAAACAATCTTTTGGAATCATTGCTATAGGCCTCTTACATGGGCATCCATGCGTAAGGCAAAAGAATTGAAACCAAATTGTCAACCAATGAGGCACCTTCTTTTGAACTCGGTAATGATGTAAATTCTTTTTTTTTCAAGGGGGTCTTTATGCCCAACTTGGGTTACCAGCCACAGTGACGTATAACTGCGTATAACTGTTGGCTGGTGCCCAGCTGAATGATACTAAGTGTAGTATGTTCTTTTTATTTTTGTAAATAGAAACGTTACAACATCCCATGCCACATCAAGGATATCTCCTGCGGGCATCCATGCGAGAAGCTACTGCCATGCCAAATGCACAACTGTAAGAAGATTTGTCATAAGGTAAAAGGTGCCCTCCTCGATCCCCATCCAACCCCTCGACCCCCAACCCACTGTTTTCCCCCTTCTGTAGATTCCTCAGGAAATGTACTTATCGGATCAATTCACCCTCCAAAAAATTGTCCTCAAAGTATTTTTTGCTCAGCCTTACTGTAACCCTATTTTGTTTTCTCCCCACAGGGTAACTGCGAAGCTTGCAAGCACCCATGCCTTACCCCTCGCCCAGAGTGTGGCCACCCCTGTGCCGCCCCGTGCCATGTCGGCAAGCCCTGTCCACCCACCCAGTGTAAGGCCAGGTTTTCCATCCACTGTGCCTGCGGGAATCGCTCTGAGGCCACGCAGTGTCTACAAGGAGGGGATGATGCTCAGCTCAATGAGGCCTTCCAGAGGTGAAGATAAGAAACTCAACCCAAATCGATCAAAGGGCAATTTAATAATTAATAATAATAATAATGGGTATTTATTTGGCAACTTTAACAAGATCAAAGCGCTTCACAGTGAACATAAAACCTATAGAAATAGAAAAGAGGAAGGTTTGACAAAAATTTGAAATATCTGAATTGAAGAAGAGTCTCCGATGTGAACAGGGAGTTCCCTAAGGCCGGCTATGGAAAAAGAGTTGTTGCTTGAGATTTTATGGTTTTGTGATCCTGGTGTATTTCAGACTGCACTAGTATTAGAGGGCGGCAAGGCATACCACTAAATCAGAGCCGAACAGTTTGGATGTTGTATTACGAAACTTTCAACGTACCACTTTATACGTGTATCGGAGTTTACATGAGTTACTGTGTGGTGTACTTTTTAAGGACAGATCCTTATAATTAATTCTACAGAAAATAGAATTAGAATAAGCTGTTGCAAACTGCTCAGCAACCAAAAGGGCCTAAGGTATAAATGCCCAAAAAAGTGTTAACGTTCTCACATTTTGACGTGAGAAAGACTCTGCTAGGGTCAAAACGTGATGCCATTCTTTCTACGACTTATCTTCATCATGCTGTAAGCATCTTTGTTATGCTAGAGATGTGACATAAATTTTCAGAAGTTCATTTTTTGTATTTTTCTTATTATCCTTTTTTTTTTATAGATTAGCAACATCTACTCTAGCCGGGCAGGGCAGCCAGTCTGGTGGAGATGTCGATATAAGTCAGATGATGGCGTTGAGGAACAGCAAGAAACAAAGACAGTGAGTTATGATTTGTATAAAATTATCTTGTACACTGGTACCACAGACTGCCACAAAGTACCATACCTTCCAGGCTAGCATTGGGTGCATGGGTTTCTTCTGTTTGTACAGCTGACAATGGTACCGCAGACTGCCACAAAGTACCATACCTTCCAGGCTAGCATTGGGTGCATGGGTTTCTTCTGTTTGTACAGCTGACACTGGTACCACAGACTGCCACAAAGTACCTTACCTTCCAGGCTAGCATTGGGTGCATGGGTTTCTTCTGTTTGTACAGCTGACACTGGTACCACAGACTGCCACAAAGTACCATACCTTCCAGGCTAGCATTGGGTGCATGGGTTTCTTCTGTTTGTACAGCTGACACTGGTACCACAGACTGCCACAAAGTACCATACCTTCCAGGCTAGCATTGGGTGCATGGGTTTCTTCTGTTTGTACAGCTGACACTGGTACCACAGACTGCCACAAAGTACCATACCTTCCAGGCTAGCATTGGGTGCATGGGTTTCTTCTGTTTGTACAGCTGACACTGGTACCACAGACTGTCACAAAGTACCATACCTTCCAGGCTAGCATTGGGTGCATGGGTTTCTTCTGTTTGTACAGCTGGCACTGGTACCACAGACTGCCACAAAGTACCATACCTTCCAGGCTAGCATTGGGTACATGGATTTCTTCTGTTTGTACAGCTGACACTGGTACCACAGACTGCCACAAAGTACCATACCTTCCAGCATGTCCAGGCTAGCAGTGGGTGCATGGGTTTCTTCTGTTTGTACAGCTGACACTGGTACCACAGACTGCCACAAAGTACCATACCTTCCAGGCTAGCATTGGGTGCATGGGTTTCTTCCTGTTTGTACAGCTGACACTGGTACCACAGACTGCCACAAAGTACCATACCGTCTAGGCTAGCATTGGGTGCATGGGTTTCTTCTGTTTGTACAGCTGACACTGGTACCACAGACTGCCACAAAGTACCATACCGTCTAGGCTAGCATTGGGTGCATGGGTTTCTTCTGTTTGTACAGCTGACACTGGTACCACAGAATGCCACAAAGTACCATACCTTCCAGGCTAGCATTGGGTGCATGGGTTTTCTTCTGTTTGTACCATTATTGTTGTATGGGGAAACCCCAACGGCTTGTGTACTTTGGACTTGGTCTGTGGCAAGAGCCACTTGGGCAGGAGAGTTCACCGATAGTAATAGGGCTCAATCGATTTACATAATGATGAAGGCATTTCCTTTGGAGTCTATGGGACATTTTTAATGGGGCAACAGAAGCCAAGGCCAAGACAAAGGCAACAGGGGACATGGCCTGTTTTGCTGGTGTCTGTGTTTCCTACATTTTCTGTCATTGGATATAAATCTTAAACGAGATTTTCTCCTAGATCAGAGAAATCATTTGCTTGTGGACATTTTTTATTTTTTGTAGGTTGGAATGTGATCAGCAGTGTTCCATTCTCGCCAGAAACAGGTTAGCAAATTTTTTCTCTTTTGAATTTTGGTCCGAGCTCTTTTTTGCCTTTTTGTACTAAACTCACTAATTTCGTGTAGAACATTTTTCAGTTTTGGTTTAAAATTTATTGCTTCTTTACATCAAAGTATATGACTTTTGTGAGCCAGTAATATATTGACCTGAAATTTACACCAAAAATGGCATTAGTAGCTCTCCGTTAAAAAGTCTAATATTTGTTTATTTTTTTCCCAATTACAGGAGACTTGCCTCTGCATTACAGATCGACCCAGAGAGTTCCAAATTTACGCCAACCTACAACATGTTCCTGAAAGAACAAGCCAAGTAATAGAACTATTTTGTTTTTCTTCTTGACCCTAAATTTAAAGCTATTCCACATTTTGGAGACAGTCTATAATTTAACAGAGAACAAGAACGGTGAAGATAATAACATTAATAAAATGCTGTTCTTGTGTAACACTTTTTCTACGTTGGCAACGGGCGTCTCAAAACACTCAGTATTTTCACGAAAGGTTTCAGAGCTGTGTTTGAATTATGATACCAATTTATAAAGCACAAGTAATCTTTTACAAGGTGATCATAATACTAATAATAGTAGCTTCTTATATAGCGCTCAGTGACGCTCAAGTCGCTTCCGGCAACATTCAGTGTTTTCCAGCAAGGTATTTGGAGCTACATTTTTGAAGTATGAGACCTACTCCTTACATAGCCCCATGGTGCTGTGGCGCAATATGCAGCCAATCAAACCAGGGGCGAACCCCTTCTATTTTCGAAGAACACTGGGTTCTTTTACGTGCATTACACAACACACGGGACCAACGGCATTACGTCCCATCTGAAGGACGCAGCAATAACGGTTAAGTGTTTTGCTTCAGGCAGTGTAATCTGCAGCCAACCCTGCCACGAAAACCGGGACAAACCCCTTCTCTTAATGATGGGGTCTTTAACAGGCATTACACAACATGGGACCTACGGCCTTACAAGCCGTGAAGGATCAAGCAATTATTGTCAAGTGTCACTCGCTCAAGGACTCCAGCGCCATGAGCGGAAACCGAACCCAAACTCCCGGCGGTATTTTGCACTTGATAAACTACACTAGTTAACAATATTCTTTGGAGACAAACAACTTTAACAGATATTGGTTATCTTCCCTCAAAAGGAAAGCCCCAGCTTTTGTAGCTGGCATAGAGAAGGAGATTGTGGCTTTGGTAACCTCTGCTCAAGCTGTAAGTATTTGAAGAGAAAGTTTAGGGCCCAATTTCATAGAGCTGCTTAAGCAGAAAATATTGGTTAACAATTTTCTGCTAAGCAAAAATGAGCAGGATACCAGTCACAAACTGTACTTGTGACATGGTAGTTTGGCTGGTAACTTTATTCTTGTGAGCATAATTTTATTGTGCTTGGCTAGTTTTTGTGCTTAAGCAGCTCCAGATGGAATTTGGCCCTGGGCTCAATTTCATAGAGCTGAAAATAGTGCTTAAAAAATCTTTGCTAAGCACAGATAAGCAGGATACCAGTTACATACTGTATATGTGACATGCTACTTTGGCTGGTATTGTGGTAAGCTTAATTTTTGTGCTTAAGCAGCTCCATAAAATTGGACCCTGGGATATGATACCGAATAATCTAAAATGTTGATTTTACTTGCTTTGACAATTAACTGATTTATCATTACTTTGGAAATAGCTGTAGTACACAAAATCACAAACAACATTTTTGAAAGCACTTCCAACAGATTAAGCCATTTGTTAAGAAGCCTAGGAGTCCTGTATTGTGTTCATCTCATTCCAAGCATCAGAATACACAAAACCAAAAGTTTCTTCCAAGAACGTCAACTAAATCATTTATTCATTAAAAAGAGACTGAGAAACACTCTCTTTTTTATGTTCTTTTTAATCAAAGTCCAAGCAGCCAAGTCGCAGTCATGTCTTCCCATCCATGAATCGTGACCAGCGGCGTGTCGTCCATGAGTTATCTGAGATGTACGGATGTGAATCACTGAGTTACGATCAAGAACCCAAGAGGAATGTCGTCACGACAGCCAGGAAGTGAGTTTACCAAGAGCCAAGTCATTGGTTAGACTACTTGACTTGCAATCACAAAAGTGTTGGTTCGATTCCCTGCTGAGTTTTTATTGAATTATGTAGAATAAGTACTGTTGGTTAGCTGCTGAACCATAAACGTTGTTTTAACTTTTTCATTTTTTTTTCTTTCGCTTGTCATCGCCAGGAGTACATGTTTCATTCCAAGTGCATCTCTGTCTTCAGTTGTGACAGATCGCCCGAAAGCTCCACCTCCCATCCTCCACACCAAGCATCAAGCCCCAAGACATCTGACGTAAGTTTCAATTATCCGATCCCTATCTCAATACACTGCTTAAAGTCACAGTCGCATCTTCCCATGTATGAATTGCGACAAGCGACAAGGCATGTTGTGGCCGAGCGGTGTAGTGCATCGGACTGGTGGCTAAGTCATCAGGATGTGGGTTCGAATCCCAGTCATGACACTTGTGTCCTTGAGCAAGACACTTTACTACAAAATGCTTCTCTTCATCCGGGAGTAAATGGGTAGCTGAGAGGGTAGAGATTGTTCTTGTGATTGATTTAGCTTGGTGCGCTACATACTTGGCAACACAGGCTGTATACTCCCAAGGGAGCTTAGATGGTTTAAGGAATGAAATAAATGGCCCAGTGACCTGGGGTAATAATGTTGGAGCACATTGAGCACTATGAGTGATGGATTTGAGCGCAATACGAGAAGCCACTATTATTATTATTATTATAAAAAAATTCTGCTCAACAAGACGGTACCCTTCTACAGGAAACTTATATTTATTTTTCTTCCCAATTTCTCAGGACATTGTCAAAGATGCCACGCCCTGACAGCCCGACCAGCCCAGCCAGCCCAGCCAGCCCCCCACCTCAGGCTAAAATTTCTCAGGTGGACGACTTTGAAGTCCCCGACTCATGGGAAGTCAGATGAAAAAAATCTGACAAAAATTGCTGCATAATATCTACCGAAATGCAAATTACAAAGAGTTGAATTAAATTCAGTTAACTGTTACTGCAGGATTATAACGATGGTGGTGGTAATATTTCCCAAGCTCTTTTTTTTTTTGGAGTGAGTTTATATTCAAATGACAATATCTCAACGTCACTCACACTACATGTATAGTGTTTGCCCTGAAATGCGTTTGGAGTTTATCCCATTTGTGGGTTTTTGTTTTGTTGGGTTTTGGGGTTTTAAGTGGATAGGGTTAAACAAACAAAAAATCCCTTTGAGAAGGCCCTGCCCCATCCACCCAACCCAGTTTTCCATCAGTGAAGTGCTTGTACATGAAATATTGAAAATTAAGAAATGTATACTAAAAACGCAGCATACGTCACTGATTGTCACACCTCTTGCTGAACCCAGGCACCTTCTGCCCAAACTCAAAACTGGGTTTATTTGCTCATCAAGTAGATGAGAAGAAGTGTTTTTAAATAACACTAATTAGAGCCTGTAAGTTAATTATTTCTCGTACGTACAATGTTTAAGGAAGCGCATCACATGGAATTGACATCAAGGCCGATGTTCCGGTTGTCATTACTTCCCAGTTGTCACTATTTTCAAGAACTGTCTGATTTTGGCATGGGGGGGTCACATATAATTTTTGTAGATAAAGTTAAGGCGTAAAAGAAGAGTTCTGTGTGATCAGGTTGATGAGAGAGACATTTACTTCTTTTTTTTGTTATTATTTTAATTTTTTGTTGGAGGCAGGGGTTGTTATTATTTGTTTATTCCTACATTCATTTGCGAGATTTTGTTTCCTTTCCACAATATCTACTGTCCAGCAATTCAGTCTTGTGATATGACAAAACTATTTTACATGCAACAACAAAAAAGTAAACTCTGATTTCTGTATGTTACTTCCAAAGTATGAAGACAAAGTATACTGTCAAAAAGTTGTTGGTGAAAGCTTATAATATGCAAGGATTATTTTAATCGGAAAAATAAGGTGTTGTAAAAGTTATTTCAAGCTACTGTAGAATTTCTGATTGTTTTATTTACAAAGCTTACATAATACCTTCTGTAAGGCCCCCCCCCAGTAATTTTTTTCTCTCTGAGAGGCAATACAAGAAATGTTTTCAAAGATTAAAATGAAGCACCAGTGAAAATTAATTTTGTTTTAGTTTTTAATATCAGCCCTTACTTCTGAAGCACATATTTAAACAACATATACATTGTATATCACGCATTATCATTTAAATAAATTAACTGGCATTGGAGCAGTTTAAACCTACTCATGTGACCACTCAAATTGTACCCTTAATCTGTCATGTTCCCCGTGTGCCATCATAATAAATGCACTAGTCAGTATAAAGGGGCCAGGCTTTTCTCAGTATCCAGCCTTATTACCGGTACATGGTTTGGTATTCGAGAAAGCAAGACGGCTGTTCACTGTTTACTTAGTGACTTTGGCTAGTGGTTTAAGACAGAAGTATGAACTGTGTGCTGGAATACAGTTCTAGCCATAGCCACAATTGTTTCAGTCACTTCACTGGTTTAACGGAGCAAGCCTTCAAGTAATTTCGATATTAATAACTCGAAGAAATAGAACCCAGAGAACGCTCTGCTCAACTGCCCTCTGTGGACAGGACATCAAGACCACGCGACACGCGCATAAAGCAACATGGTGCATGCAGCCCTTCTTATTTTATGCAAATTCAGCCATTCACACTGATCATGTGGTAAAATTTTCACACACTCGTAAAAACATGTCATGAAATGGCTGCTCATGCCCAATAAACCCATCTTCCAACCGACTCAAGCAGTCAGCGACTCGCTCAGTGTTCCCCAGGTTCTATCTCTACGAAATAACTCCATATAAGCCTTTACCATGCTACCAGCTTTGTCTTGTATCATGTGTTCAAATGCAATGATGACTACCGATTCTCATTACAACCTTAAAGGGACCCGACTATTTTATCCTTCCAGCCTCGGTTTGGTTACATTGAGTTGAATGGGGAGAGTAACCAAGATGGCCGCACTAGTGATAAAGGTCTATTGCCATTTTCAGTACCACAACTCCGGCTTTGTCTGAAGTCCCGTACCGAAAGTGTACGTTTTCAAAGTCACTGACAAGCCGTAGCCCAAGCTGTGGTTTCAAATAAAGGCCTATAATACAAGTAGAATCGCTGTCATGTGTCTGGTGTCTCCACCTGTCCCTGTAAGATGCTATAAAAGATGACACCATCCCCCCTCCCTCGCATACACACAAATAAATAAAGTCATCATCACATGCTTCTTTGTATGTTTGAGTTGCCAAAATTGAGAGTTACTTCAGATGGAACGTGTTCTTTTCTACTGAAAGTTTCTGTTACTACTGTTTTCACTTTCCAAGTCAAGTTACAACACCATGTAATCAAAAATATTCTTGCACTTCGTTAAAACAAAAATTGTTTAAAACCCAGAAAATCTGTGGATTAACTTGAAGTGTCAATGTTTGTACTTGGCCCAGGCATGATGTTCTTCCTTTTTTAATCTAATTTTTTTTATATTTTGCCCTCTGAAAATCAGGAAATTTTTATTAAATAGTCCGATCAAGCCGATACTTAGGTCAGACTTTGTATTGAACAAGATGTTTTCTAATTTCTTTTTCTGGGATCAAATATCGTGCCCTACATATTAAACCATGAAAGTAGTTGTAAACTAAACTTGTCACACAAATTAGTTTTATTTTAGTTTAAAGGTATTACACAAGATTGGTAAGGCTAAAAACATTGTTTAATTCAAGTCTGAAAACTAACCGATTATGAAGTCAATAGTAAAACCATTATTTTTCTGTGAAATATTTCCCTCTCAAATGAAGTAATATTCAAGACAAATGTATCTGATTGTTTTGTTTAATGCAACAGCTAGTCTCAGTTGTTACAACCAAATATAAGGTATATACAATGTTTTCATATGCTGGTTTTTCTTGATTTTCTTCAAACTAACACAACGGATTAATCCCAACTTTTCACAGGTTTGTTTTTCCATGTAAATATATGTGGTTGATCACACAAAACATAAACACTGTCTGCGACTATTTTGTCAGCTCTACCAATCCTGCATAAAACCATTAAGTATCAAGTTTGTATTTATTGATCAAGTTATCTTCCCTTGTGTTGGTAGCAATGTATGTTATCGAGAAGGAAAACAAAAAAAGGTGGAGCGAGTATGGAAGAAATTGACAGTATTTACAATAAAAGATAAAAAGCTTCAGTTTCCAATAATACATGGTATTTATACGAGTTATGTACACAGCAAAAGCAAAAATGAATGAAAAACACAATACATAAAATTAAGCTTTTCAGTCAAAACTCATTGTACAAAATTAACAATTGTTCGCCAAAAAAAGTTTTAAAGTGGTTTTTCTTTTAACAGCAAGTAGATTAAAATTTAAATTTGACGGTTTATTTTACAGAAGGAATGTCAGGAGTTTGACTTTTTTTCACATTACTAATTTCCGCTTAGTTTTCAACCACACGACATTGTCGTGGCATTACACTTTGTTACAGGCACCACACTACTTGAGAGTCAAGCCTCACTCTGATTTCCACACAGTCTGTTGGGAAAAACAAAATGGTCGCCATACTTTTTTGCGGCTTTTAGAGACACCTTGCCATCAATTTTTTGTTCACCTCCCAACAATTTAGTCCAAAATATTCTGAGCAAACTTCATGTTAAAAAAATATGGCACAGAGTGAACAAGAAACATGAGTTATTCACAAGGTCAAAATAGCAAACCTGATAAATAGTATATTAACCAGGTTTGCCTGAATCATTTATTTTTTTCTTTTAAATTCATGTAGTAATTTGTACACAACCTTTTCGACTTTACACAATAAAGTCAAAAGTTTATTTGGGTTTTCAACTGGTCCAAAGCAATCTTAAAAAGAACACCCAATATTTAATGGAAAGTCAACTTTACAATAATTTATTTTAAAATAGAATGGTCAATAGTTGACAGTTAAACCGAATGGCTGGAATTTCACAATACTTTACAGCACAAGAAACTGCCAGGGAAAGATAATTCTTACTTAGCAGAAGCAGGACACCAGCCTAAATACAATGTAATGTACATTGATCCTCACTGGTTCTCTTCTCTTTTAGCTTAGCGGAGGAAATTGATTAAAAATATTTCTGCACAACAGTGTCAACGACTCGCAGGAGTTTTACAACAATCACATTTTTGTTCGTTTTAAGTTCGAGGTCAGGCACTGGAGTCTGGGGAGTGACGACTTTGAAATTACTGTTAAAAAACACAACGGACATTATAAACACGACTGCAACTGGTGACTTGACATTGGGCACGGCAGAAGTTTACAATCACTATTTGGACAATGGTTTCACAATCAACAATGAGGTTGTGTCGAGAATTGAGCCAACTTTGGCTGTGGCTGTTTGCTGATGTGGCAAAGTATGGACTCTGTAAGTCTCGAGCATATTCGAACATTTGGACCCGCCAAAGTGCACTATTTTGCTTTCTTCACAAGTTCAATCAATTGAAAACCCTCAAAAGCGGGAGTAACACCAGGAAATACATAAATGCTGAAAGGCTCCACTAGTCACTGGCTTCCCCAGTAAGCCCCAAAGGTTGACTGGCAGGGGGAGGAGTGTTGGAAACCTCAGAACCTAGCACAGGCTGTCAGCAAGACATCTGGAAGCCTGCTACAAAGAACATATCAGAATTCAGATAAAACTCTGAAATTTCATATCTCGGATACACGCTTGACTTTCACAAACAACTGACAGATGCCATAATCGAGCTGCAGCCACGGGCAATATTTGACCAAAAAAACTCGAACATTCCCGCATCAAGGGCGGGTCTTCATCTGCTTAAATGTTGACTGGGTAGGGGTGTGATGGGGGGCGTGGCCACTGTACATAAATCAAGCCAGCAACGACACCTATCGAGACACCAAAATCTTTTTTAAAAATCTATAAATTCATGTTGTAAAACTGTTTTTCTTTATTTAATTTTAAAGCCAGGAGGAAGATTTTTGATGCACCAAGGCAAAGAAATGTAGCAAGAAGGCATTTGCCTCCACGCACATCAAGTCCAATGCATTTAAATTTTTCCAGATGGCATCCCCAAGAAAATTTCACCTCCTGCAGGCAGGCAATGCCTCAAACCATTCTACTCTTGTCCTACTCATTATCTAGTGAGTTGACCAACCATTTTGAAACCAGTTAACTGCACGGGTTGTGTATCTTTAATAGCACAACTGCGCACAGAACTGAATGTGTATTGTGTACTGTGTAGATGAAACTCACCACGTGATATCGAACTACAGGCTGGCATAGTTTATCTACCAGTCAAAAACCACAGGGAATGGTATTGATCGAACAGAGGGTGGAAGGAGGGTCCGATCGAAGCGGGGTCACCCTATTCTCCAACAAAATAAAATCTCTAAAAAAAAACAAGTAAAACAAAACTGAAGAACCAGCGCTAGGGATTTAATCCGATTTGTGGCAGTAGAGTTCCTTGAGGGATTTCAGCTCCTCAATCAGAGTCTTATTTTGGTTCTCCAGGACGGCCACTCGGTTCTCAAGACACTTGATGTACTCCTTCTTCTTCCGTCGACACTCCTTCGCTGCCTCCCTTCAAGACGGAAACAAAAACGGAATACTTGAATTATTGTCTGTTAGTGAACAGTGCTCTCTATATAGGGTAAAAGTATGCTTTAAATTAAGTTTATACTACAAAATGCATCTTTAAATGTATAACAATGATATTAATGAAAATTAATAAAATATACATTTTACAGATAATGAAGATATAAAGGGCAATGCACGAATAATAATACATTTGGTTGTCAAATAATACACATTAAAACACACAAGAAATGAGAATTACAATAGCTGAAAAATGTATCCATAGAAATAATGCATGATTAGCGTTAAAATGCAGATGCAGAGATGGCTAGAACGGCAAAGAAAAGAGACTGGTTCCTACTTCCAATACAAAACAGTAAAAAGAGAAATGCAAATCGCAAATAAATACAAAGAAACAACAATTACCAATGAAAAACAAGCTTTCATTCTGTAAGCAATATATTCCGTCCTCCAACACAAAACAGTAAAAAGAGAATCGAAAATCACAGTTACAAAGAAACATTAATAATGCATGAAAAGCAATTATGCATTCTGTATGCAATTTTAGTCTTCCGATACAAACATGAAAAGAAAGAATACAAAATCACAAATAAACACACAGAAACACCCATTCTGAAAAACACATCCTTGTGGAGCATTCTTTTGTTCTTTCCTTTGTCCCTGCAATTGACAGTTTCCCATAGACTTTGTCCACAAATTTCCTTGTGGAGCACCCCGGTCTTTAGAATTTCCGTGTGTTCTTCTATTTGTCCCTTTTTTGTTTTGTCCTTGGTCTCCATAAGGTACCGAAAGTGAGAGCAACGATCATGATTGACAAATATTTAATAGTAAGGCAGGTGTAACACACACAAGAAAAGTCTAAAACCTGGACATTACAACCCTCAGTTGGAACAAAGACAACAATTGATTTGAAAGAAAGCAATGTGTGAAGAACAATAAATTTCAACGGGCTCCACAGAGCAGGCATTGTGTTAACGACAAGAAAGAATGCGCAAAGTACCTGTTTTTCATTAGCCTAAGTTCTCTCTTCCTACCAGCCTCCTCGTGGACGTGTATGTGCCCAGACGACTGGAGGCTAGCACTGGCCATCACTACGCCCTGTGACAGACTTGTGGCTGGTCGGATCTGATACGCCTGGATATCACCTACGAGGGAACAACAACGGAAATGGTAAAACTAGGTTTGCTACCCAAATCTCAAACTGTTTCTCTATTACATCAAACTCAACCACAGATGAATTTTTGAGATGTGTTTGGTACAATCATTTTAGACTGCTGAAGGTATGAGTCTTTACCTGACGCTGTAGGGACAAAGAACTGCTGTGTCCCATCCTGAGCCTGTATGGATTGGACGATGGTGCCGGCTGGAGTGGCTGCGTTGGTCATGGTCAGTGTCTGTAGACCGGGCATGTCGACAGGGTTGGCAATCTGTATGGTAGCACCCCCTGTGGTCATTACTGTAAACAACAACAACAAATCATAAACATGATACACCGAGCCCATCAAACTGTACTTGAGATTGGATTCCGATTTGCTTGGGTCGTGGCGTGCACCCTGACTTCCTGAGTGTTCTTGCTGGCATATTATTGGAGCACCAATTGATGATAGCTCGGAAATAAGACGAGAATGCCTTGCCTTATGTTAAGGGGGATAGCTTGGGGAACAATTCAAGTTCATCAAAATACTACACTCTGTGGTGACTCCATACCCAAAGAGTGGGGTACCCTACCAAATCCAGCAAATTGAAGCATAGCAATGAGATGAATTTGGGGGTTGGTTTTTACCTGTTGGGAATCCATGGAGTCCCGCTGTCCCAGCTAGGGTGATGGTGTTCTGGCCCTCTTCCTCCGATGGCTCCTCTTCGATTCTAGCCACAGCCGGACCGTCAGTGGATGATAAGTCATTCAGGATCTTCCTGTCCTCAAGAAAAGGGTATAAAGATGGTCTTGAAATGATGCAAGAGTGAGAAGAAATCCTTCACATCTCAAGGAAATGTTCACACATACATTTAATCAAACTCAAAAACGTTTCTGGAAATCTAACCAAATTTTGAGGGTAGATTACATCATTTGCAGACAAATTACTACATTACTTCAAAGTGTGTGGTTTCTAACAGTGTTTTGTAATATCAACAGCTCTCCAGTGCTCTTTACCAAGTAAGTTTTCATTGTCATTAATTTTGGGGTAATTATCAAAGGCATAACCTCCCATTAACTTTCTCTTTCAAGATTACTCAGAACGAATCATCACAATAACTTTGCTGAGCGTGTTCAGTGTCTTCAAGATGCGCTTACAGTACCTGTATGAGGGTCTACGAGAGAGAATATCCTGGCGCCTCTTGCGATCAACCTCTGTGTCGACAACCACCGTCTGCTGCTCCTCACCGTCCTGTACGGGGGTCACCTGAATAATGAATATTAAACACCAAGGTCACAAAGGTCAATCAGAGAGCAACAAAAGTAGCTGTTTTTCTGTATTAAAGTGACTGGAGTTTACAGTGGCTGGTACTTGAAATTAAAGTATAATGTATATAATGTATAAAAAGAAAAAAGTGTTCTGGGTTTTTTTTCATATAAACCCTGGCATACTTTGAGGACTTTCAACTGTTGCACTACACCAGATGGGAGAGCACTTGTACTGCATCACACGAATACAATTGACATCCACCAACAACAGCATCTTGTGTTCTTCATGTGAATAATTTGGGCTTTAGTTAAGAAACAGATATTCAGATAAAATCTCTGCACAGTTCTGTTTTTTAAAAAAATAATAAAAGTTGCTTGATTGTCTTTTCTCCCCATACAATTTTGCTGTAACTAAAATAACAAACACAGAGTGTTGTTTCGGCCAGAGATAAATTTGACGCTCTTGTGAGAAAAACAGTGGCTGGTTTTTGCTGTTTTCTTAGCAAGTAGACACTCTACTTTCACAGGTTTTATTGTACCTTTCTTGATAATTTTCACTATAAATCAGAGTTACCTTAGCAAATACCAATCTATTACCCTAACACTTATGATGAACAGCAACACACAGACATGTAACAGAGCCAACACAAATAATAATAATAATAATAAATAAATGTAAAAATATTTAAAAAAAACGCACCTGAACTTGGACAGTGTGGATAGGTGTGGATTGGATAACCGACGGCTGTGTGCTGTTAGTCTGTATGACAGAAGACACCTGGACAGGCTGGTTGGACATCCCGGACATGACGACCGAGGATGGCACCGCCTGACTGGTAACACTCTGCGACATAGACGACAAACATGCAACATGTAAGGGCTGGGGGCTTGAGGCTTCATGCAGTGTTAATTCCCTCAAATGTTTAAGTGCATGTAGTTGAGTTTTGGTGGTTTGAGTAGCTTGAGTGGTTTCGAGTAGTTTAGGTTTTCAGCACTTTGAGTAGTTTGAGTGATTGTCAAACCTACTTGTGAAAAAACAAAAACTTTAAAAACTGCGTCACAAAATCTTTTTGCTTTTAACCTTGAAAAACTTTGATCGGCACAATCTGTTTGTGATGATTTCACTTTAAAAATGCGGCATCAATGTTAACGTTGAGTGTTTTCTGCTTGTTTTTGATGATGTTGAGTCTTTTTAAAAAATATGCTTTAGGAAGAAGGCGTTTGGTTTAAATAAAAATTATTTATTAAGTGAAATATTGAGGTTATTACACATACACAATTACAAAGTGCATTGAGGCGTTTTCAAATGTTATCACACGGTACGGCCACAAAGTGCAAGTGAATTTCCTCACTACAGACCATGTAACCCTTGTTATCACACGGTACGGCCACAAAGTGCAAGTGAATTTCCTCACTACAGACCATGTAACCCTTGTTATCACACGGTACGGCCACTAAGTGCAAGTGAATTTCCTCACTACAGACCATGTAACCCTTGTTCCACAAAAAGAGTGGCCTTCTTGTACATTCACGGGCATTTCCTGGCAGGCAAGACATTACACTGGTCATAAGGGAAGTTTGACATTTTGTGTCATAATAGACCTTATGCACATGACGTCATTCCAGTAGGGCGCCCTCGCCTAGAGGTCAAACGGAGGTTTCTCATTGGCCAATCCTGTGCGCCGCGCACACAAATCTGCACGTCTCGATTGTTTCGTCACTGTTTTACCTCTAAGATGGCGGCTGGATGACGTCAATGCATAAGGTCTATCACCACAAACCAAAGAGTTATGTAATTTTAAAAAACCAGCTGAACAAGTTTTGAGATGTGCCCCCTTTGTTCATATCAAAAGTTGATAAAAATCAGACAGTGCAAGCTCCATAAAAAATCAAATCTAACGTGTTCTTCCATTGGGCTGTGTACAAATTGTGCTTGCAGGTACATGTAGTCCAGGGGCTTGATTTCAGATTGATCTTGACTCCAAATCACTCCTAATTGCTAAGCAAAGTGTGATGTCACAATACCAATCACTGTGTTGATACTGACAACTCATCTTAAGATGAATCTTAGTGCTTTGTGAAATCGACCCTCTGGCTCTTTGGTAAACATGTGATGTCACAGGTTACATGGTCATTTAGTTTAATACTAGCTTTTCACATTTTGTTTGGTTTCTGGCTCTGTAGGCACAATTGAAAACTCACAGTCAAGCCAAACAGGGGTTGGGGGAGGGGTTTCAGCAGGAGGAGGAGGAGGGGCGGGGAACCACTTCTCTAAGGGTCACTTGCATTTAACCAAGTGACAATGATTTACGGAAATTCCTTGTGTCTTTATTCCTGTTGAGGGCAAGGCAGTTCTTTCTTAGTATAGGGCACCTCGATGAGGAGAATGTAAATTTGTACTGGAACATTTCAAGGGGCAACAAGGCAAGGAGTAGGAAGGTTATTGCCTCCATCACCTCTTTGAAGCATCAGGGCATGATTTCACAAAGAGTTAAGATTAATCTGAAGTGCAACTCAATCTTAATCGCTAAGGAAAAGTGTGATGTCACAATACCAATCACTATGCCAATACTGACAACTCATCTTAAGATGAATCTGTGAAGCTTTGTGAAATCGACCCCCATGCCTGCTTAAGTTAACAAAGACAACAGACATCGGAGATCTAGTTTTAAAACTTCACAAATTACAAGTCATGAAAATTACCATTTTTAGAAGGTGAACCGGTAACATCAAAGCTACTGGGGGTTCAGACTCCATTCAAGCAGTTACAAGCGCTCTCCCTTAACAGTGGTCCGCAGGCCAAATGCCGGTTACAACTTTAACATATAATATTCTTCAACATTGGCGAAAACACAGTGTGGACATGTGTAAGTCCACACAGTGTAAACTTTCCGATCCCTGCATTGTGTAGACCTCTTTGTTCTCAGGTCCACGCTTGCAGGCCGGACTTACACGGAGGCCACAGCCTCTGTTGCCCCTGGTCTTGGCGCCCCTTCAGAAGTTTCCCACATAGACTTTAAGATTTTCCAATGGACATGCCCTTTGCAAAGTGAAAACGGCCTTGCCCTCTCAAAAGATGAAACTCTAGGCCAGCAATTTATATTGTAATGCTTGCCATTGTGGAATTTAACTCACAAACATACGTGTAACAATGTGCACTAGACTGCATAACACACAGGGACAAAGACTCCCAAAATGGCGCGGCCGAGATTATTGTGATGATGACGATACCGAGTGAATTGGGTCAATGGTAAGAGTTCCCTGGTAATCCTGAGCTACATATGTACAATCAGGAAGACCTCCATTCTTAATGATATCTAACCTGTACTTTGTCCTCGGCTGAAAGCCCACTACTGCTCTCCTGATTGTCCTCTTCCATTGTTTAGTTCCACTTCTCAAACTAGAAACGAGTTCTGCAAATTTATAACAAAATTGGAAACATTTAACGAGACAATCCCGAAAAAATTTAATTCAGGCAGAGAAGTGATGATACACTTTCTAAACATGAGCACTTCTTACATGAAACACGCGTGTCAGTCACATTTCATAAACTGTGCAGAGAACAGTTTTAACAGTTTTGTCAATTTACTGGGAAAAAATATAAACATGTAGTTTCTGTACTGTGTAAAAACATTCGCCATTTCATAATACAGGCTGGCATCATTCAAAACCACCGTGGATGATATCGAATGGTCAAACAGTAGGAAGGTTGACTGTGTCCCTGTGTCAGACACAATTAACAAAGGATTGCAGGCTGGTATAGTTAATCTGTCATTCAAAACCACAGTGGATGATATTGTGTTGTCAGACAGTTAGGATGGTTGACTGTACTGTGTCAGACGCAATTAACATATTATATCCTACTGTGTAGGGTGTCATGGCCAAGTGGTTAAGAGCATCGAATTTAAGTTCTGGTGGTTAAGTCATTAGGTTGTGGGTTCGAATCCTGGTCATGACACTTGTGTCCCTGAGCAAGATGCTTCTCTTCACCCAGGGGTATAAATGGGTACCTGCGAAGGTAGAGGTTGATATTGTCAACTATTGGCAGACTGTCACAGTTTATCATTCAAAACCACACCAAATGGTCAGACAGTAGGAAGGTTGACCGTGTACTGTGTAGATGCATTAACCACATGATATCATATTACAGGCTGGCATAGTTTAAAATCTAGGCTCAAATAGTAAGATGGACATTGTGCATGAGATTCCCAGTTTACAAAGTCTTTTACGAATTAAAAAAATATATATTATCAAATGGCAAATTTTTGATTACAATTTCCTTTGAAACGTCCTGGTAATTTTTAAAATTCTTTTTAAGATCTTCATTCATCTTCTATGTATGTCTGTGATGTCTGTTTACCCAGAAGCTAACAATAGATTCACCGCTGAACGATAATGCTAATTAGCCCTATAGATTTAATGATCGTTAACGACCTTGCCAAGGGCTTGAATTACAAGAAAATCACCACTAGACAACAAGCGTCATAGGTAAACCCTTACACCAGACCAAAAATATATTTTTAGAAGTCCTACAACAGTTTCTTTCATTTTTAAATTTGCTGATATTTTTTAGTGGAGATTTGGGATTTGTAAATCTTCAAAAGTGTTTAGAAAAATGATGCTGGACTTGTTCTGTTTAGGGGTCTAAATTGGCCAGATGCTAAATAACTAGACTCTGGCCAGAATGGTCATGCAGGTATATGAAGCCCCCCGAGAGCATACAAGGCACTGGCATCAGAAAAGGAAAACAAATCAAACCACACACTGCGCCTAATGAGCTAGATCCATCGTACAAAATGTTGTAGATGTTTTGTACAATCAATGAAAAAACAATTAGGCCTAGCTTTGTAATCCCAATGACCATTGAATCCTGATTTCTTTCATAACCAATAATTTTTTTCGCCAATTATGCAACTTATACAACAAGTTGAAAGTGCACAAAATTAACATTTCCTTGATGGAAATGATCCTGTTTAAATTCCCCACCACAAGTGTATATTTTGTGATTTAAAACAATTGTAAATTAACAGACATTTTCACCTAATAATAATGTGTGCAGGGCTTCAGACTAATTTACGTATAATACATTTGGTTTGAAAAAAATATATATACAGTATATATTTGTCCGACGTTTTTCACCAGATATCCCTAAACTGGTTTTATAATTGGATTATTGTCCATGAGGAAAAAGGACCCAGCGAGCGCACACTCGTCTTTTCTTCCTGACCTGAGCCATCCGAGAGCTGGGGGATTTTGTAAAGTTTCCAAGTCTGGGAGGGTTTAATATGTACTTCCTGTGAGCATGTGCACGCAATCCCTTCAGGTTATGACGTCAACAAGACTCATGCATTTTCACACACACACAGAAAAAGGAAAAAAAAAAGGGTCTGCAAGTCAGAGAGTGTGTGTACGTGTCGGGAATTCGCGGGCAGTATTTTGTGAAAAATGACACAGAAATGGGGAAGAATATTACAACCTACACATTAAAAAAAAAAATGCCCTGGTGAATTTGCTCTTCGGGTTTCATGGAGTTTTAATTTCAGGAAAGTGTAACTCGAGCTTGAGAGATTTGTTAACCTTTGGAAAAGAGATAAAAAGTTGCTACAGAATTTAAAAACAAAGTCAATTTATTTTGAACCCTTGGTGTACTGTGCATTTAATCATGAACTTATGACAAAGACTATTGTGTGTAGTAGTATGTTTTAACCTTTACCCGTCTATTACAAAGGCTATGGGTGCAAATGTCTCTGTGATGTTAATTTAAAACAGATATTTCATGACGCTTACGATCAACGTGTACTTGATGTTTATGACATCCAACCTGGACAGGATATTTTTCAACGTCGATACTTTCCATGACGGCTACTTTTTTTAAAACTCTGTTCATCACGCAGACGTAGCGATCAATAAAAGGTACGATGACTTGTGAACTTTCACAAATTTACAGATGTTCATTCAATACTTTTCACTGAGCGAAATGACTAACTTCAAAGTATCCTTCCTGCCTGTTTAAGGGGAAATGCAGGATGTAGAGTGCTCGGTACTTTGGTTTACCAACTCTCAATTTGAAGCACCGAACTTTAATCTTTTTATTGCTTTTGACTCAAAACAAAGCTGATGATGGGCTCCCAGGCCTCTTTTAGTAATTAGTTATTTGTTATGCAGGTCAAAGGTTAATTTCATGCGCATGTTTTTGTTTGTAGGGGAAGTACAAGAAGATGGCACCTTTAACCCATATGCCCTCAATTCCTCCAGAATCCCATTCAGGAAGTTGTCCAACATTTTAGGGTATGTAATGCTACTGCGCGGCCAGATAACAATTGCCTATCATTGGAACAAACTACAATCCGAGACAAAACATTTTGATGTTGAATTACACTGGCCAGAAAGTGGAAGATTTAGGGTTTGTTGGATGGTCTCCCAAAGACACTGGGTTGGGGGGGGGGGGGGGTGAGAAACTAATAGCTTACAAAGTACAATGTATCAAGAATGTCCACACTTGCATTTGGTTAAACCCACTTTGAAATTGTGTTTTACACTGTATTGATATTGTAGCTCACTGTTTGACTTTAAACCTTAACACACTTTGCTGTTTTACCGTCTTTTTTATAACCCTGGGCCAGATAGAAAAATTTGATAAAATTTACCAAACCAGCTAAAACAAACACAGAATCAGGCCTGCGCAAATTTAAAGTTCTACCTAATACATCCAGTTAAGGAAATGAGACTGGATGGTAACAAAATAAACTAGACATAAGTTTTTGTTCCGTAACAAAAACAAGGTGTTCGGTGTAGACATTTTCGAGTAAGCAGAGGTAGTGTTTTCAAAGAGAAAACCGAAAAAACATAACTTAATACGTCAGATAATATTTCAGAGCGGGATAAAAGCATGAACAGTTGTTTGTTAAAATGTCAAGACAAGGTCACCAACATATTCTTTTCTGTGAAGTATGTGAAGCCCATGTTGAAATTTTTTTAAAAAAACTCTGCCAAAGGCTTCTAGTAAAACTGTATTTTGAACTGTTTTTAACCCACCGCAAGATGGCGGTCTTAATTTTGTTTTTAACCAGACCCTTGTCAGACTGCAACATTGTTAAAATCAACTCCAAAAAAGTTGCCACTTTTAATTACAATGCACTTTCGGTTTTAACTGGAAGTAAAAGACACGTAATTTCATGCAAACAATTAAAATCGAAGACCTATATTACCTTTGTAAAATCCCGCAAAAAAAGCAACCCAGGGTCTCTTACCCATTTAACATTTAAATGACGTAGATTTCCGAGGCAGCATCTGTCACAGAGCGAGCAAATAATAAAATTCCAGAGCGGGACAAAAGCATTAACAGTTGTTTGGTATAGCGCCATCCTCTGAAATGTTTCCGTTACGTGGGACTGTACACACAGGCTTCGTGGACTTTGAACCTTATGGTTTTCATTACGTGGGACTGTACACACAGGCTTCGTGTTGCACACACAGGCTTCGTGGACTTTGAACCTTATGAATAATGGAGCGGACAGTCAGTTACAGCGCTTTTCTCCATACACGAATTAACTGCGGTTAATACTAGCATTGGCTGTAACACCCATTTAGGACCAGAAGTTAAGGTCATATTGGCATCATTTCTGTGCAAAAGTTTCGGAAGGATGACAGAACTACAATCTGATGTAAAATTTATGATGAAATGATCAGTAGTTTTTGAGATATGAATTTTTTTAATATTCAACTTCCGGTTTGAACCGGAAGTCAAGGTCAAATGAGGTCGCGTTTAGTGTAGCGTTTTTAGAGTTATACCAGGCCTATCCGATGATGTATAGATTGTGAAAATCCATTGTGTTGTTTTGGAGTTATGATTTTTTCAAATATTAAACTTTGATTTAACGTAACTCGACACCTGATGACGTCATCATGACGAAACCAAAAATGGTTTCATCTACTAATGAATATCTAACTATGTGTAAAGTTTCAAGTTTATGTGAGCTTAGGAAGTGTGTCTTTGTTAGCGGACAATCGACGGCGAGAAGAAGAAGACGAAGTAAAAAAAAAAAAAAAAAATGAACAATAACAAGAGGTCTTCGGACTTTTGTCCGAACACCTAATAATTCAGTCTGGTGCCTTATTTTGGTTAATAGAAAATTCATTCAGATGCACAGGATATTTGACAATAATGGCTGCCATTAAATGAAAGTGTGTTATAACCTGAATGATGATGACATGACCATGTGATTCTCCCCAAGGTTTTTTCAAAACTGTGGGGCATTCAGGACCAAATTGTTTTGATGTTTTGCCTAAGCAAGCCAAATTGAAACAACATTTCAGAATGTTTTCTACTGGGTGTTTACTATGGTTTTAAAAGCCCTAATGTGCAATCTGGAGCATTCTTTACGTTTTTTTCTCTCGATTTTTTGAGAAATTAAAGACTTTTTTTATTTTTAAAAATGCTTGCGTATCAGTCAAAATGTGCGCGTATTTTGCACGTAATTTGCGCAAATCGGCCCGATACGCTAGCTTGAACAGTTGAACATGGGGAGAATCCTGATGATCATGGAAATGTGGAATCTTATGGGAGCACTCAGTTCCAAGAAAATGTACAACACTGCAAAGACCAAGATTAAAAATAGTTTTATTAATGACGTTTTCAGCAAGAATTCGAGAGCGGCTTCATTCCATGTTTGACCCCCTCAATTCAAAAAAGCAATTAGTAAAATTTGTCAACAGTTGATGTTTATGCAAGCTTGCTCTGCTAATCAAAACTGCACATATGTTTGGGGAGGGGGAAGGGGTTGGATGTTTTTGTTGTTCTTGTTGTTTTGGGGTGGTTTTTTTTCTACAAAGTTAACCGCAGTCTTCTCAAAAACCTTCATTGAGAACTTCTGAACCGCCAACAAGAAAAGCTAACCTACATAAACGAAAGGACCGTATCTATTTAAATTAATTCTTTTGCAGAAAACTCTGCTGGACAATTTGTACTGAGCCATTTAAACACGCTTTCCTCAAGCACAAACAATGTAACGCTTTCGGGACAGTAGAGAAGGACACAAGAATAGCCTTTCACAATGTCATCAATAAGATATCCGGAGAGGTGTATCGGGTGGCAACATGTATGAATTGCATGGATTATCAAGATTTTGCCGGAGAGGGGCTTCTTTTTCTTTGAAGAATTATTCCAAAAAGTGCTGAAAAGATGGCATTCAGGTTCGAAATGCCACCGAATGTGAACTTGGTAATACAAGCTTTAAAAATGCCAACCGCGAAAAAAATTTGTTTCAAAAGCTTTTCAATGTAGCGCAGAATTGAGCCTGAGTACTCAGTGTGTACAGAGATCTAAACTGGAATTTGCTCATCATCAAGAAAGTAGTTCCTGAACACACACACACATACACAGTGCATGAAAGTACTTCCTGCATGTGGAAGATGAGGTTGTGCACTTTTGTATAATAATCATTAACATGTTACTTGTTATATTTCACAAGTTTTGGGGCTGGTGTATTAAAGCTGGGGCTTTAAAAGTTTTATTAGTCCAAAAGATAAACTGCCAGTTCGTTGAAAAGATTTACATTTCACTTTGTGAATGTGTACTAAAAAATTTCACCTTAAATTTATATAGGCCTACGTATTGAGACAAATTAGTAGAGTTTTGTACTAAGCTCTTAACTGCCTTCAGTTATTTATTTATGTAGCCTTGCTTCAAAGAAGCTCTCGGTATTGTTGATCGCAATCTTTGAAGCAACTAGAACCTTATTTAAAATTCGTGCAAGCCGAGTCTGCCCACATAAACAAAAATAGCGCAGCTGTGCCATGAAATTGACACGGACGCAGTTTGCATGAACAATACCCTTTGGTTGGGAAACAGTGGCGGTTTATTAACATTAATGGCGTCACTGTTGTCATCGCCAGACTAGAAACAAAAACAGGATGCATTTGTCTTCAATCGAATTGTCAAATTTGTTTTTCTATTTTAACAGAAAGTTTATCAACAAGTTTCAACACGGGAATCTGCCGGCGCAATTGTCCCGAGCTTTGAACTTTACAGCTCCTGAGCAGACCTGTTTCTCGACATTCTTCCCAAACTTTTGAACAAAAGTATCACTTCAGACTGAAGTTAAGATCCAGCAGATCACTGCTTTTTGAACTAACCCCTAGACGTAAAATCCCTTCCTACAGCGTATATTTCACGACAAGTGGCGAGAATTTTGGTGGATTGACAAAGATCGCGCGGTGTTCAAAGTTTATCCTGCACAACATTAAAAATCATGCAAGGAAACAAAGTTTTTCGCCGTCCCAAAATGGCAGAATGCACAAAAAAGGACTTTGACAATGATTGCGCCCAACATTATCAGTTGCGAAAAATATCTTCATCCCCTCAAAGAAATCATCGCAGACAGTTGGTTGAATGTGGTTTGTGGGAATATAGCATTATCTATCCAAAATGATTTGATATCTTTTTTTTTGGTAGTTGTCAAACGGCAACAGGAGCATCTTGGCAGCAAGAGATTATTCTCACAGACACATTCCTGAATATTCCGGTAACACTCTTAAAAGATGCCATGAACTACAAGTGCTAAGCTGTTTGGTGGGAAATGGGGTGGGGTGGTAAAGTACCGTTTTGATTAAATGTGCTTTTACACATCATGTTTTGACCCCCCCCCCCCTCCTCTTTCATGAAAACAGGTACTCAAAGGTTAAAGCCTAGTTCATATTTCATGCTAATGTGAAGTGAATAGACCCTTTCAAAGTATGCTATGTTGAATCTGCCCCGTGAGTCTTTGTACGTTGGTTACTTTGGAATACGCATTTCTTACACTGTGCGTCAAGTGAAATATCAAGTTGTAGAGTTTGCGAATCACGGCGCATATTACCGTGAAAGGGTCTACTTGAGACATCACAATTTTAAGATCGCGAATGTTGCGCAAGAGATGAGCACATTTCAGCTCTTGAGAGCGGATTATTTGTTGCAAATTTGTGACGTCAAACTTGGCATATGACCCAAGCTGAATTCAATGACAATAAATTCCATCACTCCATCAGAGTAAAGGTGGCTGATCTATCGTCAAGGATCAGGATGGGAGGAGGAGGGTCGGGGGGGGGGGGGGACGTGAGTTGAGTGTCTAACAATAAATGGTACCTGGCTTTTCACTATCCCAAAACTTACTGACATCTGTACCTGAGTCATGTATGACTATTGCATCTGGAAGGAGGGGGGGTAGGCTAGTAGTGGGGGGGGGGCAGCAAGGAGGTAAAAAATGGTGGCAGCAAACACATAAAAAGCGTTCAAGCCAGCAGCCGCAATCATTGGTTAAACTGTTAAAGTTTATATGACCTCGTTGATGTGTTCCCTCTCTGTATTATTATTGGGGTTGAAGTGTTGGCTGCCCCCTCCCCCTTTTCAAATGTTGTGTTGCCTCCTTCCTTCTGCACCACCACAGTTGACTACTCCACTGTCATTTTATTTGCAATTAATAAGACACAAAAAGATCATGTTTTTGGTCTTTTTGAGGTAGGCTGCTGGTTGGGCAGCTGCCCGGCTACTGCTTACAGGGGCCTTGTCCACCCTGTTCAGCCTGAAAATGGTCCAGGGTCCAGGGGCCCAGTTGCCGGGCTGGCTGGCTTCACAAATAAACTAACCATATAGAGCAAGTCAGAAAAAAAAAATCAACAAACATAATGCCTATGCCCTAACCATAACAACTACTAATTTTCAGTTCATAAACGTTGCCCTCTCTCAATCTCACATCAAAATACAAACCACAACTTCAAAAAACAAACTGTGAAGAAAAAGATCAAAAATTCAATGTTTACAATAATCAAGTAAACTCAACACCAACCCAAACTCAAGTCTTAATAAAGTCAATCACTCAATGACACATTTCGAAATTGGACAAAAACGTGATCTCACGATTTTCAACGACAAGACCCCGTCCACGGCCAGTCGCCTCGGCTGAACTCTCTCGAACGACCGTCCCATGTCCGCCTGAAACCCCCTCCATTAGTGGCCAAAAGGGACCAAAATAACAAGCATGGATCCCTGGAAGACTTGGTGGATAGTCACGCTTTGTTGTTTTGGCACCCAGTCCGGTGAATGAGCGATCAGATGAGCGAGTACTTACCGGGTTACGTATTTCTCGTCACACCGGTGACGCGATCGGAATGGACGCCCCGACTGCTACGTAGACACACGTCAAAATACGCGATGTATCGTCACACACAACACACCGCCAGTGCACAGCGGGCAAACAACAAAAGCATATGGCCGACACTACGACTTCGTCATCATCATCATCGTCTACAATCCTTTTCATGCATTCATTATCCATCCGCATCACTGCACTGAATATTCATGAGTTCTCTTAGATCGCTTATTTCTTCTGAAATATTTCATGCATTTTCGCGAAAATACATATAAATCAGAATGCTGTCTGCAATTAATCATTTTGGCTGTAAAAAATTACATTCATGAAATACTAAGTAAGCAAAATGAAAAGAAAACTGATTGCATACCTCATGAATATTCATAGTGCGTGGCAATACATATCTTCCAATGATCGATTGAATTGATCTCTGACGTCATTTTGACGTATTTCGATTGGTCGTCTTGCGATCCGGCTGAAAAACTGGAACTAGTTTTTCGGAAAATCACCTATCAATATGATTATGAGTTTATACGACGATCGACCATTGATTGTAGTTCACTATTGTTCACTAATTGAAACCGGAGGGCTCATGCATCATACTGAAACCGAATTATCTTTATAAATAGTGTCAATGACATAACGTTTTGTCAAAAGAGTTTTTACACTTTATAGTTGAGTTGTTTTTTATTACAAATAGTAGGGGTTAGGGATCTAATAATGTTTAATTTTGTAGAGTCTAGCGGCATTATGTTTTCAAGTTGCGTGCACTTTCTATAGAGTGGAGGAAACTACAGCGACACGGACGCCAGCAAAACTACCCGACTGGGCATCGACAGGAATAGAATATTATTTTCCAGATTGCATGATTTGAAGCAAAATATACAAGTTAAAAGTCCTGTGTAGTGAGAAGGGTCTTCCCTAAAAATAAACACAAACACAATTTTTAAGTTCATACTTAGAGTGCATAAAATGGTGTACACAATTGTGGAAATTGAAATGATTATTTGTACAAATGCCTACAAAGATTGTTGTCATTGCCATTACTATACTGATAAAAAAATATATACTTTCAAAAAACAAAAAAACACACAAATGGAAATAACAGAATCTTAAAATTAAACACATTTCTTTCGAGTGATTTATTCATGACATTGTACTTCATTTTATTTACTGCATTTTTATGTTTTTTGTTTGGTTTTTCATGGAGGTAGGAATTAAATTTAATTCCCACCTCCATGGTTTTTATTAAATTTTTTAGAGGGAAGCTTGTTGTTTATTTTAGGATTTGTTTATTTATTTTAGTGAGGAGCGTTTATTCTGGTATTTTTGTATTTATCCCTTTTTTTCTTTTTTTTTTTCTACAGAATTGTTAAAATACCCCTGTCTTTCTCTGTCTTTTTAAACAACGATTGAAAGCATTGGCCCTGGGTTGCTGATGTGCGTGCTACTACATAGTGAAGAGCCCAACATCGATGTGCCCCCTTCTCTTCGCTATGGTCACGCCCCTAAAAATAGCCATAACGTAGTAATACCACTTGAGGGCGCTGTTATCAGTTACCGTAAAAAACCTGAGACGGGCCTGCTGGACGAGTAAAAAAGAGATGATAACTTATTTGCTTGGAAAACTATAGATTACTTGTCATTTTGATGTTTCAAAACTCTCGGTGAGCAAGTTATAGAAAGTAGTCATGGTGTTCCATATCTGCAGAGTGGGACTACGAGGTGTCCATGTGAAATTCTCGGCAGTAAATGTCGGTGGAGTTACCAAAGTTGCCGGTGGATTGGCTTCCAAAATGGCGCCCCTGGTACAGGTACAATAAAAGGTTTTTAAAACTAGTAAAAGAATACAAGTTTGTTACTGATGTCGATTGTGATTGTATTTTAACTGCACCACTAAATATTCTGATGCTACACATGATCAATTGATCATTTGGTGGCCTGCTAAAGCAGGTAAAGGAATATTTTAATATTAAAAATAATCCATCATCATCGACATCAGCTTTCAGTTTTTCACCATTTTCCTTTATTTTTTTTCTTTGGTTTCTTCTTTCTTAACCCTCGATTAAGCCATATCAGGCACTTTTCAGGTGTCCGTTTTTAATTAAAAAGTAATTACTCCGCCATTTTATTTTATTTGTATTTAAAAAATGTAAGGTTCCTCTGTTCCTCAACTACACCTAGCCAAATAGCATGCCAATTGTCTTGTTACCATCGGGGTTGATTTCACACCAAAAAAAATCCACCAATGACCAGTTCTCCCGGTATTCCCTTGGGAAATGTAAGAAATGTAAGAAATTATGATGTTTTTGCTGACTCATCAAACACGAGGGTTTCATTCAAACAAATGGCTTAGAGACACTTGTGGGCTGATCTCAATATAAAAATCAATGGAAATTTTGCTTGAATTTATTTTATTTAGTCACAAGGGTCTATATCCAATAGTTTGGGTGATTTAAACATGATTGTGTTCTCAAAAAACACGTATTACATGAAAATATCAAACGGACACTTGAAAAGAGCCTGATGGCATAAGTGTGTGATTTTTTTTTTGATGGTGTCACGAAGAGTTAAAAAATAAATGTAGGCCTAATAATTAAACTTTGTAATAATTACTTTTCTTCTGTTTCATATTACATCGTGTAGCCATCATATCGTGGCATGTTCTCTTCTACTGACAATCTCCTCACCTTCTTCACGGGTCACAAATTCATGCACAAGTTCGACGAACGCAGCAAGATCATCGTTGTCGATGGTAACATAGGATGTGGGAAGACTAAGTTTAGCCAAGATCTTGCCGAAAAGCTCGGCATGAAGCATATGCCTGAGGCTCACGTCCACTACCTGGATGAGCTGGAACTTGGTCCAGGCAAAAAATATGATAAGAAATTCATCGGTAAGGATTGTTTTTTGGTGTTTTTTTTAGGTTTAAGTCATTTAACATTACAACCTCTTTCCCACTGTAGGTCTGTAGCCAGCCCCTGTCTTTTCTACAGATACTTTCATGGTAATTAATGTGCCAATAGCTCGTTACGAAGAGTGGCTTTTCGCCTTGTTTTGGGCAAACTTGCATTTTTTTTTGCATACAAATTTTTGAAAAATTTAAAATTTAATTTCAATGGTGCAGTTTTACACCACAGTGGGCAAAACAGAAAGAAAAAAAAACAGAAAAAAGAAGACCTCCCCCCCCAAAAAAAAAACCTCCAAAACCTTTAACCAAACCTCCCAAAGCCTTCAACTAAAGTCCATTGTATATTTTGTTATTTTTCTAGAGAAATCGTTTTAGTTTGTACCTTCAAATTCTTGTTAGTCTTTGATGAAATAAATCTATGATAAAACTTTGTTCCTGTTATTTCAGGCGATGTGTCCATTGACAGGTTCTATGAAGAACCGTTTGCCAAGGATGGCCACTCGTTCCGCTTCCAGTTGATGATGTATGCAATGAGGTTCAGACAATACTCAGATGTTCTTCAACACCTTCTAGAAACAGGTATTGCTGTCACAACAAAATATGCTTGATTTGTTGTCGTCTCAACCATTGAATGAGACCGATTGCCAATTTGGTATTGATGCTTAGTTAGCACACAAATTTGCTTGAAGAGATAATTTTGTTTGCTAAGCTGTTACCAGTCAAAACTGCCTGCCTAACAGCCCCAAGTAAGAAAGCCTCTACAAAAAAATGATGTTGCCGTTTAAATCACATTACCTTTTCAATTCAATGAACTAAGGATATGTCAGATCAACAGAAAATGACAGCCCTTCAACTGCTGAGTTTGACCTTTGACCTTTCTTTCAGGTCAAGGTGTTGTTATGGAGAGGTCGGTGTACAGTGACTTTGTCTTCATGGAGGCGATGTACAGGATGAAGTACTTCAAGAAGCATTGTAAGAAAGAACAAGTTTTCCAAGTTTGTACTTTGTAGCTTCTCTTGGAAGTAGACTATGCACATCTACTGCATTTTCAAATGTTCGGACCTGTAAAAATGGGCAATTTGTTTTGTTCCCAAGTTAAAACGATGTGCCCGGGGTCCTAGGAACCCAAGATTCCTTCGAAAGTTTCAGAACCTTGTATGGGTTTCCTGGCAGGCAAAAATGTATTAGAAGTTACTGAAAAGCTTTTGAGATTATGAACCCTATGTATTCATTGAGACTTTAAGCTTATCAAGCCGATTAGAAGTTAGACATGTAAATTGTTCAATTCTTGAATTACAGGCGCTGATTACTATGAAGAGATCAAAGGGATTTCGTTGTATCGTTTACGCCCACCACACCTAGTCATTTACCTAGACACCCCCGTGGACGTTCTTCAGAAGAGGATCAAGGAGCGGGGAAGGGTAGGGAAATCTCAGACTCTCTTGGTTGTTTCACGAGAAGTGAATTCTGGACTTGGTCTGAATTGTAAAAATCATACTTATTGTAAATGACATATTGGCATAAATTTGCTTCAAAGTAAAATGATGAGCTCATGTTTGTTAAAAAATAATAATAATACAAATGTTTAAGAAGTAAGAACTTTGTGGCGTGTTGTGGCTTAAAGTACCGGACTCAAGCTCTGGTGTTTCTGATCAGTAGAGTGTGGGTTCAAGTCCCAGTCGTGGCACTTGTGTCCTTGAGCAAGATACTTTACCATAATTGCTTTGTCCTTCGGATGGGACATTAAGCCATAGGTCCCATGTACTACAACGGTAGTGAAAGTGAAAGAACTAAGAACAGGGAAGAGTAGGGTTTAACCCCAGTGTTTCTGGTTCACATAGCAAGCACCCTTGTTTACAGGTTTCCTCAGGCTTGCGATTTACAGTGATTAAGTTTTATTACCAGAAATATATAACAATAAAAAACAACAATTACTTCCTTTCGTTATGATTGGTTTAGAGTAATGAAGCTGCCATCCCAGATGAGTACCTGCAGCACATTGAGGACAACTACAAAAAAAGCTTCTTACCGGAGATTAGTGAAACCTCCGAGGTCTTGACCTATGACTGGAAGGATTTCAAGGCAATCGATAAGGTGAGACGCAAAAAAAACCCCGGACAGTCCAGAATTTGTTGTCAGACATTTTGCTGCGTTAATGCAGCCAGATGGTAACATGGTCCTACAGCAACGTAACTTTCCCTCCGTTTGATGTTGAAGCATCCAAAATTGATCGCGGAGCCCAAGCCAGTGTCAAATCCACAAAATACCTTGGTTTAACCTTATCGCATATACCATTTACATGTAATTGCCCAATTTCAATGATTAGTAATCAGCACACAGACTTCCTTGCACAGAAAAAGTAATGCTTAGCAGAAACGGGTAACCAACCAAATGAGTACGTCCTGGACATTGTTTGTGACTGGTTGCAATTTTTTTTTTTGCTTAGCACAAGTTCCTGTTTTCGTACTTTTTAAAGTTTTCTTGTACAATTAATGTCAGGTTGTTGAAGACATTGACATGTTGAAGTTTGAGCATTTGCCGTGGAATAAGGAGGATGATGTCACGTTGGATAAACTCTACAGATTGTGAGTAGAAATTTCTGCCAGTTTCCAAGTAAAATCCCTGTATCAAGCAGCCGAAAGTTTGCCCTTGTTCACCAGACTTAGACAATAGATTGATCCGCTGAGCCCCCCCACATGAGCGATCTTGAATGCCACTTTGTGTTTTTTGGTTGTGTGCCGTGCATGGCAGGCGTTTGGATGTACAATCCTGACTGTGATTGGTCAATACAAAATGGGGCGGGGCTTAGTGAATTAGTCACTTGGCATTTTCTGTGACAATTTTAAAATCTGCTTTGTGTAGTTATCTCCAAAGAGTCGATAACTTGTGCAGAGAGGGTTAGCTTGGAATTTACTCGTAGAATTGAGTAATTTTCTCTCAAGCATGAAAGACAAATATCTGATGGTGGGTTTTCTCTCTGTTGCAGCATCTGCAATAAGTTCCAAGTGGCTCGCTGCATGGAAATTCAAAAGTATATCCCAGAAATAACCTTCGGTGCCCAGGAATCCTACGACATGGTGAGAGAGTTTGAGGAGGTAGGTAAAGCCAGGAGTGAGATGTCGGCTACGGCTGCCGCTATGGCTACGGCAGCTGCTTCTGTATAATGTTGCCACTAGCCGCAGCCATAGCTGGAGATGCTCAATTTAAACTAATAGTCAAAAGAAACACAACTATCGGTTCACTACAAGCCATTTTCTTAGTCAAAAGAAACACAACTAACGATTTACTACAAGCCATTTTCAAAGAGCTGCACAGCTGAAACAGACCTCCTCCCACCCATCCATCCCCCTCCCCCTGCTTAAAGCTTTCTGAATCAGTTCATCAGGGGTGGGAGTTCTTAGGATTTTTCCTGATTTCAGAATTTTCAAACTTTCTTGAGCCTTTAGATTTTCTTAAAAGAAGTAAAGCAGTCACCAACGGGAGAAAGAAATAGTCCACATTGTGTCCAAACAGATGGTTTTGTATTTCTGATGATGCACAGAGTCCATAAACCTGCATCTTAACATCTGGGAAGTTCCGGGTCTAGTGGAGAACCCAGACCCACAAGCCAAATTTCATTCCTGGTTTATCAGTGTTCTGAAGTTTTGTGTTTTGTGTTTTTGTTAACTCCACTAGAAGCACAACAGGGCATACGCCCCCAGATACAACCTGAAGCCTGGTGAATCCAAATGGAAGTTACTCTTCAAGTGATCTCGGTGTCTCCCAAGATGACGATGAGTTGTTCCTGTTCACGGTTTCTTAAAGATACAAATCAGATTTTGTTGGAATATTGTTGGGTTTCTTTGTTTCATTTCACTGGCCATGTCGATGTCAAGCAGAATTGCATACACTAGTATCCATGGGCAGGGGCCATGTGAAGGTTTCGTCAAAAGAAGAATGGGCAACTTATCAGTCTTTGTTCATGTTCAGTGGCCATGAAGGTTTCAAAGATACACTGCAAACTATTGTCCAATCAGAATGCTTGTACTTTAACCTCATCCATATGTAGAATAACATGTTTCAGTAGAAGCGATGCGAGTGGACAGTTATTGATGCCGTGTGTCCACTTTTTCCTGCTTAAAAATTAAAGATACAAAGCTGTTCAGTTTAATTGGACATTTAAAAAAAGTTCTGAAAACTCTTCCGACAAAATCTGGTTCACCAAAAACTTACAAACCAAATTATATGAACTGATTTTAGTTCAGAAGTTATCATAAGTTATTAAGGGGCAAAATACTTCGACTGAATCAAAATTTATTCTGGGCTGAGGATGGCAAATAATACTGCACTATGTGCTTGCAGTAACACCAAGGAAATTTGTCAAACCTCAAACACTTTCACCCCTCCCCACCCATCTCTGTGATTTACCCCATAGGTTCTCTCCTGTCAACAGCAGTTTGTCCACACAAAAAAGTGCCCAGTAAAGCAAGACTTTGTGCCGTTTTTTTTCTTCCAATTTTCAAATTGGCCGAAAAGTCGCATGCCTCAATGTTTAACTTGATGTAGATGCTTAGATTTTGTTGATCAACCCTCCTACTCTTGTTACCATTTTCCAGGGAATTGACCAACCTTTTGAGGTCACTCAGCTTTGTGGATTGTGTAGGGTGGCACAACTGTGCACAGAACTATCCGAGTACATGTGTGTAGTGTGTAGTATGCATCTTATATTGTAGGCTGGCGTATTTTATCTATCATTCAAAACCACAGTGGATGATATTGAATGGTCAGACAGTAGGAGGGTTGACTGTGAACCATGTAGATGCACTCACCACACAATATCATATTGTTGGCTGGTATATTTTATCTATCATTCAAAACCACAGTGGATGATATTGAATGGTCAGACAGTAGGAGGGTTGACCATGTACCATGTAGATGCATTCACCACACAATATCACATTGCAGGCTTGCATAGTACATTTATCATTCAAAACCATGACGATATTGAATGGTAAGACAGTAAGAGGGTAAAGGCTGCCAACAATCTCTTTGTAAACTTGACAATAGTCTGCTTAAAAATTGGGTTGTAGGGGTGTGGGTGGAGATTGGAATTGTTGCTTGGCATTGTTGTGGTAATTTTAATAAAAAAGAGTTATTATCAAGATTGTATTTCTGGTTATTTGTTTCCTTTACAAAATTGTCGTTCATAAATAAGCCATGTTGAGGTATGGTGGACACAATACTATTAGGTTTGGGTAAATCTGTCTGTATACACCCAAACCAAACAGTACACTCCTACAGTTTCCACCATATCCCAGAAAGGCTAATTGTGTAGACTTCCCAGATTTTACCCCCCAATAAAAAAAAAAAAACCCAGATTCATTTAGTAACCCTTGCTTACTTGTACACGTACAAGCGCCTCGCCGATCCAGACGATTGGGTTCAGAGCTGTAAGTAACATGGTAAGGAGAGGAGAGTGAAGGAAAGCGGAAGGAGATTGGGATCAAATAATTGGCTCTTACATACCACACATACCCTAGCAGCTAGTATACTTTCAGAGCATTCCTTTAACTTTCTCAACTCCCTGAGGAGCATACAACCCCAAGCTGCTTAAATTAGCGCTAAGCGGGTTAATCCAACACAATACTGTCCCTGCCCTCTTAAGTTCCCATTTATACACCTAGGTTAAGAGAAGCAATTACGGTTAAGAGCCTTGCTAAAGGACACCAGTGTCATGACCGGGATTCGAATCAACTCTCTGATGATTTACAATGATATACATGTGTATGACAGAGCTGCCAACTGTCCCTGATTCTGCAGAAAGTTTCCTGAAAATCAACCAATCTTTCCATGTTCTGATAAACAAATTTGACAATCTCCCTGATTATGGAAACTGTTTTCCTATATGTTTCCCTGATTGTTGTACAAAATCTCCCTGATTGCAAGATGCAAATGTTGGCAGCTCTGGTATGATTTGAAGAGTTTGAAATTCTTCAGAAAATGGGCGGTTATTTCAGAAGCGCTTTTGTACATCAAACATGCACCCGGTTTTATTTCACTTAAAGCCTGTACAAAATAATATATTATTACTTACTGTGCTTTTAACTCACACCTGTACATTAAAATATTACAAATCTGCGACAAGATATTAATATTCATCTATACAGCATTTCAACAAACAAAATTCATAATCAGGTTCAGGTAGAGTACACAGTTTATAACTGAATAATTCATGTATGCAAATTAGCATGTATGCAAATCAGCACATATACATATTCATAACAATTGCGTATTTCAAAAGAAATTTTAAGGTTGGTCAAAGCTCATTAAAAAAAAAAAAATCATTTCTGGCATTGGCTGAAAACTATATTTCTTCAAATTCAGTCGACATCTTTATCCTGTGTAGTCAGGAGCAACAAATTCTAGGCATCCCTGGGTTTTTTTGGTCAATGTTCATGACAAAGTATAACGAGTAAAAGTGCGATTAAACCAAAAGTTACACAAAATCTAGCAACATTCAATGTCAATGTGATTGGTGTTGAGAAAGAAAAACATTATTGCACATTCATTCTTTGTTGATTCGGCTTTCAGGAAAACAGCTTTGCAATTACCAAAACAAAACACACAGAATTCAGTAAAAATAGTTATCCCAAAATTTAGTTGACTCAAATTGTGAGAGCCGTGTTCAGAGAGTATAAAGCACATTTTCAACAACAAATCTGTAGAAACGTCTAGTAGGAATGACCAGTCATTTTTTGGTGGAAGAAATATATGACAAAAATGACAGACTTCATGAAGAGAACATGTAGTACATGTAACTTACTCTAGCCTTATGGGTAGGACGTACTTTGGTCAAAAAAACGAAAAGAAATTGTGTAATTATTATCCATAAGCTTACTTGTCATAAAGATGGTAATGGCAGTAAGCATCCTGCAAAATTTTGTCTGAAGTGCCCCCGTTGATTAGAAATCGATAAAAGTTTGTCGACAAATTTGAATCTCCAAAGGTAGCCCGTAGGCAACATTTGGAAATATCCATGGTGTCTGTTGAATGCTGCCCTCATTACAGGCAAGAGATGCGGTTGGTACCCTCTTGCTAAACTTAGATGGATTTGATGTTCTTGGTGAAAATAATGTTACAGTTTTTTGCCGTTTTCTCAATAAGTAGGCACTTTATTCAACTGAAAATTTCACAGGGGTCTTTTATTGTATCTTTCTTGATAAATTTGCACGTAAATCAGTATTGTTGACAAAAACCAATTTATGTTCGACCCTACCTGTAATTTTTGATCAATGTTATAATTACATGAAGAATAAGCTGCAATTTCATAACGATGACACCTTCCCTTCAATAAATCAATAAATTCTCACACACAACACTCATTTCAATTTAAAAAATACTGCTTGTTGTTTGTTTTACTTATAAATAAAAGCATTTTTTAGAGTAAAATGTTTTACACACTATCATTCCATCCTCAACATGTGGCAGTGTAGCTGATTTTAGCTGAAATCGTTTTCCTTGCAAAAAGTTCTTTTTCAAATTGCATTGTTTGGTCACAACAGACAAGGTCATATAACCGAACTTTGAGGTCAAGTACTAAAAGTAGACCTTGCAGTACGACAAAGTCTGACCTCAAAAGGTTGCATACACAAATGGTGTGAAACCACGTTGTATCGAAAAAAGGCCCCAACCTCAGGGCTCTGCTTACCGTAAGCGAAAAATACACATTTCAAGTAAGCATATTTCGCAGGTTAGCAGAGAAAATCTGATTGTAAAGGTCAACACTTCAAGTACTAAAAGTAGACCTTGCAGTACGACAAAGTCTGACCTCAAAAGGTTGCATACACAAATGGTGTGAAACCACGTTGTATCGAAAAAAGGCCCCAACCTCAGGGCTCTGCTTACCGTAAGCGAAAAATACACATTTCAAGTAAGCATATTTCGCAGGTTAGCAGAGAAAATCTGATTGTAAAGGTCAACACTTCACACATTACCAAGCATTCTTTGCTTATAGCTGATATAGACATTTCGCACAAACTCTGTAAGTCGACTGTGGTGACCGTCTGTGCAGAACTCAAGAGGATTCAACCAGGAAATTGAGACCAGGGCCCAATTTCATAAAGCTGTTAAGCAGAAAATTCTGCTTAGCAAATTTCTTTACTTAGCAAGAAATGAGCGGGGTACCAGTGGCAACAATTCAAACTTTATGGAATATTGGCTGGTAAACTGTTTCTGGTCTGTGTTGACCTAAGACAGAAAATTCCTCAACCATAGGCGTATGACCCGGGGGGGGCAAACTGCCCTCCAAAATTTGGGTAAAACTCTGGAGTAAATTCGGGCAGAGCAAGAAGAAAACAAAATTAACATGAAAGCAGCAACGAAACACTTTTTACCAGCCATAAGAAATTGATACTGTGTTTTTATTTATGTAAAATTTCGTGCATATCAACCCCTCTGCTCCCCTTCACCAAAGACTCCCCCATACGCCCATGTCCTGAACTGAATTCAAATATTTGTTTCCACTAAACTGATGATTTTTGGTTAAACAAAATTACTTTACCACTCTCTCTTGCAACTTTTGAAACGTATCTTGTACACCAGCGCTGAGGATTCGCGACTTCATTCAACCATTTCTCAAAAATAGTCTTCCACATTTCCACTTTTTATAGCACTTTCTATTTACAGTATTGCTGACCAAAATTCTCTCATAATCAAAACAAACAACAACAACAAGTGAAACAACTGGGCAAGAATGCTTCTGAATAAATTCAAGAGGATCTTAGGATTTGAAAAATAGTTAGGGGTTAGTTTACATCTAATGATGTGTACAAAATATATACTTGAATAAACTATGAATAAAAGTTAAGAAAAAGGAAAAAACAAAAAAGAATTTGATAAAGTGTTTTTTTTTCAACAAGGCCAAGAAATTTGCCTCGTCTAAAGATGATTTAGGGATTTATATTGAGAATAATATATGAAAACTTCTTTTAGCTTTTTTAAAACAAATTCCTTAAATTAATATACTTGGTTATTTTCACGAAGAAAGAAAGCTGAAGGTTTTTCTGATATGGGCTTTTCTACTATTTCAGTTCCATATCCACACATAGATGTCACTTTCTAAAATTCACTTGGCTTTAGGGTAGATATTTCTGGAACAAGTTCAGGATATTATTAAATTTTGACAAGTTTTGTTGCTATCACCGAAAGAAAACAACACACAGTTTTGGTGATAACATTTTTGTCTACTTTTTGTAATTTTCTTTTTATGGTCTTAAATAAGAATACAACAAAAGTCAAGAGATTCTATCCATCATTCTCCCTCCCCACGGATTCCCCAAACAAACATAAAGGGTGGCTGTTCCATCAGTGGCTCTCCCTGCACCTGGGTCACCTTGTGTCGCGCCGCTGCAATTTTTCTCGTCTCCGCACCATGTTTGCCTGCTGCACGTTCAGCGGCTTCTGCTGTTGCAGCTGCTGCCGTTGCTGCATTGTGCCGTTCTCCCGTCGCTGCCGTAGCCGCGGCGACTGCCCGTGCATTTTCCGGAAGACTTCCTTGAACTTATTGGCGCGGAAGATGATAGTTAGAAGGCCCTCGAAGATGACATAGAGAAGACGCTTGTTAAGGACACGGTTTTGGAGCATCTGGATGAGCCGCATCATCCCGCGACGACTTGTCTCCGTTCCGATAAAATTCTTGAGTTCATCTTCACACCAAAATAAAAACGAAATTAATTTACAACTCATATTAATGAAAGTTTCATAACTCATAAATCATACCCCAAAAGAAATCAATCAGTAAATGTCACACCAACCTGGTATACTGCTGAACAATTTAACCTTAGCGGCAACAAGCGTTCTTAGTTTGACATTCTCGCTTCTCTCAGGCGCCACCTCACCCAAGATCCCTCCAGGCCAAAACGATTCCCTAGACGAAAAAAACAAAAATGCCACGGTAAGTCATAAATACTTTTCACTGTCATTCCATACTATGAATAACTGTAAGCCATTAACCCCCTTATTGTTTCGGATGGGACATTAAGCCGTAGGTCTCATGTACTAGGATTGGTAATGCCCATAAAATAACCCACAACACTCAGCATGGAAGAGTAGGGGTTAACCCCAGTGTTTCTGGTTCACATAGCAAGCACCCTTGTTTACAGGTTTCCTCAGGCTTGCAAGCTGTAGTGATTAAGGTCATATATGAGGCATGCATGGTTTCATTACCAGAAATATATTATAATAGTAACACTGTTTACTCAATAACAATAACCACTGGTGATCAACTGAGTGCTTGTTTTGTCTGGACTTGGTCGACTAAATTCACCAATGGTAGAGAAGAGGAGGTTTGAGTGCAGTCGACGAAAGTGTGCTGGGGTACAACAAGTGTTAAAAGCACTGTCCCTTTTCTCTCTGTTTGCCTGTCTGTTATTATTTGGGGAAGAAGGGTTAAAATAACAATTTAAAAAAACACCACAGGTGTATGAGGAACAATGGGGGATTGGGAGTTGATAATTTACCTGAACTGCTTGACATATTCTGCAATTTGTTCGGGCGACGTTAATCCTTCAACACTTTCCACGATTTTACTGCAGATTTAAAAACCAGGATGGAGAACAAAATTATAACGAGCATAACTTAACCCATGTCAGCCTAACTACGTGATTTCTCAATGCTGGGAAAAATGCCTACATTGTATGTCTAAACAGTAAGTTAATGTCTTTTAACGACCTCTCACTACAGGCGTGTTATTTGGCCTTTGAAAAAAAAATTGCCAAATTTTACTGAGATTAAGGGCTGACCTACACGAGCACATACCTTATAGGTTTTGATAAGCTTTCAGGCTATAAAATAATAAGAGTTTACTGATTTTTTTGAGGGCGAAGAAAAAGTAGGAAGAATATCATGTTTCTTATTACTAAAGATATGAGATTATAACACAGTAATAATATTATTTTTTTTTTTTTGCAGTTGTTTTCAATATTAATTTGCTTACTTTTTTTACATTATTATTTATTCGGCCATGATTTCAACAAACATACAATAAATATAAGAAACCATCATAATGCTTACTTTAAACCTTAACTAGAACAACTGTAAACCCAAAATACAGTACTGATGTTGAAATAGAACAGTAACACTGATAGATCAAGGCAAGAACAACTGGAATCAGATGACTCCAAATCAGACTCAAAAGCCTATTAATCCAATCTTAAAATGGGAAAAGAGTCCGTAACGAATAAATATAATTATAACAAGAATAAAGGCAAACTTTGCAAATATATAGTTATGAAGATCAAAATAAATAAGTTTATGCTTAAACAAACAATTTACATGTGGCGAGCATATCAGAAAAAGCATAATTGAGTTTCATGGATTGATCTTAAAAGCTACAATCCCGGCCATATCTCGTTGGGCCCTCGCCCCGGCCCCCAGTCATTGTTGGCTCTCATTGCGCGGTCTGCACTTTTAACAACATTGAGCGGGGGAGCGGGGGAATGGGGAACTGTATGTTTTGTGTTACCTGGCCCAAGCTTTTTGGCAGGGATTGTAGATACAAATGAGGACATAAATACACAGGCAAGAAATAAATAACAAATACAATGGCAAATTCTGACAGATGGATATCACTGGCAAAAATCAACTGAGTAACAAAAGGCAGATGGGAAACATGGTCTAATATCACATTAAAGAGAATATCATCAGGCTACAAGACATGATTTCATGTGTTTGGCTGAAATTTCCAATCGGCTGAATTTTGTTTTGTGCGTACCTGTTGATCTTACTGCCGAACGCCGCCTTGATGATCTGCCTGAGAAGCGTCGCTACCTGGCGTCTCAACCATTGATCTTTACTCTTCAAGTCAAACACTTCATCCATCAGCAGCAGCATGATCCTTAGTGGAATGTTGTCATCATCCTGAAACAGATGAGGAATTATGTCTGACATTATGTATCACTCAGCCATTATCTTCTTCATTATCTGCCCCTCTCACATCACTCCTGGGGAAATCGATCTTTCTCTCGGTCCAGTCCTTCCCTATGGAACTCACTACCCATTATACTGAGAATGGAGACTTCCTACCTCACATTCAAGAACAAACTCACTACCCATCTCTTTCAGTAAGTTGTTTTCACCTTCAGTTTAGTTGTATATGTCTGCTAAGATGTTCGTCTAGTTAAAAGATATTTTCTGTGCAAAGGAGTGTCACTGTGTGACAGTCATGGAGCATAACAAGTCTCTATTATTATTATTTATATTTGCCTGCACAATGGCCAGAATTAGTTTCTTCATTCTTGATGTCGAGGTGAGTGGAGGGTTGGAGAGAGGACAGAGAGGGGTGCTGAGGAGGGGCACTGGGTACAGAGGAGAGGGATACAAAAGGGGAGGATTGGGGGATATAGGGTAGAAGAGTGGGTTACAGCCAGGGAAGATTGGGAGGGTTTGGGTATGTCTTTTTACTACACAATGGCCAACGCTTCGGGGGTGAAAGCATTTCTTTATTCTTTGGTGAGTGGAGGGTGGGAGAAAGGACAGAAAAGGGTATTGAGGAGGTGCACTGGGTACAGGGGAGAGGGGTACAAGGTTTGGGGACCAAGGACAGAAGAGTGGGTTACAGATGAGGGAAGACTGTGAGGATTGAGGTACTGAGTAGATAGGAGAAATATTGGAAATACATCAACTTACATCAGCTCTAATGTGCTTCGACACTCTGCCCACGTCTTCCGATTCCTCATCTTTGGACTGAAATAGAAGACAAAACAAAACCAATTATTACCTTTCCTTTCTTTTCTATGTTGACGAACGAGCCTTGGTTCTTATGAAATAGCTGTCGAATGTACAAAGACAAGTAGCAGGATGCACGACCGCCAGGCCTGCAGCTCAATTTGGGGGATTCATTAATTGGGCAGTATGGAAAAAAGTGTTAATCATGTCAACAAAGGAAGTGGCGGGTGGTCCTACTTACTTTATTCGTGAATACTTTATTGATGCTGTCTGACATCTTGTCGGAAACCATGTTGACACTGTCTACCAGGTTGCCAGGTACCGAGCGTACTGTGTGAGCTACGCTTCGCACGCCTGTCTTGAACGGGTTGACTATGTGGTCCATCTGAAGAAAGAAAATTACAAGGATTTAACTGAGTCATGTTTCAAGGAAATCTTTGTGTGTAGATCCTCAGCATCTGATTTGATTCAAAACTCCAATGTTTCATTAGTTTTTTCAGTGCCTTCCTGGATGCATGGGTTTTTCCAATTTGGGGTTTTCCTCCCCTTGCATACGACCTCACAAGTCCAAACAGCGCGCTTACTGAGGTCCCTCAAGACCTAGACTGGTCCCCTGTCGGCACTGGTCTTACAGGCCCAATGATTTCATTGGATAAACATGCAGTGGCGTAAGCTTTCCATACCTGTGTTATGATTGGTCCGAGGTGATGTAATTTGTCAGCTTGCATTTTTAAATTAAATTTTTAGAAGTCATTCTTGGTAAGGGGCTACAAGATATACATTTATTATGAAAATAACTCAGGGGAGCTGAAGGTAGGAATTGATATTCCTCTTAAAACAGTCTAGATTGTAGGATGGAGGGAAACATGCACCAGGCAAGGAGTTAAAGAGAGATGCAGTACGTGGAATAAAGCTGTTGGAATGGCTCTTTGTTCTACATCCCAGCAAAGCAAGAGTGTATGGGTGAAAAGAAGCAGGAAGCCAGATTTCATTGGCCGAGAGTTGTTACGACAGTTTGACCTCAGCGATGATGGCCAGTAATGCAAGGAGTCCACTGGTGCTTGCACTGTTGGATTTGCAATCAAAATAAACTAACTTGGCCATGACAAGATTTGTTTTTACCTTTCTAGCTAGTTGTCCCTTGCCTCTGTTGTAAACACCGGGCTCCAGGAAGTTACAGACGATAGCCTGCATCCCTGGATTGTTACTCAACACATCAATATTAAGTAAAGTCTGCAAAGGACAGAGAAACGGAACACAAAATGAATGTAATGTGACTTTAAATCTCTGTAAATCTAGCCAACTCAAGTAGCACTGTTAGCTATTCCAAATTGTAAAAAATGGTTTAAAGAAAGCAAGTATTATACCGGCAGATGTTTGTGATCTTTAGTAAATGTGCTGTTAACCTGTCAAGGGTACATTCACAGATTTTAAAGTCCCACTCCGTCAGTTTAAACAAAGATCGTCTTGCTAATATTAGTAAAATTAATAATAAATATGTATTCATTATGCAATTAAAATTCAACCCTAATCCTAAGCCAGCTAGGCCTCTAAGAGCACCTTACATTACTACTACCCCTGTTTCCCAGGCCCTAATCAATCCTGAAACAATCTGAACTCCTTGGGATTATGCAGCACCGGTAGCCACATCGGCCCACAGGTTGCTAATTGTTCACATCAACAATTACCACAAAAAGAACATGAGAGGGATAAAAGATAACTGTCTAGGAAGAAGAAAGGAACTAATTTATAAGGTTTCTTGAAAAAAAGAGAAACATTTTCTAAACTCAAAAAAGTATCTTCATATAATACTTTTACACAAAAATTTATTTTGGCATCACTCTGCGATGAAAACCCTGAGAAGTTATTAATGACAGCACCCTCGCTTGTCCGTGACATACCTGTAGATACGTCGTCAGGGCTTTACCTCTCTTGTCGAGGAAGCTCTTCGCGGTGTTTCTGATTGGTCGTTTACTCGGTAACGCCATGGAGGACAGAGTATCGAAGCGCTCCGTCAGACACATGTGAAGGTCGTGGAAATCGCTGAACCTCCGGTAGACGTCCCAGATTTCCGTCACGCCCTTCCGGTCTGTGCGAGTGACGTGGATCGCATAGACAGCGTATGTTGCTCCTTTCTCTTTAACAAGGGCTACGAGAACGGCAGAAAGAAAAGAATATCACTGATCATCCAAAATCATCTTCGGATTTATCTAACAAGATTTGGGCAATTCAGAATTTCAAAAAAGAGTCAAAGAGGAGGTGAGAATCTATAAGTGGTCTCCCCACTCTTCCCTGTTCGTCAAATTGCTTGGCTTTTAGTCAATTTTTCTTTGTCAAACCACAAATTTGTTTAAATTTACCCAGTCAGTTTCCCTTGTGGTTTATCACTATATAAGTTAAGGGAACAAATAAAAACAAACAAACAACTATTTGCATAATGAATACTTCAGAGACGAGGCCCCAGGACTGCAACTTACTTGAGTTTGTGATGCAGGCAGTGATGTGTGGAGAGCCATCTGGTGAGGTGTTGTTGGTATGAATGTTGAGATGCTCCAAAGAGCCTTGACTCCCAATTGAAGATAGATCTTCGGAAGACTACAAAAGAAAAGCGTAAGACGTTGGCAGGAATAATTTATCAAGTACAAGGGTTGACCTACATATACACGTGGTGTAGGCTTTATTGGACTTTTCAGGCCATTTTATCTGAATTTTCAATGGCAAAAAAAACCAACCTGAAATTCAGGCTAAAAGAAGAAGAATATCATGCCCCTCCAATCCCTTCTCTCTTCTTGCTTTTCCATGGAGACCAAAAAGCGATTTCATTTTTTTTTGTTTCCACTTTGTTAGCATCTACAAACGTTCTGGGCACAAACTCCAACTTGTTTCTACGTCACTACATCGCATCACATGCACGCACATCTTTTAAAACAGATCAGACACACTGGTGGCACATTCACCATAAAAAAATATCTGTTGAAAAGACGGAGGCTGGCTACAGACCTACGATGGGAAAGAAATTGTAACGGTGATCCAATCTCTCAATATAGAAATTATTGATACACAATTCCATAAACAGGTGCCAAGCTGCAGGTCAGGGGTTAAATGAGTCAATGGGTCAAAGGGTAAGCAGTGACCTACCCCAGCGGTGCTGTTTTCAGGGGAGGAGTCCACCTGAGTCATGTCATCATCACCAAGGCGCCCGCTGTTCTCATCCCCTTTCAGAAGGTCAAGCTCCTCAAGACATTTCACGTAATAGGTGCTCTGCTTGAAGGCCGGGAAGAAACGCTCCTCCTGTAAAATATCATGAACCTGTAGGACGACAACAAAAAATATGGGAAGTGAGGTTTGAATGATGGAGAACTGGTCTCCAAAATGGACCGGGCTGCTTCGGGGAAGATCTTTCTTCCGACACTGTACTTGTCAGACTGTTCAGATTTTTTGTTCTGTGGCTGAACTCCACATAAACATTAACTACAACTCGGTAATGTTAGGTATCTTCAGGCAGTTTTATTTTTGGGCTTAATGAAGGCAGATGAAGCCTGAAAGCTAAATACCCAGTTTCGAAAAGGCCCTGTGACTACCAAGGAAAGACTTATTATAGACTGGTCCTTCTTATGTACAGATTTTTAGTATTATGATCATCAAATGACATACGGGATACCAAACCAAGATGATGGCTGTGTGTACAAAGGTCAATGACCCTGATGAACTCACCCTTCTTTGTGCTTCATCAAACACGCTATCCGACAGCTCCTCTGACCTTATTCTTTGGTAGGTCTTTTTGACTATACTGCCCTCGAGTTTCACTCTGTTTGTTGCCTGTAAAAGTAACAACCATGAAATAGCAGTGGAATAACAAATGGGCATAATACTTTCCAACTGTTTCATGCTCCAAACATTGTTCTCAATCTCTGACCTCAAGAGCGTCCAAGCAACTGACCAAAAGCCTCCACACATTAAGCAAGGTCATTGAAGGTCAACTAAGGTCACCCATAATGACCCCAAAACAAACTCCATGTACTTACATCCTCGGATAAGTACTCCTGGAATATATTGAGCGCGGCTTTCCGGATCATATCCAAGTTGATTGCACTGGCCAACGACCTCTTGGCCTGGTTATTAATCTTCCGCAAGTGGATCTCGGAGAGCTGCTGCTCGGCCATCACTCGGAAACCCTCCACGGTGTGCCAGAAGAAGACGTAGGCTTGAGCTCCGGCGTTCCTCATGAAATCTACGAGAGACAAATCCAGACTGACGTTGGAATCAAAAGGCTGAATTGGGGGAGTATGATCACCTTGACTGGATTGGACCCGATAGCAAATCTGCTAAGCATAAAAAAATATTGCTCAGCACAAACCGGTTCCTGACCTCACAACGAAATAAATATTACAAGTGACTGTCTCTGGATCGTCCCCCTTAAGGAAATTAGTTTGTTTGAATATAGCTGTTTAATGGCCTAATGTTTCGTGGTTGATCAGTAAAGTGAACTGGAATCAAGCTCTGGCGTTTTTCGACCAGCAGAGTGTGGGATTAAGTCCCGGTCTCAGGACATGTGTCCTGAAGCAAGACACTTTATAGCTTTGTCGTTCGGGTGGGATGCCAAGCTGTAGGTCCTGTGCATTGTGTAAAAGAACCAAGTCACACTTACATGTATCGCTAAGAGAGAAGGTTTGCCCCAGTGTTTCTGTTAGTGGCTGCCGAGTGCACCGCTGCACCTTGTAAACCCTTACACCCCTTATGTAACCCGGGTACCAACCGCATCTCTGGCGGCAGCATTTGCAAACAGACACCAACCCTCAGAAATCTGAGAAACTATTTATGCATGAATCGTTTCTCAGATTCAAATGTTTTGGGGTGAAAAATTATCCAAACCATATGAAGGGAATCCTTTCTCAAAATAGATTATATTATCAACAGCTGCAGTGCTTAATCTCACCAAGTAAGTTTTTATGGTCATTAATTTTTTGGAGTATTGACCAATCTATGACCCTACCTGTAACAGTTTACCAGGAGAGAGCCATTTTACAGGTCCACTTACCAATAAAGTATGCCACAGCTATGCTATTAATGAGCACGATATCCAGAGGCAAGGAATAGAGGCTTTTACCTAGCTCCTCATCTGTATTCTGAAACGGACACAGAAAGAAACCACAGAAGGTACACAATCAGTAATATGCAGTGAGGAGGCCAAGCTAGGCATTCTGTCCCTCAGGCCCAAGTTGAGACTTTGCCCAATTACAGAATTTAAGAGTGACTTATGGGCGATTCTTTGATTGGCCTAGACCGGCGCCTTTGAACGTTTAACAGATAAAGTGCGCCGTGTTGTTATTATTGTTATTCAGAATTAGGTCGGGTCCAAATTGGCTTTTACGGCTACAGCATGATCTTCATGTCACCATGCACTGAAGTGAAGGACATCCCTAGCAACATCCTTAGCAACAGTCATAGCCGTAGCTGTAGCCACCAAGTTGGATGTGACCTTGGCTACTTTGGCTAGTGCTTTGGCAATTGGCTACAGGAGCAAGATTGCAGAGTAGGCCTTTTTTAGCAATCTGACCAGAGCCACTGCAGAAACTGTTGATTCCCACACAGCCCAATCAAAAAGTCCCCCCCCCCCCCTGAAAAGGTTGGTGGGTGGGTAAAAATAAAAATGATTTTCAATTTAAAAAGAAAACAAAACAAAAGGAAATAAACACATAGACACAAATATTTCAAATCAAAAAATGTCAAAAATCGTGGAATTGGAAAACAAAATTGAAATTGACAAATTGATACTTCCAAGTGGCTCCTTAAAGATGTAAATATCTAAATTAAGAGTTTTAGGCAATGGCTGTGGCTATCATGATCTAGCCGTAGCCAAAGTCATTGATTCATGCAATGGTTCAGAGGCAAGACCACTTCCTGTTCAAACTGAGCACTCTGTAATCTCAACCCACATTGTGCTCTTAAACGATTAGATACAGGAAGTAACAAGGCCCAATTTTATAAAGCTGTTAAGCAGAAAATATTGCTTGGCAATTTTCTATGCTAAGCAAAAAATGAGTGGGGCACCAGTCACAACGATGTAAACTTTATGGAATTTTGGCTGGTAACCAGTTTTTGCTAAGCAATATTTTTCTGTGCTTAGCAAGTTTTTGTCCTTACAGGTTTTATGAAATTGGGCCCAGAACAGGAAGTAACAAGGCCCAATTTCATACAGCTGCTTTAAGCACAAAAAGTAGCTAAGCACAACAGAATGACATTACCAGAATAAGGTTACCAGCCAAGGTGCATTGTCACGTGTACAGTATTCGATTGGTATCCTGCTCATTGGGGTCAGGGCACAATTTCATAGAGCTGTATAAGCAGAGAATTATACTTACCAAACTTATGCTAAGCGAACATAAGAAGGATACCAAAGACATATTGTACACATGGTACTTTGACTTATTTACTTATTCTAGAAAGCATAATTTATTTGTGCTTCAGCAGTGCTATGAAATTGGGCCCAGGTCTGAACAAAAGTCAAAATGATATACATTTGTAGACACAGACAACGAGAAGTCGTTAGTCGTGTCAAATCGCAGATAAAAACCGGGAAAGAAAGCTGCGTCTGTGAGATATGGCGACAGAAAACTCAGACAGCTAAAAATACAGAATAGAGCTCTAAGTTATCCAAAACTACTTTTAGAAAAAATAAAGACTTTTTCGAACTGGGCCCAATGTCATAGAACTGCTTAAGCATAAACAGTTGCTAAGCACAACAACATTTTGCTTAACAGAAAAAGGTTACCAGCCAAACTACCATGTCACATATACAATATTTGACTGGTATCATTTCTACTTAGCAAAACAAGTGTTAAGCAATATTTTCTGCTTAAGCAGCTCTATCAAATTGGGCCCGGGTGGCTGCGGATATGGCTACGGCTGTTTAATGTTGCTTATATAATGATGAAGCCCCAGCCACTATTTCAAAAATATGGTCTTGATAAACTTATCTGTTTAAGCCCCACCTACTCTATTAACGGCAACCATGTTTGTTGTACCTGGTGTTTAACACTAGCGTCATTCTCAGAACAATTCACACACAAAAGCCATGACACAGCAAGCCACAACGGCAAAATATTGACATTTTAGAATGGGATTTTAGTGACAAAGGCTTTTGGGTGTGTGTGTCCCTCATTGCAATTCGTCAATGCATTCAGGGGCGGAACTTAAAGGTGGACTGTCGTTATGATATTGTTACATTTTCAGTATCGTTATCATTGGTCATGTTTACTCTTTGCTTGTTCTGCACTGTTAGGTTTGTGTCCAAATGAATCTGTCTTTTCTAAATGTGAATGCGGAAATAAATGTTACATTGAATTGAATTGATAAGAGCAAAACTCTAACCCAGTAACAGCACACGCGCGCTCTGGGCTGTCACATCACAAAGGGCGCCGCCATTATTATGTTTCGATGTGACAGCCAGTGCAGTAACTGGGTTAAAGTTCACGGTCGGGCTGCTATGATCATGACCACAGTCACCCTTCAATGGATCCGCCTTTTCTATTCTAAGAATAATCATGCTTGATCAGTGTTTAAAACAGGGTTTTATTCAGACACGTAATATTTCACAAGTTGAAAGTTAACCACATACTGTAGACATGAGTACTCAAAATGTATTTTTGTCAGACAAGTTAGTTAATTATTTTTGTTAAAAATTTTTGGAATGAGGCCTGTTTTTGGCCTTTCATATTTGATAATGAACTGAAGCCAATAGTCGTGCACAAACATTCAACACACAGAAGGCCATTCCATTAAACTGCACGACAAAACTCACGTTAATGTATATGGGCCACTATATGTACAAGAGATCTGACCATTTAGCAAATAATACATTTATTCACTAGTTGTATCAGTCGAAACCGATACTGCGAATAAAGCAAATCATCACATCAATAAAATCTCTTTTCTTCTGTTCTTTTTTTTGTGCAAAACTACAGCTTGTTTAATTCACACAGAAAGAAAAAAAAAGAAGGATGGAACAACATCTCTTTAATAATTTTAGCTGGCCAATTGTTTGCGCATGGCAGAAGTTTGTGCTCAAAAAAGAACTATGTGCTTGGAGAGTTCTGTAGACAATTTGCCTGCGTAAAGATAAAGGAGTGTAGATGCATGAATGAAAATGACACCTTAAGATGCTAATTTTTTATCTTCAGAGCAGAGAAGTTATAGGTGAGAACTGGTGAAAAAGTAAAAGAAGAGAAAAAGAACAAAAAACCAGGCTGCTTGCAAAGTATGACCTGCTGTGACCTATGACCTTGACACACAGGAAGGTCGTGGACTAAGTTGCTCTGTGTTACAAGGTTACATCTGCTGTAGAGTTATTGTTAAAAGGTTTAAATCCTTGTGAAAAGTTGTTATTTTTCTTTAAACAAATTAGAATTCACCCTCCACCGTGGCCAACCTGTTTCGTTTCGGAGTTATCATCCTTTGGTAGGGCACTCTCACTTTCAATGTCTTTCTGTGGTTGCCATGGGAACAAAGGAGAAAGGACCGAGATTGAAACAACACGATGTGGTATAGAAAGATGATAATTAATTTGCCACATGATGTTTCAATTGTTAAGTTAAAAATCACCACGTTAGTGCGAAAAGGCTTTTTATACAAGTTAAACCCTTCAGACTTAAAGCTTTTTTTTAGAAAAGTAGATTCCTAGAGCATTCTGGACAGTGCATGTGCCAGGGATCGTATTTAACACTGGACAGCAGGCCCAAGGCCAGTGATTTTGGCATCGGGCCAGTAAACTCATGACTGGGTCAATCCAGTGGTCTTGTATTTTTGTTAAAATGTTGGCTTTCAGTCTGATAAACAATAAACATCTGTCAATTCTGTTGAGTAGTGAAGAATACTTAACCCATAACACAAATGAGATACATCTTCTCTAAGTGCTTGTTCACATTGAAACAGTTTTTTAAATGCTAAACTGTGTCTGAATTTGTTTGTTTCTCATTTCAATTCTGGTCTTGTAAAAAATATTGTGTCAAGTTAAACATTCTGAGCTACAAGCCCTGCACGCTTGTGGATTACCACAACAATTCTACACCTGATATACACTCAAGAACATAAAAAAAATGTTTTACAATTTACACTTATACAAAACATTTTTTTGTTAAAGAAGATGAACAACAAAAACACAACACAATAACAAATAAGTGAGAAATAGCTTCAAATACTTTCTTTAAGACTTACAGCTTCTTCTGCCGTATCGATGTCCTCTCCAGTCATGATTCTGTTGATGGTGTCATTGCACATCTGCTTCAAGTACTGCAAGCTGTTCAACTGCTGCTTGGAATCAGTCTCTGCAAACCAAAAATATGGCAATAACCAGTAATAAGATTCAGAGAAAACTGGAAACTATATTATTTTAAAACCTTGTTACAAACTGCGTAACACACAAAACTCAGAACAGTGTTTAATAATTATCAAATAATAAACCACAAGGGAAACTGACTGGGTAAATTTCAAATGATTTGGGGTCGAACAAAGAAACTTAAGCAGCGGAGACAGATCTATAAAATATATCCTGAAATCATGAACAATTCTGACAAATCAAAGTCCTGAAAAACGGTTTCCAGAAATTACAGCTACTAAAGTCCTCCCAAGAAGTCCCAAGAGGGTAGTGTCATGTGACATTGTCATGTGACAAAAAGATGTATTCTTTCAATGAAACTTGGATGGCAAACTGAATGTTTACGGAAATTATTTTTGAGTAGGAACGCACCATCTTTGTAAGGCCGGTTGGCGTCCCGTGACCTCTGCTTGTAGATTTCATTGTCGAGGATTTCTATGACCGCGTCCAGTTCCTCGATGGTGGAACACACTTTGACGATTGTTAAAAGCGCTTCGGTCGTCACCGGCACATCTCCACACTAGAAACAGGCAGCGAGAAAAAAGCTTCTATTAGAAAACATTTTAGCCAACTTGGCACTCCCTACTTGGAAACCTCAAAGCATTTAGCGCAAAAATGCTCACTCTAACAAAATGAAATTCCCTCACTCTTGCAAAATGCAACACCAAAATGGTAACTCAACATCCAAACTGTTGGGACTCTGATTATGGTGGTTTGCCTTGTAAACAAGCTCTAGCATGGCAAAGGTCGTGGGTTTGAATCTCATCCGAGAAATATGCCTGTGGATTTTTCCAAAATACTCAAGAAAGAACCAAGTTTATAGTACTTAATACAGGGGAAAAACCCTTCAAATCATCAAACAAAACATGCTGTTGGATTTAGTGCAAAGTTTCCAAAATCAGTGAGATTTTCAAATTTGTTCATCAGAACATGTACAGATTGGTTGATTTATAGGAAACTTTCCGCAGAATCAGGAAAAGTTTGCAGCTCCATCAGTGGCTTGGGAAGATTACAATTTTAAAACAAAACTGGCTCATCTGCCAATCTGAACTCCTTACCGCCCATATAATAGTTTGATTGATGTAATCCGGATCGGTGAACATCTCAATGAGGGGACGTAGACCGTTGCAGACGATAATCTCTCGGATTAGCAAGCGAAACGGCTTACTACTGAAATCTGCATCGGGCACCAGTAGAAAAAGTAGAATTTCGGTAATGCCTTGGAGGTACTCTGGAAGCAGAAAAGTTCAGCAGAAAATAGAATCGAGTTACAGTTAAGCAAAGTAATAGTAGGGCGCCATTCAAAACAATGCAAATGTTATGGCAATTTGGCTGGTATCCTTTGTGAACTAAGCAAGATCAGAATTTGTGCTTTACCCGTACACCGTTGGAGTATTAAGCACTATGTACTCAGTACTCTCCCGCCCCACCCCCCCCCCCTGATTCCTGTGAGAAAAAATCCACAGCCATATTACTCGGGTTGGATTCGAACCCACAACCTTTATCATTCTATGCACAAATTTTACTAATCCCTAAAATATTGCCGAGCAGAAATGAGTTACCAACCAAAACACCATGAAATGTACAGTTTTCGGTGCCTGGTTCCCTGCAATTGTTTCCGTAGCTGAATACAATTTGTCAGTATTGAAAATGGCTGCCTCTCTCACCTTGTTCTTTGGATTCATCCATACTGACAAGTTCCCTGCATATATCATTCTCCATTTCTACTTCCAGATCGAAGAAAACCGCCTCTAAAGTAGGTGGCGTTTCTGTCGGATCTGAACGACAAAGAAAGAAAGAAATTTAGTTCTGAAATTTCAACTTCCTTTTCATTTTTAATATTCCTTTCCCATATGCATCACACTATACGTGGACGCCATCTTTACTGGGATCTTGGGTTTAAGCTGCGTCAAGCATTCCAACGCTTCTATGCAGCCAAGTGGTTCCCTGTCCAATCACACAAGGAGTGTTATCAAACTCTCGCGTGTCGCATGCAAAGTTTTACACATCACGCATTGTCATGCATTAAAAAAATTATTGACTCGCCCTTAAAGATGGCCGACTTTACGCTGTCTGACATCAACTGGGGACATCTATATTTCAACCTCTCAGAACTCGTCTCTGGCCGTGCTTTTGTACTCCTCATTAAACTAACGCAACTTCATCTCTCGTTTCCTACTTACCTTTAGGCAGTGACATCTTTTTAAGTTTATCCTGCGCCTTGCGGAACATTCTAACGTGTGTAGCAAAATCGTCAACCATTTTTCTAGTAAAAAAGTGAACCCAATCTACCTCTTTCGATCTGTAAAATAAAAAAATTTAATTGTTATCAACAAAAACAGTTACAAGGGATAGCCATTTCGCATCCTTTGATGTCTTCAGGATTTCTTTATATCCCTTCATTTTTTCGTCACTTTTCGTCACTTTAGTGAAGAATCCTTAGTGAAGAAACTACAACTCCAATTGGCAATAGGGCTGCTCAAACAGAAAATATTGCTCTGTTGAACTAGTTTTCCGTCAACAATCAAACAGGGAACCAGTTGCAAACAGTGTAACAGTTTCTAATTTCCTGCAGATGGATATTTGTCTTACTTTGTGGCAAAGTTGATGATGCAACTCTGAATTGTTTGCCTGATTTCATAAAGGAACTGCTCCTGATCGCTGAGTTGATGATACCATGGATGGATGTAGTCTCTAAAGGCAAGTAATAAAACCTAGGAAAAAAAAAAAAAACAAACATTATTACTTTTGTTTCCTAACCTTTTCTCCAGTCACTCATACCATTCATTCATTCATTCATTCATTCATTTATTTATTGGTCACATTGGTTTAAAACAACATGAAATTCTTCGTCCCGCAGTGTGCAAAATTAAAAAGAATCTAAAAAAATACATACAAAAACAATACTTATTAAGTAAAAAAAAAACCAGTTATAATACTTGAAGAAAACACACAGACACTTCCTGAAGGTTGCTCAAAGGCCTTTTCGCACTATCAAGCTCCAAGCTGTGCTGAAACCTACACGACTTCAACACGCGTTAAACTCATAAAATTTCAACATGGTTAAAATCCGATCAGGACCCAATTTCATACAGCTGCTTAAAGCACAAAAAGTAGCTAAGCACAACAAAATTATGCTTACCAAAAGAAGGTTACCAGCCAAACTACCATGTCACATGTACAATACGTGACCGGTATCCTGCTCATTACTGCTTAGCAGACAATTGTAAAGCAATACTTTCTGCTTAAGCAGCTCTATGAAATTGGACCCTTCTTTCACACTGCTCGACGCGAAATCAGCTTTTTGCTACACATGTAATTCTCTACACAGGTCAATAACCTTCAACCCACCCTCCCAAGCATAGTTGGTTTTGACACTGATCGAGCGCTCTCCACAGGTCAAAGGCGGATTGAAACGTTGAACTTTGAAAAGGTCTGCCAAACCTAGACAAGGATGGATCCGTGTCCAACAGAGATTTTTTGTAGTGCGAAAAGAACTTTACATGCAAGAGTCTCAAATTACTAAACCGTTCTCCAATTTCACCAGAAAAATGCTTAGACACCCCCTTAAAATCTCTCAGGTTCACAAGAACTTCACAAGCTGTCGCTCCTTTCGCCCCTGAGAAATTTATGGCAATGTAATGAACAATTTCCCCGCTGGAAATACAGAGGACGGCGTTTTTACCTCTTGTAGCTGGCCGTCGATAAGTTTGGCTCCAGTCAGTCTCTTGTCGCTCTTAAAGGTTTGAGGGACTTCTTTTAATCTGTCAAGAATCTGAAGAAAGTGATCAAGAATGCTTTCAAGATGTTTCATGTTCAACACACAAAAAAACAAGAGGATGCACAGGGAATTTGACATCACATTCTCGTGGTAAACGGGCCTGGCATTACAAGCAGGTCTGGGCTCGATTTCACAAAGAGTTAAGATTGATCTTAAGTGCAGATCAGTCTTAGTTGCTAAGCAAAGTGTGATGTCACAATCCAAATTACTATGGTGATACTTACAACTCATCTTAAGATGAATCTTAGTGCTTTGTGAAATCGACCCCAGGGCAAACGAGGGTAAAAGACACCAAAGCCAAGACTAGGGCAAAGGAGGGTAAAAGACACCAAAGCCAAGACCAGTGCAAAGGAGGGCAAAGACACCAAAGACAAGACCAGGGCCAAGATTGATCTTAACTCCAAATCACTCCTAATCGCTAAGCAAAGTGTGATGTCACAATACAAATCACTATGGTGTATGGTGATACTGACAACTCATCTTAAGATGAATCTTAGCGCTTTGTGAAATCGACCCCAGGTCTAGGCCTTGGTACCCCTACAAATGTTTCCTATTTAGACTTTAAGATTTTCCTATATGCAAAAAGGAAAATGGCCTTGCCCACTCAAAGATGAAATTGCAGGCCTGGGCCAAATGTTCGCCAGATATGTCCTGATGATACTCCGTTCTGGGGTCATAATTAGCTCTGCGTATGGGCATTCTCATTAGGAATAAGCACTTTCATCTTCACATAACTTTCTTAAGGCTAAGTAAGACACTGTACATGTATATTTGGTTTGTGGTAACTTTGCCATGTAGATTTTGTTCTTTGAGAACTTGTCTTGCTATCTTTATTCTACTGCCGGGGAGTAGATTTCGGGAGACTACTTAGTTCTGAGAAGAACTGTCCTGCTTATTAACTACTACCTGGGCGGAAAGTAGGAAATCGGCGGGGATTACTACTTTCGCTTAGTGGATCGAGGGGACTTGTCATTATTAACTTCACTGCCGCGGAGTGAGTTTTTGATCGGTCTCAATGTTTCGAGACCATTTTGAGACCGCTTGTTGATCAACAATTCAAATTTGTCCTAAAACAGTACGCCATAAGACATCGGTTCTTTATAGGTGTTGTCTGACTCACCACGCCAAGCCCTATCTGCTCGTTCTCAAGTTTTGAGTTTGGCGTTATCCGATCTAGATCAGCGGCGCTTTCCCTCTTGGAGTGTATTCTATACAGAATCATCAGTCCCCTGAAATAAATTTCAAAAACTATGACGCAAACAAATAAATGCACTTTACTTTCCCTAAACACCCTCAGCAAAACGTCAAAATCCAACAGCATGCTTTGTTTGATTCTGTTGGACAGAGGACTGCACTTGTTAACTAATAATGCTTTTATATGGGATTACCATCATAATCAGAGTCCAACAGTTTGGGTGTTGAGTTACTGTATGGTGTTGGACTGAGGACTGCACTAGTAAACTGATTATGCTTTACATGGGATCAGGCATACCACCATAATCAGAGTCCAACAGTTTGGGTGTGGCGTTACTGTATGGTGTTGGACTGAGGACTGCACTAGTAAACTGATTATGCTTTACATGGGATCAGGCATACCATCATAATCAGAGTCCAACAGTTTGGGTGTTGAATTACCATATTGGTGATGGATTTTGTTAGAGTGAGGAAGGATCCTAAGAAATCACTTGAGGGATGCAATATCCATAGGAACTGAAGTCAGTCTTCTGGATAGTTTGGAAAATAGACCTTATGCACATGACGCCATTTCAGTAGGGCGCCCTCGCCTAGAGGTCAAAAGGAGGTTGTTCATTGGCCAATCCTGTGCGCTGCGCATACAAATCTGTGCGTTTCCATTGTTTCGGCATCATTTTACCTCTAAGATGGCGGCTGAATGACGTCAATGCATAAGGTCCATTCCTGGCCTTTTGTTACGTGGTTTTTGTTACATGAAATGGAAATGTCAAAAGTCAGAGCAAGATATGCTTGGATCAGTTCTTGCCGTCTCATTAAACTAATTACACATTTTGTGATTCATACTTCAATTACTGTAGGGCTCTACTAAAATATCTTTCTAATTAAGGTAGGCAGAGGAAAATACAAAACAATACAAACTGACCCTCCGAAGAATGCCAGAATGTAGAAGACAAAGAGAAATGGTGACAATAGGCCGAAGGTTGCCAGGAAGAGAACAGCACCGAGGCCCATCCACGTCATGGTGGTCAACTCCCCCTGCAGACACAAACAAAAAAACAGGGGGGGGGGGGGTAAACAAAAGCAACTTTAACTCCATATCTGCCTGGCTTATCACAGAATACTGTTTCTCACTGTATAGTGCTTATTTCTGCGTTTATTATTTACTGTCTTGCAAACAAACATCCCCTCAACAAACTGTATACCGTTGGAAAGAGTACAAAATCTTAGCGCAGAAAAATGTTTATCACCGTGTAGCGCTTATTTCTGCGTTTATTATTTACTGTCTTGCAAACAAAAATACCCTCAACAAACTGTATACCGTTGGAATCCTCTCAAGTGATAAGAGCGTGAAGTATGCATACAGGTTTTCTTGGACCTAATTTCATAAAGCTGCTTAAGCAGAACAAAATTACTTTAAAATTTCCTGCTAAGCAAAAGTGAGCAGGATACCAGTCACAGATAGTACACGTGAAATAGTATTTTGGCTGGTACCCTTATTCTGGTAAGCATAATTTTGATGTGCTTAGCTACCTTTTTGTGTTTAAGCAGCTCTATGTAATTAGGCCCTGTAGGTAGGCATTTACAGTGTTTGTGTCTCTGGCTGATCAGTTACAAAAAATTCTGACCATCAAAGACCGTTTAAAATTGAAATTAAAAAGAACTAAAGATTTAGCATGAGCACAACAAAATTAATTGTGCTTACCAGATACAGGTGACCAGCCAAAATACTGTGTCATTATATGCAACATTTGTGACTGGTTTCCTGGTATTCTTTGCTCAGCAGAGTCTTGTACAAGACTCTGCTGAGCAAAGAATACCAGGAATAGATAAATATTTTGATTTTATTTTTGATTAATCTCTTCTATGTAATGAGGCCTAGGCCATTAAACATTTTCAAGGTACGGTGGACAAATTATGATGGTACCAATGTTGCAATATTTGTGACTGGTTTCCTGGTATTCTTTGCTCAGCAGAGTCTTGTACAAGACTCTGCTGAGCAAAGAATACCAGGAATAGATAAATATTTTGATTTTATTTTTGATTAATCTCTTCTATGTAATGAGGCCTGGGCCAATAAACATTTTCAAGGTACGGTTGACAAATTATGATGGTACCATTAAGTTTGGGTAAATCTGTCCGACGCCCAAACCAAACAGTGTATTCCTACAGATCTTTCCATCAAAACAAAACCGTGCTGGTTAGCAAAACATTCACTCCTGTTAACAGATGTAGTGACCAAATTCATAATTTCTGCAAACTTTAAAAAAATACCTTCCATGATTGGTTGCTTTGTTTCCAACAAATTCAACACTATTTTAAATATTTTTGTGACATTGCTACAAGCTGTGGCTGTCTAGTTTTGCCTTGCATTTTTTGGGCTTCCCATAGTTTTCAAACCTTGGTTGGCGAAAACTCCGGATGTGACGCTGCAATGGAAATGTCAACAATGTCCACCGTATCTCAAAAAGGATAATACCCGAGGCTGAAACGGCGGTCAATTCCGAAGTAGCCGTAGCTGAACCTTCAGGGGGCTATTTTTTGATCATGTGACATCATGCGGCTAATCATCCTTGAAGTATTACGGACGTCATTTTCCCAGGAACAATGAGCAATAAGCCGAAGTCTTCAATCCATTAGCGGTAAAAGTCCTTAGTTCTGAAGCAGAGAAGGATTTAAGCCATTCTGAACGCTTACATCATCCAATAAGATTCAGACATAGATACAATGGACTGTAATCAACCTCTTGACGTAGTATTACTGATTAAGTAAAGGCCGGATTTACGCAAATGAGTCAATTGAATTTCATACATGTACACTACAAGCTACATGCAGGATTCATCCTGCAGGCTTTTCAGAGACTAGCAAAAGTGGGATCGGTAAAATGGTCATTTCACTAGTCCACCAGCTTTTTCACTGGTCCCAGGTTTTCTTGTAACATTGTCATTTGTATGGGACCATCAACATTTCGAGCAGGTAGTGGTTTTACATATAGCTTAGGGAAGCAATGAACTAAGCCATGTTGGACAGGATTCCAACTGGTCCTCAGGACATACCACTGGCATTTGTCCAGCGGACCACTGTTAAGGGAGACTGCTTTACAATGTCCATGTACACGGAACTGGTACAGTTGCAAATTAACAATAAGTACAGTCACAGCATCAGTGTGCACATCTTTCTGCTAGTGTAATTTTCAGTAACTTTCATTGCAAGTCTGCCATAGTTAAACATTTTTACAGGAACCTTGCGTTTTATGTGCGTGTAGACATTGCTTTAGCGTGCAAAGGAAGGATAATCGCGCACTACATCAATGGAGTCCAATGTGCGAGACTAAGACTGTGCAAGTTTCAATGTTAAAATACGAGCGAGACTTGCGCAGTCTATTGCAATCTTTGAGTCGTGAATCAAACACATATGGAACCAATCAATTCAAAATGTGTTTCCACTTTATGTCATCGCACACAGACTACAAGTCTTGTGCATAAAATATTCGAACACTGCACCCTGATGTAAAGTGTGCAATTTGGGGAACAAGACTTCAACAAATTATTTAATGAAAATGTGTATTCAAGACTTGCCCAGTCTACAGTAGAGGTAGAATCAAAGAAGCAAAGATTGTGGCAGATATATAATTCATTGGGGAAAAAAGGAATTACAACCAAAGCACGGTACAATATAATCCTATGTGAATACAACGTAGTGTCCTTAATTATGGATGTAACAACCGAAATCAGCTAATTGCATTTTGTTAGAAATGTTTTCAGATACAAGTTTGTCGAATATGACTTCATTTCAGAAGGATTTCACAGGGATTTCACAGACAAAAATAGTTCTAGTATGAACTTTATATAAATCAGTAAGCTTTCAGACTAAAATTAAACAACGTTTCTTAATCCTTACCATCTCCTGTATAATACCTTTCAGGGCTTAGACTTTCAACATAAAGCAGTCCTCTGTATTGTCACCTCTCTTCAAACTGCGTCAGTGTCTGAGAGACTGTCTTCTAGTTCACAAAGTACATATTTCTATACACACATTGATTTGTACATTGTCTTCATATAATTAATTCTAACAAAAAACTGTATACATAAATTTGTCATTGCCAGGGAATTTTTTTATGGTCGGTAAAAGAGAACTACCATAATCTCTCTTGGCTAAATACAGATTTTGAAAAGCAAACATTTCTGAAAAGCCAATTACATGAATAATCGCCAGACGTTTTGTTAAACAAAAATTATTTGTTCACCCATTGTTGCAGTACATGGGTACCTACAGGTCCCTCTAGGGCACAGTGCATTGGTTATCTTTGGACACCCGAAAAATAACAAAAAAACAGACACTTTTGGTTTGCTGCACACATGCACAGAAGCAACAAACTGTATTGCACACACACAAATAAAAAACCCGTACAGTGAAAAGCACTGTTTCATTCCTTAGCAACACTGAAGAGTCCTTCGTTGAAATTGCATGGAACAAATCTGCTTACCCCAATCACTTGTCACGGTTCAGGAGAGAACAGTTCAACGTTCTTCCCACCACAAGTGTTTCCGGATTGAAAAAAAATTTAAGCGGGAAAAAAAATGATACATGTGTGCCCCGCATACCGTACACACGCACACAACAGAACGCGTTAATCCTTATTTTCCATTATATTAAGACCATAGAGTGATTTCTCACACGCTGGGAGAATGAGCGTCGACATCGTCGTCGCTGAAAGCCTTTCCTGCTGTGCTTAGTTATTACTGACAAATTTGTTATCCTGTTTTGATAATGGATTCTGCACTAAGATAATAACACACACTTTTAACAGTCTTTCCACTGCCCTCACTGACCTACATGAGGCACTGCACTTGCTGTTTAAAAAAAAAAGTCAATACATGAACTGTGCATGAAACGATAGCACCAAAATGTCGTCATCAGGACTAAATTAAGGGCTTTTGTTAATCTGGGCTCACTGGGAAATGCTTACCACATAACTCTGTGCTTACAGCAATAAAATACATGGTCCTAGGCCAAATTTCATAAAGCTGTTAAGCAGAAAATTCTGCTTGGCTAATTTCTTTACGAGCGGGGTACCAGTGGCAACAATGTAAACTTTATGGAATGTAGGCTGGTAACCTGTTTCTGCTAAGCAACATTTTTTTGTGCTTAGCTAGTTTGTGTGCTTACAGGCTTTATGAAATTGGGCCATGTCCTGCCAACTAAATGTAAGCGAGAAAAATTATGTGGTAAGCAGTATCATAAAGGTGGACCCAGACATGTACAAACATTGTAATTACCTACCCTTTAATTCTTGAAACTCATTAGAATATTCCGTTCATGCTTAGAAATTATGTAATGCCTGACAGCAGATTCATTTATCCACGCTCACATACTAGTATTGCACAAAAATGTATACAACATATACACGCCAAGCACAACACTATGCAGGAGGCCGCAGGATAAAATTGATTTTAGCTTTGGGTCAAATTTAATTATTATCGTCAGCCTCCTTTGCTGTGTCTTAACAGAAGGAAAGGAGGGGGGGGGGGTACCCCGGCCAATTCTATCAACAAGATCAGTGCATGAGCTGTATCTTGTACAGGAAACTGTAGTAATACTGATTGGCCTGGAGCAGGGGGGAACAGAAATTAAGACAGAGTTCGACGATGGAATGAGCAGCCTCCCAAATGAATCTAGTGTCAGGGTAGATACTGAGGAGTGCATACTGCTCTCGCTTAGCGCTGCATCATGGGATCATTATTTTGTTATCGTGCCTGCATACATGGACTATAATGTATGCAAATTCTATTTATTAAACCTACAGTTATTTAACTTCAAAGCCACTGGTGTGGGAGCGCTGTTTGTTTTCCAGGGGTTTCCCTTGAGATAGTTTAAAACTGTGGGGCATTCTGGGAGGACCAAATTTGCAAGTTTGGCCGAAGCACGCTGAATTGGAACGAGGCCCTCGGAATGTTTCATAGGCCTACTTGATGTTTGGGTTTAGCTTGAAAAGCTGTACTGTGCGATCTGGAACTGGTTTTATTTAAGTGATTTATTAGAATTTGATTTAAACTCAATAAATAAAAAAAATCTCCTTTCTTTTATTTTTTTTTTTTGGGGGGGGGGTGTGGTTGCAATTCGTGTGCAGGCCTGATAAGCTAACTTGTGTGTTTCATATTTCTACGTTCTGTGAAAATCCACAGAAATAACAGTCGTGCTAGCAATCGTTTCTAATTTGTAGTTATGCATAATTTGCAAGGAAATACAGATTGCTGTCCCTGCTTCAAATCCACAAAAGCATCTGGACACCTATTTTATCTTAAACAAAGGTTCAGGATTTCTAAATTTAGCGATGAAGCCCCCAGGAAAAAAAAGACAGCAATAATAAAAACGCATTGACTGGAACATCGGCAAACAAGCAGGCTATCACAACACGCATAGTGGAAAAACACCGTGTTTAATAATAGCTTTTTATTATGCAATCACAACAGTAATAATACCCCGAACGATTTTCAACATGCCATAAAAGCAAAATTGGTGCCATTGTATAAAATCAATAAGCCGTGCACGTCTGACCAGGTGCACTAGTATGCATTCACAGACAAATCCATTTTGAGGTGGTTTGAGCTATGAACAAGAAATAAACGGAGAGTTTCCTCATCCCATCTATACTGTATATTTGCATGCCTGGCGAGAAAAACATGGTCACCACACTATTTTTAACTCCTTGTTCACTTTTTGGGGGCCTAGGCCTATATATTACAGTCCAGATACTTCACAGAGGCAGTTGCCTCCATACCCGTGGTCATTGTTTTTGGTTGCCTTACTGCATGCATGTTCCAGTAAAAAGTTTCTCCTTTTCGTCTTAACACCATCGATTCATAAAAGTCTGATTAAAAAATTAAAAAATTTAATTAAAAACGCTTGATGATGCCATCTTACTGTTTTGAACAGTCTGTTTATAAACAAATGTTGTGTCCTTCGCAAACAATTCAATCATTTTTTTAAATGTTGTGTTCAAGTTCCCTAACTGATAGCATTTATGTTGCAAATAGCAAATGTCAAATTACCCTGGGCTGATTCTTTGACTTTAAAAAAGAAATTCCATCAATGGTGACCCCTCAAGGAATTGTACAATAAAAGCCTTCGCCAAGAGCTAATAACCACTCCTGGCTGAAATCAATCATGTCTTCCAATTGGCTTCCAGGTTGGCTTGATCACTTTGAATTTATTTTATTTGGGTCCGAAAGGGTCTAGAGATCTGATGGTTTAGACCATTTTAAAAGGAATGTAATCACCCCCCCCCCTCCCCCCCCCCAAAAAAAAAAAAAAAATAAATAAATAAATAAATAAATTTTTAAAATGCTACATTAATTATAAATAATGATCCCAGGCTACACATCAGCTTATGGTTGTATGGCTTCTGACTGGCACCCCCGAACAAAGATACATGTATTGACTAATAGGGAGACTGCCAACATAGGGCTGGATACCTCAGTTGGTAGAGCACCAATACGTTAGTCCGGAGGTCTTTGGTTCAAGTCCCACTCCAGTCAATTTTTCTTTGTTCAAACCCAAATTACATTATTATCAAACGTACTGTTCGAAACACTGCCATGGTATTGCAGGCCTTGCTCTTGAAGGGGCGTGGCAATTTTCCTCTGCTAAGGGACACTCTATGAGGAAAATGTCAATTTGTATTGGAACTTTGCAAAGGGCACCTCAGCAAAAGCACAGGGCACCACGGCAATTGCTGTGGGTGCCGTGGGTTATTTCGAGGCCTGGTATTGGTAGTGCGTAGATTCCGACGGCATAATGCAAGGTTTTAAAATATCTTACACAATACACAGTGAGGTATTATTAATTTCATTCACACTTGAAAAACACATCTGCTGGACAAGTCCAGTAATGAGTTTACTGCCCCTGCTTCCAGGAACCAAGGTAGACCACTGAAGCGATTCAAGGACTGCCTGAAATCTTCCTTGAAGGCCAGTGGAATCTTCATACTTGGCTGGGAAGCCCTTGCCGAAGACCGCAGTGTCTAACGTTCAGCCATCCACAAGGGAATCACCACCTTTGAAATGAGACGCCTTATGGAGCTTGACCGGAAGCGGAAAGATCAAAAGGAGAAGTTACCAAACTCAGAAAAGACTGTAGCGTGCCCTATGTGTGGCCGCATACATGTATGTGCGTCGGACTTTGGGCCTTCCTCACACATCAAGCACCACTGACATCCTCATTGATAGCGATGGACTTCCATGATGGCCGGACGCTAAAATCATTGGCCTTGGGCCTACAGTCCATGGTTGTCCCTGCTTTGAGGTTCATGGGATTTTCTACTATAAAAATTTAAAGGACACTTGAACAACAGGAACACAATCCTCTCACGTTTAAAAATATGCTTGCTGCAGCCCTGGAATTTCATCTTTGAGAGGACAAGACCATTTTCATTTTGCACTTCCATTGGAAAATCTTAAAGTCCATGGGAAACTTTTAATTAAACGGGCACCAAGGAAAAGACCTGGGGCAACAGAGGCTATATTACCTCTGTGGCTTTCCATTTAATTACAGGCCTGTTACAGTACAATACACAGTGCCAAAGTTTAACATGTAAAAACGCAGCAAGACAAAATCCACAGCGACACCTGTACAAATTCAATGCACAAGATACAAACCCATCCATTGGTATTATGTAAACACTGCACTGTTGACCTATTCATAACAATACGGACACGCTACAGCCTGGGTCCCTATTTCCTTGATTGCTTGTGTAGGAATGTAAGCACTATATATGTACATATCATAGGCCGAACATTTTCTAATAAATACGATTTGTTTAGTAAACTTGTTTTCCCCGTAACAACCGATAATTTCAGATCTTCAACACAACAAATACAAAGTATTATCTACAGTCCTATCATGTCTTTAAAATAACATTTCATATCACACTCACAAAAAATTTTTGGCCCAAATTGACACATGTCCAGACCCAACACTGTCAAAGCAATCAAATCTAGCACACCAAGAGTTTGAGAGGAAAAACCTGAGCTCCCTCTCCAGCACACCGCACGCTCTGCTGCCTCCAGAACAACTCATCATTCCACTAGTCAACTCTTGTATCTTCATCTGCCACTTAACACAATATCTACCCTGGGGCGAGAGGTCCATAAATGTACACACCTCAAAGGGGTGGTGAAGCTCCCTTTTTTCCAATAGTTTGTTGTTATAAAACAATCATTCGTCATTCAAAATGCAATTAATGGTAAGGTTGTTGTTTTTTGCCAATATAATGCTGATTTATAGACAACATTATAAAGAAAGATACAATAAAAGTCACAATGTGAAAGTTTCAGCTGAATACAGTGTCTACTTGCTGAAAAAAAAGGCATTAAAACTGTCACACTATTTTCACATGAACTACCAATCCATCCCCGTTGGTGACAACGGGTACCAACCACATCTCTGGCCGCAGCATTCACGAATGGACACAAAACCCTCAGAAATCTGAGAAACGACTCATGCATGAATTGTTTCTCAGCTATTCAAATTGTTTTGGGAAAACTTTTGAAGGGGCACCAAGGCCAAGACCAAGACCAGGGGCAACAGAGGCCATGGCTCCATGGCCTTCATGTTTTCCAGGCCTGCATGTGTACAGTAGCTCATGGACAAACTGATATGTCATGGACAAGGTCAATCACTGGTCAGTGGTTTGACGGGCCAAAGTCAAAGAGTGGACTAGTTAATTCTTTGTTTAAATGAAAACTACAAATGGATGAGCCATCTCACAATCTACTAAAACTTCACCCACATTTGCCCTCATTTACGATACAATGGAGGACCCACAATGTATTGTCTTAGGCTGTTCAGAATTAATGTGTGTTTTTTTTTTTAATGTGTTTACAAAATTGTGGGTGGGTGGGTCAAAAGAAATCACTAAAAATCGAAATTCAGTTTACAAATAATTTTTGTTAAAAACTACAAATATTACGAGGAAAATACTTATCAGTCCCTCCTAGATCATCTGTCATGTCAGTTATGTCAGTTATGTCTGTGCTGTCCACTGCTATCGGTCAACCTTGTTTTGATAGCCAACGTCCCTGCCTGATGTGGAGTCGGCAACAAATTCCTCAAACTACAAAGTTACAATTACATGCTGGAAGCCAGGAAAAGCCATTGAAAACTCCTTGGACTAAAACCCAATTGGTCTGAAATATCGCTTCATTGGCATACATGTATAGTCTGTCAATATTTAAAAGTTTTCTGCTAATAAAAAATAAGTACATGTACATAGGATACACTTCAAAGATGCTATACACGCAATATGGGGTTTTTTTTTTGCTGGTAACCTTTTTCTGCTCAGCATAACTCTGTTGTGCTTAGCTACATTTTCTGCTTTAAGCAGCTCCATGTAAATGGGCCCTGTCATCTAGCAGACGTTTTTTTTTTTGTTAACTGAAGAATTCGGTTGACTCTAAGATAAAGTTGTGCTCCCTGTTCACATGGTACATGGCAGTAAACGTTGATCAAATATTTGCAAAAGCACAAAGAAAATATTGAAATGCCTACAAGGATGGGTAGTCTACACTGATACAGTATGTCAGCCCATGGTCTAACCTTAGGTGGAAACTTTGGACATTGTTCAGCTAGCACAAACATGGCGGTAGCAAACACAAAGAAGAAGAATGAATTATCACATAAGTTGAGACATTTTTCACACACCTTACCACCCTGTGCTCCTCAAAAAAAAAGCTCGGCTCGAATTTGGGAGGGAAAAGTCCACAAGAGCGCAGAGCTCAAGATGTGTTCTGGAGCAGAATTTCTTTTCCACAAGACAAGAATCAAAATGAGAAAAACTTCCTGATAGAGTTTAACATGAATTTAACTGTTTTTATTTGAACAAGCACTAAGATATGGTAAGATAAGAATTATCTCGTTTGTCTTTATGGGAGTTAAGTAAACTTCATTTCTGAAAAGAATTGAAAGGCATTTATCACACTCAAAGTCAACATTTGAACATAATTTGTTTTCATTTTAAAGAAACACGAGTTGTTATTCAGTTGAAAAACACAAGACCACCAGGCTTATCCAGTCATGTGTTTACTGGCCCAACACTAAAATCACTGGCCTTGGGCCTGTGGCCCGGTGTAAAATCCAAGCCCTAAAACATGTAAAAAGAATACATGAAGTTTATAGGTCAACAAAACAAAATGTCGTCTATTATCTTGACTCGATAAGCTTTACCTGTGCTCAGTATTTTTATGCATAATTAATTATTAAGTGGGCGGGACTAGCCTCTCAGACCCGACCAGATGACTTCATAAGTATAGACGAAAATTTAATTATTCATTTATTCGGTAATAATTGCAGCTCCCTGGTCTAATTAATTACATCATGGAGTAAGCAATTGTTACCACTAGATAGAAATAATTTACAGCCTTGTGAGAAGTAGTCAGCTTGAGGTAATGTAAACAATAACTAGCCTGGAATTACATCTATACAAAAACAACAGAGGCCAGCAAAAAGTTCAGTAAATATTTAGCCTTCGAGAAAGACTCTGCTAGGGTCGAAACGTCAGGCCACTTACTATTTTTTAGCAAATATTAAAAAAATTAAGAGTTTAGGTCATCTAAAAAATTCCTGTTGTGAAAAGTTTCTGTGCTACAGACCTGTCACCTTGTGCAGATTTTTCTTAAAATACATTGCCCTGGACATGACGTTGATGTGCCTTAAAAAATTTCCAATAGACTTACAGGTTTTCCGATGGTAAGTGCCCCCTTAAAAATTGAAAATGACCTTGCCCTCTCAAAACTAAAATTCAAAGCCTGTACAGGAATGTAGAAAATTCCCATCCATGGTAGTCAAACTGCAATTTTTTCACTCATTATGTTAAAAAAACATAATCTTATGAAAGAAAGCAAGTGTTTGAAAAGAAGGAGCTGGCATAAATAACTAAACAAAGAAAAGATTCCATATTCTTACTGCCACTTTCTAATAGATTTTTTTAATGGATGTTTTATTTCCCCTTTTTCAAATATTCCTCTCAAGGAATTGGGAAAGCCCTATATTGCTACACTGTAATTGCTGACAGAAAAAGAAATATTCCAGCAGACATTTCAGCACACGGCCAGAATTCTCGAGCACATACATGTATGCCCAACTCGTTGCCATGGGGTTAAGGTCCTCTGTGATTCTGGCTACCCTAGCCCCACTAGTGTGGCGAAGTGTGAACCCTTACCTTAGCCACACTTCCAGGTCTATAAATCGTGCAGCTTCATTGCGGGGCATACCCATACAGGTGGGTCGGCGTTTTAAAGACTAACTAAACGTGTTCGTTAATGCTACCTCTTAGCTTCCCTGAGAGCTTTGGCTGCTGAAATCACTAACCTTTTTAAAAGTCAATGCAAATAATCTTTTACAATTTGATCAGAATTACTTCCCTCGATGTACATGGCTCTCGGCCATTTTGGAATAGACCCACAATGCAATGCAATCTCAAAAGTCAAAATACGATGTCACTGGGTATGGTGGCAAGGTTGTGAACGCAATTCAATGGCCGCTTCATTTGATATCTATAGCTTAATGCGCTCCATACAAAGGTAGGTACCAAACGTACACAGACCGGAGTTTTACAGGTAAGTGTAAAATTACTTTTTTAAGTGTATTATGCATCAAACTGTCCAACTGCAAGCACTTTGTCACTCAGACTCCATTCTATGTACATGTCGTACCCGTCTCCATGTATGCAGCTCACTTAACAGTGGCTGTAAAATTAAAGAGCAGCTGAAATTTGTTTGTATTTTGAGATGTATTGTGGGCCCATTCCAAAATGTCCAAATGATAACAAAGCGTTTGTTGGGTCAAGTAATTCAGATTATCCTAGCGCATACAGCTAGTGCTTATGACGTAACATCATGACAGTACCTACTTGGATTTTTAACAGCAAGTGTGTTTTCAAGTTAGTTATGAAGCTGGAGAAAGTGTCGACTACTGCGACCACGACAGTACGAGGTTTAGTGGAAGAGTATTCTAACGCGATAGTCTAATTAGGCTACGGGCACTGCAGCGAGTGCGCGCGGTGAGCCAGGGTGGGGCCCACAAAACCTGTCAATGTGAAACGGCACGCAGTACACATTAGCTATAGGGTATGGTAACAGATTTGAATACACGGTTGCTACTGGCTACACGCTGGCAGCCGTTGACACAATTATTTTGGGGGGGTTTGTGGACCACCGCCCCCTAACGGCTCATCGCGCCCACTCGCTGCAGCGCCCGAAACCAGGTGCCTGACGACGCGGTAGGCAGGGCACCTGTCCAAATCACAAAATAGCCAGGTATGAGAGATGGCTGTGTCGTGACGGATGGTCTCACCGAGTGCGACTTAAAAAATCATCAATTTGGAGCACAAAATATTATCGTGAGTACAATTTCATGCCCGATGTTGCATCTTATACATATTGAGAAGCCAGTACAGTAGGTGGTTTTCAAGCTATTTCAGTTGGTCTTTTTGTCATTTTGGGGCATTTTTTGTGGCTTGGCGTGGTGAGAATCATAGCAAAATGGGGGTTCGAAATGGGGGTGTAACCGTTCACTGGGGCCCTAGTACGACCGAAGATGTCAACATTTTGAAAAAAGGAAGGAGTACAGCGCCCCAGTATATGGGTTTAGGGATTACTAGGTAAGGTAGGAGGATCGAGGAGATGTGCCGTTTGGTTGGATAGTGGGGCTGATGACAACACCAACCTACACTACAGCGAGACCTCACACCAACATGACCAATCTACTGAAACCTCAATGACTGTAAGGTACATGTTTTTGTTTGTACACTACATATATACACTGTCATGACTGTGTACACATCATGACAGTGGCTTTTTTTAAGTGTTGTATTTCGTCAACTCAATCGGTGTGTTGTTTTTGTTGGGTTTTTTATAATTTTAGGGCAGTTAAACTTCAATTCAACATCAAATATCCCAGAAAAAACACTACAGAACAGCAGTACTTACCATATCGTCTTTCAAATCAATACGAACTCATCACAAAGTGTCGCTCGGTGGAAACGGGTTGAAATATAAAAGCAAAATCTAGTGCGAAATAGTGCCGCAGTCGTCAGTAAACATTACCACCCATCCAAGTCAGTCCCGATTTAATACTTTTTTCCCCGAATTGACCTTTGAGGTCCAGTTGACCTACATATGCCCTTAAATGCGCTGGTGTTTTACCTAAAAATGTATCCGAACTCGTGTTCACTACTGAAAACCAGCGATACACTCGAGCTCTTTTGGCGCCTAATTGGGCTTGGACATATTTAACCAAAGATACATACATGATCTAAAAGTGGGCTACATTTGGGCTACTTTTGGTCTGACGCTGTATTTTCAAAAGATTTGTTTCCCGCATATGTTTAGCACACTATACGGAGTATCAACAATGCTTATGCTAGTGTCATACTGTAGTGATAAGAAAGCGCGCGCGCGCGCCCGGTTTGCATTATATACTTCAGAGCATGTGCATAATGCTCTGTGTCCAGTCACACACACATGCCCCACCGGCTTCTTTTCATTTGACAAATTAACACATCTGTCAAAAAAATTGCAGCTAGTTTAAAATGCTCCCACCAACGATGGATGTCGGTCATGCCATGGCAGCCGCGATGGTCAGCGGTTGATGCTCGACTTTTAGTGGTGTTAAACAACACAACAGGGAAAAGCTGACATTGATAAAAAAAAAATAAAAGATCGCATCTTGAATTTACGAGAGGGCCCCGGTGGAGGTGTGACAACCATGGTGGCGGAGTGGATCGCCTGCCTGGATAAACGGTAAGTGTACGGCGGGCTTCAGCCAGGCGATACGGTGTGTGTGGCACCGAGGCACGCACGCACGTTGGTATTGGGTGTCATTGTTTTAACTCAAGTATTTAGCCGTGTGTAGGTAGGATCAGATATATGATAATTACTTGGATTAAATTTGTTGACTGAACGATCAGCGTGCAAGAGATTTTTCTCTCTGTAATTAATGGAATATCAATTTATTGATTTATTAAGTAAAGTAAAAGCGCTATTTATTGTTTTCCGTGTTTGCATTAAACAATAATCAGCATTTATTTAACTTTGATGGGCAGTAATTGGATTGGACTCAATGTCAAATCTAGTCAAGTCAAAATATCACTCAAATCTCACCTGTTTATAAGAAATTACTTTTAAGGCATCATGAGTAACAACATTTGGAAGGGCGCCAATACAAATGTTACGATTGATTGACTGATTGATTGATTGAATGAAATATAGTAACTCATTGACTCAGATTGGGTCAGGTCATTTGAACTGACAAGGGCCTAATTTAGTTAAGCTGTAAATTAAGCTCAGAATACAGAAAACAGGGTTATCAAACAAAATACCACACAAATGTGCATTTCCTACCCCTAGTCTAGAACTATGAGGTTCGTTTCGCTATCGTCTCCACGAACTTCATATAGAGTGACATGTACAAAACCCTATTTGAAACTTTTTGCCCTTCACGTTAACATGCCTACAGCTTTTCTTTTTTTTTATTTGATCTTGCAAAAATTAGGCTGTATTTGTTCTTTGTACTCTCATTGAGTGTTGCACTGGTCGTAGAGACGATAGCGGAACGAACCTCCGTAGTTCTAGGAGTATGCATTCTATCTGCAATAATCAGAGCTCTTGCCTTTGTCATGTCCTGTTTTTAGACCTAAAAAGTAAAGAACTACAACAAAGGACCAAGTTTTTAAATTAGCAAATAAAGCCATTAAGTTTTCGACAGGCGTTTTCATCATTTTAAATGTACCCAATTTAACACCAAAGTGGTCTTTCATTTATAGATAATTGACAATAGGAACCCAATTCAAATTTTTTTGTAACAAAATGTAAATATTAAAAGAGAGAGAAGCACATACTCAGATTTCTGAGTATATTCAAACATTGCAGCTCTATATCAGCGAAATTGAGCGTGGTGCTTGCATACTCGTCAGCCAGCTCAGTGCACCCTTGCTATTTCAAGTGTTGGGGGATGTGGTACAAGACCAACTCCTGGATTGTCTCGTAAAGCATTGCCAAATTCAAACATATGGTCTGTCATATCATAGTAATGTTCTTTTATAAAAGGTTTATGGGATGTGACCAAGAGCTACACTTATCGCAGGTCATTATTTCCAGTTAAATTTTTATTTTGAGATCAAAATTTGGCGAGCATTATTTTCTGCTAGACAACTTCGCGAAATTGGCCCTAAATATCAAATTACGCATTTTAAAAGTGAAGTCATCATTGAGCCACTCGTTTGCTTCAATTTTGTTAATTAAACTCCAGGAATAAAATGTCTGCATGCTTTTAGCTGCTGAGCATTGTCAAATTTCGTGTCACAGCCTGGTAAAACTCTCTAAAATGGCATATAATATTTGTAATTTCATGCTACATGAGGTCACTCGGCTGAATGAGGACTGTTCACATCTGTCAGGGCAAACTGCCTCGTTCGCTGTGCATTTGGAATTTGTGTGCATTTAGACCCGGAGCTGTAGTAGTCCGTTGCAATTTGTATGAGACATCATTACTCATTGTGAATAGATGAAACGTTAATGTGTGCAGAGTACATTCATTCAATTTGTCTACTTATGTAAACCAAATGACAATAAATCTCATGCTGCGGCTTGACTTTCTCAAATCTAAGCAAATCAAGTTCTTAAAAGACAAACATAATCACCTATTTTAAAAGGAATATTGTGTTTTTGGCAGTGTTAATCATAGCCACTAGGAGTACAAAACAAAACCTATAACAGGTTTGAGCAGATGCTGGCATCGTCAAGAAATGCAGTTATCCCAAAAAGTTTCCTTTGTACAGGCTTTACTCATTCCTGTCAAGATCATAAAATTAAGACTCATTTTCTGACAGCATGACAGCTCTTTAGATAGACACTTCTGAGGAAATTTAAGTCAAATAAAAACTCAAAAGACACTGAGCTTGTCAGTCATGAGAAATGTCAGACTTTCATCTAAATTTTGACCTTTTGATGTCTGCCTGATGCAATAAATACAGTTACTTTCTTCGGGTTTAAAGAAATCCTGCACTTTGATCTTTAGTTTTGTTCCAAAAGCTCCTTGTAATTTATATCTTGAGGGGTTATCTAATGCATCATTTCTACTTTCCCTTCTAAAATTTGGATCCAACAGACCTATTTGGTTCACAATGAATCTCACCCTGGCTTTTAGATTTAACTTGAAAGCAGGGCTTGAGTTTTAGGGGAAAATCCACAAGACGGCAAACCTTGTCGCTCAGAATGTTTACTGGACCAAATTTCTTTTCACAAGACCAGAATTGAAATGGGCAAAGAAAATACCTACACACAGTTTCACATTTGAGCTGTTTCATTTTGAACAAGCACTCGGAGAAGATTTATCTCATTTGTATTATGGGTAAGAATTCTTCCCTACTCACCAAAGTTGAAAGATATTTGTCAGACTGATAGTCAACATTTGAACAAAGACACAAGACTGCCGGACTTAACCAGTCTCGAGTTCACTGGCCCGACGCTAAATTTACTGTCTTCCGGCCTGCGGTCCAGTGTTAAATTCAAGCCCTGGTGGAAAGTGAATAATTTGTACATGATGTGTTTGAGTTATCAGCCAATTCGGTCACCCTGTTCCCAGACCCCCCAGTTGATACCGAGGTGTTTATCAGTACCTTAGCCGTTGAACGGCAGACCCTGCACATCACCTGCTCAGCACATTACAGTGTCGTCTTGCACAAGTGTGACATCGATTCCAAGTTTAATTACAACATCAATTTGGAAAGTGCAAAATTAATAGCCTATTATTCCGATAATACTGTAAAGAGATAGCCCGGTACTGCGAACGTAGCTCAGTAAACGAATCCCTGCCCGATGCCGCGGAACCTCTAGAGTGTTCCTCGGTGGAAGTGTAGAGTGTATGTAGTTACATTATTATGATAATAGTAATAATAGTGTGCGTGTGGCTGTGACACGATTCTGGGGAACTCAATAGCTGAACTGTCATGGTTCTTCATTATTGCTAGAGAAGTTTCTATAATCATATTTTTCATAGCAGAACCAGGGCTCGAAATTTACACTGGACTGCAGGCCTGAGGCCAGAGAGTTTAGCATCGGACGAGTAAATTTAGACCACACAAGTCCGGTGGTCCTGCGTTTTTCAATTCAATGACATTATCTCATTGTGTAATATCTTGAAGGAAAAAAAATTATCTTCAGATGTTGACTTTAAGTCTAACACTTTTTCAATTCTATTAAGTAATGGAAATTACTGAATACCCATAAAGACAAATGCGATAAATCTTCTCATCAAGCTTGTTCGAGTAAATGAATACAGTCAAATGCATGTTTAACTGTGGTAGAAAGATTTTTTCCCATTTTGATTTTGGTCTTTTAAAAATACTTCTGTAAACATTTTGAGATACAAGTCCAGTGGCCTTGTGGACTTTTCCCCAAAATTCAAGCCCCGAAGAGCACAGTTCAGTTTGAGAGTTTGTTTTAAAAGTATGATACGTTGGGGCGTGAAATTAACGCTGGTCAGTAGGCCAGAGGCCAGTGATTTCAGCCTCGGGTGAGTAAACTGATGACCTGACTAGTCCGAGGTCTTGTGGTTTTGAATGATCATACATACCTTATTGTGCATCTTCAGTTTAAAAATAATAGCAGGCATGTTTCTCAGGATTTTTTCCTGATTTCAAGATTTTCTCAAAATCTCATTGAGCCTTCAAATATTCTTGTAAGAAGTAAAGCAACAGTAATAAATATTAATAACAGCTCTTGTAAAGCGCAATTCCAAAGATGACCACTGCGCTTCACAAACATGACAAACAAACAAAAACAACTTCAGCAGTGTGAACACAGGAGAATAAACGGATTATTCCAATCACCAAAAGGAGACAGAAATTGTCCACATTCCCACATTTTGTCAAAACCTGTAGTTTTGTATTTCTGGTGATGCACAGAGTCTGTAAACTCTCTAAATTTGTCTAAATTGTAAAAATCTGGGAGGTTTGGGGAAACCAAGGCCAGTAAGCTGTTTTTCAGGAACGTTCACGCTTGTCAAATGTCATCCCTGAAATTATGTTCAAGTGTTGACTTCGAGTCTGATAAACATCATCAAGTTCTGTTTGAGTCTTAAATTATACTTACCCGTAGGGCCTACTACAAATGAGATAAATCTTCTCTTAGTGCCTCAAATAAATACAAATTTTATTTTGTGAGATTGCTTTTTCTCTTCTTTTTTTTATTCTGGTCTTGTAACAAATTTTCTAGTTAAGTAAAAATGTTGAGCTACAAGCCCTGTGGTCCTGAGGATTTCCACAAACATTTTGGGCCTTTGTACCTCCTTGATGGGAGGCGTTAACTTTCATCAAAGTAGGAGTTCATGCTGTAACGAGAGATATAAATAAAATACCAAATTTCAAGGAATTAGTGCACATTCGTTTCAGGCTTATTTTGATTGTTACACTCAAAATAATTGGCAATCGGCATTATAAATTCAACAACAAATTGTTAATTGCATATATATTTATTGGATGTTTTTTGTTTTAAATCTTTTCCAGATTCTTGTATTTTATATTATTAATGTATTTTATATATTAAGCTTAAAATGCAACTGGGTCATTTAATGTTTATTTCTACGAACCACAAACCAACCATGTGAATTTAATAATAATGAGTATTATAAATTACCCTAGCCTGATGCCCTATAAACAGATCGCTATTATTGTTGCTCAATTGGCGTATTTTGCCTGTCAATGCGTTCGACTTACGCCAATCTAATGCAGTCGGTTCTCTATTCATCCAGAAAGCACTATCCAGATTTGTCTCCTCTTCAACATCTCAATTCCCTTGGGAAGACCAGGGAGAGAAAGTCCTCAGATCTTATCTTCTGGCGCATTAATTTATCCTTTTCGCTGTAGTGGATGGTCAGTTAGATTCCGTGCCCCTGTACTGCTTTATCTCACTTCAGCAAGAACGAAATCAGGTCGGCTGGAGAGAAGAGGAAAAAATGTCTAAAGTTTCCACAAATCCAACCTGAAATTTAGGGAAACATAATTTACAAGAGGGGCTCCAAGGTCAACTTCAGTTTTGTGATGCACTCATTTTTCAATAGATAGAGTCATCTGAAAATGTTACAAGTCTCTAACTTCTTGTTAATATGGTGTAAAAATGCAAACTTTGATACCTTTCAAGTGCATGTTTTGTCCAAATTCAAAAACGTTTGATGACATCACATTTCAAATAAATGTTCTGGATATTTTTGTACAGAGAATTGTTAGTTTATTCCTGGATTTTGATGATATTCAATCAAACCGGCATTAAATTTGACCTGTTGACTGGCGCAAAAAAAAATCCTCTTTGGAATGTACAGACCCATTTGTATTCGCTGTCGGATGACGACATGTTTCAAATTTCTCTCAAAGATAATAATAAGACATTTTACACCATTTTAACGTGAGATTAAAGACTTGTAAATTTTGTCCTCACTTTCATGAGGACTCTATTCTCCTGAAGACGAGCAGAGTATACTGTTGGAAATGTCGAGACCAAACCGGCTCTTCTCAGAGCCAACACTCACACCAAAGAGATTTACACATGGTTGTACCCGCAAGCTTACTATTTATTTATAGTTTCTTCCTATGTCTCCACACCATGCAAAGCTTCAAACAATACTTAGGACTCTATCTATTAGAAAATGAGTGCATCACAAGACTGAAGACCTTGGAGCTCCTCTTTAAGCACTTTGTATTCAGTATTTTCTGGAGTCCTGTGGAAAAGAAATTCCACGGGCATATCACTCAGGTGGTTCAGTGTAAAGACAGCTTTGCAGATGTTGAAGATTGCGATTCCACTTCAAAAAATATCTTAATTTTAAATTCAAGTAGGCATTGAAGTGTCCTTGAGAAGGGAATGAATATTTCCAGCGTCCAAAACAAGAAAGGGACTGCGGCCATTACAAGGTGCTACCTGGGCCCATTTTCATGGTTCTATTTACCATGGAATTCAGCGCTTGTGGCCCAAAGATCCTCGGCTTTACAGGGTGCAGTAAGCGCAGAGTTCCGCGGTAAGCAGAGCCATGAAACTGGACCCTGGTCGCTCATTCCATAAACAACTTGGTCAATCTTTGACCCCTCTTAATAACCAGCTACATAAGTAATGAGTAATCGTGCATATAATTACAGAGGAAAAATACTATTAGCTGTTGCAAACTGCTTTACCAACCAAAAGGACCTACGTATATAAATGAAAAAATATAGGTAGTGGCCGGACATTTCGACCCTAGCAGAGTCAATCTAAGCCTTAAAAAAACCTTTGAGAAAGAGTCTGCTAGGGGTGGGGAGGGGGGAGGAACGTCAGGCCACTCACTATTTTTGTGCATGTAATTACAGGGATGAAACTTTTCCAATTTTAATTTAGGGTTGAACAAAGAAAAATTTACTAGAGCGGGACTTGAATCTGTGATCTCCGGATTAACCTGCAGGCACTCTACCAACTGAGCTATAGCCATATGTTGGCAGCTACCCTTTTTTTGTGGGGTGCCAGGCCAAGCCATTCAAAATATAACTGTCGTGTAGTCAGGGATCAGACCTCAGTTTACGATACAACCTGGGACGCGGCAGCAGAGGGTTCATCTTAAGGGGATGCAACTTATTTCAAATATCAAGTAATAAACCTTAAGGAAAACTGCCACTGTACATTTTTTGAATAAATTTGGGTTGAAAATCTGAAATCAGAAATCTTTTAATCAAAACTCTGACTTTACAAACTGTTCACCCCTAATTTCATTTGTCCAAAGACTGTCAAAGGTGAGGTTTGCAGATGTGCTTAATTGTACAGGAATATTACAACTAGATAGTATCTTTAAGTTATTTATAAGCGAGGAAAATTTGTTTGTCGCCTGCCCGCAGTACAGAAGATCTGTGTGCATGGATGAAACATGTACACAAATCTTCTCTCTCAATTAGTGTATGAAGGTCAACTCATCCCATTGCAGTGCCTAATAAAGAAGGCAGAATTTGATTGCATTGAGAGTACTGCAATTCAATAAATAGGTTATAAAAAAGGCTTTTAGAAATAAGCAGTTTGTTTAAATATATTTTTCCATTAACTTTGTTTTTTTATTGTGTGTACAACTGTACATTATTTTGCACTTATTACGTTTTAAAGATATTTTTTTATATTTCTTGTCGAGAACATTCAATGCTTTTGCCTGTGGTGCCATATAAACAACTCCTTTTCTGACATATTTTCTATAAAATTATCGCATTCAACAAAACAAAATTTATACTAGCAATTTACTTTATAGGAAACGTCAAGATTTACACACTGAGTTCCTATTTAGTTACACACTGTCTTTTCCTTTTTTCTATTTTGATTGGTCGGGCTTGCTGTTTTTCATTGTAAGTTTCTCCTTAGGACATGTCTTTGAGGAAAATTAATTTCCTTTGCGGAAGCATTTCGAAGGGCAAGGTGGTAGTATACTCTATTTTTGACCGCACGAGGGCGCTTTCACCGGCAAATTCCTTGCATCATAATAATTACACTTTTATCTTATTTTGAATCCCTGTATGTTGTTTTCTAATATCAATGTCCAAATAAATAAATAACCAATAACAACAGTGAAAAAAAAAGGTTAACTTTACTTGTTTCACATCACGCAAATTTGGTTCACACAAAACACACCCTCACGCAGTCCAAAAAAGTGCGAAATGCCTCCATGAAGTATCTTGTCTGATTGGTTGTTGTACAACTGAGCCTCACCGCTTTTCCTAAGGACTTAAATTTTTTACTTTTGAGGGAAAAGGCTATAAATACTTTTAATTTCTGAATGTCCAATTAGTTTTGTAAATTGAATTTACGGCCTGATACTATGGCAAGTGGATGTTGGTTTGGGAGCCCGAGGGAAATTACTGGGATATGATTTCAGAGTATGGAGGAAAGAGACACTTCCTTTTACCCTGAGGCTATTGTCCTTGTTGTAGGAGTGTTCCAATTAATTAACTTATTATTATTATTATTATTATTTATTATTATTTATTATTATTTATTCGGCCAAATATGCAACAATCAAACATACATACATGAGAGTGAACGAATAATTCAATATAGAATAGGATAGGTATTAGGATGTCTAGTTTATAAATGTACAGACTGAAATTAAAGAATGGGTTTAAAGATTGAAAGTCCAAGTGACTTAAAGGTGGGGTCATTGATTGGTGTTTGTCAATGTAATTCTGATTTGTAGGCAAAATTATAAAGAAAGATACAACAAAAGTCACGTGTGAAAGTTTCAGCTGACTACAGTATCTACTTGCTGAGAAAACAGCAAAAAAAGTTTCCTGGTATTTTCACATGAGCGTGGAATCCGTTGAGGTGACAGCAGGTACCAACTGCATCTCTGGCGGCAGCATTTGCCAACGACACCAACCCTCAGATATCTGAGAAACGACACATGAATCGTTTCTCAGATTCAACAAAGAACTGTAAAAAAAAAGAGTTAAAACAGAGTAAAACAGAAAGGGGAAAATCCTAAACAATTGAAGCCAATTCAAACAGATTGGCAACATAAATTTGAATATTAAGTGAGCAGATTTAAATTGTACAATTTTGTCAAAAAAAAAAAAAAGGAATTCCAATTTTTTTTAATTTTAAATACTTTTTTTTTTCTTAAGGAAAGTTAAGTTTGGTAAGAAATATCTTGAGAAATTTTCCAGCTGTTTTCCCTCCGATTCCTCACACAAGATTTGTCTGTTCTTCCTTCCCCTCCCCCACCCCCTCCTGCAGGCCATCAGAGCGTACAGGTGAAGACCTGGACATCATCTACTCACGCCTCAAAGATGTCAAAGCCTTTGAGAAGCTGCATCCTCTCCTCCTGCAGCAGATCTGTTGCTATAGTTACTACGAAGATCTAGAGAAAGGGATCACCCGTGAGTAAAGACTTGACATCGACATGTAATTGTCCAATGCTCTAATATCGTCTGTATTTGGCCGTTCACCTTGTTGACTTTTTATTGTTCTTTGTCCATCAAGATCAAGATATACGTTTATTCAATGTTGCATAAATCACAATAATTCAAAATGAATTATACAAAATGTTAGATAATCAAATTGACAGTACAAGTGCAGTCTACTTTTTACAAAAGTGATATGAAAGTGAACTGTAAACAAATGGCAATATCTAGGTGCAGGGTGAAGCAACAGCTTTTGTTCCCCAGTCTATGGAAGGACAGGACATAAACGGGTGTAAGACAGAAAACAAGGCCGTTATCCAACATGCATACATACAAACAGGCATTTTTATAGCGCCCCACAAAGATTGGAGCGCTTTACAACACTTAGGCTGCGTACAGAATTGTTACAAAATACAGAATTATACAACAAAAGCGTCTGGCATGACTGCATTAACAAATGGGGTTTGAGTCTATTTTTTTGAAGGGCTGGAGTGTGTTGGCGTCACAGATGTTACGGGGAAGGGAATTGCAGAGGGGGGATGGCAGAGGCTTGAAAGGCAAGATTTCCCTGTATACAACTCTACAGTATAAACACGGCAAAATAAAATGGCCGCAGTGTGTCCATAGTGGTCTCACAACTGAGTCCAGTGGATGAAGACTTTCTCTGTGTCCCCCCCCCCCCCCCCGTTCCATTTCTTGGAGTTGGTTGCACATCGTTAATCCAAAGAAAAAAAAATGAAATTTATTGACCTAGAATTGAAAAATATTCCATTCCACCTTCGGCAGTATCGTAAGTGATGAATTAAATTCAGCAGGTTCCTGTCTTGCCTGGTAATGCACTATTTTAATACCAGTAAAATGTCAGTGCACTTTATTTTATGTATGAGAGTCTTGGATGAGGTAGAAATCGATTCTGACTGAGATATTTTTCTGCATTAACAATAGAATATTTAAATTTAAATTAACGCAGCGTTTGCCCTTAACTTTGTCAGTGAGTAGCCAGTTAGCTTGCCATTTCACTGGTCCACCAGCTTTTCCACTGGTCCTTATTTCATATACTGTAGGGATGTTTTCCAACTCTGAGTGCCTTTAGAAGAAAGAAAAAAAAGAAGAAAAAGAAATGTAATTAATTAATGATATAATTAACTTAGTTAATTAAATATTACAAGACAAAGATAAATAATAATAATAATAATAACCAGTTCTTATATAGCGCATTACACAATAACGTCTCAGTGCGCTTTACATTAGTGCCCTGGGGTCGATTTCACAAAACCCATCCTAACTTAGGACTAGTCCTAGGCAATGCTAGGAGATAGGACTAGTCCTAAGTTAAGACCAGTTACTGGTCCTAACTTCAGATAAGACTAGTCTTATCTCTTTGTGAAATCGACCCCTGGTCATGGGGACACAAAATCTGACAAGAAAGAAGTTGAGATAAGGGGCTACTAAAACTCAGTGAAAACTGCAGGAGGAGGCAACTCTGGAGAAGAAATCAAAGGGATAAAATTATGCTACGTATTTGGAGATAAGATACTCTTTGAAAGTGATCTTACAAGAGACCTTTAAATGTTCCGATGTATGCAAGACTTGCACAGTCTGTTTGGCCGTATTTCTAACTCAAAGACTTTAATATGGATGAATTTGTCGAAGCGCGAATTTGATGACCGTTGACCGTTATGAGCCAACACTTCAGCAAACCCAGCTCATTGAAAACGGTTTTTGACAACTGAACCATGTATTAAATCTCCATGCATGCAACACCTTCACGGTTAATCAAAATTATACTGTACTTTTTCCAAAGCCACAAAGGCTCATGGACGCTGATACTCAAATTTCACTAAGCTGTCCAGCAGAAGAAGAAAAATGCTTTATCTGCTAAGCGAAAATTTGCAGGGAACCAGTCTTCGGTAAGGTACCACGCATGGTATTTTGGCTGGGAACCCTGTTCTGTTAAGACAGATTTTTCTTTGCTTAGTTGGTTGTTTCAAACTCAACCCTGATTTCTGGGAGGATTCCGGAGAACATCTTGCCTTTCTAATTAGAGTCAATGTAGAAACGAACCGACAAGGTCGACTAAGCTCCTTGCAAGAATATAGGGCTCTGTACTTTGACGATGGCAAGAACTTCATTCATCGTTTGTAACCGTGGGATTAAAGGTAGGATCATAGATTGGTAAATACTCAAAAAAATAATGACCATAAAAACTTACTTTGTGAGAAGCACTGCAGCTGTTGATAGTATAACATATTTTGAGAAAGGATTCCCTTCAGAGTAATATGGTTTGGATACTTTTTCACCCAAAAACATTTGAATCTGAGAAACGGTTCATGCATGGATCGTTTTCTCAGATTCCTGAGTGTTGGTGTCCGTTTACGAATGCTGCAGTCAGAGATGCAGTTGGTACCCGCTGTCACCTCACTAGAGTTGAATGGATTCAACATTCTTGTGAAAATACCGTGACAGTTGACACTGTATTTAGCTGAAACTTTCACAGGTGACTTTTATAGTATCTTTCTTTATAATGTTGCCTATAAATCAGAATTACATTGACAAAAACCAATCTATGAACCCACCTTTAATTCACAGATTGCTCATTAGCGACTTGGGGTGCTTGATCTGTCAGGTGTATCTGGCAAGTTTGCTGTTAGCGATAAGGCCGTTAATTATTTCTTGTAGTGTCGGTTGGTTAGCGGCCAACCATATCGAGTTCTCTTCATTTAACTGACAAAGACCTAGTCACTGGTGCCCTGTCAGTTATTTTCTCCCAAATAAATCAGTTTCGCCAGACTGAGGCCGGAAGGGAAAATATAGTAGCCTCATTTTGAAAGAATTAAATATACATCTTCAAAAAACTTATAATATATATTTTTTTTTCTTAAGTGGTTCCTGTCTGCATATAATCAATAAATAATTCCATGTCTATGGTTGAATGTTTATATAATACTTATTTGGATTGCTTTAAGTGAAATCAGCATTGGTGATTTTTTTTTTCTTTCTTTTTTTCCGAGGTCTACAAATGCTGTTTGTGTGAAATTACGTCTGAGGGAAATGTTTCTCCGGAGGATTTGTACTTTGGGGCCGTTCAGAATAATCAATTTTTAATGATTTCTATCTTTTTTTCGAAACTGTGGCCTTTCACAGATTCAAGTTTGGTGGTGACAAATTTCCTCTTTCTCTAAAACTACATTACTTCAAAGGGTGTTATTTCTAACAATGTTTTTTAATAACAGCTCTCCAGTGCTCTTTATCAAGTAAGTTTTTGATGGTGATTAATTTTTGGAGGAATTACCAAAGGTACACCCTCCCTTTAAAAATACACTGTATGCAGGCGCCTTTCTTACAGGCAAAAAAAATTAAATTAAATAAAAATACAAACTTTGAAGCAAGACTTTCGTTAGATGAGTTGCCCTAGCTGAATGGACGGCTCATTATGGGATGGATTTCCCCGGGGAGTAGAGTTTGGATTTTCATAAATGATTAATATTGGCATGATGTCGAGAGGTTATAATAAATAAAAAAATCTGATGGGAAAACACTGTGACACTTATCACGATGAATTCACGCTCAATCACGTTTCACCATTATGTGAAAAATTTCCAGCGGATCCGAACAGATTCTGCTAATTGGTTTTGATACTGGAAAAGTTTATGCATGCCATCCGAGCATTTATTCAGAAATTGATGAAATACTTTCTGGGAAAATGTCAAAATGTGATCAGAGAAATGAAAATGGCATCAATTGTGACAGTTTTTTTTTTTAGGTGAATCCGTTCTGATTTCAGTTGTCTTTGTAAATAAGCAATCGCCATTATTTAAAAAATGTATATATTTTAAAGATGTTGTTTAGCCCCCAAAATGTACCTCAACCCATGACAGCATTAACTGGCATATTAATTAAGTGCATTAAATTCTAGATCCTTAGATGTCGTGATCGGTTCCAGCAGACCGGAAAGTATCCGACCGACAGACCGTGACTTACTGTACTCTGACGTGACATGTTACGCTCAACACTTGTCTGGATGAGGTCTGTCCAGCTGAACGCATGGAGTGAATCAAAAAGCTGAGCGTGGCTGATGGGTGCTGTGACTTGACTTAAGAAGAGACCTTTGTCAAATCATGCAGCTTTGGTTCACTTGGTGCACCCAGAAAATATCTTGGGGGGGGGGGGTCTGGAGGGGGGGCAAAAGTTAACAGCAGGTTTTCAGGGTGTGGCTAACATCCCCCACCCACTTCAATTAAGCGCTCTTTTCAGTAAAAAAATGTCTTTCTTACTTCTTTTTTGTTCTCCCTACATGATTCTGGTTAGCAAAGTTGCTTTGTGCTGAGCTACTATTTGTGCTTAGCTACTATTTGTGCTTAAGCAGCTCTATGAAGGGCCCTGTTCTGTCGCCAGGGCTCAAAATTTACACTGTACCTTAGACTCGAGGCCAGTGATTTTAGTGTCGGGCCAGTAAACTCGATCACGGCCTGACATGTCCAGTGGTCTTGTGTTTTGCAATTGACTTACAATATATTTTGAACAAAAAAGTACATTCAAACCATGACTTGAGTCTGATAAATATCATCGAATATGTTAAACAGATGAGATTCTACTTCTAACTTGTACAAATAAAAATATAATTTTAATACAGACAGATTATATTTTAAGCTGTGTAGCAAGTTTTTCTCATCTTGATTCTGGTCTTATAAATTAATTTTTAGTCCAGTAATAAATTTGAACTATAAGCCCTTCAGTCTTGTTGATTTTCCACCAAGGCTCTAGCCCTGGTCAGGGACTGTGAAGATCCATGTGGCCCCATTGTGCTTTCTGATATAAAGTCATTCAACCAAATAGAGACTGAGAGCCCAAAATGGCTTCTTTCTCCTGCAGAGTAAATCTTGTCGTTTTAATTAAAATCATTCCAACTCTAAATCTTTTTTCTTGAGTTCTTCTTACGGCAAGTCTCGGGTTTGATGAAGCCAGCTAAAACCAAGAACTCTGATGAACCCGATTCGATCCCAGCTTATGTCTTGACCTGACGAAAGACCGGTGTAGTCGGTGGCATGATGATAAACGTCGAACACTGATAATCGCCAGCATCTTCAGTGACTAGACACTAATGCCTCAGCATTGTTAGAACCTCAGTGCTGCATCTTGTAATCAGGGAGATTTTGTACAACAATCATCAGGAAGATATTTAGAGTCGCATTCAACATAACAGGCAAACAGTTTCCATAATCAGGGAGTTTCCATAATCAGGGAGATTGTCAACTGTTCTCATCAGAACGTGGAAAAATGTGTATAGTTTCAGGGAACTTTCTTCAGAATCAGGAAGGGTTGGCAGCTTTTTGTTATTTTTTTTTTTATTTCTTTTTTCACGTGTCAAGTTTCAACCACGCGACCATCGTACGACCGACTTTAAACCAGCCTGTAGTCGTAATCTTTACCCTGTCTGTGTTTTTCCTGGACATTTCATCACCGTCTCTTCTGCACATCTATCTTAAGGGGGGGGTGGAGTGGGGGCTCCATGGTCAAATTAAGTTTTGTGATGCACTTATTTGCCAATAGATAGAGTCCTCATGAATGTGGGGAAAAAGGTACAAGTCTCCAACCTCACGTTAAAATGGTGTAAATGTCATTTTAATTGATACTCTTTCAGAGTGAAATTTGAAACATGGCGTCACCGGCCTCAAAAACAAGTAGGTCACTCTGTACACTACACAAATTTTTCGCACCAGACAAAAGGTAAACTTCAATGCCATTTTGATTGAATATCATCAATCTTCAGAAATGAACTGAAAATTCTCTGTACAAAAATGTACAAACCATATTACTATTTGACATGTGATGTCATCGAAAGTTTTGGGATTTTGAAAAAATTTGCTCTGGAAAGGGTATCAAACACAGCGGCATTTTACATTATTTAACGTGAGGCTAGAGACTTGTAATTTGTTTTCCTTTTTCATAAGGACTATATCTGTTTGAAAACGAGTGAATCACTAAACTGAATTTAACCTTGGAGCCCCTCTTTAAATCTACAGGCTACAGTAATAGTTCCTTTTATAAGAATTTCCCGGTTTCATCACCAGAAAAAAAACACAACAACCGAAAATCACTTTCAAACTCCCCTTCCATCCCCCACATCTTCCCCTCAGGCCTTCACACTTGTGTCAGCGCCTAAGTAAATTTGGTTTAAACCTGTACATAACCAATCCAATCACGAATTGCCTCCACTAGATATACAAGTGACAACCCTCGGATTTTACAGTTGAGCAGTCGTGATCACCTTTTGGGATCACAGTATTGGATTAGGTTTGTTGGATTTTTTCCGGTACGAATCGGAAAGAATATACGCAGTGAAGGGCAGAGTTGTTTTAAAGTAAAAGATTGTTAAACTCTCAAGAGTAATTTAAGTGAATGAAAGAAAAATCTACCAGACCGGGATTTGAACCTGCGACCTCCAGATTAACGTGCTGATGCTCTACCAAATGAGCTAGCTAGCCCTTATGTTAGTGGTCTCCCTATTTTGTCAATATCTTTGTTCGGGGTGAGGCTATGACGCTGTTTATGATTCAACCCAAATCTGCTAATTTTTGCTCAGCAGAAATTAGTTGACTAAAATTTTCTTCTCAAGCAACTTAATGAAAAAAACATTTAATAACCCACTTTAAAGAGATGTGCATCTCAAGGATTTTTTTTATTGAACAACGTGGATCAGAGAGGAGCTTGACGTGCTAACAACCGATCTTTCTTTGTCTACGTTCCAACTTTCTCAAACCGCGTCTTCATTTGGTATTCAGCATCAACAAGAATGCTAGTTTAGACTGACCACTTCTTAATGTCTCCTTCTTTGTCTGTCTCCATTTCAAAAAGTTTCAGCGAAACTCCATCCAAACGAAGAGCGGCTGTAACCGAAACGAATCTCCAAAGTAAGAGGTGTCTAGGGTTTCTAACTACGAGTTTGTCCATCTCGGAAGAGGACAAAATCTGCATTGGAGAGGATGGGCCTCTCAGAAGACATCCTGTATGAAAATTCAGTTCAGCAAGGGATCAACGTTGCTAAAAGAGGATAGCATTTCAGTTTGGAGAGGGGCTTTCAAGTGTTCATCGAGGAGCGTGCCGTATCAAGTTGGAATGACAGGTCGACTGAGGAGACGGAGAGAAGACGGGAGTGGATTTGATATTCGTCTTGGACCATTCCGTTTGGTGACACTGTGTGCTTTTGTAATGTTCGGGATGATTGATGGTTTAGAATGTTTATAGCAAACTCATGCGAGATTTTTTTGTTGTTGGTATGTATCCTTGACAACTGTGGACTTCTTAGGTTGTTGACCGGTTGCGTGACTTGTTGAGATACATTGCTCTCTCGCGTGTAGTTCCGTCGCGGAGCTGAGTCAACGACCAGACCAGAGTCAGTGACCACCCTGAAGTATGACTCAAGTCGCATGATATCGGATGAGATATTACTGTTTTGAGTCGATGTCACAGAAATGTACTATGATTAATTATTTGTTTGTACTTTTGCATCATCAGAAGTCCATAATAACGAAGGGGTCTTAAAGAGCTGGTAATTACCCATAAAGGTTTAGTGAAATTGTCCAGGACTTTCCAAATTGAATGAGAGATAACTAAAGCATCAAACATCAAGAGAAATTACTCCCTTCTGACATGTTTATGACTGTCCCTATCCTCTTTTTCTAAAGACAAAATGACCATTTCCCAAAGAAGTACAATGATACAATATAGAAATGAAATTACAGAATTAACAAGAAGAAAAAAATCTGACAAAATCCACAAAAGGTTTTAAACTGCCAAATTTGATGAAAATCAAAATGGTGTTTATTGAAAACTGAGGCCTTTTTGAAACCTTGGCTTCCTAGCAGACTCCGTCTGCCTGTTTAAAGTCTGTACCATACCAGGTCATGTTTTCAGCTGACGGAGCCAAAGACAGAGCCAAAGCCTAAGTCAGAGCTTAAGCCTAAGTCAGAGCTTAAGCCAAAGCCATAATCGAAGCCATAATTCCGGAAAGGGCTTAAGAGGATTGTGGTAATTTACACCAAAAAAACAACAACAACAAACAAACAATGTACCTGTCTCTTTAAATCCATTTTGTCAAATTATATCTGGCAGTTTAAAAATGGCAAGATGCATGGATAGTCATGAACATTGTGCAATATAAATTTAATTTTGTTGGACATTTTAAAAGCCTTGTCTCACACTCAAAAAAATATAAATATTGCATGAGACATTATTCATTCCACTAAGTAGTTAGTTTATTATAATAACATATCAGCTAAACATACATATCAAAGTTCATTTCCTGCAATTTGTGAAACTAAAGGTGATGGTGATCAGTTGAACTTTGTTCCTCTTAATTATGGTTGTTTTTGTTTTTTGGTTTTTTTTCTACTGTGTGCTGAATTTTACTGAAGTGGAGATCATTTTCAAAACCCGTGCCTGACATAATTTACAACGAGTTCTAAATTCATACATTTGTTGAAATGATGCCAATGCAGGGTCGTGTCTGGCCTCAGTCCATTCAAAATTAAATTCAAGCGTCTATTCTTTTAATAAAAAATGCTTTTAAAATTCGACTGGTACTTGGCAGAGGGACATTTTGCTCTGTGTCTCCTTCCACCATGCACGTAAAGTACACAGTGTTGTCCCAGTTGAAGGTTGTAAACAATTAAATGGCTGCTGTAAAACATAAATTTGCATATTAACTGTTTTTATGTTTGTTGCTGTAAAAAAATGTTTTTGCATTTGCATGCTGAATCGAATTTTTCTTCATTGACTCATGAAGGCACAAAAAATGATGACCATTTCACGGTCATATTTTTTGCACATTTATAGCTTAGATTTCTTTGGGGCATGCTTTCATTATCCTTTCTGCTGGGCACACAATACATTTGTATTATTTTAATTGTCAAATTTTTATAAGAAATAATTTTCAACGATACTGACAAAATAGGGAGACTGCCAACATTAAAGCTAGATAGATCAGTTGGTAGAGTGCTGACACGTTAATCCAGAGGTCGGGGGTTCAAGTCTCGCTCTAGTCAATTTGTCTTTGTTCAATAACAATTTACCCAGTCAAGTTCCCTTGTGGTTTATTACCTTGTATGAAAAATAATTTACATACCTGTTCCAAATTAAATAAAATTATCTGCTCTCTACAAAGGCTTTTATAAAAAAAACAATGTAAGGGTCAAATTTTAATGGGAAATTTCTGCAGATACCTCTTTTATTGCTTTTAACGTTTAACTCTACTCGCTCCTTCATCGTATAAATCCAGAATCTAAAAGAATCACGACGTTTGCGACTTCCTTTCCAGCAGAGGAAATCCATTATCATCCATTAAAGTTTTGTGAGCGTGATCCGCACACAATAAAAATCAGAGTCAGTCTTTAAATGAAGAGCGTTTTACAATAAATGGTATTGATTGGAAATGTGTACATTTGTAGACAATGGATTGTTTGTCTGACTAATAAACGGCGCGGTCATTTTAGTATGAATGAAAATTATGTTTGACGAGGAGGAAGCGGACGAGGCAGCCACATCAGAGATTGCTGTAATGATGCGGGTTAGGCATAGGTAGTAATAATAATTCGTTCTGAAATACTCCCTCACGAGAGAATATGGGTCTCCGAATATTAAATTTAGCTGAATTGGAAAATAAATGTATGACCACGCACAAAAAGAGACACGCTCAAAACCATGGCTAATGTTTAATCAAATCTTCACAGTTTGGTTTATTTGGGCTTCGGGGCGAGCTTGTGGTGGGGGGGGGGGGGGGGTAGTCAAACGATCCAGTGATTCATTGTGCCAACATAAATGTATCAGCAGGTGCTGAATTACATTAGCTGGGGGGGAGGGGGCGGGTATGCACCCCACTTGATCTGCCGTCGAGGAGTAATGCATATTCTTCACCCCAACAAAATGATGTACTGCTGAAACCTTTCAACAAATTTTGAGGTCCTCTTTCTTACAGACATAGTCCTTTTACAAAGAAGATGGTCACACTTTTTTAGTTGGTCCCTTTGTCACAAGGTCGACAACGACAGGTTGATTTTCATTACGAGAATCAACCTTTTGACAAGGCAGTATCCAGATGATTGGATTTCGCAATAAAACAAACTCATCAATTCCGCAGTCGTCTCGGATTTTGACTGACAGAGAACTCTGCAGACTGTGTAATTCTACTGAAAATTGCTGAATGTGTGAGAAACAATTGATTTGTTCTGGTAATATGTCAATGCTCTCTGGCGATTAACATTTTAAAGTTGTAGATCGCATTTTTTTGTTTAAAGGTGTGACTTCAGTTATTGCCGCCTATGGTGCGCACAACATAAGACTGACAACAACAAAAACACTTTACAGATTTACACATAATGTGTGTTAGGGTGTCATGTGGTCGAGTGGTTTAGAGCATCGAATTCAAGTTTCGATGGTTAAGTCATCGGGGTGTGGGTTCGAATCCCGGTCATGACACCTGTGTCCTTGAGCAAGATACTTTACTATAATTGCTTCTCTTCACCCAGGGGTATAAATGGGTACCTGCAAGGGTAGAGGTTCATATTGTGTTTGAAAAAGCCTTCGGAGCGCCAAGGCAGTCCGGGCTGTATACTCCCCAGGGAGCTGAGAAAGATTACAGGAATGTTATTGGCCCAATGACCAGGGCACTAATGTAAAGCGCATTGAGACGTTATTGTGAAATGCGCTATATAAGAACTAGTTATTATTATTATTATAATTTAATCAAAATGATTATGGTGGAAAAATTCCCTTGAAATTGTTTTGCCTGAAATGCTATTGTTTTTGAGAAATTAGTAAAACATTTAGCTTTGATCCTGTGAGAACAAAACTGGAAGTTCTTAAACAATGAAAACATATAAGAATTTCTTTCACAGTTTTTCGCGACTCCGATGAACGATTATGCCTAAATTAGCACAGGTTTGTAATTTTCACGTAAATGTTGGGTCACATAAGGGGACATTTTGTCCGTTTGTACATTTTTAGTGGTAGGGTCATCGTTTGGTTTTTGTCTATGTAATGCTGATTTACAGACAAAACTATCAAGAAAGATACAATAAAAGTCACCTGTGAAAGTTTCAGTTGAATACAGTGCCTACTTGTTGAGAAAAGAGTGAAAAACTTTCACAGTATTTTCATCATGAACATTGAATCCATCCGCGATTAGCGAGGTGACAGTTGGTACTACCCGCATCTCTGGCTTCAGCATTCACTGACAAACGGACACCACGAAAATTTAGTAGACTTTAGACAGTCTTTGGACTAACATTTTCAACATACTGTTCAATCTAATCAACGAGGGCATTTCTAACAAATACATTTTGCAAAAAGAATAGTTAGTGGCCTGACGTTTCGACTCTAGCAGAGTCTTTCTCGAAGGCTGAATGACAAGACTACAAACATAAACAGGTATACTGATGAAACAAAAGCTTTTGTCAGGCCACTAACTAGTTTGTTTGCATTTATACCATAGGTCCTTTTGGTTGGTAAGCAGTTTGCAAACAGCTAATACTATTTTTCAAATAAATTTTGCAGTATGCTTAATATCTTTACCGTCTTAACAACGAGTTGGCTTTCAGATAAAAACTACACAATTTCTTTTCTCGGTCATTACCAAAGTATGACCCTATCTTTAATGGGGAGGGGGTGTGAGTAATATCATTTTATTTTGAATAAAATCCAGACAGAGTAATACATGAATTTGAAATTTTGTTTTATTCAGAGCTTATGACTTTTCAAATGTACTGTAAAAAGATAATTTGCTAAAAATACTAGTTAATTGGTTCGGAAAAACGTATGGCAATACAGTATGTAATGTTATTAAATATGAAAAATGATGCTGTGAAGATATTTTTGCCAAAGTGTTAACAACTGGTCCTAATTTCATTACTGCTTTAAAAGAAGCTTAACAGTTTTCTGCTAAGCAAGCAAAGATAAGCAGGAAACCAGCCCCAAACAGTACACAGTTATTTGGTTGGTAACCATTTTCTGTTCAACAAAATTGTGTTGTACCTAGTTTATTTTGTGCTTGTAAGCAGTTCTTCAGAATTGGGCCATGAATATACCAAACGACACAAGCACTTTTGGCTTACACTCTATACAATGACATTCTTGGTGTGTCTGTAGCATGTAAGCATCGCTTGACTACCGATGTTGGCACTTATTCACAAGGAAAGCCGGGGAAAATTCCGTGGCCTTGTTAGCGAAGAATGGTGCCCATGGGCGTAAATTGCAGCGTTGGCCAACGCCATGAAATTGGTCCCTGACATTTACATGCAAATTATGTACAATCGTACATGTGTGCACCGAAGGAGTTATGAATGCCTCCCCTGTTTAAGAGGCATCAATTAGTTTATGAAGGTATTCTTGCCTTCGCCTGGAAAGTGTTCTACATACTGATGAAGTTGTGTGAACGACTGTTATCCAGTTTGATCTTGTCTTTTGCATAATGAGTACAATCTTCGTCTACTTTTATGTAGTGTTCAAGTGTTTATATACCTCATGAAAGAACATTTGCTGCAATTCAAATCAAATGGAATTTCAATATGAATTGGAAGGTTAAAGCTGTCTGACTTATTTGCATTCGCTACAGACATTAATTCTAAGTCCCAATTTCATAAAACTATCTAAACACAAAATATTGCTTCAACAATTTTCTGCTAAGCAAAAATGAGTGGGATCATAGTCATATAACGGTACATGTGCTATGGTTTTTTGGCTGGTAACGGTACAACTGTTCAGGGTTTGAAACTTACATTCGACCGCAGGCCAGAGGCCAGCGATTTTAGCATTGAGCTGAGTACTCATGACTGGACAAGTCCGGTTGTCTTATGTTTTTCAATTATGTGTATTGAATATTTTTTCTCAAATGTTGAATTTGAGTCCCCTACATAACTCCAAGTCCTGTAAGAGTCAAAGAATACTTACTCAGAAAAACAAAAGAGATCAAACTTCTCTTTGTGCTTGTATAAGTAAAAACAGTTTGTAGGCCTACGTTAAACTGTGCATAATAGTTTTTTTCCCATTTTGATTCTGGTCTTGTAACCCCAAAATCCGGTCCTGTAAAATCCATGTTTAAGATTACAATGGTACAGAGGGAAGTTTTGTAGCACTTCAGGCCATCCCTTTAACAACTCTGTTTTCATTTTATTGATTGCAGTTTTCCGGCAGGGAGACATCGGAACAAATTGGTACGCAGTTCTCTCCGGAACATTGGACGTCAACGTATGCGACAGGGAAATTGGAAATACCAAGGTAATCTTGCCTGTCAACAAGTTTGATTGGTCAAACCCCCGGATAAAACCACTGACAAATCACCTCCCCAATCCCTCCATTTGGCCCAGTTTTAGGGAGCTACATGTACTTGGGCACAATAACGTGCTGAGCATAGTAAAAACAGTTTGCCAGCCAGAACACCATATGGGCCCAATTTCGTAGAGCTGCTGAAGCAGAAAATATTGCTTAACCATTGTCTGCTAAGCAGAAATGAGCTCGATACCAGTCACAAATTGTACAGGTGACATGGTAGTTTGGCTGGTAACCTTATTCTTGTAAGCATTGTTCTGCTTAGCGTAAAAAATCATGAAGCAATACGTTCTGCTCAACAAGTTTTATGAAATAGTGCCGTGGATGCTAAAAAGCGTTGAGGACAAAAAAAGGTGATGCAGATGACAATAAACTATTTTCTAGTCAAAGCTTTTGTTGGTTTCTCTTTTCAACCTTGAATAAATGTTATATTTTCTTCTAACAAGATTATGTCAAATAAATAAGGGGAAAAAACAGTACTTTTTAAAAAAACATGGACAGCCAGGATGAGTTTGTAGTATTTTTGACCGCATGAAGGCATGTATGGACCAAATTTACGTGATGCGAAACAAGTAAAAAAAATTGTTATTATTCATTGTTGTTATTATTATAACTTTTTTGGCCATCGGTACAAGTAGACAACACACAGGCAGTCAAAATAAGACAAAACTGTAATTGTGATACACAGAAATTTGCTATTGAAAGCGCCCTTAAGCTGTAACAAATATGGTCAATTGAAGAATTCATAAACATTGCCTATTTTTAACCAAGCTACAGAATAATTAACTAATTATGGAAGTCGACAAGTTGCAAACCCACATCTGGAAAATGTGTGACCACGCATCTACTTTGATTTAATACCCCAGTCTCTTCTGTTTTCTTTTTTTCTGTTTTCTTTATCATCTGTACATTCATGTGTAAATTTATCAATCCCTTGTTTAAATTGAATTGGGGATTAACTTGATCTCTACACCAGGAGGCTGTGACGATATGCACGCTGGGAGTTGGCACAGCTTTCGGAGAGTCCGTCCTGAATGATTCCCCACGTCATGCTACCGTCGTCACTAGCGAGTTCTGTGAGCTTCTTCGAATCGAACAGAAAGACTTCAAAATGATTTGGGAGGTAAGAATAACTTAAGGTCACATAATTGTGGAAATGGCTCGGAGGAAGTGTCTTTTGAATTAAATAAATGTTCTGCTCTTATTGCCTGGTTTTGTTGCGTACACCAGCGAGTTCCTATTAAAAAAAAAATCTGAATGTAAAAATTTTTTTTTTTTAACTTCACAAAATTTAGTACAGGTAGATAGAGTTGGACCACAAACTACTGCTGTGTTAAAAAAGGTTTAAAAAACCTCTCCGAGGTCTGCCAACCAAGTCTAGCATCCTACCTTATTTTTCAGTAGGTGTGTATTGTTCAGACTCGCGCTGGGTTTAACTTTAACAAATTCATAGGTAGAACTTATGAAGCGTATTTTAGCATTCCAAAGTTGGAAACCAACACAAACAAATTCACCTCTTGGGCTACTTTTGGTTATCCCGCACCCAATCTATTGTGTAAATACCCCAACACAGGGTATTGTGTCATAAATGTCGAAGTACACAATGGCCGGTGTTCACAACCATAAAGTGGTTTTTTTTTTTTAAGTTGATTTTGGCATCGGTACTTCCTCATTGGAATACACCTGTCATGCTTGCCTGCTTCATTATTTGTATGTTGGTAGACGTGTTCGAAACCAAAACGTAGAAGTGGGAAGCATTTATCAAACTGCTGGTTTCTATTTGATCTGACGATGCCCCACAAGATTGTCTCGACGGTGAAATAGAAATGAGGAATCAGTCGTCGTCGAATTTGAACAACTGTTGTCCCCAAGTGGGCTCTGCTATCACAATATGAACTCTGGCTCCATGAGCCTCCATGGCAGAACAAGTTTCAAAAAGTCTGCTTTTGAGAGGTTTAGCACCATGCGTCAGAGTATTGTCAGTGGATTGCACGTACGAAAGAACACTTCGTATGACTTGTCTAAGTTTCACATTGATGAAAGTTACGCCTCAATACCTGGACACTTTAGGGATCTGCAAGATGTCGAAGAAAAACGGGAGGTAAGTATCAAAACGTTTAAACAGCCATGTTGCAAAGGAAACACTTTTGGGAAGTCTGGGAAAGTTGCCAGTGGTCTACTTTTAACCATAGAAATTGCATCAACAGAGCATTGAGTGTATATGGTTTACATTCAGGGAATGCTTAGGCCTATTCGTTTTGGCATAATGCCCAGTATAGGTGCGACGTGATCATTGTGCATTTTTAGTGGAAAAAAACTTAGTGAAATCTGTAATTGTAAGACTCGATTGTACGTAGATCTCTGAGGGCTTATTTTATGCCTGACAAGCTGACAATGGGGTATTTTCTTTGACATTGTGTTATTTTGCACGTATTCAAACATTTTGGGTTCTTAAGTACATTGCTTTAAAGAGGGGCTCCAAAGTCAAATTCAGTTTTGTGATCCACTCATTTTCCATTAGATGAAAATAGGTTTTTAAAAAAAGAAAAAAAGTCACAAAAGTTACTAACCGCAGGGCAAAACCATGCCGAACATAATTTTATTTGATATTCTTTCAGTTGTATGACTACGTTCCGAAAACTAAATTTGACCTTTGAGCTCCTCTTTAAGGTTTGAAAGAAACAAAATAGCGCACTCACTTTCATATGAGAATACACTTGAGACTTGCACTGTTTATAGAATTCACTATTTTGTACTTGTAGTAGAAAGAGAAAATCAAACAAGTAAGAAAAAAAGCGCGCAAGAGAATGTCCTTAGAGCTTAAACCTTTGAGGTAAATCTTTCATAGTTATTTTTGCTACACAAATAAACAAAGATGTCATCACTGCCACCAAATGGATTTAGCTGATAAAACATCACAATTCGACCTTAAGATTGTTGACTGTCACTTAGGAACTGTTATTGTTTCATGTTCAAAGTCCACTAAGAGCGGTTTTCATTAACGGAGCCTGGTGACTTCTAAGCGTAAATTAAGCAGCAGACACTTCATTAATGTTGGGGGAGGAGGGCTTGATTTTAATGCCAAGGCCACCCATTCCCAGTCAAAACAAACTTCACTTTTAATTAGGCAAGCCCAGGAAGACACTGCCCTGTCATGGTTGTTTGACAGCTCAATGAAGCAGAAAAGGGAGACAGTAAAGGGAAACGGTTGTAGAGAAGATACAACCTTTTAAAAGTAGGGTCATAGATTGGTCAACATAATTCTGATTTGTAGACAAAATTATCGATATAGATACAATGAAAGTCACACTTGTGTCCATAAGCAAGACACCACTAAGAGAAGGGGTTTGCCCGGGTGTTTCTGGCAGTGGCTGTAGAATGCGCCGCAGCACCTTGTGAACACTTATAAGGTGCTACATAAATTGGTCTCATAATACAGAGAAATTCAAAAACCTGTCTTAAAATGTTTCTGTTTGCTCAAGTGCCTTGAGTACCTTATTTGTAGATACGTGCGCTGTATTTAAGACTATATATTATTAGTGAAGGAGGCTTTTTCAGGAAAGAAGTGTGTGTTTTATCTGACGGGGTTAGCCTTTTTGATCAAGGTAGTGTCAACGCAGGGGGCGCAAACGCCTCTTTCTCTTTTGAAGAGGACACTATGAATGCCTTGTCTCACAAGTCCTTCTGCTGAGGAATTGTGAGTGCTCGATCATTTAGATAATATGTCTGGACGAGCTCTGAGCTTTCTACTTGGTCTGTGAGAGCCACCTGCTTAGTTTCCCCCCTGGATGTCTGGTTCAATTTGTCGTTATTGATTTTTGGGCCTTGGACCACCTGTCCCTTCCGATCGAGAGTCAAATTAAGCTAATATTTGCTGGGAGTCATCTTCTTTCTTTTTCCGGTTTTCATTTCTCAATGCTGTTTCCCCAGACCACAATTTCTGCAGTTTTTGTGACGCTTAGATATTTTGTTGCTTTTGTGAAGTATTCAAGTTTTCTCCGGTACACATCTTCAGTCTTTCGGTACTGCCTTTGTAAGTTATTGTAAAGGATACTGTATTGTACACAAAATTGTGATCACATGGATAGTTGAAGGTTTTGTTGATGTCGGCACTGCTAGATTTAAGAAATGTAAAATGACAAATCAGACTGCACTTCCCAGTTTTTCAGCCATTAAATCACAATAATTAAGAGCTGACGCTCACAGTTTAATCTTCTTTATTTTGGAGAACATTTTGCCGGAAAAAAATTTCGCATAGAAAACCTTCTCCCTGACAAAAATGATTGTATTGACAAAAAAATGTCTGCCACCAGTGAATGTTTACATTACGAGACTGACAGTGCAGCTCTCTCCACTCATCTATAAAACGTGCCGAAATTGTTACAAATGAGGTCACTCACAATTTAAGTTTATTTTGCTCCCCTGTTATTAGTTTTCCATCCTCCCCTTACATATCCTGGGGCACCATTCAGCTCACCATCTCAGCAGGACTGATCGACGAACACATTGGGCACGATAAACCGTGTGATTAATCTTCACTTTTACTTTGTTGACAGTCCAGACTCCATCGTTTAATTGATCGAACGCCAGAGCGGTGCGAAATACATTAAATCCAAGCGGCCTCAAATATTTGAGGTGTTCGGCAGTTGTATGTTTGTGTGTGTGTGTGTGCATGCATTGTTAGCCCATCACCTGGTTATCTATCAAGATGCATTGATCATTGTTGGAATTGCCTCAGCCGGGGACAAAATGCACAGATTTACATGTTTCTTGACCAGCGTAATAAATTGTGGTCATTTATTTTTGGTGCTGTTTTGATTTTGATTGTGTTGAAGAAATGTTCCGCTTTTTAAATCTTCTTTTGTTTGTAGGCTTAAGTATTGGCTGGTCCATTTTTGTGGTTTTATATTTTTAGTCATCTTTTAACGCTCTTTGATTATTTGCTCCTCTTGCTCGGTGCTGTTTTAACTTGTACGGCGCCTTGGGGTCTAGTAATTGATGTAAGGCGCTTTATAAGCATAATTTAAGCCCGGTTCATACTTCCTGCGAACGCGAATGCGAAGCGAATATTGACGTCACAAATTCGCAACGAATAATTCGCAGCAGTTGAAATGTGCTCAACTCCTGCGAAACATTCGCTGCGAAAATGGCCCTGTGACGTCAAAATTCGCTTCGCATTCGCATTCGCATTCGCAGGAAGTATGAACCGGGCTTTATTATTATTATTATTAAGTTGAATGAGCATAGATGATCATGTACAAGTTTCTTCGAAGGAGTAATAAATTGTGGTAAATGGTTTATGGTGCAGTTTTCGTGGATCATTATGGAAACAAGGGCATTTATTCAGAGTTAAGCCTTCCGTGGCAAGCTTTGATTGAGCACATGTACAGTTTCCAATAAACTGTGATCAGATATTATTGTGCCATTTTGTGAATTTCTGACTGAACAAATTTTTCACCTGAAATCTTCCTTAAGTATAAATTTTGTACTGATCAATCTGGGCCCAATTTCATAGAGCTGCTTGAGCACACCAAATAAGCCAAGTACAACAAAGTTGTGCTTACCAGAATAAGGTTACCAGCCAAACTACCATGTCTACCATTTGTTACTGGTATCCTGCTCATTTCTGCTAAGTATGAAATTGTGAAGCAATACTTTCTGCTTAAGCAGCTCTCTGAAATTGGGACTGGGGCAGAAATTTATTTCTGAAATGTTGTCATTGTTACACTGAACAGCAAATTTCAAAGGTTGATTTTACGATATGTACAGTGAATACTCAAGTCCTGATCCATGATCTGTTGATCTATATTTTGGGTTTTCACTGAACTGAGCTCTTGCGATCAAACACTAAAGGACGCTGTCCCACCTGACTAAACACTATCACCACACACCGGATTTGCAGCAGTGATCAAATGCCCTCTACTGATGGAGTTGTCGCGCCGCGTAAGATATAGACGGTAACCACGAAAGAAGGTCTTGCACCAAGACTATAAAAACTCAGTGGTTTTCAATATATTCAATGTGGTTACAGTACCTTTAAGCTAACGTCTTCATCTGTTTAACAAATTACAGATGAGTAAGCTAATGAATTGATCGTAGTTGCTAATGAATTGACAATGCAAAGCACAGTCAAACCTTAAACCTGTTCAGGGCCATATTGCATCAAACTGCCCACCACTGCAGCTTGGAGATGAGTTTGCACTGTTGCCATGGCAATCTGAATTTGGCATCGTATTAGACAGAGCAATAAAACGCGATTATTCAGGACCCAATTTCATGGTTCTGCAATTCTGCGCCATGGCCCATAGATTCACTTGCTTTTACAGGGTGCTGTAAGCGCAGAATTCTTGGAAAGCAGCGCCATGAAGTTGGACCCCGCAGTAAACCAGGCCCAATTGTATTAAGTTGTTCAGCAAAAAAGAAAAATGCTTAGCACAGAAGAATCTTGCGCAGGTTAACAGTCAAAATACCGTGATAGTTATGTTTGTGACTGGTTCCCTGCTGAATTTCTTTAAAATAATGAAAAAGTTGGTTGGACTTATCACAAAGATCTAAGATTGATCTTAGGATACCAAGTTATATAACAAGGGAAATTGACTTGGTACAATTTTAAAATATTTTGGGGTTGATCTTAAGATGTGTATCATTCTTAATTGCTCAGCAAAATGTGATGTCACAATCAAATCACTATGGCAATATTGATGATTTGTCTTCAAATGAATTTCAGTGTTGTGGAAAATCGAGCCCTGTTCCACGCTGTCCACGTCTCTGGAAATTTTAAGGTTAAAGACCTCTCAATATAGATTGCACCGAATACTGGGCATTTGTATCCGATGTCCAAACTGGAGGTGCTTGAACCGTGCTTGACCTCGAGAGTGACCTCATAGAGAGATACCTTTAATACACAATGTCTATATAACCCATGGATTAACCCTATCACTAAAGGGTGATAAGTGGATGAGTGTAGGGGTGCAAAAGATGTCCTTATGAGGACAACAACCCACCTGGGGTTCAAATTTAGAAGCTGTTGAATGGAAAATACTATGTGGGTTTTGTGGCATTGCATTGTGAGGTATCAGTGTATATTCAGTTTGCGGTAACACCAAGTGTATGTACCTACATCGTGGATTTGTTCTTTGAGAACTTGTCTTGCTATTCATTCTACTGCAGAGGAGTAGATTTTGGAATTCGGGAGACTACTTAGTTCTGAAAAGATGTTGCCCTGCTGATCAACATAATTTGATCTTTGTGAACATGGCCTGTGTGGGGGTTGTGTAATTAACATTGATCAATTAATTGTCATCAACTAATTAGCCAACATTTCATTAGACCACACAATTGCAGCTCGTTGGATGAATGAAATTACTTGAAGTGTCATTCATTTCTTGTTATTAATTATCTGGTCGCAAAACTCACTTAAGTGCATCTTAAGTGCATCATGTTTCCATTGTAATTTCTATAAAAATCCTTAGTAAAGACATGTTTGTTGAACCAAGTCAAATTTTAATGAGATCTGTGGAAAAATTGTGGACTTCTTAAAGAGTCTTTTTTGTCCACAAAAAAAAATCAATTTAATCCAGTCCAAATAAGCCTTGAAAACATATCCTGGCTCAGCACAGCTTATGTAAGCACTGTTCCTGCCTAAACCAATGTTACGCTTACTGTTGCATTACAACAAGCATTCATTATTTATACTGCCTTGTAGATAATCAAATTCCAACAAACTGTGTGTAGTTGAAAAGATCACAAATTTCTCTTTAATGTGATCTGTTTCCAATGTTAGTAATGACAGTATATCTATAGCCCAGATCATACTTCCTGTGAATGGGAATTTTGATTTTGACAGCACAAATTCACAGCAAACAGTTCGGAGGAGTTGAGCTATGATCAACTCCTGCGAAACATTCACCGCGAAAACAGAGCTGCGACGATGAATTCGCTTGGCACGAAGCGTTCGCGGGAAGTATGATTCAGGCTTCACTGTTTAACTACAGGTTTTCCTGCAGGTGGGTATTTTAAAGCTTTGTATGTTCTGCAGGAAATCCAGTAGTTTGGTGTAGATTTGGGTTAAAACCACTCACTTAGAGTCAACTCAGGTTATCAGACGATTTCATTTCAACACTCTGAGACATGTTTGTCGTAACTGTTTCCATTTTCGTCCAATCTTCTCATCAGATTTTGTCTTTCTTGATTCTCATATTTAACTTGTTTGTCCCGATAAGCCCCGTTCAGTCAAATACGCAAATCAGAAAACCAGCCGATGAAGCCATATCAGCTTCCTTAGATCCTGTTTGTTGCAAACAATCCCCATTTGGCTTCTTTTTTTGTTTCGCCAAATCACCACAAGAGGTTTTACCCTTTTGCACTCTTTAAAGGGACACTGCAGCATTGTTTTTCAGTAGAGATGGATTTAATCCTGCCCTATAGACCAAGGACTTTTTCCAAACCTCAAGTTGGGCTCTGGGTCTAATTTCACAGAGCTGCTTAAGCAGAACAAATTGCCTTCTGCTTTGCAGAAATGGGCAGGATACCTGTCACAAATTGTGCCTGTGACATGGTAGTTTGGCTGGTAGCCTTATTCTGGTAAGCATAATTTTGTTGTGCTTGGCTACTTTTTGCGCTTAAGCAGCTCTATGAAACTGGGCCTTGTCATGATCACCATGTACGGTGCTTCAACATCAAACGGAGCCCGGAGCCCAAGCCCATGCCGAGGTTTTGAAAAAAGCTCCGTGTAACCCATGTTTACAGAAGAGTGACCTAGTGAGATGAGATAGAACACTGGTCATGGGAAATTTTGTGTCATCATTTCCACAAATTCAAGAGTCATAAAAATAACAGTTGAGCAATTTTGAGATGTGCCCTCTTTCTTCATACAAAAGAGTTGATAAAAATCAGACAGTGCAATCTCATGAAACTATACAACTTTATGTATTCTCCCATTGGACTGTGCACAAGTCATACCTGTAGGAAGTCCAGGCTCTGTGGCTCTTTTGTAAACCTTGTGATGTCCCTCCCAAATATGCTGAGAATTATGCATGATTTTTCACTATTTTCTCCCGAAAAACCTTAAAATCTATCTTCGACTATTGTGTCAGCTCTACCAATCCTGTATCATACCTTTAACAAAAAATGAGTACTTCTACAGCCCTATTCAAGAATCTATTTTTGTCTTCCCCGGCATCATTTCTAAGTACAGTATCTTGTATTACTCTAGAGAAATGAGCCGTAATCTTGTGATACCCTTCGCTGATAACGGTTTTAAGTCATCCACTAATCTTCCTCGGGGGATGGATTTAAACTTGTCAAGTTTGGGGCGAAGTGGCTTTTTTTTTTACCATGGCTGTATTTTATCAACTTAGTCATAGAAAGTCCTTTTTTTTTAAAGGAATTGAAGAAAATCTATAAATTCTGTTGATGAGTATTATTGTTATTTTTGTAGATGTTGAAATTATTGATTAGCGATGAAAGCAATAAAAGCAAATGTTTAAAAAGAAAACAATTTGATTATTAGTAAAAGGGAATTGATTATCAACAAAAGCAAGTTCATTGTCAATAAAAAAATTGATTATCAATCAAATCAAATGTCTTATATATAAGCAAAAGTAGTTGAATTTAAAAAAATAAATATTTTGGACTCTGGGAACTCCTAATTGTTTTTCGATGGAAGACGCCTTGACATTTTGTCCATTCCACCCAGATGGACTCGACCCTTTAGTGCAGTCTATTTGAGGGCGTATAAACTTTGCTGCGAGGTTTAGCGCAAATGTTTGGCAGTTGAGACACCACATCTCTCGGGAAATCAGGGTGGATTGGCGTCCCACAAGCATCCGATCTTCAAAACAATTCTACACCCCATGTTGTTGCCATGCAGCCATTTTAGAACCTGCGGGTAGTAGTCTCAGCATCTACAGAGGGAAATTAAAGAAAAAAAATTACTGTTTTAAATTGCAAACTTGAAATAAAGAAACACACACGGGAAGATTGAACAGACTGACATGAGTACAACCTTTGAAACAGACTACAAAATTTAGGGGCCGTCCAAATTTTTTTAAATATTTGTTTTTGGTCATACAAAGAGCACAAGGAGGGGTGGAGTGTAATTTGACCTTTTGCGAAACAGAGCCTGGAGACGCGACAGGAGTTGAAAATTTATAAAGCAGAAAACTTTTACAGCTTTTCAACAAAAAGTGCATTTATGAATGGGAATAAAAGAGTATAGTGACTCAGTTTTGAACGGTCATTTAAATTCTTTTAGGGTCGTGGTCATTCAATAAGGGACCTTCGGCTGGTCGTTTATCACCCTGCCGGTTTAGGTTTTATACGGGCGTTTAAAACCTCATCGCCACTCTTTTATTCCCTAAAACAAGTAATTACATGCAAATTTTGATAAGCAACGGGGAGGGGGAGGGGCCTGAAAAAGTAGTACTCTCCGTACAACCTTTAAAAATGTCAAAAACTTTGGATGATCCCTTGTTTGGAAAGGGCTTGACCAAAACAAGAAGGTAGTCTTAACAGTTAACGCCTGTTTAAGGCTGATGATAAGCTCCAAGTGCAAATTGTTGATCTGATCATCTTGCTACGTTTCTTCCCACACTGGCATTAGCTATATCAACCATGACAGATCTTCTTCCGTAGGAGGCAGTATGATGCCCTATTTCCCCGTAAAGTTTATAGGTCATGTGATCAGTTGAGAGAGAGCGCTACAGTCGAGAGGGTTTTTTTTAGGTCGGGATAATTAAACGACGAGGAAAATAGTTGACTGCTAAGAACTTGTTAGGATCTGAGGAGGTTTGTCCATGTAAACATTGACAAAGTGCTGTTACTTCCGATTTAGTGTACCGATCACAGTGATTCTTTCGGGCACTTCTTGAAGAAGAAATGGACTAAAAATTATTCTTGATTAGTTTCATCATGTTGGTGCAAAAACGTTGTATCTCCTTAAATATCATACAGTAACATTTACACGCGAGTTTGAAAGTGAACATTTTGCATCTTGCTTAAATAACCCAGATGTACACACAAAAGCAATAGGTGCTAAGATAAAACATTTTTGCACTGAGAATTTTTGTGCAAGATACATTTTGGAAAATTAAGATAACAAAGTTTTTGTACTGACACGACGATTCATAAAATTGTACAGTTATGTAGAGCCTAAATGCCCCCAAAATTTAAATTGCATCTTTCCTAGCCTGTAAAAATTACATCAAATCAGGAAGTCATTTCGTGGTTTTGATTTTTGTTTAATCCTCAAATAATAGTAAATGTTTTGTGAAGGTTGTGGCAAATTCCTAAGTGTGATTCTTTTGGTTTGAAAGCTTAAAATAAGAAAGTAACATTGGAGAAAAAATTTCAGCTGTCATGGCTGTATTTTAAACAGAAACAGTAAGTTCTTCTGGGCTGGATTTCACGAAGCACTAAGATTCATCTTAAGATGAGTAGTCAATATTGCCGTGGTGAATTGCACTGTGACATTTCACTTTGGTTAAGATTGAATTACATTTCACGAACAATCTGAGCTCTTATTTTTTATTTGTAAAATTTTGTTGTTATCATTGGCAATCATATGACTTATCTTTAATAAGCACTGGTACCTCAACAAATAAACAGTAATATATTCAGGGAAAATATTTTCAACAACATTTGTGAGGATGTGATCAAAGAATACACAGTGCGGATTCTTGAGCTTAGCTGCCTGTATTTGATTTCTTTTCAAGTGGTAATCTCAATAGATGGTTGACATTTTCTGTCTGGACGAAAACACCCTCTGGCCTGCAGCTTATATTCAATGTCTTCCAAGGCCTTTCCTGTTCCTTTAGTTGGAGGGATTTTTGTATTCCCTGGATTTAATATCAGATTTGGGTTCGGCTTAAGTTCCATGTCACTAAAGTTTAGAGCCCTCATATTCTTCGGTTCAGCGTGGGAGAGCGTTTATTTCCGTGCAGCTTTTGTGCGAAGGATTTTCTTCCGAGGTGGTCAAACAATCGTTCGTGCCAAACATCCGATTTGTATGCATTGCGGCTCTCTGGAAGTGAAAATACTCTGTGTTCTTATTGACGTGGGTCAGTAAACATAATCTTGAAGTGAGAAAATTCAATATGATCTTGTGGAGTTTTGAAAGACATTTGAGGGGTGGGGAGCGGGTCGTCTTACAAGTCTGGAATTGCACCGAGGTTGCGATGATGACCACCATTGCTCTAGGTCTTCCTGTTGCGGTTGATTTCCATAAACATCTTGATGTTTTAATGGAAGAGGCAATTTTGAAGGGAGAAATGACATTTCACTTTTAAAACTTATTTTGTGAAACAGAACAAGTCTGTGAAAGATTTGCTCATCGTGATGTCTTGCCTTACCCTCCATGTTGATAGTCATCAACATTTTGTGCTCTTATATAAATGTCTTCTGTCAGAGAAACATTAAAGTGAGATTCCATTTCCTCCATCTCTGTATAACTTCTTCACAAAACAGAACCATCAAAAAAAGTCTTGCCTTTCAAAAACTCAAGAATTTGTTCAGGAATTAAAGTGTGACTGAGTATCTCTGAGGGAGATAGTTGTTTGAGTAATGTTTTGAGAGGATGTATCTCAGGAGAGAAAAACTTGACACGAATGAAAGAAACCGCTTCGGCTGACAGCTCATTTTAGTCCAAGGGCCGCAATCCTACATCAATCCTGAGGTACCTTGGCCCGGTTAGAGGGGGACACTCCTCATGATCAAAGCAGGCATGTGGCTGTACGTGGAACTGTGAACCCTAACCCAGTTACTGCATGCTTGCATGATGGCTGCCGCATCACAATATAATAATGACGGTCTGATTGTGATGTGATTGTCAGTGTGCGTGCTTCTGCAGTAACTGGGTTATAGTTCATGTAACCAAGTACAGCCCTAAGCCTGCTACGATCGTGATGACAATTCACCTTTAGTTTTGAAAGCTGTATAAGCTTAACAAATAATTTCTCTGTGTACAATTTCAATAAAACCTTGCTTAGCCTTATAAAAGATTACCAACAAAAATGCTGTTTTTAATTTTTAAAATACAGCTGCAAAACAATGGCCTCATGTTTTTACGTTATCAGAGTTTTTCTCAAAACCTAAGCTGTTTAAAACAGCTCTTTCTAGTTTTAACTATAACAACTTTTGGCAGTTCACCAAACCTCAGTTTTATCAGGTTGTTAACCCAAGAAATGTTCTAAATAACAAAATATAGCCCATCACAAACAGGTTTATTTATTTATTTATTTATTTATTTCTAGGCAGCTCACAAAAAGACGTACAAAGAAATAACAGTAAAAATAGGACTACAGAGAACAAGGCTTTGGATGACCAAAAAGCAAAAAAATAATCACTAACTAAAGGTGATCCAGACAATAAAAGCCTACAAAGCCACAAAAGAAAAAGCACAAGAACAAATGCGTAAACAAAAAATCAAAAGTACACATAAAAGAAATACAGGTTGCCGCACAAATTCTCACGTAATTATAATGATTTTTCTCAAAAGAAGTTATGGTAATAACATGCGTAGTGGAGTCACGTTTTCATGTTATAGAGTTTTTACACAAAACGGAGGAGAACTTTTTTTTTTTTTTTTTTTTACTGTAGGTTGAGAATAGGCTTACTTCTCACGGCAAGATTTCCGCCCAAGGCATCGTGACCGTTGCATAATTAATTGCAGACTAGGAAAAAAACCAAGTGAGGAAATTTAAGAAGGTGTGATGGATGCCTGGACTATCACACTTCCCTAAGTGAATGTGAACATGTTTGGAGGCAGTGCACCTGGAAGATTGTGGCAGATACTCAAGGATGTTACTAGTTTGTTATGGTAGCTGGGATCCCAGGGCTGTAGATGTTGCCAGAACGAGTCCCGCATCTGCCGATGATGACTTCTTGGCAGACGAGAATTGGTCAACACAATTCAATGGAAGTCTTTTCTGGTCGCAGATACTAAGATGTTTGTGCGTGATGCTAGAAATGAACACTTGAATGTCAGCTTTGTGGTTTTTTTGTACTCACTCTTACGAAGACTGTTTTCTGCTGTAAGAGTCTATTGAACTAGAAGGCGTTTGTCTGTTATGCAGATTATATTTCATATCTGTCTGGTTGCTGAAAGTGAGTGTGAGTTTTACTTTTGTTCTCATCTTCAACAAAACCAGGGTTCTCTCTCAGTTTTTCCAAAATTGCTGGGCCTTGGGACCCAAATTTTGCAAGTTTGGCCGAAGCAGGCTAAATTGAGTTGAGGTTCTTGGAACGTTTTTTACAATTTTGATTGCGATTGTTTGTGTATCGGCCTGCAATTCCTGCGTACCGGCTTGAAATGTTAGCTTGTGCTTGGGGAGACCCCCAGCCTGAACACTATTGATGTCTGTTGCACAAAAAGTCACTTTTCGGAACAAGTTAGAACTTAGCTACACTTAGACTAACGTTCTTTCCACAGTATTTTTGTAGCCCCCCATGTACCGGTACTCAAATTTTGTTTTTCTAACTTTTGTCTTTGCAGAGAAACCGTCAGCTGATGGAGGGGATGCTAGCCCCAAATCCACTCTCAGTGCCTTCCATCGTAAGCACCGTAACTACAGGTGAGTTTGAAAAGCTAGTCACCCCCCCCCCCCTCATCCCAACCTCCATAAATGATGATGAGTTTGAAAAGCTAGTGCCTCCTCCCGCCCACCAGGCATAGAATCACACCTTTAATCATACATAATCCTCTCATCTCCCTGCCCCCGCCCCCTCTCACTTCTTTCTATATTCTAAGCACATCAGGTAAAAGTGATTCTAAGATTTATTGATGCACCTAATTTCTTTCCCCGGCCTCCTTTCCTGAGCTTGATGGATGAACTTCCAATTGCCCAAGCTTGATGAGTTCATCTTGTCTCCCATTCTATCAGCCAAAGTACATGCACTTTTTATTGAGGCATTCAACTTCTCAGCTCGTCGTGTGCTTTGAAGAAAGGCGTAAGGCTCCATGCTCTTCTCCCAGGCACACTAAGTACTTCTCCAGTAACAAAAGGCCGTAAGCAATAAAATGGCTACTGACAAGGAAATATGACATTTTTGTTGCTAGCATTATTCCAAAGACATGTTTTTCAATTCCCATGCAGAGTTTAACCTTCCTATGATGACTGATTGTTTAGGCGATATCAAAGTTGACATTCCGTTTTTAAGTAGAGCCCTTTTTTCCTTTCGGTATTTCTAAATTGATTTTCTTTGTTTCAGACAGTATAACCAACCAAGGGATCAACAGCTTTCAACAGATGCCCGCTAGGATAAGGTCACATTCAGGAGGACAGGTAAAGTCAAACCATTCAAGATACCATATTGTCCTCTAGTTTATTTTCCCTCATCAAAAAACAGTCTGCGCTAATAACGTCACTTTTGCTCAAAACACCAGGGCCCAACTTCATGGCTCTACTTACCACAGAATTTCTGCACTAGCGGTGTAAGCGAAGAATGCCTAGCAACGTGGACTACGCACGTGCACAAGCAGAAATTCCCTGCTCACTTGGGAAATACGCTTTGACGTAAGCGCGGAATTACCTGCTTCCATAAGCGCTGATTCTTTGCTTACGGTAAGCAGAGCCATGAAATTGGGTTCTGTATGCAAGACAAACATTCCCCACCTAGCTCTCACGCTATAATCGCATCGGCGCGCCAGACCGCATTAGCACAGTTAGTACACGCAAGTAAACATAACGATTAGACATGTAAGCGCCTGTACATTAGTGAATTTTGACTCGTTGTCTGGGATCCAAGTACTTTGAAAATTGAGACCCCCAAAATCACCTCTGCAACTGTTCATTTAATTTGGTTTCATCAGTGGTTTATTTTAAAAGAAAATTTACAAATCGCAGCATCAGCCGTATTGCAAGTAAATTGTTGATCGAATTTAGCTCAGTATGAACATGCACAAAATCGATGACTAACACAAACTGTTTTCCCACTTTTTCAAGTCTCTGAAGTGTGACCACTCAATGAGTTTAATATAAAAAAAGTAGGCCTACAGGTTCTTTGTATGATAATATTTTGTTGGTCAAAAATTCAATGATGGAATTGATTAACTCTTCCAAACCAATGATGTACTTACTTTTTTAAAGTAAAATACTCAAAAAATTAATGACCGTAAAAACTTATTTTGTAAGAAGCACTGCAGCTGTTGATAGTATGAACTATTTTGAGACAGAATTCCCTTCGAATTAATATAGTTTGGATAATTTTTCACCCCATAACATTTCAATCTGAGAGACAATTCATGCATGATTTGTTTCTCAGATTTCTTATGGTTGGCGTCCGGTTAGTACACGCTGTCACCTGAGACGAGGATGGATTCATTGTTCTTGTGAAAAGCGAGTAGACTCTGTGATCACCTGAAACTTTTCATGTGACTTTTATTGTATCTTTCTTGATAATTTGGTCTATAAATAACCATTACGTTGACAAAAGCCAATTTATGATCTTTAAATAAGTTCTTTTCTAAAGGGGTGGACAGACTGCAGTTGAATAATGGACTTCAACGAAATTCGATCAGACATTATTATGAGTGCCTCTGATGTTGTTTTGTTTGTATTATTTCTTGCACTTCTTGTGAATTTGGCTCTTGAGTGAGTCTGCATCCCTCATTTTGTTTGGGGGTTTTTCCTTGTGACGCTTCTGTGATTTGTTCCGATGTTGTTTGTCAGCGAGGAGAGGAAAATCTCCCCTTACCTGAAGGGAAGATGGCTGCATCGTTAATATTGAATCGTCAAGACGATTATTCAGAGCCCTTGAATCTTGCGAGATTCTTGAAAGTAGACTGAGAGGACTGAAAAGCAGGACCTGGAATCACCGCCTTTGGCTCATGTTTTTGAGATGTGTGCGGAAAATTCTCCACCGGGCCCCACCGCAATTCCTGTATCTTTTTTTAGTTCACGTTTTCTAGACACTGTGTGCGGTAACAGGAACTGCCGGAGGGCACGCACGTCGTCGTTGAAGTTCCAGATTTTCTTGGCTGTTGTGCGGTTGTGCCCACACTGTGATTTCCCACAAGGCCCCGACCGGAGCTTTTTAGGTGATTGGTTTTAGCACGACGTCTTGTAACCCAAGCTTTGCATGTTTTGACTTTCCCCTCTCTTCAAGCGGCTTTGTGTTTTATTTTGTGCGTGCGCTGCTGCTGCTGGTGCTGCGCTTGCAAGCTTAGGTAAACATATCAGGTTGACGGGTGGAACATTTCTTTGGCTTATTCTTTTCTTTACAAGGGCCGATTATAGAATGTGGGTCAGACGGAGATTGCCTCAGACGGAGAAGTCAAAATATGTTTTTGAAGTAACACAAGTGCATATAGCGTCTGGCTTTAAAAATTACAATGACTTTATCAAACTATAAGTCGTGTAATTGAACCCCGAAATGTAATTTGCTCCCCCTTGATGTGGAGATAAATTTTTGATCCACAAATTGTCTGGAAGATGATGGATTTTCTTCTTTGTGTCCAGTCCACAAATTGAAAAGGAGTTGCTCTAAGCCAGTCACATCACCAAACCCTCATGCATTTTTCAGAAGATAATCAATTTACGTCTCCACGGCAGAATAACAACAGCGTAACCCACAGCAGCCATGAAAATGCTTATTAGTCCGTGCCATCGGACCCAGCGGTATTATTAGAGTTGCCACTCATTCTCTTTTTTTTTCTCTCTCTTTTTTTTTTTGAGGGACGGAAAATTCATAGCGATAAAAAAAGATTATATAAATGAGCATCGAGATGACTGTTTATTCGGGAGTATCATTTTCATAAATTGCATATAAGCCGAGGTTGATGCCATGTAATTTCTTTACTGCTATATTTGAATCTAATTTTATTGGTTTTACCTGACTACATTTGTATACCTACTAATTGCTACACTTTACTCGTAATTTAACATTGATGCTTGTACAACATTAGTTTTGGGATGAGTACATCCATTTATTTATTTTTTTTTTTTAGTTTTTAAAGTTGGGTTTTTTTAAGAAACAGATCCTTTTAAATATGTCAGAATTCTTAAAGGGAGGATATACCTTTGGTAATTGCTCCAAAAATTAATGACCATAAAAACTTACTTGGTAAAGAACATTTGGAGAGCTGTTGATATTGTAAAATATTGTTAGAAACCACACCCTTTGAAGTAATGTAGTTTTAGAGAAAGAGGTAATTTTTCACCCCAAAATTTGAATCTGAGAATGGCTTCAGGCATGAAGCCTTTCTCAGGCATCTGAAAGCACACAATTTTATGCAACAGGGGTGTGTTTTTTTTTCTTTCATTTATTTTCTTGCAACTTTGATGACCAATTGAGCCCAAATCTTCACAGGTTTGTTATTTTAGGCATGTTGGGATACACCAAGTGAGGATACTGGTCTTTGACGATCACCAAAAGTTTACCCTGCCCTTAAGGCTCTTATTTTGAAGAAAAGGTGATTATAATTTTAGGAATAGGTTTGTGGTAACATTGAATGAATAATATCTCTGAATGTGGTTATGATTTGATTTTATTTTTTTGTTCTGAAAAGAAACAACACTCAAAGATTGAATAGTATTATTATTCTTATTATTATTGATTTATTTCATAAAAGTATAAAATCATGAAAGAATGTACAATATGGCAACCGAACAGATTGAATATTGCACTTTATAGTAATGTACTAAAAAGGGTTATAAAAAATGGGGTAAAAAAAATAATTGACATACATAACCAAACAAAACTCAATCAAGTGGACAAAAAGAAATACAACTCTACAGAAATTGATTAAAAAGTGATCTTAAAACAAAAAATTACAGGGAAATTTTTGTTTTGATTCAACATGTTTTGTATTCGTGTCCCTTTTTCTTACAAGATAAAAAAAACACATAAAATTTAGCATAATTTTCCCCCCAAAGATTGAATAATTTCAGGGTGACTGATCAATAAATTTTTTTTTAAATAGACTGTCGCATTAAAATTGACTTTCATTCACACCGTTTATTCCCTAGTAAGAAAGCCATCGCAAATACTTCTTTAATAAATAACGCTGTTTAAATATGTTTGGATAAGGTTTAGCGCTCACACAAATCACTTCAAATGTCAGATACACTCTGTTTATTATCATCTCCTTGGGTAATTGCTTGAAATTCCTAAGGAAGTATGGAGACAGGGTTGTGACAGCCTCTGTCTTTCTATGTTAAAGCTGTAGAGCATATCAGCTTTGTTCCCAGGGGTGAATGATCGATCCTGCCACGCCATTTTTTCCCCTTTATGTCTTGCTCACTCATAACTGCTGGAATTGGTTAATTTAAATGTGCAAATAAAAACGGGATGTTTTAAATAGGCCTGTGGCATCAAATCACAACCAAGCGGCATCAAGCCACAACCAAGTAATAGAGCAACTGGTCCCCTCTTGTTCTCTCTGATCTTGTGCAATGTCTAACTGTATGAAGTTTAGGGTAACCATGTGACGACATGATGGGATCGCATAAAAATACTTACACTTTGACACGCGCGTACTAAGCGGCCTACAAGCGCCACACAAGCACTTAGAAGTTTTTAACAAGCTTGCACGCAAAGCAGTCACATTTGGGAGCCAATCAGCATTGTTTTTCAGTACATCCTTACCAGGGGTTAGTGATGAGAGGTATCGATACGGCACTCTGCCCATGGTAGCGAGGGTGATAATTTACCTTTCGATGGTGTGACCAGCTTTGTCTTGTTCCCCATATGCAACAACATTGTACTGATTGATTTCACTAGAGGGCCAGACTGTTTCCCTTTTTAGTCTCGGTTTGATATCATTGATTGCAAGGTAAATAATATTTTACTCTATTAATTTTATTTGTTTTCCCCTGATGGGTGACTCAAATAAAAATTGCTCTGTTGTTCCACACTTTCATAAGGTGAAAACTTTTCACTGTCTCTACCAAAGTGCTTTGTTCCTACGATTTCTACTCATGAGGTATGAATTCTTGCCGCTCTAAATTTGTTCTACTTTGCTTTCCAGGGTACTTCCAAGAAAACTCTTGAAGGATTGGAACCAATTCATCCAGCCCTTCCTATCGTCAAGGTAAGCATCTCAAGATATCATGTTTCCATAATAAAAGTATCATCTTCGTCCCGACTCGTCGCTGGAGCAGCCAGCGCAGGGGTTAGAATGTTAGCTTGGGGCATGATTAGACAAGAATCCTTACAGCTTTTGCAAAACTCCAGAATCTTTACAAGTTCTCAGATGATATCGTTGACCTCCGTCTAAAATTCCATCCTACTCTCTGAGTTTGACAGTAAAACATTTATTTGTTCCAGCCAAAAATACATGTATCGTTTATGACAGCTTTAGGGCCGGGGGTCATTTGATCTTTCCGGACATCGATGACAACAAGATTGAAGGTTGTTTCTCTTTCTGTAAACCGATGCAGAAACGTCCCTTTAAAAGTTTTTGCAAGAACTCAACGATTTCCATCTGAAATCACTGTCTCCGTTTCCTCAATCAATACAACACTGTATCCTTGTCCTGGGATGGAGGACGGGATTTGGAAATCAAAGAGATTGATTGTAGAGCGAGCGCTCGCAGGACCGCCCAGAGAACTACACTGGGCGATGTTTTTTTGCATCGATTGCCGAACGTGGCTCTCGCAAATTGGGGAAAAAAATACGTAGATTGATTCAGGGAGGGTTTTTATTTGCACCACTTAAACATTATAACAAGGTCATGTAGTTGTAATTTACATGTCGGAATACTCCTCATGCTGTTTGTAAATGGGTCAGACTTGAAAGGCGAAGTGTGTGTGCTTTATGCCCAATCTGGCACGAGGACGTGTGGGTGTAAATAGAAAGCTCAAAGGGCTGTCTGGGCGTGAGTGACCGTGATTTTTGTATAAACTTGAAATCTTTAAAACTATTAAAAATGGAAGGTACATAATTTGATGATAAGGCTAAAGTAATATTTCCACTCTAACAGTATGTTCATATGTTTGATTGTGCCTGTGTGGTTTAAAAAGGGTAATTGTGTGAGTAATCAACAACATTTGCTCTATTTCATCTCTCAACTCCTTCAAAAGTTCCCTCAAAACTCACTTCATGACAGTTGCCTGCTATGGCACAGTTTAATTTTAAATGTCTTGTTTTTTCTCTCTGTAAATTAAGTGCCTACTTGGTAGGTGGAAATGTTGCACTTTACAAGTGTTATATTATTATTATTATTATGATCTTTAATCACTTTCAATGTAAGTAAAAGCCAGAGGGCATGGGAATATCTTTTGGTCACCTTGGTTTTTAAATTTTGACACCAAATTTATTGCTTCAAATTTGCTGCCCTTTTCTTTCTGTTAACAGTCAATATCGACACCTTTTTTTCTACATTTTTGTCTTAAACTCTTGAGGATCTTTGCTCCGTGAAGGCTCATTTTTTTGCAGCAAGTTCTAAAGTGCCTCAATTCCTTCAGCTCCCAGCCACGTCAGTGTTTAGTCCATTATTCATTCCCACCCGGTACTTGACAAAGATTAAAAAAAACACATTTACGGCTTCTCCCCTGCTTTGTGGATTGCTTGACTTAGTTATTTCAGCTTGATCGATTCCACCATGTCAACCCGAATTCAATAAACTCAGTCAAATTTCAAACCGATTTAGCCTCTAATTTTCTCCCTTCTCTGCTGACTTTCAAAGCAGCTTGACCTATTTTCGCCTCTTCACTAACCCTCACCAGACCCTCTGAAGCATTCTTGGAATAACACCAATGCTCTGTTTTTTTCCTGTTTCACTCCAAGATAAACAAACACTTGAAACTGACATATTTCACAAAATTATCTACACATCCATTCTAAATTTGATCCGAATTAAATTCAACAGGATTTTTTTATATAATTGGATCGTTATCTTTTTTTCTTTTTTTGTCACGAATTTCTCTTAAATTAAAAAACAATCTCCTTTAAAGTTGTCTGGGAATAAATTATGTTAAAAAAAATTGAAGATGAAATTAACTTGTGAAAATAATGCCGAGTTCTGGGAGTGTGTAAGAAGAACTTAATCATTCATTCCCTTGGTTACAGTTTCAGTAATATAAATTTTATTTTACCATATTTAACTTTTCAGGTAGGAAATTAAAACTCATAACTAAATCTTCATTTCTAAAATGAAATTACAGTTAAAGTATTACAGGCGAGTGTTGGGGAGGATATTTGCAATCAATCAAAACTAAGTTCATTAAAGTAATTAATTTTCCGTCCCTTAATTGTATTTCATTAAGTCAACCTTGTCCCCAGGGGCTTCTGTGACCCTTTTGGATGGAGCTATAAAAATCCCAGGGCAGGAGATTGTCATTCCTGTCTTGTAAAAATGTTTTAATAAGCAGCCACATGATCCTAAAGTCTTGTTTCTTGTTTCACTTATTTTGCAAATTGGCTCTGTAAATGTTGAAATATATTTGAAAAACCCTTTAACTGTTGATAAATTCATTGCTTAATTTTCCACATGGCGTTTTGTATTATTTCTTATTAAATTTTAGTTACATGCTTATAAATTGTTGCCAAACACAACCATATTTTGTTGTAACAGACAACCAGCTAAAATGCTTAGCCCTTGGTCATTTGCAAGCTTTTTCTTTTAATAAAAAAGTAATCTCTAATTTTCCATATCCAGATTTTGTTGTTGAGTGTGTTCATCAGAGATGAAATCTGAGTTAACACCTTTCTTAGACACCCACACAATCTCTTTCCTGCGTTTAAATGTTTGTTTTTTTAATACCTGTATTCGTTGCCATTTTTTGCTGACCTAAAAATCAGGCGTTAAATGTCACTCAATTTTTCCAGGTAATGCCAAGGGAAATCATTCAGTGTGCATGGTGAACGTTATTGAACAATTACTGAGAAGTTTTTCCCATCAATATGAAAATAAATTTATTTGTTCAGATGCCTTTGAGGAGAGGAAGAAAATTGATAACTGCCCCAAAAATTACTAAACCTACCCATGATTCTCCAGAGTGCAACACTTGTCGGGTGTTTTTACAAAATTGCGAATCGGATAAATGAGTGGGCAGGTTTTCCCAGCTGGCTTTCTTTATGTTTGTATTTGGAGACGATAAATAAAATTGTTTACAGCCACTTTCTGTCTCTCCCGTCACACCAGACCCCATCGGAGCGCTTAAGTCGGGCGGGGTTCGTCCTACGCACTATCCTCTTGATGCGTTCCCCACAGATGATCCGGGATCGTAAGTACCACCTCCGCACGTACCGCCGCTGTCTCGTGGGCTCGGAGATGGTCGACTGGTTGATACAACAAAGCCCGATGACGTTGGTTCATTCACGGCAACAGGCTGTCGGGATGTGGCAGGCTCTTCTAGAGGAAGGTGTCATCACACACGGTAAGCACTAGGGCTCATTTAGCACTTTGTGCCGTGAACGTTAAGAGGGGTTGTCCTGCTGTCGTTGTGAATAAGAGATGATCTCCTCATACCTACCTCAGATCTTAGCAGACTTTGCAACTACTTGTACTTTTATGTCGGGCAGCCTCGCTCTTGTGATTGATCAGAAAGGTCTGATATAAACTTTTTCTGATCCTACTTATTTGTCTGAACTTGTTCACCATTATTCCCCTACTCGGATTTTGCGTTCATCTCAACAGTCATTGCTTTCATCTACCAGAGCTTCTTCCATTTTTTATGGCCACAGATCATTTTCTTACGCCGCACCATTTCTTTGGAATAGTCTTCCTGTGCATATTCGTCAGGCTAGTTCTTTTCACTGTTTTAAGTCTCTGTTAAAAACTCATTTGTTTGAAGCTGCTTATTTGTAATCTGCTTATTTGTAATTGTATCTTTTCTTTGTATATTTTATTGTTCTCTTTATGCGCTTAGAGGCTTTTGCATTAGGCGCTTTACAAATGTCTTTATTATTATTATTATTATTTATGAAATTTCTCAAGGAATATAAAAAAAATTGACTTGTTTTCCCTTGAAAAATCTCTCTGGGAAACAATGTCTTTTAATGGAGGAATACTTTTGATTTGGCTTTTTTTTTATCTTTTAAGGTAAAGTTCGGTCATCCACTGAAATTTCAGACTTTTTTTAGAAAACAGAAATATAATCAATTCTGTGTAATATTTTTCTTTATTAAAGACGATGTCACTTTAGAAGAAAGTGTTTCTTGGACGATCGGTACTGGTGCTTTTTTTTTGTAGACAAAGTATAAAAACCATCATTTGGAAAATTGGCAAATTCATTTGTCTCTGTAATCATCCAAACTTGATCTTCTCCTTAAAGTGTGCCGGGAACATCCCTTCAAGGATAAGTACCTCTTCTACCGGTTCCGTGATGACGACATGGGCATCGGGAGCCAGCCGGGGAATGCAGAGAAGAAAGAGGCAGAAGATGAGTTTCAAGACACTCTGGTCATCCTCGCCCAGATCGGCCCTGACGCTATGATGAGAATGATTTTACGAAAACCGTAAGTCCTTCAATTGAGCTCAATTTAGTGGGGATGATATTTTTTTTTACAATAGTAGAATGGAACTCAAGGCTTGTTGCTCAATCAAAATAAAGCCTGTACTTCTTGCAAATTGCTACAAGCGAAGCAAACTCCATGCAAGAATGGGAAAGCAACACATACTGATGGTTTGCGCCATGAAAATTTGTTTTGCATTCACTTTGGCGTGAAGTATGAAGCAGCAGTAAGATTTGAGTGTTTTTGGTGTCATCTTGAAGCCGAGGGTGGCTTCTTTTAAAAAGGGAAATTTATTTGTGAATCTGTTGATGTGTTGCAGATAAATTACTGATTTATTCATTGTTACTAGTTTGTATTTCTTTTATGAATACAATGGAGTCCAAAAGAAGGACTTTTTTCCTGCGGTCTTGAAGCTAGGAAACCTGTAAACAAGGCTTGTTGCCATGGGAACCAGAACCATGGGATGAACACCTTCTTTTTCTAGGATGTGTCTTTGGCTTTTCTCGATGCACTACTTGTTCCAAGTAAATGGGATTTGAGTCGGCTAGTTCTATCCCAAGGACAAAGCAATTAAAGGTGTGATGTGGAAGGACTCCCTACTAGAGCTGACCTAGGCATTTTCTCGGACAAGGATCTCCAACTGCTCGTCTTTCCTTCCTGGTTTGATTTGTATCTGCTCTATCTAGGCTATTATTGAGCTGTTTGATATTTACTTTAGCTATTCTGTTTGTAATTGTGGCGTAGTTTTACTCTATTAAGGCCTATCCCATCTTACAGCTCCAACAAGAACCAGGGACCAGTTGGAAAAATGCTTTGAGCTTGTTTTTCTTTGACATGTTTTGTATGTCAAAAAATGGACTTGCATTTCACAAATATTTTGCGAAGTTTTCTTTATTATCGGTGTCTGTCATAAGAAAAACCTTTGAAAAATGAAATGGGGGATGTTTGGTAACATTGTTTAGAAATTTATGCCAGCTTTGGAGCTGGAAGTAAGCACATTTAGGCGCTTATGTTCAGTCGATATTTTTCGATTCAGGGTTTCCTTGGCAACATAAATGTATGATACCTATTACCAAGTGCTGTTATGTGTGTGTTACAGAAATATTTTAGGAGTAATGAGTTGTTAGAGTAAAAATTGGTGTTCTGTAATGGTTTTTCCATCATGCCATACTCGTTGGTTTTTGTTTGGGGGTTGTTTCTTCCCTCAATTCTGGCATAAAAGGAAATGTGTACTCTCCAGAAGATAGAGGTTAGGATTAAATCGTTAATCTTTTTCAAAGTGCTTTCAACTTGCTTTCAATGGAGTCTTCCATTGAGTTTACCCTCTGATCGTCCAATTCGATCTGAACAGACAGACCGTCCGTTTCTGGCACTACAACCACCTGGGCTTAATGTCGTGAAGCTTTCAATGAAAAAGTCAGCTTGCTAGAGACAAATTTTGCTCACCTGGAAGAAGTTAAACAGCTAAATTGACATTGCTGCAGCCTTAAAATTTATTGACAATGAAACATTGCTAAGCGATATTCTCTGCCTAATAGTTTTGTGAAGTTGGGTCCAGTGCACATAAAGACGCCATTTTTGGTTCAAATGCAGCACAACCCAATGGGAGACTAGTCTGGCATCCTGTATTCGCCAATGCGACATAAAGTAGCTTTTAATCACAAGTTGTCGCAACTCTTTCAATAAACGGCTCTAGCTTTGTCATTACATTTGCGCCCTCTAGTGGTAGCTCATACAAATTGTGGTGCACCGGTTCAAACACAAGTAACGCCTTGGAGGAAGGCTATCTCCAGATGTGCTTCAACAATTTATTTTTATCCCAACAGAATGTTGTTACGGATGCTTACTCTTTAGACCTTTATCATGGTTCGGTCATCTTGATTTTCTCCCATTCAAACCAATGTTACCAAACCGAGGCTGGAAGGACAAATAGTCTGGTTCCTTGTTGTTAAAGGAACATTAGCATCCACTACTGTTATTGGATAAAGGGAACATGGCCAAGATGGTGGCAGCATGATAAACGTCTATAGAGAGCAAAGTCCTTGTTCTATGCTTACTCATACCCTACCTCACTGATGAAAAAAAAAACGGTCTTAAGACAACCACCCTGCCCCATCCATTCGATCCATTCTCCTGAAATATGGGATGGAAAAAAAGAGATAAAATCCATGTTTTTGTTAAGTAATGTAACAGTAGGATTTAATTTTGTGTACTGTGCAGCCATAGTTGATTATGCTGCATTGTTTTAAGCACAGGGCTAACTAACCCATACTAACCATCAACCAATCACATACTTACCTTTATTAACAACTAACCAATCACAGTGAATTTATATAGCAACTAACCAATCACAGGGAAGTTTTATAACAACTAACCAATTACAGAGAAGTTTTATGAGAGTATGAGTAACTTTTGACCAATGGGCAGTGGTTTCCTAATTGTCTTGGCCATTTTGCCAATCAACTATTGACCTAGCGACATTGGATAGTATGTCATGTGTTTGGAGAATTATGGCCACTATATTAAAGAGGAATCCAAAAACGGCTGTAGTTTTTTGAAATGTTTCCCATCAATTATGTACCGATGATCAGGATTGGTAAAATTGTGCTAGATGTAAAGATTGAGTTACTTCAACCATAGATGCTCTGTCCTTTCTCTATGCTTCAACCACGTCAATTGCTGAAAAGCACTTCATGTCACAACAGAGTGAGCCTGATTGGCTAGCAAGCTTTCAACTTTTTGCACATTCTTAAGCTTTATAACTGTTTCACCTAGAAGTAATTTTTTTTATTTATTTAAACTCCCAATGTTGTGTCTAAACATTTATTTAATGGCTGCGTGTAGAAATGTTTATGTAGAAAAAAAATTGCACCTATTTGCCGAATATGTACTGATCATTTTTCAAGCTTAAACCTGTAAAATCACTGCATGCAATACACAATTTTTCTACATCAAAACTTTGCCTCTTTTTCTCTTTATTATTTTCTGTCAACCTTTGAACTTTTGACCTACGACCTGTACTATCCACATCTTGTGATCAGCACACCACTGAGAGCATGGGGGTATGAGTAAGTATGGTTGCCATGGAAATATGCAAATTAGTCTCACCTGGCCAATCATGCCTTGCGTTGCACAAATTGCATGTAAGAATCGTAGTCTGCATCCTTTTAGTGCATGAGAGGGTCATTTTCATTGGTGCATTAGACTCTGGTGCTCTTTAGTCTGCACACATGTTAAATGGTTTAGAAAGCTTGGTGCACTTTTATTTCCTTTTCAGGTGTTTTTTATGTGGAAATTAGTTAAAAGCTATACCTTAAATATTTACTTTTATTAACACAAAAAAAAAGTGAAAGAAACGCTTGCTGGGTGCATGAAAATCTTTCAATTTTCTTCTTAAAAAATGTTTTTTCTTCTTAAAATACAGACAATGTTTTTAAATTAAATAATGGTTATGTGTGCAACTTTATATCATTGATGATTTAAGTTCAATTAATAACTCCATTTTGCATGTTAATTTAACTTGTGACTTTTATGTTCAACTTTAATCAGACGGTGTATTTTTTTATAGTTTACGTGAGCATTTGTTTGTTTCCTCGAGTAGATTTTGAAAATTATTATTATTATTTTTTATTTATTTATTTTTTTTTTTTTATACTTCCGTATTCTGATCCTTAAAATCATCAAAACTCTTTAAAAGTATTATACAGGATTGGTAGAGCTGAAAAAAGTCGCAGACAGTGTTCATATTTTGTGGGATCAGCCTTACACATGAAATAGCAAACCTGTATAAAATTGGGCTGAATCCGTTGTGCGAGTCAGGAGAAAATCATTAAAAAACATGCACAATTTTCAGCATGTTGTCCTTAATTTTGGTTGTAACAACCCAACCCAAGATGTCGCTTTTTTTAAAGGTTTTCAGATACAGTTTTGTAGAATAGGACTCATTTCAGAGGGTATTTCACAGGAAAAAAATCGTTTTAGTAGGCTCACAGACTAAAATTAAACAATTATGTTTTTGTCCTTACCAGTCCTTTACAATACCTTTAATCTTTACTTCAAAAAGTTTTTTTTTTTAAAGCACGATGAAAAAGTGGGATATATGATAAGTATTTTAGTAAACCATCATCGTAAATTGACTCGCAGAGTCTTCACCTGTGACACTTGACAGTTATTAAATATTGGAAGATGTCGTCAATTTACCGTCATCGTTGGTTTTTAGCAAGCCATGTTTTATCAATGACACTCTACGCCCGAGGCCTTGTATGATTATAACGAAAATGTCGTTGTAGCAATTTTGTGTTTTTTCCGTTGCCAGGTGTTTGCGTGTTTTTAGGTGAAGAACAGTTAAGTTTTGTCATCACTACATTGTTATGGTTTGCACATGCATGATAAATTTTGAACTCTTTGTATTAGTTTCCCTTTTATAGAACATAATTTTCAAAGCAATTCCAGAAATCAGTCTTTTCAGAAATGCTTATAATCTGGTTTATATTTCCTTTGTCTTAGAGAAAACATTATCAAAGTTGAATAAGTAAAGAGATTTTAAAGCAAGTCAATAATTTTCGTAAAAGTCATGCAGTACTTTTCACCTTTTCTTAAAATGAGGATGCATTTCAATTTCAGGCGACTTTTTAAAAATAACTCTGGCAGGGTCAAGTAACATTTCGTAGAATGTTTTGACTTTTTAAATTGTCATGATGCACATGTTATTAGTGGTGCTTGTTTTCCGTTTCACAATATTTCTTTAATAGTTTTATTTTTGGTTATTTTTTAATGTTTTTTCTTTTGTAATACTTGTAAATTTGTTATGAAGTTTATGTATTGGCCATTGATTAAGGGGAAATAGTTTGAAATTTGGAAATCTCATTCCGAGATGTGTAAATAAGTTTTTATTGTTTGGGCTGGGGGAAAATGCACTAAGCCACTCTTTGGCGGAAAACTAAATATTGACAAAAATGTACTTCTTTTTCAACCACATTGTTTAAAACGAATGACCACCATCCAAAACTTTTTCCTGAAAGTCTTAACTGTCTTCTTGTTCAAGTTTTCTTAATCGTCCTTTCTCAATCTATTGAAGACGTCCTCACTATGCAGTCTTTTACCCCAAAATACCATCTTAAGATTGTTGTTATTGACTGTCTGCCCCTCCTACCCCCATCCCCCAAAACTTACCCCCCCTGGCCAACCCCCTTGACTTTTAACACCTATATGTACCTTAGTCGACCCCCTTGGCTAATGGAGTTGGCCCGTCGACTTCAGCAAGCCGATATTTACAACAGGTATTGCTGAATCATCGTCAGACACTTTGATTTTATTCTTCACATTTTTTTCTTACCATTTTCCGGTTTTCCCAGTTTTTTTATTTATTTAATTTTTTACAGTTTTCCTCGCCAATCATGTTTTTGGTTGGTTTTTTTTGTTGTTTTTTTGTAGTGAATCATCACACAGTCATTTCTGTTTTATTTTCTACTCAAAAGTGGTATCTTGTTTATTACATTTTTATGTGGATTTCTCCTTTTCAAAATGCAACAAAAAAATAAAGTATTCTACCCTTGCATGGTAAAATAAAAAATAAATATAATAAAAAACTAGATATCTTACAACCATGTCATTTTAAAAACAGTTCCTCTTAATTTGTTTCTTTTATTTAGTTGATCCAGAAGTGCATTTTTATGTTTGACTTTTGTAATTTTTTAATTTTTATTTTCAAACTTACCAGTTGATTTTGTATCATGATATTTTAAGTTATACATTTTTGGTGTATGTAAAGTCAATATTTATCATTTCCATTGTTTGTCCACATTCAACTTTGATGCAATTCAGTTATTAGTGACCATCCAAGAGACATTTCTGTAGTACTTTTGAGTTAAAATGTGCACAATGGGATTCTCAGTCTTATATTTTATGTACTTCATTTGCTTCAAGTTATTGTGACAATTCTTCTGAAAAGGTTCTTTTCTTCTGAACATATGATTTCACGTTTTTTCTGTACATGTATATGGAATTTCAGAAGATACTTCTGTACTTAAAACCGTGTTTGTAACTGTTTAGGATACCAAAATTTCAAATTATGTAATTGAAACTACCACAGTCCCCCACCCTTCCCATCCTTGAAGGGTTCCCTGTATACCCATAGAACATTTGGTTTGTAATTGTCTTTACATAAACAGGGACCAGCCTTTTTTCACCTTGCAACCTCGGTTTGATTGAGGCCGTGTCCGAATTGGCGGCTACAGCTATGGCTATGGCTTGATTTAAGCGTCATCATTTGTTGAAATAGAGGACGTCCTTAGCAACACCCTTAGCAACAGTCATAACTGTAGCCATAGCCGTCAATTCGGATACAGCTTTACTTTGATTAAAATAGACTGAAAAACAAAATGGCTGCTGCAGGATAAAAATCTACATAATCTGATGTAAAACAAAAATTACAAAATTTTATATGAGCATATCTCCTAAGACAAAAAAGGTTTCAGGGTGAACTTTTTCCAAATCATAAAAATAGAAATATTTTATAAATCATTTGTTGAAGCGTCTATATCTGACTTGACCCCAAACTATGCTTTGATTTAAATGTACACACTGTGATATCAGTTCTTTGTCAGCTTCTGAGTCTACACTTGACCTTAAGTTAACAGACTCGATGTAATAAAGACACCCCTGTGCAATAGAACAAGTCCCCTCTAAATTGTCGTAAAATTTAATTATTCATCGTCTAGCCATTGTTCAATATCTATTTCCGCACCGTCATCATATTCGTAGGAATCCTGGTGCCAGCCTGGAGAAATCGTTTCTCCATTGCACAAGATGCATTACAACTATTAAGCAGACAATTTTCTGCTAACCCAAAATAACCGGGAAACCAGTCACAAGTAGTATATACTCTCATTGCATTTTGGCTGGTAACCTTTGTCCGGTAACACAATTATTTTGTGCTTTGCTAATGTTTGTGCTTTAGCAGCAGCTCTATTAAATTGTACCCTGGATGTAGTCTCTTCTCAAGGCGTTCTTGGGAATACGCAAACTATGCAGCATCTGTAAGCATTCTAGCATGCAATCAAAAAACACCTTGAGCCAAAACTAATTCCTGCATGTGAAAATGTTCTACCGGACACAAATCCATAAAACGATTTTCTGCAGTAATGTTATGCAATTAACCTACTTCGGAAAGCATCATGTTTTTATAGTGTTGCTGTTGCCAATATTTTAAGAATAATTATTAAAATCGAATTCATGTCAGGCATGCAGAGTCTTTGAATTGCATGTGCATGTGATACTGAACCAACGTTGAATATGGATTTTTTTTTCATTGCAGGTTTTGTAATAATAATAGTTAAAACAAATAATAAGCAGCCATTTGTAGAGTGCCTTTTCCAAGGGTTACAAAGCTCTAGGATGTGTCCAACAGAGGTCGAAAATCAAGATCAAAAATGGCCAAAACATAAGAATCACTGTCGACGAAACAAGTGGGTCTTTAGCAATTCCTTGAAAGATTCAACTGAGTTTGCTCTTCTGTACCACAATTCTTTACTGTTAAATTATATTACATGTATAGCTTGACAGAAATTTAATATCATTCTTATGAAATACAAAACTCAAGCCCAGCATCCCCTCCCCAATGTATAAATGATCTAGCGGATTGAAAAGTAATCAATTTTAAACATTTAAATGGTCGTACTAATGCTGTGCTTATCTGTTCAGCATGGATTTGATGTTGCCCATGCAGGGAGTCGCAAGGAACCCCCCCCCCCCCCCCTGTTAACCAAGTTTTAAATTTTTGTTCTAGGCAAAATGCGTACAACAGGCAACGGTGAATAAAACTGCAGTGTCTCTTGTCGAATTGCTTTCTCGGCGTGACTGAAAATATTTTGGGATATGTTCTACCTCTGTTCGTTTTTTAATGATTCCTTGAGGATATTTCTATCCATTATGACTTGCAAAGAAAAGTAGTTTACCCTGTACTTTTGGGATGCGATGATTTGAAGCTGATGCCCATAGCAACCACGCAGGTTACCATGACAACCGATGCATTTATAGAGTACTTCTATTGTAATCAAGATTGGACTATTTTAAAGACGGTTAATTATAAAAACTGCAGGCTTTCACATCAATCGTAAACACAATTGCTCCGATATGTTAGTTCGCCTAAGGTTGCTCGTTAAAATTAAAAATGTGAAATTTGTAGTTTAGAATCAGCCCAATAATCTGATTGCATTTTTCTTCTTCTGCGGCAAGTCTGTGGGGGATCTTTCTCACTGCTGTTTCATGTATGGACTTGCCCTGAATATCTGTTTTATTTGTTCTCATTTCTAAACAAGCCAACTGCTATTTCGTGTATGGGTTTCCTTGAAAATGTATTGTTTGCTTTTATTCCTCAGTAAGTCAACTGCTATTTCGTGTTATCTTGAACTTTCCCGAATAACTGTAGTGTTTATTTTTCTGTTTGTCCCTGTTGATTGAACCTCTCATGTAGACCCATGGAACGGTCGGTGGATGATTTGGAGATTATTTACGAGGAGCTTCTCCACATCAAGGCGTTGGCGCATCTCTCTACGATGGTCAAGCGAGAACTCGCTAGCGTCTTGGTGTTTGAGTCACACCAAAAGGCTGGTACTGTCTGTGAGTACATCTTAACTTGGGCCTTTTTCTTGAAAAAATTAAGAAAATGTGACTCTAAGCTTGAGAACTAAGAAGGAAAAATATTTTGGAAAGTCTTTCCAACAAGTAGTCTTCTCTTAAACAAAAGGGAAGGGGAACAAGAAAGAAAACTATTAACTGTATACTTTCACTAAATCCCCCCCCCCCCCATTAGCTCCACCTATCTGCTGGTACCAATTCTCTTTATCTTTGGGAATAAGTAGAATGTTTGTATCTCGTTTCTTAGTGGTTTTCAGAATTTTCAGAAGGATTGGTAGAGCTGTCAAAATAATCGTGTTCATGTTTTGTGTGATCAATCATATGCGTGAAACAAAAACCTTGTGAAAATTTGGGCTTAGTCCGTTGTGCGAGGCTGGAGAAAATAGTTTAAATCTTGCACAATTTTCAGCATGTAAACACATTCTTCTTAATTTTGTTTGTAACAACCGAAATCAGCTATTGCATTTTTTTAAATGTTTTCAGATACAGTTTTCTCGAATATGACTCATTTCAGGGGAAAAGACTTTATAATCAGTCAGCTTTCCAACTGAAATTAAATAATATTGGGTTTTTTCTCCTTTCCAATCCTGTATAATACCTTTAATACTCAGTTTATTTTCTTGGACTCTTTCAGTATTTAATCAGGGTGACGAAGGTAAATCTTGGTACATCATCCTCAAGGGCTCCGTTAATGTTGTCATCTACGGGAAGGGCGTGGTCTGCACACTCCATGAGGGCGATGATTTCGGGAAGCTAGCTCTCGTTAACGACTCACCGCGAGCTGCCTCCATCGTTCTCAGGGAAGACAATTGTCATTTGCTGAGAGTTGATAAAGATGACTTCAATCGGATACTAAGGGTAGGGTTGAGATTTTGTAAACAAATCTGGCAAGACAAAATGTTTTATGACAACTTGCATAAAAAAATTCTTTTAGACTTCGAGAAAGACTCTGCTTGCCTCAAAATGTCAGGCCACAAGCTATTTTTTTTGCAATTTGATTTCCTTCACACATAACATTCCCAACAATTTTCACATAATTTTTTTTTATGCCAGCAAATATTTCATAAAATCTAGCTGGTTTGCTTGACTTTACTCCTTTAAAAAAAATCCTGTTGTAGCAAGTTTCAAACAAAAATCACCTGGCTACTGCCTACATCTTCTCAAAGTAGATATCCTTCAAGAAAAACTAAGTTTAAAAACTTTCTCATCAATGGTTTAAACACAAAAGTAATTTTTTTTAAAGAAACAATCTGTCTACTTTCTAAAAATCATTGTGTGCTTGCTTGGAAGGAAAGGTAGATTGCTCTACGCTCTTCTTCCAGGCATACAAAGTACCTTTTACCAGTAACAAAAGGTCGTAAGAAATAAAATGGCTCCTGACAAAACAATACGGCATTACTGCATTTTGTTGTTGCTAGAATATTGTTTTTCCATTGCCATGCAGAATATAACCTTTCTGTAATGATTTATGAATGGCAGAAACTGGTCAAACTTTCACACTCAGTTTTCTTGAAACTCAATTTTGCACATTAATTGCTTACGCCTCTCTCCAGTGACATTTTTGTTATAACGCTTTTCTTCCTTGCACACAACGAAATGTCCTCTGATGCACATCTTCAAATGGAAAACAAGTGTCGACAATTGTTCTCATTGAAATTTATCTACAGGATGTTGAAGCCAATACAGTAAGGTTAAAGGAACACGGTCAAGATGTGTTAGTCTTGGAGAAGATTCCAACAAATAGCGGTCAGAGGCAAGATGGAGCACCCATCCATTACAAGTAAGCTCCTTCTTTTTAAACCTCTTTGATTTCTCAGTCTGGTCTCTTCGGCTTGAAGACATCATCCATCCTTCACACATTATCATCATCTTTGAAAATAACTAACACAGGATGCTTTTTGCTCTCTTAAATTTTTTGTTTTTACGAATTTTACGAATAAGGAATCCACCTTTACTTACATTTTTTTTTCTTTTCATTTTAATACTTTACATGGATTTTTTGCAATATTTATTTCCTCTGTTTGAGTTTTAAAGCTCCATATTCGACATTGTTGACAAGGAAAAAGGATCAAGTTTTCTTGTGAAGAAACCAATACAGCCTAGAACAGCAAATGCATGTACATGAATAAAAATATCAGATCAAAATTTAAAGAGCAGCCATGCAACTTCTCAGCCGATCTGGGCTCAATTTCATGGCTCAGCTTACCGCCAAATTGTGCACTTGTGATCGCCATTCTTTGCTAAGAGTGCAAGCGCTGAATTTCTGCACTAGCTGTGATCGCCAAGAATGCCTAGTAAAGTGGAGTATTCTTTGCTAGCAATATGCGGAGCTGTGAAATTGGGTCCAGCTGATCTCTTTTTTTCTTAGTTTCAGTGAGAAATAGAAACCTGAAAAACATCGTTGTTTGCCAGCGGGAGTTTCCTCTTTGCTCTTACACCTTCAAAGATTGTAAAGATCTACCTGTGAACTTCCCAACAGTCTTAAAAATCCATGCATTTGTTTGTACAAGATGCAAAGGAATTTTCCTGATTTTTTTTTTGAACCATCAATTAGTTTGTTTTTTTAATCAGGAGTGATACATAAGACAACAAACAGAATTCAGATTGTTCTGGCAAACTTTGGTTCCTTGTAATGACCTGCCTTAATCCTGCCAACCTCACCCTTAGTGGTGTTTGAAGCTTTGCATGGTGTGAAAAAAATAAGAAGTAACTAAATATGAATAAATAGTAAACTTGCGGATACAACCATGTTTTAAAAAACTTTGTGGGAGTGTTGGCTCTGAAAAAAATCGGTGTGGTCTCGACGTTTCGTGCAGTATACTCTACTTTTCTCCTTCATTCTCCTGAAGAAGAGCAAAGTATACTGCTCGAAACATCGAGACCACACTGGCTCTTTTCTGAGCCAACACTCCCACAAAAGAGTTTTACTACATGGTTGTACCCGCAAGTTTACTATTTATTCATTTATAGTTACTAACCTCACCCTGTTTGTCACTGTGTTCGTAACTCTGTCTGCCAATGTCTTTGTTAACGTATAGACAGTGTAAAGTGGTTGCTAGATGGCCACTTTGTGTCACAGTTCTTTGTTAATATTTTATTTCATTTTCCATATCTGTCCTGTTATCTGGGTTTTCCTCTGTACGTCCTACAGTTTCCATTTATCCCTTCTTCTTTTTTTTGGGGGGGGGGGTTAAAATTCAGGGCCTTATTTCATGAAGGTGCTCATTTTCAACTCACTAAGTAAAAATAAAAGAGAGTAACTTTTCGGTGCTGGGTAAACTCTGATGCTAAGCATTCTGTGCAACAAGCCATTTGCAAGTTGGATTTTAATCATGTCTGGTACAATGACTTGCTTGATTGCAAGTTACCACTTAGATTTGAATTCCTCAGACTATAGAGACAGTTGCTGCGTCAGGGCAAGCTTTTGCAGAGTTATGTTAAAGAGACGGTGAACACCTATACAGGATTTTGAATGAAAGTGTAATTGACACAATGGTACGAGTGTTTGCTCATCTGGAGTAGGTTGCTATGCAAAAGCTAGCTTGCCCGAACCATTTGACACAGCAACTGTCTCTTTAGTCGGAGGAATTCGAGTTTAAGCGGTAACTTGTGACTAAGCAAGTCATTGTACCAGACATTATTCAAATCTAACTCACAAATGGCTGATTGACCCAATTTAGATTTCATTCGTTTCATTGCTTTAACCTTCTCACCGTGCTGTTTTCTGTTTTGTTTTTGAGTTTCCACCATCTTACGTCGGTCAGCTCGTCTCATTCATGTTTTTCTCCACACTGCACCTTTCTCTTTTCCTAATCCCTGCCGTTGCCCCAGAAGCATTTTTCTCCCACATTCTTGTTATTGTCACTTGATATCGTCCTAACCAATCACATCTCATGCTAATCCAGCCGTTATCTGATGTTCTCACTCATGTAAATCCGCCCCCCCCCCAAAGAATCCCCTTAATCGTCCCTGCCGCTAACGTTAAAACAGCATCAGTCATTCCAGATCAGGGTCTCCTTGGCCACTCCATTTCTCCATTTCTCCATTTCTCTTGCTTTTTTCTCTCATTCTTTCTTGCTCTGGATCGCTCTCTCTCAAGCTATTCTGTCAGCACTTGCACAAACCCTGGAGAGGTTTGCCCATATCGTCGTGGGTAAGAAGACATGCACGCTTTTCTTCGAAAAAAAACCCCAAAAACAACACTTTCATCTTTAGGCTGATGATTGTGTTCACTAAGCAACCTTTCGTGTTTATATTGTTTTAAACTATCTCTATTTCAGTTTGTTGGGTTTTTCGTTGAGGACAGCAAGAATTGGCAGTGTTTTTATGTACAGTTGGTTTTTTTTCCTAGTTGCATAATTTTGATATTTTTAAATTGACTATATTCCAGGCTTTTTATTTTATGACCCTTCTCTTTCCCCTTAATTGTTTTATTTGTAAAAAATATATTTTGTTACGATATCTCTCAAGATACCATTATAAGAAGTTAAACTTTTTCCCTTTTCTCTCGTTTTCTTACCACTTTCATTTTCAACTCCTCTCTGGGTTTCTTTTACCCTTTTCTAAATTTACATCCATTTTACGGCCAGATCTCTATCTAGTATTTATAACTTCATTTTCAACACTTTATGAACACTTTGTTTACACATCCCTAACACCCTTTAAACACCAACTAAACACCCACAAATAATTACCCCCAAGCACTCCATTAATACCTGTGTTGACCCAAAAAACAAACTCTATACACTGTAAACTATAACTGAATATTTCAATCAGCTGATCTCTATATAAGAACAGTTTACCATCAAAATGCACCCCCTCAAAACTATTTCATTATTAACACCATAATTATACTCTACCAACACCTCTTAAAAACTTTATTGTAATATTTCCTACACCCAAAACTTTGGACTATTACATGATCACTACTATTTTGTTTCTCTCTCTCTCTCTTCACACAAAGCAAAACAGACCCCTCCTCCCCCGTCTCCTTCGTTGTCTTCCTTTCTTCTTCTATCGTTCTAATTAGTCTTATTTATATTTTTCTTTTCTTCTTCGGTTGTAAACATTAAACTTCTTCAACCCTCTCTGTCAAACTTTCTTTTTCTGAACAGCCCACATATCTCCCTCTTTCTTTGCTTGTTTTCTTCATGTTCTCCTAGAAGTAGACTTTGGTGTAGAGTTTACTATAATTTAGAAGTAGAGCTAAGTTGTCGTAGTTTAGAACTGTTAACCTTTGAGTGTGCTTGTGAGAAAAACCTGTGATTCTTAAAACTCTAGGAGGGTCCAATTTTATGGCTGTGCTTACAACGGAACTCTGTGCTTACGACCCATATAATTATGTGCTTTACATGGGGGCCGTAAGTGCGGAATTCCGCAGAAGCAGAGCCATGAAATCGGACCCAAATGGCAAATGACTTCATTTCTTGGGATGAACATTGAAACTTTTTGGATTGAGAAATCAGGTTGATCTGGTATTATGAGGCCTCATCTTCAATTGGCACTCTGGAAGTCAGTCTTTACAAAAACTCCTGAGTCGAATTGTTTTGGGGTTTTTTAAGAGGAAAAAGTACTAAATATTTCTTTGGAAATGAAGCAGGAATTTTCCATTCCATTTATATATTTGTTACTATGGCGACCATTCCACTATAACCTCACCAAAATGAGACCTTTACTCTTTTATCCTGATTCCATCCCTGGTTTACCTAATTTATTTCATGGCTTTCCTTCCTCTGTACAATTCCCTCTCCGGCAGGTACTCCGTTATGGCTGGTTCCCCAGAGAAGATGCTGGAACATATCTTAGAAACGAGGATCGACAGTAAACAGGACGAGGCAGACACCTTCCTTGAAGACTTCTTATTGACTCATATCGTCTTCATGCCAAGCAAGCAACTCTGTCCTGCTCTGCTTACACAATATCCTTTCAAAATAATAAAGCTACTACGGATGAGACTTGTTTCAAAATGCAATTCAAAAAGCCAGCACTATTTATCAAGAACCTGGCCTCGATTTCACAGAAGCCTAAGATTGATCTTAAAATTTGTATCAATCTGAATTGCTAAGCAAAGTGTGATGTCACAATATAAGTCACAATGGCAATAATGACAACTCATCTGAAAGATTAATCGTCAAGCTTGTTTAAATTAAGCCCTGCCACGCCTACTTCCACTCAACCAAAAAACCCACGATAATACCGAACAAAAATTCTGATAGTACCCAAAACCTAAATTACTGTAAAATGTTGACCCTTTTTGATAATTAAGATCTTTGTGAAAGGATGTTTACCTAAACCAAATATGACCTCAGCATCTGTAAACATTTCCTTAACAGGCTTCACTTATCATGCAGACATCGTCCAGGCAACTGAGCAAGAAACAATAGATTACATCGTCAACAATAAACGACGTGTTATCAGACTCGTCTGCCAGTGGAGTGTGATAGCTGGCTCGGCATTCCAAGAAGATGCCAACATTACATCATTTGTTGAGGTACCTTCAAGTCTTTCAGTTGATCAATCAATCAATCAATCATTCAATCATTCAATCATTCAATCAATCAATCAATCAATCAATCAATCAATCAATCAATCAATCAATCAGTCAATCAATCAATCAGTCAATCAATCAATCATTCAATCGATCAATCAATCATTCAATCAATCTTTTAGTTACTCAATTATTCAATCAATCAATCAATCAACCAATCAACCAATCAACTACTCAATACTCAATCAGTCCGTCTTTCAATCGGTTAAATTATCAATCAATTAATCAATTTATCGAGTAGCAGTCAGTGAATCAATTAATTTATACCAATCAACCAATCAATCATTTACCTTTCCGATCCAACACAAATTTTCTAAGTCTTACTTTACAGCCTAACTAACATGCCTGTCTCTTGCTTTTATAATTTTATTTTCTCCAGACTTTATTTTCTGCCATCTGCGACGATTGCCGCATCTACAGCAGTCTTCAAGATGAGCTGGCTAACTTAGAGAGAGTACTCCATCTGGTGCGGAGGATGGAAGAGGAGCAGGCACATACCTGGCAGGTTCAGAGACAGGTAACCATGACAACATACTCTCTAAACAATGAATACTGACATCTTACAAGTAACAGAACGATTTCAGCAGTCACTCCTCGAAATCAAGATCACTCCAAAACTTCCCAAATCTGGAGATGTTTTTGTTTTGTATTATCCCCACCCCATAATTCTTCAAAAACACGTGAGGTCAAGTTAAGAGTTGTCTCACTTTCCTATTCCTTCAGGGTTTGGGTGAGTTTCATCGGTCAGAAGATGATACTCCAAGGAGAAGACCCATCAAAGCCACAGATGAAAGTAAGAAAACGATTGTCATCTTAATTTAAACCAGCCCCTTCCTCCAACCCCCCCTTGTTACCCTCCTCTTTGTTCATCTCTTGCTTTTTTATGTGTGCTTTCATCCCTGTCATCTCTTTCCACTTGACTGCTTTTAGTTATACCAGCATACCTGTTTATGTGTTGTTATTTAGCCTTCGAGAAAGTTTCTGCCTAGGGTCGAAACGTCAAGCCACTTACTATTTTTTGCATTTATACTTTAGGTCCTTTTGGTGGGTAAACAGTTTGCAACAGCTAACTATATTTTCTTAATTTAAACATCTTGAATCTCTCGACGTGCTCGATCAAAATTAAAATGATTGTGATTCAAGTTGAATTAAGTTTGGCTGACCACAGAGCTGCCAACTCTATCTTATTCTGCAGAAAGTTCCCTGAAAATAAACCAATCTTTTAAGATTCTGATGAACAAATTTAAAAATCTCTCTTATTATGGAAATTGTTCCCTACTATGTTGAGTGTAATTCTAAATATCTTCCTGATTGCAAGATGCAAATGTTGGCACCTCTGCTGACCTTTTTCATCAATCTATAAGGTCATTTTTGTTGTTGCTGTTTCAGACATCTTCAAGGTGTACTGTGCAGACCACACGTACACCACGCTGCGTGTGCCGATGAGCACAGCAGCCGGGTCTATCGTCAGAGCCGTGTCGGAGAAAATGTGCCTTGGGGAGGATCTGGTACTATGTGAGATCAAATCAACAGCTGGTAAGTCCTCATCGTAGACCATCCCATTCAAGACAGTCTAACCAAATTGAGCCTCCTTAGCAGACAACTTTGCTAAGCTTGATTTTCTGAAATTGGGGTTGGGTCCTCTTTTGATCAAGACGAAATTCAATAGCGATACCTCAAGATTTTCTTCTGTTTGTGTTTTTTTTTCCCCTGTACAGAGCGTATTTTGTTCAAAGAGAATGACATCTGCGTAACGGCAGCTCTGAGTCTCAATGGTAGAATATTTGTATCACCACGGGAACACCTAGATGCGTTGGTAAGGACCAAAACATGTAAACAGATTGTTTACTGGAAATTTGTTTTACTTAAGTAGGTCTTTGACATCCTATGGACTGTTGCAATTAGATGGTGAGAAATGAGAACAGAAGCCGGAACTGATGATGTAGTAATCAAATAAACCCACATGGCTGTCACATCTGAGATTGTCCTCAGCTGACCTGGCCCGACCTGACCTGGCCCGACCTGACCTGACCTGACCTGACCTGACCTGACCTGACCTGACCTGACCTGACCTGACCTGACCTAATACATATATCTTACTGAGATCAACAACTGTGCAACCTGTATAAAGAAAAATCAACAGTGTATTTCTAAATATTTAAATTTCTCGCTTCTAGACGCCTATCCCTGAGCAAGAGGGGCCATCGGAGAGCACGGCAGCCATTTTTGAATTAATGGGATCAAAGGAAGTGGCGTACCAGATGACACTCTATGACTGGGAGCTCTTCAACTGTGTTCATGAGGTTAGTAGAGTCAGAGCATTAACTCTATTAATGAGGCCCTTAAACTGAAAAGGGTGAGGTGTGTAAAGGCCTTGTCACATAGGCCAATTTTTCAGGCAACTTGGAGGCAACCACTTTCACTGTATGGACAAGGAACACTTTGGCCAGCGCAAGAGACATTCCTCTAGCTGTAACTCACTATCCCCAAGAATATAATGAGAAAATAGAAATGTGAATGAATGTCCTTCTTGAAGATTGCCTGGAACTGGTTGCCTGTAAATTGCCTCGTATAACATTCTTATGAGAGGACTGTAAGGAGAATTTGTAAGGTGTTACTGAATGGCAGTCAGCTGAAAAAAACACTTAAACCAAAGAATCTTGTCTAAATTTCATAAAGCCTGTAAGCACAAGAACTCTTTAAGCACAAACAAATCTAGCTTATTTGAAAAAAGGTAACCAGCCAAAAATTCATAAAGTTTACATTGTTACCACTGGTTCCCAACTCATTTTTTGTTGCCTAGCAAAGAAATGTGCCCAAGTGCTATACACCATTATAGAAGATGTTTCTTGCTCGCAACCAATTTCAGTTATCATTCAGTTATTCCCTTTTCCAAACCACAGCTTGGGCTTGGTCTTGGGCTTGGGCTTGGGCTTGGTCTTGGGCTTGGGCTCCTGCCATAGATATGATTTTCACTTGAACTTGTTCTCCTGACCACTTGCAGTTTGAGTTTATCTACCACACATTTGGGCGGCAGAAGTTTGGACACATCACGGCCAACTTGGACCTCTTCCTTCGACGTTTTAACGAGGTGCAGTTCTGGGTGGTCTCGGAGCTCTGTCTGACAAACAACGTCAGCAAGAGAGTACAGTTACTGCGAAAGTTCATCAAGATTGCTGCGTAGTAAGTGTCATAATTTGAGCTCTGTGGCATTTGTAAGTTTATATTTTTTGGTGCTAACCAACGTGTCCCCAGTTGAAGCAAATTTGATGGAAAAAAAGTTATGAAAATGTGTGATGGAATCCTTCAATCAGAGTGTTAATATTCCGATTTTTCTTTCAGTTGTAAGGAGTACCAGAATATGAACTCTTTCTTTGCAATCGTGATGGGATTAAGTAATATCGCCGTTTGTCGACTCACACAAACTTGGGAGGTAAGTTTCTGTCAATATTAACGCTCCATTTTGAAGCCTTACAAGTCATTTTGGATTTTTAATTTGGGTTAGAATATAGTTTGAATAAATTATCTTTCAAGATGGAGACAAGTCACACTTTTATATTTGTAATCGTTGTTCATGTTCATTGCTATCAATTGAATGAGCACACTCAATATGGCTGCCGACCTGGCAACTGCCTAGTAACCAACACAAGAGGGCGGTATAACAATTATCGAAACACCAGTCAAGATTGATTTCTAATTATCTTTTGTTCAAAGAAACTACCCAGCCGTTTCAAGAAGACGTACGCGGAGTTCGAGGCGACGATGGATCCGTCTCGTAATCATCGTGTCTACCGTCTGTCAGTCTCTAAGATGCAGCCTCCAATGATTCCGTTCATGCCTCTAGCCATCAAGGACATGACCTTCACCCACGAGGGAAATAAGACGTACTTTGATGGCCTGGTCAACTTTGAGAAGATGGTAAGGGCGGTCGAGTTGGCGTAGTGTTTTCTTTCCTCGCCGTCCACCTCTAGGACACCGGCTTGAATCCTGCCGGGGGCACTATATGGATTGGGTTTTCACTCCTTACCGGATGGCATGGGTTTCCCATGGAATAAATCTCGGGGTTTTCCTCCCACATCTAAAACTTAAACTTCCTTCTTCGTTTTCTTTCCATGGGGGTTCATGGATAGTATAGTGATAAAGTTTGCTTTTTCTGAGAATCCTAATAGGCTTCACAACCAGAATTAATCAATAAAGCAAGAAAGCCAATAGCAGCCATCTTGGGGTTTTATGGTACATGTTGCTATGAGGTTGGACTGAGGCTTGGCTCTTTGGCTCAGGCTGTGGCTAGATGTTTAAATGAAGTGTCTGTTACCTCCCTACCCTGTCACTTATTGGTTAATTTTGGCTTAACGTTGTGTTTGTCTTTCTTTTACCAGCACATGATAGCATCAACAATTCGTACTATCAAATACTGTCGCAGTGAGCCATTTACTGCAGACCCTCCACCTCCAGTTAAAAATATCAGTGAGATACGCAACTACGTCAGGTAAGGTGTAAACAGTTTTTGGACTGAAATCAATTTATAACTTATTGGATCAAACATCTGTTTTCTGAACTAACTTTACTGTTTTAGAGACAATAAATTGGGGTTGAAAAAAGAAAAATTACAAGAGAGGAAATTTGAACCTGTGACCTCCGGATTAACGTGCCGTCGCTCTACCAACTGAGCTACCTAGCCCTAATATTGGCAGTCTTCCTCGTATGTCAGTATCTTTGTTCGAGGGCGCCAATCTGAAGTCATTCAACCTGTAACTGCCGTATAGCCAAGGATCACACCAAAGTTTACGATACAGTCTGGAAATGGCAGCAGAGGGATCACAGCCAAGAGACTGAATTGACTTAATCAAATTAAGTTTTAGAGTTAATCAAATTTTAAATATTTTTATTTCTGTTTCTTCCTCGTGCAGAAATCTTCGAGTAATCGACAACCAGCGAGTCTTAACACAACACTCTCACAAGCTGGAACCTCGCAGGACGTGACGATATAGGTATTACTAAATACAGGGTCTTGAGATCATGTTACTTGCCACTCCAAATGTCGCATCCAAGAACAGAGATGACATGATGGTGTTCTTGGGGGGTTGTTGTAGGACTTGCGTGGACAGCGGTTCCTTTTCCCATCTGAAACGAGTAATAGCAATCTTATTCCTCGTCATGCCAAAAGAAGAAGGGGAAAAAGTAAGCCAATTATGCCATCAGGTATGCCAGAAGCCGATTGGTCAGAAAGTGAACTATGACTGACCTCTGGCAAAGTGCCAGTTATTCCAAAACTTGTTTTTTCTCTCATTTGATGGAACAATTAGACTAAGATTTTAAGGAAACCAGACTGCACCTCATGAATACCAGTTTTTTGGGGGAAAGGTGCTTCTATGTGACGAGGTAAACAAGGTAAACAAGGTAAACATGTGATGTTTATCGGTGGAAAGGCATCCATGTGTGTCTAGGTGCCAGACTCAAACCGCAACAACCAGTATAAAGAGACGGCAGAAACAGTTGGTGAATTTTTGAGTTCAAACATGCCCAAAATACAGAGATATTGTACTGTAAAGTTTTAAAAAACAAAACAATTGTGCTGCATTCTCTTCAACAGGAAGTTATTTGTACATTTTTGTAAGGTTGATATCTATTACAAACTTGTAATACTAATAGAAGAAAATATTTATAACTCTCAATATTTTTTAAGATAATATTTAAAATGTGTTTGTAGATATCAACCTCCGGTATTCTTTATTTGAAATTATTTAATTGTCTAAATAGGCTGCCTCCTGTCCAGACAGAGTGTGCCAAAAGTTGTAGGGGTGGGTTGTCTTCTGGAGGACGTAAGTCATCTTTTATCCCCCAAAAATCATTTGTTTAGAAAGACCATTGCATGTTCCGCAGACCCAACAATAATGTAGGTTTTTCCGGGGGGGGGGGATTTAAGTGCAGAATGCCAGTATAAAGCATCGCAAAACTTCCCTGGTCTCCACCACAAAATTGGTACCCCTTCAATGAATTGAGCAATTGTTGTTTATCGAGGGTTTTACAGCAGTAATTTGGGTAACATCGCCGTGTCGGTGCACAAAAACATTGTATCTCACGCGAAAATGCTCTGTGCAAAAAAAATGAAGTATCTCGGCTTCTTTTGTGTTTACATCCTGGCTATTTTAATCAAGATACATAATGCAAGTGCTTTTTTAGTAGATCTGACCTTTTTGCAGTTGCAGAATGATACGTACCCTTCCCACCAATCACCTCAAATACAGCAAACGCAATTTTCAAGAACAAGTTAAACTTTATATTATTTGGTTTTACCCTTACACCGATGTATATTAAGCACTGAATACTCAGTACTTTCCTGAGTTCTGTGACAAAAATCCACATGCAAATCACTCGGGTGGGATTTGAACCCATGACATTTGCATTGCTAGAGCAGATGTCTTACCATTAGACCACCGGGCTAGCCCGATGGCTAGCCCGAATCCTTAGCAGCGGGTACCCCATCGATTTAATAGATGTTAAATTTGTTTTCCATCATTTACAAAAATGTCTTTATTTTTCTTCCAAACAAAAATGTATAATTTGGGTGCTAAATGATTTTGGTGTTACAATAGCTAAGGTAAAGCTGGTTTTATTTTTTTATATACAAGTTCAGTGTATCTAACTTTGTTTTAATGTATTTATATTTACTGCTAGCGTGTAATTAGTTTGTATACTTTAAAATCAAAAGCATAGCGATGAACAATCAACACATCAAATCAATAGGAGCTACCATCTTTGACGTTGGTACCTCAAATCCAAAGTCAAAGGTGGCAAACTCAGTATATTGGCCCTATAGACCTATCCATTGTTGATAAGCAAACCACACTGGTTGGCATGGCCGGCCAGATGTCAGCAAAGCATTCAATTGTGTTAACAGATGTTTTATACATTTTCTGCAAACTTTCATTAAATATAGTACCTCCCATGATTGGTTGCTTTAGTTTCCAACCAATTCAACACTAGTTTTGAGTATTTGTGTCACATTATTACAAACTGTGGCATATCTCTTTTTGTTAAGCATTTATGGCTTTCCATAGTTTTCCAACCTCAGTTGGCAAAAACTTGTGGTGTGACATTGCAATGGAAAGGTCTCTGTATAGCGAGTCCATTGGGAATGCCTTGTACCAATGTTTCCCACCATTACTGAGATGTGAATATGCCCAGGGCTAACTTTGTTCCAATGATGTAAACGCAAATCTACAAAACGGAGGCAAGGCACGAGTTAAAGCCTGTGCCTTTACACGTAAGCACGCATAAAAGTATCCCAGTAATGGCAGGACAAAAACTTGCACAGGACGTATGAAATTGAACTAAACCGGATTGGTCTAAAGAAATAGAACCTGTCGTAGTGCCGTCGTCAACCGCTGTGGTAGACACAGGGTGTCAATACCAGGGGTCGATTTCACAAAGCAATAAAATCCATCGTAAGACAAATTGTCAGTATCACCATAGTGATTTACATTGTGACATCACACTTTACTAAGCAACTACGATTGATTTGCAGTTACGATCAATCTTAGCTCTTTGTGAAACGCATGTAGGGCAAAGCGGTGTCATGTATCGAGCTCTTCTTCCTTCATTTGTTGTTGGTCAATGTATTATGACTTAAAATCTGTCTGGCAAACTTTGCCATGGTTGAATGGTATGGACAATGACTCCTAATAGGTGTTCTCCGAGTTCTATAGATCCCTTGCATATGACGTCACACTCTCAAAAAGCGCCCTCACTGAGGCCAAAAGGAGGCAGATCATTGGTCGATAGCTGTTCTTTGGGCGTAAAAAAAAAGTGCGCATGACCTGGTCTATTTCTATGGCTGGCCCAAGTGGAACATGATTGTATGCAGAGATCAGTTTTTAAAAGGCGCACAATTGCACCGGTGGATCCAGGGGTGGATTTCACAAAGAGTTAAGACTAGTCTTATCTCGAGTTAGGACGAGTTACTCATCCTAACTAAGGACTAGCCTTAAGTTTTTAATAACTCCTAGGACTAGTCCTAAGTTAGGACTATCTTTGTGAAATCGACCCCAGGGGCTTTATCTTCAAAGAGTTTCTTTTTTGTTTTTACACGTATTTTAGAGATGGAAGATTACGTTAGTTTGGGAAACGTTGGCACTCCGCATCACTAATGCTGAAATTACCCAGATCTCAGTCTACGTGTGAAATTTCACTTAAGTACATGCGCGTACATGTCCAAGCCGCATGTTTACCAATGCATACCGACCGTACTACTACTGCAGGCTTGTGCGCCAGTGCAGTGATTGTGCGAGTAGTGGAATATTTGTGTGACATCCGGTTAATTTGAGCAAAAGTGACGCCATACTGTGGAGTGCTAATCAATAGACCTGGTCATGTTGAGCTGCATTCTTCCGATGTGTGGCTGTTTGGTGCAACATTTTTAGGACTCTCAAGTGCAATCTCTAATGGGCTAAATACAGGTTTGATTCAGCCAATAAAATACTCTGGAATAACTCAACATGATGAACAAATGAGTAATGTGTGATTACTGGGTGAAGTTTGTGTCGCTTTGTGCAATAGAATCCTTGTGCATGTTAGTAGCTGACAGAGAGCTGTCACTAATATTACAAAAAACATCATGCATTGACATGTTTTGGTTGGGGTTAAAATCCTGGTTAGGGTCAGGGTCAGGGTTCAATTTGGGTCAGATAAGGGTTAAGGTTTGGAATCAGTTGAGGGTTTGTGTTAGGATTTGGGTCAAAGTTTGTGTTCTGGATCTAGGGTGATAACTAGGCTTGAATTAGGGACTTGTTACGTTTATAAACCATCTACAAAATCAACTTGAACAGAAGATATCATTGTTACAAGTTCACAGTTAGGCACGTTTTAATTTGATTAACTAATATCACACTATTACAAATGGGAAGCCTTAAAACTACAGTTATACCCGATACGTCGAGTTTGTGATCATCATCCAATAAAACATCAGAGCTATGTTATTTACAAGCATTGTAGTCTACTTGGTGCAAGACGTTCATGTTGAGTTAGTAAAACCAAAAAAACCATAGGGCCTACATACACTCGACACTACACGTTGCGACTATTCCATCGATAGAGGGTGTTCTCTGGAAGCCGCAAACTCGTCAGCAAGTTTTTTGTGTGATGTGGTGGGTGATCTGGAAGTTTTTCCAACAGCGCCCGCTATTTTTCGATAGTAATGTGCCCGGTGCGGAGCGATAGTTGAGTGATAATGAACAAGAATGCCTTGCACCAAGACTAACAAGGCCATTTTCATTTTATAAAGGGTGCACTTCCTTTGCAAAATCTTTAAGTCTTTGGGAAAATTTTGAAAGAGCACCAAGGCCAAAACCAGGGCAACGGAGGCCATTTGTGGCCTTTGTTTAATTCCAGGCATGTCCGTGCCGCTATTTTTAAATTCACACTTCAGATCCTCGACGTTCCATAATTTACAGATGAAATCTATTTTATTTTATTCAAAATATTAAAGTACACTTTACAATCTTAATCTATATTCTATATGATATCAAAATGTTAGTGTTTTGTTTTTGTACTTTTATTATAAATATATATCTTCTTTTTTTTCTTTAGTAACTGGCAACTTATTTATAACAATTAGTTTAAGTATGCTGGGATACAACCATATGATTTTAATTAATAAAGAAAACATAATAATAGTGAGTGCCAGTCATTCTAAGTCATCTGGCAGCAGGCTGGCATAGTTTATCTAAAACCACATTGAATGGGTCAGATAGTAGGATCGGTTGACTGTGTACTGTAGTGCAGGCACTCATAGTTTATCACTCTCATTCAAAACCACGGTGGGTGATATTAAATGGTCAGACAATAGGAGGGTCAACTTATTATAATCAATGAATCTGTTCAACAAAATTAAGCTAAACAGTTAAGATTAAAAAATTTAAGATTAAACAAAGGAAACTTTAATTGTGAGGTATGGAAGTATTGACCGAATTCACCCGACGTCATTTTGGGAGTCTGATTCCCTTTGTGATTCTGTGTAGTACGCAAGGTTTGATGCGCACCCCTATCTTTGACTCCCCAAATTGGCAGACTGTAGCTGCGTGTGACGTCGGAATGAAAGAGGTCCAATTGGTCATCAAGAAAGTATTTTAGAGTTTCTTTGTTGACCAAATCCCTTTAACCATTTGTGAAAATAAATGCTTAAATAAAAGGCGAATCATTTTGGCCTACTCAAGCTGCATTCTACTCAATCATCACACGGCCATTTTGTTTTTCACTCGTTCAACCAATTGTAACCAAACAGGAAGGGAAAATAGCTTGGTCCCTTAATACAAAATAAGACTTTGAACCGTTATAATCCTTGTGTATACAGGGTATCTGACAAGACACCCACGCCATGATAACTATCTAAATAAGGCTGTGTCTGAATTTGTGGCTATGGCTGCGGCTGTATGCTTCAATGCATACATGGCGATCAAGCGGCAGCCACAAATATGAGGTAGGGGTTTTTGAGTTTGCTAAATTGGCTGAGGTGAAAGTTTATTAGTAAGAGCACACAAGAGTGGATACGTTTTTTTGGTGGGTTTAAAGTATGGAAAAACCAGAGGGCCCGGGGAAACAACCCTCATTGTATAAGAAAGAACCACCACACAACTCTAAGCATATATGACCTTAGCCGGGAATCGAACCAGGACCACAGTGGTGAGAGGTGAGTGCTTTATGCACAAGTTGGTTGAGAGTCAATAGCACGGTTGGCACCAACTTAAAAACATTTTTGGTCGTGGATAAAATAGGAATATATTTATAATTGAGGTCCTTTTCAAAAATACACTTGATGGTTATAACCTGCTTACAAATTTTTAATATCATCAACAACATCAACATATACTTGTTAACCTATCCTCGTATCAGTACAACAAGACCATGTATCTCTTAAAATAGTACTTACGTGAAGCGCCAATATTACAATGTCCAAACACCATATCTTGATGAAAATAACCATGTACGGACATAAAGTCGATGGATGCAGAGATACAACATGGATGCACGGAGCATTTTCGTGCCAGACATGACTTTGGTGCAGAATTGAGTTACAACCTTGTTGCACTGACACGATGATATGTTGAAAGAATCATATAGCAAACAGTTACACCAAAATGATGAACAAATTATTACCAAGAAACTCAAATCAACTGCAAAAAGTTTTACAAATAATTGATACAAAATACAACAGAAAATCTATTAAGTAAAGGCCACAAAACACACACCAAATATATCATTATAATATTATAATACACAGCAAATAACTTACACTAAACAACAAAGAACACCCTTTGGAAGAAACTAGTGCACCCCCCCCCCAACAAAAACATTTATTGTCCAAAGTAGATGTAAATATCATTAGATCTCAATGTCAACTCTAACAGAACAGCTGTTTGTTTTACTCAGCAATAATGTAAAACATCCTTGAACAAACTCTCAATCATTCAGCCGAATTTGAAAATAATTTTGACCGCTGTTGAACTTTTTTATTATGAAATAACCCGAGTAGTTGACAGTAAGAAAAAAAAAATGATTACTTTGATGGTACCACAGAAAAACTGCACTCCAAGAAAATCAGAAAGGTACAAAGGCTCTCCCTCTTGTGAAGGGCGGGCTGCATACAAGAGACATCTGTTGCTAGGCGGCAATTTTACAAGTGGGTATTTATCTCAGCAACTACAAAGTGGAAACAAAGGAAGAATAATTTACTCGAATAAAGAATTTAAAATTGAAGTCTGAAACAAAAAACAAAAACGTACACAAAGAAAGACTTAAACAGAATGATTCGGCCCAATTTCATAAGCCTTTTTTGAGCGTTGGGTGTATACAGAAAAAATTTACCCAAACCCAATAGTGTTTTAGAATTGCGCCCATCATCTCTCAAAATGGCTTATGGCTCTCTGCCTACTGTGGAGTTCTGCACTTATGGCTGATAGATTCATGCACTTGATAGGGCTCCATAAGCATAGAATTCTGTGGCAAGCCATGGGCTCTGGCTTATAAGGAGTTGTCGGCCTAGTTGAAGCCCCGTACCAAAAATGCGTGTTTTGAAATTAATTCAAGCCTGAGCCCAAGATGTGGTTTTGAAAAAGAGGCCAAAGAGTACCGGGATGGGGGTGTATGGGGGGGGGGGGGGGTAAGGGGGTAAACAGAGACCAAAGACAGATGGTTTGAACACAATCAAAATGTTTGAAGTAGTACTTGGGGTGGGATCTTAAAAAGTAGTTCTTAATGTTGAAATTATTTGATGATCCCCTAGTGGGTTTAACAATCATGCCGTTCTAAATTCATACTCAATTATAGATTAGTGGGAAATATCAAATGTAAGTATCCCTGGGGGCATCTTCTGGCTACTGCTCATGGTCATTATTGCCCTCTAGAGGGCCACATGCCAGGTGGCCAGAAGGACACTTCATCATCAACTATGTGCTGTAGTTGCAATTTTTAGAACATTGCTTTGCAAGCTTTTTTGGTGCAAGGAGCTTTATATATAACCATTCCAATCCTGGCAGCAATTGCACAAACTACATTGCCTTTCAGCGACCATTCACAAAATCGGTTTCAGAATTAACCAATCAAAGTACGGGTTAAAAAATACGTCAATCATCGAAGAGTACTGCAAGGGTACAACACTGGTAATATCTGTTTGATCAATAACTGGCGATGCTACAAACTTGTTATTGTAAAAATCGTTGTTCTGAATTGCAGAAACAAGTGATTAATAAGAAAAGACATAAGGATAAGAAAAATCAATCATCAAGCCAACTGGAGGGTGTAAAACACTCTTCTCAGATGAGGGCACAATTTTATCGCTCGCCATGCTGGAGTACTTGCACATGTATTCTTCATGCAACAACGAATCAAATGTCAGATGTCGAGGTCCATGCCCAACAGTCACCATGTCGCAATCGGTTCACGGCTGGCCAGACGAACGGTGCCGTCGTTCCAGTTTTCTAACGGGGCACTCGTATGACAAGTGCCTTTGGGGTCTGATCAGCAGCCCCACCAGTCAGACTCAGGTGTTGGCTTCATATGCCACTTGTAATAGCATGTGGCCAGCCTGATTGTGGCCTGTCGCACAAACACAGTCGCTGGATGCGCACGTATTCTAAATGTGCATAGTATTCCAGCATGGCGGACCTCCCATGTTGCTATAGAAATGTGACGCCAGTGAGAAGGGTCTATTCACCCTTTGCACGGTCAGCCGTTTGCATAAAGAGCCTCGAATTGGGGGCAGCAGTTATAACTCTGTATTGTCATGGCATCGTAATGAAACTTTCAGCCAAAGTATAGCATAAATGAAGCATTGAAGTTGAGGCTGTGCAGGCACATGACGGATCCGTGCAAGTAGGGAATAAGGTGTGTTTCTAATCATAGTAAAGGCATTTAAGTTAGAAAGAACAGGGAAGAGGTAGGGGGGGCAAGTCATTACAGAATTCCAAAAGTTGCTTCCGAAATTAGTTTGTCAACTATCTAAAAAATGTATCCAGTGAGTAAGAGGTTTTGAAAAAGACAAAAACCATGTCAGTGGCACTCCTTTCTACAGACTAAGACTACTAACACACGTGAGGGAGGGTGGGTTAATATTTTGAGAGATTTTAGATTATTTGTCACTGGTATCATGCCAACTTGCTTTTTTATAAATTCAGCCGAGACCGGAGTATAGGCTGTGAAGGAAATGGAAAACATCAAGAGAAATAAATAAACAAGAGAAAAAGCGACATTGATTTGTAAACAACATCACAACAACAAATAGTGTCACTCACTATAAGACTGTTTCCTGACACCGAGACACAATTTGAAAAAAGGGTTCAATAACAGTCAGAGTATATTAACAAAATAGGGAGACTGCCAACGTCAGGCTAGACAGCTCAGGTGGTAGAGCGCTGGCACGTTAATCCAGAGGTCGCAGGTTCAAATTCTGCTCTAGTCAATTTATCCTTGATCAACCCAAAATTATTAGAAAATAGGGACGAAACTTTCCTCTTATTAAACTGTGCTTTTTCCTACAGAAATGGTGGGTGAAAAACATGTTTTTGGTCGCCCACTTCACTTTAAAGATTTGTAGCATTTTTTGTTGACCACAAGAGCAGTTTCCTTTTGCGAGTTCATCTTACTTAATATCTGTTCTCAATATGTCCAAACATTGAAGCGTTGCGGACAAGCTGAATTCTGAAACTTTAATTTTGGTTTTAGATCCAAACCCATCGGGCCTGAGCGGGTCAGTGCACCAGACTCAGTTTCTGGTGGCAAAATCATCAGAATGCAGGTTCGAATCCAGGCAATGACACTTGTGTCCTTGAAAAAGGTGTTTTTTCACTTCACTTAGGAGAATTAATGGGTACCTGTGAAGATGGAGCTGATTCTTGTGATTAATTTAGCTTGACGCACTACATATTTGGCACCAAAACAAACTGTCTGTTTCACATTATTTAATCCTGGCATATCTACTGGGAAAGTTGTGGTCCCCCCCCAAAAAAAAATAAATAAATAAATAAATTCCAGTCATGCGATTATTATACAGAAGTGACGGTCTCTAAAGGAACTTTTAAACCACTTGATTGACTCTTAAGGACTTACTGTTGTCACTGCTGGAGGAATCACGCTTACAACAATTACACGCTCTACACCCACATCCCCATCCACTGAACGTCGGACACATCGGGAAGAATCTGAGGAAGGCAAATCGGCGAAGGAACTTCATACCGAAGGGGAAATCATAACAGCGTAGGAGCTCTTCAGTGACTGCAGGATCTTGGTTGGCTCCGCCGTACTTGTTGCGCCATTGGGCGATGCCTCTGTCTTCATCGCTACCTGGAAAATTCAAAGAGGAGTATATTTTTCCAGAGGTAACGGACAATTTTTAAAGGGATCTCGTATAAAATTACTTGTAAAAATTACTGTTGACAGAGACATTCCTGTTGTGGGTATTAAAATAGCAACCCAGCGATGAGATCTGCCAAATCTGAAAATTTCAAAAAAATGCCATGCAGGCCAGGGTTCCCCCTTATTCTAAACCTGGAACCTCCCAGATGTTACAATTCAGGAGGTTTACAGACTCTGTGCATCACCAGAAATACAAAACCATAGGTTTGGACACAATGTGGACTATTTCTTTTTCCCTTCGGTGACTGCTTTACTTCTTTCAAGAAGCTTTGAAGGCGCAAGAAGATTTCTTTGGAGAAAAAAATTCCTGAAATCAGGAAAAAAAATTCTGAGATATCTCATTTCTTAAGTTTTGGAGGGTTTCCAAAGGAGGTTGGGGTAAACTTTGTGTTGTGGATCGGAGAAGGGTTTATTAATGAAGGGTAGGGGGTGCAGGTTCAGATAAGAAAAAGGGAAAGTTAGACTTTATGATGCAAGAGGCTTTTTTTACGGAAAGGGGTACTGTATCGATAAGATGTTGATGGTTTGGCTACAACCCCGGCCCCCGTTGGGCCCCCGCCCTCGCTCAATGTTGGCTTTCATAGCACAGTCTACGCTCCAGCTGGCCTTAACAACATTGAGCGGGGGAACAGGGTCGGGAGGGTATGTTTATTGCCACGTAGCCCAAGCATTTTGGCAGGGATTGTAGGTGCTATAGTGGCAGGGCTTACCTGGTATTGTATTATCCAAAACGAACCCCAATAATCCACCGACGAACATGTTGGTCTCCAGCAGGACTATTAGAATCTGATCGATTTCCTTCACACCTTCAAGACAACAATTGATTTGGGGTTAATCGAATGCCCCCCCTCTCACAAAGCGACAAAAGATCATTCTTGTTTATACCCAGAACCATTTTCACAGAGCTGTGTTAGCACAAAAGTAGCTAAGCATAACAAACTTATTATTACCCAAAAAAAAGTTACCAACCACAATACCATGTCACATGCAGCATCTTTGACTGGAAATCCTGCTCATTTTTACTGAGCAACAAATTGGTTAAGCAATAGTTTCTGCTTAAGCAGCACCATGACATTGGGCCCCTGATCTTTGCCCTAAAAATATTCAACCAGTAGATATTTTGAGACTCTAAAGAATATGGTTATCTCCTCTGGATAAGTTACTTTGCTGCAAAGAATTATGAGCAAGATAAGAAAAAATTGACTGAACCAGACTGAAATAGATTTAACTTGGTTGAACTAGATTGGACTATACTGCATTGGCTAGAACTAGACTAAACTGGATTGAACTTGGCAGAACTAGACTAAACTATAGACCGAGTTGGAATGGACTAGACTAAATTGGATTGAAGTTGCCAGAACTACACTAAACTAGACCAAGTTGGAATGGGCTAATAAACAAAACTAGATTGAACTGGACTGTACCAAACAAAACTAGATTGAACTGGAATGAACTAGATTGATATAGACTGAACTGAATTGAAGTAGACTACAATGGACATAACAAGACTAAACTAGTAGATATAGCTAGATTGAACTAACTAGATTGAACTGTCAACAGAACTGGATTGAACTGGACAGAACTGGATTGAACTGGACCTACCTGTGTTAATGAAGGACTCATTGGCCTGTACCCAGGAAGGAATAACGAAGCCCATGATAATGGAGAATCCAATGATGAAGAGATTACGAGATGAGTTAAGGTTGACAAACTGAAGGTTGGAGATTCCCACAGCTGTCACCATTGCTGTAGGTATTAAGAGCAAATAAACCTTTCAGATTCACGAACGATTTCCTTCACAAAGAACAACATATAAGACCGTGTCCAAATTGACGGCTACATGCTACGGCTACGGCTAGATTTCTTCATCACCATGCAATGAAATATCTATAGTTCTTCCTTAATAGCAGCAGTCGTAATCAAAGCTGTAGCCGCCAATTCGGGTACGGCCTAGTATGCTTTGGTCTAAGTGGAGTTTGAAGCTTTGCATGGTGTGAAAATAAGGAGTAACTCTAAATAAATGAATAAATAGTAAACTGGCGAGTATATACACCCGTGTATTAAAGGGTCTGCATACGTATTGTAATGACTCTGAAAATTAATGGCAATAAAAACTAATTTGTAAGAAGTACAGCAGCTTTGGATAGTATAATGCATTTTGAGAAACTTTTCACTTCGAAGTACTGCGGTTATGGGAAAATATATCACTTTTTATGCCCAAAAATTTGAATCTGAGAAGTGTTACGGCCGTAACGCTTTTCAGATCGTGTATTCCTATAGGGAATATTCTTCTTGCGTGGAAATATTTGCACCGGTTTTTCGGTGATATTTCAAAAAAACGACCACCGTTTGAAGTGAAATTTTCACAGGTTAGTTTTATTGTATCTACACCTACATTTATATAGGATTAAAACAATCAAACGGTTCCAAAAACCAAAGGTATACTTTGCCTTTGAAACTCTTTTGTGGGAGTGTTGGCTCTGAAAAGATCCGGTGGGGTCTCGACGTTTCAGAAGAATTTAATATTTAATTCATTTATTTATAGTTACTCCTTCTGCTTAATTTGGTCTGTTTTTTTCATGAGGCAAGAGTAAACTACTAGTCAAGGGGGAAATTTCACGGCCTTGTCGCTTAATAATCTACTGTCACAACTTACCGAACATGACACAGAACATGCCACCTACAATGGGGTCAGGGATGGTGACAAAGAGGGCGCCAAACTTGGCAAACATCCCCATGACAATCATCAACGCTCCGCCGATTTGAATTGCACGGAGACTGCCCACCTGGAAAGGGAGAAAAGGGCAACGGTCAAGTCAGGTTAACTCAGGACAAATCCTGGAGGTTTTACATTCAGATCTTATTCAAAAAATGGTTTTTCTAGAATGTTCTAACTGTAGTCGCCAAAGAACGCCAATCCACTTTTGCTGCATAGGTCATAATGAGCGAAGGACTTAAAACATACAGAATTCTGCTATGTACCTGATGTATCATTTTTGATTACTATACACTTTCAGTTTTAAACAATTAGATACTTCGGTGCTCCTTTTCAGGGATTATGGAGTTTTTCAAATAAAAATTGTTGACTCCAATTTTTAGAACTCTATACTGCTTGGGAACTCTTTTACACAAAAACCACCTGTGGTGGAGGTAAAGTTGGGGTGTGGGGATGGGTATAGTACTGCAATTCCAAAGCATGATCATTGCACTTCAAACTTTATTACCCCTTTACGGAGCCATTTATTTCATTCCTTAAACCATCTCAGCTCCCTTGGGAGTATACAGCCTGATGTGCTGCCAAGTATGTAGTGCAATAAGTTAAATCAATCACAAGAACAATCTCTGTTCTCACAGGAACCCATCAGGAGATTCGTAGCTGTCAATCTTTACGTACCTTCAAATGCCTTCTTAAAACATTCCTGTTTAACTCAACTTATAATTAGATTGCTGGTTTTGTTTCAAGTACACATACATGTACATGTATATTTAATTATTTGTAGAGTTCTGGACAGTTTCTTTTCTTCAAGCGCCTCGGAATATGTCTACATAGATAGATGGCGCTTTACAAATGCTTGTATTATTTATTATCTACCTCTTGGTGATGAGAGGCAGTTATTATTTAAGTGTCTTGCTCAAGGACACAAGTGTCATGACTGGGATTCCAACCCACAACCAGAACTTGAGTCCGATGCACTAAAACCACTCGGCCACAACATGCCACATTGGTTTATTGGCTAGTGGCGAAGACAGACAGAATGGGGACAAAATATGGCATGCCCTCAACAAACCTTTGTAATTCCAAGTGCGCCAATATTCTCCCCGTACGATGTTGTCCCTGTGCCCGAACCAAAGGCCCCAGCCAAAATGCACCCCAGCCCCTCGATACCGATGCCGCGATTGATGGCGTGGACCGGTGGTGGGGGCGCGCCGGATAGACGAGCACATGCGTAGTAATCTCCGACCGACTCAAAAATGGACGAGATGACTCCAGCTAACATTCCAAAGATTCCCGCTATGGTGAAAGTTGGAACTCCCCACTGACCTGAAGACAAAATGAAATTCATCAAATTCCAAAACCAACTCATAGGAAAGGGGTGGATCCAAGGAAGGAATGACCTGGCCGACCCCTCATTTAAAAAAAAAGTTACGTTCATAGTTGACAAAAAGGATTCAAACTGCCTCTAGCTACATCTCAGTGGTCTAGTTGGTAAGACATCTGCTCTACAATGGCAATGGTCTTAGGTTCGAATCCTACCCGAGTAATATGGAGTTTTTTCCACAGGGCTTGGGAAAGTACTGAGTATACAGTGCATAATACACATCGGTGTAAGGATAAAACAAATAATACAAAATAATCCTTTGTGAGGAGGGCTTGCCCCCAGGCCTATTTTTTGCAAAGTTTTTAATATGTTCTCATTAGTTAATTATGCCCTGTGTAACCTTTCAACCCCAAAGTACCCCTTGATCAGTTGATTATCTGGTGAAAATAAACCTTTCAACCCCCTCTACCATAACTCATGTCTCTGCCTCTGTTTGATAGTCTGAAGCAGAAATTATTAAGTATGGATAAATGATCCGAATTCGGAAACAAATATTCTTCGTTGGGAGAGTTTCTTACCAGGATAAGGCACCCGGACCCAGGCTGATTCCTTCAGCACCCCGATACGCAGATCAGTTCGTGCTAGATAACCGTAGACGTCGGGATCACTCGGGAAGACATTAGTTACAGTCAAGATGGCTGCGAAAGCCCAGGCAACCACTATAGACAAGATCACCTAGAAACAGAGTTGTTCGAAAGTCAGTGGTATAGGATGATCGGACAACAAAGTTTAAAATCCCAACAAATTGGTGGCGGTATTCTGACAAGAAACACCCCAAAAGGACTACACTTTATGCATCTGTCAAGTTGTCCAGTGATTGTGTTTTTTGACAAGTATCTAAAACAACCCAAGAAAACGTGAACATGGACATACAGGTTTAAACTGAAAAATAATTTGAGTTGATTGTTAGTATTACTATATAAAACAAATTAACTACCATCAAATTTCAGTCAAAAAATGGACAGAAAAATTGGATAACTAACAACTGAATCAACTCAATCCGCTGTTACAAAAACATTTTTACATTGAAAAGTTTTTACTCACCGGAAATATTTTGAAGAGTGGAAAAGAAATCCTATGACAGCCACTCTCCCTAGAGAAACCCAAGAAAGGGATTCCGAACCTTGCAATGTACTGTGAGAACAGGGCCATCAATCCTATGGTCCTGTCATTTACACGATTAAAAAATAATTAAGTCTAGTTCAATCCAGTTCAGTCTAGTTCTCTCCAGTTCACTTCACTTCAATCTAGTTTTGTCCACTTTGTTTGAGTTCAATCTAGTTTTGTACAGTTCAATCTAGTTCACTCTAGTTATGTCCAGTTCAATCAAGTTCTGTCCAGGTCATTTGAGTTCAGGCTAGTTCTGTCCAGTTCATTTGAGTTCATTCTAGTTCTGTCCAGTTCGTTTCAGTTCAATCTAGTTCTGTCCAGTTTAGTTCAGTTCAATCTTGTTCTGACCAGTTCATTTCAGTTTAATCTAGTTCTGTCCAGTTCATTTCAGTTCAATAAAGTTCTGTCCAGTTCATTTCAGTTCAATCTAGTTCTATCTAGTTCTGTCCGGTTCATTTCAGTTCAATCTAGTTGTGCGATTCCAGTACAACTACAATTTCTGATAGATGAATTCAGAGTTTTGTGTGCTTCCAATACTACCAAGCATTTAAAATTCAAAACAAGATTTTCACATTTTCGAAGCAAAACTTACAAGAATGCTATGCCCCAGTGACCACTGCTGAAGCTTGATGCGGCTCCATACAGGGACAAGCCGACCAGTGTAATGGTCGGCGCTATGGTCAGCGGGCCGATGTATTTCAACATGATGCCCACTATTCCGCTGAATCCAACTATCACCTGCATGGATGGATAAAATGTGCATCATGACTTCACCACAAAGAAGATGGGTTTGGAACAAGAATCTCAGTGTATTAATTTATTCTGGCAGGGGGTAAGCCCAATAAGGGTAGAGGGTCAGATGAAAGAGTAATAATAATAATTTGTGGCTCTTGTACAACACGTTTGTCTCAAAGAATGCGGCATAGTCTATGACCAACCATGTCTCCACCCCTTCTCTTTATGACGGTGTTCTTTGATACTTGAAATTTTGTTTCATATTTATTTATTTATATTTTTTTCAAAATGAGATATCACCTTACATCACAAGGCCAGACGGCCACTTCAAGGTGAGGGCTACACTTGACTGATTTGGGCTGTCGACCCAAATCAACTGCCACCAGGGGCATGTTGCCACCTACTCCTGGGGCTGAAACCTGGACCCCCTTCACAGTCCGTAAGGATGCAGACATGGGTATCATCTATATAGAAGCCTAGCTGTAGAGGAGAATGTACTGCCTTCGTAACTTTTTACGGTTTATGGTTAACTGCCTTACTCAAGGGCACAAGTGTCATAACCGGGATTCGAACCCGGCCACACTCTACTGCTGACAAACCAGAGCTTGTGTCTGGTGAACTAGACCGCTCGGCCACGACACACACCCTTCCACCCTAACCCCCACACACCATCTACAAAGTCCAAGAGAGATATTTTTACCTCAAAGATGGAAGCGACCATGATGGATCCCTGGATTATTCTCATCCTACTCTGCCAGACCTCGGTCTGATACAGAGTCAACTCCTCCTGCTCTGCTAGGCTCATGTTTCGAAACACTTCATCTAAAATGTAAGAAACAATATTGAAAAAGTCGGTTCAAACATTTTGAATTATAGTTAACCCTCCTACTGTCTGATCGTTTAATATCATCCACTGTGGTTTTGAGAGATGGATAAACTATGCCAGCCTGCAATATGATATCATGTGGTGAGTGCATCTACAGAGTATACACTGTCAACCTTCCTGCTCAACCCAATAACCCAATATCATCCAGTTATTAAATTCTTGCATTGCAATATTTTTGTGAATACTGTTTCAGACCTGGGCCCAATTTCATAAAGTCTGTAAGCACAAAAACTTGCTTAGCACAGAAAAATCTTGCTTAGCAGAATTCGGTTACCAGCCAGCATTCCATAAAGTTTACATTGTTAGCACTGGTACCCCGCTCATTTCTTGCTAAGTAAAAAGAAATTTGCTAAGCAGAATTTTCTGCTTAAGAGCTTTGGGCCCTGAAATTTCACAGAAGCAAACAGAGGCAGTGTTTTTTTGACCACATGAGGGCATGTGTGAACCAAATTTACGCAATGCAAAACAAGTTGGCAAACTGGTCTTTTTTCACTGTTATTACTATTTTTATCTATTTGGCAATTGGCACAAAAAAACAACATAACAGGCAGTCAAGATAAAACTGATGCAAGGAAATTTGCCATGGAAAGTGCCTTTATGCGGTGAAAAATTACAATCAATTGCCTCTATATGCCCCTGGTCATTGCCTTGGTGCTCCTTGTCAAGTGACTGTCTCACCCTTTAAAGTACCTGGCCTGCTGTTTTCTTTATGCCAAGGTTTATGCGTACGGAATCGCTGGAACAAACATTTCCCTTTAATGTTATTCTTTGTGGATATAGCTCAAAAGTGTCAACAATTGGGTCGTTTAGGGGCATTTAAGTTTATTTTGGCACGACCACATTGAATAACTTTGATACTGAATTTTGCCAAAACAGGAAATCTCTACAGATTCTGTTTGCAATACTTAACTTCTTTTTTGAGAGTTGTTTTTCCAAAACAAGCCCCAATCTGTGATATCCAGGATACTAGAGTCAATAGTCCCATTTCCTCCCAACCAAACGGAAAGAATTATCGAGGTCGATTTCCATGGTGGTTACAGAGAACTAGGCATTAAATCCTCAGCAAGCTCCACAAAGAACTGGTATAGACCAGGGCTGGAAATTAACACTTGACAGCAGGCCAGAGGCCACTAAATTCAGCATTGGGACAGTAAACTCACAACCAAAGTCTGGCAGTCTTGTGTTTTTCAATTCAATATAATACGGTTAAAAAAACTGGTGTTCAAATTTTGTTTTTGAGGTGATAAACATCTTTCAATTCTGTTGAGTACTAAAGTTTACTTTCCCATAACACAAACAAGTTAAATCTTCTCTTAGAACTTGTTCAAATAAACAGTTTATGATGTTTTGAACTTTGTTCTCATTTTGATTCTGGTCTTTTCTCATGTTTTTGAGGTGATAAACATCTTTCAATTCTGTTGAGTACTAAAGTTTACTTTCCCATAACACAAACAAGTTAAATCTTCTCTTGGAGCTTGTTCAAATAAACAGTTTATGATGTTTTGAACTTTGTTCTCATTTTGATTCTGGTCTTATCTCATCCCTATTGTTTCACTCACTCGGTACTTCAGCTGGGCACTCTCCCGCCTGATTGAGGATTGCCAACGCTGGACCTAGAAATGAAAATGTCCCACCTTGGACGATCGGCAACCTGGGTAGAGACAATAGGGCAAAGTTACAACTTTTGTCAGAAGTGAGTTTTGAATTTGAACTAGTTTGAACCCAATTCAGACCTAGCAGAAATGTATTCAATGGGGGCAGGAATTTTTCAAGCACAGTTGATGAAGAATAAAGAGAAAGCATATAAAATCATCCTTTATTTAATTACTTATTTGTTGGTCATACATGTATACTAAAAGGAAATATCCAGTAGGTTTTATGGACATTTAGGGGTCACTTAAAATTGTTGACATTTATAAAGTCAACAGGGAGTTTTGCAATACCTTTTTAAGGGCCCCCCTCCACCAAAGTAGTAAATGTGTCATCATTTCCTGAGTGTTAATATAAAGTTCATAGAACCACCTGCCCCCCCCCCATTCAAGAATAATCAACGTAATTGCAACCAAGGTTTGCCTCAGTGTAATTTTCCCAAATTTGTTTGCTTTTCCTCTGCTGATGTTTCAGGAACATCAGCATTTAAAAAAAAAACACCTTTAAGTTGTACTTAGCCACTGACCAACCCCCCAGCCTCTCACCAACCCATCGTCATGGGCATTTTCATACTATCTAGCTTCCGATAATTTTTTTTTAACACTGTTAAAACATTTTGTAAAATCCAATCTGCTTTCACACTGCCCGATGCAAAATCATTTTTTGTGTTTTTTGTGGGGGGGGGGGTTTTGGGGGGTGGGGGCTATATAAAAGTAGTAAGCCACAAGGGAGACTGACTAGGTAAATTGTAAATAATATGGCATTGAACAAAACATTTTTTACTAGAGCTGGATTTGAACCAACGACCTTCGGTTAATGTGCCAGCGCCCTACCAACTGAGCTTCACATGTAATTCTCTACATGGGGCAAGAACCCTCAACCCACCTCCCAAGCAGAGTAAGTTTCAACACGCCTGATCCGGATCGACACTGGATTAAAATGTCGTACCGTAGTGTGAATAAATTTAGTTGAACCGTAACACAGGTCGGACCGCGTAACCCCAACGCAGAGATTCTTCATAAAGTGAAAAGATCTTTTCAGGGTTTGCCTTTAACTTTTTCATCGACTAGCTAGGGGGACCACTTATATCACTGGTCCCCCAGCATTTTCACTCACTAGTCCATTTTTCATTATTAAAATAGGGATGCTTTTCAAAACTGAACTAGTCAGCCCGACCACTTGGAGAGAATTTTGACTGGTCTTCAGGTGTTTCAACTGGCATTTGGCCAGCGGACCACTGTAAAGGGAAAAAGCTGCCAACAAAACGCCGTTCTGTAAAAATGTTCAACACTTTGGAAACTTGATCAACAGCTGGCAACCTTCATTCTAGTGGCTTGGAAGGCACACCTGCACATGGCAGCGCTCATCATTCAAGCCGAGTTGGCAAACATTACCTGGTGCGATAAGTTTACTTGGGACATGGAGCGTAAATGCCAAATATTAAAAACAATTACAATCACAGTCGATCTTAGGATGTGGTAAACCAACAAAACAAATACCCCGGTATGATGAATGATGCGCCACAGGAAATATACTCCCACAAGTGTTTTGGGCATAACCTGGAAACATAACTCGTAATTCTGTGTTTTTTCTTACTGAGATTGGTCATTGCTCAAGGGTTTGTTGGAACAGCCTATAGAACCGAAACAAAGCCTGGTTTCACATTTTCAGTTTGACAGGAAAAACACACTTCTCTTGTGCTCATTTCTTTTCGCCCCTTTTTTCCCACCTGAGTGCTTGCTTCTGTTAAACAGGTTCGTGTTGTAATGTTGAAGCCTTACAGAAACTCTGGGTCTGGGGGTGCTTCGTGGGGTAGCCAGCACCAGAGTTTTATTTTCAATGGGTTTGAACGAATTCTGTTTGTTAGAGTAAGCACTTTCAGCGGGGAACAATTCAAGTCTGAAGCTTTTTTTTTTTTAAAGTTCATGCTATAGTATGGTTTTATTGTTGATAATCTGTTGCAATGTTATCGCCTTTGAGAGAGACTCAAAACGAAACATGAGGCCGTTTACAATTTCCGCACATGGATCAAAATTAAATTCACTTTTCTTGCCAACAAAAGCTTTTTTAAGGATAAAAAAACTAGCATTAACTTTATATCAACAAAAAGATTTCAAATAAAGCATGGCTTGATTCCAGATGAACGCACTTCATCTGATAAACAAAATTCATTCAAACTCATTCAAAATAAAACCCTGACACTGACTTACCCAACTGCACCCCCAGCAATTACAACAATGAGCCCCGCCCCCCTGGTTTTTAGTGTTTCTATTATTTGTTTAACCTGGTTGCAATGGTACCCTTTAATCCCCAATTAAAATGTTCACATGACAGGAGAGCCCCTTTCAACAGCTGAAAGTTGACTTTGACCCCGTTTACCCTAAAACTGAACTTCCAAAATAGATTTTAGTAAAAGCAATGGTTTCCAACTGGTAAGACTTGAAAGACGTTCAAAGTATTTTCACTGAGAGGAATTGGGGGTCCTTTTTGTCTGTGAACATAATTAAAATAAAAAATATCACTTCACACAAACATGTTTTTCAAAGACAGTGCCTCCCCCCCCCCCCCCACCCTTCTGAAAACATGACACACACAATGTGGATTTCTCTTTCAACTCCACACGCCAATCCTTTCTTACATTTCCAAAATTGCAGCCCCATTCCTTACATTTAAAACACAGCCTTCAGCAGGACATTGATATAACATTTCATAGTCTGGGATATTTTTTGTTTTGGGGTAATTGATTGGCAGTGGCACCTGTCACTTTCACTCATCACAGTGGCAGGTTTTGGTGACATGGAAAATCCATGCTTTCACTCAGATGGTAATATTTAGACAGGCAGCAACAAAATACAAGACAACTGTAAACAGCCCTTAGTATATCAAGGCCCACATGATGTGCCATGGCTACTGACTATACTTCCTACAATATAATATTTACTTCGGTAATTTGATCTCATCCTTCATTTGAGCTTCTTGTAAAGACGATCAACAAACTGTTTGTTTCAGAGATTTGAAGAAAAAAAACACTTGTAAACAATCATCTTCATTAGCTCTTGGCATAAAGTTTTACACTTCTTTTTACATCTCTGCTTTCTCCTGAAGACGATCCGAGAATAATGATTGAAATATTGAGTTGATTGACACCTTTCCTCCAAGACTACACCAGCCATTCATTTTAGAAGCATCACAACTCATGAGAGACATTCACTCACATGATGAATACCACAAACTTGACTTTATTCGATTTCCAGCAAAGTTTCAAATCCTACTTACATCTCTACTACTATTTTCTGGTGAACTCACTGCAGTATTTTAAATTTTGAAGAACAGTTTATAACTTTATCTTCTATCTTCTTGTACTTGATATTTGAAATAAATTTGCATCCCCTTAATTAAGGTGATCCCTCTCCTGCCGCTTCCCAGGTTGTATCGCAAACTTGGGGATGATCCCTGGCTACACGGCAGTTACGGGTTGAATGGCTTCCGACTTGCAACCCCAAACATTAAGGCTACAACACCTGGGCCCAATTTCATAGAGCTGCTGAAAATAATGCTTAAAACAATTTCCTGCTAAGCAGAAATGAGCAGGATACCAGTCACAAATTGTACACGTGACATGGTAGTTTGGCTGGTAATCTTATTCTTATTCCCAATGTTTTATAATCTCAACAGCTCTTAAGTGCTCCTTACCAAGAAAGTTTTTGTGGTCGTTAACTTGTGGAGTCATTACCAAAAAGTGCTGAATCTTTACGCATTGATTACTGACACTTTTTATTTTGGCATTTTAGTGTTTGATGATACTAATCATTTTGTTTTGGTTGAGTTTAATTATGTTATTTTTCAAGCCTGATTTTTGGCCCTTGGGAAAAAAAGAAGGAACAATTTACTGTGTACAAGGGCTGACCTGCATGTACATGGTGTAGGCTTGTTTAGATTTGTAATGCTCTTTTATTTACAATTTGCTGATTTTCTGAGGGCCAACCAAGCGGAAAACAAACTTAAGTAGGAAGAATATCATGTTTGTATTTTTATAACTTTAGAATAGAATATTCTAATGGGCGTTCAGGTCGGCTTCATGCTTTCTTCCCTGGGATTGGGTTTTCAGTCCGTACCCGATTGCGTGGGTTTCTTTATTTGGGGTTTGCCTCCCTAATATAAAACCCATCATTTCTTTACACAAGTTTCTGCAGACCCCATAAAAATCATTCCTTTGTTGTCATTTCCATTAGCATTGTACTGATGACAACAAAAGAGATTTCAAAAGAATGTGGTGGTTAACAAGATGAAAAAAGTGCTGGTACCAAGTGCCCAGACTGAAGTCTCTATTTTCAAAGCAACAAAATATTTTCACAAACTTGATCTATTGAAATGCTGACGACATTGTCGCCTATTTACCTGACTCCAAAGGTCGTTTGGAATAGGGTCACCAGGCCAGATACAGCGAAGATGGTACCAATGAGCTCTCCTTGAGCTAAGTAGTTGTTCTTGATGCAGAGCGGCTCGGCTAGGAGAAGCGGAATGGCTACTGTAGCTCCAAACATCGTCAGGTAATGCTGAGGAAATGACAAAGTGTACTTTGTAAAGTTTTTTGCTATTTGTTTCTCAAGTTTGACGGCATTTTAGATGGAACTATTTTTTGAGGTGGAGCGGTACGGGTGTAAAGTTTACAATCAGTGGGCTTCCTGATTGAAGGTTCGAACTTGTATAATGATTATAAACAAAACTTAGTATTATCCTAAATAAGTTAGTTAGTTTCAAAAAATTCTTTCCGACTGAAGTTTTTATTTTAATCATAGCTACTGATTGATATGGTTATTCGGCTGTTTATTTACTGTTTTTGTACTTCAAATAAAATGAAAAAAATTAGTAATGTTTATTTTTGTATTTTTGTACCTTTCGATATTTGTGCACACATGGTTTTTAGTGTGTGTGTGATGTACACACACAGACATGCACACCAGTCACCAAGCTCAGGCGGGTAGCGCAGCGCAAAGAAAAAAATAAACAAGTAAATGAAAACAAAACTCCAACGCCTTGGTCAAGGCAACCTTTAAACAGGTATCAAACATACATTTTTTTCAGTCACATTATTGTCCATTTTGCACAAAGCACTTTTCACTTTGCACCCAAGGGCAAATAACAAAGATTTCTAAAGCCTCTAGAAAGATACACCACCTTGTTTACAAAAACAGGGACTTTGTTTACATTCCAGACAATTTCTTTTATTGTGTTCCATTCCAATCATACTTTTATTCAAGCACATTTACGAACACATATTTTGAACAAAGCTCTTTTCATTTTGCACCTACGGCAGGTTATAAATATCTGTAAAGCCTGTAGACAGAGTTGCCTTGCTTGCAAAACAGTGACCTTATTTCAGAGAGTTTCTTGGCAAGCAAGTTACAGTACTTTAGTCATACTGAGCATGTTTTATTAGGATTACAGCATAAAATACAGTATGCCCAAAACAACTGATCAAGTTTTGACATCAGTGCCCACTTTCTTCATTTCATAATTTGATAAAAAATTGTTTGGTGCAACTTTTGCAATTGCTGATGATTTCACAAAGAACTGAGTTTGATCTTTTGTGTATCAATCATAACTGCTGCGCCAATTGTGATGTCACAATACAAATCACTATGGCAATATTGACAACCCATATTTATAAGAGATATTAATCTAAGTGTTCTGTCAAATCGAGCCCAGGCTCTGTGTGAACCTTTTATTTAAACATGATGATGTCACAGGTCATGGACTGTTTTTCTTAACATTTCCACGGTGCCCTGCAGCCGCCACTGACAGGCAATAATAGAACTCCTGGCCTCTGCCCAGATTTACAGGCAATGTTGCTGGTCTAGTCAATAAATTACAACATAAACTTGATTGATTACTGGTGCCAGCCCTAAAAACAAACATGGCACACACCTGTGAATAACACACGATCATAAGTCCATGTTAAAGGTATAGGGTCACAGACTGATTTCATAACAGAATGCTGATTTATATAAAACACAAGACCTCCAGACTTGTCCTGTCCCTGCATGAAGTTTACTGCCACAGAGCTAGAATCACTGACCTTGGGCCTGTCACCCAGTGTCAAAGTCAAGCCGTGGGAAGGGCGTAGTTGTAACTTAAAAGTAAAACAACCAATACGTGGTTGGCAATCATTTCCTTTCTCCATGGTTGTACGATCTCTAACACAGGAAGCAATGACAGGAATCGAAACAACAACTGGACCACTGGCCAGAGTCCAGTAATTTTAGCACTGGACTAAGAGTAAATCCACAACTGAACACAGGGGTCAAGTGTTTTTTTCCAATCATCACATTCATAAACTAACCATACATTTGGACCACTTTGATAAAGTTTCGAAAACGTAGTCCTCAGGTGTTTTTTGGATAGGGGATGAGAGTTTGTTGCTGACAAAAAAGTCTGAAACTAGGATCCAAATTTTAGGAGCATGTTGAAACATGGTTGAAATGATGGCATTTCCACCTTTTGTTAACCCCTGGGGGTTTAGATTTCACAGAGCTTTTTAGGAACAGTGTCCTCAGACAGAAGTATCTCTCTCCTGAGCACTACAGAAGTAGATCAAAGAGCAAGATTTCTTTAATCCTTTCCAAAATGTCCAATTCATTCCAATTGGGTATCCATAGTTGGAAAGAATTGGATTGAGTTGGTATTGAGTTGGTTTGTATTGGAATACTGAATTTCCGATTGGAATAAAATCTTAGACCAACTTCAGTCCAATTGGAAATCCAACTGGAGTCAGTTGGCTTGATTTAATTGAATTGGAATTAGTTGGAATTTGTTTCTACCAATTGGAAATTTCACCTCCTAATATTTTTCCAATTGGACATTTTATTTCCCGACAGGATCCAATTGGAAAAAAAACAATCTTCATGTTATTCCAATGCCACCAACTGGATTTAGAATTTAATACTTAATTGCACTGGTGTAAATCCCTCGAGTTGGGTGGGGTGATATACTATATCCCCATAAGTTTTTAAACTATATTTTTGCTCAATGGTCCAAAGATCGGTATCAATCTGTCGGGACTATTAAGCTGTCGGAACAATGGGCTGTCAGACCAGTGGGTAAAAACTTATTTTTGGGTGTAGTTGATAATATCCTATTGGGTCTAGTTGGAGAAAAAAAACTGAAACCAACTGAGTCCAATTGTGGGTCCAATTGGGTCCAATTGGAGTTGTGCCAATACACACCATTGGAAAAACTCCAATAGGTTCCAATTGGAAAATTGAATTGGAAATTTTGGTAAGGGTATGTTGGACAAAATAATGGCTGACTTTTTTCACCTGGCTGACTTAAAAAGTCTGAAATCAGATAAATGTCTGTAATTTCTCATCCCTATTTTACTCTCATGTTGGCCAGCAAACCAATGGGGTAGAACGCTGCAGCTGTTGTACACGAACATGTTGTCTACAGCTGCAACACTTGGCTAACACCATGAGACCCTCAGCTGGAATCCCCCTGTGCTTGGGGTTTTATCAAAGCTCAATAAACAAACCTCTGTGTTTATATTTGAATCCATGGTGGTTGTTTGTGTTGATTTCCAGGGTAAGATGACCCAAGCACTGCAGGGACTTTCTTGAGTTATGCCCTTGTCTGGTCTGTGACACATGATATTGTCAGGTCCAGTTGTGTTTTATAGGTAGGGTCATCTCATAGAGGGATTTTTGTTACCACAATGCTGATTTATAGGCCAAATTATAAAGAAAGATACAAAACAAATCACATGTAAAAGTTTCAGCTGATAACAGTGTCTACTTGCTGAGAAAACAGCAAAACAACTATTATGGTATTTTCACATCGAATCCATCCACCTTAAGCCAGGTGACAGTGGGTACCAACTGCATCTCTGGCCGCAGCATTCAAAAACGGACACCAACACTCAGAAATATGAGAAACGATTTCTCAGGATTCAAACATTTTTGGGTGAAAAAATATCAAATCCATATTACTCTGGAAGGGAATCCTTTCTCAAAATAAATATCAACAGCTGCAGCGCTTCTTACTGAGTGAGTTTTTATTCCCAGAATAACATTGATTATGGCCTGTGTGAGGTACCCACTTTGATCGTACCCCTTGGTTATTTTCAGTGACTTGTACAATGTTAGAAATAGCCCCGGGTTTGAGGTTGTACTACAGCTGTGGTATAAGGTAAAACTGATTAACGTTCCTGTGCGATATGTGCCGTAGGAGACCAGTGAAGCAATATTTCTGCCGTCTACTTTTTCAACTGCGCCAATTTCATCGTAAGAATATTGGAAGATGACAACAGATCACATCCAAATAAGGGGAATCAATTAAAACAAAACGATTATCGGTGATGGGTCCAAGGGTCCATTTGCCCTCTTGGGTTTACAAAACACAATGGACCCCATCATAGCTACAATCGTACACAGTAAAGCGCAACCACTTGGAAGATAATTTCAACTATTTCCTAAATGCCGATTATCAAGTTGACCCCTCAGCATGGGAGAAAATACTTTGGCACAATGCCACACTCAGTCAGTCGGAAATGAATGCTTGATTTTTATTCATCAGACAAGATCAAATCTTGCTATGTATACATGTCGTGTGCTTAGGGGGAGAGTTGTGCATTAACAAAGCTAAACAACAGACAGCAAACACCCATACAATTTCAAATAAAGTGTGAAGCATAAAGGTGTAAGATCTTATCTGGGCCAAATTTCAAAGAGCTGCTTAAGCAGAAAATATTCCATAACACTTTTTCTGCCGAGCACAAATAAGCAGGAATACCAGTAACAGATTATACAGATGGAATTTTGCCTGGTAACCATTATTCTGGTAAGCATATTTTTGTTGTGCTTAGCTACTTTCAGTGCGTGAGCAGCTCTGTGATATGGAATGAACTTTGTGAGGGTCCACCAAAAAAATGAAGTGTTTAGCCTACCTGAAATCCAAGAAGTAAACAAGTGTACCATGGTGGGACATCATCGATAGCATACGTCAGATCTCCTCGGAGATCCTTGAGAATTTCTGCCGCCTCCTTCTTAGCGTAGTCTCTGTCTTTCTTATTTGAGTTGAGCTCTCCCATCTCCAAGTCAACCCCATTAGCGGTTGACTCGCCGGGGCCATGTGCAGTGTGTCCATTTTCTTCAATCTTTTCGATCGGATTGGTGTACTCCTGGGGGAGAAATTGAGACGGTTTAAAGAAATGGAAGAAAATACTTCAAAATAGTGGTTAAGATATTCTCTCTAGAATAGTGTAGGACGCTGGTTCGGTTCCAAACAAAGATCACAGCGTGCCAAAGGCACAAGATTGGGAACTAGAGCTTCATCTATTATTGGAACGTTAAATATAAACGCTAAGGGGTTAACCTAGCACAATACTATCTCAGCCCTCTCAGGTTCCCATTAATACACCTGGGTTAAGAGAAGCAATTATGGTTCAGTGTCTTGCTCAAAGATACAAGTGTTCATGACAAGGAATCAAACCCACACTCTGATAATTCAGCCATAAAATATTGAGTCAGTTTGCACTTTAACCCACTTTTTCCTATCCCCCCTAGGCTACCTATTTGAAAACGGATTCATTTTATACTTGCTCTTTTTTATTACAAATCCTTAAACAAAACTACTCCTAGCTATCTTTCCAATTTACTGTCACATTATACTCCTCCACTTGTTTTTTGGTTTTTTCGGGGGGGGGGGGGGGTTTGGTCCACACTTGAAATCATTCACTTGAATGCTCCCAATGCAAACAAAGTTCTGGGTCCAAAAGCATTAAGTGTAGCTGGGCCAAAGATTGGAACAACCTTCCTCACAATTCTTCTCCCGAAGAAGAGCAGAGTATACTGCTCGAAACGTTGAGACCACACCGGCTCTGAAAAGAGCCAACACTCCCACAAAGAGATTTAATACATGGTTGTACCTGCAAGTTCACTATTTATAGTTACTTATTTTCACAACTTGCAAAGCTTCAAACACCACTTCCTCATGTCATTAGGGTATCTCTAATTCATGAAGCTCCCCCTCTACCCATGTTAATTTCTAGCATGTGCGCTATATGATCTTCATGGAATATAGTACCTTATCAATTTTAACATGACCGTGTCACTCCTATCCTTCATGATTTTCATTGGCTGACAGTCTCCATCCGAGTTAACTTCAAAATACTGACCCTTGTTTTCTAATGTCTCAATAATGACTCTGCATCTTCACACCGGAACTCTTTAAACTGTGCGAGCCAGCCAGAAGCCTCCACTCATCTACATATACCAACAGGGCTCGAATTTGGAGTAAAATTCCACAAGACCGCAGGGCTTGTAGCTCAAAATGTTTACCGGCCCAGAATTTGTTTCACAAAACCAGACCTCCTAATAAGAAAGAGCTTTCTACAAAGTTAAACATGTATTGTTTTTATTTGAAAAAGCACTGAAAGAAGATTTATCTTATGGGTTAGTATCTAGTTTGATTCTCAACGGAAATGTATAAAAAAAACAGACTCAAGGTCAACATTTGAACATCATTTTTTTCTGTTAAAGATATTACACAGTGGCTATTACTCAATTGAAAGATTGCAAGACCGCAGGACTTGTCAGGTCATGAGTTTACTGGCCCTAAGCTAAAATCACTGGCCTCTTGCCGGTGGTCCAATGTCAAATTTGAGCCTTGACCAACTTACTTGTGCCCAAAACCCGTACTGTCACTGGTGACAAAAGCTGCCATGCTGCTGCCCCAAAACTCTGGAACAATTTACCTTACAGTATCCGCCACTCTACCTCACTGTAGCGGCTTTCAAAAAATCTTTAAAAACTCACTTGTTTGATTTATGTGTTTTGCTTGTTCTGTTTAGTCCTTTATTTGCTTGTTTAATTTTGTGAACCTTGCAAACAAAATTAAACAAAAAATACATTATCACTCAGTACAAAGAATACAACTTTACAGTATGGATATCAAGAACTATGACTACAAATATGACACTGCAGAGGGATCCATTTTACAGGCAGAGCTTGCAGGCAACGGTCCCTAAAGACTTGCATTTGAGTTGAGACAGAGAATAAACATTATACGTGAACCAAGGAGGTCCATGGTCAAGTCGAGCCACTAAGGAACAAAATATGATAATAGGTCTCAATGCAGGAGCACGTACTCTAAAAAGAAATAGTAGACACTTTAAAACAAATAGACGAAGGACGAAAACAAAACAGTGGACTAAGACTAACACAGCGGCCTTGCAGGTCAGCAAAAATCACTGGCAGAAACAGAGTGACCTCACCCAAGGTATGCATTCCAAGCTATCCCATTAGTAGTTAAAGCTGTATATAAATGCTCTGCATATTCTTACGATAGCTTTCGAATACTACTGGAAAACAAATTGAAAACAAATGCCGCAACCTCACGTTCTTTTTTTACTTTCATGTTTTTCTTTGGGGGGGGGGGGGGAAAAACAACAACCCAGTACATCGGATTGTACAAATAATAATGTGGTAACTTACTGTATATTTGTTATCAATCATGATTTCACACAGGATATTCGTTTCTCACAATTTGATACTATCGCAAGCAAGTTCCTGTCAGGGTGTCTCCGAGTCAGGCAGACTAAGGCAACGGTTGAGCTAGCTCCACCCAATTAACGATTGTTTTTACCACCAAGAAGTCATTGTTTCCATAGAATACGCTATTGTTATGACACTCGGGCTCCTTTTAATTAAGTGCTTAGCCCAAACGGCCTTTAAACTTCAGTCAATCGTTTCCAACACAGGAGGGTTTCGATTGATTTTACCTTGACAAAATTAACAATGAGATCTTGAGGTCAAAGTACAGCTTGACAGTGGAGTTCTGGGGCAGATGGCCCTGCCTAATCTCTGAATCCATCAGGAAATGTGAGGAGGGTAATTCTTATCCGACCTCGACAGACCCCGAGTTTCATAAAGCTGATGACCTACTTGCACCAAAGCAAAATTTGATTGCTGTCTGTAAGCAAAAATGTAAACATGTAGATGAACAAGAAGATTTGACAGTGAGCTATTTGACGAAATAACTTCACAGAATGCTTAGGGGTCATTCGGAATATTCAATGTTTTAAAATTTTGATTTTATTATTTGGGGTTTTTTTTTTCTGAAATTGTGGGTGGGTGGGTCACACGAAATAACTGAAAATCGAAACTCAGTTTTTATAACAAAAAAATGTAAAAGGATATAAATTAACAATTGAAAAAGAAGAAGCAAAAGTACCCAGCTGGCCAAGATTATCAATTTAATTCCTGATAAACTACAACATTGTTTGTTTAAGCCAGAAAGAAAACATTGAAAACTACTGATGTTGGAGACCTTTGGCCTAAAATATCTGGTTTATTGGAGGCATTACTTTATTCTTCAGTGTATAGATAATAATACAAAGCTATCCAATATTTAAAAATCGAAATTTGGGGTAGGGGTGAGTGGGTCAAAACAATTTTGAAAAAAAATATATATATATTTTTTTTAGACTATTCTAAATGGCCCCTTACTACCATTACCATCTTTGTAACAGGCTTTTGAATAAAAATTACAAAACAAACTTTTCAGGGTCATTATACCAGTAAGACTCAACCTTGAAGTGTTCACACCTGGGGCCAATTTCATAAAGCTGTTAAACAGAAAATTCTGCTTAGCAAAATTCTTTACTTAGCAAGAAATGAGCGGGGTACCAGTGGCAACAATGTTAACTTTATGGAATGTTGGTTGGTAACCTGTTTCTGCTAAAAAAGCACGATTTTGCTGTGCCTAGCAAGTTTTTGTGCTTACGGGCTTTATGAAAGTGTACCCTGATAGACCCCGTTTACACTAGATCCAGAAAGGTGGATCAGACCCGGGTCTGATCCGGCAATGTGGATTAAAGGCTATAGTGTAAACGCAAAAAAGCAGGATCAGACCCGGTTCAAGATCCAGCAATTTAATCCACCTTTGGAGGAGGGTTGAATCTGGCAATTGGTGGATCAGATCCGGCAAAGTGGATTCCATATACAAGTGTAAACTCAAAGGTGGATCAGACACCGCAATTCGATGTGGTCATTTCCGGTTTTGCTACGAATGGCGCGCTTTTTGCTTGTGCTTTGGTGGGACATCCGTCGCTGTTTATATTATTGTGTGTGTCTTCGTTGTTGTGTCATGCTGTGTGCACATGGACTGTGCGTGTGTGAAACGTTTTGTTGTTTTCAGCGTCTCTTTACACATACATCATTACGTTTGGGGCTTGCCTTGTTGCTGTATTTTGTTAGTTCCCATCTACAAAATATTTCTACCTGCATGGTCGTTGTTATCCATATCATTTGCTGTACTCTTTTTTTCTGCATTCTACCTTCGCATTGATAATATTTCTAGAAGTGGTGCGCTGTAACCGTGACCTTTGATCTTTGCCACGTAACCCTTGAGCTCTTTGGGAGGAGCGGTGACGTTATGACCAATATACATCCGGTTCAAAAGTGGGATCGGAGCCGGATCAAGCGCTGGTGTAAACGTGACACTGGATCTTGATCTGCGGTCCTTAAAAAAATGCCGGATCTCAATCCACCTTTCTGGATCTAGTGTAAACGGGGTGTATGTGCGTGTTGTACGTGTGTTTACAAACAAAAGGTGTCAAATTAGTGAAAGGAAGTTGACGCACAACCGGTTTTCTTTTTATCAAAATGAGGAAACCTGTTGACTGCGTGTGCAGGTAAAAAAATGCACAACGGACATTGCGTTTTGTGAATCAGAGGTTTTGATGATTAATGCAGGCCTGGAATTTTAAACTTTGAGAGGGCAAGGCCATTTTTGATTTTGCAATAGGCACTTTCACCTGAAATTCTTTAAAGTCTATGGGACACTTTTGGAGGGGCACCAAGACCTGTGGTCCAGTGTAAATTTCAAGCCCTGCATTACTTTGGAAAGCGAACACAACCGTGACAAATTCAAGCCTGACATAAGGGCGTCAACTTCCCAAGAAAGTGACGGTACACAATCAGGGCTTAAAATTTACACTGGACTGCAGGCCTGAGGCCAGTGTTTTTAGCATCAGGCTAGTAAAATTACGACCGCACAAATCCGGCGATCTTGTGTTTTTGAACAAAAAATAACTCTCTTCAAATGTGTTCCAAATGTTCACTTTGAGTCCAAATAATAAACTATTTATGTTGAGTGTGAAAGTATTACCCATAAAGAAAAATGAGATAATTCTTCTCTCGGTGCATTCGTGACACAATGTGGATATATATTTTTTTCCTCTCATTTTGATTCGCGTCTTGTAACAAACGTGCTGGTCCAGTAAAAATTGAAAACAACAAGCCCTGCGGTATTGTGGATTTTTGCCCATAATTCAAGCCCTGATTATTATGATCACACAGCACTATTTGCATTTAAGATCATGTACCTCCTGGCAGCATGATAGGAGTACTTTAGAAGTTTTTCAAGTAAGAGCCGGAAATTGAACACCTGTTGTACAAAGTTCAACTCGTTGACCCTCCTGAAGGCAACCAACGAACTTCAAAGAAAAGTTCTTCTTTGGTAAACTAAAGCGGGACTTGAACCTGCGACCTCCGACGCTCAACCAACTGCGCCATCTATCATGATCTTAGTGATCCCTCTGCTGCTGCTTTCAGGAGACCAATTTCATAGAGCTGCTAAGCAGAAAATATTGCTTAATGTATTTCTGCTAAGCAAAACTAAGCAGGACACCAGTTACATTTTGTACATTGTCCACTGAAAGATAAGTAGTTCTTCTTGTTTTCTAAATGAAACACAAGTAGCTATTATTTTGTTTGTCAAAATGAAAGATAAAGTTGTACTTTCTACTGTACAAACGAAAGATAAAGTTGTACTTTTGCTTGTACAAACAAAAGATAATTTTGTTTATACAATAACAAGTATCATACTTATCTGTAATTTAAACAATGGAAAGTGCTAAAACAAATTATCTTTCATTTAAACAACAAGAACTGTTTCTCTTTCATCAATTGGTCATCGAAGTTGCAAAGGAAATAATGAAAGAAAAAACAGCCTTGTTGCATATAAAGTTGTGGGCTTTCAGATGCCTGAGAAGGGCTTCATGCCTTTTTCAGATTGAAATTTCTAGGTGAAAGATTACCCCCTTCTTTCAAACTGCATTAATTCAAAGAGGGTACTTTCTAACAATGTTTTATAATATCAACAACTCCAGTGCTCTTTACCAAGTTAAGTTTTCAGGGTCATTAAATGACATGGAGTAAATACCAAAGGTACACCCTCTCTTCAAATTTGACGCCGGTAGCTTAGTTGTGAGATCATGCCCAGGACAACCGTTTCCCTCGCACAGCAATTTTGACACACTTTCTCGACATCCTGATGACTACACCTCACTAAATGCAGCATTTGTTGGTGTTGTTTCTTCTTGAAAATGTAGCATTTGTTGGTGCCATTTTTTTTTTTTGAAAGCGTGGCAAATCATTTCTGCTTGTATTCATCCACAACTAGTACCTTACTTGGATTGGGTCAAAACTATTTCAAACGAACCTTTGTTGTTTATTATTTGTAAAGAAAACAAACCCAAGCCAGGCGTAAAAGTGTTGACAGATGATCCGGAAACTTGAGGGGGTTTGGATTGTATTTTGCAAATTAGGTAGAGCCTTCAGTTATCCACTTTAAAAAGGGGTTGACCTTCTTTGGAAGCTCCAGCCGCTTAGGTACACAGTTTAGCTTTATTTACTCGGGTCAGTGGGAAGTAATCATTCTTAAGTATTCATGAGTTAACTGGAATCAATTCTGGACTGGATGACCCTGAGTATCTGGCTGAAGGACAAACAATTCTTTTCAACTCTGTTCGGAAACCCAATTTACACAGCTAGGTTGTAAGTACAGTGTAGGCTGTAGGTTGTTTTATAATTCAGTCCATGGCAATCTTTACAAGTCCTTTGATACCGAAGGACTTAAATTTGGGGAAAAAAATCCACAAGCCTGCAGGGCTTGTAGCTCAAAACTTTTACTGGACCAGAACATTATTAACAAGACCGGAATCAAAATGAGAAAAACGCTATTTATATCCAGTTTCACATTTGAGCTGTTTTTGGAACATACATAAAGAGAAGATTGATCTCATTTTTCTTATGGGTAGAACTTAAACACTCATCGGACTTGAAAGATATATGTATCTATCAGTTTAAATTAAAAATACAATGAGGTGTTATGATTCAAAAACACAAGATTCAAAAACACAACACCGCCAGACTTATACGGCCATAAGTTTACTGGCCCGATGCTAAAATCACTGGCCTCGGGCCTGCATTCCAGTGTAAAATTCGAGCCCTGAATACTGTGCTCTTAATTCTCCTGAAGACAAGACAAGAACACCCAAAAACACGACTCAACAAGACTCTACAAATTTCTCAACCCCCTCTCACAACCAACTCTTTACCCAAAAGATATACATCAAGTCAGTGACTGTTAGCCATTAACCTATTCATCAGATTAAAGGCAAAGTACACCTTTGGTTTTTGGAACCGTTTGATTGTTTTAATCCTATATAAAACTAACCTGTGAAAATTTCACTTCAAAAGGTGGTCGCGTTATTGAGATATCACCAAAAAACCGGAGCGAATATTTCCACGCAGGAAGAATATTCCCTATAGGAATACACGATCTGAGAAGTGTTACGTCCGTAACTCAGATTCAAATTTTGGGGGATAAAAAGTGATATATTTTTCCATAACCACAGTACTTCGAAGTGGAAAGTTTCTCAAAATGCACTATGCTATCCAAAGCTGCTGTACTTCTTACCAAGTAAGTTTTTATTACCAGAGTCACTACCAAACATATACCTTCCCTGTAAAGCTAGCACTCTACTTCAGGCCTGGAATTTCATCTTTAGGAGGGCAAGGCCATTTTCTTGCTGCAATTTAGGCACTTCCATTGGAAAATCTTAAAGTCTATTGGAGATCTTTGAAGGGGCACCAAGGCCATTCCAAGAACCAGGGGTAACCAGACTAGGCCATGGCAAGCAAGGCCTTCATGCGGCCTACTGTCTCAACCTCAGAACAAACACTTCAAAATCAAGTAAAAGGGATTTTGTTCACATCAGATTGTTATTTGCCCGATTATATTTTTCTAACCCTACAGGTTGAATGGCTTCTGGCTGGCAATTCCCCAACAAAGATAACTGACAAAACAGGGAGACCACCAACATAGGGCTGGACAGTTCAGTTGGTAGAGCACCAGCACGTTAATCCAGATATCACTTCCTGCTCTACTCAATTTGTTGTTTTTATTCAACCCTAAATTGTTTACAAATTTACCCAGTCAGCTGATCAGTTTCCTTTGAAGTTTGTTACTTGACCTTGAGGATTATCATCATTCAGAGAAGCATCTTCAATTAACGGGGTTTTTATTATCTAGAGTCCCCAGACAAGTAGATCAATTGTACAACCTTGCTATCCATGGCAACAGAACATATGTCTTCGTACCAAACAATCGTACCAACATACGTAACAACTGAACACGTACTGTGAAATACAATTTTACGATTGTTCACATTTTACAATAATGGGCCAACCATATTTTGTTTACCGGACGTGGATGAGTTACCTGGAGTGAGTCTGAAGCATTTGATGGTGTTTCTGTTTTTGTTTGTTCTTCACTTAGAAAATTGATTTTTTTTTGTTTTTACCTTGAAAGATATCAATGAACAAACCTTAATTAACACCGCGCAGTTGAGTCATAGCTTTGTGCTCAATTAGTTGAAATTTCGAGCTAGTAATTCTACATTGTGCAACAAACAGCCCTACCACTGCAGTGAAATTAAGAAAAATTAGGACATTTGTTTGTGATTATTTTTTTTTTTTATGGAGCTCTGAGGTCAAATTAAATTTTGTGATGTACTAATTTTCCAACAGACAAAGTCCTAATAAAAGTGGAAAGCAAATTACAAGTCTCTCACCTCACTTAAAATGGTGAAAAGACCATTGTATTAGATAGTTTTTCGGATGGAATTTTGAAGCATGAAGACCCAGAACACTTATCATGGAAGAGTTTTAGGGTTAACCCTGGTGTTTCTGGTTCACATAGCAAGCACGAAGTACTCTTGTTTACAGATTTCCTCATTCTTGCGCGCTACAGTGATTAAGTTCACTTATGAGGCATCCTTGGTTTCATAGCAAGAAATGTATAATAATAGAAACTGTGCTCAGTAAGCAGAAAAGCTAACAGGCTAACAGGCTTACTTTAAATTGGCCCCAGATGCTCACTGTCCTGGCTTTGCTGGTTATAAGCACAAAGACGGGTTTGAGATCAAATAAAAAACTGACAGAACAAGGGTGGGGAAAATCACTTTCTAAGTTTATGAAACACGTATAACAATGAAGGAATTCACTGTACCTTTTTTTTTTCTTCAGATATACCTGGGTATAAGGCAACACAACTACTATTGCTGGTCGAATCCATGTTGATTGAGAGCACAGACCTGCAAAAAGTAACAAAATCACAGTGAAATTTCGCAAACCAATTTTTCTCCAAACATTTCCCCCCAAAATGGGCCACTGGTCGATTCAAAGCTGTCCTCTAAACAATGATAAATAAAATTTCTTGTCAGTTAATGGTAACCATGGCACCTTTTGAAAACACTCTTGATTTTTATGGCAACATCCTGTACAAAAACTATTTTGTAACAATAGAGGGTGGGTTTGAGCAAACCATTTTTTTTTTTAAGCAAAGTGAAATGATTGGACCTTGGAAGTTTCAAATTTATACAACTGCCCTTTAAAATCTGATGACTCTTTCAAAACAGTTTTTCAATGAATTGGGTAATGCAAAGCTGGACATTTTTTCTTTCTTTCTTGTTTATATTTGTTTATTTTCTTTGTTGTTGTTTACAAAGATTGACCAGCCTAAGCTAAATAAATTGGATCATGTTTTCAATAAAGCTCCAAATTTTGACAAATTTTTAAAAAATTAAACATGAATTTACTGGATGCTCTATTCAGTTAGTTTGAACGAGTGGCCATACATATTACAAACCGATACAAAATAAGAATGAAAGTTACAAAGATAGGGGGGTTCATTTCTTGTTACTATCTCAAATTTCTATGTCTATCAATAGCTTTGAAGTAAATTCTAACGAGGGTGAAATTTCATACTCCGATTTTCTTTCAATGACAAATGAAAGCTAACACACCTGCCAGTTTTTTGCTGGGTCACTGTACTACCTCATCACCGCTGCATTGAACAGATTAATTCACTCGAAAAGTTGGCGGACTGAGTGTTAAAAACCATTTATGGCACAGTGAAAAAGTTGGCAGACTATATGAAATGATAAGACTTAAGTAATCCCGCTGGCTCGTCACTATTTATTAAAAAAACAAATCAAGACTGAGCAAACCAAGCTTGTGACTAAGCTTTTTGTTGGCAAATCTTTCAGTTCATTTTTAATCCTACTTGATGTGTTATGAAAACAATTTCAGGCCTTTTCAATAAGAATGCCTTGTTAAACTACTTGAAGCGAGGATACAATCTGTAATTTGTCATCGTTTGGACAATTCTCTGAAAACAACTCTAGCGTGAGCTACAAAATGCAACCCACTACATACCACGCCCCCCCCCCCCTTTTGCTTGGAAAAAAAAAAAAAAAAAAAAAAAAACAGGAAAAAAAAACGAGGGGAAAAATAAGGGAGAGACCAAATTAAAGACATAGGCCTTACCTGGTTTTTTTTAAAGCTACTAATATTCCATACCTCGTACACTTTTTTTCACCATTTTGTTGCTTGGTAAATTTTCACGCCCCCCCGTTTGGAAAATCCTGGATCCGCCCCTGCATACAGTGAATCTACTGCCCTCAACAATGCTAGAATTTGTATTCATTGTGTTCAATTGAAAATCAACGATTGCTTGTATGAATTGCAAGTTTCATGGAATTGAATTGAAATGGAATCAGCTTTTTTAAACTAAAACAACTCAACCAGAAATAAGGTCAATTCAATTGGAGAAAAAAAAAACCGAATACCAAGATGCCATTCTGCTTCTAGCCCCATGGGGCAAAGTGGATTGGCACCATTAATAGGGCTACAGCAAAAGGCCATTCTTGAATTATAATTTAATGCCTAACCCTAAAAAGTAAAGAACATATCCAACTACGATTTGTTTTGGAGATTTTTTTTTTATTTGATAAAGAGGGCATTGGATAAAGATTGCCGATGGTTTATCGCACCTTACAAACTTCTTCCATTATGCTAGACTTCCTGTGTTAACACAAGGGTTCTCTCTCTACCCATAGGGTTTCAAGCGAATCAACAAGCAAAATTACAAACTCGTCTTAAGTACATTTCTTTTTTTAAATGATAACTTTGGCATTTAAAGCAATCATACCTTTTTAAGGCATCTTTCATTGACCCTATTTACTGCTAAAAGTGCAAAGTAAAAAGGACACAGTAACATTGCCCTGGTCTTGGCATTGGTACTCCCTCAAAGATTTTGCAGTAAAAAGTTCCCCCTTGCCCTGCTGCCTTGCAAAATGAAATCGGCCTTGCCCCTTCTCAATCTCAAGAGTATGAAATTCCCGACCTCCCTGTGTAGTTTCGGTCATATCTTTAATCCACGATCGCCGACTGAACCGATCCATTAAAAAACAATTATGTCAACTTAAAAAGTGAAAGAACTATGTTCCACGTTATTGACATAAATGCAACGTAAAGTTTTTGTCAGTAAATACGGCTCCGTTTAAACATGGTTCAAACATAGAGCAAGGACCTTGCTCTATGGTTCAAACAATGGAATGAACGCCCCCCCCCGCCTCCCAAACACAGTGCACACGTTCTTGATCAACTTCTTCGATTCCAAATCGAAGCCCCCTGTCGTTTCTCTTCAATTCAAACGAGATTTCCAGCGATACAGAAAAGAAGAACGGTACAAACTTACACCATAAACAATCAAAACTAACTTACGGCGGTAATCAAGTAAATCAAGAAAAAGTCAATAACTTACGATCACTTTCCTAAGAAGAACAAGTTTAATTTCCTTTGGCCACGGCCACGAGCGGTGGTGGTGGTATCAACAGCAAGCTCCACAGAATTCACTGTACAGAATTGAATGATCGACACACGCTTAAATATAGGTCCATTGATCAAGTCTTGCGTCAAAACAAAGTCAATCGCGCAAAAATGTGAAAATGCACAACGGCGCCCTCATGCGAATCTACACTGCCAATTCCAATTCCCATCCCCCTTTCAATTTTGAAAAAAACTAAAACAAACAAAAAGCAAGGAATTAGTTTCTAGGAAGAATTTCTAGGAAGAAGAAAAAATTATACGTTGTCGTCAAAAATTATCAATCTAGGCTCAAGGTAGTTTTTGTCTTGAATAATAATTTATCTGGATGCTTCGGCTGCTTGTGTGTTGTTGTTTTGGGTTTTTTCTTCTTTCTCTCACAAAGATCACGGCATGCGTCCAACAATACACAACACCATAGTTTTAAGGCTATTATTGTGTAATAATTGCAAAAAGCAACAGGGAAAGCAAGCCTGTAGGCCTAAGTCATTATAGCAAAATAATAACACACCACACCAGGAATTTGACCTTGATGAGAATACATTTTTGCGAGCACTTTACATTACGCCAACGGTCAAAGGTTGTTGAAGGAAAATCGTCCCCCTTGGACACTGACCCATGCAATTTTTGGGGCGAGGGGTACGGTGCGCTGCCCATGGTAGCGAGGCTGGTTGCGTGCTGATTCGACAAACAAGATGGCTGCCACACATCTTGCTAAACAGAACGAAGTTGTGTCACACAGGAATATAAATCCGACATTCTGAACAACCTGAATTGCGACAACAAATGAATATGTTTCTTGCAGGTTGGCTTTTTGGGATGTTACATGTCTACTGCACTGTAAAAACAGTGTTTAGAGTTTAAACACATTTCTAAACATAATTTTTGTACCCACTTTTTCCACATGTATAGCCTGAAACATGTTTAGAATATTGTGTGTGTGTTTGAATGATAAATACTTTTGGAGCAAGTGTTCAGGAAATGTAAAAAAGCTAAGCACGTTTAGCTTTTGAACATGTTTAAAAAGTGGGTACAGAAAAAGTGTTTAAATCCTAAACATCGTTTTTACAGTGTGGTCTATAATCCAAAAGTTATCCACCAATCAAGGTCAATAAAAGCGAAGGGCGGCAAGCAGCGGCTACTTATTGTCTAACAAAAAAATTCCTCTTGTACTGTGATCCCCGAGCAGCCATTGACTGCCCAAGCGGAACATTGCAATGGCACGCATCATTAGCTTTGGCGAGAAATATTCATTGTCATACGTTCACTGTATACTAAAATTTAAATATCGTAATGATTTTTCGGTGAAAAGACTGAAAAGACTGAAAAAACAACCCTTGCATAATTTATTGTCCCCATTTCAAATACGGCTTTAGATTTTATTGCCGTATATTTTGTAGTTCATTGTAATTACCTTATTTTTTTTTAAAGAGTACAATTAATTTGCAAGTTAAACTGGTCGGTCGTCAGATCGGCTTCAAGTCTCTTTAATGTAAATTTCCAAAGGTTTTGACAAAAGGCCTTTAACGCCAAAAAATGACATGTCACCGTAAATTTGATGCCTTTTGTCAACAGTTTTTCAGGGTGCGAACCGACAGTATTTGTACCTGCGAAGCCATCCAGTTAAATAGAGAGTTAAAAAAGTAAAAGTAAACAGAAGTCTTAATACATGGGCTTTTATTTGACACGTATCCCCTTTTTTTAGAAGTGGCATGTTCATTGCAATGGAAATATGTTTTTAAAAATTAAATAAAAACTTTGGCAAATATCGGCAATAACATACATGTAGCCTATGAAACCTCAAAGGGGTAAACGGCTTCCGTTGGACAGGGCACTGTTCTAGAAGCCCTGCTAATAAAAATTACAGAGTAAATTCGTAAAGCCCAATGATGTCATGTCACGTTTCTTTGTTTTGCGACCCACAGTGACTTTGTTGACTGTTAGTGTTATCCAAAATTCATGCAACCTTCACCAAGTATTGCAATTAGACACGAGAGAAGAAATGCTAATGATAAATGTTAAAGTAGCGAATCCGCTTGCCTCAATTTATCTCCACGATAACAAGCAACTAGATTTCTTCGGTTTATTATCATTTAAAGCGATTTTGTTTTGGGTCAATGAGCTTGGTAAACATTTTGAAACAATGTCTTCTTGTAATTTGACTTCATCAGTTTGGAAAACAAAGCATTTAAAAAAAAACATGGGGCACCTTCATGTAATTAGTGTGAAATTAGACTTGTAGACAAGTCGTTAATTTTCAGTCCCGGTGATAGCGACTCAAGCTCTCTCGCAACTATCTCGTGAGACTGCTGCTCTCACGACTTAACTACCGTTTAGCCGTCTTGAGAGCAATATTCTCGTGCGGAGCAGAAGTCTCGCGCAGAGCAGCCGTCTCGCGAGATAGTTGCGTGAGAGCCATTTCGCTATCACCGCGACATACATTTAACGACTTGTCCACAAGTCTATTGAGAAAAAAAAGTTTGGCGGGAAACCTACCGCAGGTTTATGTCGTGCTTGCCCGAATGCTATTCGAACAACGACTGCATGGAGTGTACAATTGAGAGTGGTTACCTAGTAACTTAAAAATCAATGAATAATTCATGATTTTGAAAAATTGCCCAGATGAGGAATCAATACATTTGTTCTCGTCTATTTTCTGTCATTTCAATCAAATTTATCAATGGAAATATTAATTTTAGCACTTAATATCGGACATTGCAATGGTGATTGAATTGTTATCGTTATTAAATTGTTTTTGCTATAGACAGTTTTTTCACTCACGTCCAGTTATTCCTGTGACAGAAATTGATTTTGAGGTGAAATATTATTATGCTTGTAGGCCCATATAAATACGAAATTTACATATATTAATTATTTACGTTCGTGCCTTTTATATATAGGCTTTATATTCTCTTAAAGGTACTATACTGGATTGGTAGAGCTGACAGTGACAATGTGACAATGACAGATAGACAGTGTTCATGTTTTGTGTGGCGAGTGAAATAACAGACTAAATCCGTTATGTTGAGTCAGGAAATAGCTGGGAAAAAACGATGCACGATTTAAAATGCATTTTCTTAAATTTTGGTTGTAACAAGTGAAATCAGCTGTTGCGGTTTTGTTGTTATTGTTGTTGTTCCTGCTGTTGTTGTTGTTGTTGTTGCTGCTGCATGCTGCTGCTGCTGCTGCTGCTGCTGCTGCTGCTGCTGCTGCTGCTGCTGTTGGGTTGTTTTTTTGGGGGGTTAGGTTTTCAGATACAGTTTTCTCGAGTCTGACTTCAATTTATTTTTTATAGAGGGAAATATTTCACACAAAAATTATTCTCATATGAACTTCATAATCAGTAAGCTTTCAGACTAAAATTAAACAATTGTGTTTTTTATCCTTACCAATACTGTAATATACTTTTAATCTGCCAGTGTGTGACGTTGCTAAGTGAAAAATGAACTGTTTAACGTGCTTTGTGGCGATGTTGGTCTTCAGTGAATTAAGGGGTAAGACTTTGAGTGCTTTCTTCAACTGTTACAATTTTATTCATTTATTTTTTAGCAGGGAAAATATATTAATTATTTACGTTCGTGCCTTTTATATAGGCTTTATATTCCCTTAAAGGTCCTATACTGGATTGGTAGAGCTGACAGTGACAATGTGACAATGACAGATAGACAGTGTTCATGTTTTGTGTGGCGAGTGAAATAACAGACTAAATCCGTTATGTTGAGTCATGAAATAGCTGGGGGAAAAAAACATGCACGATTTAAAATGCATTGTCTTAAATTTTGGTTGTAACAAGTGAAATCAGCTGTTGCGGTTTTGTTGTTATTGTTGTTGTTGTTGTTCCTGCTGCTGCTGTTGTTGTTGTTGTTGTTGCTGCTGCTGCTGTTGTTGTTTTTTTGGGGGGGGTTAGGTTTTCAGATACAGTTTTCTCGAGTCTGACTTCAATTTATTTTTTATAGAGGGAAATATTTCACACAAAAATGATTCTCATAATATGAACTTCATAATCAGTAAGCTTTCAGACTCAAATTAAACAATTGTGTTTTTTATCCTTACCAATACTGTAATATACCTTTAATCTGCCAGTGTGTGACGTTGCTTATTATTATGAAGGACTTGGTTAAGTGCTTTGGACCGATCAGTTTTCTGCATTCGCCGCAATACAAGTCGACCTCTCCTGTTGGTAAACATAGTAACTGAGAAGTAGATAATTAGACACAACTTGAAAGTGAAAATGAGCTGTTTAACGTGCTTTGTGGCGATGTTGGTCTTCAGCGAATTAACAGGTAAGACTTTGAGTGCTTTCTTCAACTGTTACGATTTTATTTATTTATTTTTTAGCAGGGAAAATATTTGAGCATACTATTTTACCCAATGAATTTATAGTATTTTGTTTTTGACTCCCCCATTAAAATTTGCAACAACAGGAGGCTAAAAGAGCTATTTGTTCTGTTGAAGATGTTAAAAGCCACGTATACGAAACAGTTTTTGTTGTCCTGAGATCAAAATAGTATCCTACCAATGCGTTTGCCGAAAACTTACGGTCATCAAACTGAAGTAAAGTTATTTTACAGGTTTGCGATTTTGTTCAAAAGAGTATTTTCATAAACGATCGAAAGGTTGAGTGGATTTGTATTGCTAATGTACATTGTGTGTATGGACAACCACTTGCTTGCAAGTGAGCGTACTTTTTACGATAAATAGAAACATAACGGCCCTGAGGGTTTCTCCGTAATTTGGTCTGTAATTAAGCCATATAATATACAGGCCACAAATGCTACAGACTTGAACGTGCATGGCGTAGAATAATCAACAAATTAACACAAACTTTCATCACAGGCGTTGAAAGTGCACTGCAGACGAGAACAAAAAAGTTCATAAAAATGGAAAACCATCTCCTAACTCAGAATATCATCGACGAATCAAACGCCGCAAATCTCATGAGATGCACAGCGCGTTGCTTTCGTTTCCCCTGCTGTTATTCGGTGAATTACGACGGCGAGGCACAGCGGTGCTTGCTCAGTAACGATACGGGAGTCGAAGGGACGTCTGGACGGGTGGATGTCATCGACGGTTGGACGCTTCTGATGCCAGAGGTTGGTTTTCTATAGATAAGTTGCAATATGACGTAATCGGCCATCTTTACGGGCAATTTGGAACACACAGTCATGCGTTTTGCGCGAGAACGGCGTGCAGCACGCGCACATTTCACAAAACTCATTGCAGGATTGGTTAGTAAACTGCGCGGCTGCGTTAATAATTTGAGCGCTTGACGCGCCTGCAAGCCAAAATGCAATTTGCCCGTAAAGATAGTCTATAGACTGTGCAAGTCTCGCGCGTATTCGAACATTGGGATCCGTTAAAGCGCGTGAGTTTGTTTCTTTAACGCGTTAAAGCAATGTATGTGGGACCCATTGATCTCCATTAATATTAATGGAGATCAATGGTGGGACCACAGTGGTCCCAAAAATGTTCGAATAGACTGTGCAAGTCTCGCGCGTATTCGAACATTGGGATCCGTTAAAGCGCGTGAGTTTGTTTCTTTCACGCGTTAAAGCAATGTACGTGGGACCACAGTGGTCCCAAAAATGTTCGAATACGCGCGAGACTTGCACGGTCTATACGCGCGAGACTTGCACGGTCTATTGGGAACTACCTATAGACCTTTTTCGTGTGTGGTTTTTGATTTTCTCCAATCTGAACCAATGTAACCAAACCGAGGCTGGAAGAAAAATAGCCTGGTTCCTTTTCCAGTGCAATGGAAACAGTAATTCATTATTGTTATTGGATATAGGGAACATGACCAAGATGGTGGCAGCCTGATAAAGTTCTATTGACCCCCTTACACAGACCGCCATTTTTCACTCATTTAAAAAAACCCAGATTAGGCCTATTAATTTTAATTCGGCCTATAACAAGTGAAAAGGTGCAGCATTGTTTACGTCCATTTCGCCACTTGATATTAAAATAACACAAACCCATTCAAATATAATGACCTAAGTTTGCTAGTTTTTGATGGACTTGCAACTGATATCTTTTACGAGAATGGTATCCAGTTACCACAACGCGCAACATGGGTAGGCCTATACACATTGTGTATGGACAACAGTTATCTCAACATCAATCAATCTTTGTCAATGAAGAACAAAAACAGTTTGCCAAATACAAGAACTGCAAAGTGTTACTCAATATTTGTCTGATGGTCCTCTGGTTTCTTGGTCACAAAAAGTGTTTCCATGCATGGTTGTGGCTCATGCGCAGTGACCTGAAATGAATTTGGACTGGCGTGCCAAAAGATGTACGCTAGTCATCCTCCAGCCATGCACAAGTCCATACGGTGGTATCAATATTTTAGTATGATTGATTTGGTAAACAGTAAACTGAAGTAAACAAATTCTGTTGTAGCAACCTGTAGGCCAGTGTGTGGATATGCCATGCCAAAATGGCGCCAACTGCAATGCCGTCTGCGTTGATGGAACAGCCACGTTCACTTGTGACTGCCTGGCCGGTACGGTGGGGATACGATGCCATATTACCGATGGTAAGAGAAAAAGTCGATCAGCAAGATCTAAAAAAAACCCACCAAAACAAACAAACAACACACACAAAACATAACAACTTAGTTTGGTTTTGTTTTGTTCTATAAGCTGTTTTAGCACTTCATCCATCTCGTATTTAACCCCAAATCACTGACACCGAAGCACGTGATCCAAAGGCCGTACACAATCCCCATTCCGTGCTTAACCGTTCACAAGACGGCTCCAACACTAAACTCGTACAAGTTAAGCTTTCTAAAACTGTTATACATTTTTGAAACTCTCTTCAACAACAGAATTAATACGTCCACAAAATTGTTTCGATTAATTTTTCTGACCCCCTTTCCACTTAAATGCTGTGGCATCTCTCACGCAGTCATCTCTCATTACATTTTGATGAAGATTGCAACGTAGCGATTGGAATGGAGTCTGTGAAAATCCCAGACGCCCTAATAAGCGCCTCATCTTTTGAAGATAGCGACCGTAAGGCACACAAAGCTAGACTCCACCTCCCAGCCGCGAGTTGGACGGCCGCGTCAATAGATACGGCTCCGTGGCTCAAAGTGGAACTACTCAAGCTGACTGACATTACGGGTGTGGCCCTGCAGGGTTCTGGCCAAAGCAACCAAGGTTGGGTTACTAAATTTACACTCTCTTTCGTTGACGAAAGTGATGGTGAAACTGAAGTTGATTATAAAGAATCTTCGGGAGAAGTACAGGTAACAACAACAAACAACAACAATATCGAGCAACAAACAACAAAAACAATGAGCAAAAAACAAAACAACAAAAAACCCCAAAAGAACCAAAAAACCCCAAAACAAAACAAAACAAAATCCGGCTACCTGTTCTTTGTTTTATGGATTTGGCTTCAACAGGGCCACCATTACATTTAGGGGCCCTCTTCGAAACCAAGGGTTTGGCTTGAGTTCTGGCTTAGGCTTGTGAACTGGCTTTGGCTCAATCACTTACTTTGAAATGGTTGGCTTCTTGGTAAGTGGACAGAGCCTAAGCCGAACCCCAAGGGTTTCGAAGGGTCTGTGTCTCGAGAATATTTAGGCTGCGCACTACATTTTTCAGTGTAAATACACAAGTGTGTGTGTAATTGTTTATCATTCTTACCTCATACTGCGTGGATCAGGTACATGAATTAAAACTAAAACACGCTTTAACCCCCCCCCCCCAATTTCACAGACCTTTGTGGGAAATGTAGATGTTTCAGATGAACTGAAGTACCATCTCTACCCGATCATTCAAACCCGAAGCCTAACTTTTCGTGTTTTGGAATGGAACGAAAAGTGCAGTGCCCGAGTTGAACTATACGGATGCAGCGATGAAGGTTGGTGCACATAACTTATTTTGATCTCCAGTCTATACCCTCTGTTTCAAATTTCGCTCTGAAGGAGTTTAAAATAAAATGACATTTTACACCATTTTAACGTGAGGTAAGCGACTTGTTGTTTCTCCCACTGTTATAACTTTATAAGGACTCTATCTATTCATAAAAATTTACCTTGGAACCTCCTTTTAGGACTTTTGCGAACTCACTTTTCGCTCCACCATGCAGGCCTCGAAATAACCCAAGGCACCCACAGCAATTGCCGTGGGTGGCCCTGTGCTTTTGCTATGGTGCCCTTTGCAAAAAGCCAATACAAATTGACATTTTCCTCATAGGGTGCCCCTTTAATACCAGAGAAAAATTGCCGTGACTCTTCAAGAGCGAAGTGCACGGCCTGCCATAAAAGCTCACCTCCAAAACATAATTATTTATATCACATAAATGCGCCTAATTGAAGAGGATAGGTGAGTTAAGAGCTTTAGGAGTGATTAAAGCTAACATACTCCCTAATGACATGAAGAAAATTGTTCCAATTCGTTGGTTCAGCAACACTGAATGCTCTTTGGCCCAGGTTCAGTGATAATAATTTTAAAAAGGAATTTGAATAATTAAACATCGATGCAATTACTTGACAACCCCCACTTTTTTTTTTCTTTTTTTTTTTAGAATGGCTTCTCGCATTTAAAGGCAGAGCCGAGACTGGTGTCGATATTTATGACGCGTATGTGAGCTCTGCCGACAGCTCAACGCAAGTCTGGGCAGATCGGGCGTTACAAAGATCACATCATTACCGGAACGACGTCGTATTCCACAAATGGAGTCAGCTGCAAATCACCGAGGTTTGCCTTTAAAAAAATGTTATTTGTGAAGACGCAGCCATCTTGCGTTGCTACCAATTTAATCAGAATGAATGAAGGCCAAACTCAACCTCGTTCCCCTGGTTGGTGTCTCGCCGTGCCATATTTTCTAAGTATGCCTTAGTGACAAGAGGAATCGTTGCAAGTGGTAGCGAGGCTGGGCCAGACCAACCCTGGAAGGGGGGGGGTAGGCGACCACATTAGTGAAGATTTCCAAACAGAAAGGTATGTTGTGAAGGGGTTCCTTTGCTTTGGAGCAAATTAGGACGCCATGTTTCAGTGCATAGCTTACCCAAAAATACCAAAAATTGAAACTCAATAACCCTAAGATCAAATATTGGACCACAATTCTAACACTCCCTGATAGTAGACGATCAAATCTGCCATTTACAAACATGTTGGGAGGTCCAATAGGGCTCAGCACATTGATCCTTTTTTTCTTCTTCTTTTTTTTTTGCAAATATTTTTTTTTAGGGGAGGGGCACAATGCACGATAAGATCATTACACATGAGGCAATTTACAGGCAACCAGTTCCAGGCAATTTCCGAGAAGAAAATGCATTCACATTTGAATGTTCACCTCTTTATCTTGGGGGGGGGGGGGGTCTTAGAGGACATTGTTTGACTGACTCCTGTGCTACCACAGTGGTCCTGTAAGCATGCACTGCAGTTGGTTGCCTCCAAAATGCTTGTAAAAGTTGCCTCGTGTGAAGAGAGACCCATTACATGCGTCACCACTGAGGTCAACGATGGTAACGCATCGTGTGCACGCACCACACACAATATTGAATTGGATTGGCAGACTTTCGAGTACACTTTTGTTAATTCTGGCCAGCTTGAACTGGGTTGTCTTTGTACCTTCCCTGTCCTGCCCTCTCCCACCCCATTTCCTGTCGTTACCCAATCTATCCTCATCTCTCATCTTTTCATGACCCTGTTGTATCCAACCCTTCAGTCAGTCTTCTTCATTCATTCAATGCTTTAGTTGCTGTAAGGCTTATTCTTGTAGTTCTTTAAGCAGTTTATTTTTCCTGTTGCTAAACTACCGTTTACAAGTACAATGTATTATTTCTGTTCTTTGAAAAATGGCCGAATAAATAATTATATTAATAATAATAATAATATCAACCAATGAGTGGTCTTTGTTTGAACTCAGTGAGAGCATTGCTAGAAATCGGGACTTCATACTTATTTTCAAGGGGTCTACTTCTATTTAATACAAATTGTTGGTTTTCACCGAAGGTTAAGTTTTCACTGTTCGCCGTCGAACCGGCCGTTGTGGAACTTCTAAGGATGAGGTTCGAAGGGACAGGTTCAGACTCTGCCAGTTGGTTTCAAACATCTACCATCCTTGAATCACCGTGGACTGATCTCAATGCTGGTAGCACGGTCTATCTTGGCTCTTTGGCAGGTTCTGCTGTAAGGTGTGTACAGAGTGTGGGATCCAATGAAACAAGATATGCCATGCCAACTTATCGCGAAAGATACAATCAAACTCACGTGTAAAAGTTTCAGCTGAATACAATGTTCTACTCTTTGAGAAAACAGCGAATGTCACTGTTACAGGCCCTAAAGAACGTAAAAACCATAAATTTTAGAGGTGACAGCGAGTACCCCAACCGCATCTTTGGCCGCAGCGTTCAAAAATGGACACCCGGGGCCTTTCTCAAACCTCGGCTTGGGCTCCGGCTCCGGCTCCGTGCCGGGGCTCCGTGCCGCGCCGGCTCCATGTGATACAAATACACGCTGCACCAACAATTCATAACGGAGCCCGAGCCGGAGACGGATCCCAAGCCGAGGTTTGAGAAAGGCCCCAGGGAAATTTGAATCTCTAAAGTCAGCTCAAGGCGATCTTTCGAGATTCAAAGCAATATGTTCGACATGCTTTTATTGATTACTAATCAGTGAGGCACTTCAGACCCAAAAAAACCCCAGGATGTATAGGCTTAAGGATAAAAATTACTCTACCTGCATTACAAAACAAGTCTGAGTGAATTTAGTATTAAGTTACGAAAGGTGTTTGTGTGTTTATTTTTTCGTTAAAGCCACGGTTATCGACGTTTCCAGTTTGAGTCCTGCCCGTACCTTGGCTGCACCAACGACTGCGGTTGGCTAATGGTACCCACGTGTGGATCATCATGTTCATGTAACCATGAAGTGGTGCTTTCTGGGAGAACTTTGGCTTCAAAGGTAATCTACTGCAAGAAGACTTCAAGTTGCCTCTGGATAAATGAATTCTCAGGTAACCATGGGGATAGAAAATACATTTATTTGTTGACCTCAATGAGGTCACTATTGATCACCATTTTTCAAATGTTGAGGAGTTAGTGCAGTTTTGCAAAAATACACCATCAATTATGACGTTACTATTTGTGCCAACGTATTGTGCATCGTGGGGATTTTTTTTTTTACAACAATCAGGGAGATATTTAGAATTACATTCAACATAATAGGGAAGAAGTTTCCATAATCAGGGAGATTTTAAAACTTGTTCATCAGAACAAGATTCGTTTTTTAAATGAACTTTCTGCAGAATCAGGGCAAGTTTGCAGTTCTTTAAAAGACTGTCCATGTACTTTTTCCAAAAACAATTTGGTACAAATATGTGTGTTACGTTTTTGAAAACTGGGGGTTTAATCAATTATTTTGAAACTCGTTAATTAATTATCGTAGCTAATTTTCAAATTAATGTTTTATAGGGGTAAATGAGGTTTATAATTTTTAGTTCATCATATATAAATTTTCTGTTTTCCTTTTTTCTCACTGTTCAGAAGTTGGTTTTGCTGATGCTCTGACTATTCACGTCAAGTTCTGAGGCGAATTCATCTAGCTGGTGACAATTTAACAAATTATCCATATTAATTTCATAATTATTTATGATTATTAGTGATAATAATGGCACAAAAATAACTATGTACAGTGAAAGTATCAAGTGCCATTGCAATACTGTAGTGTTCACAGGAAAGATTGTATGTGATCTTTAGTGCAATTGGATTGTAGTGTATTAACCCTCCTACTGTCTTACCATTCAATGACATCCACTGCGATTTTGAATGACAAACTATGCAGCATGCAATAGATATCAGGTGGTAAAAGCATGCAAAGTACACAGTCAACCCTCCTACTGTCTGACCATTCAATATCATCCACTGCGGTTTTGAGTGTTAAACTATATACAGCATACAATATGGTATCATGTGGTGAATGCATGCACAGTACACAGTCAACCCTCCTACTGTCTGACCATTCAATATCATCCACTGTGGTTCTGAATGGTATAAGCGATGCCAGCCCACAATATGGTACTATGTTGTAAATGTAACTACACAGTACACAGTCAACCCTCCTACTGTCTGACCATTCAATATCATCCACTGTGGTTCTGAATGATATAAACAATGCCAGCCCGCAATATGGTACTATGTTGTAAATGTAACTACACAGTACACAGTCAACCCTCCTACCGTTTGACCATTCAATATCATCCACTGTGATTCTGAATGGTATAAACGATGCCAGCCCACAATATGGTACTATGTTGTAAATGTAACTACACAGTACACAGTCAACCCTCCTACTGTCTGACCATTCAATATCACCCACTGTGGTTCTGAATGATATAAACAATGCCAGCTCGCAATATGGTACTATGTTGTAAATGTAACTACACAGTACACAGTCAACCCTCCTACTGTTTGACCATTCAATATCATCCACTGTGATTCTGAATGATATAAACGATGCCAGCCCACAATACGGTACTATGTTGTAAATGTAACTACACAGTACACAGTCAACCCTCCTACTGTTTGACCATTCAATATCATCCATTGAGGTTTTACATGCTACTGCTGATGCTTCATCAGCCATTTAGAAGGCATTCTTGTTATATAGAGACATTATTCAACAGGAGAAAAAAATGAAACAACAAACCTTGTTCAAAATATTGTATATTTTATTTGCATATTTTATTAAAATAACATAAATATATTTCTTGCAAGTATTCAAATTAATTTGACAGGATAAATTTCTCAAACAATGCTATAAGTTTTTAACTCATAAGAATATGAAAAGTGGTCTTTTAAAAGTGACATGGCAATGTAAAATTTCAATATATTGGTTTGTCTTAGCAATCCTTAACTCTTTCAGAAGTATGTAAACTCAAATAAATCAAAAATCCTGTATTTAAGATTCTGCTGTAACTTTATAAGTGGTACATCAGTTTTGCCCTCGTCCCCCTTTCTTTGCCAGCCTCATGCCCCTCTGGCCCCACCCCCTAGATCCCCAACTAACTGCACTGAGGATCTATTGGCAAACACAGGGTCTTGTCCAAATCAGTGGCTGTGGCTGTTGCTGTGGCTGTGGCTAAGGTCAGCCTATGCTTCAATGCATGTATGGTGGTAATTCAGCCACAGCTAAAACCTCCAACTCCGAAACGACCTTATTCTCGGTTGGATTATAGGCATCGCATTCTTGATTACTCTAAAAAAGGGGTTGATCAGTCCCAGTTGGGCTGTGAGTGGGCCAGTTGGGGGTGCATGCTGTCATCCAAAACTGGGCTTGGGAAGAAAGCTGACCGTTCCGAATGGAGTTCATAATTCCTGGTTGCCCAAGGAATAGAGACCGTTTCATCATCCAAATCAGGAATTGGTCAACGATTCCCAATTAGGCCAGAGGAGTTGGACAAAAGGGGTGAATAATTCTTGATAGGGTAGAGACAAAAGAGCAGACTTGACTGAAGTCCTATGGAAGCTACGTTGACATTGACATTTATGCTGCGGAGGGTTAAAGAAATCCTAGGGAAGTTCAGAGGTCATACCTGAGGTCATCTCTGTCAATATCCCACATGCAATTTCCAGTTCAATCCTTTACTTTCATTTGCAGGCGAAGTTTAGCCGTTGATCACTTTCAAAGTTCGCGTTCCAATTTGACCCAAACTGAGGCTGCCAGGCAAATTGAGCGTGGTGCATGACAACCAGGCCCATGATGACATGCTCGTGTAATACTGGGTACCAGACGATGGTACCTTCTCAGGTGTATTCACAGTAATGGCCACAGCCCGTCGGGCATGTTGAGTTTTCCCGCAACCATTCCTGGATGTGCTGTATATGGCCACCATGGGAGCAACCCTGACACCAGACGTACAGCCCTTTCACCGGAAGATGACTGTTCCATAAAACAAAATAAAAAGATTATCATGTTAAAAAAAAGAAGAAGAAAAAAAAGAGAAAGTTCTTTGAACCCTTCAATTTTGACTTCTCTACTCAAATGTTGGATTATGATCTGATTCACACAAAAATATTTGCTGTGAAACTTTCAACTCTTTCTTGCTTTGTGAAATTCTGCTTTGAAAAAAACTTCTTTGAATCAAGAAAATTGTATCGATAACAATTTTTTCATTTGGGAGGGAAGGGTAGAATAGTAGCATAGGATCGATGCTATGACGTCATTAATTGTAATTTCTTATTCGTAATGATAAAAAAGTTGTTAACTGAAAAATTCGAATTATACGCGAAACAATTATATCAAAATCCAAACAAAAAATGTTTTACTTAGAAAATTATTTTTCGTTTTTACCCGACAATTACTTCGCAGACAACTCTTAAAAAAATAGACTCCATTTACCTGGAGCTCAAAAATTTGCAAAACCAATTACATGAAATCCATTCAGACTGCACTAACAACCTCACAGTCATGAGCCAATGATATCAACCGTTTTCTTCTCCAACCAACTTACCAAACGGAACAGGTGTTTGTAAGTTTGCGACATTTGCTGTTCTGGCAGGCCCATGAACATTTCTCCAACTGGCCACTGCAGCTATTACACTTGGTGTAAACCGTTGTAGATTGCTGAAAGAGAGTGATAATACCACATTATTTAAACAGCGCTTGTCTCCGAGATACGCCTAGTCACTTGTTCCCAACTAGTTTTTGCGGAGTGTACTTATTTTCTAAGCCATGCTGAAGACACAAACAAGAGACGGCTCAACTAGTTTTACTCTGGGAGCCTCATTATGGCCAAAGATCAAGAGGGCGCCCTGCAGCAACACTTGTTGACACCCTGGAGCGTGACTCTGGCATAAACCGCTGTGACCTACCAGCTATCATGAAGCGAAGAGACCAGGGCCCAATATTAGCAAAGAATTGGCGCTTACGTCAAGCGTATTGTAAGAGTTAGCAGGCAATTCTTGCTTGTGTGCCTGCGTACTCCATGTTACTAGGCATTCTTCGCTTACACAGCCAGCGCAGAAATTCGGCACTTGCACGCTAAGCGGAGAATGGTGATCATAAGCGCAGAGTTCAGCAATTAGCTGAGCCATGAAATTGGGCCCAGTGTCAGCAATGCCCGAACTCACTCAATTTGATGATGCTTGATTTTGCTGAGACTTAGGAGGTGGCTCTAGGCAGCATCACGTTTGTTGATTACTTTTCCCCCTCATTAACTCATGTAACTGTTAGACTTTTTCTTACTTTGAAAAAAATTAACAAGGGATGAATTTTTTACCTGATTGATGGATCCGACGGCGGTATGGTTGCTCAGCTTGGTCACTTCGTTAGCAACACACCAGAGTTTGAAACAAGTTAATAAATCTACAACACAAAAGTTTGAAACGAGTTAGAATATCTTCAACTAAAGAGTTTGAAATGAGTTAGCAATGAGTTTGCAAATCCACAACACACAAGTTTCAAACTAGTCAGCAAATCTACAACTGAAAAGTAGCAAACCTACAACACGAGTTTGATATGAATTAGCAAATCTACAACTCCTAAGTTTAAAATAAGTCAGCAATTCTACAACTCCTGAGTTTAAAATGAGTTAGCAAATCTACAACTCCTGAGTTTAAAATGAGTCAGCAAATTTACAACTCCTGAGTTTGAAACAACTCAGGTAATCGATGGTATAAATGGTGTTCATTGAGTCAAGCCGAAGTAAACTGAAAATTTTTACTCTTAAGAAACTCACCGATGTAAGACATATACCACTGCTCCTGTAACTCCATGCTGATCTTGTCTTGAACCCTGTCTCCTAAGACAATGAGTGCAGAAACTGCCATTTGAACATCTCCCTGAAAGTAAGGACCATTCTATCTTATTAATCACTTGTTATTAATCAACAAAAAAAAAATCCATATATTTTTACTGTGCAATACAAAATCAATCAAACTCGTACCTAGCCAAGGGTATGATGTTGGAAGGTTGATGCCATTCGGCGGAGTATTTTGGACGATAAAGGAGGGTCTATTTTCAGGGACACTTTTTGCATAGTTGCTTAAGCTTACAATTTGATTTTCCACAAAATGTTTTTTTGACAGACCCAGGTTACCAGTCAAAACACCATGCGATGTAATTTTCTTTTGGCTGGTCCCCTGCTCTTATTCAAGCAGATAAATTTATTTTTGCAAAATTACCAGCCTACCTGATTTGCGTAAAAAGACAACATGTCGGTAACTATTGGCATGAATTTGACGGAAAGTTGAAGAAACGGCAGTTGCTTGGCAACGGAGGGGTTGATTGCCGGTGCAACAAGAATCTGGTTACCAAGGCCAGCAGAGTCTGGTTCTGCATCTAGTAGTTCACTGTAAGGGTAAAAGAAGGGTACAGTTACTACATTTAGAAGCTGGTGTCATGGCCGATACTCAGGATCTGGTGTTTCTGATCAGCAGAGTGTGGGTTCGAGTCCAGGTCACTGCAACCGTGTCCGTGAGCAAGATAATTGCTTTGTCCATTGGATGGGACAGTAAGCTACAGTTCCCCTGTACTGGGATTGGTAGTGCATGTACAAGAGTCCAGGGGTCGATTTCACACAGATAGTCCTAACTTAGGACTAGTCCTAGGAGTTATTACAAATTTAAGGCTAGTCCTATAAGTTAGGATGAGTAACTCGTCCTAATTCAAGATAAGACTAGTCTTAACTCTTTGTGATATCCACCCCAGAACACTGATCTCGGAAGTGTTTCTGATTCACATAGCAACCTCCTTGGTTTACACTCATATCAAAAATACCAAGGGCAAATCAAAGGGTGAACCGACATAATTATGGTCAAACCATAGACCTTTGACATATGACATCTCCCTGTACTTGTACTAGTGCACAGCATGTCTTCCCAAGTCAAATAAAGGGTGAACGAAATTTCCGGACCCAGTGCAAACCTAATATGTTAGTCAATCATTGGCAATAAAGGAGAATCTAGGTGAAGTTGAGGTGGGACTGTGTGGGAAGGTAAACAGATCATGAATATTCATTTTTGTGTGTAGGTTCTTCCACACAGTCATGCCCCACAGGAATCTTAAGATATATTTTGTGAAAATTAAAAATTTTCATCTTCAACAGTGCCCTCATCAAAAAGACAATCGTGATTAAGCCTTTTTAAAATAAAATATTGATTTATTTATTTATAAATAAATATGACAGACCGCCAACATAGGGCTAGCTAGATGGTAGAGTGCCGGCACGTTAATCCGGAGGTCGCATGTTCAAGTCCCCCTCTAGTCAAATATTTTTGTTCAACCCCAAATAAATAAATATGATAACAAAACTCATCAAATGACTCACGCAGAAATGGACTCTTTGCGGAGTTTGTAGTGCGACTGATCTGGCGAAGGGGGCCTGAAAATCAACAGAAAAATATGAAATGATTTTAGTTTTGAAGATTTAACAGAGAGATAGATGTTTCAAATGTCAAAGACCGTACTTTATTCATACTTTATGCTCACATACCTGTAAGTATCAAGGATTTCATGCCTCTGTGAGAATGCTTCGTTCGGTAACGTCCAATTGTCTACGTTCAATCCACCATTGTCGTACTCGAACATCTCGTCAGCATCCCCTTCTCCATCCTCCCGCACCTGCTCACCGTAAAAGAAATCAGCCACGCCCGCACCTCCATCTTGGGTCCAGTTGAGAGGCTCGACGGCAGCCACGTGCCCTGGTTCCAGCTCGCTGTCGCTCAGGGCTGAATCTTCATCCGTTTGTCCCGAGGTAGACTCCACTGTTGGGTTGTCTGTCGGTTGAGGTGCCGTCGTATGAGTGTCATGACTACTCGCTGAAAAAAGGTGCGATTGAGGATGGAATTGAGGTAATGATAAACACGGGTGAGTAACTTTCACTGTGAGTTTTCTGGTTCTCAAACTGGGTACCAGTCACAAACAATATACATTATATGGTGTTTTGGCTGGTAACCTGTTGCAGTTCAGCAAATTACTTCTTAACTAAGCAATTTGTTGTGCTAAGACATTTATATTCCTATTTTTCTATGAAAATACCAAGTGTGAAAAATCCGGGCTACCTTTCTCTGCTTCAATCTGCTTCAAACTGTCGCTGGTCGTTGATCCAGATTTATAACCTTTCTTGGCAATGGGATTATCAGTGTAGATTAGCTTAAGCATGTTCCACGTCTGAGCGACCTTTAAGTGACACATAAAAACAGTTCACTATGAGTTTAATAAAGAATTTCATATCCTAACCCTTCCACTCTTGGTAACATTTTCCAGTCAGTTGACCAACCATTTCAAACCATTCAGCTATGCAGATTGTGTCTGGTGGCACAACTGTGCACATGGATGTACTGTGTAGATGCATCCATCACATGATATCATACTGCATAGATAGTTTATCTATCGTTCAAAACCATAGTGGATGATATTAAACAGTCAAATAGTAGGAGGGTTAAAGCAGTAACATATTATTTCAAAAAGGGTCGGCAAATTCAAGTGAAAATAAAATGATTAGGGGAATTTTCAGAACTGAATTTCTGATGTTTCATTTTTTGATCTGATTATTTTTACCTGGTGTCTGCCAAGTTCACGGGAAACATTGGCGTTATGCTCGCAAAGTTCAGCAAAGGGTTTTCCAGTCAACTTGTATCGCTGAGCTGTAGCGACGAACACATCTGAAAACTGGACAGAAAATTTGACGACGTTGTCAGATGCAAAGTTGTTTCTAATTATCCAAAAGGAAACTGTTGAGACGATAGCGGGTGTCCCCCGCTAATCGGTCTTTTCAAATTGTACTCGGCAATGAGAACAGTAGAAAAGGATTGCGGAGGGGGTTGTCGCTTTAATAGATGTTAAGTTTGCATTGGGGACAAAGAATATAAATCGTTTTTACCCTTACACTGATGTGTATTAAGTAAGCACTCTATACTCAGTACTTTCCAGAGTTCTGTGAAAAAAAAAAAAACCACAGGCAAATCACTCGGGTGGGATTCAAACCCACGACCGTTGCCATGTAGAGCATCTGGATGTCTTACCACTAGACCACTGAGCTAGCCCAGTGGCTAGAGGCAGTTCGAATCCTTTGTTTTAGCAGCGGGTACCGCAACGATTTAATAGAAGTTTGCATCGGTGATAAAGAATATAATTTGTTTTTACCCTTACACCGATGTGTATTAAGCACTGTATACTTAGTACTTTCCCTGTGAAAAAATGCCTGCTATCGTCTCAACAGTCTCCCATTCACCCTGTGCAATAAGGTCACAGGTAGCTACTGTCTGACACTTGCCAAGATTATTGTGATGATAAAGTCACCTGAATTTGGCCAATACCACGCGAGTTTGAATAGTGCCGTTCCACCCTGTTGACTTACTGCATTTGTATCTTTCTTATTGTAAACCAGCATGGAGCTCTGGTAGGGCCGGAAGACTTCTGGTAACCCCGCTGGTCCCCTACGCCTGAATGTCATAGGGTTGCGTGTACTGGAATAGTTGGTTGCCAGCATCTGGCTCTCCGTTTGGCTGGAATCGCCCATCAGGGCGTGGCAGACGTCGCCATAGATACTGAGTGACACACCCACCGGACACTGTAAGAACAAAACAAAAGAACAACAAACGCAAGAAATTAGAAACTGATCCAGCCCAGTGACCATATTTCAAAGGGTTGAATCAGTATCAATGTTAACCCTCCTACACTTTGTATCATTTTCCAGCGAGTTTACCGACCATTTGAATCTATTCAACTGCACTGCGAGTGTGTGGCATAACACAACTATGCACAGAACTAATTTTGTACATGTGTGTAGTGTGTAAATGAATTAAATTATATTGCAGGCTGGCATAGTTTATGTAACATTCAAAACCACAGTGGATGGTTCAGACAGTAGGAGGGTTGACTGTGTACTGTGTAGATGCATTCACCAAATATCATATTGCAGATTAATATAGTTTATCTATCATTCCAAACCACAGTAGATAATATTGAATGGTCAGACAGTATAAAGGTTAATGGCAGATTACATTTTGAGCTTCAAAGCTTACTGGATCTTTTCCAAAAATGATTCATACACAGCCCTGGACTATTTCACTCCCTTCTTAAAATGTCAACTCTTTCCCTGAGATGAATTCTTACCACGCTGTCTGCAGGTCTCTTAGCGTCTTTGAAGATGTGTTGGTAGAGAAATCCATCTTTACCTCCGGAGACAAAGCAGTGAGGGTCTCTCCACACCACACCTTACAGAAAAAAAATGGTATTCAACAATTTGTATTTTTTGTATTGATTTATTTATTCTGGTTGTGAAGCGTACTTAAGCGAACTTAGAGAGTACAAAGTGTATTACCGTAGTTCGGCATAACCGTAGTTCGGCATAACATATGTGGCGTGTCGTGGCCTAGCGGTTAAGAGCACTGGATTCAAGCTCTGGTGTTTGATCAGCAGAGTGTGGGTTCGAGTCCCGGTCATGACACTTGTGTCCTTAAGCAAGACACTTAACCATGATTGCTTCGTAAAGTTGGGGAGGTAGTGCTTTCTGCTCTACCAGCCAGGCTTCTGATGGATGATACCCAAGCCTACATCCGTATGGACTGTAAAGGGGGTAACCCTGTTTCAGCCCCAGGAGTAGGTGGCAACGGCCCCTGGAAAAAATAGTTGATTGTAGCCCACACCTTGAAGTGGCCTTCAGGCCTTGTGTGTCTGGCGACTTGCATAAAAAAAATTAATAAATAAAAAAATAATGTCGCAGTCCAGCGGAACATTGATGCAGTTTTCTGGATTGCGGCTGTATACGGACAGGAATTTTATTTTGAACCAAGAACGTGGCTGACTCTTGAGACACTCTTCCAAAGATTGTTTTTCTTCTATGGAACAAAGGTTGTTTCGCTCTCAGCTCTCTACCCTTCAAGAGTGAAAAACTCTTTCCCCCTAAAAAATCTCTAATACCTGTTGCCATATCTTTGTGCTCTTCGAAAACGGCGAACGGCATATAGGGTCTACGTATATCCCATACACACACTGCCTGGTCGACGACCTGCGAGCAGCTAGCAATGTGGGACTTCTTCTCTGGTCGCCACTTGATGCGGGCTACCGATGCGATACAGTAGACGGTGTTCTCGGCTGTGAGTTTGTTCTCCGCATTGTCTTGCAATCTCCAGATCTATCGGAGAAGATTTCCAACTTTGAAATACTTCCACCAATAATCACAGCAGTATTCCTATGACTCGGCCATTGATTCCTTGAAGCAAATGCACTAAACAAACTGGCCCGACATGCTATATATTAAATCATTCTTGAGACATTGCATGGTGAGGTATCAATGTATATTCGGTTTGCGGTAACACCATGTGTATATCTACTTTGCTGTGTAGATTTGTTCTTTTGGAACTAGGTCTTACTTTATTCTACTGCCGCGGAGTAGATTTTGGAAATTCGGGAGACTACTCAGTTCCGAAAAGAACTGTCCTATTACCTGAATTTCCGAGATCTACGCCGCGGCAGTAGAATAAAGCAAGACCTAGTTCCCAAAACAAATCTACACAGCAAAGTCGATATATACATGGTGTTACCACAAACCTATATATTGCTGTCACTAATTTGCTAGTGATAAAAATTTGCATACCTTTTCTACGGTTCTTTTTTATCGTTTTTCATAAAACTTCGTAAACGCTTCATTGACGACGCCTACCTTTATCAGCCTATCCCTGCCACACGTTGCGATTAAGTTTCGATCTTCAGGGTGCCAATCTAACGAGAACGCTGGTCCGTTATGGGCCATGTAATCCAACAATACTTTATCACTCCATCGGAAATCCCACATCTGATTGAAAAATGAAACAACAGAACATTAAATGAATTTAATTTATGAATTCTTGCATGGACCAAATTCTCAAATGGACCCTTTTTATGTTGTCGCTATAAGTCATGTTTCCTGTCTGCAACAGCAACAATGAGTACTGATTCCCAAAAGACCGACTATTTAATCCTTCCAACCTCGGTTTGGGTACATTGATTTTGATGGGGTGAAAAACCAAGATGGTTGCACAAAGAAAAACTTGAATAACCATAGTTAACCCTCCTACTCTTGGTACCGATCCCAGCCAGTTGACAAAAAAATTGAAATCATCAAACTGCACAGGTTGTGTCTGGTGGCAGATCTGATCACAGAACTAACAATGTAGGTATGTGTGTAGTGTGTAGATGCATTCACCACATGGTATCAAAGTGCAGGCGGGCATAGTGTATCTATCAGCCAAAACCACATTAAAATCCACCGTGGATGATATTGAATGGTCAGACAGTAGGAGGGTTGACTTTGTACTCAGGACGCCCATTCATCACATGATAACAATAATGCAGGCCGGCATATAGTTCATCTTCCGCAACAACTTGGGTGATGTTAAATGGTCAGACAGTAGGAGGGTTAACTGTGTGTTGTGCTAATGGATTTGTATGGATTTAGGGATTTTAGATACCTGTAGGTTCCCACTGTCTGCTGTTGCCGCAAACGTGAAGTAGTTACTGTGTGGCCTGAACTGAATATCTCTTATACTCTCATTCTGCTTCCCGAACGTAGATTCACACTTATTGGTTCTTAGATCCTGCAAAAAAAGACATCAACATTTAATGAAAGATTGATCACCCATTAGGAAAAAAGAAATAGCCCCCCCCCCACCCTTTCACTTCTGCAGACCTGGGTACAATCCGACCTTGCATTGGAGCCTTGCATAGTACATTCGGTATTTATAGGGTTGCGCATCTACGTTTATTTTCCTAAATGGTAAAACGGAACTTGTGACTTCCGGTAAATCCGTTTTTAACCCTTTATGGAAAGATCACTCTAAAACGTACAAAAAACTTCATGGTGCCGTCCTGTGAGCCACTGAGCAGAATGTACCACTCCGATGGGTGGAAGCAGACTCTATTGACTGTTCGAGCGTGGTCAGTGAACTCTTGGTCAAGCTTATTGCCTTGGTGTTTGTTTAAGTCCCAGGTGCAGACATGGCCATTGGTTGCTCCTGTGGCTAGAATGTGATCTGTGGGGGAAAACAAATGGACAGAAGTTTATTGTTTGGGGTTGAACAAAGAAAACTTGACTAGAGCGGGACTTGAACCTGTGACCTCCGCATTGATGGTCAAGTGTAAAATGAATGGTCATCTTACCTTTGGTAGGGTGCCACATAACATCAGTGCAGCAGTATTTCAGAGTTTTCCGACCCACCCTCAGGTCTAGCTTCTCTTTGAAGCACGTTTCCTCAACGCTGAAGATTTTAAAGACTGAAAAAAACAAAAGTTTCATCGTTAAAGGGTGACTTTCAGTGCAACGATGTCAAGTTAAATGAATGATGGTAGATTTCCATAAAACTGTGTGCACTTTGTGCCTGTTCATCTCTGACCTCCGACCCAGGTAGTTCTTATTTTTACATTTACAATGGTTTTACTAATTCAACTGTACCACAAAAATACCAACCTGATCTTCCAGCTACGACGACTTGGGATGTATCTGCACAAGAGCTGATTGCATTGATGCATGGTTTGTTGATGCTTTCATCCACCTTAACACCCATGGTCATGTGACCCATGATGCTGCGGACTACAACAAAAAAGAAACAAGATCAACTTTTTTTATTTTCGGAAACTGGCAACTTCCCGGGTTAACAAGATAGGGAGCCCATGATCTTTGGCCGAGTGGTTAAAGAGTTCGAGTGTGGGTTTGAGTCATGGTCATTGCACTTGTGTCCGTGTGTCAATTTCATACGGCTGTTTTTTTATTTATTTTAACAACAAATACAATGCTTGCAAAATTTTCTGCTTATAATATAAGTTATAAAAGCAATAAAAATACAAAAAGCAGGGTATCGCTCAGATCAGAGTCAGACAAAGATTGTACACGTGATCATGCTGGTAACCTTACTCTGGCATGGAGGAAGGATCCTACTTGTATGATTCTGGTTAGCACAACTGTATTGTGCTTAGCAACTTCTTGTGCTTAAAAAGCAGCTCTATTTTGTATTTTAGTCTATGTCTTGATTTGAAATTTGGCCCTGCCTGGCCTGGCTTAAAAAATGATCAACCAAAATGTTGAATTGAACTAACCTCCGTCTGTTACAGATCTTGACATTTTGAATCCCTTTTAATTACATAAATGATTACTTCAAATTCAAATTAACTTTGAAGCAGATTAAAGTAGAGTCAGCAAACTCAAGACAACATTTCTTGATCGGTCGAGTCGATTGATCACCTTCGCGGTGTTTTGTGTGTAGATTATACGTGTGTGAATGTTGTTATATTTTCAAGTCTGGTTCATCGGCTCGGTCCAAAATGAACACAATAATGATATTGTCAGTGTGAGCCGACTCGACCGTATACAGAGCAACCAGACTGAGAAAAATTCCCATAATGCACCTAAAATAGAAAATGTCTGCGCGTTAAGAAAGAGAGTGCACTTTTAATCAAAAAAAGTATCCCAATCCATCGCAGAAAACAAACCAAAAAGTAACGAAATTTGCAGTACATTTACTAAACAACACGTTATACAACAGCACTGTGATATTGTTGAACACTCTAACGGTGTATTTCACGATGAAATTATGCTGTATTTTTTACTAGTTTTGGGGTCGTAGCTTAGCTTTGATCAATGCAAGGACATTGCTGATGACGTAAATGAAAGCAACCATCATACGTGTACAAATTCGAATGGCTGCTAAATAAAAATTCAGTGCGGATGGAACAATTGTTTTGATAATCTACGCTAAATTCTTACACTAATTTGCAGCACCGAGACAGATTCAGTACATGGAAACACCTAGTTTGTAAATTTACAGGGATAGCGTGCCAGTATTTAATGTTCAAGCCGACAAAAGGATGCTGATGAAATAACTTTGGAAGCGCATTTTTCGTTGGGCTCAACGGACCGACAAAAGAAGGCTTGCTGACCGCGCCGGGGATGAGCAGGTTTACCCCGGCAGTTGGACACAGGGATTTGTGGCTGCCTGTAGCATGGTAGCGGACTTCGTGGTCTGGCTGGACATTTTTCATATGGTAAGGATTAATATTATTCATTTGTGATATGACTCGGAAGTTTTGGGTTTTTTTGCATGAAAAATTGGGGGCGGGGCGGGATTGGGAGGTGGAGTTCATGGTGGGGGGGGGGGGTGAAAAGTTGAAGATAAGAGTATTGCACTGGCAGTAGAAACAAATTAAAAGACACCTTGATGTTGGTTATTTAGTTGTTTATTTATTATTTTTTCTACTTTACAAATTTATTTCAGATTGGTGAGATTGGGAAACAAACAATTTTGGCAAAAATTAGGCTAGCCTAAATTAGAATAAACAAAACTTAAAATTAAACAAAGTGAAAGTGGCAGTTGGTTTTGGCAGCAGATTAAAAAATAAGATTTAGCACATGAAAGGGAACTCTTCATTGAATAGTTCCATTCCAAATTTAGGAAAACTTATTAATTTGGGGGTATCTAGTAGTACTAGTACTATTTCAGTATTTGCAACAATTTATAGTCGCATTAGGCCAGTATTTGTCAGGATTTTGCCTGCTTGCATGCCTTTTTCAGGGATCTTTCTGTGTCTTCAAGACATGAATGCTCATCAAGTAGTTGCGTTTGGGGGGTTACAATTATCGATGGTTGCAACTGACCATCAAGACATGAATGCTCATCAAGTAGTTGCATTTGGGGGGTTACAATTATCGATGGTTGCAACTAACCATCAAGTGGAAATACACAGCCCCCCCCATGTCCAATCCTCTAGTTTTACATTATGGTGTGGTAAAGTCTGAAATACTTTTATGAAATCTTATGAACTTTCAGCTGGTTTCATTCTTGTACAGTCACACTCATGACTCATGTTACAACCTAAGTCGGGTCCGTGTCCAAATTGGTGGCTATGGATTGGTCACGACATTGACATGAGCTAATGCATTGAATGCCCATAGCCAACAGCCATAGCTGTCAATTCCGACACGGTCCAACTTGTGAACATTTATTGATTCAACGCCGAAGGAGCAAGATGGGGAACTCGGGCTGAAATCTAAAATGTGTACTGGATTCCATTTCAGCCAGCAACTCTTTTGATGCAACAATAAATCAGTGATGACAATGACCACTTCCGACCATTGCTATGAATGAACCCAAAAACTTTGCTCGCTGAAATTGCGCCCATGTGTATTTTATGTCCTACAATAGATAGAGCTTTAGTTACCTATCTTGTTGCACCTTCGGCCCTCTATAATCTTTATGCTCAAATTTAGCCTGCTTAAGAATCAACTGGTGAGAAAAGCTTGCTTTGCGAATAAATTTATACCACTCAATCTAAGCAGGGTCCATGCACAAGCTAGCATATCGTGCCCATACGTGCAAACTGCAGTCAATATCCATAGAATGCTCCAGATTGCACAGTAGGGTTTTTAAAACCAAGATAAACACCAAGTAGAAAACATTCCAAAGACTTTGTTTCAATTCAGCGTGCATTGGCCAAACATTAAAAAAATTCGGTCCAGAATGCCCCACCGTTTTGAAAAAACCTGGGGAGAACCCTGTCAAGGTTTTCAAAGAAGACAATAAATAGTTGAGATTTTATTCAGTGATAAAGTGTTTGGGAATATTTTTAATTTTGTAGAGATTTGTTTTCTTGAAATTGTAAGAGGTAATCCATTCTGGTAAACAGAAACTGATGTCTTATCAAGGTTCTCTCAATGCACAAGCTAGCATATTAGGCCGATAAACATGAAGTAAACAACATTCCGAGGACCTAATTTCAGTTCAGCCTGCTTAGGCCAAACTTTCAAAACTTGGGTTCGGGAATGCTAGTTTAAAAAAATATTGGGGAAGCCCCTGGCACATTTTTTCGATTTTTTTTCTTTATACACCAATGTGTCATAAGCACTCTCTGGGGAAAAAAAAACACAGGCCGCACGGCTGAGGTATGAACCAACAAACCTTGCATTCGGGAGCAGGCCCAATGTCATAAAGCTATTATGCTGAAAAATCTGCTTAGCAAATTTATTTGCTAAGCATGAAAAGAGTGGGGCACCAGTCGCAGCAATAGTAACTGTATGGTATTCTGACTTGTACTTACTTTTGCTAAGCAAGAACTTTTTGTACTTACAGACTTTTTGAAATTGATCCCAGATGTCTTAACCGGCAAACAATTGAGCTTACCTATTTTGACTTCTGTGATAAAAACATTGACTTTTTTGCATACGCAGATATTACTGATGAAAGGCCAAATTAATACTGTTTCAATAAGCCATCTGCGAGTTAGATTTGAATAAAGTCTTGTACAATGACTTGCTTAGTCACAAGCTACCACTTACATTTGAATTCCTCAGACTATAAAGACCGTTGCCATGTCAAATGGTACGGGGCAAGCTTTTGTATAGCAACCTCCAGTTGAGCAAACCCTGGTACCATTGTGCCATACACATTTATTTAGAATTGTGTATGGGTGTTCACTGTCTCTTACGTATCTACGCAAAAGCTTGCCCCAAATTATGTGACATAGCAAATGTCTCTACAATATTCAAATCTAGCACGCAAATGGCTGTAACAGTTGTAACTGGATCAACTTATGTTAAGTTGGGACAATCTTTAAATTGGCGGTGAGGGGGGGGGGGGACCTTGATTTAATGTAATGAACAATTTTCTGACAACTTAGTTTGGATTGTAGATTTGCTGTTTAGAATATATTGTGAAATGTTTTGCTAATGGAAAGACATGAATTCTAAATAATGAAGGCATGATATTCAGAATTTTTTCCCACTTTAGTCTGATTTCTGAATTTTTTACCCTTGAAAAAATTAGCAGAATAATAGACTGAAAAGTCCAAATTAAAGCCTTCAACATGCTGTACATGTATGTAGGCCAGCCCTTGTACCCAATTTTTTTTCCAAAGACCAAACAAGCCTGATAATGTTTTTGTTTTTTTATCCAACCAATAAATGATTTATTTAAATAATGTATTTGTCCTATTGCGGACACGTATTTTGCAACATAAACTTTTTTTTTAAAGTCACCTTGTTCTGCAATCATGTAGTTTTGAATACATTAATTTTTACATACCGCCACCCAAATATGCATGATTTGCGATTGATCACTAGTCAGTTATCCATTTCACTTCGAAACAATAGACATGTTCTTTCTATTTTAACCCAACGCTCCTACTGTCTGACCGATCAATATCATCCACTGTGATGTTGAATGATAAACTATGCCAGCCTTCAATATGAAATGTGGTGAATGCATACAATACACAAATGTACCCAGTTTGTTCTGTGCAAAGTTGTGCCATCATACACTGCCCTTGTAGATTGAATGGTTTCAAATGGGTGGTTAACTCACTAAAAAATGGGACCAAGAGTAGGAGGGTTAATACAGAGAGTGGCTCAGTACTAACAGTACTTGAAAAAAAACACATTTTTATCCCTCCCCATCTAAAACGTTACTCCCTTTTTGTACATTTACAATCTACATAACATGTTCATTAAAATCCCCTCCTACTGCAATATGATATCGTGTAGTGAATATGCACGCATGAAGCTCAGTACACAGTCGACTAATCTTACATTAAACCCTCCTACTAAAATTTATTTAACAATGACAGGAATGAGGTATTTATTATCCATTTGTAAAACACAAGACCACTGGACCTGTGCAGTCTTGAGTTAACTTGAGTTAACTGGAGTCTGAGACTAAAATCACTTGATGCGGTCCTGCGGTCCTGTGGTCCTACGTTCCTGTGGTCCTACGGTCCTGTGGTCCTGTGGTCCTACGTTCCTGTGGTCCTACGGTCCTGTGGTCCTGTGGTCCTGTGGTCCTGTGGTCCTGTGGTCCTACGGTCGTGTGGTCCTGTGGTCCTGTGGTCCTGTGGTCCTGTGGTCCTGTGGTCCTACGGTCGTGTGGTCCTGTGGTCCTGTGGTCCTGTGGTCCTGTGGTCCTACGGTCCTGTGGTCCTGTGGTCCTACGTTCCTGTGGTCCTACGGTCCTGTGGTCCTGTGGTCCTGTGGTCCTACGGTCGTGTGGTCCTGTGGTCCTGTGGTCCTGTGGTCCTGTGGTCCTGTGGTCCTGTGGTCCTGTGGTCCTACGGTCGTGTGGTCCTGTGGTCCTGTGGTCCTGTGGTCCTGTGGTCCTGTGGTCCTGTGGTCCTATGGTCCTGTGGTCCTGTGGTCCTGTGGTCCTGTGGTCCTACGTTCCTGTGGTCCTACGGTCATGTGGTCCTGTGGTCCTGTGGTCCTGTGGTCCTGTGGTCCTGTGGTCCTGTGGTCCTGTGGTCCTACGTTCCTGTGGTCCTACGGTCCTGTGGTCCTGTGGTCCTACGGTCCTGTGGTCCTGTGGTCCTGTGGTCCTGCGGTCCTGCGGTCCCTGCGGTCCTGTGGTCCTGCGGTCCTGCGGTCCTACGGTCCTACGGTCCTGCGGTCCTGCGGTCCTGCGGTCCTGTGGTCCTACGGTCCTACGGTCCTGCGGTCCTGCGGTCCTGCGGTCCTGCGGTCCTGCGGTCCTGCGGTCCTGCGGTCCTGCGGTCCTGCGGTCCTGCGGTCCTGCGGTCCTGCGGTCCTGCGGTCCTGCGGTCCTGCGGTCCTGCGGTCCTGCGGTCCTGCGGTCCTGCGGTCCTGCGGTCCTGCGGTCCTGCGGTCCTGCGGTCCTGCGGTCCTGCGGTCCTGCGGTCCTGCGGTCCTGCGGTCCTGCGGTCCAGTGTAAATTTCAAGCCCTGCTCTATTCAAGCCTGCAATATGAGATCACACAGAACTAATATAAACAGTACAAATATATTTTTGTGCGCAGTTGTTTAATCATGTGCACAGTTTATTGGCTCAATATGGTTCATCAACTTGCTGGCAAATGTTACCCAAAGTTAAATTAATTATTATTATTATTTTTTTTTTTATGGTAACAGAATACTCGGGCAGTTCCAATTTGCTCGTTTAATTGTTCTGGGTTTTTTTTGCACTGTAAGCTGTAAACTGACACCATTTATTTGAAATGTTTAAATAAGTAATTAATGGGGATTGTATAATTTTATCATCCCCAACGTTCCTTTCAATTGGTACATGGTTTCTAGGGAATCTGCCTGTCTTTTGGATAGCATGTTTTGAATTTATCTTTGATTTTACATGTTAAAGTATTTGCTTGTAACAACAGTTGTGGCAGGCCTGGTACATCGCAGAGGCAGTTGCCTCCATGCTTCTGGTCATTTCCTTGTGCCCTTTGAAATGACACAGTAAAATTATCTATTTCAGAGAGTTGCCCTTTACAGAGAAGAAACTGCCTCACCCTTACAACTATCGGTTATAGATTACTGCTTTTTACCTGTGTTAGATGCTGAAGTACAAAGGTTGAGTTTCTATTTCTGTTTTGTGTCTGCAGATCCACATAAAGGCAACAGCAAAGTAAATATTTGATGAAGCATCTCAACGAACACGTCAATTCCATTGGTTAAAAATGCCCGGTCCACAGCAGTCCTCAGGCAGCCGTAGCCGTATGTACCGTGAGAGTAGCCCTCCAGCTAGCTCAAGCCGAAGCCGTGTCTACCACGATGATAGCCCTAACACTAGCTCAGGCCGTAACCGAGTCTATCACCAAGATAGCCCTTCCACTAGCTCAAGCCGTAGCCGTAAGCACAAGAAGACTTCTAGGCATAAGCACAAACGCTCAAGGGAACGGGAGCGAAGAGAACAGGTTCCTGAGGTCAAGCCTCTAGTTGAGTATGACGACATTAGCAGTGATGAGGAGGTGTACTTGAGCCCTTCCCCACCTGTACAGTTTGTCTCAGAAACTAAAGGAAGCAAGAGCCACCACCGATCAGTTTCGCCGGCAACAGCTTTGAAAGAATACAGAAATGTTCAAGAGGAAAGAAACTCCCCACATTTACGGACTTCTTCAGGAAGTAGCAGGTCTTCTCGACCTGGACACAGTGCTGTAGAGCAGCCAAAGGCCTACAGACATAAATCTCCACCAAACCCTCCAAGGGCTTATCAAGCATCTCCAGATCCCATCAGAAAAGTAGAGAGCAAGCGATCTCGTTCTCCCAAACAAAGCTCTCGGCATGCGTCCCCAAGCCTGTCCAGGAAGAAACGATCGGATAAGAGCCAACGTTCCAGACGCAGTCCAAGCCCAAGTCCATTGCGTAGAAGGCGTACATCAAGGTCATCTAGTAGAAGTCCCACTTACAGGTAAGTATAAATGCACAACCATTGACAGAGACAAGTCTTTTATAGGACACAAATCCAACTTGTTGCCTCTTCACAGTTTACTTTTTTATTTTTGGATAAATCAAGCTTTTATCTTGGAGCTAATTTTTGTACGTATGCTATTAACCTTTCATTGAGAAACCATTTTTCAGTGTTAGTTTAAATAATTTTGATGATGTTTATTTCTTACGTGTAACACACATGTTGTGAATAAGATGTTTGCATTGCTGTATTCTGTACCATGCTAACGGTTTCTTTCAGTAGGAAGCGTTCCCGAAGATCAAGAAGCTTCAGCAGGAGCCCCTATCGCTCTCGGTCAAGATCAAGTTCAAGGAGCTACCAACGACGCAGGAGCCGCAGTCCCATTTTTGACTTCTCCACAGCCAAATTTAAAATGGGCCTGGGCTCGGAGTTAAAAAAACACAAGAAGATTGTGGAGATTAAGTCCATGGATGCAATGGCAAATAAGGGAATATCACGGAAGGGTGTAGTACAGGAGGTGCAGTCACCTGCCACACCGCCAACCCTACCTTCAAAGAGCTACATGCAGCACAGCGAAAGCCCAATTAAAGTTACTATAAAAAATGAGGCTGCCATAAGCAGGGTTAAGGAAGAGTCTCCAGAAAGGACAGTGATGGAGGTGCCCAGCCTCCGCAATCAACCCTTTCAAAACTTACTGATCAGGAAGGAAGTGAAACCTGAAGTTAAGACTGAGCCACCCCTTCCCGCTCCTGCCACCAAACCTCCTCTTCCTCAAGTTCCAACCCTACCTCCTCTTCCTCTGCCTCCAATGATTGATGAGAAACGTTATGACACGCCTCCTCGAGTTAAGGAGGAAAAGCCTCGGCTGACGATGAAGGATCTTCCGCTGCCACCGTCTGCACCAAAGTCTGCGACGAGCTCTCCACGTCCAACACCCACCGTACATTCCAAGTTGTTGAGGGAGGCGAAGCCAATAGTCAGTCATAAGAGGGAGAGGATTAAGAAGAGGAGGGTGGAACAGGTGTCTAATGAACCCAACTGGGGAGAGCGGTGTGTGGATGTTTTTGATATTGTGGATCAGGTCGGGGAAGGGACTTATGGGCAGGTGTACAAGGCAAGAGACAAGCAAACAGGTCTGTATTCTGATTTTAAGCTTCAGTAGACTATGTCTAGGAATTTATATCGACCAGTCAAAGAAGGGGTTTGATTAGTAATTGCTTTTTGATTTAGTAATGTCTTTTAAATGTCCTTTGCTCTATCAAGGTAATGGACAGTTACATCTGCTACTCCCAATCCTGTATCTGTATCAAAATTGAAAAGAAAGTGAACATGTATTATGGTTTTCCAAACTGATCGCTATTACCTTTGGCCTGCAATTTTTTTTTATTTTTTTAAATGCTTTATGAGTATAATTCCTGGACTTAGCCTTGGTGTCCGTTTTCTGATATTATTTGTTTCCTCATGATATAGAAGTGCTCTTTTAGGGTGGATGAAACCTCCATGCTAAATATGTCCAGCCTGACACTCTAAGCTTTTGTCATGTCTTTAGGTGAGTTGGTCGCCCTTAAAAAGGTCCGGACAGACAATGAAAAAGAGGGTTTTCCCATCACAGCTGTCAGAGAAATCAAAATCTTAAGACAGCTGAACCATGCCAGTGTCGTCAATCTTAGAGAGATTGTCACTGATAAGCAGGATGCCCTAGACTTCAGGAAAGATAAAGGTGAGTCTTCAGATCGCAGGCTCTGTTTCTTGCTGGTATTCTTTAACCCCTTACTCCCGGGGCCCACTTGCCTCAAAGGTGACCTCAATCGTCCTCTCCTATGTCACTTCACACCAAGATGTTTGGACTTAAATGAGATTGGATTGCCTAACCCAGTGATAAGGAATTGGTGTTTTGGACCTACAGCCCTTAATCCTTGTAAGTCCTTCGTCATTTTGGCAAAGAGAATACCGAAGGATTTGGGAGGGTTAGTTCAATGTTCCACCACTCAGAACGGCAACCACTCAGAGTCGGAGTACTTATCAAAGATTTATTAAAATCGAAAGCTTGCTGTGAGCTTACCCCCTAAGAAAATGCTCTGTGTTAAAATGTAGTATCGCGGCTCTTGTTTGTTTTGTGCGAACATCCAGGGTATTTTAAGTGTGATGCGATCTTTTCACACTTTCGAAATCATGTGTAATGTACATGCTAATTTAGGAGATTTAGGAGATTTTTGCACTGACACGACAGTATGAATTTTTCGCACTTACACAAGATATATTTACAAAGTTTGTATACCCTGTGGGGAAAAGTCCTAGGCCATCAACAAATAATGCTTAGTGGGGGGCACCCCTATGAGAGAAGTATTTCAAGCCTGGTACCTCGCTCTTGGAAGGACAAGGTAGATTTCCCTTAATAGTAAAGGGCATATCAATGAGAAACGTCAATTTGTACTGGTACACTTCAACCGGTACCAAGTCATTGACCAGGGCTCGATTTCACAAAGCACTAAGATTCATCTTAAGACGAGTTGCCAATATCACCATAGTGATTTGTATTGTGACATCACAATTTGCTTTAACAATTAAGATTGGTACACAGCTTTAAGATCAATCTTAGATCTTTGTGAAATCGAACCCTGTAGGCATAGAGGAAGTGGCCTCCATAAAATGTCAGGCCTGAAACTTGTCGGCCTGATGTCTCAATAGAATGTTGGAAGTTAGGAGATGCCAATACTACATTTTAACACAGAGCATTTTCTTAGGGGGTAAGCTCACAGCAAGATTTCGATTTTAATAAATCTTTGATAAGTACTCTGACTCTGAGTGGTTGCCGTTCTTAGTGGGGGAACATTGAACTAACCCTCCCAAATCCTTCGGTATTCTCTTTGCCAAAATGACGAAGGACTTACAAGGATTAAGGGCTGTAGGTCCAAAACACCAATTCCTTATCACTGGGTTAGGCAATCCAATCTTATTTAAGTCCAATTCAAGCCTTAATATTTGTGTATCCCCCAGGTGCCTTTTACTTAGTGTTTGAATACATGGACCATGATTTGATGGGGTTGTTGGAATCGGGGCTGGTCAACTTCACCGAGGAGCACATCCGCAGTTTCATGAAGCAGCTCCTGGATGGCCTTAGCTACTGTCACAATCGCAAGTTTCTCCACAGGGACATCAAGTGCTCCAACATTTTACTCAATAACAAGGTAAGGAATCTTATCTGGTTGGCAGACTGATGTAGTGAAGGCGCGTCGTCACTTCTCTTGATGCATAGCTTGTTGGTATGAAGTAAATCTTTTTCGCACCAACAAGATAAATTGTTTTCACACCTTTGACCCAAACCAGCAATACTTTGGTTATGCTGTGTAACTTTCACTGAGCAGATTCGTTTAAAGGGACGGTCATACTTGTAGATTGGTTTGTGTCAACGTATTGCAGATTTATTGGTGAAATTATCAATAAAGATAAGTCGTATATTAATGTTCCAGCTGAATACAGTGTCTACTTGTTGAGAAAACAGCTAAAAACTCTAGCAGTATTTTCACAAGAATGTAAAATCCATCCACGTTTAGCGAGGTACAGCTGGTACCAACTGCATCTCTGGCCGCAGCATTCATGAACAGAACATTCATGCATAAATTAGTTCTCAGATTCAAATAGTTTTATTTCTTATCAGCGGGGACATTTCAGACAAAATAATTTCACAGGATGCTTACTACCATTACCATTTGTATTACAAGTAAGCTTTCGGATAGAAATTACACAATTTTTGGGGGGGTCATTACCAAAGTGTGACCCTATCGTTAAAAAACATCTTCAGTCTACAGAGAATTAAACACAGAGTCCAGGTTGACGATCTTATTCCCTTGCTTATCCCCATTTTAGGGTCAGATCAAACTTGCTGATTTCGGTCTTGCCCGTTTGTACCACGCGGACGACAAGTCCCGACCGTACACGAACAAGGTCATCACCTTGTGGTACCGCCCTCCGGAGCTCCTCCTGGGAGAGGAGCGGTACGGACCGGCAGTGGACGTCTGGAGTTGCGGTTGCATTCTCGGGGAGCTCTTCACCCGGAAGCCGATCTTCCAGGCTAACCAGGAGATTGCTCAGCTCGAGCTGATCAGCCGGATTTGCGGCACGCCCGCTCCGGCAGTCTGGCCAGATGTGATACGACTTCCGTTGTTTCACACAATCAAACCAAAGAAGACGTACAATAGGAAGCTGAGAGATGAGTTTGCCCTGTGAGTATATTCCTATTACACATTTCAAAAACTGCAAGACACTTTTATTAATTGACTTGACTGTAGGTCTGATTTTATGAGAGGGAAGAAACAGGTGGCTATCAAGTGCTTATTTTTTTAGTTTGTATGTTTTGTTTTCTTTCTACTCTACTGTTTTACTTTTCTCATTGCATACTTACTCCATATGATTCTCTGCTCTGCCTGTCTGGTCACAGTTCATAAACATTGCTGCATTACAACAACCATTCATTATTTACTGCCTTGCCAAATAAACATACATGTACCCCGGCAATCTGAAGACAGTTGGTGGAAAGAGCACATTATTCTCCTTAATTTGATATGTATCTTTCCTGTCCCATACTGCTAGGTGAGAGAGTACAAAGAAAGACACCGACTAACTGTTTATCTACAGGTTTTCTCGTAGATAGGCACTAACATCGTTTGTGTCTTCTATGGGAAATGCTGTAGTTTGGCAGGTAAAAAGCCTGATGAACTAGAACCTTTGGCTTACAAATAGCCTTTATTCCTCCTCTATCCTTCAGAAGTAGAGAGTTCAAAGTACCCGGATCCTTCTAAATTCTCCTGGTTTTGCTTAACCTTCTAGATCCTTTTATGCCAAGGACCCTATCAGCACCACCCCCCCCCCCCCAAATAAAACTCGGATCTATCTTAAATCCCCTTTTAGCCATGCTGCTTAAGACCCCAATCTGTCTGGATCATCCTCCACTGCAATTCCTTCTTAATTGTTCACTTTGTAATAGAGGATATAGAAGGATTTGGGCTAGTTAAGGCATATCCCCTCAACGTCATTATTAATTAATTAAAACTTCTTTTGCAGTCGTTTCTTTCATCAGAAAGGTATGTGTACGTCAAGGCTTTAAGCTAAGATAGTTGAGAATTAGGCTTTCATTCATAACATATTGTTCCTGAAAATGGCAAGAATGCAAAATAAATTCCATTAAGGCAGGAGTCTTCATCTTAGAGATTCCAAGTGACTTGATCACTCTTCCCTCGTGCCTCCTTAACAATTCTTTTCTTGCCGCAGGTTGCCAAAGCCTGCACTAGACCTCTTGGATAAAATGTTGACCCTTGACCCAGAAAAGCGCATCACTGCTCCAGATGCCCTCAACTGTCCCTGGCTAAAGAGTGTTGACCCTAGCAAGATTGTCGCACCAAAGTGAGTCTGGAAGTTACTTTCCTTTTTGATTACCAGTTTTATTCCATTTATTTCCATATTCAAGTTTTTATGAAGTAAGACGATAAAAGCAATCCTGCAAGGTGAAGATTTTTAAAGTGTAGATATTTTCACTCATTAAAAACAATTGTTGGTAAAAACTTGTTAACCGCTGGTGAGACAATGGAGGAAAAAAGTTGATTAAACGAATTGAGCCATTTGCCCTTTTTCTAAATACTCCAGCTTACCTTGTGGACAAGATTGTCATGAATTGTGGAGTAAACGGCGAAGACGCCTCGAAAAACAACAAGCTGCTCAGTCACAGTCATCCTCCTCGAAGCGAAAGGAGGTGGGACTTGGACTTGTGACTGACGAAAACGTCAAGATTCCAGGGATAAGTGGAGGCGGAGAGTCTGCGTCACGTTCAGGGGGGTCTAAAGGAGGCAGGAGTGTCCCAAGTGATGGTGGAGACCCTGAAGGTCAGGACGCTGGGGGTAAGTCCGGCGAAAAGCAATTGGCAGTGTTGATGACCCTGCTTCAGTCTCAGCCATCGCTTGATGTGAACAAACTCGCTGAGGCTCTTAACATGAAGGTTGACAGGAGCACCATTAAGCTACTGGAAAACTTGAATGTGCAGTTGCTAATTACTGCTGCTGCCGCCGACCAGACGAAAGGTGGAGATGGTGCCAAAGATGATGCAATTGTCACCAAAACTGCTGCTCTGCTCGCCCTCCTCAAAGGTAGCTCAGGAACAAAAAGTGACAACTCTGGAAGTGCTTCCAGTTCCAATCAGAAAGCCAGAGAAAAGCCCCCCGAGATACCATCAACGTTGACTGATTATGTTTCCAACCTGTTTGGGAAATCATCTGCTCCAACAAACACGGTGGCGAGTGGCTCTGCTGGGACGTCCAGTTCAGGGAGTGCTGCTTCTTCCCTAGGCCAACAGGGTGCAGAAGGCGGGATGGATAGTGGTACTTACAGGCAGCCAGTGTCTAGAGGCAGCTCATACAGCCCTGTCAGAAACCATGGTGAGTATGAGCAGCAGGATAGTTCTGAGGCTGGGTATCCACGTAGAGGACCAGCCTCCCCACCATCAGATAACATCACGATGGAGGAGAGTAATGATGGGGTTGGTTGGAAGCCTCCAACGCCCTTAGGACCACCACCTGATTCCCCAGAAGCAGAGCAGGACACACAGCAAGAGGAGAGTACTCTGGTGACTCCCGGGGTCAAAGCAGCTCTGATGCAGATGCTTCAAGCACAGGGGCTTCCGGAACTTGGTATGGACACTCAAGAGGACTGCGATGAGACTTCAAATCCCGCTGAACCCTCTTCTCACCACCATGTACCCCTTGTTGATACTTACAGAAATAACGCTCACCCAAATAACAACATTCATCACAGTGTAGCCCCTCATTTAAGTGATGACTCGACCGTCTCTCAAGACTTTCCGGGTTACAGAGGAGGGTTGAATGCCGATGTAGAAAGGGGTTGGGAAGAAGGAACTGGAAATGGAACTCTAGGAGGAAGTCACAGCGGTCAATTTGGTAGGGAGTCCTTTTCATCAAGTAGTAGTAGAAGTGGATTCGGGACTGGCTCAAACTGGAACTAAACAAATAGATATTCTTCGCTAATGAAGAATAAAAGCGTGCCTATATTTGTTGCTGGATTATTTGTTACATTTGTTGCCTTTTTACGATAAAGATGACCACATAGTGACAGCTTTTGGGGGGCTTATTTTTCTTACAATTGCCTCTCTCTTTGCTTAGATTCTGAATTAACGATAGAGCTAAAACTTCAGATTTGAGGGGAAAATGCAGACAAATAAACTGGCTGATGAAGTTTTATGGAGATAATTGTTTTGATTAAGTATGAAGAAATGCTTGTTCTTCAGCTTGTGGCAAGGGGAATACTTTTAAACGCAAATTGATCCTGTATACTAAAAGTTGTCTGGAAGGCACTTTGAACTGAAAGCTCAGGCTTTTTGTCCAATTTTGTATTATTATTAATTTTATTTTTAAATAAGGGCAGAATAAAATGTTCCAGGGGATACATGTGTGGTACCTAGCTTTCAGTGAGTTGTTTACAAACTCGAAGCGAAAAATAAGTGACCCAGCATTGTTGTTACTTGTTAATGCTTAATTAATGTATTTCTTATGGTTTCTTTATTGTTATTCCATCCCTGTATTAAGGAAGTTGCAAGTTCACACACAAAATGTCTGTTATATTTTCACTTTTTGTGTTTTTATATGTTGCATAGGCTGACTGTTGGGAAAACTCCTATGGGGAATTCTTATGGGTTGTGCTGATAACAAGCCCCTTAAACACAAATTGATTACTTGGAGAAATCTGCACTCTGATTTAAAAAAGAACGCTTACTTTTGGGTGTTCAACTTTGCTCATCAAATTGATGTGCACCACTTCACCCATAAGGTGTTTTTGATTGTCGATAATTGTTTTTTTATGAGATATGCTGACGCTTTTCACTATACATGTACTTTGTTCGGGTTCTAAACTATATGAGAATGATGTTCAGCTGTGCCGCTTGAAGCATGGAGAAATAAAAAAATGCATCAATTCATCGGAGCGGGGATAAGAATAGACTTTTATCTGAACTCAGACTTTTTAAAGTCTGCCTGGTAAACAAAAAAAATTGCTGTATTTTTCTCCATATTGAACGCGAGGCCCTTTGATCTACTTCTCTAGCTTTGAGGAGACTGTTTCCAAAGCCTCCTGGTAATCTGTAACTCCTTAGGGTTATCAAAAAGGTAGAAATTTCAAGGTACATCCTAAGATCTGGATCCCAGTGTCAGGCCTTTTTTTTTCCAGCAGTGACTCTCGCCCTTGTGTGAGACAATGATTACTGTTTTGGTTTTACACTACACTTTCTGCAAATCAATAGTATGAGAAGCATCTGGTAGCAGGGTTAGAAAATTTATCATGTGTACATGTACCACAGGCATGATATTCTTCCTACTTAAATCTGGTTTCTGATTTTTGTTTTAGCCTTTGGGGGAAAATTCAGATTAAAAATAGCCTGAAAGTCTATTGAAGCCTACACCATACGTATATGTAGGTCAGCCCTAGTCCTCGATAAAATGTACCTCCTTTTTTTCCAAGAACCAAGTATCATGCCTGGTACATATTATGTTCAATAACAACTAAGAGTTGTAAAACTATGTGTATACCCATGGAAGGGATCTTCAATGCATGTTAAAAATGAGGAGTTTTAATTTTTCAACAACTGTCCCCGATGCAATTATGCCATCAATTAAATGTCCTGGGAGTTGTCAAAAAGTTTGTATCAGCGACTTGAACATTTCTGGTATAATGGATACTTCGTCATCGTTTCTGAGTTTGAAAATTAGTAACAACAGACTACAGAAGTAGATGTGGCCACATTGTGCAGGTTTATATTCACACAATGAAATGTATTTTATGCGGAATTAATGATGATTGGCCACTTGTTGCAGGTCTTGCCATTACTCCATTTGTCATAAGACCAGGTGAAATTACTCTACCGAAAAGAGCCCAGTTTATGTGGAAATATTAAGTGCAAAAATAAAAACAATAATTGTAGCTGTTTGTCTTATTCCACTGATATTCAGAGTGCCCATCTTTTCTCCATTAAGCTGGGCTCTTTATAAGACTGGTATTATAATATTGTAGCATTATAGGGTTGGCACCCCTCTTTGAGGTGAAGTAGGGGTGGCACCCCTCCATTTCTAAAGCTGCACACCTGACATGTAAATGTGATCTTCTCAAAGTTGTGTTCTTAGAGCAAAATTTTTTACTTTACAAATTTGAAAACAAAAAATGCATTGTCTTCGGAAACATCTCAAGACACCAGCACAAAGATAAGTTGGAATTTCTGCAGTCGTCTTCAAGAAGAGGGTGACCAAAATCAAGCCCACATCGACTGCTCCACAGAAAGCACTTGTAAAAATGTAAGTATATCTTTGAACTTTTTTTGACACACGTTTTTGAGAATACATATTTGTGTTTATTTTGAAAAACATTACCATATAAAATGGAATTCAGAAGCATTTTGTGGGCAGGGATGTACAGGATGTATACTGTAATGAAGAAAAAAGAAAAATAGTTCTTATTAAATATTTCACATTTAAGAGTTGCCGTGTGTGATAACAAAAATACTACTTTTTAATTGGCTCATTTCATGTAAACATGTTTAATTTGAAAAAAATTCAAAATCAAAACTATGATGGTGGATAGAAAGGTTAACAAAATTCAGAACAAAATAATTAATTCTTTTCTTGAACTAGCTAAAGAGAGCTTATTTTTATGTCAGGAGTGCACCTTTAAGTTTCGGTATTGTAAATATATAATTGGATGAAGAGTAGTGGCAAGTCTCTATAGTGTAGTTAAAGGAGCAACATGATGATGTATTTGTAATAGTCCAATGTACATGTAGTATACTTGAATTAAAAGAAGTAGTTAACGGTAATTTTTGTGACCACTTTTAATGATGGAAGTAAAAGTGTACATGGCTTGAAAGATGAAGTGCTTCCACCACCTGTCGTTATTAAGTGTCTGTGACCATTCACCCCCAGAAGGGACTTCTGCGATTGTTGACCCATTCAATTTGTTTTTATTTTGGGGAGGAAATTTTTTCATAGACTGGGTTTAGCTGTCTTTAAAATTGCTCAATATGGCTTTAATTTCGTACTTGAACTGATTAGTTCTCTTAGGATGATAACTTGCCAGACGGGAAGCTAAATTTGAAACTTTTTTTTTTCACCCTCTAAGAATGGAGTTGGGCGGGGATGGTAGGAATGTGGTTGTACAGTAACAGAACTTGTGTGTTGTGTTGTCATTTAGCCTTTGAGAAAGACTCCGGGGGGCTTTTCAGCAGTAAGCATTTTGCAAAAGCTAATTCTAGTTTCTCAGAACATATTTTAGTCAAATGAAAAGCTTAGTAGATTGGAACAAGTATAAATAGCATAGCAAACTCTTTAAAAAGTAGGGCTATATTTCCATGATGTTGCTTACCATAGAATTATGTGCTTACTGCGAATAGCCTGTCATTCTGCGGGTCATAAATTCAGATTTATTTCTGTGGACCTCGACTGCAATTCCTTCCAGCCTACTAAACCTTTTTAAAATGCTCGAGCTTTAAAGTCATAGAGATGTTGGGTCATAGATTGTTTTTTTTGTCAGAGTAGTGCTGACTTATAGGCAAAGTTATAAAGAAAAATACAGTGAAAGTCACATGTCAAAGTTTCAGCTGAATACAGCTTGTCTACTTGCTGAGAAAAAGGCACAAAATTGTCACAGTATTTTCACAAGAATGTTGAATCCATCCATGTTTAGCGAGGTGACAGTGGGTACCAACTGCATCTCTGGTCGCAGCATTCACGACTGAACACTAACCCTCGGAAATCTGAGAAAAACGTTTCTCAGATTTAAATGTTTTTGGGTGAAGATTTATCCAAACCATATTACTTTGAAGGGAATCTTTTCTCAAAATAATTTATACTATCAACAGCTACAGTGCTTCTCACCAAATAATTTTTGTGGGTCATTAATTTTTGGAATATTTATGAATCTAGGACCCTACCTTTAAAAATGCAGAAGCGCTAAATGCTAAAATTATAAAACTGGTAACTTTCCAGCAAAGTGATTTTAGAACCAACTCCTGTAAACACATCACAAGCAACTTCATCGAACTGTTCAAAATGCTAATGACCTTTCACCTTTCATCTAAAAGTTTATAAAACTATTTCGCTTGACTTTTCATATAAGTTTCAGGAACAAAAATGCTGGGTAAACCTGACTGCTCTTGAGCTATAAGTTTGTTGGTGTGCACGACCCTACAAGTACTTGCATTTAAAAATGTACGTCCCACACGCAGAAAGCTCTGCTGCAGTATAAATTGGCAATAAATGTCTTGCTCAAGGACGCTCAAAGACGCAAGTACTGCGACCTGCCAGCCATAAACTCCAATCTGTGGAAACCATACTTGAATGCAATGCGCTACGCTAGTCCTTGGTTCAAAATTGGACCCAAGAGAAAAAACGGACTCTCAAAAACAGTTTCTTGGAAGGGGGCAAACACATTTGTAGTCATTTTGCAGGACTTTGTGGAAAATTTTGGGTAGAAATACTTTCGATTCATTGACATAAAATGATGGGAAATATTTAGTTTTAAGAAAGTGGGGCTATTCTATATTGTAAAATTGTCTGAAAGCTGTAGACAATTGGCATAACAAAAAAATTGTTGCATTTTTGACAAAAATCAAGTGAGGTTTGCGTTGACACCTTGTGCACTTCAGGAGAAGATGATCAGAGCATGCAGATCGGAATGTTGAGTTGTCAAACCACCGGTACTTCTCAGAACCACCATTACTCAAAAGAGATTTATGCACATGGTATCACCGCAGACCACACTTGATTCAACTCCCATCATGCAAAGTTTCAAATCCTACTTGTTATTGAAAACAATATTTTTAAGCAACTTTTCCTACTTAAGGGAGACGACTATGGAAAATTCTTTAATTTCGAGAACGACTTCTTTGGACTATTTATAAAGCTTGATTGACTAAAATCAATACGTAATAATTGTCAGTATTTGCATCAAAGTGAAATAAAGGATTAAATTAATTTTATATGTTCCAATGCATTGCACTGTATCCTGCTTAGATAACAATGGTTTGTTATTCATTTCTATGGATTTTTATTATGCTATCTTCGTCACATTCCCTGCGTTCTGTTGTGATTCTGAGTACATGTATACTATAAGGTTTCAGACTAATTTGACCTTCGAGCCTCGGTTTGGTTACAGTTGATTTGTATGGTAGAAAAACATGATGGCTGCGGTTTTTTTAAATGCCTACATGTTTGGTTCCTGTACTTATATTCAAGGTATTATAAATTGCTATAAGTTGCTTTATAGGCTTTGGTGGGAACAAAAGCAATCATTTAAAGGTACTGTATATATAATTTTTTTTATTGTACTGTTCATTATGTAAATTTTAAGGGTCCGTGCCATCATGATCAGGCTGTGGGTGTACATGGAATTTTGGAGTCTCGCCCAGTTATTCTATGCACACGCCCTCCATAGAAACAATAGAGGGAGAGGGAGGGTGCACGCTTGCAGTTACTGGGTGTGAGTTCATAATTCCATGTACAGCCACAGGCCTGCTTTGATCATGACAACACAGCCCCTTTAACTTATTTATGTTTAAATACAGAATTGGTAATTATGTTTCTACACCCCTATGTTCCGATAACCCCTCATTATCTACATATTTGGGTTAGCAGGCCTCGAAATAACCCACGGCACCCACAGCAATTGCCGTGGTGCCCTGTGCTTTTGCTGTGGTGCAAAGTTCCAATACAAATTTACATTTTCCTCATAGAGTGCTCCTTTCCAGAGGAAAATTGCCGTGCCCCTTCCAGGGGCGAAGTTCAAGGCCTGGGTTAGGATCAGGAACATATATTTGTAGGGGTGTCGGAATATAGGGTGTCAAAACAAAGTGGTGTTGGAACATAGGGGGACAACTGGGCTTTGGCTGAGGCTTTGGCTAGATTACTGCATCAGCCATAGCCCTACATTTACTTCAGCAGCTTTGAAGCCAATCTCAATAACCATGGGCAAGGCAATTACATTTCGACCAAACTGGTACACCTTTTAATAAGTCTTGCTCAATAAAAAGTTCATCTTTTTAAGAGAATATATTTACTTCATTCAAAATGCAATAAACAAAAACTGTGTCAATCTTTTTCAGACTTTCTTCATGAGTGCAAATATATGTATGACCATGTGTAATATGTTATATTATGAGAGTGGAAATTTAAAAAAAATTTGTTTGTATGACTATAGAGACAATGATTATTGCATTTCTTTTTTAAAACCTCCTTAAAGGCCCTTTCACACTAGATGTATTCCCGGGAAATTCCTGGGAAATTTTAGTTGACCTTTCACACTTAAATTGCTAACCCTGGCAAATTCCTGGGAAATAGCCATCTTCCAGGAAACGGTCACCCCTACTTGGGAGTAGTGTTAAGCCAGATAACTCTGGGGTTAGCTTACTCGGTGTTCATTTTTCCCAGGAAAATGGCATAAAGTGTGAAATGAACATGGGGGTGGCGGTGGGGTTACAATTTCCCAGGAATTTCCCGGGGTTTTATTCCCAGGGAATTGGCTTGTTAGTGTGAAGGGGACTTTAGAGGTTATGTCTTGAACTGAGTACATGTATGTGAGAGGAGATTATGGGTTTCTGCCAATTAATGACATCCGTGAGGTATCAGGTAAGTTGTCTGCAAGAGTCTACCCTTGAGAATGTACCTTGAGACTTCTTCACCAAGATCAAACCCTGGAGTGTCTGGTCTTGAAGACTTCTACTCAGGCTTCCAAAGATAATGTTGAAGACGTCCGCTGCTTAAGATGAGGAACTCGCTATCATGGAGTCTTCTTCGAATGGATTGTGAAGCTGTGTCGGGAAGGAAACTGCTATGGACTTGTATTGTGGATCACAAATAAAAGGAGTTGGCGACTCGATGTGTCAGGACTTTTTAAGGAGAAACTTGTTGCCTCTTTCTTGAAGCCAGTGGGGTCAGCTAAACTGTACCTGTGAGTTATGGAAAAGGTAGGATAAGTAGCTATGTCTCTTTTGTTCAAGGAATTTTAACAAACAATTCAGATTTATGTTATCAAATGGATATAGCTGAATGAGTAATGTGGAGAAGTTATACTGTGTGTAATTGTTTATGTTGTAAACTATAATAAAAACAACTTTAAAATTTCGGTCTATCTTTTAGAATTAGCGAGGAGGGTGCTGCTGTCGGGAAAGTGGAAACTAATTATTTTCAATGAAATTTGCTCACTACATTTATGCATGCATACAGACACTATTGGTTGGCAAACACCATAGAGTTGTGCACTAAGCAGACGCACAAAGGCGTATCTGTCACACCACCATCAACCCAACAGTTCAACAAGTTTGAATGTTTGAACAAAAGATTTTGCCCTGTTATTTTTGGTTTTGTTTGGAGGTGTTCTTTTTTACCTCTTTTTCTCTTTTTACCAAAAGGTTATTTGAAGGAATATTTGATTCCCAGTTTTTAATGAAAGGATCTCTATGTGGGATATTTTAATTTCTCCTGGAAAATTTCAAGAGGCACCAAGGCAATATGACCAGGGGCAATGGAGGCAATGGCTGACTGGATTAATATGTCCTTAAAGTTAAGATACTAAGCTCTTGCAAGACTTGTGCTGCTGTAATGAAAACAGAAATTTGACTCACTGACGTAACAGGAGACTGCTCATCTGACATACCATGTGACTTGTAAAAAAAAAACTAAAGAAAGTTGTAATAGTGTAGTATGCATGGTTGGTTAACAATGTCATCGATTGTTTTTTATATGAAAACTGTACGTGACAAAAAACAATTATCATGGCTCGAAGTTTCCAAAGTCCCACTGACCACAGTCCAGTAATGTTTAGCATTGGGCCAGTAACCCACGGGGCATGAAACACCTACTGGACCACTGACCAAAGTCCAGTAATTTTTAGCATTAGGCCAGTAATCCACATGGTTTGAAAAACCCGCAGGAATACTGGCCTGAGTCCATCAATTTTAGCATAAGCCCAGTAACCCCATGGGCCTAAAATACCCATTTGACTACTGGCCACAGCATTGAGCGAGTAACCTCACAAGTTTTGCAGCCTTCTATTTTTCAAAACATACTTTTGAAGATTCTGAATATCAGTTATTTAAACCTTTCATACGTCCACCTTTATATTCCTTGAGGTCTTGCAAAATATATTTCTGGTCCAGTGAAGGACTGTTATTCTATTGTAGTTATCCTTGAAATCGGAGCCCTGAATTATGTATGTACCTTTCCTTGGGTTTACAACATAAAATCTGGTATATGTGTAATTAAATTGGTAAGTACATAACATGTAAATGTTTTTTTATCCAACTGTCTTTCATCTCTTCCATTCATAGCAATGTAACCAAACTGAGGCTGGAAGGGAAAAGTCTGGTCCCTTGTTGGTTATGATATTTAGTACAGTGTGATTATTAATAGGTGCAAAGGGAATAAGACAAAAATGGTTAGCCTTGAATTTCATCCTTAATAGGGCAAGGCCATTTTCATTTGGCATCAGGAACTTCCATTGGAAAATCTTCATAGAGCTGCTTAAGCAGAAAATAATGCTTAACAATTTACTGCTAAGCAGAAATGAGCAGGATACCAGTCACACATTGTACACGTGACATTGTAGTTTGGCTGGTAACCTTATTCTGGTAAGCACAATTTTATTGTGCTTAAGCAGCTCTATGAAATTGGGCCCAGACCTAATTTCATAGAGCTGCTTTAAGCACAAAATTTAACTAGCAGCACAAAACAATGTTGCTTACCAGTATAAGGTTACCTGCCAAAGTGCCATTCCACATGTACCATCTGTGACTGGTTTCCTGCTGATTTTTGCTTAGCAGAAAATGATTACTCACAATGTTCTGCTTAAGCAGCTCTATGAAATTGGGCCCAGGGCAACAAAAGCCGCCATGGCCTCTATTTAAATCAAGGCGTGGGCAAGAAATTGTCCAAGCACATTTCATGGTGACTCTGTCAAAAAATGTTTAGTGTAATTGCATCTCATGTATACTCGATGTATGCAGGTAAAGAAAACAAATTGTTAGGGAAAGTCCCTGCTGTCCTAGCGAGAGTGACAGTTAGGTCAAAGTGTGTATTGTCAACAACAACAATTCTGTAAGGGACTATTTCTGTGAGAGAATCTTCACCAAGGATCGCCTTATTAGAGGGTCTCTAGCACCAAGACTTGCTGGTTGTAAGATCCTGATGTAAAATGCAACGAGTTGGCAGTAGTGCCTTCCAGAAGTCCGGACGTCAGAAAAAAGGTAGGAGATTGTTATATTTTTTTGTTCATGCAGAATGGAATGGATTTGAACTGGGTGCCCTGTTGTTTTCTTACCCGGGTTCCATTTCGTAGTTTGCCTAGCAAAAAAATTGGGTTTCCCAGCTAAGATTTGACATTATTGTATTACAGTTGACTCTCTGTTATAACTAAACAAGGTCACTGGGACTGGCTGAATTGCCTCTTTATAACAGGAACATTGTTATAAGAGGACAGCAAAACAAAGAAACACAAAGCAGAAATGAGATTCTGGACTTCAGAATGTACTCTTTATAAGCAGAACCTCTTTATAACGGTGCAATTTATAGAAAAGCTCAACTGTATTGCTTGTAATTAGCCCTACAGTGATGTTTGTACAGGAAACTAATTTATTGAGCAATATTTTCAGTTGAAGTTGGTCCTGGTAGATGATTGTAGATCAGCAGAATTACTTTTTTTTTTTTTTTTTTGCCTTAAAAAAATCTGGAAAAAATGTTATTCAATAAGCAATCTTGGGCTTATACTCACATTGTCAAATTGATAAAATAAGGCAAACTATCTTTATGAAATTATCACGGTACATGTAGCTTTTGTCTATGATGAAATTGAAAAAACAATATTTTTAAGATAAATCCTCTAAATTGAACTCTGTTATTGGGCAACCATCTTGTTTACCCCCATTCAAATCAATGTAACCAAATGGAGGCTTGGAGGATAAAACAGTCTGGTCCCTTTTTGGTATTTTGAGAATCCGTATTCATTATGCCATTTCACATCTAGGGAACAAGACTAAGTTGGTCACATGATCAGCTGTAGCTAAAAACCATTGGCTTTTCAACAAAAGCTTGAAAGAAAGTGCAGGATTCGATTGCTATTTTAATTTTTTTTTTTTTTTCCAATCTGAAAGCTCACTTACAACAAAGGTCATACCAACACCAATCCTCCAGAGAAAATGTCTGTCTGAAATACTAGCTAAGTCAAGGAGATAGCATTTTGACCAAACCTCAAGACACTGTTACTCATTTTGAGTGCCACATTTCAAATCAGTATTATGAATTTGCAAAACATACTCAACAAAAGATCCCTTTTTGTTATTTTCATTAACACATGACCTTCATGTTTGATGAAGATTTTACAGGCTGCTTATACGGTGCGTGTGTGTATTGAAAACTAGATCGGAATTAATTTACTCCTCCAAAAAAAAAGAAGATTTATTTTCGCTTTTACTGTGTGGTCACCCCATTAGTAAAGCCGTGGACTGAACCAATCAGAGCCAGGAAAGGGGAAGAGCTGAATCCAAAATAGGTGATGGGATGGGATTATGAAGTTAAGGTTTTATACGGGATTGGTAGAGCTGACAAAATAGCCGCAGATATTGTTTATGTTTTGTGTGATCAACCATACATAAATTAACAAACCTGTGAAAATATGGGCTTAATCCGTTGTGTGAGTCGGGAGAAAACAGTGAAAAACTAAGAACAATTTTCAGCATGTCAAATACATTGTCCTTAATTTTGCTTGTAACAACCAAAAACAGCTGTTGAGTTTTGTAGGTTTTCAGATAGTTTTCCGGAATATGACTTCATTACAGAGGGAAATAATTCACAGAAAAAAAATGGTTCTAGTATGAACTTCATAATCAGAAAGTTTTCAGACTAAAATTCAACAATATTTTTTATCCTTGCCAATCCTGTATAATACCTTTAAAGCACTTATTGTATGAGAGGTACATGTTGTGATGTACTTACTCAACACCTGAACAGGAAACGGACGCATAGCGAGACTCGGTGTAGTCTCGATCCAAGACGATACTATCTCATACTTGAACATCCAAACCAGTGGCGCGCTTTTCGTTCCTGAAATCATCGGCGCTTCGCTGAAGCTAGAGATCGAACCAAGGATAGTGACGCCCTCTGTTGTTGGTAACGATGTGATATCTTTTAAGCTGGTGTCAGTCCTCATTATGCTGCACAACTGTTACTCCATGCTGGTCCCCGGCTTCATTTTCATCACCATGGAGCTGTTGCTTCCATTCATTTGAACCTGAGTAAAAAAGCCTTTCTGGTCGACACAACACAGTGGGGTGGTGAACCACCACGCTGTGTATGTGGGTGGTTCGATTCCATCGAAGCTTTCAGGTCCTTTTGTTTGGTACGCAGTTACACAAATGTTCTATCTTTTCTTAGTTTTTAAAAATTCACCAATATTTATTTTAAAAACTGTTTTAAAAACTGAAAATAAGCTCAAAGAGTGTGGCGAGGATTTAAAAATTTCAAAAATTATCTTTTATTTCCCAATGTTAAAAATGAGTAAAAACAAACAGACTTTTTCTTCAGTTTTGGCTACAAAACAGAAAATTCAATTTGAAAAATTATATCATAAGTCTCCCATCCAAGTGATTTGGGTTGGGTACCCTGACTTAGTGTCTCACTCTTTGACAAGATCACTTGGAAACTAGGAACCAATCTTTCAACATGTCTTTCATATCATCACATGACAGCTCACAAGTCATCTAATTGAAGGGCAGGCATGGCTCCCTGAGCACATTATTGGCATCCCCATGAGGCTGTCCACTGCACCTGACTATTTCTGACCCAAGCCTCACTCTGGTTCTCATAGACTTAAGAGGCCCAAGACAAGATGGCTGAAGAGACAACAGGTCGTTGGCCTGAGTTTCTTCTGCTTCTTCATCGTCTATTTTTTTTTTGTGTCAGTTTCTTTCAAGACGTTATGTCTTGGACTCTTGAGTCCCAGATGATGATGTCACGAGATGTTTCCATGGGTCCTCCACCATTGAGTGTTTGTAGTACTTACTAATGTCAGCTTTCTGCCCATTATCCGAGGATTGTCTACCCTGTGAAAAACAAAAGGAATTAAGTATGAAGCATGCACTATTTCAAAGACTTGCAGACAAACAAACAAAATGTTGCAATGAAAAGTACTTTTTGGTCAGCAGGTTTTTCCTTGTTCCCTCGTTTTTCCGTCTCCAAGACCACATTTTTAGCTGGAAATGTCATATTATTCCCTGCCTGGGAAAAGAAACCACAAATGCATTGCCTTTCTTGCTTACCAGGGTCTTAGCCTTTGTGAGTGATTATTACAAATATTCTATGAAACTTTCTGACGTTCTTATGTAAGTTTCCTTGGTAGGTTAACAAAAACATTGAGTTCAGGTGGTGCAGACTGGAATCTGTTTTGCCTAATCAAGATTTAAGTCTTGACTTACCCGTCCTCTGGAATAGTTTCTCGGGGATGAGTATGATCCACCCCCGGAGTTCCTCCCTCCGAACTGATACCGAGGGGAGTTGCCCCCTCCCCCTCCTCCGTGTCCCATTCTGTGTTGGTGGCCGGGCACCTGTTGCATGAAGGGTGACGAGGGGTACATTGGCGAGAACTGGCCTCGGGGGGAATGATGGGGGCTTGGAGAGTTCCCTTGCGGACCTCTGGTGAAAAGGTAAACATAATAATGTAATCTTAGAATTACTTAAGTTCTACAGTCACAGATAATTTTTGAACGAAAATAAATATCCATGAAAATATTATTAAAGTATTTATGGTACACAAACATAATGCACTTCTAAACTATTTAAAGCTGGTTAGTGGGTATTTGTTGTCGCTAAAATACTGAGGACCACCTACTTATAACTTATACCTATTTTTTAGACAGTTTTTAATCATTGTTAAACTTAATCATTAATTTTAATTTTAATTTGATGATGAATCTGCAGAAGTGGAATGAACATCATGTAGAAATTAATTAATAATTGAAACATTTTGTCACAGACAAGCCTATCTATATCATTCATATGTATTGAAGTTTGAACGATTATGGTAAAGTTGATAAGGGTAACCAGCACAGTAGGGGAGCTTTCTGCTTTGGCCTTGCCCTTGGCCTTGATTGATGGGGACGCGATGAAGGACTCAGGCATGTCAGGAGAACAAAATAACTTTAAAAGTTTTCAACGTCTTTAAATAGAAATTACATGAAATGTAACCGCACATGTGGGAAACCAAAGATCACAAGGTAAGGCTAAAAATAGATCAGATAGAAGTAAATTTTGTGAATAGTTCTCCATAAGTGTCGAAAATACACTACTCTCCCTTAAAAACAGTATTAAAAACACTCCATAAATAAAAAATTATACCTGTCGAATCTGTTGTGTGGAGATGGTCCCCGCGGACCCCAAAATCCTGGATTTCCGGAATGAGGTGTACCTCTCGGAGGCATTGGTGAGTCTCCCCATCCTGGTACACCCCCACTGTAGGGATTCTGGTGATTATTGCCCCATCGACTCATTGTTATTCTGTATTTCTTGGAGAGGCTTTCTGAAATTTTCTGCAGCAAACGAAGGTCGTATTTTTCATGACCTTGTTAAACACTAGAGGGCGCTAATCAGACCTTCTGAAAAAATTAATTTTGCAACTGCTGCTAGAGGGACACGTGAGTTAGGAAAGGGGACCCAAGAGGTAACTTCAAAGTTGTCTTTATTTGCTATAAAATTGTTGCTAGAAATTGTAGTTGTTTTTGTACATGTTCGTAATTACAATTGTGGAGAAATTCATGCGCTATTTGCGTATGATTGTTTAGCTTAACACTAACAGAGAGAGTATCCCAGGCCCACTTCCAGACGTACCTACCGTACCCAACGCAGACAGACTGTAGGCCTAGCCTACACAGCTACCAAAATAGTGTACACACCAAAATACTCTGTACTTCTTTGACTTTGATTGAATTGTAGAAGTTCAAGTTGCAACTCATTCAAATATCAACTGCACTGCATGCCAGACTGACAGACTGAGACTGCATGCAGTTTATTTTCATCAAAGAAGCATTCCTATATTAATTATTATATAATTAGTAAAAATATTACTAGTAATCTTAAATAATTGAACGATATACATGTAATTTAGTAAAACTGCTGAAGAGGCCACCACACCAGTCCAGCAGTGCCTTGCCTTGGGTTTCCGTGTTTTCATTCATTTTAGCTGAGTGAGGCCTCAAAAAAAAGGTTTTACTTTGAAGGGATATCCAAGTTCGCATAAAAATAAGAATAAGAATGAGCATGATAAGAAGTAAACAAGTCACATATTTTCATTAAAAAATTTACGGAAAAGTAGAATAAGCTGATTTTCAAACTACTTACCAACATGACCAACCAAAAAGGAACTGGTATAAATGGGAAAAATAATGACCTAATGGTAATGGCTGAGTAAATGTTTCATGTGTTTCGACCCATTTGAAGTCATTCTAAAATGTAAAAAGCCATTGAGAAAGATTTTGCAAGGGTTGAAACTTGAAGGTCATTAACAAGTGTTTGCATTAAAAATAAAATGATAGGCCAGCATATTAAATTAATTGAGAAAGACTCGGCTAGGATTGAAATGTTCATACATTATGGGCCATTATGACTTTTTGCATATGTTCATTTACAGATAAAGGAGTTAATTTTTGAAAGATGGAGAACGTAGGCACAGCTGGCGATACCATGGAGGAAGAAACCAAGAGTGGGTCTAGTGTTACTGTTATGACAGAAGACAGTCACAAGGAGGAAGCAGTTCAAGATATATTGGCTCAAGAAGAGAAAAAGTCAGATGAGAGGCCGCTAAGTGAAGAGGACAAACAAAAACTTGCTAAGATGCTCAACGAAAGACAAGGAAACGCCAAAATCAAGAGCGAGTAAGACTTGGCTGTATGTCAGCCAGCCCCTTTCCACTTATCCATTCCCCTCTAGGCAGGGCTCGAGTTCTGGACTGCAGGCCCGAGGCCAGTGATTTTAGCATCGGCCCGTAAACTCATGACCGGACTTAAGGGCCGGGGGTCTTGTATTTGTGTTCAGATGTTGACTTTCAGTTTGATAAATATAATTCTGGTGATTATTGAAGAATACATATACATGTGTTGTGTGTTGTAGGCCTACTCTACTCATTATACAAGTGAGATAGGCTAAATCTTCCGCTAATGCTTTTCACATTCAAACAGTTCAGTTGTTAAACTGTTTGGCATTTTTTCTTCTCGTTTCAATTCTGGTCTTGTGCACAAAATTGTCGTCCTGTGAATAGTTTGAGCTACAAACCTTGCGGTCTTGTGGGTTTTTTCCTCAAATTCAAGCCCTGCCAGGTGTTCCCGTCCCCCTCCCCGGGGAAAAAATGCCCCAAAACAAACAAACCTTCAAACACAATTATTATTAACCCTTACTCCCTGGGCTCACTTGCCCACAGGTGTCCCCAATCCTTCACTGTCCTCCTCTCTTATACCAATCCAAGCCAATATGTTTGGATTTGGATAAGATTGGTAAGCCTGGCCCTAGTAGCAATTGTTATGTAGACCTACAGTCCTCAGTCCTCTACTTTGCTCAACTCTAATGTCACTTCACATTAACGTATTTGGACTAAAATAAGATTGATGTGGCTGGCCAAGTGATAAGCAGTAGTTATTCAGACGTCGTACAGTCCTCAGTCCTCCACAATTAGACAACTTCATGAAGAGGATTTTGGAGGATTTGGGAGGGCTTGGGGTGACCCGAATTTCAAAAGTTGGGACCTATTGAAGGTTCCCAAGAAGGTTACATGTGTGAGGTTTGCATAGTCTCTTCCCACAAAGCTCGCCATTTTATCGTACAGGGTACTAGTTTGAATACTCCCAGGAATCCTAAGAAAATAACAAAGAGTATTCGCATTTTATAGGGAAGGTATACGTTTGGTAAATTAATGGCAATAAAAACTTACTTGGTAAGAAGTACAGCAGCTTTGGATAGTATAACGCATTTTGAGAAACTTTTCACTTCGAAGTACTGCGGTTATGGAAAAATATATATCACTTTTCATCCCCCAAAATTTGAATCTGAGAAGCGTTATGGCCGTAACGCTTTTCAGATCGTGTATTCCTATAGAGAATAATTTTTCCTGCGTGGAAATATTTGCTCCAGTTTTTTCGGTGATATTTCAAAAACACGACCACCTTTTGAAGTGAAATTTTCACAGGTTAGTTTTATTGTATATACCTACATTGATATAGGATCAAACGGTTCCAAAAACCAAAGGTATACTAAATGTTATTAGGTATTCATTGTTCAAGTATGATTTGTGTTCCATAGATTCATCAACTTTGGCAAGGTACATTTGAAGTACGGATTGGTGCTTTCTGATCAGCCACCTCGGCAAACTGAAGGAGCCGGCCGTCCAAAGGAGAGTAGAGATGAGCCCAAAAGTAAACGTCAAAAGAAGGCCCGGGGTATGAACCTGAACCGACCTCGCAACCGATGGATACCAGTCGCCGAGAAACTATGCCCTAAGGTTATCAATGGGCAGGAGTGTCAGTATGGGGACCAGTGTAGATACCTGCACGACCTGAAGGCGGCGGGGGCCAAGCGGTTGCCGGATATCGGAGATCGATGCTACAACTTTGAGACATTCGGCAAATGTCATTACGGAGTGTTGTGTCGATTTGGTAGTTGTCATCTGATGGAGGACTTTGAAAATGTCGTTGAGAGTGACAAGTACGAGGCAAATTTGAACAAGTCCACGACATCAAACAGTCTGTCAGTCGAACTTAAAGTAAAGCTCCGGAAGCGGAAGGAAACATTTGAGAGGAGCGATAAATTCTTGGCACAGCTTGCAAAGGAGAAGAAAAATCCAAGAAAGCAAACTGTTGACAAAGCAGATGTGAACACTGGTACTGCGCAAAATACTACAGGTAGTAACAGTAGTTCACTCGTTCCTGAGCAGTCTAAGAACTTGGAATCTACTGAAGATGCCCAGAGCAGCATGAATATTCATCAGCATGAGACAGCCAATCAGAGCTCTGAAGACCTAGGAGTGAGCCTAGTCTCTCCTCCAGCAACAGCCACTCAGGATGTAGATTCTACCACCGAGTCAATGAAACACTCCCCATCTGGGGTTGTAACAGATCAGGATGTGATAAGTTTACGAAAAAGTGAAAAGAAAAAGTTGGACGTTAAAGGCAAATCTTACTTGGCACCTCTAACAACAGTAAGTGTAACATTTTTCAACCCCCCCCCCCCCCCGCAACCTGACCAAGACTATCCTTCTCTTCATGCATAAGCCTCCAGCTTTGTACATGCTTAAAGTATCTCTTAGACTTTCTACCGTCTGACAGTTTCACAGGTTTTGAGACCGGTTTTGGTATTGAGAATGTTCTCAATTTGTTGAGGTCTTGGCTGATTTCAGGTCTCGATTTTGAGGACTTGATCGCAGTCTTGGCCTCGGAGCAAAGGTCTCTGGTTCTTGTGTTAAGACCTTTTGTGAGCTAAATTTCATAATCGTCCCAAAGTATATAAAAATAGAAAAAAGGAATCCAAAACAAGAGGTTAGAAGTATAATATTCAAGCTCACCCTGCGGTGGTTGGAGGGTGGCACAGCGAGGTCACACCCGTACCTCATAGTGGCTAGGTAACACCCATGAGCAAGTTTGGGTGCTAACCTTTTAGTCAATATTGCCATTAAATCACGCATGCGTGGTCTGTGGTTCACTCGAACGCATTTAGTTGATTGATTCGTGAAATATGGCAACTCATAATATATTGGCTCGTAAAACAATTACTTGCAAAATACAGTACAATGGTAATTGTTATCTTAATATTTGACATATCTTTTTAGTAAAAACCTACCATTTATCATTAAACCAACTGTTATTACAAAAGTTTACAAAAATTTCTCCGCCATGAAACCAAACCATCTTAACAGTGACGCAACTTCGTTAGTTGACTAGCTCGGGAGCTAGGTTGATCCAGTTGGACTAGCTAGTTCAACCATGCAGCGTCCGAGTGACATCTAGATCGACTATGGTTAAGTCTAGTCGACTCTAGTCAGCCGCCCGAACTTGCTCCATTGTGAAGGCTGAGCAAAGCCATCAAACAGGGGGAAAAACAGTTACTCAACAATAATAAAACAAAATTGAAAACAAGGAAAGTTGACTTTGAAACTTGTTTTATTGTTTGAAATATAGATTTGTCCAAGTTCTCGGTCTTGGTCTTGACGAAGAGGTCTCAATCTCAGTCTCAATCTCAGTCCCGGTCTCGGACATTGAGGTCTCATTCCCGGTCTCAGAGGGGGCGGTCTGGTCTCAGAGGGGGAGGTCTGGTCTCTGCCAATTTCATATCACCCACTACAGTTTTTTAATGATAAATGGTGTTTGGTTAAAGTAGCTAAGTATGAGAACGACTTTCTTCTGCCTAGGTTGGTAATCTGCCCTTCCGTCGAGTCTGCAAGCGTCTCGGGGTGGATATCACTTGCGGTGAGATGGCTATGTCGACAAACCTCCTCCAGGGTCAGCCGTCGGAGTGGGCCCTTCTTAAGAGACACTCAACTGAAGATGTCTTTGGAGTTCAGGTAATAATCCCTAACAGCATGAGAGGTTCAAGACCTTTGAGGAGATCGGGGAGAGGGGTGCGGGATGAGGGGCAGGAGGGGGTTGAATTTGAAAGTGGAGGGACTTGAGGGATAGAGAGAGAATTTAAGACTATCATTTTCTTTTCTTTTCTTTTTTTCAGTGGAAAAGGTGGAGTTGTTTGAGAGAGATAACTATTTGTATAAAATTACTGAATGATGGAAGTCTGCCCAGGGCTAGAAACACACACTGGACTGCTGGCAAGAGTCCAGTAATTTTAGCGCTTGGCCAGTTACCCCACCACCAAACAAGTCCGGAAGTCTGGTGTATTTTCACAAACACATACTTTTGAAGATATACAATCGTATAACTTAAGCTTCTCAGTTGCAGACCTCCTAAACATTTAGGAAATAATTTGTAAAAAAATAAATAAATAAAGATCCTTTAAAAAATATATTTCTGATCCAATGAAAGGTGTAAGCTAGAAGATCTTTGGTACAAGATACTTGATGGGTCCTGCTGCCCCTCCCAGCCTGCCTGCTAAGATTGCTTCCTTGTTTTGTTTTGTATATACCAGTGAAGAGTTTGCTTTAAGCCACAATCAAGAGTTACATGTGCCTAGAGCTCAAGAATGGAGCAATTCGCTGCTCCTACAAGTTGCTGCATGATAGCAGATTGTCATGTTTACTTGGTTTTTTTCCTTCTATTTTTAGCTTGCTGGGTACTTCCCTGACACTGTCAGTAGGTGTGCTGAACTGGTCAACACCTACTGCGATGTTGACTTTGTTGACCTGAACGTTGGATGTCCAATTGATCTTGTATATCAGAAGGTACGTTGATAATAATCAGGCATGCGATTTCAGGATTTATTAGATAAATTTCATTTGACCATTGAATTTTCTTGACAGAAGTAAAGCAATCACTAAAAGGTGGAAAGAAGTCGTCCACATTGTGTAAAAACAAGTAGTTTTGTATTTCTGGGCCCAATTAACAAAATTGTAAACGAATTGAGCTTGGCAAGATCCTGCAAAAGCAACTTGATATTTGTGAAGTCATATAAGAGACTGTTTTTTCTAATGTTTGATTCACCTTTTTACACCTTTCACCTTTCTAACAACTTTTGACCTTTCTTTCACCTTTGAACTTTACTTAACTTCAAACAGGGAGGCGGCAGTGCACTGATGGGCCGGACAGGCAAGTTTGAAGAAATCGTCCGCGGTATGGATGCTGTAAGTTAAGCCTTTAAATTTCATTTGACCTTTGACCTTTGACCTCATATTGTTGGCGTCTTTCTGCAATTTTCTTCAAATGTCGTTCTGAAACTGTTGCATGAATCTTTAAAGTAAGGAACTAAATGTGAACTTTTTAAGGGTGATTTTTATTTGCCTTGTTTGTTGTTTCTTACTCTGTTGAGGTTTTGGACGTCCCTGTGACGGTGAAGATGCGTGCTGGCATATCGGATAAACATTACTTCGCTCACAAGCTCATCCCCAGAGTGTTTGACTGGGGGGCCTCTCTGGTCACGGTAAGCTTTTAAAATAAGTATTTATTTCCATGGAAACCAACAAATGACTGCTGTTTTATTGCCATTAAAAACAAAATGGACTTTTTTGATTGCCATAAACAGTCTGTGGAAATGTTGTTATTTTCGTTTTCTAAGCTTTTGGGAAGAACTTCCAGGATCTAAACATCAGCCATTATTTCTTTTCGCATAACCTACAGGTCCTTTTGTTGGTTACAACTGGAATTCCGTTTTGGGTTTTTTTCCCCGACAAAATGTTCAATATTCTCCAAATTGTTTTCTTTGCATAATCCTGAAGGTGCACGGCCGGAGTCGTGAACAGCGCTACACTCGAAGCGCCGATTGGGAATACATCAAAGAGTGTGTGGAGGCGGCTAAGCCCCACCCCCTTATAGGTAATAGTTTTCCCCAGCACTAATGAAGCACGACAAATTGTTTTAGGGTATTTTTAAAGCATTTTGGCTGTATCTGAATTGGTGGCTACCGCTACGGCTACGGCTGTTGCTAAGGATGTCCGATACTTCAACGCTTGTTTACACAGTAATCCAGCTGCAGGTGTAGCCGTAGACGCCAACTCAAACACGGCTTTAGATAAATTACAACAAAACATAGGCGGAAGACATCTGGTTCTTAAGTCTGTTACCCACTGTCATGTACCTTGTATCCAATAACGAGAATCATTTTATAAAATGGTACCAGACTGTTTTCACCTCCGACCTCGGTTTGGTGCTTTGGTTTGATTTGGACATGAAATGGTAGCACCATAATGAGGGGGCTGGGAACTAGACTGATACAAACTATTTGCATTGTTCCACCAGGAAACGGAGATATTCTTTCCTATGAAGACATGGCAGCTCATTTGGAGAACTCTGGAGCAGCCGGGGTCATGATTGCAAGAGGGGCACTCATCAAGCCATGGATCTTCACTGAGATCAAAGAGCAAAGGTCAGTATGAATATGCAAGCATCTCATTTCAATATTCAAGAGCTCATTTAATTACATGTGTCAAATTTGAATGTGCATAATTGGGAATTGCATCACTGTGAACAGAAAAGTTTATATTTATTTTTTGCTTTCTTTTTCTTTCTTTAGTTTGAAATTTTACAAAGTTTTATTTAATCGTGGAAAAGCTTGTGTTATTTAACTGGTGTATTATTATTTTATTTGACCTATTTGTTTCAGACATTGGGACATTTCCGCCAATGAGAGAATGGATATCCTCAAGGAATATACCAATTACGGCCTGGAACACTGGGGCTCAGACACTGAGGTAAGACTTATATAAAACACGATCTGATTCTGTCGACGGAGATACAATATTGCGGCATCTTTACAAATACACCAATTGCAGCATCTTACACCTGGGGGCTGACACTGAGGTAGGAGTTGTAAGAGGTTTGATCTAATTGGTTGATGGAAATGAAATAAGTGATGTATTTCAAAAATGCACCAATAGCAGCAGGTTGCTCTAGTTTTTGGATGGTAGCAAAGTAGTGAAGATTGACCTTTGTAATCGTGAATCCTGACTCAAGCATTAAATGAAATTGAGGAACACAAATTAATAACATTTAAAATCTTAAATAATTTTTGTTTCTTCCCCTGACCAGGGTGTTGAGAAGACTCGTCGTTTCCTTCTTGAGTGGCTGTCATTTCTGCATCGCTACATCCCAGTTGGCATCCTGGAGCGATTGCCTCAAAAGATTCAAGAGCGACCGCCGTACTACGTGGGACGAAACGACCTTGAAACCTTGATGTCAAGCACTAACTGTAACGACTGGGTCAAGATAAGGTAGGAAGAGCACCAGTTAAAAAGCCAGCTGGCCCCCCCTGGCACCATGGCTAATACTGTTTTAGGAAGATTGTAATTGAGGTTCACTCAGTTTGAAGTAGTTGTAATTCTTTTTCTTTTAAAAAAATTTAAAATCACACAAGTTTGCAATCTGATAAAATGCCCAAGCTCAAAGGTAAATTATGACCTACCACCATAAAGTGAAACTATAGAATTTTCGAAATTGGTAACAAAGGGGCATTCCAAATTGAGGTATCATTGTATATTTTCTTGGAATTTGGGAGACTTCTCAGTTCTGACAAGAACTGTCCTGCTTATTAACTTCTACCTGGGCGGAAAGTAGGAAAAACTACTACTTTCGCTTGGTGGATTGAGGGGACTTCTCGTTATTAACTTCACTGCCACGGAGTGAATCCCGAAAAATCTACTCCCTTCCGAAAAATCTCTCTTCTTAAATGTTGTAGTTTCTCAACTTTTATATTGTTGTACTTTCTTTTGTACTCAGTGAGATGTTACTTGGTCCTATTCCAGACAGTTTCTTGTTTCTACCGAAGCATAAAGCCAACTCTTACAGCTGAATGAGGTCAGCGTCTTGACCTACCTGGAGAAAAAAAACAACAACCCATGAACAATCGTTGAACAACAGCAAATTATAGATGACTCGGTTTTCAAAACAAATACACAAAAGTTTAAGAACATTTCATTATTTCAGTATTTTTACAAACATAGTTTTAGTTTTTATTGACGTGTAAACCAGCCATGAAACTGACAGTCGGCTGATTTCCTAATTTTTAAGAGGGTGTCCAAAGTAAAGTTGAGTTTTGTGATGCGTTCATCCATTAGATTAGGGTCCATATGAAAGTGGGGACAAAAATTACAAGTCCTTCACATTAAAACGGTGTAAACTGTCATTATATTTCGTACGCTTTCAAAGCGAAGTTTGAATCATAGCGTCTTCTTCTTCTTCCAGTTCACCATTTTTGGGTGAAAACAATCCCCTTTTCAAATAGTCTAAACCATCCGATGAGATTAAAGCCCTGTTCACACTACCTACCTTTGACCCGTGTAATTAGCAATCCGTGTTAAAAAAGTCTTCTTCACGGGTTAAAACTGATCCGGAGATTCCGTTCTCTAACCCAGAGAATAAGTTAACCCAGTTCCATACCAACACCAAGATTGGTGGGTTAACCCTAGTCCTAGGCAGGGTTAAGTTTTTACCCGGATTAAGCTAGTTTGGGTTGGTTTTTTTTAAAGAATTTTTAGCCCTGAAAAGTTTGAATGCTCCACTTAAATCCGGAAAATCCGTGTGTGATTTAACACAGGTTCTCCGGGTTAAAGTGCAGTGTGAAAGGGGCTAAGAGTTTTTAGAGTAAAGAAAACAAATTCCAACTTTTCAAGCCTTGTGGAAGCCACCTTTCAAATACATTGATTGATTTCAGGCAGGAGTGGCGATTAGCCCAAGACTAGGAGATTTATTTACAAAAGAGATTTATTTACAATTCCTGTAGGAATTTTCAAAGTGCGGTCTTTATTTTGATTTTGTTTATTCAACTCTAGGGCTCAATAGGGAACTTGGGATTTGTTAAAATTCTTTGGCTGATTTTTTTGGGTGGAGTACAAAAAATTTGTTTACAAAGAGTCTGTTCAAAGCAGTAACATGACATCATCTAGTGTTTTGAAGGATAATTTTGAATTTTTGAAAAAGTACTTCCCAACTTACGTGACTAGATTGTTTCTTTTAGTTGTTTGTGTTCCGAAAATGATTAAAACTGTCTGTTTCAAAAAACTGAATTAAGAGTTCCCTTTTTCATTTATGTTGTCTTAAATACATTTAATTATAGTGATCAATATGAGCAACCCAAATGAAAAAAACAAATTTAATTATTCTAACTTGAAATTATTTTGTGATGCATTAAAGAAATTACAAAAATAAAATTTGAGTTGCGTCATTTACAAATTATTATTTTTTTGTGAATTTTTTTAGTGATAGGGAAGGTATGTTTATATTGATGTGTGTTGTGTGCAGTGCGACCCAGAACGCCCCTACTGTAGAGTTGTTTTATGTAACTCTATGCCCCTCCATTAAACTTTGCCAGCCAGACGCTCGATCCGCCCACAAATTGCGGCTTTTAGATTCAAGTCAGCAGAGGGCGTGCTTCTCAAATTCCTTTCAGAGCGCAAAATTCAAGATGGCGGCTCCTACAGACGCTGTCGCCAGTAGCAATGAAACGGTCATGCAAGACCTCCAGAAACAATTAGCTGTGGCGAAAATTAGCCTGCCGGAACTGTCAACTCTTGCTCAGAAGGGAAATGAAACGGTATGTGCTTGTTGTATCTGTATCAGGAGTTTAATTGAGAGAAATTTGTCAGTTAAAAGCGGCTGTCAAAATAAGTAAACACATCACTCACGCAACATGATGCATGATGATGGTAAACGCAGTGAGACGCTGGAGTCTTATGGAGATGAGATGAGACGAATTCCGATGAGGCAATGACTGACGACAGCAGAGTCAAAGCAAAAGACGTCACACAGATCAATTTTCTCAGATTACTTGGAGACGACCAGCTGCATTGATTGCATGCCCCCCAAAATAACAAAGAAAACAAATTTTAAAACTTTTTATTGTTTTTCCAAAATTCAGCTTGTTGAAAGGTTTTTGTCGGAGAGTGTTGAAGTCCATGGAGATTCAGAAGATATTCGTCAAAGTCAGCTCTACATTGGTACATATTATTATTTAAGTTTTTCCTGTTAGTTTTTGTTTCTCTTTTGAGTAGGGCCTTAAATTTCCAGTGATGCTCACAGAACATAAGGGCAAGGCAACACTTTTTTCGTTCAACTGACAAAAGGTCTCAAATTGATACTGCCGCTAATAAATGCCACCCAGCCTTGGTTCCCCTTAAAAAAACAAGATCCAAAATCCAAAATGAAGACATTCTATGTTGAGGTATGAAAGTATCTTTTCACTAAAATTCCGGGTCTAGAAATGGTATTTAAATAGAGGTACATTCCTGAACATGTTGACATTGTTGTTGTTATTGTTTTTGTTTATGTTATTTTCCAGCATCCTTCTGGGGGTTTTATGATGTTGTCAAAGCTCTTGTAGGGGCAGGAGCAGATGTGAATTATCAAAACAAGGACACGTTGTGGACATCGCTGCATGCAGCTGCCTTCCAAGAACATGGAAGGGTAACAAAAAAACACTATTGAACCTTATCGACTATGATTTCTGGATTTTATTCACTCATTCATGTATTTTTTGATTTATTATTTTATCATTGTTTTCAGGGTTGGTTAGGGGCGGGGGTGGTGGGGAGGGGGCGGAGAGATTCACGGAGAGTGGCACTACACAGTTTTTCAGGCTTGATACTCCACTCTTGAAAGGGGCAAGGTTGTTTTTTAAAGTTTTTTTTAGTAAAGGGCATTTATTTTAGTAAAGAGGAATTAAGATAAAGAGACTGAGGTCTGCAGTTCAGTGTGAATTTTCCAGCCCCGGACATACTGCCTTGTAAATCCATCGTTCTTTGAAATTGTGCGCACTAAGAAGTATGTAGCCAATGGCAAATGTGTACTGCCACCTGTCATTTGCAAAGCCCCCAATTACAATTTATTTTGACGTTTGGGAATTACTACAGCAGTGGACGATCCGACGTTCCTGCATCTTCATTAACGTTCTCTAATCTTAAATACTCTCAGGTGATAATGTTTCTCTTGGAGAACAGCGCTAAGCCTGACATCCAAGACAAGGAGGGGAGGTAAGTGAAGATCTGTTCTCTCATGTGAGGCAACATTTACAGTCAATATTTAAAGGGACTCATTGCCTTCGGATCAGGTGCTTTGGGCAATGAAAGCGTTTGACATGAAATTATCAAGTTAATACGTCATTTTGTGGAACAAAATCTTTGACTCCACAAATTACAGACTGTTAGTTCACGAAGTAAAAGGAAAACCGTACAATTTTGAGGGATATTTGTGTGATTTCATTATATTCAACTTTTCAAACATCTTTTCAACCATATTCATTACCGAACAAACGCTCTTTATAGCCCAAAGCGCACCAAAGGTAGGGTCATAGACTGGTTTTTGTCAGTTGCATAATTCTGATTTATAGGCAAAATTATAAAGAAAGATACAATAACAGTCGAGTGTGAAAGTTTCAGCTGAATACAGTGTCTATTTGCCGAGAAAAAAACAGGAAAAACTGTCCCAGTATTTTCACATTCACCAACCACGCTTAGCGAGGTGACAGCGGGTACCAGCCGCATCTCTGGCCGCAGCATTCGCGAGCGAACACCAACTCTCAGAAATCTGAGAAACGATTCATGAATCGTTTCTCAGACTCGAATGTTTTTAGGTGAACATTTTTCCAAACCGTATTACTTCAAAGGGAATCCTTTCTTAAAATAGTTTATACTATTAACAGCTGCAGCACTTCTCATCAAGCAAGTTTTTATGATTAATTGTTGTTGTACTTACTAATCTATGACACAACCGTTGAGTGAACAGATATTTTTAATTGAAGATACACACTTTGCTTTTCAAGGTTTGACAAGTTATTTATCTAATATTATTTTCTGCTTTTATTAATATTATTATATTTTTTTAATTGCTGTATTGTTTTCTTCTTTTTGATGTTTTGCACAGGACAGCGACAGATTTTGCGTCTGCCTCAGATAAAATCTGGTCCCATTTTGCTGTTCTTGGTTGCAAAAGGACATCAAAATTTGACCTTATAGAAAAAGGAATAATTAAAAAGGTCAGTCTCAAATTTAATAAAACTATTAAGTAACTCTAATTAACCCTCCTACTATCTGACCATTCATTATCATTTACTGTGGTTTCCTAATGATAGACAAACTATGCCAGCCTGCAATATATCATGTTGTGAATGTATCTACACAGTACACAGTCAACCCTCCTACTGTCTGACCATTCAATATCATTTACTGGTTTTCAATGCTAGTCAGCCTGCAATATTTATGATATTGGGGTGAATGCATTTACACAGTACACACATTTACACACAGTGAGTTTTGTGCACAGTTGCGACACCATTCACATCCCTTGCAGTTGAATTGATTCAAATGGCTGTTAATGGGAACAAGAGTAGGAGGGTTAAATTGAAACAATTAATTTAACCTTTGTAAGATAAGACAGGACAGACAGTTTCAGAAACTGACAGCCGAATTTGTAGCTAGCTTCAAATTCAATGGAACCCTGAAAATGAAAATAGGTAATATTTAGGATTATTTGTTCATATTTTCACCTGCAATTCGGGTATAATTTTCTGTAAAAGGTAACAGCACCTCCATCTGCATCAAGGAATACCCCATCTCCGTCTTCTATGGGTATGGAGGGAGTACGCATGGTAAGTTTAACAATCTGTACAACATATTCTCTTCTAACAGTTAAAGTTGTCGCATTATCCGCTGCTAAAATATAGGATTCGAACTGCCTCTAGCTACCGGGCAATCTTGGTGGTCGAGGTGAAAAGACATCTGCTCTAAATGAAAAAGGTTGTGGGTTCATAATCTTCTTTAGCCCCGATGAAAATTTTGCATCTGTATAGTTATTTCTGAATGGCTTCTGACTGGCACCCCGAACGTAGATATGGACAAAAAAGGGAGACTGACAACAGTAGGGGCTGGACAGCTCAGTTGGTGGAGTGCTGGTACGTTAATCCATAGGTTGCATGCTGAGTCCCACTCTAGTCAATTTTGTTTTGTTGAACCCAAAGTTGTTTCTCATTTGTTCTTTTAAAAAAATGTTAAATAAAATGATTGGTTAAATTGTTTTATTTATTTGTTGTTTATCTTCTAACTTAAAAAGGCATCATTGTCAAGGCCTGGTTCAGCATATGCAATCAGACCAGATCCCTTTGTGAAGAACAAGAAGAACCCAAATGATTGTGAGTATCATTCATTTCATTTCATTAGTTTTTTTTTTTTTGCAATTTGCCTCCGCATAGGGGCTATCAAATCGGTGAATATTTCTATCCCAGTTCGGCCCATCGCTGTTTTTATCATCAGCAATCATTTTTACCGGATGTTAATAGCAATGAGCTCAACGTTGAAAATCGGTAATTGACCATATTTTTGACCGCATGAGGGCGCTGTCATCAGGGAATGTCTTGCATCACAATAGCAGTTTTAGTTTATTATAACTGCCTGTTTTTAGTTTTCTTGCACCAATGAAGAAATACTTAAAAAATAGCGATAAAAAAGTGAAAAAACCCTGTTTGTTTACTTGTTTTTCATCATGTGAAATTTATCCACATACGCCCTCACGTGGTCAAAAATACGGCGAATTGAGTTTTAAACATTTTGAAACCCTCCCTGACAGCTTCTCAGATGTTTGCAGCAATGGGTGGGGACGTTCTAGCTGATGAAAAAGCACCTAGCTCGGAGACTACAACCAAATTGCACTCTCAGGAACCCTCGTTCTCGGTGTGGAGAAATTAACAAAACCTCTTGCTGGTGTAAATATTCGTATCAGAGTGAACATTATGCCGTGCAAAAATTGATTGTCTAGTTGTGTTTGTTGTTTTTTTTATTGCGGAGGGTGTGAAAGCAGCAAAGAGAATGGCCGTTGCTCGTCCACCAATCAGAGTCCTTGTAAAATGTGACTTCACATTTCAATTGTAATGGAGTGGCTTGCCATGCACAATTGTTTATTTTTATTTCAAAGAGCGGCTATTTTTATTTTTCGAGAGCAGTTATTTTTTATTTTCAAGAGCAGTTATTTTAGTTTTCAAGAGCAGTAATTTGCGGGTTGTTTTTACTGTGGCTGTCACGTCAAATGGTTCTTGGTAAGATTCCATTATTCCAGTCAAAAGTTAACAAACACTTAATACATTTTGAGACACCTGCTCCGATTAAATTATTTAAGGTCATGCTCTTTGTACATGTTTCGGAAATTCTTGTCAAGTCTCCAATTCAAATTCGGTTTTTTATTTTTAGAATGTGTTCATTGGGCGGGGTTTATTTCAGTGCAAATTTATGGAAATGAATGATTAACTGTTCAAACCAATGTTGAGTTTTTTTCTGGGTGTTACTAATTCAAAAACACGTTAAACATTCTTTAACTACGGAACAACAACATACGTTTTGCTTTAAACCTTTACCCATATACCTTTAAAAAAGAAGTAAAACACCTTTAAGAAAAGTGTATAATAATATTATTTGTATTATGTGTATATATATGTCGTGTATAGAACGTAAAGTACGGTATAAAGAATAAAATTAAACTGAACATACTAAAATTACAGTTTTATGTTTGGTGCACATATTAGTACAGGCGTCATGAATCGAAATAACTGATTTTTGTAACGTTTTTTCTGCTAGAGACCCCTTGCATATGACGTCACAAGCTCAAACAGCGCCCTCACGGTCAAAGGAAGACCTATCATTGGGTGTGAGTTTTGAGTTGCGCGTACGAACCTGCACGTTTCTATTTCTGCAAGTGGGTCTGTTGACTTTTCTGGTCAGTGAGACCTCGAAAACAGGTCTTCTGAAATTAGTTCGAAAAAAGGTCTTGTTGATCCTGCTTTAGATTAGCTAAACACTTAACATTCAGCACTTTCTCACATAATTTTGATCGTTAATATTTTGTTTCGTACTTTTAAAACCTGCAAAAAATCTAATTCTAATACTAATCTTTACCTACTTATGAGTTTGATTGAGTGTTCCCTTGTTCGATTTTTAAAACTTGATTTGTGCTACTTGAAATCAACGTAACAAATCTAACCTTTTGAATGCTTCCGGACACTATTTGGCACGTAATACGTGCCAAATAGTGTCCAGCGTCCACTGCGCATGCTCAGCAGGACACTATTTGTCAGCGGACACTTTTTGTCATGACACCTGATTACGTCATAAATGTTACACAGCTGTGTACGACGACATCGGCGAAGTCAAAGGCAAGGCCAGAATTCCCCTTCGATGCAAGGCCTATATTAATGAAGAGGCCTACCACATAGCGCGTAACTACACCACAGCTCAAGTGGGTTAAAGTCGGGTCGTTCTGGAACATGCAGGTTTCTTCCAATATCCACTGGTTTAAATCTTGCATCTACAAAAACAACAGTTCAGTGATGGGCGATATTAGGGTAGTCTTGTATCATGACTGGTAGCCTAATGACGGGGGTGGGAAACTTTCAATGATTTGGGATCTGAAAGTGTATATCGATAGTGCTGCGAAAACACCTGATCCCTAACACTATTAAGCGACCTCGGAAAGGGCAAACACATCGCAAATTATTATCTAATAATGATTATGTAAATATCTAATGAGTTGTCAATACTATTTGTAAGACTTTGTAAATACATTGTATCACCACTTTATCGCTATCAGTTTATGGATATGCTTGCACATGAACCATAGCAGCCGATTTTGTCTAAAAATGTGTTTGAATGACTTAGCGCATACAAATCTTGGTAACAAAACACAGTTGCAAAATGTTATAAAAGCCCGTTAGTTAGTGCCATAATTGTTAACTTTTCAAGAGCAGTTATTTTTATTTTTGTGAGCAGTTATTGTTAGCTCCCAGAGCAGTTATTTTATTTTCAGTAGCAGTTATCATTTTATTAAAGTTTTGAAGAGCAGTTATTTAGATTTTCATCAGCAGTTGTTTTTATTTTTCAAGAGCCTGCGAGTGCCATGAAGAGCGGTTAATATCTCAAGAGCAGTTATTTTTATTTTTTGAGAGCAGTTATTTTTAGCTTAAAGAGCAGTTGTTTTATATTTTCCAAGAGCATTTACCATTTTTCAAAGAGCAGATATTTTTATTTTCAAGAGCGGTTATTTCACAGGAAGCCGTAATCTTCCATGGCTGGAGCAACTTTGGAACATGAAAAAAAATACTGCTCTCGCAAATAATAAAATAGCGACGGCACTAGGACTTTCATACAAAATCAAGAAGGACTTATCAGTTTTTACTGCCCGTCATCACTACTTTTACTTAAAAGCAATATTCTGCAATAGATAGAAAGCACAATGGCGTTACATACCTGCACGAGTTCAACAACCTCTCCACTTGGGTTAAGAGCTATGACAAGAGGGGCAGATCCAAATTGCGGTGGGCATACCCGGGACAAGGCCGATCTTCGTGCTCTTCCTTCTGTCCCATTTGTCGACGTAGAGTTTAGGAATGATTCCTGGTCCCTGAATATGCGAGGAAAGTTTCTAAGGATCTGTTTGTTCTGCCGTGGGGTGAGTGTGACAAATGGTCTCTGGTATCTGTACAACAGTTTCGGATTTCGTTCAATTGCTGCGATTACGGGTCTCTGGGACACGATCTGCTGTAGTTGATTGTCATTCATTGGTTCAATTGACTCGACTGAACACTGGGGGCAACATGAGGTGGAATATGCAGACGGCACGGTCATGGCGATGGACACGATCATCAGTGCGGTGAACATGGTTGTGATAGTCGGGGTTAAGCTGCAGATTGCAATGAAGGAAACCACTCGAAACAGACTATACCATGCCACGGAACTTCTAACAAGTGTTCAGACTCTTAAAATGTGTTTAGATGCTAGACTGTATAGCGTCTGTGTGGCAACTATATGTTGTTGTTTTTTTACTTGATCTGATGCGAGAAAATGTCTGTGCTTTCACGTCAAACTTGACTGCGTAAACAGCAAAGGCCTAAACAGCAACGCACACGAAGCATTGTCATGGTGTTAAGATATAGGCCAATCTCTCTTTTGATGAACACTCATGACCTTGCTATAATTTTTAACAATATGTTAATTACTTTCCTGTTGGAAAATACTAAAAAGGGATGGCTAGCTACACAGAATTATGATCATATACTTTATTTCTGATAATGAAACCAGGGATGCATCTTTAGTGAATAACTGTATAGCTCGCAAGCCTGAGGAAAACTCCAAATGACCCCAAACCGTTTCAAACTGACGCTGAATCTGAGCCTAAACCCCGATTTAAGCTCATTCCTGGTCAACCAAGCCAGAATAGGGTCTGGTACCCAGGGACCTGGAATACGGGTCAATTCTAACCCTGTAGTCTTTATATTTGTACCATTCATTGCATGTATAGATAAAGATCTTGTTCAAGAAAAATCCAAACGTAAACTACAGGCTTCATTCGCCAGAAACCCACAGGAAAAAATACTGCTCGCCCATGGGCCCCCTATAGAAATTTACTTCATTTTCGATTGTGATGCTGAATAAAACGTTTCATTGTGATCGGTAAGCCGAATATTCTATCTGGGTTTTTCCCCTTCTTTTCAATCGCGGATGCCAATTCACCCGTATGGAAACAGTAGTCACAAAAGATCATTTGTAGCGCGTCAATCCACGGTTTGGGACCCAATACTGACTATGCTCTCGTGTTTGTAGGTGTTCATGCAGCATATTGTACGCGAACGCCTCTTGTGTTTGTTCCGTTTTTTAGTCGTTTGTGCAACATATGCGCGAACACTTATTGTTTTTGTTCCGGTTTTTTTCTCCTTCTTTTTCTTTTCTTCTCCATCTTCTTCCGAGGATCTCTTTTACAGCCTAATTAGCTGTTCCGACCTACTGTCGGAACAGGTTTTGTTTTCGTCAAGACTTTTTTATTTTTAGCAATTTTTCAACAAGATGAATATTTAAATAGCCAACCTTGTACTGCCGATGGTCAAAATGTTTTTCTTCAGTTTTACACTTTTGTGCTTGCCGGCCTAAAATGCCGGACGACGTCACCATGACATTTTTTTAATGCGCGTTTTCACCCATGTACTAAACAGGGAATAAAGTGAAAACAAATCCGACTTTCAGAAACAGGTACTTAGATCTCAATGTGTAAATATTAGTAAATGAAATTCGGTTTGATGACGTCATCGAGTACGTCATAACAATATCATCAATGGGCATTTGAATTAAGAGAAAGTAATTGTTTTCAACAGCGCCCTCTTGTGACAATTTAAAAAAAAATAATTACTGGAAACCTGTTGCACTGTTCACAAAATGTTAACACTTAGAACAAAGTAATACATCTCAATCTCCGTATAAGAAATAAGCTATGAGGACATCACGATGATGTCATGATAACGTCATCGTTTTCAACTTTGGCTGCATCAAAGTTTCTTTATTTTAAAATGCAAATTATTAGAGCTACAATTAACTTTAGGCCTACTTATCGATAACTATAATTATCCTACAAAGACGTGTTCCCAAATTTACTTTTCACCAGCTCTGCAATTTTGGACATACCCACCGAACACCTTGTTACTGTTTCTACAAAAAGTTTAGTCTAGTTTTCTCTTCTCTTTTCTGTGAAATATTTTCCTCTGAATTAAAATCATATTAGAGAAAACTATATCTAAAAACCTTTTTTTTTTTTAATGTGTGCGCGTGCGACTGTGCATCACCGTTACGGCCTTGACCAAGGCTATGAATTCCCAAGCACATTGCGATAGCGTGTGAAATTAATAAAGGAACGGCGTATCCAAGTGTACGGCTACGTCTACGGCTGTTGCTAAGGATGTTGCCAAGGGCAGCTTATGCTTCAACGCGTGATTCGTTCGACAATTCTCTTTGGAAACTTAACAATATAAAGTCATTTTAAAACAAATTTAAGGAAACTATGGTGGCCCTGAAGGGACATCGCATATCGCAAACGTGTGCGCATACGTATGCGATGTCGCGAAATAAATCGCGAATATGTGCGCACACGTGTGCAATGTCGTGAAACAATTCGCGAATATGTGCGCACACGTATGCAATGTCGTGAAACAATTCGCGAATATGTGCGCACACGTGTGCAATGTCGTGAAACAATTCGCGAATATGTGCGCACACGTTTGCGAATTCATTTGCAATGTCGTGAATTTTATTGCATACCTTGTCGCATACCATTCAATAAAATTCCTAATGAACTGGGGAGTTGTAGCAGCTAGTCTGGGATCGAGACGTACAAATAGATATAAATAGGGTCTGACTAATTTACCTTCGAGCGCACTCTGTTCCTCACGCTTTTCTAATAAGTGAATAACTACTATACTAACCATTGTACCGGTGCTCATTTTAGTGAGAATAGTCCGACGATTGTTTGCATGGACCTTTTGTTTTGTGATATGATGCTGTACCATCATCATGTGGCTGGCCGGCTAGGCATGGCCACACTAAAATGTACCTGCCTGGTACCCAAGCTCCTGCCTTGAAGTATCTTTGGTATACAAGGGCCACTTGCGTACTCCCTAGGTTACTAACAAATTGCCCGCAAAATTACATCACCCCAAAGGTATGCGACAAGGTATGCAATAAAATTCACGACATTGCAAATGAATTCGCAAACGTGTGCGCACATATTCGCGAATTGTTTCACGACATTGCACACGTGTGCGCACATATTCGCGAATTGTTTCACGACATTGCACACGTGTGCGCACATATTCGCGAATTGTTTCACGACATTGCATACGTGTGCGCACATATTCGCGAATTGTTTCACGACATTGCATACGTGTGCGCACATATTCGCGAATTGTTTCACGACATTGCATACGTGTGCGCACATGTTCGCGAATTGTTTCACGACATTGCATACGTGTGCGCACATATTCGCGATAAATTTCGCGACATCGCATACGTATGCGCACACGTTTGCGATATGCGATGTCCCTTCAGGGCCACCATAGGAAACCCTATATAAATGCAAATAGGTCTAAATACAAATAATTCCCATCACATCATAGTTATCATTGTTCTGCTTGTTCTGCCGTGGGGTGAGTGTGACAAATGGTCTCTGGTATCTGTACAACAGTTTCGGATTTCGTTCAATTGCTGCGATTACGGGTCTCTGGGACACGATCTGCTGTAGTTGATTGTCATTCATTGGTTCAATTGACTCGACTGAACACTGGGGGCAACATGAGGTGGAATATGCAGACGACACAGTAATGGCGATGGACACGATCATCAGTGCGGTGAACATGGTTGTGATAGTCGGGGTTAAGCTGCAGATTGTAATGAAGGAAACCACTCGAAACAGACTATACCATGCCACGGAGATTCTAAAAAGTGTTCAGACTCTTAAAATGTGCTTAGATGCTAGACTGTATAGCGTCTGTGTGGCAACTATAATGTTGTTGTTTTTTTATTTGATCTGAGGCGAGAAAATGTCTGTGCTTTCACGTCAATCACCACTGCGTAAACAGCGTGGGCCTAAACAGCAACGCCCACGAAGCATTGCCTTGGTAATAAGATATAGGCTAATCTCTCTTTTGATCAACACTCATGACCTTGCTTTAACTTTTAACAATACGTTGCTTCCCTGTTGGAAAATACTCAAAATGGATGGTTAGCTACACAGAGTTATGATCATATACTTTATTTCTGATAATGAAACCATGGCGGGATGCATCTTTAGTGAATAACTGTATAGCTCGCAAGCCTGATGAGGAAAACTCAAAATGACCCCAAACCGTTTCAAACTGACGCTGAATCTGAGCCTAAACCCCGATTTAATCTAATTTCTGGTCAACCAAGCCAGAATAGGGTCTGGTACCCAAGGACCTGGAATACGGGTCAATTCTGACCCTGTAGTCTTTTTATTTGTACCATTCATTGCATGTATAGATAAAGGCTTCATTTGCCAGAAACCCACAGGAAACATTAGCGCTCGCCCATGGGCCCCCTATTGAAATTTAATTCATTTTCGATTGTGATGCTGAATAAAAACGTTTCATTGTGATCGGTAAGCCGAACATTCGATCTTGGTTTTTCCCTTCTTTTCAATCGCGGATACCAACGCCCTCGCAAGGACACAGTAATCACAAAAAGATATTTGCATGGCTGAAAGAGGAATGTTCAAATCCACGGTCGAGGGACTGAGTGCACTTTTCAATTCAATTCAACTCAACACTTCCGTTTGCGGTTTTCCATATTAAATTAAATATTAATTATATTAATTAAATTGCAAAATGTACCCGACGTGTAATTATACAGGTCAATTGAATAAAGATGTATATGAATTACCAAGAAAAATATTTACATGACATGCAATGAAGCAGTGGCAAATAGTTGGAGGCATGTTCAAAAGACCAGGTCTTGTTAGACAAATGCTTTGATACAAGAAGTCTATAAACTTCTAAACAGAGCGTCAGGACAGACTGGCGACGGCAAACAAACAAAGCTAAACGCGACCTAACGATCGAGAACGGACCACGAAGGTCAATCATAAGTTAGAAACTTATAGAGGTGAAGGATGAACAGAGAAGAAGCTGCTGACTAAATGGATTCCAAGTCTTCTGCAGAAGACAGTCGGAGTATACTGGTCGAAAAGTTGAACAGAAACTGAGTTTCCTGAGAGCCACCACTGCTCAAAAGAGAGATTCAATTACATTGTTTCATTGCAATAATACTTAGTACCCTTTAAAAAAAGGGGCACATTGTCTCCGGTTTAACGCGCCGCCTCTGGAGGGGCGTTGCTTCAAATCCCGCTATATTCAACTTTTCTTTGTTCAATCCCAAATCATTCAAACAATTACCCAGTCAGTTTTCCCTTGTGGTTTATATCTTGAAAGATACTTTGCTGATTAACTTAATAAGGATTAAAATGACATCGTCTTATACTATAGTGATTCGCTGAGCTCTACAACGCACCATGGCAGTTCAATCCTATACTGTTTCGTATAATAGGTGAAGCACGATACAAATTCAATTATTGCTATATAAAGACCTCGAAATGTACATTGGGTTCCCGCTTGTCCTTACTGTTTGGTTCCTGATATTACTGTTGCTAGATATTATTTTGTTGTCGGATAAACAGCTGTACTTTGGTCCTGTGTCCAGAACTAAATAAAATACTGGGCATTTTATTTAGTTGTGTACATAGAATACGTTACCTTGCAAATTCGAGAAAGAATGTATAGTATTTGTAGTAACAATCACTAGGTGTTCGGGTGTTGTGAATATAGCAGGTAAACGTTAAAGAATGGGGCAATCAAATAAGCTAAATGAACATCAAAACCATTAAATACTGGTTTATATAATGAAACAAACAGTCATAGAAGATTTTGCCAACCCCTTCTACTCCCAGGCATAAGCATCCCCGGCGGCCTGGAACAGTCTGTGCAATTCCAGGGCGGGACCGAGTATACTATTACTATATGGGGACAAAGTTGTTTGTCATAAGCGTAGAATAAAACCTGAACAAAATCACCTTGAAGTAAATTTAAAACGATTTATAACTAGGCCTAGATAAAAAAAGTATTAACCTGGAATTTCATAATAATAATAATAACAATAATAACAACAATAATAATTAAAAAAATAAAAACGGCTGTGAAATTGGTCTGTTAGAACAATCTAAGAATCCAAAATGGCCAGATCCACTCGTGGGTCAGTGTGATCCGATTGCAGGAATAGCTGATCAGAATATTAGCTCAGCTAAACCCGGTAGATGACCAGCTGGGACCCAAGCTCCGGGGGTCTGACTAAGAACCTTTTTAGGGCTCAAATGCTGCACAGCTCTGTACGATGATATCGGAGAAGTCAAAATGGTTACTAGGATTCGACCCCTGCGATATGGCGCTTAAGTTAATGAAGAGGCCTAACACAAGGCGTTCAACTAAACAACACGCCTTGTTGAATGACGTCTCGTACTAGCAGGTTCCTTCCAAAATCCACTGGTTCAAACCTTGCTCTGGCATCTACAAAAACAACAGTCCATTTTGGCCGGTGTTAGGGTAGTCTATGACCATGATTGGCAGTCAAGTAATAATGGGGGTGGGGACGATTTAAACAATTTATTTTGAAGCGTATACATTTTCTTAAATAATAGGATGGTCGAGTGTTTGTGACCCTTCCCGAGTTGTAAAATCGGAGTGTTTTGTTGTTGTTGAGAATGTTCATTGAGACCGGTTTCCCGCTTATTATTCCACTATCCCAGCAAATAAAACAACCACCCAAAACAACACCATTCCGCAATAGAATGAAACCGTTACAAACCTGCACGACTTCGACGACGTCTCCATCTGGCGGGGTAAGAACTATGGCAAGAGGGGTAAGTCCAAATTCGGCTGGGCATATCCGGGAACTGGCCGATCGCCCTGCTGTTCCACCGCATGTCTCAAATGTCGACGAAGAGGATGGCAGTGATTTTTTGTCCCTGAATAAATCGGGGTATTTTCTCAGGATCTGCCTGTTCTGCTGTGGGGTGAGTGTGACAAATGATCTCTGATATCTGGAATTGTACAAGAGTTGCGGATTGTTTTCAATTTTTTCAATGGTAGACCTCTGAGCCATAATCTGCTGTAGTTGAAGGGGACTTAATGGGTCGATTGACTCGGTGTAACACGTCGGGTTACACGAAGAGCTGCAATAAAATGATGGCACAGCAGTAGCAATAAACACAATCATCAGCACAGACCACATGGCTCTGGTTGCGTCGGTCGAGATATCGCTCAGTGTCAGATCGCAATACATGTAATAAGAATGGAACTTTTACAGAAGTAAGGTGATGTAATGTTTAACGCCTGTTGTCTTTTTGAGCAGAACCTTCTGCACTGAGAGTTTCCAAAATAACAAACGTGACCAACCACTGCGTTTACGTCACGTCACGTCAACAATGGACTTTTATTGAATCTTCATCTATTTGTATAGTGACCCTGACCCTGGATAATACATTACCTAGAAAAAACATCTGAAGAGTTCGTTAGGTAAATAATGTTGTTTGCATTAATTTACGTAAGCAATCCTAGGGGCCTATATAGTCTTGACCGCGGCGACGCTTGTTTTTTTAAATATTTTTTATTCGCCGGTTGATGGCGCAAATCGACTGGCTCATTGATCTCCATCAATAGACCTTTATCATCATTGATCCCCATTAATGTATAATAGAGATCAATGTTTATCATGCTGCCACCATCTTGGTCATGTTACCTGTATCAAATAATAGTAATAAATGCACAAAAAGGAACCAGACTATTTTTTTTATATGCAAAGTATACCTTTGGTTTTGGAAGTGTTCGGTTGTTTTTAATCCTAATATAAAATGCAGATAATATACAATAAAACTAACCCGTGAAAGTTTGTGTGTTTTTTTGGTTTTTTATTCAAAAGGTGGTCGCGTTTTTGAGATTTCGCCGAAAAACCGGAGCGAACCTCTACACATAAAGAATAATGTCTAACAGGAATACACGATCTGATAAACGTTTCTGACAGAAACGTTTTTCAGATTCAAATTTTGGGGAATATCGACTGAAATGTTTGTCCATATAACCACATTATTTTGACTTAATGAGATGTTTCTCAAAATGCTTTAAACTACCGAAAGCTGCTAATGTACTCTATATTATAGCCAAGTTAATTTTAGAGTGTATGATTAAAAAACGTATAACTTATTCATTAATTTTGCTGGTACCAAAATGGCCTGGTGTGTTTTTATTGATGTTTGAACAATGGCTTTGTACGAAACGCAGAGAAGGTTAGTGAATAACACAGGTACCGTTCATGTTAATGCCACAAAGCTGTAGTCGTACACACTACGCATGCTACTTTGGACTCACAAGCCTGGAAATAACCGCATGGCCGAAAACCGTCCCTCGATTTGCCGAAACAGCCTCCAAAATGAGTTTTTTTCTGAACGGAAAAGTTGCGGTCGTCACAGGTACGTTTAACCATTTATCCATGTGTGCGTGTATTTCTATATTATTATCGTTTTACGGTGAAAAATGATTGTTTCTAACAATGTGTGTTGGCTTGTACACAAATTCATAATTTTCATGTCATTGGTAAAAGAAAGGGTACAGATGTTGGTAATTGTCAAAGACCAGTATCCTCACTTGTATCCCAACATATGCATGAAATAACAAACCTGTGAAAGTTGGTCTCAATTTGTCATCGAATTGCAAGAAAATAGTGAAAGAGAAAAACAGTCTTGTTGCATAGAGTTGCGTGCCTTCAGTTGCCTTGAGAAATGCTGCGCTCAGATTCGAATTTTCTGGTGAAAAATAACATCTTTCTCTAAAACTACAACCAGCGCCGTAGCGACCGGGGGGGGGGGTGTGGGGGGTGTGACACCCCCCAATATTTTGCTTCAGTCGGCATTTGAAGCCTCAGTCGGCAAATGAAACATCAAATGAAACATGCAAGAGATCGATCAGGCCCTTCAAGAAAGAAAGAAATCACTCAGCAAATCTGGACTTTTTGGTTTGCCGACTGAAAATGTATTGTATTTCAAGGCTCTCTGAAGATTTGCCGGATATTTTGGTTGCCGATCGTCGTTATCAGTTTTTGTTAACAAATTGTAATACAATCATGCCGATTGCTTTTTGCCGATCGTCATATTGCTGATGTAATACAACGCCGATCGTTTTTGTGGTAACACATTGTACACTTTGAGGAATAGATGCGCCCGGGCCCGGCTGTCAGCGCTGCGGTTTCTAGATCAGATAACACACAAAACAAAGGTTTTTCTTTCCGGTCCAAGCCAAGACGTCCAAGTTGAAATTGTGATGAGGATTAAGATATTATTTATTTGAGTGAACGCTACACAAATCATTATCTGCAGTTAATAGTTAGATGTACGTAGGACTTTCTCTCTTTTAGAGCCGAGGTTACATCATTAAAATGAGTAGTTCAACTTCAAAACCAAAGAGAAAGCGAATCAAGCTTGAGTGTCTTGAATGTCATTCCGTGTTTGACGACGATTACAGAAATAGGCACGAACAATCTTGCCATAACGGAAAGCGTGTGAGAGTTGCACTTCAAGGCGCACCTGCAAATCCGTTCGCCGTGGTTAGAAAGAAAGTGCCGAGGGTTGATTCTGCCATGGCGGGTTGTCATATTAAGCTTAGCTATGGGGAGGGTAAGTTTTACTGATTAGATTAAATTGTGTGTTGCATAAGCCTAGGTAAAAATGCGAGGATTCCAACAATATCCTGTTTTTCGATCGTAACTATTTTCAGTCAATGAATTATGCAAAGTCAAAATAACTGCATCGATAACCATACTATTATGTTTAGACAGTTATTTTATTCGTATAGGAATATGGTTGCGGATGACGTAAACTTTTTCATTAATAAATTAATAATAACTTAACTGGGACGTAGGTCAGATATGAGGCAAGTTGGAAATTATCTTTGGATATTTTCAGTAACTAAAGACAGCACCAGCATTCAAAGTATTTCCATGGAACAAGTAAATTACTTATGAAAACTAAATGTGTGAGGTTAATTAATTGAGGAAAAAAAATCCCAAGTAACTTTAAAACCGACTTGATAAAACGAACAACATGAACTAGTTATTGGTTATGGTCATCATTAATATACTGTGCCGGAGAGGGAGGGTTGTACACAATCGTCGCAACAGTAGTAATTTTATTTTTAGTAGTATAAGGGTAGTGATGAGAGATTCGTAGCGATTTGATGTAGCTTCACTTGATTAAAAAGGACACCGAAGTTCTTGCAGTTTTCCAACTTTCGTGCAGAAACCCGATTTATTACAAACTGCAGTTGTAATTAACATATCCAGACCACAGTGATTTCTTACTTTACAAGAGGGAGGTTGTGAAACCCACAATCACCGTCCCTCAGTCATCCACGCATGTGAGTCAAACAAGTTTAAAACACAATGCGTATAGGAATGCACATTTGCGTTAATAAATTCATTAGCCGTTACATTAGTCGTTTTCGGTGTTCGTGATTTCGTTCCGTGACGTTGCAACGCGTTGGCGTTTGACGCTGATACTGGGAAAATTAATTTTGCTCAGTATGTTTCTCAACTTCAGTCGGCAAATTTCCTTCCACACCCCCCCCCCCCCCAACGAAAATGCCTTCGCTACGGCGCTGACTACAACAATGCTTAAAAGGGTGTCGTTTCTAACAATGTTTTCCAGTTTTTATTAGTAGCAACAGCTTCCCAGTGCTCTTTATTAATTAAGTTTTTATGGTCTCTAATTTTTGGTCATTATCAAAGGTATAACTTCCTTTTAAATGACTTTGTAAAAAGGGGAGCGTTCATTGTTTTTCTTCCAATTTTGAAGCTGTTGGTATTCATAAATATTTCAGTGTTGGCTATAGCATCAAATGTGTTTGGAAATAATTTGTTACTTTTTAGTACAATGTGTTAATGCTATTCTTGTCTCAGGGGCAAGTTCTGGAATTGGTGCAGGTATTGCCCGCCATCTTGCCACTCTAGGCTGCAGTCTGGTGCTCGTTGGTCGAAATGATGACAACCTGCGATTGGTGCAGTCTGCATGCGAAGACAGGGGACTAGACGCCAATAAGGTTGGGTTCCTTTTCTTCTCGCCGAATCTTGATAAACTTCTGTTGTATACTGCAAACCGATTAGTTATCACAGCAAAAACGCTGTTTAAAATCTTGCTGTTTAAAACAAAGTTGTTTAAAACCTTAAACAACGTTGCTCAGAATGACTCACTCTTGTTTAAACACCCGCTGTTTAAAATGCAATAGAGTAAATGACTTGTGTTTTGAACAATGTTGTTTAAATGTACGTCAGGCGTCATCACGTGATGAATTTTCCCGCCGACGCTACTCAATCTCTCATAAAGGCGGACACTGACTGACATGAGTGAAATGTTATAAAAGATTTGGATTTTTAGACCCTCATTTAAAACATTTCGAGGTAAGTTTTACAACATTTGATTTCATTAAAGAGTTTAGAATTGTTTATTAAAAAAGGCTTTCCAGTAGGCCTATCATGATTTAATTATTTAGCGCAAGAAAGTTTTGGCCCCGTCGCTTGATGACGGATTGGTTGTGGTGAATGAAATAATCACGGCTGTCATCTCGTCAAATTGATTTGCCTACCCATAACCGTTACAATGGAAACGTTATGAGAACTCAAACTCTTAGGTTGCAAAACATTATTAGGTACAGCATCTAAAACAGCAGTACCGAATCAAGATTGTACTTTTTTGCTGCTTTTTAGAACGTGCTTCAAAGGGTCAAAGGTTACAAAGTTTTGGGTTTGTGTGTACATGTATAGGCACTAGCTAACAAAGTAATACACGGGGCGCCCGCGTGCAAACAACCGCACGACGTACTACGTTCACTCACACATCGGACATACGGGCTCACAACAAAATCGTTCGTTATTAGTTTTGGATGTCCAGTACCAGCCTGCCTGCTGTGCCACATGGGAATTCTTGCAGACCACAATCTATGTCACTGGAGCAACTAGTGCCATTACAACAGTGAGGGAGTTGGGTACATTTCTGTCACAAACTCTTGCAAAAGATAAATAAATGACCTGGTGAATATCAAGAAAAGGGGCACATCTTGAAGTTATACAGCTGTGATTTCCATTACTCTTGAACTTGTGTGGAATATGCAAAATATGAAATATTCCATGTGACCCTCATTATCTTGCCTGCCAGGAAATGCCCTGACATTTATAAGGTCAATCTTTGTAAACAATTTGGTTTATAGAAAGCAAGCTGGGGTTTTAAACCTTTTTTCCCCATTTGATTCTGAAAAAAAAACTTATTTAATGTGCGATGTTTGCATGTACAACAATTGATGTGGTGTTAAAGGTAGGGTCATAGATTGTTTATTTGTCAACTTAATGCAGATTTATAGGCCAAACTATCAACTAAGATACAATAACATTCCTACTACCTAAAGTTTCAGCTGAATACAGTGTGTACTTTTTGCGAAAACAGCACAAAACTGTCATGGTATTTTCATGAAGAATGTCCCTACCAAGGCTTAAACTTAATTGAATGTGTGTTTGCATGATTTACGATGTGGTGATAGTTTAAATGGCTTATCATTCAATTGAACTGCAAAATGTTTTCATGTTCCAGTTTATCGAGTGCGAATAATTGTAGTACCTCAGGAACATAATGTCAATTATGAGCTAATTACAATATTGTGGTAAGACTGAAGGGTTGAAATGTTTTCTTAATTTTTTTTTAACTCTATCGGTTTTAAAGGCACGAGGTTGAAGTGTTAATACAGTTACAACAATGGTGTTGGTTGATAAAGCTGTTAACTTACAGACCCAAATATGAGAATTTAGAAATTCTAGAAATGACAGTACATGGTGGGTGTGAAACAGAAAACAATCTGGAATCAGCATTGGACAATAGTTAAAAGGCAATATAGAAAAGAATACAGTGTTTCAGGGACATGAGTACATTATGAAGATAACAATTTTGTGTTGCTTTATCTGCCAAGATATTTCAGCTGTGCATGTGCAACTATAATACTTAATCAAATCAATTAAGACCCATGTATAATCACCACACAATACTAAATTTAAAACATGTTTATGTAAAAGAATAGTTGGGACAATAAATAATATGCAGAGATGCCAACTCATACATGTGTTTTTTGTGCAATTGTTTAGTGTAAGTTCTTTTTCATCAAACTTTTTTCGAAAACAGCTGATAAGAATGTACTTATTAAACAACCTTATTTAAACAACACAATCTGTGTTAAACAACCACCGTTAAACAACCCCAGTTGTTTAAAAGTGGTTGTTTAAAATAAGTTAAACAACCCTAGTTGTTTAATAAAAGTTGTTTAAAAAGTTGTTTAAATTTTGAACAACCAAATGTTTAAACTCTAAACAACCCTGGTTGTTCAACAGTTTGAACAACAGTTGTTCATGTGCCCTGGTTAAACAGCGGTTGCTTAAAATTTTAAACAAGTTGTTTAAATATTTTTAACTGTGTACTCGAGATTATGTGAGGTTTTCTCAGAATACTTTGAGGTTAATTGTAAAAAGGCTGGAATAGATCAGCTGTCCAGCTTATTGTTTTACGGACTGTGTCCTCCGGAGTGTCGTATTTATTTTTTAAATGCCATATCTTTGTTTCCATACACAGATTCTGATCGTCAAAGCAGACCTGACTTTAGAAAAAGATGTCAAAGAACTTGTAAAGAAGACAATGGATAAGTTTCCAAGCCTTCATATTTTGGTAATTTCTTTATAAATGTATTGTTTTATTTGTAGGATTCAATCCACTCGCAAGCCCTCCTAGGTGAGTAAGTTGACTGAAAACATTATTCAACACAAACGATTTGCGTTGCCCCCGCATGATTGTCTTCGGCCTCAGAGGGCCGAAGATGTTGAATAATTCAGTGGTATCGTGACCTGTCATGGGCAAGCAGTCAATGGCACTGGTCTCCTCTCTAGTGTTTCTGATCAGCGGAGTGTAGGTTCGAGTCCCAGTCGTGGCACTTGTGTCCTTGAGCAACATGGGAGTCCTTTTAGGATGGGACATTAAGCCGTATGCACTAGGATTGGTAGTACACGTAAAAGAACACAAAACAGTTATCGTGTAAGAGTAGCAGTGTTTAACTTAACATAACATTTAAAAATTATAAGGCGCTGTTCCATCAAGATCATAGCGCACAAACAGCAAAAGGTGAGTTTTTAGAGCAAGCACCCTTGATTACAGGTTTCCAAATGCTTGCAAGCTACGTACATTGATGAAGTTCACGTGTGAAATTAGTAGTCGTATGTCCAGTGATTCATAAAGGGAATTGTTTGTCATAGCTTTGAAAAAAACTGTTTTATGTTGTTAAGACTTTGCTTCTAACTTGATTACGTAATTAGGTAAACAGTGCAGGGGTACTTTCCTACGGTAGTCTCTTGGAAACGACAGTGGACCAGCTAGATGCGCTGGTGTCCGGCAACATCCGTTCCATGTTCTTGGTTACGAAGCATTTTACATCCCATCTTGCTAAAACAAAAGGTACTGTTTATTGACTCGTCTTGGGATAATGTGGCCTTGATATTTTATCGAGAGGGCGCTATAACACCAAGTTTCAGAATCGCCTACAATTTCGTTTAACTTTCTCAAAGTCCGTAATCAAAAAATAAATTGTCATGTAGTAAAATGTTTGCGTTGTGCTTTTAAGGGAAATGTAACAAGAATTTCTCTTTTCTTACGTCAAGGTTCGATTGTCAATGTTTCTAGTACTTCCAGTAAAAGAGCGGTAAGTAAGTCAAAAAAGTTGGCATTTAGGTTGGCCCAGTTGTTTCTGCCCTGCCTTTCACCTCTGACCCCGGTTCGAATCCTGGCGAGGGCCTTGCATCTGGATTGCGTTTTCAGTCCCTACCTCTGACTGCGTGTGTTTTATCTACATGCTTTTCCCCCCTCCATATCTAAGCTGACATTTCTTCACTAGCTTCCCTGTGCATAATTCTCGTTAGAGGCTTATGGGTCACAGTGCTTTAAACTTTAGAGGGTCCCTTGATTTGATTACCAAAATGTATAAAACAAAATAAACACGTTTTAGATGTACAGGTTTTGGATTGCGCATCAAGATCCCAGGGCGCCCTCTTGTATCAAAGCATTTTCTTTTTCGCCTCTTACATGTAGTCTCCCGGTCTTCTTGGATACGGAATGACCAAAGCGGCTGTAGATCACTTCACAAAAACAGTTGCTATCGGTAAGTCTGTTGAGTGGCACTTTAAAAAGTACAATATTGTTCCCTAGAGACCGGGGCCCAATTTCATGGCTCTGCTTACCGTAAGCAAAGATTCGGCGCTTACGGAAGCAGGGGTGATTCCGCGCTTACGTCAAGCGTATTTCGCGGATAAACAGGGAAGTTTTGCTTGTGCGCGTGCGTACACCACGTTACTAGGCATTCTTTACTTACACAGCTAGCGCAGAAAAATCGGCGCTTTCAAAATAAGCGGAGATGAGAACGGTGAACGTTAACGCGGAATTCCGCGGTAAGCAGAGCCATGAAATTGGGCCTATATTTGTTCGATTTGTTTTAGCGTAAGTGATTCTCATGGACTGATTGATAATCTCTATCTATGGATGAATAAAGTCACAGTTGTTCTGATTATAGTTATTTGTCTAGTGTCACGCGAATTATTGACAGACTTCTTTTCTGCTCCTCTGCAACAACATCGTACATACTCCACATGAACATGAAGTAATGCTACACGTGGACAAATACCATAGAGCTGCAAAGCAGGAAATGTTGCTTAACAATTTTCTGCTAAGCAAAAATGAACAGAACAACAGTCATACATTTTACACGTGATGTGTGTGGCTGGTAACCTTATTCTTGTAAGCATGATTATTTTGTGCCGCAGGACTACTTTTTTTTCTTTTGTACAGCAGGTCCATGAAACTGGACACATGTTGCTCGATTGGGCGCCATTTTGTTTCTGATCGAGTGGGTTTTTGAAATATTTATTTGTTGATCAGTCTGTGGCCCGTCTGTAAAAATCCAGCAATAAAGTGGGTTTTTTCATATTTTCCCTGATATATGTAATTTATACTATTTTTTTATTATTTGAAACCCACAGAGCTTGCTGACCAGCAGATACGGGTCAATGCAGTGAGGTAAAACAGCTGTAGGCCTAAAGTTTTAGTTCATTTTCATACGAGTTAATTAATAATAATAATATATTGTATCTGTATAGCGCCTACTGCAGGCCAGCCTCTAAGCGCTTAACATTCAGTATTTCCTGCAAGGTATTTGGGGCTACGTTTGAAGTATGAGACCTACTCCTTTACATAGCACCTTGTAATGGTTTACAAGGTGCTGTGGCGCAATATGCAGCCGATCAAACCAGGAACACCGGGGCGGACCCCTTCTCTTTTCGATAAGTGCACTGGGTTCTTTTTCGTGCGTTACACAACACACGGGACCAACGGCTTTACGTCCCATCCGAAGGACGAAGCAATCATGGTTAAGTGTCTTGCTTAAGGACACAGGTGTCACGACCGGGGCTCGAACCCACACTCTGCTGATCAGAAACACCAGAGCTTGAGTCCAGTGATCTTATCCACTCGGCCACGACACGCCACAAAATAAAATTGTATTGAAACTTTCGGAACACTAATTAAAATTTTTTCCAAATGATAGCTTTGGTAAAGCCCATTTCGTCAACGTTGTCTTTGTTCCCAACGACCCGTTGACCCGAAGACGTCAAGCAAACACGAACAATAAATGGTAATTAGCCGCTACGTCTGCTGCCACCAAGCGTTGCAAAATACTGCAAAGTTGTATGTGGATCGGCCATTTTGTTGAAACATTGTCATTTCCCTTTCTTGCTGCAGTCCTGGGCTGACAGTCACTCCAATTTACCAGAAAGCTGCTCCCAAGTGGAATCCAACGGATGAAAATGTAAGCATTATTTTATGTTTTCAAATTGTGTTGTCTAGCCCTACCATCATTTTTAACCCTGCTACTAACAACAAATGTTGGAAGAAACCGCCAGTTCGGTAGTACGCCCTCTGTCGTTGAACTACAAATTAATCTTGCGCAGATTTTGCCGCGGACGTCAGAATGAACGTCGTAACAAAATTACTGTAACTGGAAGTAACCCGTTATGCTCCCCATAGGTCCGGAAACACATACTGCATTATTTTCAAAGTCGTACTCGTGAGTCAAACCGGCTCTTCCCAAACCTTCTTGTCCGGTTCTCCGGACATTGTGTCAGCGAATTGTGTAGAAAATATCTTTTGATAGCGCGCTCTTTGGAATAAACTTCTGTCAGCCCAATTACCCTATGAAGGACACATACACTGTGAGCACAAAATCCCCTATGACACCGGCCCACCTTTCCATTAAAATTCCCCATTGTGTTCGTGTCTTACTAGCTTGAGGAGGAGGGAAAGCGTTGGCACCCATTGGGTCGAGCTTGTACCGTGGACGATGTCGCCAAGTGTGTGGCTTTCCTCGTCTCCGATGATGCCAGCTTCACAACGGGGGAGATCTTGCCAGTAGACGGTGGCCGGCACATCGCCCAGTCTCTGCGCTAGACGGGAAGGATAATCTGTCACAACGCGCGGCGCGCTTGCACGAGCGTATCATGTACGCCAATTTTGGGAGTCAAAATGTCAAGAAATGGACATTGATCTCTATTATGATACGATAGAGTCAATGACCATAGATCATGACCTTAAGCAAATGACGTCATGAAGGGCGCCCTCAATTAGAGGTCAAAAGAAGGTTGCTCATTGGCCGATCCTGTGCGCTGTGCATCAGAGATGTACGTTTTCCATTGTTTTAGCATTGTTTAACCTCTTGGCGGCTTGATGACGTCACTAAGGTCAATCACCTCCCAAAATGGTGGAAATGTTAGACGCACACATTAATTTCTAGACCAATGCGGGATGCCTGTCATGCTGGAATACTTACTAGGCACGTATGGAACGCGTACGCGTAGGGCCATCCAGCAATGAGTTTCGTATCGCACGTTTCTAGTATCGGTGTGCGCGTGATGTGCGCGTGTGTCGCATGGTGGCGGGAGATAATATTATGACGTCATCTAAGGAGGGTCTAATAACTATGTACCTTTGACTCACGAGATTGTGCTAGCAAAAGGAATGGCATCCACGAAGGCTATGGACAGTGATAACTCCAAGTGCCTACCGGGGGTACCTAAGGACATTTCCAGCAACAGGACGACTCGGGAAACACCCGAGTATAATATAGAATGTTTTATCTTTAAATCGGTGTGGGGCAAAAACTAAAACAAATTGTTGTTACTTCTTTTAGGAACAGAGGTATTATAAAGGATTGGTAGAGCTGACGAAAACCGCAGACAGTGTTTGTGTTTCTTGTGATTAAAGGGACACGATGCATTGGACTGGGCAGTTTGGGCTCTAAAAAGCGTTTGTTATGAACTGAATTGAAATGAATATGGTTGGAAAAGTGTTCTAAAAGTAGAATATAATGATCCACACAAAATGCCATAAAGTTGTGTGGTTTTCATTATACTTCGTGAACCGACACGGTCCGCCATTTTGTGGAGTCAAATTTTTGACTCCAAAAAATGGCGGACGGTGTTAGTTAACAAAGTAAAAGGAAAACCACGCAATTTTGAGGCATATTTGTGTGGATCATTATATTTTACTTTTAAAACATCTTTCTAACCATGTTAGTTTCAATTATTTTCATAGCAAACGCTTTTCGTAGGTCAAATCGCCCAATCCAAGGCAACGTGGAATTTTAACCAAATGAAACAACAAACATGTGAAAATTTGGGCGTAATCTGTTGCATGAGTCAGGAGAAAATAGTGCACAATTTTTAGCATGTAAATTCATTGTTCTTAGTTTTGGTGGAACAACCGAAATCAGCTTTAAGGTTTTCATATACAGTTTTCTCGTCGAGTATGTCTTCATTTCAGAGGGAAATGTTTCACACGGAAAATAAATAAAATTATTCTGGTATGAAATCAGTATTAAATTTTCAGACTTAAATTTAAAATCATGTCTAAAAAAGAAAAAAACCTTTCCAAGCCTGTATTAGTTTGACCATGTATTATATAAAATAGAACTTAAGCAATATATTGAAGTTAATTTCCACACAACATATCGGCCCTATAGGGACTAACATGTGGTGCGAAATTAATTTACCCTTTTTTCTGTTAGAAGCATACGTTTATGCTCAATTTTGATGGAATAAGAAACGATCCATGTATGACCTTCTTGTGGCTTCAGCTTCAAAGTTCTCAGTGGGTGTAGTTTGAAGAAACATATTTTTCGACTTATCGAATTACGAGGGCTTGAAGTTGACTTCTTAAAATGAAAATATTCATATACTCCTAGTATTTAAATATTGTTTGTGTATTTTACCCATACACTGATGTGCAGTTCTTAACTCAATATACTTTCCCATGTCATGTGACGTTGCTAAAAACACACCGGTGTGTAGGTAAATCACAAAAATGATATTCTTGATTCCTCCCTCATGCAAATTTAACACCTTTTAATGTGCTAAGTAAAAACTATAATTGTTGTTGTTTAATTGTCTCAGTCTTTAGTGGCTGACGGTAGTTCATTAAAACAATTTGTATGATGTCAACCGTCGTTTGATTTCATTCTTGAAGGCGACACTACTAGAACCCTTGCATAATGTGCAACAATACCTAAACAGCGCCCTCACTAAGGTCAATGGAGACCCATGATTGGCTGAGAGTTTCCAAAAATTGAACAGCTTTCATTTCAAATCTGCCATTTTGTCGATTATTTGAAGACAATAGAGAGCACCCCACAAAGACTTGGTCAGAGTCCATTTAGAGAATTGCGACAACTTGCAATTAGAAGGGCCGTTTTTTAGTCTGAAAAGGCGCTTTTTTTAATGGAGATCAATGACCAAGTCTCTCCGGGCCAGTCGATTTGCGCCCTCTAATGGCGATTACAAAAACTAGCGTAGCGTCCACGATTTCAGAACACAACTAAAAACAAAAAAAGTAAAAGAAGAAATCACCTTTGCACTTAAATCGCAGTTAGATACGGACCGCTTCGATCCCTGTACCCAAAAAAAAATTTCACAGCGATCCTATGTGACGTGGCATAAAACATGTTTCCTAATTTGGAGTTGACCTACTTCTGAAGTTTCCGCGTTTCTGGAATTATAACAAGGTCTCTGGACCAAACAAAGGTCTTTTAAAACGTGTGGTTTGAGACCTTGAGGCGAATTTAGTCTCATTTAGCTCATTTTTAGGACTAACTTCACAAACTCCATTAAAAATGATATTCAGTTCCAAGTTCTGTCGCCGACTCTAAAAATAACGAACTAATTTGGAATGTAATTAATAGATTCCACGGCAATTGTCATGGATTAAAAGATCGAAAAGAACTAAACAACTGAAAACAGAATTACAGCTCACCTTGTTTGTTATTCGGGAAGCGATGGACGGGAAATGGACTATACTAAAAAACAGCCTTATCACCGGATGCAGCGACCTGTTTCGTTTTAAAGGAAATATTCTTCTTCTTTTTTTAACAACAAAATTTCGATCATCCTAATTTTAGAAGGGGCGAGGGGGAAAACACTAAATGGATCTTATGGACCAAGGAAACTATTAATCTAATAAATAAATTAGTACAAAGAAAAATTTTACGAAAAGCCTACGACACCCGGTATTCCCAGGCGGTCTCCCATCCAAGTACTGACCGGGCCCGACGTTGCTTAACTTCGGTGATCGGACGAGAACCGGTGTGTTCAACGTAGTATGGTCGTAGACAATCATTAGCGGAGTTCGTCGGCATTTATAGTTATTTTTTTCCAGAAATACAACAGCGTTATGCAATTTTCAGTGTTCAAAATATGAGGTAAAGGTGTGATATATCTCTCCTGAAATAGTTGTTTTGCAATATACGGTCGATAAACGATAAACGGTCGTATCAATAAGCACTTATACTTTACTGTTTGTATGACGGTTATTATAAATTATTCAATGCAAAATTATTGCGCGTGCATCTAATGAATATTCAGCTTCATAAATATGACTTGACATGTACAAATACGGTACTACTACTACGGCGGTGTACAATGACTCCTTTTATAGAGTTTGTTTTTAATTATCTGGGTGTTTTCCTGATTCCTCAATCTACCTTGATGTGATCCAGTCATGCTTTTTATTTATTTATATCTAGAATACAGATTTTTCTTTAAATATATACTCAAAAACGAAAAGACGTCTCAGGAAAATTGTTAAAATAAGTTTGTGTTCTCATTGTCTGGTCATATTTGTAATATCAGTTGATTTCAGATAATGTTTTTAAGGTCGGCAGTTGCACCATTATATTATCATATATAGACCTATGGGTTGGGGGAAAGCAATAATTCATTATTCAGAGCCTCCTCTTGGTTCTGAGTGGTCTCTATAAAATTATGTCATGACTGTCTGTGACTCATTTTTCTTAATTAATCAAATTAATCTTTCAGTGGTGTGTCATATTAGGAAGGTTTTTAAGAAACGTTTGTCATACGTGATTTAATATGTGGTGTTTATTAGTGAGTAAAATTAAAACAATTCTATAAACCAAAATTAAGATTCACGATCAAACAATAATTGTCACTCATTATTTATTAAAGACAATTTCGCAATTTTTAAAAGTTAAATTTACATGTCGGCAAAAGAGTAAATATCATGAACAAAACAAATGGAGGTAACTTTAACCTGCAATTTAAAAAATATGAAAATTAGTGTAATAAATTGGCAAATTTTAAACCAAAAAAAAAAGAACAAAAAGCCTACGACACCCGGTATTCCCAGGCGGTCTCCCATCCAAGTACTGACCGGGCCAGACGTTGCTTAACTTCGGTGATCGGACGAGAACCGGTGTGTTCAACGTAGTATGGTCGTAGACAATAATGTGTGGAATTCGTCGGCATTTATAGTTATTTTTTCCCAGAAATACAACAGTGTTATGCAATTTTCAGTGTTCAAAATATGAAGTAAAGGTGTGATACAAAATCTCTCAAAAAATAGTTGTTTTGCAAAGCCCTTGGTAATGTTCTTCTATGTTTATTGTATGTTACTTGCATTAGCACTATAGCAGGGCACTGACCTGATCTTTAATTAATTGAAAACCACTGCACTGCTTCATTCTCTGATGTGACACATCAATACATCAATGCCGTTTCAGCTGTTCTACTAAATGTATACACGCATGTTCTGTGCATTCACAAAATGGTGAAAAGGTAACTATAAATTATACTTCTGAATTATGTGCCCGTGATACCATTTTAAATACCCTTTAAAGGTTTGTTTGCATAGGGGCCTACACTTTGCCACACAAACACAACTGTACTGTTTAGGCTTAATTCTACAATGTTCATGTGCCCACACTTATAGCATGGAGCAATAATTGCTCCATGCTTATAGTATACACACAAAAATGTACATGTACATGTACATGTACATGTACGTACATGTACATACTTGGTGCAGTTTAGGCCTCACAGGCAGCGGGTGTTCTTTTTAAAAATCTTCACAAACGGTAGCATTGGAAATTGAACTAAAACAGTAAAATATTGAGAACTGAGACGAGTATTTTGACCACCAAATATAGAGCAACACATGTTCCAACATGGTCCAATGCAAGCCTCGGTAAGTCTGCAGCCCCAGCAATGAATAATTCATCGCGTAAATTTACATACATTTGAATATGTAATGAGCGTACCAGGAAGAAGGAAGGATGTTCACCGTCAAGATTGCCAAGGTGCGGCCGATCCCAACCCTAGATCTATAGAGGCTCCGCTGTAGTTGGAGTTGACTTATCCTATTTTCGCATTTCAACCGTTGTTTATGACAGGTAATGGAAATGAAAAAATCTACTTAGTCTTGCCAGTTGTCCTTCCCTTCTGTATAGGCCTAGGCTTATGTCAGCTCCAATGCCAATGTATGTGTGCTTTAACTGCTTGATAATGATGATAACACATATGTACTGTAACATTACTTGTACAATGTCCACTGTAATTTCTACTGTATGTATAAGTTCATGATGCCCTACACTTGTAATGCATGTGATCAATGTGTTCACAATGATTACCATGTACATTGTTTAATGTACATGTGTTCACAATGATTACCATGTACATTGTTTAATGTGCATGAACATGTAAATAAAAAGTGTTATGCATTAGATATCGAACCCGGACCTCAGAGATATAAACAAGCATAATGACTAGGCCCTCGTGATTTTTACAAACTTGCTGTATCCATCCTCCACTTCACTGGCAATATTCTTACAGGGCCTAAACTCCTATACATGCCATTTTTTTAAGGAAGGTAATAGTTTAGACCCATATTTACTGTTCCAGTTGCAAGACAGTCAAACATTCAAGACGTGAAATTGCACTAGCGACCGACCGGGGAAAGTCGCAAAAGACAAATCCTGTATTTTGTGGTACATGTCCACCAAGTACAGGTCATTTTTATGTTCCTTGTTGTAATCGTAACTTGAACAGGCAATTTTAACTCAATGTGATTTGTACACACATTTCATCATGTGCATCCAATGCATTAAACCTCGTCGATCGATAGCAACATGTTGTTGGTTTTCCCAACGGCAGACCAATTACATTTCCGATGCCCATATTTGGTTGATTAGGAGGCATAATGCTCTATGGTTATCTTGTAACGTGAATCACTATGTCCATATACGCCCAGTTGCTTATGAAGGCCAACTCGTATCGTAGTCTTGTTATTATTCTTGACCTCTATAAATTCAAGCACGAAGGATCATTAGACCAATGGACCCCTCCGACCGCAAACACCACAGACACGCCCAAATCATAGCTGATGACGTCATCATGTATACACCTTGCCCCATAAACTTTGTTGACATTGTAAATGACAGGGGGACTATCTATTTCATGCCAAAGATCAAAGCAATAAATTCAACCAAAAAGTCAACATCACTTTTTTTTCACACGGTCTGAATCGCTATCCAAAAAAAAAGCTGTCAGATAAAGTTTCCTTGCCCAGTGATTCAAGAATTCAGACACAAGAGAAATCAGGGCGTAAAGATAACCCGTTTCTTGAGTAGCGGTGCTTTTTGTTTTTGTTTGGTTGGGCTTTTTTTTTACAAATAAAAATAGGTAAGGCCGAATGTCATCTTTACAACAACAAACAAGCTATAAATTTGACCTAAATATAGTACAGATTCATCGCTTGTCAAACCGGCTGTAAAAACTTTAAAATGACAGATTTCATATAGGGCCGAGTAGGAAACGATTATTCCGAGGCTCCCTGTAGGTGCACAGTTTCTGCTGAAGTTGTGGTTACCACCACAAGGAAGATCATTAATTTCTTACCTCCATGTGAAGATTACAAGCTTTTTTTGCAGATTTTTGACTGGTATTGTCTATCCTACCATTGCTATTGGTCATCGATACAATCCCTGTGCCCCCCCTTCCCCACTCATGGATTGTCTTCTTCAAATTTAAAATTTAAACTCATTTTGGAAAATAATGTACTTCGTGTGAGTGAGTATAAACTAAGCATGACATTCTTTACAAAATAGTTGCGCCGATGGTCGTTGGTAAACCACCGGTTCTTTTCAGAACCACCAAAACTCATTTGACAGAAATTGTTTCAAGATGGTCATTGGCGTTAACCGCAAGTCCATAGATTGTAGCTCCACCATGCAAATTGTTCCCAATCCTTCTCTTGTACATGGTGTTGCTGCAAACATCATGCAAAGTTTCAAATCCTACTCATGTACATGGTGTTACTGCAAACCTTACTAGATTGTATCTTCACCATGCAAAGTTTCAAATCCTACTCATGTACATGGTGTTACTGCAAACATTACTAGATTGTATCTTCACCATACTAAGTTTCAAATCCTACTCATGTACATGGTGTTACAGCAAACCCCACTAGATTGTATCTCCACCATGCAAAGTTTCAATTCCTACTCATGTACATGGTGTTACTGCAAACCTTACTAGATTGTATCTCCATCATGCAAGATTTCAAATCCTACTCATGTACATGGTGATACTGAAACCTTACTAGATTGTATCTCCACCATGCAAAATTTTAAATCCTACTCATGTACATGGTGTTACTGCAAATCTTACTAGATTGTATCTCCACCATGCAAAGTTTCAAATCCTGCTCATGTACATGGTGTTACTGCAAATCTTACTAGATTGTATCTCCACCATGCAAAGTCGCAAATCCTATACTCATGTACATGGTGTTACCGCAAACCTTACTAGATTTTATCTCCACCATGCATTTTTTCAAATCCTCTCACATCCATAAACTAAAGCCATCGTCCAGTGATTCAAAAAAGCATTTTATTAAAGTGATAACAACTCTGTTTCGATCAATAAATTATTATAGAGTTCACGATTTAAAAAAAACTATTATTGAAAAAAAAGCCGGAAAAAACAGGGTCTGCAACGTTATTTCCTCCTTGGCTGTTGCAGCTTGAAACTTCCTCAAATTTAACGGTTGTGCTTTTTGTCGAAAACCACACCACGCAAAACAGCATAGCCCCCAGACAAGTCACGGCAAAGCAAACGATGTGTGGTTACAAAAAGTAACTATGCAGCTTTCGGGTTTGACATTATTGTATAAAGTACGCTCTGGTGACTTTAACTCGGGAGGTATTTTCCCACTTCGCGCCCATCCCCTTTTGCCAGATGATTAAACTACACGTCATCAGTCGGATGACTCCTAGGAATGACGTCACTTTAGAAAGGGGGGTTGCCGCGGATCGCCTGTGAAGAGTCTTCGCTGAAAATGACTCCCGCGCTCAGGGCTCTACTGAGAATGGGCAGTGACTTGTATATTGGAATGGTGACCTTCTTGTGGCCTCAGCTTCAAAGTTCTCAGTGGGTGTAGTTTGAATAAACATATTTTTTCGACTTATCGAATGACGAGGGCTTGAAGTTGACTCCTTAAAAAGCAAAGATTCATGCAATCGGTTTCTGATGCTAGATTTAAAGCACTGGATGAAAAAGTAAGCTTAGTTTTTGCACCACTAAAGATTGCTACGTGATATACATTCAGATTACCATCAACCGGCCATTTTGTTTTGTTTTTCGTAAAATAGCATGTTACCGTCGTCGGTGATATTTTGTTCACAGCTATTGGAGACGGGATACATGACCAATATGTTTCCACTAGGGGATGTTGCCGCACTGTGACAGCAAACCGGTCTGAAACTCCGTACTAGATTATCACAACAATCCTGCAGATAAATATTTCTGCTCATGTAGACCCCCAAATCACCTTATTTCAGCTGTAGAAATAAGGAAGTGCGTGTACAAAATATATGAACGTGCACACAAAGTCCACGACAAAGACCGCACCTTTGTTGTTGTCTTACACTCGAAAGTGATCACCGAAATAAAATGAAATAATCTCACTCTTCACTCTAAAACACTGTTCATTGGAAGAACTATCGGATGATCTTTCCCTTAAAACTTGACATCACCAACAATACAAGGGCATACCAAGTTGTAATCCACGAGTTGGAATTCAGTTTACTATTTTGTGTCTGAATGGAATTGTTTGTCTGAAGCTGGAACCTTCGGGGTACAAATTATTTACAAACCAATGACCTCAAACAGCCATGGGTAGAAAAAAACTGCATTAATAGCCGACCTCCCCAAAAGGTCCCGGCGTTGTATAAAAGTGAAATCATTGTTTGGAATTTGGAGGCCACACAAAGCGCCCAGTCGTCTGTATGCGCCCCAGTAAGTAGCAAACAATGCTATATGCTATAATATTCCGACAAAATATTTGGTAAAAATATTCAGTCGCTCATCCGTTTGAAACCAGCCTACATTGCTCGAGACAGATTGTCTTTTCCTATACGTTTTCAACTATAAAAGACGACTTAAAATGAAATGGAATAATTGTTTGAATGTTTTATATCATTTCAAACCACCATGTTTATATCAACCACTTTCCTTATTTTTGCAGTTATGCAGCAAGTTTGAAAAATTATTCGGCGAACTCAGGAACTGATGGGATAAAAAGAGAAAAACCATTGAAACTGAAAGCATTGAAAGTTGAACCGTTAAACCGTGGAGAAATGGATATTTTCCATCCAACCAGTGCACTTTGTTCAGTAGTATATTTTATCATAAGCGACTCGGACATCGAGCCTTGAAGCTAGGATGCAGGAAACAACCAAGCAGTGTAATCGGAACCTGGTGGACGTAAAATTACCTCCACTATATCGGGGTCGGGTACCAACACCAGTTTCCGAGGGCAATGTGGTACCCGACCCCCCTTGTCTGTTTGGGATACAGAAGGACAACCCGTCGTTCATTAGAAGCCATGACAAATTATAATTATGACGAACAAATTTGTTTTGTAAAGTCAAAAGCAAAAACAGTAGCAAATACATGCCTCTGCGTTCCGCCCGAATCGAGAAATTTTATTTTCGAAGGTTATTATTTAAGAAGAAACTGTAGACTCGAAGGTCTAGGTCGTCGCTCTCTTCATAGAGCAAGGAACATGCTCTCTTCTATGTTTGACCATGGGGGTACCTCCATGGTTACACGTCCATTTAGCTGGTGAGCGGTTTGCATTTCAACTCGATTTGATGTTTTTGTTTTATTCTGCTCAGTAAATCCTCACCAAAGTGGTAGATTCTAAATAAACCACCCCGCTGCTGAAAACCACACATTCTGTTAATAATAATAATATGTTAATTTTATAACCACTTGTTTTGGGCCTCTTGGTAAGCCATGGAATGCGGAAGTATCAGGTGGGACTTTTTGGTGATGACGTGGTGGTCTGGGTCACGAAGTAATGTCAAGACGCCGCCGCCCCGTCTACCTGTGGTTTATGAATGGACTGAGAAACACGTTATTCTCTTGGGAGACCGTAGAGTTCTTAACGTGGGAAGATAATGGAGGAAGAAAACAGACCTCAATGGAAAGACTGAGTTCTGATTCACAGATTCCAAATTGGTTTGACACGTCAAAGACATCTCGCGCAATGTTTTCAGTTATTTATACCACCAGCATGGAACTGTAAAACAGATTTCTGTATCGAGCGTTTAATTTGATCCCGACATTTTGTATTATTTTGAGGTCATTGTGTTTTCTCCATGGTGGGGTCAGCATGGAGGTAGTTACAAAAAGATAGACCTTGTACATTCCTCGTCTTTTCTGGCAGGCAAGCTACTGCACTGGTCGTAAGGGAAATTTTACATTTTTATGTCATTATGCCCACATCAATTCAAGAGTTATAAAAATAACGGCGGTACAAGATTTGAGATGTGCCCCCTTTCTTCATGTCAAAGGTTAATAAAAAACAGACAGTGCAGTCTCCCTAGGTGTAATGTGTTCTTCCATTTATTAATTGGGCTGTGTTCAAATCATTACTGAAAGAAGGCCAGGCTCTGTGGCTCTTTTGTAAACATGTGATGTCACAGGTCAAGATAGTCTATACACAAAACTTAAAGGTGTCCTCTCATAGAGTGTGACGAATGAAAAATATAACCTTTGATTAGCCCTTAATTTACTCTGCAGATGTACTTCAGTTTTTAAAGGGTTCGCAATTACTTGACTTTAGCCCCGGTGTTCGATTAGCCCCTGTGGTACATACATAGAGTAATTCTGCTAAGCTAAATATTTATGCAAAGTCCAGCAGGGGAATTTGTCGTAAAACACGACAGTGTAAATTTTGGTTTACAACCTCGTCTCAGCAAATTGGTTAGCTGGGAGTGAGCTCAATTCGAATAGAATGATTCTCAATTTCCTTATTAAAACTGTTTGATTATAACCCTACTGAAAATCAGCAGGGATTTTACCCCAAAATTCCCCTCTGATCCTGGGCCTATGTACGTTACACAAAGCAGGAAAATGGAATCGATCCAACTAAACGAAAACAAGTGGTGTGCCGATAACAATTTGATAGTAGAAGATAAGATTTTATTTCAATATAGATAAACAAAAAAATGTTTGAAGTGTCAGCATCGGCCACACCGGGTTCAAAGGTCACCTGTTTATACCATGACCACAGGAGCGGCCATATTTATTTAAGGGGAAAATAATCACCGGTATTTTGTTGTCCTGCAAAGTAAACAAAAAAACTAATTTTCTTTCGGAGAGGCCCTTTCTGTTTACATGAGTTTAGTGCCTTGGCCAAGTTTCACATCGAGTTGACTTTACCTTTTATGGTTGGCCGGATTGTGTCGCTGTAGTAATAAATTTGCATCTAATTATAGTGTAAAGTGAGCCTTCCTCATACGTTACAACTGAAAACAAACTTGCCCGAAAGGTTGTCAGGCGAACGAACCAAGAATATAAACTTAATAGCAAACAGAGTATTCACTGTTTTCCACAAATTATACATCATATTTTTCCCAAGGTTTATGTAAAGGATCCTCTACTTTCTGTGAGATATTCTGATCAAAATAAACTATTGTGAATGAGGTTTCTGCATTTCCATGTATACACATTCGATGCTTCAGTAACCACCCCTCCCTCCCCCCCCCCCCCGGTCCAAATCACCTTCAGGGACGTGTTAGTAGCAGTCGCCAAGCTGAACACAAAAAACAGAGGTCCTTCATAAATATCGGCCTTCGCGGCGGGTTCATTTATCGGTGAAGTATATGTATCACTTGTAAAATTCGATGGCCTGGAAAGCAAAACTTCCACCATATTTCCACCACTTATCAGATTCCCTCAGTACATTATGATAACTATCTTTCTTTTTATAACGAGAAAGTGGAAGGGTACCAGTGACTCTATTTGACCTCTGTTTGGTCACTTTCTTATGGGGATAAAATCAAAGTGGGTGCCCTGCAATTATTATAGTTGTTACATGGAGGGAGGTTTAATTTTCCACTGTCACATAGAAGGTATTTCATAACCATATTTCTTTTTATTATGGTTTGAAAAACGTGGACCCCCATGGATGTCAAAATTATATTTTGTGATTGTTGGATAGAGAACAAAGGCAGGTATTACTTGGTACATAGCTCCGACACAACTCCACTCCCTCCATGCTCCGTGCTCCCACCATGGAGGTGGACCAAGGAGCGAGAGCTTCACGCTCTGACGGCACTCCCCAGTCTATTTCTACCTCCACGCCCGGACGAACCTCAGAAATAATTGACTCATTGTGAACACAGTCGAGCATGATTAAAGGGAAGTTTGGATGTATATACACGTAAAACCAACGGGAATCTTTAGTGTATGGTTTCCTTGAGTAAAACACAATAAGAACAACGTTTATTTTCGGGCACAAACAGGAACCAGACTATGTTTGCACTCGCAGCCTCGTTTTGGCTGTGTGCGTTGTTATGGAAAACAAGGTGACTGTCATCAAATCATTGGTCAAAGGTTGTTTGAAAGAGTCAATTTTTGACCATGAAACAAAATAAATATGTTACAAATTATTACTGTTGGAATATTGGTATCATCAATATAAAGGATTTTAGGTAGAGGTTTAAAACCTACATGTTTTCTTGTGATCTGTAAACCTCACTTCTTTCTTCTAGCTTGGGATGAAACCTGGCGAATGGTGTAATTTGGTAAGGTTCATGAACAAGAATGGAATTATTATTATTATTATTATTAATATTATTATTAATATTTGAATAATGTAAATTCCCTTTAGTGTAATCATCAGCGGTATGAATCACATCTCAGCCCGCGACGGACCGTTGAACCGTGGTCGATCCATCCATATACCATATGTCATACACTTCCATCTCAAGTTGCATCAATAACTTAATTGAAAAAAAATGCAATACCTGAAAAGAAGTGTTAATTTAATTGCACCGTCCTTCGTGTTGTTGTAACATTGTTTCTCTGCTTTTGATTTTATTTGAACATATATCTCTCTGACAGGCTAGAAAAGCGGAAAGAGTTTTAGTATTAATCTTTTGCAATAAATTAAGAGTGTTGATTCCATTAAAATGTTGTTGTTTTTTAACAAACTTCTATAAAAAAAAAACAATTAAATCAAAACTAAATAACAAAAAAGGAACTTTAAGAAGAATGTTTCGATTTTTTTTCAATTATTATTTCTCAGTCTGTATCACACCCATCTCATTGTCTGGGCCCAATTTCTTCTTTGAGCTGCTCGAGCACAGTAAGTAGCTAAGCACAACATAAGTATGCTTACCAGAATAAGGTTACCAGCCAAACTACCATGTCACACGTACAATTCATGAGTAGCATCCTGCCCATTTCTGCTTAGCAGACAATTGTTAAGCAATAGTGAGGCGCTGATCGCTGTGTCAGGTCATGTGCGAGGGGTGTAGGTAACTATGGGTGCCCCTTTAAACCTGTCCAGCCACTTCTTTCAACAGACGGGATTCCTATGTATTAAAGGGGCTCCTTACCCAGAAACAAATCTAACCACATCCTCATCGTTATCTTCAAAACACTCGGATGCTCTTTCCTTATTGCTGGGACCAAATTCCACAAACGGGATATACCGGTTGAAGTTCCTGCTTCAAACAGGAAAAACAGTATAGAAAAAAAAAGACTTACAAAACGGTAACTAAATAAAGTGCGTGCAGTGGTAAATAAGCCGAAGGTTTCCTTTTACATGTTAAACCTCTAGATATATTCAGTGTTTCCTCGTCTTGGATTCATGCTCAAGTGACCCTGGAGCTAAAAAACCTAGGGGAAAAAATAATGACTTGTTTTATAATCCACACCTCGCTTTGTTATGGTCTAAACCAGAGCAATCTTCAATGGAGAAATACTCTATTTTCCTTTTACCAAAAACAACAAAACTTGTGTTTCAAAAAATGCAACTTCATGCCAATTCACAGCCGCAGATGTTTGCTCAAACTATTAGTTGATCTTTTCATGGGTTTGGCTGACAGTGGTAGAGCATCTTTGTTGTTTGGACGAGTTCTTGGACGGTTTGGAATAGTATTGATTTCTCGAGTTTGGTGTCCTTGAAAACTTGTGTATTTTCAAATTTGAATTAAGTCTGGCATTGTGTATACATTATTAAGACATCGGTTGAGCAAGAATAGAACATGTGGTGTGGTGTGCAACTGGAAGTTAAACGGGTTTTTTTAAAAGATAAAAACAGTAAATTCATTATAAATTGTGCTTCTTTAAACAAGGAAACAAACATTGTGTTAATTTTTGTATCACTCTACATGGAAGTGCTGAAATACATAAAGTCACATACAGCCTTCATGTAGTAGGACTATACATGTACATATTATATATGGACAGAAAAACATATTATTCTATGGTGGCATTTCTATATAATATTCCAATTAACAACATGCATACAAGGCATAAACATCCCTTGGTTCATTTTTAAGACTATACTTTTTATGAGCAAAAATATTAAATTTCAGCACCCATAACCACCTTGCAAAATAGATCATGTATTACTATTAGTACATGAAACTGCACCAGGCTAATCCACATGTACTTGTATTTCCTCAAAGCAAGCTAGCTGCAGTGGAGAATACGCCCACATTTCTTCCTGCATAATGACCTTCTCTAAAACTAAAAAATTCAGAGGAAATATAATCCACCCTATGACCCCCGTTGGGGGACTCATCGAGTGGACACGCCCTGAGGATCCCATGGTCCAATTAGAATCAACCAGGCTGCATATTATTGAGAAAAGCTGAACAAAGCTGTGCATGGTTATTCAAATGAACCCCAGCCAGACTCTAGAATGTGACCATATTTGGTAATGCTCTGCGTCGCTCGATCACGTGGTACGATGGCCGCGCATATATTAAGGCCTGCATGGGCAGACACCTGTTATTCAACCAACGTCTCTCAGACTAGTGGAACTCTGAACGCGTAGCTCTCAGTAGCTTTGGAACTGTGGTGAGTTAAAAAAATTTCTGTTGGGATCCTCAATCAAGAAATAGCTAGTTCTCTATTTAGTATAACCAAGCATTGCTCACTCTACCAGTATTGAGATCGTTCATTACACTTTAAGTGGTGTATTTTTTATGTTGCTTGTATCATTGCAGAAACTAACCAGTTTAAAACCGAGTGAGATAGAAATGCAGCCTGTAAAATCACAAAGAGTGGGTTACTATTATATTGTTAGAAATGCTAAATTTATTTGACAACTGCATTCAAATGTTTTCGATGCACTTTTATTTTTGAGTCGGGCCTGTCACCGAAACACGAGCTGTTAATCATTTAGAAATGTTTATCATGTACAAAATGAGTCACTGGGAGCTTACTTGACGGGTGAGAGATTACGAATGATTCACCTAACAAGCTGACTCATTGCACTTGCATATGAAAATGGGTCTCTTTTTAAGTATTAATATGCAATGATTACAATTCTGGACTTTTGGCGAGCAAACGCAATATTTTGAGGGTAAATTATTTTTTTCTAGAATTAAAATGCAATTGATGATGTAAAAACTGCTGAAACTTTTTGCCGAATTTCATTTCCGTCTGTTTGAAGGGAATATTCATTATAATTATATGACAATGATGACGAAATGTATCGATATTCTTAAATAATTGTATTGCTCTGAATTGTAGGACCTTAAGAAACATTCTACATTTAATTATTTAGGTTCCTAACGGCTTTGTAGTATACTGGATTGTTGTAATTTGCAAAAAAATGTATATTTCCTTGTCAAATTCACCGCGCCAACGCCCCTTTTTGATGGGTACCCCAAGCCCACGCTGCGATCAGGCCACCTGCTTGATACTCGTGCACCGGCCGGCTTTCCCCACACGTGGCTTTCCAGCTATCGAGGCACGCCCCATTACCTTGCCCTGTGGTGGCTCGCCATTGGTCAACAGCTGCATCATTATTAGCATAATAAAATATTCATCAAGGGGGGCGTTGGTACTACCATATTTGGTCATATTTTCTGCTTGGTGTTCGCCTGGCTGACTTCCTCGTTCCAGATAGTGTGGTCCCAAGTCAACAAAAGACTTGGGGATTTGCATAACATTATTGCGTTGGGTTTGCTTCCTGTTTGCAAAGAAGCGGATATTGTTCGATTTATCTCGCCCTCTTCAAAATTATCTCCTCCTTTTCACGAAGTTTATCTTGGATTTTTTTTAAGGACGGAACAGGTAGTGTACTGTTATATTACGCGAACAAATTTCTACTCTTTTACGTGGAATACGTATACAAATGAATATTGTTTTATTTATTCGGCAATTTTTGTTCTTTTTCTTTGCAGACTTTTTCTATTCAACGAGTGAAAATAAACTACAATCAATCAAAATGTGTGATGAAGATGTTGCCGCTCTGGTCGTAGACAATGGCTCCGGTATGTGCAAAGCCGGGTTTGCCGGAGACGACGCCCCAAGAGCTGTCTTCCCATCCATCGTCGGGAGACCCCGTCACCAGGTAAACTCAACTCCCATTCTTCTACAAGAAATTATTTAAAGTTATTCTGCCAATTTCAACTGAATTGGAACTGAAACCTGTTGATTTCTTTTCTTTTCAACCCCAGCTGTAGTTGTGTTTTCTATTTAAATTAACCGTTTTTAATTATTTATTTTTTTCATGTAGGGTGTGATGGTTGGTATGGGACAGAAGGACAGCTACGTGGGAGATGAAGCCCAGAGCAAGAGAGGTATCCTGACTCTCAAGTACCCCATTGAGCACGGTATCGTTACTAACTGGGACGATATGGAGAAGATTTGGCACCACACCTTCTACAATGAACTGCGTGTGGCACCAGAGGAACACCCCGTGCTCCTGACTGAAGCCCCCCTTAACCCCAAAGCCAACAGAGAAAAGATGACACAGGTGAATATCTTGACTAATGTTTCTATCAGCATTTCACTAAACAAAAGTGACTCTCGGACATTTTTCCGTTAATTGAACTGACATGATTGTAATCGCTTTCCTCCTTAATTGTTTGTTGCAGATCATGTTCGAGACCTTCAACACACCCGCCATGTACGTTGCCATCCAGGCTGTACTCTCACTGTACGCCTCTGGTCGTACCACCGGAATCGTCTTCGACTCTGGTGACGGTGTGTCTCACACTGTGCCCATCTACGAGGGATACGCCCTCCCCCACGCCATCCTCCGTCTGGACTTGGCCGGTCGTGACTTGACCGACTACCTGATGAAGATCCTCACAGAGCGTGGCTACTCCTTCACAACAACTGGTGAGTCTCAACTAAATAAAGAAGCACATTTTATCAATCAAATCCTCGTCTTTATTTTGTTCACACAAAATGTCCAACTCGTGACTGGTACAGTGAGAGTTCAAACAAAGTTGTAATGTTAAACTGAAGAAGACACCGAGCCAGTCGTGTTTCCAGCTATCTTTCCACCTCGAATTCTTCTGACCTTTGAACAAACTTGCCAACCTTGCAATTACTGTAGGTGCATGTATCTAAATGAGTTATTTATTTTCTTCACTTTGCAGCCGAGCGTGAAATCGTTCGTGACATCAAGGAGAAACTCTGCTACGTTGCCCTCGACTTCGAGCAGGAGATGCAGACCGCTGCCTCAAGCTCCTCCCTGGAGAAGAGCTACGAGCTCCCCGACGGTCAGGTCATCACCATCGGCAACGAGCGTTTCCGTTGCCCCGAGGCCCTCTTCCAGCCATCCTTCTTGGGAATGGAAAGCGCCGGCATCCACGAGACCACATACAACAGCATCATGAAGTGCGACGTGGACATCCGTAAGGACCTGTACGCCAACACTGTCCTCTCCGGTGGTTCCACCATGTTCCCCGGCATCGCCGACAGGATGCAGAAGGAGGTCACAGCCCTTGCCCCACCCACAATGAAGATCAAGATCATCGCTCCCCCAGAGCGAAAGTACTCCGTATGGATCGGTGGCTCCATCCTTGCCTCCCTGTCCACCTTCCAACAGATGTGGATCAGCAAGCAGGAGTACGATGAGTCTGGCCCCAGCATTGTTCACCGCAAGTGCTTCTAAACAAACTGTCAAAAGCATAACCAAAGACTGAACTTATGGTTCCTTAAGTCTCGATTCTAACACCAAACTGAGACTCCTTCATAACCTTTTACTAAACTTGCTATGATCAACATCAACTCAATCTGTGCCTGATATTTTGTTCACTGCACTAGAAACCTCCCCGTTTTGTTGGCGTATGCGTCTGTTCTATAAAAAATAAAATTATAACACACAGGCTAAGAAGTATTTGCTGCCTGACTCGTTAACTTATACTTAAAAAACACACGGCTCTCTGAGTTGTATAGTTACATTGGTACTAATTACAAACTGAAATGTCGTAAAAACGAAACTTGAAAAAAAAAGACCTTTTACCCGACATTTCATTCGCGGTTCGCAAAGAGTTATTCTGATAAAATTGGCTTCAGAAAAACAAAATGTCTAAGTTAAAAACAAGCGTTTGCATTATCTGTCTATAGTTGGCTGTAAACACGGTCACTGTGGAATTATTTTGAAGGAAGATTTGATGGATCAGCTCTGAGCACCGCGAAAAAAAGTTGTATAGTTTACATTGGTACTAATTTACAAACTGAAATGTCGTGAAAACAAACTTGCAAAACACTTTCTAACCGACATTTAAGTCGCGGCTTGCGAAGAGTTGCTCTGATAAAATGGCATTGGAAAAAAAACAAAATGGTTAAATTAAAAACACGTTCTTGCAATAGCTGTCCTGCAGTTTGCTGTGAACACGGTCACTGTGGAATTGGTTTGTAGGGAGAAAGACGGAACAACTCTGAGCACCGCGAAAAAAAAAGTTATTTCTTGTAACTTGAAACTTGTATATTTAGAAAAATTTTGTTACTGGTGAAGGCAATCGTTAATTTGTGTACTATTTTGACTGTTAGCAGGACACGAATATTGCTATGGCCAAAAAAATAAAAAAGTGTAATTTCTTTGTAACCTTTGAGTACTTGTTTATTTATTATGTGTACTGTATGGAGATTGGGACAAAATAAAATCTATTATAGAAGATCAACAAATATTATGACTTAGTAAAGGGAACGAACTCCATAAATTTAACTGAAAAATAATTATTCAATATTACTTGAGTTTTAGATAGTATGAACTTGCAATTCCTAAATGACAAGAAAATTTTGGGGGAAATATTAATAATATGATGATGACATTTCGGGGGGTGATTACCGAAAAGGACTGGGTTAATATTGTACTTCAGGGGTTGAGTTGTTAAATTAAAAGGAATTGGGCTGAGGTGCTTGAGGAAAGTAAAAGATGGTTGGCACAATTTGGTGGAAAATATTAAATAATATAATGATGACATCTAGGGGGATTACGGAAATTGGGGGAAAAGACTGGGTTAAGATTGTAATTCAAGTGTTGGGTTGTTAAAATTAAAAGGAATTGGATTAATTTTGCTGGGGTACATGAGGAAAGTAAAAAATGGTTAGCACATGTACGTGTACTTGCATTATGGGACTTGTGACCAAGCGCAAAACATGTTAAAATGGTTCCTCGAGCGCCCTCTATTTACTTTTCTTTTGTAGCGTCTCAGCCGCGGGAACTTGCAGTGCTATCGAATTACCCATATCAGTGATAAATCAAAATAACTTGCAACACAAACAAAAAGTACTCTTCTTCGTAAACAAAAGTTCTAAATGGGTTACCCATACATGTTGTGTTCCGGAGGCCGTACCTCTAGATTATTATTCCGGTACAGAGGAAAACCCTGACATTTGTGACCGCAGATTTGAACAAAATTCTCGTTTTGATTTCGTTTGTGTTGCCACATTATCATGTCCCCTTTATGCGTGGTTTTACGCAATAACAGAAATAACGGCAAAGTTATACATTTCCACTAGCCATATGCAAGTACTAAATCCGAATCTAAGGCCGTGTCCGAAACGGCGACTTTGGCTACAGCTACGGCTAGATCGTGCGCGTCTGCCTATTCTTTAACACTGGCAGACGCGCTGATCTAGCTGTAGCTGTAGCCGAAGTCGCCGTTTCGGACACGGCCTCAGCAACACCGGCAACCATCATGAAGCAAGAGATCACAGCCATAAAACATGACATAGTTACAGCTAAACTACAGCATGGCGTCCATCTTTCCTGTTCAATGGTTGATTGCTAACGACCAACTGTCTTTCTCATTATGTGCCTTTATTTATTCGCTTATTATACTGTTTTCTTGTAAAGCGCGCCTGTGATACCCAGTGTAAGAGCGGCTCTATAAAATAAAATACCCGTTATTATTATTTATCTTGGCAGTCTGGTGTACTCGGTTTCCCAAAATGCATTGCGGTATCATAGCGAGTGTGCATAATAATATGGGCAAGATTGATTTTCCACCAGGCCTCGGTTTCGTTGGAATGCATAAACATGGAGGTCTAGTTGGGATTGATAGAATTATCGAAAAAGCTGCTATTTGACGACATACGTGCGTTGACACCATTCTGACCAGTTTGCTGTGGTATCGCTACCTAATTGACGTTGCAAAGCCTACATAGCCAAGTCTCCTCACTCCATCTGCAAATTAACACAGGAACCACCCCCCCCCCCCCCCCCCGCTATCAGCATCGCCAAAGATGAAAGATGACATTTCATTAATTCGGTTTCGATAAACGCAACAAAACCTGTTTCGGTTTCATGTTCAGCTGCAAATTCTTAAAGGCGCACGTTAAAAGCCTGTGTCATTTACAGAGCTGCTAAGCAGAAAATTCGTGCAACAATTATCTGCTGTGCAAAACTAAGCACGGTACCAGTCACTGATTGATACGACAATACGGTATTTTGGCTGGTATGCTATATAAACCTTATTCTAGTAAGCATACTTTTTGATACAGGACAAATCAACGATGAACCATGCCCTGTCATGTCTGCTTCAGCGCTTCTTTTGTTTCATTATTGTGTTCGTGTGCAATAACTAAAATGCTCACAATTTGTGTACAAAAAGGGACCAGCCTTTTTCCTCGATTTTGTTTTATTGAATTACATGGTACTTTTAAAGTTCGTAAATGGATTAAACGACGGCTATGGTCGTTGGATGCAGCAAGGTGGAGACAACAGCAACAACAAACGGCCAGAGAAAGCAAAACAAACTCTTTACCTGGTATTAGAAATTGGTGTATATGGGACTATTTTTATCTGTATGTGTACAAATTTCAGGCAAATCACCGCTCAAGGCCTTCCTAACCAAATAGTCTACACGCCCGTAGGTACCAATCCCTCCCAGTCTCGTTTTAGATATCATTGAATGGGACACAAGAGTTTACCTTGATGACAACAGGTCAGTTTGATCAAAAGGATGGTGGGAAGTCAGTCAGTTGGTGAAGTTCAGATCCGGTTGTGCCACAGTAATAGTTAAAGAGGCACTCGTGCTGCCTCAAAACTACTCAGCAAGAAACATTAAAAAAAATTGAAATATCAAAATTTACCCAGTCCGTTTCCCGTGGTTATTTACTTGAAATAGAAACTAGGCAATCCAAAAGAATGTGGGTAACTTTTTTTTTTAAAGGGGGCTCAATTCCACAAAGCACTGAGGGTCATCTTAAGATGAGTTGTCGCTATCATAGTGATTTGTAATGTGACGTCACACTTTGCTTAGCAAACAAGATCAATCTTAGCTCCTTGTGAAATCGGCTCCAGCTCATTATACCTGACCATTGTCATCATAAAACGGCAGTGTGTGTGTGTGTGTGTGAGTTTGTTTTCACATTCAAACCGGGGACCTATTATTAACAAAAGAGGACAATAGGGTCCCCGGTTGGGTAAAGGTCCCCAGTTAGAAATTGTGTACAAAACCAATGGGAGCTGTTGCCAAAAAGTTAGAGTCCAAACAAAAGAGGGACAATAGGAGGTCCCCGATTGGAGGTGTTTACACACTTGTGTGCCCTTACACATGCCAACTTACGGGGTACTTTTAACAATGGAACAATGGACCCCACAAGGCAATTTCAATAGGAACAATAGGGCCCCACAAGGGAATTCTTTAGAAAAGGGAACAATAGAACAACAATAGCAGTACCCCACAAACCGGATCCGTAAGGTTGGGTGTGTGTGTGTGTGTGTCATTTTATATCGACTCTCCTCTGTCAATAAAGTGCTTTTGGTACTTGTCCAAATTTAAATTCGGTAAGCATTTTGTGCTTACTAACCAAATTGTATCTCCACAACAAAGAATTTATAGTGAAGACCGTTGTGATGCAAATGAAACACTTTTCTGCGAACGCAAGTTTCATCCGTACGTAACACTAACAGTGAGTTTAAGGTGAGAATAATGTAACATTTTGATCATAATTCATTGGTTTCTGTTTAAAAAGAGGACTTTGCTTTTTTTGGCCGTTAATAAAAGACACAAATTTCCTCCTTTATTGGTTTTGTGAACAACGCGGAAATGGAAACCGCCGGTGGAGGTTAAGGGTCTAGCCACCTTCAGGTGGAGTTCAATACACAATGGTTAGCAATTTTGGTTTAATTGTTTGCCTCGATAGAGTGTCGCCATTTTTAGTTCGATTTCTTACGCAAAGTTTATCTCTGCATGTTCACCATTTGATTTCATGCAAAATACCCGAGGCTATATAGATTTGAGTTCAGAGGTAAGTCTCATTACATGTGTGTGAAGTTGTAAAATGAAAGCTTAACTTGGAAGTGTAAATTGATCATAGTCGCATGTGCGTTCCAAACTTGTAGTGAAAATGGGGTATTGTAACTTTCTGTGGGCTGTGTTATTGGTTGGTTTTATAAGAAGACGTTTTTATCTGTTTAAATTATTGTTTATGTTGAAATGAACTCGATGCCATTAGGGATAATGTTTATAGTTTGACGCTGTCTTTGAAAATAATAAGCGTGATTTGTATTCTAAATTGTGAAAGTTGTCGGTTTGTGATATGTTAATTTATGTTCGTGTTTTGCAGTTTTGTTTATTGGGGTGTTGGTGTTTGTTTGTTGGGGTGGGCAAGCGCTACATACCCAGTGTGGACCTGAGAACAAAAGAGGTCCACATAATGTAGGGATCTGAAGCACTATGTGGACTTACACGCGTCCACACAACGTTATTTGCAGTGTTGAGGAATAGGATTTTCCTTAAGTGTACAGAACAAAAGGATGTCCACACAACGACTGCAAAACAAGACTGTGTGTTTTTGTGTGTGTGTTTCAGAGGCTATAGAAACGTTGGAAGATGAACCGAACTCCGACCGTTGTGATTGACAGCGGGTCTTTTCTGACCAAGGTGGGGCTGTCTGGACAAGACGTCCCCGAGGAAACTTTTCGCACTATTGTTGGAAGACCAAAAGAGGTAAGGCTATATTCATTTGAAGGTAATTTAATAATAATATGATAAATTGAAATTTTCCTGAGCCTGTCACAGGACCCAGTAATATCATGCTGACACTGTCAAACATGTGTGGATTCTGACTGGTTTGACTGTGCAGTGTTCATTACAACAACAAGTGTATAATATTATAGGCCACACGCAGCCATCTTTCTTGTCTCCTCTCACTCAATGATAACCAAACCGAGACAGGAAGGGAGAATAGTCGGGTCTCTTTCTGTTATACTAAATTAATACTCATCTCAATGGCAGGAGGTTGGAGCCCCCTCCCCCGCTCAGAACCTTGCACTCTTGCCCCTTGCCCCTTGCCCCCTTGCCCCTTGCCCCTTGCCCCCTTGCCTCTTGCCCCCTTGCCCCCTTGCCCCTTGCCCCTTCCTTCTTCACCTTCCCCCTTTACACTTCCCCTTCCCCCTTCCTCATGCCCCCAAAAAAATAGTACTACTTATAAAATAAACGAGATAGAACAAAAAGGCACAAGATGGATCGATATATTGAATAGCGCCCCAAAAATAGTAATAATAATGGTAATATAAAAATTATAATAATAGTAAATAAATAAATAAATAAATAAATAAATAAATAAATAAATAAAAATTTAATAGATAAATAAATAAAACAGTATGGTCTTTGCCCCGCCCCTCCCTCCAAATGACACTAATATGCCTGGATAAAATACTGGCCCTAACAACAGGTATTGGTCGCATTATGTTTAGACCTATTATGAGTGTAAGAATTCAGAGAGGGTCATTTCGCTGAAATTACGAGCAGTGAACAACTTTGTTTCCGACAGGGAGCGGAGCCGGACTCCATCTTCGTGGGGGAAGAAGCTTACGAGAACCGGGCGACTCTTGACCTGAGTTACCCAGTGGATAAGTACTGCATCATGGACCTGGATAGCATGAATCGATTATGGGAGTACTGCTTTGTCGACGTTCTGGGATGTGATTCGATCGCAGAGGTACCGGTGATGTTGACGGATGGCCCCGTCGATGCTGAGCTGAAGACCAAGAACAGGGCCAAGATGGCAGAGGTCGAGTCAAATCATTACTTTGAGAGCCAGTCAAACTTCTGGGTTTTAAGAATATCTATTTGTTTATTCACTTACTCAGTTAGTCACTCACTTTATGTATTTATTTGTATATAAATTTATTTGCTCATTCACTCACTCACTTATGTATTTATTCAAATATGTATTTGTTTATAATTTTTTCATTGGTTCATTTTTTTTGTTTATTGTATTTCATTAAGATTTTTATTTGATTTATTACTTTTTGTTATATCTTTTTTTTTTTAGGGGAATCGCAATCTCTAAAATAAAGTCAAAACAGGCCTTAGTAAAAGTTGAATGCCGTAGCCACAGTGAGTTGAATAATGATGTATGGTTCACACCATATAATGATTTGGGTCCCATTTGCATTTGAGAGCATTCGACATTTGGTGCTCGATAATGTGGAATGTTGTACCCCCCCCCCCCGTCTTCATTGTGTGCTTGGAATCTCAGGAATTCTTTAGAAGATAGTGGGGTGGGTACTTCTGTACAAGTGTATGGCCATTGGTTCTAGAAGGCGACCCTGATCGACTTGTTGTCCTAGTTTGACTGTTGCTCTCTTTACAGGCCATGTTTGAAACCCACAACGCGCCGTCGTTCTACGTTGCTCTCCAGCCCCACCTCGCCCTCCAGAGCCTGGAAAAAACGACGGGATTGGTTCTTGACATTGGAGACAGCATGATCAGTTCGGTTCCGGTCGTTGAGGGCGTTGTTGTGACGTCAGGTATTGTCACGACGGATGTTGTATCCGGTCGGCACATGACAGACTACTTGATGAAGCTGTTGAATGAACAAGATGGCGTCTCAATAAGTAAGTTATGAATTTATGAAGAACTTATGACTGTTTCTGTCCGTCTTGCATGACTGCCTTGAACGTATGTGCCATTTAACAAGACAAACCAAGCATTGTTGCGACCTTCAATTCTTTGAGCCGCCTATCATGGTTCTGCCCCACGGTCACAACATACAAGTGTGTACGCCTATATTGAAATCACGTTTGTTCTCGGCAAATCTCCTCAGCCGACCGCGAGACTATCACTGACATAAAGGAAAAGCACAGCTACATGGCATGGGACTACGAGGGGGAGTTCAACCTGTCGAGCTGCAAAGCCACGGATTACACCCTGCCTGATGGACAGGTAAGAAACAGTCTGGTTTCCTTAAAACATGGTGCCATTATAACAGTGTATAAATCCCTGCAGCGATGGACTGCAGTTTGGTTGCAACACCCCACCCCCCCCCCCCCTGGTACGTTGTCAGCAGCCGCTGACGAGCCTTTTCCATAGATTTAGATAGTTGTTGGGTTTTTTTCAACGATTGTTTTTCTATAAGAAGGGTGTTGCTAACATTGCCTGGGTTCATTTAAGCTTATTTTTTTGCCTAAAGATAAGATTTGTAATTTGGTTTTCATCTACCATTGACAACTGACATACCGATGTTGTGCACAAAGGATGCTGGCAAAATTTTTGTCTTGCCCCCCTTCTAAACCCAATCACTGACCGCTGTCGATTGAAAAACCCCTCTGGGACGTGTGGTATGGTCCAACCTAGGATATCATGCCATATGAGCTGACCATTGTGTACGATATTAAAATAATTTCAGCATGTGCTGACATAGGCCCTCATACTCACTGCAGGGTTTTGAACTATGTAGTAACTATGTGGTAACTATACTTGGTGTTTTTCTTGTGCACGGAACTCACGATTTCACAAAAAGACCAAGTATTAAAAACACTAAAATAATGTACAACTCCTTAGGTGATATCCCTGGGATCCGAGCGATTCCGTTGTGGTGAACCCCTGTTCCGAAACTCGCTCCTCGGTACGGAAACAGACAAGGGAATCCACAAAATGGCGCACGAAAGCATCCAACATTGTGACGAGTCCGCCCGGGGCGCCCTCTACGAAAACATCGTGTTGGCCGGTGGTTCTAGCTGCATCAGCCACCTACCCGAACGCCTTAAGAAGGAAATACAAGCCCTAGCCGAGGCGGAGACAAAGGTGAAAGTGTTGACCGCACCCACAAGGGCGTGGTCGGCTTGGCTGGGCGGTTCCCTCCTTGCCTCCACAGAGAATTTCCCCGAAATGGCGGTGAGCAAGGCCGAGTACCAGGAACATGGGGAAAATATAATAAACACAAAGTGCACAAATTAGTCTGGGTACTCAAGCTCTATTCCCTATGTTAATAATCAGCCCAATTTTCTTTGAAATGTTCCCAAAGTGTCATTTGATTCGTTGTTTGTTAGTTTGGTGGGGTTTTTTCTCAGTCCAACTACAAATGCATTTACTTGGATTGCGGTTTATCATAACATGTTTCAAAACAACAATAAATACCGGTTAAATCCGTGGAATTATGCATATTGACTTATTCATTCGATCATCATCATCCTACAAATTAAATACTTGTTGACGTTTTTAATGTCTTTAATAGCGTCAAATACAAGCTCCAGTATGTTTTATTTAACCTCTGTCAATTGTTCTTTTTTTCTGTAATATTATGACATCTTTTCGATAGCTGTTGATGTTGATCATCTGTTTGTAAATTTATATTAATATACCCTTCCCATGATATGTAAATTGCATTTCGCGCGTGCGCACTAACACTACTGGTTGGAAAAATGAGGGCACATCCCATGTTTTTGTATGGGGCTGATGGTGGCGTGACGCATACGCGTTCGTGCGTCTGCCTCTAGTGCACAACTCTATGGCGTCTGCCAACTAATTGTGTCTGTACGCATGCGTAAATGTAATTTGCATATTTCATCGGACAGGCTAATTGGAATTCCATGTTCAAAACAATTTTTTTATATGAAAAGGTATTTTTAAATGTAAATTCCACTATAATGCAGTACGTTCATAGTTTAATATAATAAAGTAGTGTTTTTCCCCAATAGTGAAACCACAGTTAGATCAATTGGTCTCAACTTTAGATATACCAGTATAGTAAAATAATAATTTCTTCTCTGCGCACAGGAGTAAATGTTCTTCTGTGCCGTACTTATTGATTAACTTTGTATAGGGCCTATGGTTCAACTGTCCAGTTTGTATTGTAAAAAAAAAAAAAATTACCCACTAATTGTCTGTTCAGTAAGTCTCACTGGTAGCAATTTGCTATGTGTATGTTTTTCTTGTTGTTTGTCTATTTAGCTGTTGATGTTTATTGCAATGGGCTGTGAAGATGCCAAAAAAGTACAACAACAAAACGGCAATAATTGTCTCTTCAGCTTGAGTTTTATTTGTTACTTTTTGTAATGTGATGAATACATCATGTTGTGAATACATCATGTTGTGAATACATTACTTGTATGGGAAAGTAAGCCAGTAAAGTGACGTAACTGGGTGGGGCACGGGGCCACGTGCCCCACTTCCATTTGAAATCTGGACTTTGAGAATGGACATTTCCAGAGTCAAATGTTGCATTTTATACGCTTTAATTTTATAACGTCGATGTTGTTAAAACTATTATTTTTTTCCAATTTGTTTTTAGACTCACGCCACATTATCTTATAAAAGTAGTGAATTAAATATTTAAGAGGCGCTGAAAAGGCAAATGGAAACTTGGCCCGAAGTGCCCCCCTAGAAAAAAAAGGTGCACCACTTGTGCCCCTCTATAATGTTACCCTATTATTAACGGTGCTGACGCCAGTACTGACTATTAAAGCACAGTGAGTATCACGCATAGTGTTAGCCAGAGGGGGTGTCTGTGTGTCTTTTGGACACCCTGTTTTAAATTTGGACACCCTTTTTTAATCAGTCATTTACATGTACATGAATTGTAAGTGAACAATTTGGACACCCAGCTTTTAATTTTCAAGCAAATTTGGACACCCTTTTACCAAATCCTGGCTAAAACCTTGGTATGACGTCACAACCTGAAACATCACTCCTCGCGAAGTCAAAAGGAGGGGCGCCGTTGAGTGACGTTCGTGCACACTGTCCTAGGCGTTTACATTGTCCAAAGTTTATAATCACAAATCTTGCGAATTTCCAGTGTCAAATTACGGTGGGTTTTGAGCTAATCCTCTAAACACTATTTTGAAATAGTATAACTGGATAATGTTGTCATTAATCTTTCGAGTGACAAAAATGCATTAATACTCAGAATGGATAAAGGAAATGGTGTTTGAGTTTATTATGTTAGCTTTTTTTAAACCCACCACCAATCTAGCCTCTATAACACTGACTAAACTTATGGTGCAACACACAATGCATAAATTTCAACTCCACTGGTAACGTTACTGAGAATACAAAAATAGTTGAGGCAGTTTGTTTAGAAGCACTTGCGGTGAACAATGCTGGGGCCAGACTCATCGTACTCCTGCTTGCTGATCCACATCTGTTGGAAGGTGGACAGGGAGGCAAGGATGGAGCCACCGATCCATACGGAGTACTTTCGCTCTGGGGGAGCGATGATCTTGATCTTCATTGTGGGTGGGGCAAGGGCTGTGACCTCCTTCTGCATCCTGTCGGCGATGCCGGGGAACATGGTGGAACCACCGGAGAGAACAGTGTTGGCGTACAGGTCCTTACGGATGTCCACGTCGCACTTCATGATGCTGTTGTATGTGGTCTCGTGGATGCCGGCGCTTTCCATGCCAAGGAACGCTGGCTGGAACATAGCTTCCGGTGACCTGAAACGCTCGTTGCCGATGGTGATGACCTGCCCATCCGGGAGTTCATAGCTCTTCTCCAGGGAGGAGCTTGAAGCAGCGGTCTGCATCTCCTGCTCAAAGTCGAGGGCAACGTAGCAGAGTTTCTCCTTGATGTCACGAACGATTTCACGTTCAGCTGCGAAATGATAAACAAAGAAGAATGTCATGCCTATGAACTCATAACATAAAGGCTAAAGCCTCGTTCTCAAAATCATCCCTATCTTATTTCAAAGATCTTCCCGCAATAATCCATGAGTAGATAAGATTTCAACTGCAATTTTTTTTGCATCATTTGAAATAGATTTCAAACAACAAACTTTGGAAAGTCTTCTTTGTGTATTAAGCAAGAGAAAGAAGCTGATATTCGTGAACTATCTGTTTTGATGCCTCCTCGAATGAAGTGAAAACTCACCAGTTGTTGTGAAGGAGTAGCCACGCTCTGTGAGGATCTTCATCAGGTAGTCGGTCAAGTCACGACCGGCTAAGTCCAGACGGAGGATGGCGTGGGGGAGGGCGTATCCCTCGTAGATGGGCACAGTGTGAGACACACCGTCACCAGAGTCGAAGACGATTCCGGTGGTACGACCAGAGGCGTACAGTGAGAGTACAGCCTGGATGGCAACGTACATGGCGGGTGTGTTGAAGGTCTCGAACATGATCTGCAACAAACAGTTAAAGGAAAGCGATTACAATCACTGGTCAGTCCAATTAAAGGAAAATTGTCCGAGAGTCAATTCAACTTCAGAAACACCTTGGTGGGACTTTGTGAAACAGTTGTCAAGATATTCACCTGTGTCATCTTTTCTCTGTTGGCTTTGGGGTTAAGGGGGGCTTCAGTCAGGAGCACGGGGTGTTCTTCTGGTGCCACACGCAGTTCATTGTAGAAGGTGTGGTGCCAAATCTTCTCCATATCGTCCCAGTTAGTAACGATACCGTGCTCAATGGGGTACTTGAGAGTCAGGATACCTCTCTTGCTCTGGGCTTCATCTCCCACGTAGCTGTCCTTCTGTCCCATACCAACCATCACACCCTAGATGGAAAAAATAGAAAACGGTTAATTCAAAAGAACAACATAATTTGTAGTTTGTCTTTTAGATTGGATTTAGATATGAAAAGAACATTTAACGGGTTGCAGTTTCAGTTCCTGAAATGATCTCATCATTCAAACAGACCTGATGTTTGGAGAAGAACAACTGTTTCATAATTTCTATTTCAGGAAAGCCCTGGATGGTTGTGAAGAATGCAGTGACACTTGTGCCATTGAGCAAGGCACTTAACCATAAATTGCTTTATGCAAAGTTGGGAAGGTAGCCATTCTGCCCTTACCGGCAAGGCTCCTAGTGGATGATACACATGCCTACATCCTTTACGGGCTCACAACACTGTGAAGGGGGTAACCCCGTTTCAGCCCAGGAGTAGGTGGCAACGTGCCCCTGGTGGTAGTTGATTTGGGTCGGCAGCCCAAATTGGTTAAGTGTAGTCCTCACTTCGATGTTGACGTCCGGCCTAAGTGATCTCTCATAAAAAATATATAAATAAATAAAATAGTGTCTTCAGACTTGTGGATGATTTTCTTGTGAAAGAATGGGAGATGAGTTTACCTGGTGACGGGGCCTCCCGACGATGGATGGGAAGACAGCTCTTGGGGCGTCGTCTCCGGCAAACCCGGCCTTGCACATACCGGAGCCATTGTCAATGACAAGAGCGGCCACGTCGTCGTCACACATGGTGCTGTGTTCTTTGTCTTGGTCTTATGAAGATGGTCTGGAAGCGGGAAGTACAGGTCAACAGTTTTAATACCGTTTATTTTATTTCAATATATAACTAGGGGCCTAGAAATTACTTTTTTTTTATTCAACTCCCACGCCCTGTAAAAACAATTGGGGTATTATACGGGTGAGCTGACATACTTATTAGTAGCAGACAGTGTTTATGTTTTAAGTGTTCCGTCAACCATTATACATGACATAAAACAGACCTGTGAAAATTTGGGCTTAATCCGTTGTGTCAGTCAGGAGAAAATAGTGAAAAACCACGCACGATTTTCAGCATGTAAACACAATGACCATAATGTTGGCTGTAACAACCGAACTCAGCTGTTGCGGGTTTTTTTAAATAAGGTTTTCAGATACAGTTTTCTCGAATTTGACTTCATTTCAGAGGGAAGCATTAGTTCACCGGGAAAACAAATGGTTCTAGTGTGAACTTCATAATCAGTCAATTTTAAGACTAAAATTAAACAATGATGTTTGTTATCCTGTATAATAACTTTTAATATACACTTTTTACGCCACGTGGGTTAAACAATGAATTTAAAACATATTTAATAAAGTTCACATCCGAGGAAAAATCGAATACGGTTAAAATGGGGAAGAAGTCACGACAAAGAACTTTGTGTCTAAAATGTTGTTTGAAAAAGGAAACAGCCTATTTATTGTTCTCGTCGCATTAGCGAAACACCACAATGTGGTTCTGTCCCTTGCGTTGTAACCAGCCTCACTCATGGACTAATTATATTGACAGCCGTCGCCAAATTATGAACAAAGGGGAAACAATTATCGTCGGACAATAAAATCAAATTTCCTGATCATTTGGTTGTCTGGCAGCGATAAAACATAATTGACAATTATGTTCCAGAAATGGTTATTTCCTCCCATTTTCCCTCGAGAGACAAACAATAGACGGAGACTAATAATGTTATAGCCGTCTGAAACTCCTCGAATAAGTTACGGGAAATTGGTAAGAAGAATTAGATGTTTTATTTCAAAGATTGGATTGGAAATCTTTCCTTTGATTTCTGCCATCCCTTAAGCTTCAAGTGTATCAGGATATTTTAAGCTTGGTCTTTCGACCTATGTGTGTAGATGAAACCACATTATATAGCTCGATCTTGTAGCCCCTCATATAGTCTGGGTCCGGTGAGTAGAGTTTCTGCAACCACCTCAAGGACGCCAATAAATCAAAAGGCTGGTGGGTATTTCGACAATGGAGAAAAAAATAAAATATTTACGATCGATCTTGACTGTGTTGATGCATACTAGGACGAAACATATTCATAAACGAATCCATTTTTGGGCGAGGATAACGGCTGGGTATAATTCTTTTTTTTTTTGCAGAGGATCGGAAGAGGAAAGCAATTTACATTTTCACAACGCGGGAAAAATAAAAGTCACATTGCTTTTTGATCTTTATGGAAACCATTAGAACATCTATGTGGGGAAACATTACTGAGGCGAGTCGGGCCCTTGACCCCAAATGGGCGTGGTTAAATGAAGGATTTGACATAGCATTGCCCCTCAGAGGGACGGGTGTCAAGTCTCGTCTGCTCTCGGCAGAGGAAAGCAAAAACAAGTTGGTATTTCTAGTGAATTGGCATGACTAAGAGAGAAGCCTCCTGGGGTTTGTCTATCTGTCATCTGGTAGACTGTTCCAGGGTCTGTGAGTCATTATTGGGGGGGGGGGGTCGTCAGGACTGCGATCCAAGCAATTTTACACAGCGTATTATTATTGACCCATTGACATATTTAATATTTAATACTTGCATTGAAAAAATATATTAGCCGTGCAGTTCAAATGCATGGAAAAACTCTCTCCCGGTACACGTGATAAACACACATTTAAATACTTATTTATTATCTGTCATACAGTTGAGATTGGTTTTATTGATAACTGTTGTGTTTTAAAATGTCCTTTAATGCGTGACGTCATTATCAAACTCTAGTTTGCAATTCATTAGGAATTGACTTGAGAAAATATTGCCGTCTTCAACTGTCCTAGTGTTGTGGAGAACGAAACAAGTGCATGAACTCAAAACAGATTGTGCATACAAATGTAAAACATCTGCATTGTAAACATCTTTAAATCGTGGTCACATCAAGAGGCCAAAATAGGACCTGCGCCAACTAATTGTTTAATTTAACTTAGTTGTAATACTATCACCACTAACACTATGTGACACTAGCAAGGTTTCCGTACACAAAATTTAAACATTGACAAAAACATTATTGCGTGTATGTTGGCGAATGCCTAGGGCCTGCTATTATTTGATTGAAGCTAATGATAACAAAGGTTTGCCAACCAGTAGGGTGGTCGTGAGGTGATGTTTTATTATTCTTAACGGGAAGGTATACGTATGATCACTCTAAACAGTAATGGCAATAAAAACTCATATATAGGTTCTGAAGCCTGCAACAGCTTTCCACAGTAAAGGGCTTTTCGAAAAATATTTCACTTCGAAGTAATGTGGTTTTGAAAAAAGATATCTGTTGTTATCCCCCAAAATGTGAAACGTTACTGTCAGAAACGTTTCTCGGATTGTCTATTCCTATTAGGGTTTATTCTTCCTGCGTGGACATCGCTCCTATTTTCGGCGATATCTCAAAAACGCGACCACCTTTTGAAATGAAATTTCCACAGGTTAGTTGTATTGTATATGTCTACATTTATATAGGATTAAAATAATCGAACGGTTCCAAAAATCAAAGGTATAATGAGTGTAGTGAACGCTATTTTTAGAAGCTGCTAAAAAATTACAATAAAAGCCCCTGGCATATAGCCATACGATTAAGATTCCTTTATTTTGGATGCAGAGTTACTCAATATTTGCAACACGGTAGGACCTATCTTGTTTACTGATGTTTCTTAAAGTGAAGACTAGGTGGGCCCAGTTCCATGCTCAGCAAAACTAAGCAGGAAACCAGTCACAAACTGTGCACATGACATGATGTATTTTTAGTTGGTGACCGTTTTCCAGTAAGCAAATGTTTTGTGTTGAGAGTATTTCTGTGCTTAAGCAGCTCTAAAGCTGCTCTATGTAATTGTGCTGCTTAGAGCTGCCAGTAAGCAGATTGCTTAATAAGTTTCTGCTCGAGCACAAATTAGCAGGAAACAGTCACAGATGGTTGGTAATCTTGTACCGGTAAGCACTATTTTTTTGTGCACTGGCTTTTGAGGCAGCGATGGGCACAGAACTTTGAAAGCCAACGTGAAACTTTAAACTTACCAGAAAATAAATTATCTGCTTCGCCCGCCAGCAACCTGTGCACTTCCCTTGCTTCTTGAAGAGTGTGGCAGGCGCAAACTCAAAGCAACGCTTCATATTGGCTGTCCTCCCTAGCGACCACTGAGCAGTCATAGCCAAATATGGAAATCGCTGCGTTGCTATATTTGCATGAGTTGCCTCGGGCCACGCCTACTCATTTCATTTCATTGAATTAGCTTTGTTTTCCAGTCTCTCAAAAAAACCATCATCCTGGTCCAAAACATCTTGGGCCAATTTAGAATAAGATTTTCGATGTATTGGGTTTTATTTTGACAAGTGGATCTCAAGAAGTAACAAACAAACAAAACAAATAAACAAACAAATAAAAAACCGAATGTATGCCTTGTCACAAAATGGCTGGGCTTATGGGTTTTTTTTCTCTCTTCAATATAAATACATGAAACCAGACCGAGATGAAACTAGTCTAGACTGGTTTTCATCTTGATTGCAGACGATGAGACCAAAAAAGTACAAGCATATATTTTGTTTTAATCCAGGACACTTTCCTTTTAGAAATATGTACCCGCATTTTTGTTAAGGTAGGCCTAAATATTAATGTTCATGTTAAATTGTTTATTTCATTTGTGTATTTGAAAGCACGGCTTTGGCTTGGGCTCTGGCGTATGGCTCCGTCCGCCTGCCTGTTTGAGAAAACAACAAAAACTGTCACACTATTTTCACAAAGAACGTCGAATCCATCTGGTCCATGTTTAGCGAGCTGTGACGGCGCGGGTACCAACCGCATCTCAGGCCGCAGCATTTGCAAATGTACTCCACAAAAAATTTGAATTTTCAGTCAATCCTCAGAAATCTGAGAAACGCATTAATCGTTTCGCAGATTTAAATGTTTTGGGGTGAAAAGTTATCCAAACCATATTACTTCGAACTTCGAATGGGAATCTCTTCTCAAAGTGTACGCTATCAACAGCCGCAGTGCTTCAGTACCAAGAAGGCCTCAGTTTTTAAGACCATTATGAATTTTGGAGTGTTTACCAATCTATGACCCTACCTATAGGCTACCTTTAAACCCAGGTTCTCAGGTAGTAAATCAAGCGAACTTGGCTACGGCTTGTGGCTGCAGCGACCCGTGACTAGCGACTGCCGAAGCCATCAGTTAAAACACGGTCACCGTGTGTGAATAAGGAAACAAAAAAGTCACCACACATTATGTATTCAAAGCATGTTGTTATTTCCCGTGAAAACCCAGGGCAGTTCCTGATCCAGTTATTGTAACCGGTTATTGTAACCGGATTTGTTATCAAGTAAGATATCGAACTCCATATTTGGTCATAAGCCAATAAATGGGCGGGGCATGCAGTTTGCCATAAGTTACTTGGGTGTGGTTTTTACACATCAAATTGACTGTTTGTCGGGGGGGGGAGGGGTGGGATTCAGAAGCCAAGCTAACCGGAGCAGAATTTTTACCCTAATTGCTTTGGTCTTTTGCCAAATTTACTATTTTGTAATTTTTACAAAATAACGAGCGGAGGTTCAGCCTTTTATGTCATTGCTCTATGGTTGGGCGCAGTTCTTCCTTGTCAATTGTGGTTACGGAAAGATTGAAGGTTTTCCCCTCAGATACCAAGAAACTGCAAGTACCTGGGACTGTTAAAGCTAAGAGCTTTGAATGTACATGTTCTTGCTATGAACGGGTCAGCATTTTTCGCGTGCAACATGCTAATGTGCTCTGCGCTCATCGGGTCGACGGCGACTGCGATTGACGCCCTCTATCGTAAACGATCACTTAATCGATCTTTGGGGGGGGGGGGGGTAGACTGTATTATGAGCTAATCGAGAAAATAATTGATGCCCGACAGTGTCCGTCGTAAGTGAAGCATGAAAAGAGAAACATTTTACCCAACAATCCACTTCCCACAACAGATGATTGTTTTAAGGTCATGTCAATACATGTACATGCACCCAGAGTCCAGCATGGAGCAAGGGTTCCACACAATCTCCCAAGACGAAAGTGCCTCATACAAATATTCACATACTTTTGTTAGGGAATTTTAAAACAATAGAGGAAGGCACGCTGTTCGTAAAAATTAAACTCCTCTGCAACAAAAGTTTTCCTTGTTACCTCCAAGTTGCCTGTACATTTTGCAATGTGTGACAAGACCTATGGGTATCTGGAGTGTTTAGAAAAAAAATAGTAGTATCACAATAATATGGGTTGAATATACTGTATTATGTTGTTTATTTACTATTTACAGTCACAATTATTGTTAGTTTTAATTTAATTCTTGCTTACATCACTGCCACCTTTACACCAAAGTTACACACTTAGTATTGTTTTTCCTAGTAATTTGAGCACAAAAACAGCTTCCGGAAACATTTTCATGGTGTGGGCGAGACAGGCCCTGTCATAACCTAATGTTTTGTAATATCTGCATTGAAGGTTTGGCTGCGGCTGCGACTGCAGCTACGGCTAGGTGTCTGCCATTGACTATGCCAATGAGCAGCAACAGCCACAGCCAAAGACTCTCCATGCAGCTGCAGTCAGTCCAAAGCACCGTCGCAGTAACTTATGTTTATGTACAATGATAACGACCCATCGGTTTAGTAAATAAAAGGGGTGCTCCTTAGTAGTTACTATACAGACATCCAACAGTCAAATGGGGAAATGGCTTAAAATGTGTACTACAAAAGAAATTTGGTAGGCTGGGGGTGAGCAAAGAGGGTGTCAGTGTTGGGGGGGGGGGGGCACTACTTGCTTCAAACAACCTTTGGTTTATACTATACATTGATGAATGGCAGTATTCCAATCAACCCAAAGCAGTTATTTACACCAAAGAATTTCGATTGAGTTCCAATCACTGCCTTTTTGATAAGCGATTTGTTTTAGAAAATGATGATTAATCTATACAATACCTGAAATCAATCATTCCATGTTATGTTGTAACAAAAAAAAATCTTTCAAAGTAAATAAATATGAAAGTATGTAGAATAACGGGCCTGATGGAATCCCAAGTTGTTATTGTTGAACAATAATGACAAAGATGAGGATGCTATGCAAAATTAACGTCACAAATAACTTAGCATCTACTTTTTACTTTGAACATAAAACTGTTAAGGACTGCACACCCCCTTCCCTAACCAAAAACCAATTTTAAAGCCCAACATTTATGACTAAAAAGCTTTGTTTAATCAGTCCCAAAAAGAAGATTAAATATTTAAACATAATTTACAAATGAATATCAGCCTAAAGGTAACTATAAATAGTAAACTTGCGGGTACAACCATGTAAAATCTCTTGGAAGAAGTCTTGGTTCCCAGAAGAACCGAACATAAGAATATTTGGAACCAATTATAATTTACATGTTTTTTCCCTCTCCTTCAGTCCATTTACACATTCTGTTTCACTTTATTTTCAGTAATCATCAGAGCTTTCATCTTCAATATTCCACCCCCCGCCCCCCAAAAAAGCAAAGCATCTGATGACCACAAAAGACTGGTGCAGTTTTGATGGTATGTTTTCCAAATGTCATTTTTGCACTTGAAGTCCAGGTAGCAGTGTGATAACTAACAATTGACGTGCAGCTTTTGAGATTTGATCGCTTTCATTGCATTGTAACAGCATAAGGGTGTGATAAATTTTTAAGGTATAATTTACCGTCCAAGTAAAAATTCTCGCAGTTTCACTGCAGTCTGTATCTGTACCAAACAGAATCCACAGCTAGTTTTGCGCTCACAGTGCACACTGTTCATGAACACACAGTCAAGGCATAGCGTTGATGATTTCGTAAAAGGAAAATTAACTGTCCGCAAACGGAATAACTTGAACTCATATAACGCTGCAGTAACCGCTGCATCCCTGGTCCCCTGCACCCTTCTGTCCTGTTAACGTCAATCCTCGTGATTTGGTGTCGTTCTCCCACAACCCGGGTGTCTGTATGATCTGCAGAGAAAAGCAAAAACCAATTATTTGGAAAATTCTAACAAATGAAAAAACTCCGATTCAAAATACAGCTTAAATCTGAAGTGAAAGTCTTAAAAACAAATGGTCAGAATGGACCAGCATTGAGCCCAGCTTGCTACTAGACAATCGTTATAAAAATATAACAAAAGTAGAGGAAATTTGTAGGCATTATGATCGAACATGCAGTGTTTGTGAAATCATAAGGAAATTGGACAATTCCGAGTCCGCCATTGAAGGAGGGCTTTTACATTTTCTAAAACCAAATTACATGGCGTTGCTTTCCTACAGACTTCTGTACTAAATGCGCCCTCTAAATCGCTTACTGCTCTAATGTAGTAAGCGCAGATTTCCGCGGTAAGCAGCGCCATGAAATTAAGCTGTTATGGTGTTTGGTTTTTCTCTCACCTTTTCTACAAGTTCTTCAAAGGCACACTGCACTCCGTCTTTAGTCTTGGCACTGCACTCTATGAATAACATGGTGTGTTTCCTGGCAAACCGTAGTCCCTGATCCCTGGTCACTTCACGTCTCTCCTTGTTGGAAAAAATAAAGTCAATTCAAAATATTAAAAAACGAGACATCCACACTTTGATAATAAACTGTGCAAGTCTTATGCAAATTTTGAACGTAGAGACCCGCTGAGGTGCGCTGTGTTGTTTCCTTCACACCTTAAAGTGGTGTGAATGAGAACACAAGATTCCCTGAAATGTTTCTTTTAAGTCCTCAAAAATACTGTCTGAGATTCTGAGTTTAGACATGCTCCTTAGACCTTGAATTTCATCTTTGAGAGGGCAAGGCCATTTTCATTTTGCGAAGGGCACTTCTATTAGAAAATCTCCATGTAATTCCAGGCCTGGATCCTTCCTTCTTGACATTGCATTCAGCCGGAGCGGTAACTAACCATGTCATTTTTATTTCCAACAAGCATTTTGACAATATCTCCCTTTGTGGAATTTCATCTTTGAGAGGGCAAGGCCATTTTCATTTTGCGAAGGGCACTTCTATTGGAAAGTCTTAAAGTCTATGAATGGGACAATTATGAAGTGGCATCAAGGCCAAGACCAGGGCAACAGAGGCCATGGCCTCCATGTAATTCCAGGCCTGGATCATTCCTTCTCGACATTGCCCTCAGCTGGACCGTTAACTTACCATGTCAATTTTGTTTCCAACAAGCATTTTGACAATATCTCCTTTTGTCGAGTAGGTGTCAAGTTCATTTAGCCACTGGTCGAGCCGATGGAAACTGGCTTGATTGCTTACATCATACACTAGAGAACAACAAAAGCAAATCAACAGTGATTGTCGGTCAGTGTTAACAACTCAAAATGCTTTACCTGTATTGTTCTCACAGATCTTAACCAAATTTTAAGATCAAAGCTGTCTCAACATTGAAAGGAACACAACAACAGAAACCCAAGATACATTGCCATCATTAAGTAAAATTGTTCTGGTCTTCAGAATACTCTTCCATGCATAATTTATAAAAAATAATTTCGTTCGCCTTATATTTGCTACGATTAAACCAATATCATCTAGTTAAGAACAAAAAAAATGAAAGTGGATGTTCATCACCCAGAACTTCCAAAATTTGCATCTTGCGATCAGGGAGATTTTGTACAACAATCAAGAGATATTTAGAATGTTATTCTACATAACAGGCAAAAAGTTACCATAATCAGGGAGACTGTCAAATTTGTTCATCAGAACATGGAAAGATTGGTTTATTGTTCGTCAACTTTTTTGCAGAATCAGGAAGAGTTGGCAGCTCTGGTCATCCCTCATACAGTGCTTGAGAGTGTCTTATTAGTTCTTGCAAGTGTAACCAAGTCCAGCGCTTTGTAGTTTATAGACTTTCTGGAAACCTTCTTACCTAATATGACGCCTTGTGCTCCCCTGTAATAACTTGGGGTTAGCGTTCTAAACCTTTCTTGGCCAGCTGTGTCCTACAAATGAAGAACAACAAAACAATATTGTTTTAAATTTATTTTCTCCTCTGCAGTTTCTCGGTGTTCAGCTTCACTTTCACTCCAGACACGCAACTTTGTATTTTGCAACTTTTAAACTACTTTTTTATAGGTCTGTCTTGGGGGCTATTAGAATATAACCATTCATTTGTGCATATTTCGATCGGGGTGGGGGGGGGACGACAAGAGGGGGCAAGTGTTCTGAGGGGGCAGCCCCTCCCCCACCCTGCTTACACCAGTGAGGAAATGGCTAAGCAAACAAAACGTTGTACAGTGTTTCCCAGTTTTCTATGGCAGCCATTTTTCATTTTGCAAAGGGCACTGCCATTGGAAAATCTTTAAGTTTATGGGAAACTTTTGAAGGGGCACCAAGCCCAAGACCAGAGCAATGGAGGCTATGGCCTTCATTGCCTCCATGTTATTGGAGGCCTGAGTAAGACTAGACATCAGCTTGTTAGCTGAAAAGTTGCATGGCTGTCACTCTGTTAATCAAAACTGTTAAAAACGTAGACTCAAAAACTCTACAGAAACTGTTTATGGCAATTTCACTTCCTAAAAACTACTAGCCTTGGAGAATTCATGTTTTTTTGTAAATGATTTCCTCGTCGAAGGACGAAGGTGTTTGAAAGAAATGATCTTGGTTAGGTTTAGTCACCCACCCATATTGCTAGTTTCGCTGTGTTTCCATCAACGGAGAGTGTTTTTACTTTGAAGTCGACACCTGTGTGAAATGAAAATGAAAATAAAAGAAGGAGTTTACTTATGTTAGGATTAGATAAGATGAATATGAAAAAAAGTACAATTAGATATTGTTACCTTATAATTTGTCAAAGTTTGATGCACATTAAAAGTTGATTGATGTATTTTTCTGATTGACTGATAAAAACATCAAGTTAAAAACAATGCTGTGAAAAAATTGTGAGCCCCAACTTGTGTCACTGTCCCAACAATAGTCAAGTCAATCTAGTAGAATAAGTATTGTCATCTAGTGTCACTGAATCACAATTTATTGATTTGTGCAATTTGTAATCATAGAAGTTAAACCAATGTTCATATAAGAGAGATTTGCTGTTGCCAGCTTGGTGTTTATAGGTCCCTTTTGGGAGCTTTATACCAAAATCCATTCTCAGGAAGAACATCAAAACAAACAAACAAACAAGCAAATAGTTTGTCCCTACTTTCTTTAAAACTTGTTTTAATTTTAGATTGGGCTGTTCCGATTCTACTCCCAACTATGTATAGGCCGTATCCGAGTAGGCGGCTACAGCTACGGCTACAACAAGTGTTGTTAAGGGTGGCACGGCGATCCAGCAGCAGCCGTAGCCACAGCTGCCAGTTCAGACACAGCCTTAGCTCAGATCATGGCCATCAGTTGGGGCCCTTGATTTGCTGCAACTCACCAATTGTCGCAGATTGTTCTGGATCAAATGTATCATCTGTGAATCTCAGGAGCAGACTGCATGGAAGAAGATAAAGAAATGAAGTTGTACCTAGTCACTAGTCAGAATTAACATCTGATGGTTACGATTATCACGACTCGTCATTGTGTCGGTGCGACAAGGTCGTGCCCTGCCTACCGCGTCGTCGCGGCGGTAAGTGGTAGATCATGTACAGTGGATTCAATCAATGGCTGTTTATAAAAGCCTGGTTACGGGCACTGCAAGTACATGATCTACAGCTTGCCGCAACGACGCGGTAGGCAGGGCACCCATCCAAATCACAGACTAGCCAGGTATATCATGGGGTATTCATATCCTAAGACAAGAGATGGCCGTGTTGAGAGGGATGATCTACAACAATTCGCTGGGGCGCTAGTACGACCGAAGATGTCAAAATTTCGAAAAATGGAGTACAGCGACCGAAGATGTCAAAATTTTGAAAAAAGGAGTACAGCACCCAACTTACTGGGTCTAACTTATTAATAATGTAATTTTACCTGGTCCAAAGTTGCTCGCTACATCACCACATGAAAATCTCATTAAAATAGACAACAGACACTGATTTGTGTTTACTTTCAAGCAAGTGGACAAAATATTTACATGGGCAAATGTTCCCAAAACAGCACCCTGGATTTAGACGACCATTTACTCGACCATTTGTTTTGCTGTGACAAAAATAAACATTAATACTTTAATAACAATATACTAGTTTTTACTACTCTTCCGCTCTTCTTCAGTCTCCTCAGGTCTTCGTTTTAAAATTGTATATTGTCCTTTCAACAAGTTTCATTGAATCTCTCAAGTTAATACCTCGATTTTCCAACCCCACTTTCTCCGATGATCAAGATCTTCAGAGTTGTAAGCACATCTTCCTCATCCATCCTTGTAAAAAGAGCAAATCCAAGAAGTAAATAAATGCAGTTGCCACAGAAAATATTTCACAATAATTTTTTTGTGTTGTTGATTTCCCAACTTTGCTCTGATGACGTTATGTTTTAACTACATTTGACCTTAGACTCTTACAAAAGTAGTAAATTTATATTAAATTGTGTAAACCTAACAAATAATAATTTATCTTTATACGTTTAAAATTAATTTTTAAATGGATTATAATTCACAATATATATTAAATATTTAATAAATATAAATAAATATATTTTTTAGTACTTTAGAAAAATAAAACTATTTCCAGAAACCCTTGACCTCAAATTTCCGCCATTTTCAAACTGCTGAAAATGACACACAGAACGACGATTTAATCCATTTTCTTTGAACACTTTTTTCACTATCTGAATGTTTATATGAATTGAAATTTAGGTGAGTATTTATATGTATTTTTACTGCTTTTATTTATTATAGTGTGTTTTTCATGTGATGTTTTGGCCATGAAACAGCGGGATTTTGCAGAGCTGCAGCACTGTGTGAAGATTTTGCGTTACCTGTCTCAGTCACAGTCTCACTCTCAGTTGTTATGAATGCGGCATAAGAGAGGGCGCACTTCCAGTTTATTTGGGATCTATAGCCGTAGTAGGAGGAGAGATGAGGGACATAACTTGTTGATGATTGGTGGTAAAACCATGGAGGTACCTCCATGGTAAAACCTTTGAAAATGTTTTGAAGATTTGAAACATATAGTAAAATCCAAGTATCAAGTAATAAACCACAAAAAGAAAAAGGAAACTGGGTAATTTTCTTTGTTCCACCCCAAAATCAATAACAATAACTTTTATAACAGTAGTAATGAGTAAAAAGTAACACACACTGCACTAGACTAGTGTTATGTTAACTGTGTTTACTGTTACTATACTGTTTAGTAAATATAATTACGTACATAACACTCTACAGTAAGACTACAGAACACAAACCAAATATATAATGTATTGTAAGATATTAATAATAATTAAAATATAAATATTTAGTGTATTTTATTTAAGCCCTGTTTTACTAAAGACTTGGGACTGGGTTCAGCTTTTTTGTCTAGATGAAAGTACTTCCAACTAATTCAGTAATTGTAACAACAAATTATATTTTCAGTGAAATTGTGAATTCAGAGAATCTATTGAAAAAATTTGATGTACAAGATGTACAAAATAATTTCTGGCCTATCTTTGACAGCCTCATGATGACCACAATAAACCAGAGTTGTCCGGTTGCAAAGCAACCTTCGGACTTGGACTCGGAACTAGCCAAGTTAACTGGTAACCTACAGCAAGTCCAGGATACATTCCTCAATCACTGGACGGGAGACCAGCTGACAAAGTTCCTGCAAGATCATCTGAGAGAGCATGAGGCATTGATCCAGGAAAGTAAAGGTTAGTATTTTAAAGTAAATAGTTCAAGTCAAGTGTAAACAAACAAAGTACAGTTTTTCCCTCAAACTTCTATATCGCCTCTTGACTCCTCTGCATTGTTTTGTGGTACCACTTACTGATTTTCCACTTTTTCTTTCCTTTGATTATCCTTTTCAGGCCAAATCTTATGCATCCAGAAGGAATTACAACTCTTGGAGCAACAGTCGCTGAGCAACAAAGAAGGTGGGTAGAAAACTTGATGTTTGGTAAGAAAGATGAACTTGGAGAAAAAAAAATCTCAGTTGATGCAATAACTCAGACAAGATGAATACCTTTTTCGTGACAACTTAGTAAGGATTTGAGAGACTAATTCCAATGACTCACTTTTTTTCTTCACAATTCTGCCAGGATTAGAATCCTCTTTCAATTCAGACCACTCGGTTAGGATTCGAACCCTCCTTTATTTATTACACATACAGCGCAATTAGCGCCAATCACGGGATGAGGAGACGTCAAAGAAATGTTCCGTTTTATATTAAAGCCCCCAACTGGGGAAAACCCATCCAATCAGGTAGGGACTGAAAACTAAATCCACATGCAAGGCTCCAGTCTGAGGTGGGATTCAAACCAGGATCCACAGAGGTGACAGGCAGGGAAAGAAACCACTGAGCCAAGCTGATCCCCATTATTGACCATGTCCAGGCTTTTAGCCACGGTTTGAAAATAGGGTGTCCTATTTTGACTGGATTGAAAAACAATATTTTAGCAGTGATTAGCGGGGGTCCCAGAGGCCGTCCAAAAATAAAATAGGGGGTCCAAAAGACACCCAAAACTATGACCATGTCACAACTCTGCCGTCACAAAATAACGGTGTTGTCATGGACTTGGTACCCTGTGACTGAGAGGACTGGTGGTACTAAAACTCAAGAAACTTTATCCTCGTTATTTATCTTGACAGCCGGGGAAGATAACAAGAAGAAACTTCTCGCCCTCAAAGCGGTGATCAAAGAGTCTGCCTTAAAACTTCAGAGACTCCTCTTTGAGAGAGAGCAGAAAGAAAAGGAGTATACTGCAGGGATGGACAATTACAACCAACAAGTGGAGTGTAAGCTGAAGACCTAAACCAACATCTTCGGTCATGTTCCCAGTATGCAACAGTCGTCAGTAATACTGATTCTGATCATACTAAAATGGGGCCAGACTTGTTTTCCCTTTGCTGAATGTTACTTAGTTAGCAGATTGATAATCAATATTTCTTGCTAAGCATCTTTATGAATTTAGGGCTCGATATCACAAAGGACTAAGATACCTCTTGAGATGAGTTGTCTATTGCCATAGTGATTTGTATTGTGATATCAGTTTCAAGACTGATACATATCTTTAGAGCAATCTCAGTGTTAGTGAAATAAGAGCCCATAAGAGCTGATAAGAGCCCAATTCCATAGAGCTACTTAAACACAAACAATAGCTAAACACAACAAATTATGTTTACCAGAATGATGTTAGCAGCCAAAATACCATGTCACATCTACCATTCATGGCTGGCATACTGCTCATTTCTGCTAAGCAGAAAACTGTTAATAGCAATATTTCATGCTTAAGTAGCTCTATGAAATTGGGCCCTGCTGATTTCCTCTTTTTTCTTTAATAATAGTGACATAGAAAACTTTACAACACTGTACAAAGTTGAGTGTGGTGGGCCATTTCTACTGTTTCTTTTAAATTGCAAAGTTGCATGCCTGAAACTCTAATCTTCACAAGAATCAAAAGCTTTATCTAATCAAGTTACTAATAATATCAACACCTCAAATCTTGTTATTTTATTTTGTTGCATTCACAGTGGTAGAAGCACAAGAGAAAGCTACAAAAACCCGACTCAAAGAACTCATTAAGGCTGAGAGTCTGTACAAGGAGTGGTTAGGACTTCAGTTTAAGAAAACCAGCGGTAAGAGTTTGAGATTGTCTAACCAAATGTAGACCTAAAATCCTTGTATAAAAAGATACAATGTTTGTATGTAGGGTCACATGGCTATTCTAAATGTACAAGATTTGAGCCAAATTTAAAAAAAATGCCTCGGTGATCTAATGGTAAGACATCTGCTCCAGATTGGCAAAGGTCATGGGTTCGAATCCCACCTGAATAACATGCTAGTGGATTTTTTTCACAGGACTTGGGGGCGTATACCAAGTAGAAAGTGCTTAACACACATCAGTGTATTTGTTTTGTTTGTCTATCTTCAGAGGATCACTTACAGTTTGTCTTCACCTATCTGGACCCTAAAGACCACAGTCGAACTTTCTCCTTCACAATAAAGATTGAGAACAACAAATACAACGGTAAGGTAGCATACTTAAAACAAAATCTCAAGTCAGTGTTCCTATTATTATACATTTCTGGTAATGAAACCAAGGATGCCTCATAAGTAAACTTAATCACTGTAGCTTCAAGCCTGAGAAAACCTGTTAACAAGGTTTCTTGCTATGTGAACCAGAAACACTGGGGTTAACCCCTACTCTTCCATGATAAGTGTTCTGGGTTCTTTTACGTGTACTACAAATCCTGGTGCACGGTACCTGCAGCTTATTGTTCCATCCGAAGTACAAAGCAACTGTGGTTAAGTATCTTGCTCAAGGACACAAGTGTCAAGACCAGGATTCGAACCCACACTCTACTGATCAGAAACACCAAAGCTTCAATAGTTTTTTTTTCCACTTAACCCCCCTCATTTTGTTTGATTTTTTTTGTTTTTAAGTTTGTTTTGGTTATATTGAATTATTTCACTGAACAAAAAGTTCAGGAAATAGAAATACAGTATTTGGTTACATATAAATTTACACAAAATGAGAAAATTGGCCTTTCATTAAAGGTAAGGTTGTCGTTGGTTTTTGTCAATGTAATTTGTGATTTATAGACAAATTAGCAAAAAAGATACATTTAAAGTCACCTGTGAAAGTTTCAATTGAATACTGTGTCTACCTGTTGAGAAAACAGCAAAATACTATCACTGTATTTTTAGCAAAAGTGTTGAATCCATCCATGTTTAGCGAGATGAAAAACACTATACTTGTTTAAAGCGGATACCAACCACATCTCTCCAGGCCCCATTGAGGGCAGCATTCAAACTGACACCACTAAAATTGCCAAAAGTTGCTTTCAAATTTCCAACACACTTTTTATTTATATCTAATCAACGGGGGCACTCGAGACAAAATAATTTCACAGGATGTTTACTACTTTTACCATCTTTATAATAAGTAGGCTTTCTGAACAAAATTTACTCCATTTCTTTTTGGGGTCATTTACCATGATGTTACCTTTAACCAAGCTGAGTCAAGATGACACAAGGAAACAACTTATTAAGTCAAATTGTCTTTAAAGGTAACAAGTTTTATTCGTATGGTTTTTCCTATTCGTATGGTTTTCTTTTTGACAGTGGTGGATTGCAATCCCGCAATCAATGGACTAGACAAGATGGCTGCCAGTCTGAACGAAACCAACAACCTGACGGAATTCATCGTCACAGCTTGGAGACAATTCAAAGAGCACTTGTAGAAGTTTTATTTTCAAAACTGTAAAAAATAAATTTGTAAATAAGTTAGTCCACCCAAGTACGGGAAATGTATAAAGTAAATAATCCCTGAGGTTGGATGGTTAATAATGCAGACGTGATATTCTTCCTACTTTAGTCTGTTTTCAGATTTTTTTACTTTTATTATTATTTGTTTGCCCTTGGAAAATCAGAAAAATTGTTATCAACGAGGCCTGAAAAGTCTATTAGAGCCTGCACCATGTGTACATGTAGGTCAACCGTTAGATGCAATATTCCGACTTTTTTCTAAGGACCATTTTATACCATACCTGATGAATAGTGTCTAATAGCTCGCTGAAAATTGTCACCAAGTTTATTTTACAGACGCCCGCTTGTTCGTCTTCCTGACTTCTCCAAACTCAGTTTTCCTTGAGCATCAACATTTTTGGTATTATTAAATCTCTTTTGCAAAGTTATTTTGAAAATATCTTTGTTTCCTAAATTTTGTTTTTTTATTTGTAAGTACTGTGACTTTCTGAAATTATTGAATGGAAAGTGAAGTTGGTAATAACAAACTAATAATGACTGCCACTTTAATTTGCTTTGTACTCGTATGCTTATTGTCAAGAGAATGTCAGAGGCTAGTCTTAGCTCCAAGTCCCTTGCATTTCTTTATTGCATTATTTATGTGCTTTAGTGCACCCTCTGTAGTCTTGGACAAAGACTAGCCAGGGATACCCCAAATGCATTTCTGTAATATTTTGAAGGGAAGCTTTCTACCATCATTAGCTTTAAACCATGTAAATTTAATGTAAATCTGTGGACTTTTTTGTCTAACCAGAAGTAAAGAAATGCTTTAAAATGCAAGTTTTAAATAATGTAACAAATAAAAACCTGAAACAAAACAAAAACACTTGTATTAATAATGTTTATTGTATAAAGAAAATAATATTGGATTGAACAAAGAAAAATTGACTAGAGCGGGATTTGAACCAACGACCTCCGGTTTAGCATGCCGGCGCTCTACCAACTGAGCTTTCTAGCCATATGTTGGAGGTCTCCATATTTGGTATAAAGAAAAGTGTTTATATAATCATCGTGAAACCATCAAGAAGTAGCATAAAACATAGGCTCAACAATATTGTGTTTTTATACCAAAAATGGCTAAATATGTTCTCATTAGAGTGTTTTATGTTTTTGTTTCAGTTTCTAAAGTGTCTACTTTTACTCATAATTTGGGTGTAAAATAAAACAGAACTTCCTGGACCGGTTTGGGTTACAGAATTATATACACTTTTTGTTTTGTATTCAGTTACCCCCGAAAGAAACTTTTATAAACCCTGCTGGTAAGTTGTACATATGTTGGAGTTCAACTGATAATAATCAAATTTATTTCCCATTGAAACCGCAAAATGTGCATCACGGCCAAAACCATTCTCCACGGGCGGCAGTCCGTGACTAATTTTTATCGTGGGTGGAAACAAACTTTGCAATGTATTGACTAAAACTTTGGCATTGAAACCAAAACTGAACAATGACTTATGTCAAAGAGAATTATTCTAATGCTGGGTAGTTGACTAAACACCCGCGGCAATGACTAAGGGGGGTTGTCAGTCAGTCAGAAACCTTCCACCGGAAATAAAATTCGCAATCCGGTAACAATGCGCTCATAAATGACATTCATGTGTTCCATGAGAGCCCCATCATGCAAAGGTTATTTGAAGTACATGTAGTACCACCTACTCGTTATAAATCGTACAGATCCTGAGATTGACAAGCACGGCTGAAAATTCTACGGATGCCTTGGCAGAACATACTAAAAAGAACGTCCCAACGCGGCAAAATTTGACAAACAAGAGTACATAAATAAAAATGCTTAGTAATTGATTGTTATTAGTTCAATTTCGAATGAATGGTTGTTTGTGTTTTAAATATATAAAAAATTACCATGGCAGGAATTGCACTTTAAAGCGAAAAACTCTTTAAAATGTCCCACAATTAAATTTTTACCACAGAAGTTTATATTATGATAATACAATAAGACGAGGAAAGGAACTTTTGTGATATAAAATTAAATAATGCACTTGGTAATCTTATTACATATTGTTGTGCACCATTTGGGTTTTTTTCATGGTGATTTTGTTGATGTAATTTCCAATGTAAATTTGTATATAATTATATACATATGTATAATTTATTTGGCTGTTGTTGAAGGTGCTCTGTATTAAAAAATAATTGGGTGCACATTTCGGAGAACTTTTTGAAGAACACATTTTGTTTACCCAAACAGGAATTAAACACTATTTTTCCTACAAAATCCAGAAAATCCAATCTGACAATGTCCGGCATGGGCCGTCGTAGAAAATTAGTTTTGAGCAACACGCAGTTCATGTAAAAACCGCACACCGCGCTGTACCTGCGCAACCCCATAACACCTACTACACGTAAATAACGTTTTAAAATCCATTCATAAAGTTAGTGCTGGGAAGTTGCAGTGGGGATTTAGAATAGAAGACGGTATTTTCTTCTGCAAAATTGGAAGTTTTTTCACTGAAAACGATGGCGTCCGAAGAAGAAAAGAACTTAGAAGACAAAACGTGAGTATTTCCTATCATTTTTGTGAGATGACAACGTTCATGTAAGACGTTTTCAGTTATTAATTGGCAAACGAGTTAACTGCATTTCGTCAAATATGGATTGTCAAAATACGTGCGATGCTGCACCCACTGTTTGCCATACGTTACGAATGATGCCCGTCCGTTTGGGGGAGCGGTGTTTACAAATACGGGTAAATTTGATTTGCTAAATATTTTAAGTCAAATTAAAAGTGTTTAAACCAAGTGTGTCTCGTGGCAAGAACCACATACAATTTGGGTTTGATTTAAGTTTTATAATGTACTTTAAAATTTTAATCATTAAATAATTTAAAGAGGATTTTAACACTTGTGCAAGTTGTGGTTGTGCTTTGTGGTGACATCATTATCATTTATTCATAAAAATCTCAATTCATAATTCAACAGCAATTTGTTTATAAAGTTTAAGGTTTTACCAAATCCTGAAAATTGTTCAAAATTGTTTGTCAGATTAATTTCTTAGCTTAACTGCACAAATTAAAGATAACACCGTAATTCCAATTTAAAATACAATTAACAAAACACAACTAAACGGTATTAATTGGAATGTATTTTCGTAAAACCTGTCAAAAGTTTGTTTTCATTCTTTTGGTTCGTACATATTTTAGCTGTTTGTAATTATTTTCCCACCAAACCTGTTCCTTGTAATCGAATCCCTAGGCTAAACTGTTCTTGCTGCTGTTTCACGTTTCATGGCACTGGATGTGATTTTTCCGGCACATTAAAAAACAAGATTTCCTTGTTTTTGATTCTGAGGCAGGTGTAGGTTTTTTCAGCTCAACTTTGGCTCTTGCCAACATCTGTACATGTAGCTTTGGTAAACATTCTAGGTGTGAAAAGGCCTTCTTCCTGTTGCTCTTGTTGTATGTTGTTCATGTTACACTCACAGGTAAATATTACGTTGGCATTTTTTCGCTTAGTGACTAATAAATCCTGTAATTTGAGTAAGATATTTTGTCTACACCTGTTCAAGTTACCTTGCAGTGAACCCAGATTTCCTGAGAAAGTTTTGCAACAATGACTATCGAAATAATGATGTAAGTTTTACCTTGTCCAAATGGTCCAGTGTGTATTTGTGGTTGAATGGTCCACAAATATGAATATATCATCATGAGAAGTCAGTTGAGCAAACGATAAACAATCACCCTATTATGGTTTTCCCAAGGATTTTTCAAAACTGGGGGGCATTCAGGACGTCCAAGTTTTTGGAAGTTTGGCCGAAGCACGCTGAATTGAAACAAGGTCTCTGGAATGTTTTCTACTTGGTGTTTATCTTGGTTTTTAAAAGCCCTACTGTGCAATCTGGAGCATTCTATATGGTTTTATGTTGATATTTGTTGTAAAAATTACTTTCAAAAGAAAAAAATTATTTGCATAGCGGCCGAAATTTGCGCAGATCGGCACGCAATTTGCGCAGATCGGCACGCAATTTGCGCGTGTTGGCCCAATCTGCTAGCTTGCGCATATGGAGAGAACACTGTATAACAATGAATAATAATAGCGCCAACATCTGCCTAAAAGTGCTCAAGGTCCTAAGAGGCTAAAAAGACGTTTTTTTCTTAAACAGTGCCAATTAATCAACTGAGTTTCTCAAATAAATGTTAACAATTTGAATGTATTGTTATGCTTTCAATAGCAATATTATGGTGCGCCATTTGCCAACAGAGGCACTAGCGCAGAAAGTTCAGTTGCGCAATGTAAACATCACTCTTACATCGCTCATAACAGATTAATTATCGCATAGTTATCGTATAAGGTTACCGACCAAAATGTTATTCCACTAAATGTGACAGCTAAGCACACAAAATAATGCTTGTATACAGTGTACAAGAATTAGGTTTCCGGCCAAAATACCATTCCACATTTGTACAATTACAGTAAACATCCGACTGGTTTCCTGCACATTTTTGCTTAGCAGAACAACAGTTTTAAGCAATTTGTTCCAACTCTTACGCAGCTCTACAGTGTATAAAACAAAAATTGGGCCCTACTTTTCGTTTTTTTCATTCTTAGTACAAGTTGCATCACTGATAACATGTAAACAGTGTTTGTACACTACAGCAATGACCAGACCGTACAGTGTTCATGTCTGTATCTGCAGTGAACATTAGCCTAGTGAACATCTTGTAAGGATTGTTTCTCTAGAGTCATTTGGGATAGTAAATTGTACATGAGATTGCCAATATGTTGATTGCACTGAGCTGACTGATGTCTCTTAACGTCAACGTACATTTGTACACAGTGCGTGTAAAACATTTGTGATGACCTTCATTGAAAATTTCCCAATTTGTTTCATCTTCCAAACTGCCTGCGGTAGCATCTTTTAAGAAATGAGTACACGCTTTCATTCTCTGATCAATGCAAACAGTATAAACTTCTCCATTATAAAAACAGTTAGTACAGCAGATGTAACAATTACTTTGTTTGGAACAGTTCCTGTTTGATTTGATCCTTGTATTTCCTCTCAATTACGTTTGCTTCCTGTCAGATGGACTACCTGGGTTTAACAAAATGGCCGACCTTCCTGTACCTCAAATCATTTCATACGAACACCGGAAATGTGTTGGTGTAAACAAAACGCTAATCAAATTTATTTACATGACAATTGTTATCCATTTTTCCCTTCACCAAAGTCATTAAAAAACACTTTGAAATTAAGTACTTCCGTTGTGCATGTGGAGAAAGAATCTTTGAAAAAATATTATGACTGTACATTGTTTATGTGCTGCACTAATAGGCTGTTACATTTCTGGCTTCTGCGTCAATAAAGTTGCTCCATTGAACTCCAGTTTGGATTGCATATTATGTAAATTTAATGGTTTAAAACATTTCCTTTGGTTAGGCTACATCAAGGGTATGAAACCCCAAAACTACAAACCTTGCACGGTATGAGAAGCAATTACATGGCAACCCAAACCAGCTCGATGTAAAAACACTATTTCTTTCTTTAAATTTATTTACACATGTCCAACAGCACAATTAGCGCCAAAAACAGGATGAATAGAAAACTGATAAATGTTTAGATTTAGATGTGGGAGGAAAACCCCACTGGGGAACACCCATGCAATCAGGTAGGGACTGAAAATCCAATCCGCAGGTTCGAGTCTTATGGTGGATTTGAACCAGGCTCCACGGAGGTGTAAGGCAGGCAAAGAAACCACTGAGCCAACCTGCTTGGTTTGCGGTAACTTCATGACTCCTTTTGAAATCCCAATACAGGGTTCTCCCCAGGTTTTTTCAAAACTGTGGGGCATTCTGGACCCAATTTTTGTTATGTTTGGCCGAAGCAAGCTAAATTGAAACAACATCTTCGGAATGTTTTCTACTTGGTGTTTATTGGTTTTAAAAGCCCCACTGTGCAATCTGGAGCATTCGTTATGGTTTTCTCTTAATTTTTTTGAGAAAAATTGTTTTTTGGTTTTTTTGGCATATTTGCTGAAATGTGCGCGTATCCGCACGCAATTCGCACATATCAGCCCGATACACTAGCTTGTACATGGGGAGAACCCTGCAGTATTTTGTGAAGTTTTGGCTTTATTGTATGTACTTGCTGCACTGCAGCTGGCCATCTGCAGAGCTCTGTAACTCTACTGGTTATCAAAGTGCCTGTGCTCCCTATTCAAATAGAGAGACCAAATCACAACACGCAGAGCATTCCTATAGTTACAAAACATTCAATAGAGGCAGTCATCGAGGCGTTGATTTGTAGGGAATGAGGTTTACATGAATAAACACTTCATACTGAGCTGAAGGTCAGGGTCTTTTGTTGGTGGTTAGGCGGACTTCAAAAGTGCACAGGATAATTGGTTTGTCTGTGATTTTATTAGGGAGCAGTCTGAGTACATAATACTCATAGTGTTAGACTCTGTTTACATGACATATAGTGGCCTGATAAGTTCACAGACTAAAAAGCATGGCTTACTCATGTTCATGTAGGTTTTTTATAATACTAGTAAGAGAGCCTACACTAGCTCTAGGGATTATTATTGTTCACTTTTGTTCTGAACATCCTTGGGTAGCAGACAGACTTGGATCCCCCTTCAAATTCTTTTTGGAGGCCATTCGTTCAAAGTGTTCAACATTCTCACAGTCACACTAACACAGGCAATGATATTTGGGTCCTTGAAAAGAAAAGTAGGATAATTTTATTGAGTACCATAGTGTTAGCCAGAGGGGTGTCTGGGTGTCTTTTGGACGCATAGTTTTAAAATTGGACACCCTGTTTTTATCTGTCATTTGCGTAAATGTATTGTACAATGTAAGTGAAAAATTTGGACTTCCAGTTTTTAAACTTACAGTAAATTTGGACGTGCCCTTCTACCAAGTCCTGGCTAAAACCTTGTTGAGTACAAGGTCTGACCTACATCCATATGATGTAGGCTTTATAGACTTTCAGGCTATTAAATCACAATTTGTTTGTTTTGGGTCTTCTTTTTTTAGGGCAATCCCCCCCCCCCCCCGAAATCAGGCTAAAGTAGGAAGAATATTATGTCTGCTAAGAGTCTGTGGGGGGGGGGGGGTGCAGTTGCTTTGAAGCTGGGCTCGAATTTGGGGAGAAAATCCACAAGATTGCAGGGCTTGTAGCTCACAATTTTTACCGGAGCAGAAAATTTGTTACAAGACCGGAATCAACAACTATCTACACAGTTTCGTATTTGAGCTATTTTTGGAACTTAAGCATTAACTTAAGAAAATATTTATCTCTTTTTTTTCTTATAGGTAATACTTAACAGAATTGAAAGATATTTGTATTTATCAGTTTAAATTAAAAATGCAGTGAGGTGTTATTTTCTAAAACCACAAGATCACCGGACTTGTACAGTGGTAAGTTTACTGGCCCAAGGCTAAAATCACTGGCCTCAGGCCTGCGATCCAGTGTTAATTTCAAGCCCTGTGAAGGGTTATAATGCACAGTGCAGTCCCAGTACAAGATTTGACTATAAAAACAAATCCATGCGTGTCAAACCAACGACACACACCACCAAAATTGGAAGCAGCTTCTTCATGCTTCTGGAGACTGTTTTCGTAGTCAACTCATTCATAATTGATCCGAGCCCATAATTACTTTCACCCAAGGGTCATTTATTCGTAATTAATCTCATCTTGGCGTTGGGGATAACGACATCGTTTGGTAATTACAAACTCTCAGTTTTAATTAAGGTACATGGTTGGATCAACAGCTCGGAGCTCGCTCTACCATAAGTTTTTTTTTTTTTACTTTAAAGGGCAAAGATAAAAACGCTTTTAATGATAGTAATGTGAAATGATGAGTGTTAATTTTCAGTGGAATGGTTTTAAAGCAGCTAGCTCTTGTCATAAAAACATTGACATTTCTAAGCACATGGAATGTCATTTTTGTGAGGAAGGGCAAGCCAGTGTCCTACATGTATGTAAAAGGCCTTTCCATTAAAAGTGGAACACATTACTACAGGCCTAATTTATGTGTGCCCCAAGTCCAAGGCCAGACACAAGTTTTACCAAGCTGCTGAAGCACAATTTGAGCTAAGCTCCAAAAAATGTCTCCAGAACAACGGTTTTGAGCCAAAATACCGTATAATCACACACACTGTCTCTGTCTGGTTTCCTGCTTAGAGAAATTGTTAAGCAAGGTTTTCTGCGATAGCAATTAGCATCTCTATGAAATGGGGCCCATTGGCAACAATGAGCATGGCCCCTGCAGGAGTGATGCTTTGATATTGAAAGGACAAGGCAGTTTTTAAGTGGCACATTTAAATTTCCAACTAACTCATGTAATTGTGTCGCACTGCTATTAACCATGTGCACATAAGCTACACCGGTAATACATAATGTAGTAAGCGTGTAGGTACATACGCTGTATGTGTCCACCCTTATTATTGGCTCAGTTACTGCACCCCCAATACCGCACAGTCCATCATTGTAGACGTGACTGGAATTACGTTTCACAGACCCTCTTGACAACTGTGGCAATTACTCCTAAGCTGGTGTCACCAGTGCCCCCCCCCCCGACTTTAATTACTCCATTCAAATGTACAAACTCCTGTGGATCTCTGTTATCTTGCCCCTCCCCCCCCCCCCGACTTTAATTACTGCATTCTAATGTACGAACTCCTGTTACATGGAACCCTGTGTGTTATCTTCAGCGGCATAATTAAGATGTGACAAGAAGATGACTCCGTAGTTCAAATAACACCTTGGCTTGATGGGAGTGTATTGTCCACATCATGCCCTGCAGTGTCAGAAGAAACATACTCTGTACTGTACAAGAATCTACAGACTAGTATTTGGGGACGAGAATTTGCAAAAAAAATTGTTCATTTTATTGATTGGGTGGATCTCTTAATAGCAACCATTGGTCCCCCAGTCCCATGGGTAAGGGGCAAGGGTGTTTCCTTCATGGTGAAGGGCACCTCTATGAGGCAATTGTAAGTTTCTATTGGAACGTTTCAAGGGGCACCAACGCATCGACGAGGGGCGCATGGGAGCAATTGCTTCCATTGTCCTTGTAAAGTATTATCAAGTAATAAACCACAGAGGAAACTGACTGGGTAAATTTTATATATTTTGGGTTTGAACAAAGAAAAATTGACTGGAGCGGGACTTGAACCAACAACCTCTGGATTAACGTACCGGCGCTCTACCAACTGAGCTATCCAGCCCTATGTTGGCGGTCTCCCTATTAGTCAATATCTTTGTTCAGGGGGTGTCAGACAGAAGCCATTCAACCGTAAGCTGCCGTGTAGCCGGGGATCACACCCAAATTTTTTGTAAAGTATCTTTGTAAAGTATCAGGCCTGAATGGGTCCAATAAAACAATGTACAATGAGAAAGTACAACAAACAAACAGTCTTAAGGAAGAAAAAAATTGCAGTGTTCAAATGCCAGTCCAAACACCAGAGAGCCAGTCCAAATTTACTCCATGTGGTCTGGTTGAATAGTCAAGTGTTGAAAAGCATCCATATTTCATATGAAATATGGACTAGTAAAAAACGCTGGGGACCAGTTAAACGAGAAGCTAACCGGTCCCGCTGGCTAGTTACTGAAAGAGTGAACGGCAAACCCAGCAATGGTCTGAAAACTTGTTTGCATCATTGAAACAACTCTTCTTAAAAGGAGTTCAAAACAAAGATTCTTAAAGAAAACAAATCAAGCCGAGTAGGTGGAAATGGCCCCTTAAATGACTGTACAATGTAGGGACAGTGTGACAAACCGAAGGCAGTTTTATTCATTCACACATATTCTTAATTTAGCTTAAAGAGAACAAAGGAGTGTTGAAGCCCTTTAACAATTTCGCTCAAATTCTCAATTTGAATGATGACAATGATCGCAGAATGCATCCATATGTAGGTTTAGTACAGTATTCAGTGTAGAGTGTTGAATTACACACAAAGCTGTCAAGTCTGAAAATTTATCTGCAAGTGAAACTGACCAGAGTTACTTTGTTTCGCTCTGCTCTGAACATTTATTTGCCTCTTCGTATTTACGGGCGGATAAAAGCATTCTCAAGTTTCTACCTGAATGCAGGCACTAGATTATGATAATTGGTAGAACAGTGACTAAAGAACTCAAACTGGAAAAGGCTTATAGAAAAGTCTTAGGCTGAAAAATGCCTGGATATATTTTGTCACATTGAAGGTTTTTTTAATACATTAAATATTTTTTTAGACAAACACAGTTTTAAGTAATCTACATGTCACTGAACATTTTTTGTATATGAATAACCTGTTTTGTGCCCACTTTTATGAAATTGCTATTTAATTACATGTATTGTGATGTGTTCTTTTTTTAAGATCAAAAATAGCTGGAGTTTTGGCTTTATAAAAAAGAAGTAATAATAAATACAAAATAAACAGTTTGACTGAGTTGAAAAATTTTCTGGATTCCTTGTGAAATTTTGACCTATATTTAAAAATGGACACAATAATTGTGAATTTCTACCAATTCGTATAGAAAAAGTAAACCAAATTCGAAAAAGGGGCATTAATATGTTTCATTGTTTGAAACTAAACAAACAACACAGTGCAAGATTTACACAATGCATGATTTACATGAAATATTAACTGCATTCCAATAGCATTAAACCTATTTACTTTACCTACTTGGGTTCTGTGTACATTGATGATAAAACTTCTGACCCCAGCTAAATAAACAAACTGTTGATAAATCGTTAGAAAGGGTCGCCATAAACCAGCAAGCTACACTACATCATGGGTTCATGTGAGACAATTAAAAGAAAATCCACCCAATAATCCTCTTTAGCATTCTTTAAAAGAAGAACAAATCTCTCTCCCCCATTAAATACTAAAATTCTCATGTATTTTCACATTATCTTGTCACCCTTCTTTTGATGATCGATTCAATTCCCCAATATTTTTACACTTCCACAAAGTCAACGGATTTTTAGTCCGGCTCTCTTCTGCTTCTTCTATGCGACATAATGTGTGGCAGCGACAATTGAAATAAACAGGTCTTAATAAGCTATAAATATGAATGCTCACAAAATCTCAGACTACACGTGATCTCAGACTACACGTGATCTGTTTGATGTTGTTTTCACTAAAAGCTTGACCCCCACAATTTGATTTGGGTTTCACACAAAACGTTTTATTCGAAACGGATCTTACTTTATATACTCGGAACTAATGATTGACTTTACCTTTAAATGCATGGATTATGTACTGCTGGTACATGTGCAGACATCTTTTTGTAGAGTTTCTGGTCAAAGACGTGGTAGCAGCAGTATCCCTGTTAGGTTTAAGAGAAAACCCCCATGGGGTATGTCGTATTTAGGTCGTCGAGAGCACTAAACATTGATTTTGATTTCCTCAGAGACCTCGGTATTCCCTCCCGTCATTGTAGGTTTTTTTTTATATTCTTCCTGGCCCTTGTTTTTCACTGATTGTAATTCTCGGACGATCTCGTAAATTGATGAGAAGTTGAGGTCACTTGGAAAAAAGTCTTAGCTCGTTAGCGATTTGGTCGTTTAAGAAGATGTTAATGAGATGAGACGGAGTGTTTTTTTCTGGCCTCTGAGGATGTCTGTCTGTGTACCGTGTTGTCATTTGCGAAACAAGTCAATATACTGAGGCCTGCAAAACTGCTAAATTACATTAGTCATTCTAAGCTACAGAGCTCAAAATACCCATTGGACCTGGATGGACCACTGGCCAGAGTACAGGCCAGAGTCCAGTAATTTGATCACTAGGCCAGTAACCTCACAAAAAGTCTAATGAGTCCCGCAGATTTTAGTTCAGCAATAAAAATGGAAGAAATATACTGTAGGTCTCGTAAGAAACATTTAAAAATCTAGAGAAACTTCTTTGCTACAAAATCTGAGGCCTAGTAGAGATTTCATGAAATGTTCACCCTCCTTTAAAATCTCTCAAAATGTTGTCTTGTACCCCTCGTGGCATGAGCAATATTTTTTACAAACAAGCAGGTTCTCATAGTTTATATCAGAAAGGGGCCAGACTAGATGTATTTGCCCTCCGAGCCTCAGTTTGGTTTAACACTGATTTGAATGAGAGGAAGTCAAGATGTCTTCGCTACATGATCAATGTCTACAGTATAAGTCTTGTAAAATAAACCCATCTCATTACTTGAAATTTGAAGAAGAAAAAAATCTTCATGAATAACATGCTTCGACTGAAGGATCTTGGATGAAGTACTCCTGCAGGAAATAATCTGCAGATGATATTCTTCAGACGAGCGCTAAGATCTCGTACCGGCTTGAGCATCTTAGTTGCCAGAAGTTGTTTTCTGATTATCAAATTGAAAGTGAGTTGTGTTTATCCCCAGGATACTCTCCTGCATCTCGGATAAGTTTACAGCCAAAAAAAAAAAAAAAATAAGTTGATAATATTTTCTCATGGATGTGTGGGGCATAAGGACACATACCTGACACAGCTAGAACTCTCGGTGGGATTTCATAATTTCGTTGTGAAATTGTAACTTAAGGGCAAAAGTCATTACATACATGTGTATCTTCACTGTGTGGAGTGAGAAGGAAGTGGGCTTTAGGTACGATCAGTTATTTCTAGAGTGTGTACACGCAGCCTTCGAAACTTCTTGTAAGAATTTCAGTGCATCCAATTTGTAGAGGTGTAGTCTGAACATTAAAGGAGAAGAGGATCTTCTAGACGATGATTGAGCATCTCTTTATTTTATCAATCAAATACCGTCATCGAAGTACCTTAAAAAGTGCAGTATTTGAATGCATCAAAACACAGCACAGATAATTAATTGGGGCAATTGCCTCTATGCCACTGGTCATTGCCTTGGTGCCCCATGAAATATCTCAAAATTACAGGCCTGGAATTTCATCTTTGAGGGGCAAGGTGGTTTTCATTTTGCAAAGGTCACTTCGATTGGAAAATGTAATGTTGGGGAAACCTTTTTAAGGGGCACCCAGGCAAAGACCAGGGCAACGGAGGCCATGGCCTCTGTGGCCTCCATGTATTTCCAGGCTGGACATATGAATTTCTGTCTTAGAAGTGTTGTCTACTAAGGACAAAATTGCCTTGCCCTTACAAAAAGAAGTGATCACAGGACTGAAGACAACAAAGTATTTTATACATAAGTTTTATAATGAGATTATCAAAACAACCGCGAATAATTAGAAAGTAATGAATAACATGCATGACTGCATAGTAATGGTTCACCCTGCCACAATTACAAGCTTCATAATGCCACGTTCACGTTGATGAGCTTCTTCAAAATGTCATGTCTGATACTTTGTTCTTTGAGCAAGTCTGTTCTTTCCTTAGTAAAGGCCATCTCTTTGAGAGAAACACAAATGTGTAGGTGAGCATTTTAAAGGGCACCGAGGAAATGGCGAGTGGCAATGGAGGCAACAGCCTTCGTTGATTCAGAGCGGGAACTTTACACTGGTCAGCATGGACCCTCGGCCGGTGTTTTTTTTTGCACTGGGCAAGTAAACTCATGACTTAACAATTGGAGCGGTCTTATGTTTTTCAGTGGAATTTTAGTACCACTCTGTTAAAAAAAATTGTAAATATTGACTGAACATCTTATAATCTTTTAATTTTAATGATTATCAAAGTTTAGGCCCTACTTGCACTTGTTGTTAAACTGTGTACATAACTTTTTTTTGCATTGTGATTCTGTTTGTTTGTTTGTGGTTTTTTTTTTATGGAACAGTAGAAATGTTAGGCTTAGGCTTTGTGGTTTTGTGGATTTTCCTTCCAAATTCAAGCCTTGTAATTCAGTGACGTATCAGACTATACTGAAATGCGAAGAACACTCATGTCACAACGTCTGAGTGGAGTGGATTATTATTTTTTTGAATAAGGTTGAATTTGATATTGGTTTTAATTCAGTCCGTAAATTTTTTTTACACGTGGCACTTTTTATAGCTTTGCCTACAATGTGCAGATTTTATGTACTTGTTACAAACTTCCACGCCTCTTGTTTTATTTTTTGATGGGGCAAGGGCACCACAGCGTTTTTCTCTTTGGTAAAAGGTACTTCTGTGAGGAAATTGTACATTTCTATTGGAACATTTCAAGGGGCAGCAAGGCAATGACCATGGGCAATGGAGGCAATTGACTCTACTGCCCAGTGCCTCTGTAAAATGTCAGGCCTGAACCTGTTTTTCTGCATTTATCAAATACACACCTGGGTATCCCCCTTTTTTTACAATTTAAGCACCCTTCTTTTTTTCTGCGTGGCCTACTTTTTTTACCTCTCTTACGGGGTACTCTGCTTGGCCATATAATTAAGAAGTCCATATTTGAATGCACTCCTCCAAGAGTCTGAAGACAGTTCATGCACCCTACAGGGTCCTTATGCTGAAATGACAGTAGGCATAGGACACCATTGATTAATACACAAGGCACGGTATAGGGGTATGATCTTAGCGATCCGTGGCCAGGCTGAAATATTTGCAGTGAGAGAGGGGTAAAAAAAGAGGGAGGCATCCGTAGGCGTTTTGGATTGAAGGGTTTAACCACAGACGATCAATAAACCAATTTCTTTAAGATGAACTGTTGCAGGCGTTTGTTTTTTTGCCTGCAGAAAGCGAATGTTCGATCTCTGTACAATCATCTGGTTGATTATTTTCGCACCAGACCCCCCAAATCAGCTAAGGTTTCTGAACTCCGAAATTTGTTCCTAGCTAATGCCCTTGTTCCCAGAACCAATGGCTTTCCCTTACAAGAATTTGCAGGCATGGTGTACAGATGCCATGTTTTTGTAAGATGCTGTGCTTCCTTCTTATGTCTCCATACACTGGCTCCTGTTCCATGCCGCATCTCCATTCCACATCCTAACCCCCTTCTCATCAAGGCTCCACCCCTTTGCATCCCAGGGCTTGAATTTTACACTGAAATCACTGGCCCGAGGCCAGTGATTTCAGTGTAGGGCCAGTAAGCTCAGTGTCGGGCCAGTACGCTCAAGACAGAACAATTCCGGAGGTCTTGGTTTTTTTGTTTTCAATTCAACATCTTTGTCTCAAAAGAATGATGTTCAAATGTTGAGTTTGAGTCTCACAATTATCTTTCAATCCTGCTGAGTATCACCCATAAAACAGAAGAGATAAATCTTCTCTTAGTGTTTTGTTCAAATTGAACGGTTAAGATGATAAAGACATGTTCTCATTTTGATTCTATAGTCTCTTTTCATTTTGATTCTGGTCTTGTCAATAAAATTCCGGTCCAGTGAAGATTCTGAGCTACAACTCCTGCGGTCTTGCAGATTTTCCCCCTTAAATTTGAGCCCTGCATCCCCCCTGATTGTTCAGCTCTCAACCTCGCAATCTCTCCTCCATGACAGCTCACCCGCCCCGCTGCAAACACACACACACACACATCCAGAAAATCCACCTCATTGCTTCCATTTCATGCCTTTTTTACAGGGTGAACCGAAGCAGAAATCATCACTGATTCCTCCCCCGTACACACCTCCCTCGCTCGCTGGGAGGGGATCGTAGCCTCGGTGGCGACACCGCTTTAAGGTTTATTACGTTAAGTTTGCCGTGCCGTGTCTGATCTCCCTTGATTTGTTTTTATGAATAGAAGAGAGCGTAGTCTAGAATTAGGTCATCATAACATCCATGTTATCTCATGTTATTGTAAGAGGTGAGGTTATCCCCAACCTTCAACCTTAATATATGACGGCCTCCTCATGTTATTGTTGGGAGGCGAGGAACGGGAAAGAACATAATATTGTTTTGATCGTTTTGAAATTTTCATTAAAATGTGCTGTTTTTTTTATTGAGTCCCATTCGAATAAATGAATTTATCAATGAGTTTTAAAAAAAATGAATATTCAAGATTATATAGTTCATGATATTCTTCCTTCTTAAATCTGTTTTCTGATTTTCTAAGAAAAATCTAAAAAAATCTTTATTCAATAGCCAGAAAATCTAGAAAATCCTATACAATGCTCATGTAGGACAGCTCTTGTACTTGATAAAATGCTCATACTTTTTTTGCCCAAAACTAAATATCATGGGTGATGCCTGTTACATGTTCTTGAAATGGATTGTAAATTGTTCTGAAGAGTTTTGTTGTCAGTGGTTGGAGTATATCAGGTGACCTTTCTTGTCAGTCTTGTACACTTACAGAGCTGCCAACTCTCCCTGATGCTGCAGTAAGTTCCCTGAAAATCAACCAATCTTTCCATGTTTTGAGCAGCAAACTTGAAAATCTCCCTGATTATGGAAACGTGTTCCCTACTCTGTTGAATGTAATTCTTAATATATCACTGATTGTTGTACAAAATCTCCGAGTCCCTGTACAAGATGCAAATGTTGGCAGCTGTGCAGTTACGTAAGCTTGCAGGGGTCGATTTCACAAAGATAGTCCTCGAGGAGTTATTAAAAACTTAAGGCTAGTCCTAAGTTAGGACGAGTAACTCGTCTAACTCGAGATAAGACTAGTCTTAACTCTTTGTGAAATCCACCCCTTGTCTTTCCTGTACACTTTAGGAAAGTTTGGGGACTCTTGTAACTCTTCTTATTTATTTATTATTATATCATATTTCCTCTGCGCCCACTCAGTGGACTTATCTCCCATGGGTCATACTTGTCTGACCTGCCCACTCCACTAACCCCAATTTCTGAATGGGACGTCCCCGTCACACAGTTACAAGTCTGCGTAAAGTGAATTTACATCTTAGACTTTCTATGTTATCCCCACCTCCAGCCTTTGTTACTGACAGCCTTCTCATCTCTTCACAAAATCGCACGTTTTGGAAAGAAATGATCCTGGTCACCTTCCTAAAGCCTTTTCATCATCTTCTCACACGATTAAGAGTTTTGGAAGTAAATAGGAATCTCAACTGTCTGACAGTTGCCGATATTCATGAATTCTGCTGACTTTTACAATCGAAATCCACTCCATCAGCCTCAAGTCTCCAATACCCTTCTTGCCTCCTCACATCTTGGCAAGTTTTTTTGATACAGGGAACGATTTGGTCCCAAATTTTTGCATAGCAAAACTGCTATGCAATTTTTTTTTTTGCATAGCAATCTCAAAATATTGCATAGCAGTCCATAAATTTTGTATAGCAAATTTTAAAATGCCTAAATATTGTTGAAAATTTAACCCTGTGACACAGGTTTATTTGTGTTTTTTAAGGCTTAATTTCAGGCCAAGGCTACTTTCAGAATGTCTTATAATTTAAGAATAAGACGCTCCAAAACTTAATATGAAAAAGGCCTATTCCCTTAACTTTTTTTTGACGTGTATTAAATGCACACGGTTTTCGTAGCGTAAAAAAAAAAAAAAAAAAACTTTCCGATTTTTTTAAATTTTTTTTTAAACGATCTTATCCCCCTTTTTTCTGCCCTAAATAGTACTTGTTTTCATCAACAACCATTTTCATGGATTTGTAATTTGAGAATCGGTTTTATAGAACTTCTTTTGCAATGAAATCTTCGTGTTAACGATCGATAGACGACGCACATTGAGAAAAAATTCAATGAACTTTGCCCTGCAACGCCCTCTATCGGCAAAAGTTGTCGATGCTTGAATAGCCTGAACCCAACGCTGTGTATAGTACAGAATCCACGGGCGTGCGCCGCGTTGTGCAGCAATTCTTTACTCGACTCGTGAACGTGTATGGAGTTGGAGGCTAGCCAAGCTTCCTTATGAATATGAATTTATTGACGGGCCAATCACAGCGTGCGGAATGTTGGTTAGGATGGACTTTGGACCTGCTGTTGTACTGAACAATAATACTACCATGTGTTGTGTGCGTGCGTTGGCTACTCACTACCATGTGGTTAAGGGAAGTGCGTGCGTGTTTACTATGAATTGAACGATCGCGATCGCGGTCACATTAAATCTAGAAAATATCAAGACTTGCTAAACCATTTTGTGAACTTAAAAATAATCTCTCTTTGGGATTTTACAACTGTACCCCTCATTTATTGTGAAAAGGAACAATTTTTTGACTAGCCTGGCGGGCTACTAAGGGAGGGTTTTGACTCGCACGCCGCTGTTTTCACTCGCATTTGGCGACCGCTAATTTCGAACCCTACCGATGCTGCTTCCATCGACCCATCATGTGTGGGGGAATGTGGATCACAGCGCGGCGTCGTGCGCGAAATGATTGTTTCCCTTGCTCTAGTCTTAGGTTGTCGGACCTCACGCTAAATAAAAGGCAATTCCTCAAACACCCACCGCCACAGCTTAGGTAAATGTGAATCCGAAACCTTGTGGGTGTAAACTTATTTATATAACTATACAATTTAGTAAAACTTGCATCGCAAATTGCATCGCAAATTGTGCGATGCACTTTGTAAAATTGCATCGCAAATCGCTCCAATTGCATCGCAAAATGCGATGCGATACAAGGGAAATCGTTCACTGGTAAATTATAATCAGAACTCAGTAGCAGCAGCAGATATTCATAAATTCCAGTCTCTCGTCATAGAGCAGTCCGATGTACTCAGCTGCACTGCAGAGTGTGTTGACATCTTCTACCTCTTCCAGATGAGCGGTGACTCATCAGTTTACGAATTTGTTACCATGGAAACATGATGGATGTGTCATTGCTCTTACCTGATATTTGTGTACAATCTGAAAAATATCAAAATTAAAGTAGCACTATGTATCTTTTTGTGTGTGAATGGACCTAGTACTTTACTCACTTCAAAGTAAGTCATTAGATTATTTGGCAATGAGCAGAATGTTAACCTTCCTACTGTGTGACCATTCAATGGATGCTAGTGAGTAAGCATACTCTGTACACATTCAACCCTCCTACTCTCTGACCACTCAATATTATCCACTGTGATTTTGAATGATGGATAAACTGTGCCATTCAGCAATATGATATCATGTGGTGAATGCATCTACACAGTATACAGTCAACCCTCCTACTATTTGACCTTTCAATATCGGAGAGGAATGCTTTACAAAAGGGAATAGCAAATCATCAATCACAAACCATATCTCTAAGATTGTGTGAATGGTTTCAAATGGTTCCCTGGAAATGGTACCAACAGTAGGAGGGTTGAGAGCATAGTTTTGCAACATTCCCCTGAACAATTCAACCATTCCAGTGCACAGATTAAACAAAGCTAAAACTGTGAAGGACTTTGACACCTCTAATTGGGCATTGTTTTCATTGACATACTCATTATTATGCAAAATTTGAGGTCAAAGGTGAAAAATGTTTGCCTAGAATTGGTCATCGATTAATGATAGGCTAGCGAGATAGCATCTTCAAACCTCTCCTTTAAAGTCTGCTCTTCATGATGCAAGGCTCTGACTCCATCTCATTATTAGAACTCTGACTCATCCTGAAAGAATTTCCACACAGCCCATACATCATACAGTGAGCCCTCTGTTGCTCATTTACGTCCAGCCGCTCTGCATTGGATAGTATTAGTAATTAATCTGTTTGAGATTTAGTATTGATTGTGTGACCATTAGCCCTGAGGGGGGGTTGTCGTTTAGATGTGTATGATGCCAGCCGGTCGCCGGCGGAACGTTCGCATGTTTTCAGCGAGGATTACACCTCAATGTTCTGAATAGATTTGTGGGCAAGTGAAATTCCATACATCTACTGTGGAAGGATAGTAGGCATTATGGTATGAGCGGTGGGTTATGAGCAGTCATTGTACGCAGACAGTGTTGAGTTTTTTTTTTATCCTAATCACAAGAGAGTACAGTAAGCATATTGTGGAAACATAATACCCAACCTGTCCTTTCCCCGCTGAGCTGAATTGATCAAGCCTGTACTTTTTGAACTGTAAAGGCTCAGGTGAGTGTATGCAAAATAATTTATAAAATGTGTCATTTTTTTTCTTCTACTTCTAGTTGAAATGGAGTGATAGCGAATGAATGTTATCTTCCACTGTGTGTAAACAGGTGTAGCAAGATATATTGATAATCAATACCTCGCATGTATGTTGTTTGTTACATTACGCAGTCGGAGAGAGGACTGTGTAATGTTCACAAATTTTGTATTTCACTTATTTTTAATTTTCAAGCATGATATTCTTCCTACTTTAATTTGATCTCCAATTTTTAAAACAATTTTTTTGTCTTCAGAAATTTTTATTAAACAGCCGGAAAGACCTATGCCTATGTACAAGTATAGCTCAGCCCTTGTACTCAAAAATATTGTTCCATATTTTTTTCCGAAGGGCCAAATATTACGCCTGAATTTTACTGTCAGAAAAACTTGTCACAAAATTATAATCAAGTGTCTTAGTTTTGGTTAACAAAAACCTGGGTTTAAAAAATATAAATAGTTGATAAGTTCTTTTATATTTAAGCTTCCACTGTAATTTCCCAATATTTTGTATGGAAGAGAAATTGAAGCTGAGTTAACAAAATATTAGGGGTTTTTTTTCTGTGAAAGAATCACTGCCTACTGGAGAATAAAACGAATCAAAAGGGTCAGATTTCATAAGAGGGACAATGCATTATTACTTAAAAGATACGTTTGCACTTAGAATATTGTGACAGGGAACCAGGTTTTAGAATGTGCTTTTACATGACATTTGGTTGGTTGCATGATTCTGCTCAGCATATTTTCTTTGCTTACCAATTCTACCAAGTGGAATTAAACCCATGTGTTACTGCTTAAGTCTTGTATAAATCAACCCCTGTTCACACCACAGACAATAACATGTCTGTTACTTGTTCACAGTACAGGTGATCTCTCTCAAGGTTAGTGATCTTTTCTCATAGGTGGTCCCTCAAGGTTCATTACACAGCAAAAAGAGGAGCCCTATCATGTGTGCCCCACTTATCACCCTCTGTTTACCCAGACTAATTGTAAAATAACTGTATCCTGTTTGAGTGATTGGATCATCTGACATCCCCCCCTATTGGCAATCAATCTATTGGCTCTTTAAGACATGCTGGAAGACAGTTGATTGGGATTCTAGACTGTGGAGAATTACTTCAAGATGGGACGAGTGATTCATGAACTGAAGAAAGTCCAGTACTTTGTTGAGACTGGCAACATGGAGAGTGGTTGTAGACATTGAGTTGTACATCTTGAACATCCTGGACAAGTGTCTGTAGAAATTAAACGCTGGGCATTTACATGGATCGTAATTTGTCATGCCCTATGTTAAATTATTGAGCAACACTCTGAGGTTATGTTACATCGATACTTTCTTCAATCAAGGGGGAGAATGGTTCAGTCAAGACCATTGGGGTTGTACCTGGTTCAACACCCAATAGGGGTGATTCGCATTAAAGCGCCCTCTACAGTTTTTCCAGGAGAGGACATTTGTAGTGTACTTGAACAACAGTAGAAAGAAGGTCAACAAGTTGTGGTCCTCGCGCAGTGCTCACTGAACGACCCTGTTTGTTTAAGTTTGGGGTTGGTTTTTTTTGCAAAGCAGCATGGTTATAACTTGGATGTGTTCACAATATAAGACGGTATTTTTTGTAAGTCCGGTGAAAGGGCACTACAGAATCTTCAAGTCTGTGAGAAAGTTTTGAAGGGGCACTACTAAGGCCAAGACCAGGGCAACAGAGGCCATGACGTATGTGGCCTCCATGTAATTCCAGGCCTGAAAGTGCACTGTATTAAGAATCGGTCACATTAACTAAACACTGAATGGTCTTCTAATGCTGTTACCATTTTCAAAACTATGGCTTTTAAAAGGACCCTCCGCCTGTTCAAAGTGTTGCACCAAAAGTGCACACTTCCAAGTGTACTGATGGAGCCTAAGCCAGAACCAAAACCCCAAGACCAAGACCAAGTTGTGGTTTCAAAAAGGGTCTACATTACATGTAACTTTAGATACAGACTTCATTTTGTCTGGTTTCTTTTTGCAAACAACAGTAATTGAGTAGTGACTTTCATTTAACAAGAATTGGGCCAGACTATTTTAAACCCAGTCAGCTTTCTCCCTTAACAAAAAAGTGGTCCGCTTGCCAAATACTAGTTAACTTAACGACCAGTCAAAATTCTGTCAGTTGTCCAGCTGGCTACATAGTTCAGTGTTGAAAAGCAGTCCTTAATATGAAATATGGACAATTAGTCAAATAGAAATAAAACTGACAGACTAGTGAAAAGACAAGCTAATTGGTCCTGCTGGCCAGCCACTAAAAAAAAGTTAAAGGCAAACCCTGCCACTCAACCTCAGTTATATTACACTGTCTATACCTTATAAGTACAGGCCTTTTCACACTACCTCCATTTCGAACCGCGTTGAAACCTACCCGGGTCCTCTCCGGTTCAGCCTCGCTTCTTTTCGACACGGATCAGAGATAAGCAACATTCACACTGGTCTTTACGTGAACCGGCTAATGCGTGAACCGTATAACGAAAAATGCAATTTCGATCCGGATTGAGATTTTCAACCCTGGTCCCTGCCAGGGTTGATTTCTATCCGGCTAGAGCATGCTACCCGGATCGGAGGCGGGTTGAAATTTTTACAGTGTGAAACGGGGTGAACAAAATCTCCGGTTCGGAACCGGTTCCGACCCTGAGATTTTGGACAGTGTGAAAAGGCCTTACATTGATTTGAATCTCAGCAACTCGAGGCAACTTTTAAGGTGATGCTTTTGCCAGAGCTAAGATCCAAATCCCCAAAACCATAGCAAAATTCTACACCACAGACAAGCTGTGACTTCAGACATTTTGGCGATTGAACCTTGAAGTTGAACTTTTTTTTTAGTTTAAGGCAGGCACCCTGTCGAGGGGCTAGACCCTTCGGCCCTCGTTGACTCCTGATTGACTGTGGGAATTCTTGGCAGAGATTGACTCTTTTGGAAAGAGATTGATAAGGGAAAGGGAAGAGCTTGTAGGAAACAATCTGTCAATTTAGACAGGCGCATTTCCCATTGCTAAATACTGTGTCTTACAGGAAAGACCCTTGGCTTAAGTGGAATCTTTGTTCCTCGTTGGTTCTACAGAAAGCACTCAATTTACAAACAAGAAATAAACTATTTTCAGGGAATTTTCAAGAGACAAAGCAATTTCCTTTCATAATAAGGAGTCGGGGGAAAACAGTCCCAAAATAACTTTTTCACCAAAGGAGCTGAAAGTCGAGAATAATTGTAAGTGCGGAGATGCCTGGAATCACATTGTATGCAAAGTAAAATAATCAATTGATAACTTAAACAACAGTGCTTGAACGTGCAGTTGAGTGCTCTTCATATGCCACTACATACGCCTGCACAAGTGCTGGCTTGCATGTACTCTAATCGTACTGGAGATGCCAGCAGCGGCAGACAACCTGACCTATGACCTCAAGGTCATTTCATTGACCCGTGTGTACCAGACAGTCATCTGTTATGATGAGCAGATGTTGACAGGGCAGATGAAATTGTTGGGTTTGTTTTCATGCAGTCTGTTTGCGGACTAGTCTGACTACACAGAGGAGTCTAGATGCAGGTAATTGTGTTGAGAGTGCAGCTTGTTCAGGACTGATACTTTTGAAGTCTATTTCCTTGGTGCCCCCTTGGCCCAATTTCATAGAGCTGCTGAATCAGAAAACACTGCTTAACAATTGTTTGCTTAGCAGAAATGAGCAGGACACCAATCACAAATTGTATATGAGACATGGTATTTTGGCTGGTAACCTTATTCTAGTAGGCATAATTTTCTTGTGCTTAGCTATTTTTTGTTCCTAAGCAGTTCTATGAAATTGGGCCCAAGGCATTGCCCCGGTGCCCTGTGAAATGTTTTAGTAGAAATTTAAAGAGGTGCCCTTCGCTAAAGAAAAAATGCCTTGCCCTAACGACAACACAGTATCAGGACTGCCTTTACTCTTAGTCCAGGGCCAAATTCCATGGAGCTGCTTTAAGCAGTAAATATTGCTTAACAATTTTGGAAATACAATAAGTAAGGTTTGCTGTAACACCACGTACTTAAAGGGTCTGTATATGTTTGGTAATGACCCTGAAAATTAATGGCAATAAAAACTTACTTGGTAAGAAGTACAGCGGCTTTGGATAGTATAATGCAGTTTGAGAAACAGTTCCCTTTGAAGTACTGTGGTTATGGAAAAAGATTTCACTTTTTATCCCCCAAAATTTGCATCTGAGAAGCCTTACTGTCAGAAACGTTTCTCAGATTGTGTATTCCTATTAGGGATTATTCTTTATGCGTGGACATATCCGCGTTGGATTTTTGTCGATATCTCAAAAATGCTACCACCTTTTGAAATGAAATTTTCACAGGTTAATTTTATTGTATGTGTCTACATTTATATAGGATTCAAACAATCAAATGGTTGCAAAAACCAAAGGTATACTTTGCCTTAAAACTGTCTTTCTTAATAAGAGTTATGGTGGTTCTGGAAAGAACCGTTTATGTAACTACTCAAAATTTCGATCAGTATGCTGTACACCACACATGTAATCGTCTTCAGTTTGCATAAGACAGGATTTAGTATAATTTGAAAGGAACATTTTTCACACCAATCCTTGGCTTGTTTTTTGGTTGCAAATATTAACGGGACACGTTGCCTTCAGATTGGGTGCTTTGGGCTGTAAAAGCAATTGGGATGAAATGAAAGTGGTTGGAAAGATGTTTTATTAGTAGAATATAATGACTCACACAAATATCCTTCAAAATTGTGTGGTTTTCCTTTTACTTTGTGAACTAAAACGGTTCGCCATTTTGTGGAGTCAACATTTTGGTTCTACAAAATGGAAGACCATGTTAGTTCATAAATTTTAAATAATGATGGTAATATTCTGTCACTTCCGGCAATTTGGTTAAGGCTAAATTTGTGTTCAACACTCTTTTTTTTTTACAGAAATAGAGTTCCTAGAAGAACTGTTGCCCAACTGTCTTAAAGGAAAACTCACAGTCATTAGTTATACAAACAGTTTTTTTATCACCATCTGAAGAAAAAGCTATTTCCAACCATTGTAATATTCACCTTTATGGTAAAGTGGACCAGTCATTTATCACCCCCTTAGGCTATTTATAGACTAACCACCCCCTTAGTATAATGGTTGCAGCCATATCATAAGCACACATGTATGCCTGTAAGGCTTGAGGTGGCATCATATATCTGCTGTTGTAGGTGAGGTAAGGATATCAGTACACACTCAACTCTCTCCAAATACTGTGAAGTACAGTGTACCATCTTAGGATACTGTGGTTGCAGTTGCTTAGGATGGATGTACAGTGTATATTTCTTGCATCGGTAAGATTGCAGAATCTACGATCTACGCAGTAAGAGAATCTGGGATACTTATATAGCAGACAAGAGAATCGGGAGTGTACAGAAGCAGTGTTGCTGTTTCAAGAAGCTGGTTTGCTGTTTCAAGAAGCTGTGTTGCTGTTCCTTTGAAGTGATCATACGTTTTGGACTTTGGTTGTGTGTGACAGGAGAGGTTAACTTTTCTAAAGATTATCTTGGGAGGATTTTTTATCGATGTTGAAATCTTTGACTTTCTTGTGATTGTGTCACTGAGGAGGAATTCAGGAAATAGCTTTTTTTGTGAAAGGTAAGAATGTTTGAGCGAATTGATGATCTACTTCCTGAAGAAGTGAGGACAATTCTGAAACCAAAGATGATGACTGGCAGATTTTGTTTAGTTTTGTAAGAGTAGGGTTTCCCTTGACAAGATTTTCCTGCTGTTTTCGTGCGGGCGGGACCACAAACTTGTTTTGCTTCAAAATGCTTTCAAATTCTGTGCGTGTGATACATTGTATGTATTCTGTGACATAGTCTTCTTTGTAGAGTGAAGAGCAGTGATTTACTATACGTGTATTTCTGCACAGTTACCCTTGATGCGTATAATAAAAGTTAATGATGCACTATGAAAAATATGAGACACTGAGAGAGCCACGTACTGAATAACAATGCCCATGATGACCTAGAGAATGAAAACTGTACTTGAAACTAATTCAAAACCTTCCAACTATTAAAGGTATGACCCCAAAAATAAATTGTTAATTTTTTTTCCAAAAGCCAACTTGTTATAAAGATGGTACTGGTTAGTGAGCATCGTGCGAAATTATTTCGTCTGAAGTAAGAAAAATTGAATCTCCAAAGAAATTTCCGTGGTGTCCATTTGAATGCTGGTCACACCACGGCCAGAGATGCAGTTGGTACCCTGCTATAAACGTGGATGGATTAGAGTTAAACCGCCCTGATCAAATTACTGTGACAGCGTTTTGCTGTTTTCTCAACAAGTAGACACTTTATTGATAACTGAAATCTTACCAATATTGTGCACAACCTTTAAGGAAAAGTACAGGATTATAATTGCCCGGGAAAAAACCAAGCTTAATTTAGGCCTGATGCTCTGTTTTTAAAAGGGCAGTTTTTTTTCTCTCCTGGTAAAGGGCACCTCTATGAGGAAATTGTAAATTTTTATTGGAACATTTCAAGGGGCATCAAGACAATGACCAGGGGCAACAGAAACAATTGCCTCTGCTGTTGCCTCCGTGAAGTATCAGACCTGTAAACTGTTGCAATACATTTATTACAGGTTGAACAACGCTTGTGCGTGGGGTACAAACTGCTTGGTGCCCTTGCCCCTTCAAAAGGAAAACCTCAGACCTGAGTAAACCTTTTAAAAACTGTACAAGTTCGTTATCTAAACCTGGGCAGGTATGCAAGCAGTTTGTTCATAATGCATTGCTTATTTCAATTGCGTCAATCAAAATAAATATATTGTTAGTGATTTAGAGGGTCTTCAAAAGCTATTTTCTTAACTTTTGAAGACCCTCTAAATCACTAACAATATATTTATTTTGATTGACGCAATTGAAATAAGCAATGAATTATGAACATACTGTATTTGTACACATTATGATTATCCCCACAAAACAGAAACCTTTTTTTTTTTTTTTTTTTTTCACTAAAATATTAGACCACTTTAATTTTATGAAATTTCCAGTTTGGTTTTATGGTGTGTTAACTGAAACCTTGGGATGCAAGTGAACTTTAACCTGTGTACATTTCCAAATAATCCTATAATATCACATACAGAAACGGAAGCATTTCCTCGAAACAAATTCATTGGAAAATTTGTTCTTAACTGACTTCTATTTTTAATTTGAGGAATTGGGTCACAGTTCATCCAATTCCACTCCTGACTACCCCACCAACAATGCAACCTTGTGTGTCACCAACTCACAAACCCCAAGACCCAATAAATTGTTATCATTAGACCAAATTGCTCCATAATTTGTCCCCAAGTCCTGGCCGTGCCAAGGTCAAGACTTCAAAGCCCTTTGAGGCCGTTGTTTTGATTGGGTTTTACCTTGGACTTGGTTGGACTTGTAATGGTACACATGTAAGCCCCCTAGGGCTATGTATTAATTGATATGTTAATACCAAGATTTGACACCAATGAGTCACGGGGTGTACTGTTACACTAAAGTACTGGACAATGCTTTGTCACTTTGCTAATTATGGATTAGGCTGTAGATTCCATGGACAATGGAGCTGTGTAAGAGTTTAGAATAATTTTACTGGTATATGTGCATCACACCTCAATAGAGAGTACATTTTTGTAAGGGCTTGTTCATTTTAACTTTGAGATGTCCTACAAGCTGAAACAACATTAATTTGTAAGATTACTTGATGCCCAAACTTATACCTCTATGCTGTTTGTGATTGTTTGTATACCATTCCTTCTAAATATATGCCCATAACCAAACAATATGTAAAGTGACTTATTATGCAAATCAAATATTAGAAATATGTTAATTGACTCATTATGCAAAATGACAACAATGGACAGTACAGCAGTCTGGTCCCTTCTTTTTAAAATGCAAATCGGGGTTTGTTTTTGTCAATGAACACTTGGAATACATGTATTAACAATGATGGAAGCAATATAAGGAAAACCCCATTTAAAAAAAAAAATTCAAATAAAAATGCCTTGCAGAATTTTCAAACAAACAGTACAGTCATTGAGCTATAAATTGTTATAGCTCCATGGTACACTCAACCTGTTATGAATTCATCATTTAACAATGTACACACATTACGACTATACATTGCACCTCATTTCATCCTCCATGATTGCACTAAAAGCATTTTCAACTGTTTACTGTTCGGCTTGGTATGAGTCATCCAGAGTCCAGGTATCAATGACATAATTACCCAGGTTTCTTACATAAATTAGTTAGTTAGACATTAAAAAGACAGATGCTTTGTGTCTAGGGGCTATTTGGCTGGTATTGGGTGTCGGATTTGGCGGAGGGCAAGTTTAAAGATGGACTCTTCTGAAATCCACTTTTGAGGGGAAAAATCCACAATACCGCAGGTCTTGTTGCTCAGAATTTTTAGTGGACCAGAAGTTTTTTTCACGAGACCAGATTCAAAAATATTGACAACACAGTTTGAACGTAAACTTTTTATTTTGTATTTATTTGTTTTGTTTATTTATTGATTTATGTTTGAGAAGAGAAGATTGATCTCATTTGTCTTATGGGTATGTAGACCTTGACACTCAACAGAGTTGATAGATTATTAGACTCGAAGTTAACAATTTAAACATCTTTTTATTGAAATGAGGATATCGATTTGAAAGCTGGACTTATCCAGTCCTGAATTTGGGCGGCCACGGAGACCATGGTCTCAGTTGCCCTGGTCTTGGTCTTGGTTCTCCTTTAAACATTTTCCATAGGCTTTAAGATTTTGCAATGAAAGTGGCCCTTTGCAGAATGGAAACAGCCTTGCCATCTCAAAGATGGAATTCCAGTCTTGGGTGCACTATAACAAAGGTATCTTTGGATAGCAGACTGGCTGATAAAAGTGCCTTCAGTTGTTACCAAAGAATAGAGAACGCTATAGGCGCAAGATTAGGAACCGGAGCTCTATCTTTTGTTGGAAGTTGAATTACGCATGGGCGCCATTTCTGCTAGCAAAATGTTTTGTCGTTCATTGATAGCAATGGTCGTTGTCTGCACTGATCTATTGTAGCATCAAAAGAGTTGCTTACTGAAATGGCGTCCATTGCACATTTCACATAATTTCAGCCTGAGTTCCACATCTCGCGCCTTCCACTCTCTATAATCATTGGTTGTTACATTCTTGTACATTGTTATTCCTGTACCCCTGGAGTGAAACTATCCCAGCTGCCATAATAAAAACTAAAAAACAGCAGTGTGTACTCAGTACCTGTTTTTCATACAGCTATGCTTTACTCAACGGCTTTGGATATTTGTGCAAAGGATTGTGTTTCTTGAGGTAGTGATTGATCCACCTGCAAATATTGACACTTTCCAATGCTTAGTTGTACTGGGCAGTTGGACTGGATGCCAGTTGACTTTAATCCTTTAAATATTACTCACAAGAAGCCCGATGCTTCGTTCTTGAAAAGGGCAAAGGCACCGAGGCGCTTTCTCCTTGGTAAAGCGCTTCTCGACATACTAGTAAATTGTAAATTTCTATTGGAACATTTTAAGGGGCACCAAGGCAATGACCAGGGGCAACAAAGGCAGTTGCCTCCATGAAGTATCAGGCCTGCTTACACTACTTCTCATTGTAAGAAGGGGGCACAAGTTACAGCTTCTTCCTGTTTATTTTGTTGTCTTTTGCTCACTTGTAGTTATTTTATAGGGCGTTTGTCTGTTAACTAGCGGACTCAATTCTTTAAGAGTCACTGCCTGTAAGAATGTACCAAGTGGTGATTCATGGGTTCTCAGATCTTCTTCTAAAAAATCAGAGTGATGCACCTTCATACCAAACTAATATATCCAAAATTTTAGCTCGCTGACTCTTTCGGTTTGGGCGTAATAAATTATCAAAGTTTCAGCCAAAAAAACGTCGTGAAACGACAAGTACATTCCTAGAAAACGCAAAAATGTGCGCCAAGCTTGTCCCAAAAAAATTTTAACATTTTTTTAAACCTCCAGTTGAGTGTAAAACACAAGTAAAAAAAAAAAATTTGGGATCTCGTTGGCGCGTCATGTTATGCGGACCTGAACCTTTGACGAACAGCGCCCTCGTGCTGTTTTCAAGGCCTCATAACTCGATGCGCCTTTAAGATCCCAGGAAATAAACAAGTTTACATGAAAGAACTTGCAGCCCTAAAACAAATTTAAGCACAAAGTGGGTGGGATCTCGTTGGCGCAGAGAGATAATAGAGGTCAAAGGTCACATTTTACCAATTTCTTGCGTTTCCGCACCTCCGTAACCTTGCGCGCCAACATCAAAAAACTTTTAAAATGACAACCAGGTGTAGAAACAGTTTTCCTCTATGAACAAATAAAACAAGAATCTTGGGATCTCTACAATTTTCATGTTAAAATATTTTTTGAAACTTCTCTAAGCATTTGTATTTCACACATATTAGCCTAGAATTAGCTTCGAACGGCACAACATGCACTTTTCTCATTCTTGTAAATACTTGCGCCAACAAGATCCCATCAATTTTTTCTTGTATTTGGTTTAGTTTAGTGTTCCTAAACAGATTTCAATTGGAAAATAATTGGGATCATGTTGGCGCACAAATATAACAAAGGTCAAAGGTCGTACCAAACTACAAATTTTTACAATTTCGGGCGATTTTGCGTCATCACGATATATATGCGCCAATATGGTCCCATTAAATTGTCTGCATTTTATGATTATATAGGTTCTCAGCAACACATAACAAACAAAAACTGTATGGGATTTGTATGGCGCGAACAAATATTAAAGGTCAAAGGTCACAACAGCAATGATGATGTTGCTTCGTGCAAATCATGCAATAGAACTCTGTCAGACATTTCAATCAATGATTTCACAAACCTTTATCTCTTTATAAGTTCTGAGGCTATCAAGACTCGGAGTTGGTGGCAAACAAAAGCACATGCATTATATTTTTTTAGAGAAACTGTGAACAAAATAACAATATTTAAAAACAAATAAAAAAGACAATTACTGCAGGTTTCTTTCAGCTATTTCCTGAAGGGGTACAAAGTACCTGAATTGTCCATGGATGTTAACAGTAATATGGTAACAATAATAACATTAAAAATGTTATATAACATTAAGTTGATGAGTTGAAACTTCACACTTTCAGTTCATGACTTTATGGACTTGCATAGTACACACAATGTAGACCCAGTATAATATGCATGTGTTTTGTAACTGGGTCATTCCATGTCAAATCAACCAATGGGGTTGCAGGTCACCTCTCAGATTTGGCTGATATTCATTTCTAATGTTCATCTATGTGTATAATGAGCATGCAAAAAAGAAAATTCCAACTCCAAGTCGTTCCAAAATTAAGGCCCCTTAAAGTGGGCGTGGCAACCCCCTTTCAGTGAACGCGATTTGCGACAATGAATATTTTGCGTTTTGTAATGTGCTTAAATGCGCCTTAAAAAAAGATACAAAGCTATAAGTTGGTACCTAGGGTGACTGTCACCCAAATAGCTCAAATCTGACCTCAAAACAAGAGCATCACATCCCCTTTTCTCTCTACAGGATGCTGAAAACACTAATTTCATCTGCCGAAAAAATTTAATTTCCATATTCAGACCCCCCTCATACTCACAATAGATAGTTTGAAAAGCTTGATATTGCTATTGTATTATATCTAGGCACATGTCTGTGGCTATCCTCAAACAAGGATAGAGCCCTTATTCATTTAATAAAAAGTTTGCAAGGCTCCAAAGTTGGTTCTTGACCGAAAATATTTAAAAAACACCGACATTCTTGGTGACCTATGACCTTGGCAACAGTTACCCACCAACATTAAACTTAGACCAATTGTAGATACAAGTCCAATCTATATCTGGACTAAATTTCGTTTTGGAGACTCATCTCCTTCATGGTTAGGCAACATTTTGAAATTGGGGTATTTAGCCCATTTACGGTTGCCACAGCAATGCATAAGGATATGCATGTACATCATGTACACACTGTGTAATACACGTGTACATGTACATTGTCTCAATGACAATTTAACCACTTTTGTTATAAAATAATGATTTAATCTGATCTTACAAAATTGTGTCTTAAAGATGGGCTACACAATAATGTCAGATTAAATCATTATTTTATAACAATAGTGGTTTAATTGTCATTTTTACAACACTTTGGGATCAATAGTGTACACGTACGCGTATGACAGAGTTCTATTGCATGATTTGCACGAAGCAACATCATCATTGCTGTTGTGACCTTTGACCTGTGATATTTTTTAGCGCCATACAAATCCCATAGAGTTTTTGTTTGTTATGTGTTGCTGAGAACCTATATAATCATAAAATGCAGACAATTTAATGGGACCATATTGGCGCGTATATATCGTGATGACGCAAAATCGCCCGAAATTGTAAAAATTTGTTGTTGGGTACGACCTTTGACCTTTGTTATATTTGTGCGCCAACATGATCCCAATTATTTTCCAATTGAAATCTGTTTAGGAACACTAAACTAAACCAAACACAAGAAAAAATTGATGGGATCTTGTTGGCACAAGTATTAACAAGAATGAGAAAAGTGCATGTTGTGCCGTTCGAAGCTAATTCTAGGCTAATATGTGTGAAATGCAAATGCTTAGAGAAGTTTCAAAAAATATTTTAACATGAAAATTGTAGAGATCCCAAGATTCTTGTTTCTTTTGTTCATAGAGGAAAACTGTTTCTACACCTGGTTGTCATTTTAAAAGTTTTTTGATGTTGGCGCGCGAGGTTACGGAGGTGCAGAAACGCAAGAAATTGGTAAAATTTGACCTTTGACCTCTATTATCTCTCTGCGCCAACGAGATCCCATCCACTTTGTGCTTAAATTTGTTTTAGGGCTGCAAGTTCTTTCATGTAAACTTGTTTATTTCCTGGGATCTTAAAGGCGCATCGAGTTATGAGGCCTTGAAAACAGCACGAGGGCGCTGTTCATCAAAGGTTCAGGTCCGCATAACATGACGCGCCAACGAGATCCCAAATTTTTTTTTTTACTTGTGTTTTACACCCAACTGGAGGTTTAAAAAATGTTTAAATTTTTTTGGGACAAGCTTGGCGCACATTTTTGCGTTTTCTAGGAATGTACTTGTCGTTTCACGAGGGTTTTTTGGCTGAAACTTTGAAAATTTATTACTCCAAAACCGAAAGAGTCTGTAAGCTAAAATTTTGGATATATTAGTTTGGTATGAAGGTGTATCACTCTGATTTTTTAGAAGAAGATCTGAGAACCCATGAATCACACCCCCCCCTAATTTGGTACATTCTTACAGGCAGTGACTCTTAACATTATACGCACAAAATGTTTGCTCTTTTGGGTACACTTTGTAGAATGACCCCCATTAGCCTTTGTGAGATATGGTGAACACAATAGGGGTACACCATTTGGTTTAGGTGTATACAGACAAATTTACCCGCACCAAAAATGGTGCATTTATAATGTGTCCACCAGATCTCCAAATGGCTTAATGGTAATATTTAAAGAATTCAGTCCTCTGATGTATCCAGTCAATGTACAGGTTCTTGTAGGATTTGCTCCAGTGCCTCGTTATCTGTAGTTTAAGCTGGTGGGCCACAAAGTTTTATAGCGGCTACCGATAAAGGCACTCGACCTCGACCTTATTGGCCAATCACCAGCCAATTCAACCCCTTGTTGCAGAGGCAATGTCAAAACAAAAAAAACACCCCAAAACGGGCTAATTATACTATTGCCATGTTCGATTGATCATTGTGAGGCAATCTTTGTTCCTGACGGAATGATCAAAAGTGTTATGATAAATGTAAGTTCTTTTGGCAAAGATTGACAGACACTCCTGAGTTTTGTTGTGACCCTATAATTTAATGGTTTAAACTGAGCTGTTGGTGTCCACAGCCTGCATGTAACATGCACACTGTAATCCCCGGCCCAGTACACATTGTTAGTTAGCAGAGTGTTCACTACGGCTCCTACATCATATACCACTAGAGGAAGATTAACATTTCGAAATGAATGTCAGAGAGAAGTCATCCAGAGTCATCCTTGACTTGTGGAACAGGTGAAGAATTCTGTCTTTAAAGGAAGCAACTGGTGATGGATAATTGAGTGTGGAGTGGGCTAGTGCAGTCTTGGAATTTTTCATTTTGCAGAGGGCACTTTCATTGGAAAATCTTAAAGGGGGCACCAGAATGGCTTCCAAGTAATTCCAGGCTTGTTGTTGTATGAGGCTTGCAGTTGAAGACTTGAACTTTAAATGACTGTGTAGGGCTGTGTTTTGGATGGATGACTTTAGGCATTGTTGCTGTATTTTGATTGTGTGTGCGTGACCGTCCAGGCCTTGATTTGTTGTTCTGTTTGGAGTAAGGCCATATTCCAACAGGATACGGCAACTCCAATATTGATTGGGAGTTTTGTTTTATGGGGCGCGATGATGACGATATGGGCAGGGAAAATGAGGCAATGGCCCTTGAGTCTTCTGCAAACATATCCAGCCCTGGTGTTTGTTGATCCTTCAATTAATGTAAATAGTGGACGCTTCAATTTGTTGGTTATTACTTTCTTCCAAACTGTTATGGAGAAAGTATTTCTGTGTATAATTGAATTGGCTTAAAGAAATAACCAATCCAAAACATTAGTACTTTTGAAAAGTTATTTTAGTCATATAAAGAAATTTCTTACAAATTACTGCTAGCCCTACGATGACCACAAAAAAGAAAGTATGGTAACCTCAGTCACCGACATTATTGTTCATGTTTGGTTTACAATACAGATTAATCACCACGCTTTCTGACGACCACTAAACATCGCTGCTAAGCCTGTACCATTCCAAACGTCTGACTCTGAATCTGTACAACTTTCATAAAGTAAACAAAACCGTCGAATGTGACAATGGATTGCATATTGCCCTTGGTGGTCAACATTGTGTTGGCATCACACGTCAGTGTGTAAAATATGTGTGTTTGTCATCTTTCTTTTCATACTCACAAATCAAAAAACAAAGTTGCACCGGAAATGACTGGGGATTTTTCTTCAGTTTGGGCGTACAATGTTTTAAACAACTAAAGTGCTCACTGCTTGGTTGTGAAATATTGGTACGTATTTATTAATTAAAATGATTCATAGTTGAAATGATACTGTAGTATTTGGCGTGGTTTAGCACCACAAAGCTGAGTCAGTAGACTTGAATTGAGTAACATGACTTGCAGGTCAAAATAGTGGGCGAGGCAAGACTGCCTGACTTGTGGCTTACCCACTCAAGCTAGCCACTCACAAGCCTGAGTGACTTTACAACACTGTGAATGATTTCCCTTGTATTACATCGCAAAATGCTACACAACACGCTCAGTTATTTCTCAAAAATTATTATTTGCTACTCAATGTTGGCATTCAGTGTGCACAAAACATGTTCAGTCTATAAAAAAACTAAATTGCTGAGTGAAATTGAAATCATCCCCCGTCATTCATCAAAGTAGTGCAAGGGGGGGTGCAAGTACAATCAATTAAGCCTTGCTATAATTAGCACTGTTATTATAAAGAGGTTCCGCTTATAGGCCTATAGAGTACATTCAGAAGTCCTGAAGCTTACTTCTACTTTTTGTTTCTTTGGTTTTTTTGTTGTCCTATTATAAAAACATTCCTGTTAGAAAGGTGATTTTTCCAGTCTAGTGAGAGTCGGCTGTTATGAATTAAAGTTTTGACATTAATTCGACAGGTACTGTAACCCTCGTTATAAAGAGCACTGTTATAACGAGGTTCTGCTTTGATATAAGGGGTACATTCTGAAGTCCAGAATCTCACTTCTGCGTTTTGTTTCTTTGTTTTGTTGTTCTCTTATAAACAACATTCCTGTTATAAAGAGGCAATAGACCATGTAAGTCTGGCGCATATTTGAACATTTTGGGACCACGCACGTTGCCTCTACGCGTGTAAAGGAAACAAACTCACGCGCTTGACGGGGTCCCAATGTTCCAATACACACAAGATTTGCTCAGTGTATGTGGCTGGTCTCCCAGCGATCTTGTTGAGTTATTTAAACGAGAGCTGATTGTACATCTGGGACTGTACATAATGTACTTTCGGCTGCAGGCTTCCTATACTTTGTAGCACTTAGCTGAGTATCAAACAAAACTAGAAAACGATGTTTAGTTGAGAAAGACATCAATAACAAACTCTACAGGGTCCTATTTTTATTGGATTGAAAATTTCCTCTTACACTGACATTATTCCGTTTCACAGTTAAAACAAATATTTGATCAAACTGAGAAACAGAAACCTGTAACAACTTCCTTCAAATATATTTCCTTCAAAGCACACTATACATGGTTAGAAGCAAATCTAATTTCATTTCCAAAATCCAACGAAATGTTTTTTTAGTAAGCTAGTGAAATCCCTTCAAAGTACAAGATTTAACAGAGACACTAATTTTACCCCGTAAGAAGTTCTAACAATACTTCTTAGTTTGTGGATTCCCCTTAAAAATTCCCAAGATTTACAGGGACATTAATGTTGCCCAAAACTAAAGTTCTACCATTAAATAATGTAATAGCCACTTGAATGCCTTCAATTTGGCATCATTTACCCGATAATTGTATCCTACTTGTTTGTTAAGAAGTTAAGCGCCCAAACATTCCGCGAAAAACGATAAACATGTCTTCAAGGTGACATCATACCATTCAGTCAAGATTAATGACACCCCAGCATAAGTGTCAAGAATTTCTGATACCTCATGTGTCTTATTTCCTGGGAGATTTATCGTTGAATAACTGATGGTCTGTATTTAGATTTCTAAATGTGTCATTGTGCTTTTTATCGCTTCTCGTAAAGTAGAGCTTGGGTAGGTAAAAAGGGGGAAAAGTTGTACGTGATCCCAGGTTATTTGGTAGTTTAACCATGGTTTAACCCTGGTTATACAGCAATTTAACCCACGGCAGTTTAACCCTAATGTAGTCATGCATCAATTTAACCCAGGTTATACGGCAGTTTAACCCTAGTTATACAGCAGTTTAACCCTGGTTATACAGCAGTTTAATGCTGGTTATACAGGGGTTTAACCCTGGTTGTACAGTAGTTTACCCCTGGTTATACGGCAGTTTAACAATGAATGGCTTTTGAGTGAGGATTTTTTACTTGTGAAAGTGTGTACTTCACATGATAGAGAATGTTGACCGTAAAGCGCAGAAGTTTGTGATGACACGACCCATGGTCACAGCTTTCTTTACACTACCAGATTCAGTGCTGGTCGATTTAAGTAAAAGATTATGAAAAGTACCTGGCGAGAACTCTGAATTGCTCCCTCGTTCCACCAAACAAAGCTAACGCTTCAACACTGAAAAACCCTAACCTGTATCAGGAAGTGCATTTACAGTTATTGCCATCATCTACTATTCGGTGTGAATCAATTACAGACTATATTTGGTGATAATAAATTCAGACTCATCAACCTTGTCCCAGTTTTCCAAACTCAGTTTTAATATAACATCTAATCAACAATAACCCAAAAGGTCAGATGAGGTCGTTGATAGTGACACCACTTTTTCTCTTTTGGAGGGGAGAAACCCAACACCAAGTTCTATTTGTATCTCTGGGTACTGCGGACTTCGGATTGGGTTACGGAATATTAGTGTATGATGATTTAGAGAAAATTTCAATTGTTTATATTTCAATAATATTTCACAGTTCATAAGCTTGGATTTGGATTGGATTTTCATTAAAAATCAACTTAGATATAGACTTGCTTTAAATGTAGTTTTTGTTTTAATGTACTGGTGAATACGTCTACAAATTGACATACATGTAATGTGCATCAGTACATCTAGTTATCTGCACTTAAGTATGGTTTACATTACCTGTGTACAAAATGATGTTTTTCCTGTAAAAACATGCACTTTCTCTTTCTCTTCGGTGACATAATTTAAAGGTATTGTAAAGGGTTGGTCATGGTTAAAACATCATTGTTTAAATTTAGTCTGAAAGCTTACTGATTCTGAAGTTCATACTGGGACCATTTTTTGTTGTCTGTGAAATAATTCCCTTGAAATGAAGTCATAATCAAGAAAACTGTACCTGAAAACCTAAAAAAATACTGCAATCAGCTGATTTTTGGTTGTTGGAATCAAAATTAAAGACAATGTGTTTAAATGCTGAGATTTGTGCATGGTTTTCCATTATCTTCTCCTGATCCACACAACGGATTAAACCCAAATTTTCATAGGTTTGTCATTTCTATGGTTGATCACACAAAACATGAACATTGTCTGCGAGTATTTTGTCAGCTCTACCAGTCCTGTAGTTTTTAATACCTTTAACAAAACCACGATTGTCAAGCAGGAACTGATTTACTAAATCCATCTTTCCTTCGTATATGATTTGGCTCAAACTCAATAAGTTGTAATGGTGTGAGAGCGTTGGTGAGGCGTTAGCAGTAACACTTGGTTTAAAATTCTGACCTTCCTCACACTGGGGATTCTCTGGTCACAACAGGGGCCCTGGGCGATCACAAGCAACCTCATAGAGTATGGGGAAGTTAGGTAGAGAACTGACACAGCGTGGACTAATGGAAGACCGGATATCACCACATGTTGTTGGGAAAATTTTGATTTCTCTTGGGTTTGTTTTTTTTTATCGGCGAAGTTCTGCATTCTCTAAAAGTTAAAGATGCAGTTTGATTCGGCCAGGAATGGTGTTTCATACTTGATATTCTTCCTACTTTAAGGCTGATTTCCGACTTTTTATTTGCCCTCAGAAAAAAAAATGTGGACATTTTTGTATTAATAGCCTGAAAATCCTATCAAAACCTATAGGCCTACAATGTGTGTATATATGTACAGGCCTTGAACTTCGCTCTTGAAGGGGCACGGCAATTTTCCTCTGGTAAGGGGCACTCTATGGAGGAAAGTGTAAATTTGTATTGGAACTTTGCAAACATTATCACCTTTCAAATTTCATTCAGAGAAAAAGTTCTTTAAAAAAAAAACTTTTTTTTTTACCTTTGGTGAAAATCTGGCGACGCAACTTTTAACGTTACTATTCGCTCATTCCTCCTCTAGATTTCTACTGAAAAATTTGCTCTGGGATTGTTTTGATCCAATATGAGGAATTTCGGGGGGGGGGGGGGGTGTTCTTTAACATCCAAACCTTAGCTGTCCAGACAGAACGTAATCCGGAAAATGACGGACTGTTTACCACTGTTCCAGGAGTTCATCTGAAGAATTTGCAAAGAAAACAAACTTCAAAGCAGAACCCCTCCCAGTAGTAATGTTCAACTCGCTGACTGCCAGCTGAAATGATCAAAATAAACAGATCTAATGTTCAAGACTGTAATTAAAGGAACATTCCAGAATTAAAGACTTTGCGTGTAAAATGTACATTTTTATCCTCGTCAGCGAGACATGCACAGCTGTTCCAACCCAGCAACTGACTTGCCAGTCAAAAATGCGCCCATCAAAAGCCCATTAAGATAGGAATTTATTTCTCAGATAGAAAATGGATTTCGGGGAGGTTTGGATGGGTCATGACGTGAAAAAGTGAAAGGGGGGGGGGTATCGAGAGATGTTCCATTGGAAGAGATGATCTAGTGAATGGGATGCTACACTGGTAACCAGAAGAAAGTTTGTGGAAGGCTTGTTTGGGGCTGTCCTGGTGCCCTGATTGGTTTCAGTAACTCCCCAGTAGGGACAGCTTGTCGGTTCACTAGTCCGTCATCTTTTCAGCTAGTCCATATTTTATGCTTAATAGGGATGCTTTTCAACACTGGACTATAGCCGGACGGACCACTTGGTGAGAATGTTTACCAGTGCTCAGTGTTGTAACTAGCATTAATAATTCGCTTATTATTATAATACATGTAATTGGGTGATCAAGTATATTTGAATGAGCTAAGCACATTACACAGAGAGACCTATGTATGATGAGTATTTGGTTACAACATAATTGCATTACTTCAAATTTAATTTATCTTGTACCCTCCCCCTTAAGTGTTCATTTGGCTACATGTCGATTTTGTACGTCCTCGAAATGTACGTGTGCTTGTCCATGGATACTTTTGTCATTCGCTGCTGCTCACTATTGCAATTGGCAATCTGCGATTTGACAGGAATAGTCCTTGAGTTTTCTCCATTAAAGGTGGAACGCATTTTTCAAAAGCTGGTGGGAAGACTTACAGATTTTGTTCAAGAGCCACCATGTTTGTCTTGTTCCCTGTCCGTACATGTATATACTAACTGTTACTGGTTCTCTTATTAATGAGGAGCCAGACTACTTCACTCCATCTTGCCTCCATTTGGTCAGAAACCGCACTCCCTTCCAACAGAAAATGCATTTCCAACCATTAGAAACTTCTTCTTTTTCATGATCGGCACCTATAACTGAACCTGATTATGTAAAGTTTGTGTTAATAAACATGTTCCTTTGTGTGACAACTGTAAGTTCCAAACTCAGTACTGCACAGACGCAATCCCACATTTTCCCAAAATTCAGGATTTGTTTAATTGACGCAGTGACTGCGATTTCCAACTGAGGACAGCTTCCGCCTTACCCGCGTCAATATTTAACCCTCGAGGCTCGGCCAGCCCTACCAGCCCGGGATTCTAGGTATATCAATTAAACATTTGGCATTTCTGGGCTGGAGGGAATTTGACCGGCGTTTTTTTTACCACCATCAAAACACCCCCCCCCCCCCCCTCGACCAACTCATTTTGAATGATTTTAATCTTATCTGGCAGGGTAGCACTTTAATTATTTTTGTGTGAAAGTGCATTTTTCTGGAGGGCTTAGGGGTCATTGCCAGGGTACTCTTGAAGCACTTGGTGAGGGGCTGGTCATTCGGAGTCAAAACAGTGAAGCTTTTTTTCTTTTACAGATTTAGGCATGATATTCCTCCTACTTTAACCCTAACCATGCTACATGTATGTAAATGCAACAATATGCACCCAATAGTAATAGTTGTTGTTGCATTTGGCAGTCAACTCAGATGTCATTCTTTGTCTGAATTTGTTGCATTCAGCAGTGAAGTGACTTCATATACATGTATGTTTGGGTGCTTCTATTGTATCTGAACAACTTATAATGGGTATTTCAAAATATTTTTTATGGGAAAAGTATTGAGAAGTATGATGTAATATTAGGTAAGAATCATAATTAAAATCATATTCAAAAGACTGTATAATAACAGTTAACAGTTACAAGTCACCACTACACATGTGCATACTGTTGCATTTAGCAGGGCAAACACCCTTGCTCAGTCCTTTCCCAGACAGCATGCCTGCACAATGCAACAATATCCCTTGTTGCATTTTGTTGCATTTGGCATGGTTCTCATTTCAACTGTGTTGCATTCTGTTGTATTTGGCAGGCTTTGTAGAGAGACCCTAATGGGGGTTAGGGTTAATATCATTTCCGATGTCTGCAGAATAACTTCAGCAAAAATTTTACTAAACTAATAGCATTGAAAGCTTATACCGTACAGTGTATGTATTTGTGTAGGTCAGACCTTGTACTTATACAAATTTTTGAGAAAATAGAATTGGTTGTTGCAAAACTGCTTACCAACCAAAAAGGACCTACGGTAGAAATTAATGCAAAAAATAGTTAATGGCCTGACGTTTGGACCCCAGCAGAGTCTGTCATGAAGGTTAAACGAAAATGTTCCTTCCTTTTTCCAAGCGCCAACTGCCAAATGTCATGCCTTAGTCTTCCTGGTGACAGATGTGACTCTATAAGAGTGAAAGCCTCTTGTAAGTGCATTACTTGGATAGTACATTCTGAAAAGGGCAAGACTGTGTTTACCTCTTAAGGGCAGGGCATACTTTTGGTAATCGTCAAAGACCAGTATCCTCACTTGGTGTATCCCAACATACATGTATGCATACAATAACAAACCTGTGAAAATATGGGCTCAATTGGTCATCAAAGTTGCAAGAAAGTAAAGCAAGAAAAAACACCCTTGTTGCATAGAATTGCGTGCTTTAAGATGCCTGCTGATGCCTGCCGAAGCCTTTCTTAGATTCAAACATTTAAGTTGGTGTATCCCAACATATGCCTAAAAATAACAAAACTGTGAACATTTTGGCTCTATTGGTCATCGAAGTTGCAAGTAAATTGAATGAAACAACAAAAACACCTTTGCCGCATTGAATTGTGTGCTTTCAGATGCTTAGTGAGGGCTTCGTGCTTGACGCCTTTCTCAGATTCAAATTTTGGGGTGAAAATGACCTCTTTCTGTACTTCAAAGGGGGTCGTTTCTAACAATGTTTTATACTATCAACAGCTCTCCAGTGCTCTTTACCAAGTCAGTTTTTATGGTCATTAACCCTAACCATGCTAAATGCAACAATTATGCACCAAATGGTAATAGTTGTTGTGATCTGTTGCATTTGGCAGTCAACTCAGATGTCATTTTTTGACTGAATTTGTTGCATTCAGCAGTGAAGTGATTTCATATAGGTTTGGGTGCTTCTATTGTATCTGAACAACTTATAATGGGTATTTCAAAATATTTTTTATGGGAAAAGTATTGAGAAGTATGATGTAATATTAGGTAAGAATCATAATTCAAATCATATTCAAAAGACTGTAACATTACACTTATGTGCATACTGTTGCATTTAGCAGGGCAAACACCCTTGCTCAGTCCTTTCCCAAACAACATGCCTGCACAATGCAACAAAATCCCTTGTTGCATTTTGTTGCATTTGGCATGGTTCTCATTTCAACTGTGTTGCATTCTGTTGTATTTGGCAGGCTTTGTGGAGAGACCCTAATGGGGGTTAGGGTTAACTTGTGGAGTAACTACCAAGTACACCCTTTAACTGCATGTGTGTTAGGAGGAACAACCTCTCTGCAACTGCTTTTTCATTTGAGAATATTCTTAACCAAATTCGATCGAATCCTGCCTATAATCAGCGAACCATTTCTTTTGTGTACCATAGCGAAATGCAACAGAAACTGTATTCCTTTGCTTCTCAAAAAATCAACATTTATTAGAAGGCTCGCTCTTTCATCATGTACAAAATTTCTTGGTCTTTTGCTATTCAAAACTTATCAGAAAATAGTTCCTTGAATCCATGGCTGTGTCTGAGCTGGCGGCTACAGCTACGGCTACGGCTAGATGTCCTTGTCATCATGCGTACGTCTTTAGCAACAGTCAGAGCCGTTAGCGTAGCCCCCAATTCTTGCACTGCCTACCTTTATCATGGTGCAGCCATTTTGTGTATCTTTTCACTCCTTTTTTTAATAGAACTTGGTTTTTTACCATAACACCGTTAACACGATGTGTATTAAGCACTCAGAACCTTCCCGAGTTCTGTGGGAAAAAAAAAAAATCCACAGGCAAATCACTCTGACAACCGGTTCATGCATGAATAGTTTCTCAGGTTCAAATGTTTTTGGGTGAACAATTATCCAAACCATGTGACTTTAAAGGGAATCCGTTCTCATGATAGTTTATACTATCAACAGCTGCAGGTGCTTCTCACCAATTAAGTTTTTATGGTCATTCATTTATGGAGTATTGACCAATCTATGAAAAGCACATTAAGATTCCTCCTTCTCTTCCTCTCTTCCTCTTTCTCATTTGGACTCATCGCCCTAATGCAGGGTCATCCAACGGCAGGTGATCTGAATCACCATTTAATCCCTCGCTGATCTACGTATCTTTCTCTCGTTGGTTTTGATTGCAGGGCAGACCAGGATAGTCTCAGTGACCACTCCGGCGGCGACATGGATGCCGAATTGGACAGCGACCAGGAGCAGGATTTGGACAAGATGCTCGGGACGTGGCTCGGGGAGCTGGAGATAATGACCCAGGTAGAAGAAGAACCTTCTGATTATTGAGAAGAAATAGAGGGGAAATTTGCTTTGAACTTTTTTCATTTCAGAATGTTTTCATCTGGGAAGTTTTTAAAGGAGAAAATAAATTAACCTTATTGTTATGGGGGAAAATAATTGAAAATCATTTTTTTTTTTTTTTTTTTTTTTTTTTTTTACTGATAATTCTGAATGGTCTTCAAGGAAATCTATTGTCTAATGTTTTGTTTTCATGCTTTTTTTCTATTCTTCTGTTCTTCAAGGCAAATAATAATAACAATAATACAGGAGTCTTATATAAGCGCACATATCCAATAAGGTTCTCAAGGCGCTTGAACAAACAGAAACATTTTAAGACAGGTTTTTGAAACAGGCTTTTATAACAAGGTGCTGCGGTGCACTCAGCAGCCACTGCCCAAAACACCGGGACAAAGCCCCCTTATATGTGCGTTACACAACACATGGGACCTCAGGTTTCCGTCCCATCTGAAGGACGAAGCAATAGTGGTTAGGTGTCTCACTTAAGGACACGAGTGTCAAGACTGGGACCCAAACCCACACCCCGCTGATCAGAAACACTAGAGCTTCAGTCTAGCGTGCCTGACCGCTCGGCCACGACACACCACTTTATAATTAGGATGTTGCCTTCCTCTAACAATTTATTTTAAGATGGAATACTATTTGCATAAAGTGAAAATAAATGTTACATTGAATTGAAATTGAAGTCTTTTTTTGAGGTTAACGCCACAGGGTTACATTTTTTACATATTTTAATCTCAGAATTTTTATTTTTTATTTTTTTATTTTTTCATGTAGAATTTAGACAGCACCATAGTTGAGACGCCGACTTCTCCCACGCCGCCAGCGCCTGCGGTTAACGATTTGGACAATTTCCAGTTCTCCATGCTCAATCTTGAAGGTAAAAAAAGCTCATATAAACCTACAGCCACTTTGCATGTTTTGCATAATTTATACTAATTTATTCATTTATTATGTATTCAAAGGAAAGTTTCGAGCATAAATACATGTGGAGAGATTGAATATCCATAGTATGATAACTAAGCCTAATAAAACCCTTTTATCCCTGAACAAATTTCTCGGAAACCAAAAAGCCTACAAATTTGAAAGTTAAAGTAGACCCCTCGGAAGTATTTTATGCCCGGAATTTTGGGTATCAAAACAATTTCAATTAAATGTTCTCGACATGTAACATTTATCCAAATAAATTTTTTGTATTTTTATCCCACACCATGTCCCTGATGTAAGTCTCAACAATTTCTGCCTCAGTAAAAAAAAAAAAAATTAAAAATTGTTTTTTTAAATTAAAGTGGACCCCTCCATCAATGAAGCCGCCTGGAAAATTCATTAAATGATATTTTAACAGTTGCTGTGCAGATGAGTTTGCCTCGTCTTGCCCCCCCGTCGTCTCCTTATACACAGCAATTTAAACCAGGTCAGGCAAAGGGTAGGGTTAAAGATGTAACGGACAGATGCCCAAATTATTTCGCATCTGGCACCGGTTTGTGTAAATAGAAGATACAAGCGAACATCGCCAACTACACTCTCGGAATTCTAAATTACCCTCGCTGAGTCATACCCATCATCAATATTTCATATCTTAGACATTAAACTTGGCTTGAGTTCCGGCCTCGGTAAACGTACGCGTGAAAAGCGTGAGACGCTGTCCAATTCCAGCTGTCCTATTTCAGCCAAGGACTTTGGTTTTGAATCCTTCGTAAGATACTTGGAGGGGGGGAGGATTTCTTGGAGTGTATTCCCCGCTCTTGATGCAAATGCAGATTTGTCTCAATCTTAAAAGATTCATTCTTTGTTACCGATAAACATGAATCATTCATGATAATTTGATAGAATACGACGATCCACCGTCGACGGATTAGCAAACTAATAATTGAATGACTGATCAGGCCATTTGAGAAAAACCATACCTACTTGAAGTAATTAAACCCTGATTAAGAAAGTGACCCATGCTCATTGGCGGTTTGTAATCCCAATGAAAGACCAGCCGGTCGCAGCACCCTCCCAAACAAAAACCAGAGTGGAGCACAATACTCTCTACTTGGTTTCTGGACAGAAAATTCCCTCTGGAGTCAGAGTGAGTCATCCCAAAAAGCTGCCAATTGTACTCAGAAATTGTAGGGTTGCATGTAGAGTTTGCCTGCCTGGGGCAATGGTCCTGACAGCTTCTAACATAGAATCTGTGTAAGGAATGACCTAAAAATGCACTTTTTAGAAGAATTTTTATGCCCCACTGCAGTGCAGTTAATCACTTTCTCCGTAAATAGAAATTGCAGCAACCCGCTCTAAGATTTTATCTTTGTTTTATTTGAGTTGGATTGTTTTGTACCTCTTACTGTCAAATGTATTTCTGTGGAATTTTGAAGTTATCATCCGCCAATATCAAAGAAATTGTCAATTTTGAGGCTTTTCAAACACTTCATAATAAAGGTGGGTTCATTTTGATCCTTGGAGTTTTCTTCGCTGAAATTAATTGCTCCTTTGTGGCTTTTGTTTCCTCATTTTACCAACACCGAACGAGGTTTACCGGTAGTTAGTATAAAGCTAGCGCAGTTGTTAAGACATCAGCGTCTGACGAACCCTGATTGGGTGTGAGTTGAGGAAGGGCTTCATCAGCAAACAGTTACTTTGGCTCTACGGAGATAAACCGCAAGACTAATTCCCAACTTCCCTTCTTTAGTGCTCACCCCAGACTTTAGCTCTTAATAGCATCGGATGAAAAGTTTAAAGTGTTTGCAACAATAACCTCACTAAGAGTGTGTTAAGGCCTGGCCAAAAGGGTCAGCCTAGCTGCAGATAATTTGTGTTTTTCCACCACCTGATTTGAAAATGTTTTTGTTTTTTCCGTGAATCTGTAAATAATTTTCTCTTGAAGCAACAATCCCACCCAATGTATTGTGCCCCTCCTGTAAGGAAGAGGTGTTGGTTAGCCACATTGAGTAAAGGTTCGGGAGATAATTTCATTAGTCCCCATCAGAATCCCAAGTGTTTATATTCCTTGGTGGAGAGAAGAAACCATGATTTTTGAAATAATAGCAACCCAACCCTACCCAATGTATTTCTTCCTAAAGAAAACAGAGGTGCTAGTTATCCGCATTGAGTAAAGGTTTAGAGTTTAGTTCAAAGGCCATGATTGGCATCCAAGTGTTTATATTCCTTGGTGGAGAGAAGAAATTATGATTTTTTTTAATAGAAACTCCAATGAAACCACAAGGATTTCTACATTGCACTAATTTTTCCTCGTTAATTTCTGCTAATAACTTCACTATTTTATTTTGATTTTATTTGTGTCTATAAACACTTTTTCCTTGCCTTTTTTCGTTGCCAGTGAAACCTATTTTTTTTTTAATTTAATGCTTGCATTTAATTTTGAAGCTGACAAAATAACCATCTTCTTTACATTTCCTTGCCCGTGCTGGTTTTTTCCTCTTCTCTTGGTGCAGTTGCAAGAAACAACGATACCAACACACAAGGTAAATAAGCAAGGTTGTGTAACGCCTGCAAAATTAATCCAAAATGTTTCCAGTCTTTCATGCAATTATCATGGTTCGGATTGAAGAATCTTGAAAACAAGTTGCGTTTACCCTTGTCTTGCTTGGTTGAAAATAACCACATTTGAACCCTGAAATACAAATTTGACAAGAAATTGTTATTAACTGTCAACAATTCCAATTGGTTTATAATTTTTTCATGAAAATAAAAGCTGTAGTTATGATTTGTTCCCACTTCGAACAGAAAATTTTCTTTTCGAATTTGTAAAAAATGAAGAAAGACAATCAAAAATACACCTAAAGTCTGTAATGGTTATTTTGGGGTACATATTTTAACGTACTGAATTGGTACTGGAAACATTTTTTTAATTTTGCATGGCCACATCTTCAAAACTGATTGCTTGATCTTTCGGTGTGTGCACAGTACATCCATGATTGGAATGTGTTGAGATGATGCTGTGTTTTTTTGGCCGAGGAGCGAAGACTCCCCGGCTTTGCTATGGGTGACATACACCAAGGAATTACTGTATATTTAACTGATCTGCATCTGCATGATTGCAAGTGCATTTAACTAATATTAGCGGTCTTGCTCTGCTGTGAAATCACCCCGTACTCGGCCGTTGATGTTGTTGTTGTTGTTGTTGTTGATTGTGTAATGTATTGTAGTTAGTTAAAATGTTTGGAAGAACAGTAAATTTGTTGTTTATAAAATACATAATGTGTTAGCTTAGAAAAGAGGGGAAATTGCTGGGGGTTTTTTCATTAGAAGGGATTATGTGGTGTTGTGATGACCTTTATTGGCTGGATGGGACAAGGGCACTATACTAAGCAAAATATTTAATTGCTAAGCAAATTTGTACCCCTTACTGTGGTGGAAGAAATTGAATTGCTTAGAAATTTTGTTGAAAGAAAAAAAGGAGCTTGGGAGAACCAAGTGCCTCAGGCTGTTGCTACTGTTTGAGTCAAACTTTTTTTTTTGGATTTAAAAAAACACCGTAACACCTTCAACTTTTGTATTTAACCCACATTTGTCCTCGTTTTCTCTTTTCTGAAATGATGGTATTCAACGAATGACACATTAATATTCATTTGAATGGCTGCATATTTTTGTTGCCGGCAACGTTTGTTATTTCAGGTTGGTAGTTAGCCCCTCCCCCAAATCCCTATATCAAATGATGTCCTAGTCTCGTAGCAGGAGACTTTTTTTTCTCAAAGATTAACAGACGAGGTGTCCCACTTCTGTTAAATTCTATCAGCAACATCCAGTTATAAACTGGGGATTGACGTGGAAATTTTCACTCTAATCCAATTCCCTTTCTCTCCAAAGATTTCTGTTGATGTAGTTTGGAAAAATCGGATTTGAAGATTAATCAAATGTCATGGAAAGATTGGGGAGCGGTTTTGCATATAGCTCCCTCTGAAAAGCCAGAACAATCTTGTTATACTACAGAGGTCTAGATCTCTTTATTTTATGGGGTACTTCTCAAGGGACAGTAAACTGTTAATCTGAAGTTTGGTGTCATGTACATCAAAATTCTGGTGACAAGAGTTTGCGTGCATTTTTTGTCAAAATCTCTTCTTTTTAACGTAAATTATACTCTTATTTAAGCTGAGCTTTCAAAATAACACTTTTCCTTTTTAAGACAAGAAAGGAATGAGTATAATTCAATTTTAGTTTATCAAGTAATAAGCCACAAGGGAAACTGGCTGGGTAAAATTTAGTTGGGTTGAACAAAGAAAAATTGACTAGACCGAGATTTTGAACTTGCGGCGCTCTACCAATAGAGCTATCTAGCCCTGATATTGGTGGTCTCTCTTTTTTGTGATCTCTGTTCGGGGGTGCCAGTCAGAAGCCATTCAATCTGCAATGCACAAACAACTTCCAAGCACAAGAAATCTTTCCTTGAAATCGGGGTTCTTCATCTGCAGTCAAATAAAGTACATGTAACTTCTCCAATACAAAAAGCAAAACTCATTTATACCAAGAAGTACAAAATGATTAGCTCATTCTGATATAGTTATGCCCTGCAAACAAGACTCTCTGTTTCTGATTACACAAACAAGGAAATTCCGGGATTGAGCTTGTTTCTTTTAAAAAAAATAGCATGAATAAGTTAAGATGTTCAGTTTTAATGTACGTTCCCCCAGGCAAAAGGGAAACTGGTCCAACAAAACGGTCATTATTGTTTGGAATTATTTTCCTTTGTCGTTTACTTAGATGCCCTCAAAGGAAACAAACTCTCATTGATAATATTTTGAGATTTATGCGCTGAATTTCCTTCTATTTTTTGAGAAAGCGTTTCCCTTTTCGTAAACTTTGTGAGTGGCCTAAATAAAATATCCAAACTTCCTTGTTTGGGGACGTGATTTCTAGTGAAGGTGATTTAGTATCAATTAAAGGGGATGATTCAAATTAAAATTACCCCTCTTTTTAATGGCAAGCTTTTTGCGTATTTTGTGATTTTGAGTCATTTTTGAGGTTTTTTTAATAAGTATGTGACTCGGTAAAATTTTTGAGTTAAGCAACCTTGTAAGCAGGTTGTGAATGGCGGCACAGCATGCACATATCTATGTACCCCCATGTGTGTAATGTGTACAACCATCTATGCCTTCACAACATTTCAGGTTTGCATGAATTAGGTATTGTTCAAAACCACAATGGTTGATAGTGAATGGTCAGACAGTAGGAGGGTTAACTGTGTACTGTGTAGATGCATTCACCACATGGTATCATATTGCAGGCCGGCATAGTTTATCTATCATTTCAAATCACAGTAGGTGATATTGAATGGTCAGATAGTAGGAGGGTTGACTGTGTACTGTGTAGAAGTAATCTTTTGATGAAATTTGGTAGTCAGATAGTAGGATGATTGACTGTGTACTGTGTAGATAGATATTTGGTGGTCAGATAGTAGGAGGGTTGACTGTGTACTGTGTAGATATATATTTGGTGGTCAGATAGTAGGAGGGTTGACTGTGTACTGTGTAGATAGATATTTGGTGTTCAGATAGTAGGAGGGTTGACTGTGTACTGTGTAGATGTAATCTTCTCGCAGAAATGGGTGACCAGCCAAAGAAACACTTGATATTATACATATGTGTATATTGTTGTTGATTGGTACCCAGCAAATTTCTGCTTGGGGAATAAGTTTACTTAATAGCTCTATGAAGTTAGGCTGTGTCAGAATTGGTGGCTACAGCTACGGCTATGACTGTTGCTAAGGGTGTTGCTAAGGATGTACTATACCTCAGCGCATGATGATGCGGAATTCTGGCCGTAGCCGTCAATTTGGACTTGGCCTGAGGCTCAGGGTTGGCCATTATGGTGTAGTTTCACAAACTCTTTCAACATGAGCATCTTGTACTCCGCAAATCTGGAGTATTACACAATTGTGTCTATCCCATTAGGTTGTCACCAACCCTAGTCTCCACACAGTAATTAATATTAGAGAGTTAAGCCTCAAGAGGAAGACCCTAATAGGCCGAAGTTACAGCAGGTGGTAAAAGCGGACTGAAAGGAGACTAACAGGAACTATGATGCCGTAATCCAATATCCTGTTGGATGACTGATTGCTAATTCATGAAATTAGCCAAGGTGTTGCTAAGCAGAGTTTCGGTAGGGAACCAGTTCGTGAACAATACACATAGTACCTTTGGCTGGTTACCCGTGTATGCTAAGCAAGATGTTCTGTGCTTCAGATTGTTGTGACACACAGATTTTTAAAAACAATTTTTAAAGAGATGGAGAGTGTGAGATAGAATGACTTTGTTGTCGTTGAAAATTCAGACATTCTCAGAAATGTTTTGTAAATGATGTGAATTTCCAATGTCAATGACAGCAATCTGTTCAATGACTTTAAAAAAATGTTGAATTTTGCAATTTTAGATTGTTTGTGCATGAAAGTGTCTTTGTAACAATCCAGTTATTTTGACGAACTAATTTCAATAATACAAATAACGCATGTTGCATGAATGGCGTTTGAATTAAAAAAAATTGTTAAATCTTGAAATGATATGAGTGAAACGTTCTTGTACATGTAGGCGTAGATCCATGTGTATCCAACAGATAAAGTAGTAGTGGTAATGGTAAGGAATTATAACTTTGTGTTGCATTACAGTTATAGTTGTATATGAACTCAAATAGCTTTGAAGATTTCCGTGTTAAAGTTGAATTTATTATTTTTTTCCTGCCACTCTAAAGATTCCCCTGATGTTGACCTTGACGCCCTCTTGGGCGACCTTTGTCAGATGGAGCAGAGTCTCAACGCACAGATGGACAACTGCGATGCAAACAGCAACGCCAACAGCAACTCCATACCGCATTTCCCCAGTTACAACTACACCAGTAACACGGACGCAGCATCTATAACTCAACCCCCGCCGGTCATCCACACGGTGCCAGCGACACCTCCGAGTTTTATGCCATCACCGCCAAGCTTCACTCCGGATGATACCTTGCCCCCTCCCCCATCTCCCATGTCATCCAATGAAATCATTGATCACACCCAAACACCCTTACCCCCGCCCCCATCAGCAGACACCCCAGACAGTGATCCATCTACACCCCCTCCCCTACCCCAACTGGGCAACCAACAGATGGTCATACCGCCCCCGCCATCTGTCGTCACAGCGCCCAAACCCTCACAGAAAACTCCCCCGGAATTTTTAGCATTACAGAAAAGAGAGGGCGTCTCTCCCGTTAAGGGCAGTACGCCGACCTTCTTGAGCCCCCGCTCCCCAAGCAGTCAACAAGTACCAGTAAGTTCACAAACTCAAGACAGGTTGATTCACTTTACAAAAGTGATACATAAATTTTGCTTTCATTTTTTGCTACTCAAATCAAAGTGTCTCACAAGTTTCAGTGAAAGGTGTTTTTTTATGCAGATTTTCCTTTGTAAAAAAGGGTTGCATTTCACACATTGTAGTTACAAATTGTTTTCCCCTCTTTTTGGTAGAAACACTGAAAAAAATATTTACATATTAAATATCATGGCGTTGCCCAAAGTTGCCCAGTTTGATTAAAAATTGTTTCCCCAACTGTTAAATTTCCATCTTACAATTGTTATTACTATGCCAGTTTGACTTAAAAGTCCAGAACTCATCACAAGCAAAAGGTCCTTAGATTCAATCAACCAAAATCCCACAACTCAACGTCTCCTCCATTATTTCCTTGATAGTATTCCATGAGCGTGCGAGTCAAGCTTCAAGACTTTGAGGCCCAGCTAGCGAGTGACTCCACGTTGACGGAAGAAGAGAAAGCCTCCAAGCTGAAGGCAGAGAAGATCAAGATTGCCCTGGAGAAACTCAAGAAGGCTCGGGTACAAAAGGTAAATCTCTTTTCCTTACGGAAAATTTCAACCAAGTTTCTTGGGTCCGAATAATCTCCATGAAAAGAAACAGGTTACCAGCAAAATTCTGTGTGGTTTTTTTTACATCTAAAAACATCTTCCTTATTAGTTTTGCTGACTTGACTTCCCGCTAAGTCTCTTTTCCTAATGATTACTTGTTTTTCAATCTGATCTGGATCAGCTGATCATCAGGGTTTATGGTGATGACGGGAGTTCCAAGACGATGTTTGCAGACGAGACGATGACGTGCCGGCAAGTCGTCCACATCCTGGTGGAGAAGAACCACCTCGATGAGAGAGCAGACTGGGCAGTAGTCGAACAGATCCCTGACCTCTACATGGGTAAGGGTCAAAGGTCAAGCTGAGCCCCTCCCTAATTTTCCCAGGGGAGACGGAAGCCCTAATCCTAAACAAAAGAATGAGTTTAGATTACTATCTTCAGATTCGAACATTCAGTAAAAACCTGTCAATAGACTGTGCAAGTCTCATACAAATTCAAAAAAATTGCACAAGTTTGTTTACCCGTACACTGTAAATTGGCACCCATGGTTCCCAAAGAGACCCACCCCACTGCACATGACTTTATGAGCTCAAACAGCGCCCTCACTCAAGTTCAAAGGAAGACAAGTCATCGGCTGAGAGTTGTGTGCCGCTTGTCTGTACACACGTAAACATTTCCATTGTTTTTCCTTTGCGATGACGGTCTTTGCAATGTTACGTTTGAATGTACACAATACATGCACGGCCCGTTTGGACTCGAGAGATATTCAAAGAAGTTGATTAGGAGAAGCTAAAGTCTTTAAGGAAGGAGAAGCCTATTTTACAAGCACCTCACATTCTTATGACAGAAAGTTGCAGTATCTGGGACCATCCAGTCCACTAGTTCTTTTTGTTGCTTTACAGCTTGATCAGAGATAGTAAGACAATCTGTTGAACTTCTGTCTCACCCCTTTTTTCCCGCCCCCCCCCCCCTTTCAGAGAGAGTTCTCGAGGATCAGGAGCACTTAGTGACCGACATCTTACTGCATTGGAAGCGAGACTCAACAAGTAGACTTCTCTTTACTGAAAGAAGGGAGAAGTATGCAGTGTTTAGAAACCCACAGGTAGGAGACGGAGCGTCTATCATTTTATGCATCCCCCTTCCTCCTTCATGTTCCCCTTTCACCTTTTCTCTTTCCTCTTCCCCCTTTCCCCTTCCCCCTTCTTCCTTCCTGTTCCCTCCTTCCCGTTCCCTTTTCACCTTCCCATTTCCCATTTCCCTTTTCCCTTTCCCATTTCCCCTTCCCCTTCCCCCCAGCATTTAAAATTTAACACATCTTCAACTGACATATCGTCACCGACACCACGAACTGACACACACGTAGATACCAGTAAAAAGTAGCAATCTGAGAAAACAGCGTTTGAAGTTGAACTTTTTTAAAATGAAGTTTTCCTGCAAAAATCCAAGGTATTTTCAACTAGTTTTCTTACAGTGGGAACTTGATGCTTTGAACTTCATATAAACGGTGCTTTCTACTGCTGTTTGTCCTAAATTAATAAGCGATAAAGTAAGAAAGGTTTGTGTCAGTTCGTGGCGACGAAAATTTACACAACCAGGCATTTTCCGTCGCCACGAACTGACACCATCCAATGTATTACAATGCGTTTGTGTCAGTTCGTGAAAATGTACATGTAGGTCAGCGCGCGCGCTACACACACAGGGTTTGTAAACTTTTTTTTTCGCTTTTGAGGTTTGTGCGCGCCGTGTGTTGCAATGGTAAATTGAACCTCTGTGTCAGTTCGTGGAGGCGAACATTTCCAGTTCTGGTGCAAAGTTGCTTAGCCTCATCATCGTAACTAAAAAAATCAAGCTCCTGAAGCGTTGAAACTTCATGAAATTGTAAGCCTCATAACATGGTCTAAACATGCACAAAACTGAAAATAAAATTTTAAAAATGGTTTTGTACACAGTGTGTCAGATTTGTGGTGTCGGCGACGATATGTGATGCCTTGCCTACTTTTAAATACATCTCAAATATTTAACAGTTTCAAGAAAGTTTTCTTGGATAACATTTCCTCCTCTCGTCCTGCCGTAGAATTTCCTTCTGTCAACCAACACATCTCAAGTTGCTACAGAGTTTGCCGAGAAGTCCAAGCAGACACTGATTGATGAGTTCTTCTCGGAGGGAAGGCAGGGCGTGCCCGAGATTGAGGGTCCCCTGTACCTCAAAGCCGAGGGCAAGAAGTCCTGGAAGAAATACTACTTCATCCTCCGAGCGTCTGGGATTTACTACACTCCAAAAGGAAAGTCCAAGGTAGAGATTGTTTTGGGTATTTTTATTTGTCAGGATTGTTTTTCTTGGTAGATTCTTCCTTGAAACACAGTAGACTTTTGCCGTGGTGTGGCCATCTTTCTTGCAACCGAAGGCCTTTTCTAAACCTAGGTTTTGGCGCTGGCTTCGAACATAAGTTGTAAGGAATGTAACAGTCGAAAGCCATCCATTTTTGATTATCGTTACGGATTTCATGGTTCTCCGATGGATCCTTTTAAATTGGGGCAGGGTGGGTCTGGACTCAGCTGTTGCAGGTTTGGCTAAAGCACGCTGAATTAAAATTGCAATATACGGTTTATTTTATGACTTTAAAAGCGTGTACAGTTAATATTGCGTAGCAGGGAACCCTGGAATTAAACGTCTGGTTGATTGATTTGAGACAGTGAGGAAATGTTTTTCTCTTCTTCTTTTGTTTCCCAGTCGTCTAAGGATTTGGTGTGCTTGGTTCAGTTTGAGCATGTGAACGTCTACAGTGGAGTAGGCTGGAAGAAGAAGTTCAAAGCTCCGTCTGACCACTGCTTTGCTCTGAAGGTAAGGATCGGGAGGGATGGAAAGAACCTTGTGGGAAGGAAAGAACCATGTCAGAAAGGGTTTTGCATCAACGTTTATTTTTCCTAAACGGTTAACTGGAACTTGTGATAGATGTTAATTTTGCATTGGGGATAAAGAATATTAATTTGGGTTTTACCCTTACACCGGTGTGTGTTAGCATTGTATACTCGGTCTATGTCAGTACTTTCGCGAGTTCTGTGAAAAAAATCACAGGCATATTACTCGGGTGGGATTCGAACTTGTGACTTCTGGTTAACTGTTTCTACTGATTCCATCAGCCCACATTTAAAAGGAGCAAATGCCAACACACTTTCTAGGATGGATCAGGATTACAAAGAGACACCAGACCCAGTCTTCACAGTCACAAAACCAAAAACCACAAACCACAGATGTAAAATAAATAATAAGAAGAATTGGTTCTAGTATAAAGTGCATTTTACAATAACGTATCAATGCGTTTTGCATACCCAAGCAAGAACTTTCTTGGCTGAATCCGAGTGATAGATTATTACAATTGAGTTGCTATTAATGACCTTCCTGTTTGCAGCATCCACAAATCCAACAGAAGTCCAAGTACATCAAGTACCTGTCGGCTGAGGATTATCGCACCTGTCAACGCTGGATGGCTGGAATCAGAATAGCAAAGGTCAGATCTTAACATCAGGGTTCAGTTTCATAGAGCTGCATAAGCACAACAAAATTATGCTTACCGGAATAAGGTTACCAGTCATACTACCATGTCCCATGTACCATTTGTGCGCGGTATCCAGTTAATTTCTGCTTAGCAGAAAATTGTTAAGCAATCTGCTTAAGCAGCTCTATGAAATACGGCCCTTCATATCTTAATATCAGGGACCAATTTCTTACAGCTGCTTAAGCAGAAAAATTGCCTAAAATTTTTCTGCTAAGCAAAAATAAGCAGGATACCAGTCACAGATTATACACGAGACATGGTAATTTAGCCGGTTACCTTATTCTGATCAGCAAAATTTTGTTGCTTAGAATTGAAATGTGAACATTCTCATTTTTGCCTGAGAGTTGCCTCGTTTGACACGACCCTTATGCTACAATGGGTGTATTTTGTTGCATACAGTACGGACGAGTGATGCTGGATAATTACTTGGAGACTCAGCGTGAGATGGTCGATTACTCATCGAGTATTGAGAGTATGTCAACGAGTAGCCTTGGTGATAGCTCATCTATCTCCAGTATGCACTCAAGCGTCAGCAATCACAGCACTCAAAGCTCACTCGGTAAGTAGTTGGCAGTTTATATTTTTTAAAGGTTTTGGGTTTTGGGTTTCTTCTGAAATAAACACTAGCTACCCCAACTATTATGCAACTATTTTCGGGTTTCTTCTGAAATAAACACTAGCTACCTCAATCGGTAAGTAGTTGGCAGTTTATTTTTTTAAGGTTTTGGGTTTTCGGTTTCTTCTGAAATAAACACTAGCTACCCCAAGTCTGAACCTCTTTGCTTAAGTTTACCTGCCTGTCCCAGGTTTGATGTGAGTTTGATGTGTTCATTACTGCATCACTGAAATCGGGCAGAATCCAAGGTATAGATTAGAGATGATTTGTATTTATTTTGTTTTTTAAGTTGTCGGCTTTGTTTAACCGTTACAGCAATTTGGAAATTGATTTCAAACTTTTTGTTATGGTTGATTGTTAACCTGTTATACATCCCAACCCTAGTATAAATTGGATAGATATATACAGAGATTTTGCTGATGTTTCAGTTTGGTATATGCCAACATCCTGATTTCAACTACTGCATCACTAATCCTAACTGCCCCAAATCCTCTGACACATCCGTTGTTGAATTTGACAGATTGTAAAATTTGTGTACCTTCTATTAGTATGAGACTTAGCATACCATCTTATCAATACCTTAACATTTCCACCCTTTTGGGTGTTGAGTTAACAAAGAGTTGACTAATTCCATAGATTTTAAGCAGCTTCTTGCGGCCAATTTTCACGATGAGCTAAGGGTGATCTTAAGCTGTGAATCATTCTTAACTGCTAAGCAAAATGTGTCGTCATAATACCAATAAATATTGGGATATTAGAAACTCGTCTTTAAGATGGAGCGTAGTGCTTTGTGAAATCAAGACCCTGGAGAGATTTGTTGATCTGTTCTTTACTTGTTTTGGTTTTTTTTGGGCGGGAAAGGTTCTGGTGTAAGTCCGAGCGGCAGCACACTGAGTGTTCCTCCGATGCAAGCAGGCATCAATCCCGCACGACAAGGCAGTATGGGTAACATGTTCGCCAGCGCCTGGAAGAAAGGAAGAGAGAAGGAAAGCCAAGTGGACTCCCCTAATATGGTAACCTTTCAAAGAGCCGGACAAATATTTCCAAAAACCGTTTATGATACAAATTTGCCAAAATGTGTTCATTTGTAATTTCATCATGATTTATTTGTGAATGGTTTATATTCAAGTTTTTCTTTTTCTCCGTGCCTTAAGCACTCAGCAGGGTGAATATGTGCAAACAAATCTTGATTGTTATTTATCAGCTTGAACAAACCGTTCTTGTTTCTCTGACAGGATCGTTACTGCGGCAATGCACCCATACAAGGAGAAAGGATTCCTGATGAGGTAGGTAGAATAGATTTTTCTCGTTGATTTTCAGATTTGTTATTTATTTATTTATTTATTTATTTATTTTTTTTTTTTTATTTTTTTTTTTCTCTTGAATTTGCAGCAAATTATACCCTAGTGTTCTAATGCCTAGATAAAACAACTTTGTAAATTCAATTTTTTTTTATATGTGGTTATTTATTTTCCAATTTTGGGGGTTTAAGCTGAGACTGACATTCGTCAGTGCATCAGTGCAAAAGCGTTGTGTCTCGATTTTGCAAAAAACATTGTACCTTGCCTGAAAATGCCCCGTGCAAAAACATTGTATCTCAACGCATACTTGCTGTGTGTGTGCATCCTGGCTATTTTAAGTGAGATATGACACTTTGACCATTTCAAAACTTGAGCGTGTTTTTTTAGGAGTTACATCTTTTTTTGCACTGACTTGACAATTTGCTTTTTGGAGTCCTGTGCAAAGTAAATGTCCTCCAGTACCTCAAGTGGGATTCGAACCAACACCCTTCTACTTTCCAAAGCCAGGAGTGGATTTCACAAAGAGTTAAGACTAGTCTTATCTCGAGTTAGGACGAGTTAGGACTAGCCCTAAGTTTTTAATAACTCCTAGGACTAGTCCTAAGTTAGGACTATCTTTGTGAAATCGACCCCAGATGTCATAAGTTTTTTTTCTTGTCCAAACAGGGAACTTTCCAGTATAAGGCACCTTTGGTCAAGCCATCCTCTCAGCCATCGTCTCAGCCATCGCAACCCAAAGACTCCCCTACTGATAACGACATGGAGCGTACCCTGATGGAACTGGAAATGAACCTGGCCCGGGACCAAGAGTCCGCCCAACAGGTACATGCACCGCAGGTGTCGTTAGGCCCCTCTATCAAGACCAATCTGAACAACTCCAATGCCCGGCCAGTTCATGTCAAGGTCACGGCTAGAAATTCAGACGCGGTGACGGTAAAAGTCACCCCTTCCTCACAACCTTCAAACGGGGGCACGAGATGCGAGCCAAGGAGCTGTCCGCCTCCCATTGCTCCTAAACCTCTTACTACCACCACTACTCCTTGCATTTCATCCACTAACCAAATCTCACCAATTGCTGAGAAGAACACAAAACAGACCTCTTCTATTATAAGTTCAAGGCCGAGGGAAACAAATCTTGGACGGAGCGAAAGTAAGAGGGTTCAGTTTAAGGAGGTTTTGGAGGAAAACATCCCGGTCCGAGGTCGAGCTGCCGAAAAGGAGCCAATTGCATCCCCGCCCAATTCCCCATTGAAACCTATCTTGAATACATCTCCCCAATGCTCTTTCCCCCCGCCATCACCGCATCCCACCTCCACCTTCTCGCCCATCTCCTCCCCACCTCATCAACCCCCTCACTCCGCATCAAACACCTTCCAATCAACCTTCTCACCTCACACCACTAACATTAACACAACTCATCAACCAGCGAGTGGAGGGTTGACAAATATGGTGAGACAACCCAGGGCACTACCCGTCACGCCACCCCAGAGTAATGGTTACGGTCACGTTCAGCAGGCGGCTCCACAGCAACCACCTTCAAGGCAAGCTAATTCTTCTTTCCTTGCAGAACTGAACAGCGCCCTCAAGCCTAAACCAGGGGGTCTGTCCGGGAAACCACCAGTCTCCCCCAGACCCCCTCTCTCCCCAAAGCCAAAACCGCATAGGCAAGAAAATACACCACATCAAAATACTAGTAGACAGGGGGTCCCATCCTCCCCAATGGCACACTCGGCATCACACAACCCGCCTACAGAAAACGCATCCACATTCAATAGCACCCCTAGAATGCAATCGTTTTGTAAACAGGGATCTCCAGTCCCTCCGAGGGTGCATTACCCACCCAGTTCCCCTGTTGTACCTCCAAAGGTCAGCAGTACTCCTACGAACAAGCCCCCGTCCCCACGGGTCCGAAACTCGCCACCGTCTTCTCCGGCATCTCAGGGGGCGATATTTGTCTTGCCCCCTTCCCCAAACACCCAACTGAAACGTGCATCAGTTGTGGGTAACCCAGTCAAAAGAAGTGGGTCCAACAGGGGCACCAAGCCACCCCCACTACCAAGGCGGGATGGGGGTACACAATTAAGTTCCGGACCGGTCGAGAAAAAACTACCCCCTCCTCCACCTCAGAGGACCACATGATAAATTTCACCTTCTTTTACTCAATTTTCAACGGCATCCTTGTGTGGAATATTGTATCACAAATTTTACCAAAATACCAAAATACCAAACCATACCCACCAAAATATTTTGATGAAAGTTTTTATGAAAAGGTAATCAATTTCTGACAATTAAGAAACAAAAAAACAATTTAGATTTTATACTGAAACCCAAAATATGTACATAGGATTCGTGATTCTCCTAAAATGATCTTATCAAGTAAAAGCTATTATTGAAAATAGAAATTGTACATAAAAGGTATTTTTGGAAATTTTAAAGATGTTTGTAACAGTCGTGTGAGTGTGTAAGCACCAAATCATAGTGACAGGGTTTTTCGGAGGCTCCGTTTTAAAAAAAAAAGTCGTGTACAGGAATTGTAAAACCAAAATTAAGAAAGGACAACTAAGAAAACAACTGAGCAGTTTTCATTTATCAACTTTAAAAATGAAGCAAAAATATTTTTGTACAAATGAAGAACCACTTTACATATTGTAGGGTTTGTGTAGCAACTTTTAAGATGCGCATATTTTAGCACAATTTAATTGTTAAAATGCTTTTTTTAGTCTAGGATAAAGTAGAGATTTGAAACACAGAAGGACACATCTTAGGAGAAAAAAATAGCTCTTAGAATAGACAAGATAACAAGTCTTTCTATTGTTTTCATACATCTTTTTCATACTCGACAGTTGTCAGAATTTAGTATTACAAAATGTCTTTCTCTTCTGCATCAGTTGCTACCAATTAATACGGAATATACTGTAAACAAGAAAAGTTAATTGTTAATTTCACTTCTAAATTAGTGATTTGTTTGGTTCTATTTTCCGTGTGTCTCGAGTAACTGTACAAATCATTCTTATTCAAATATATTGTTAGATTTTAAAACTTTTTACGATGTTTTCGGAAAGTTAAACGTTGAGCAAGCGTTATTCTAAACGGCGAGCACAGGCAGCTTTCAGAAATTACACCTACAGAAATCTAAACAAGTAGACAACAAATTGACCATACTTTTCAAAACTTGATAAAATTAATCACAGTGCATGCTTAATATTTATAGCGCTTTGTGGTTGCCATGGCAACTAGAGAAAATGGCAGCTAAAGTTCAGGTTTAGTATAAATCAAAACAATGGTGTTTAAGTCATACTCAGTTCTAACTAGTCTTTCAAACTTTTTCCTAACAATCCTATTGATTTTTTGTTGTTGGATGGACCAAAACTTTTAACAAGCTCCTTTTTATGTTTGATTGGTCATTCATGGTTGATAGTTCGGTTAATATCTTCCCTCTTTCACTGTCCTCTTCATCAGAGTAACTTTTTTTGGTTTTCTAACAAGGATAATCGTTGGATTGTGTTTTTAGTTTCATTATTTGCCCATACATTCAGTGGACATTTTCATCTGACTGCATCTGTTAACACTTTTTTCATGTCTGTCAATCATTCAGTTATAACAATCCTCTTTGAGTTGCAGTCTTACAAATCTCATAAATATGCGGCTAATAAGTTCTTGATACGGTCAGCTCTGTGTTCCAGTCTAAGAAGACTTATTTCCAAATGTCCAAAGGGCAATTCCACCGCTGCTCTCGTTACGATGACCATAGGTATCAAAACCAGTCAATTTGGGGGCTGATTTGATGTATAAGTTTACTTTTATCAAATTGTAATGGTAATGAAACCAATGGATCCTCAAAAGCGACTAGCACTGTGACCCGTAGGCCTGAAGATACCTGTGAAGAGAATATGGTGAACAAATGTTCCATTTGTTGGTGTTGGAGGGGGAAACCCCCAGAAAGAGGAACGCGCAAAATTAGGTGGAGACGGAAAACTCAATTGGCAGGCCAGGCTCTGAACCTTGTCCAAAGAGTCAAGGAACAGGACAAGAAATCCAACTCGTTTTGTGGCCTCTCATGTTGGCATTTGTTATTGATTGTAACTTTTCCCGTCTCCAGATCGGGTCAAAAGTTTTATTCGGGCAACATAGTGTGGCCAAGCATAATGTAATGCGGGTAAGAGCACCAGACTCAAGCTCTAGTGTTTCTGATCAGCAGAGTGTGGGTTCGTCCCGTTCAAAGCACTTAGTTCCTTGAGCAAGATACTTTACCATAATTAATTTGTCCTTCGGATGGACATTGAGCCGTAGGTAGTGCACTTGCATTGGTAGTGCACTTAAAAGAACCCAGAACACTTATCGTAGAAGAGTAGGGGTTAACCCCAGTGTTTCTGGTTCACATAGCAAGCACCCTTGTTTACAGGTTTCCTCAGGCTTGAGCGCTACAGTGATTAAGTTCACTCATGAGCCATCCTTGGTTTCATCACCAGAAATTTATAATCATAAAAAATAGTTTGTTATATCTGTGGTCAACGTTGCGAGAATATCGGTGGAATGAACCTGAGGGTGATTGTGGGTCATAACATTTGATTCTCCTTGGAAGTATAGCTCACAGGGAACGATTTCATCCAGCAATTTTCCATCGTAATTTGTGCTCACTGAATCCGAATATTGAGTAGCACATGATAAAATTTGAATAGGAACTGATTTTGTGTGGCATTTTGCGATGCTATACATAGGAAATCGTTCGCTGGTACAGTAGTAGTTTCCTTTGGAGAACTTTGACCACCTCTACCCCCGGGCCCAATTTCATAGAGCTGCTTAAGCCCCAAAACTAGCTAAGCACATCAAAATTATGCTTACCAAAAAAGGGTTACCAGTTTAAATACCATTTCCAATGTAGCATATATGTGGCTGGTATCCTGCATAATGTTGCTCAGCAGAAATTTTGTAAGCAATATTTTCTGCTTTAAGTAGCTCTATGAAACTGGGGCCTGTTTTCTAGTCTACTGGATTTTGGATTGTCTCGAGGAACACAGGGCAGGTTGTTTCAATGTGTGAATCTCAAATCTGCTGGAAGTGCAATCTCTGTTGTTTTCTCCATGCAGGGACAGTGATAGCGGTGCCTCAAGCTGAGCCCAAGTTCCGCACTAGAGGGCACTATAAACCCAATGAATTCCTAGGCAACGTCCGAGTTTGATATCTCAAACCTGATGCAAACCGTGATGAAAAATTAATGGCAGATCCAATGTGGTGTGAAAAGGAGGGGAAACTACCCTACGATAGAAAGAGTCTGTAGAGAGAGGAATGGAAAATGGAAATCGTCATTATTATTTTATTTTTTTATCGGGGTGTCCAAAATCTGATGTAAATTGAAAAACAGGATTTTAAAAAAATTGATGCAAATTAAAATAAATGTTTTCAGATTTGCTCATTTCAAACACATTTGTACATAATTGTGAATGAAAAAGAAGGGGTCCACAAGTCGCCCATTGCTTGATCCAAAGCCCTGCCTCTTTGAGTATGGGCTGAAAGGGTGTGGTCAAGGTCGAATTGTTAACCTGCTGTACGGAAATACTGGGTTTTCATTCGTGGAATTTTGAGGTAGACTTTGTAGATTAAAATCGTTCCCCTCATGCCTTCCCTGCATTGCTTTTAAATTTGGAGCTCTTGAAATACGACGGAATGTCTTTTATTTCTGTAAATCCTGTTCTCCATCTCATCTTTTCTGTTCTCATTTTTTACTTTGCACCCATCCTCATTGAAAATACAAACCAACCTTACCCTTTGGAGAATTTGTAAAAAATTTTAAAGGCATCTAAAGGAACCCCCTTTTTATTTCTGTATTTGTTGTTTTATTTATTTACGGTGTTGGGGGTTTGGGATGGAGGTTGACTCTCCTTTTACCCATTCTGGATCTGCTTTGTTTTGATGAAAAGGTCAATGACCTCTTCTTCCAAATTTGTTTACTTTGTTGCTGGAAAAGTTCCCTGCACGAAGGCAAATGCTCCTATTTCCGGAATTGATCATGAATTGAGTTTTTCCATGTGTTGTTATATTTGAATGCCCACTGAAATGTTTACTGAAACACTTTGTTGAAAATGTCTGTGTGTGTTTATTGTTGTTTTCTGTGTGTGAAAATTCACCAGTTTCTTACTTCTTTGCATCCTTACAGGGCCACGAGAGTTGAGTTGACCAATCAAAGAGGCCATCAGCATGTGCCGTGGTCTCGCATGCAGTATTCCATCTAGATGTGGCATGTCATTATTTGTTTCTGCACTGGCACACAACCCCCGACTTATAGGGGACCATGGAGTTCCCATCCCAAATCCCAAATGTTCTCGCCATAAACAAAGCAAAACAAAATTATTCACTTGTTGACTAACAGTCTTGTACCCTAGCTCCACATTGTACTTTCACAATCTATAGATAAATAAACTTTCACAGTCTATGAGTAAAAGTTCATCAGACTAACGTGATGTACCATACTTCAAAAGAAATATCTGTCAGAACGAATTCCTCATAGTTTTCTTTCTTTTGAAACAAAAATATCACCCTAGAATGTTTTCTTACTTTATTTATTTTTTTAATTTATTTTTTTATAACCTTGTCTTATTATTTATTTCTTTTATTATTTTTCTTATTGTTTTGTTTCAATTTTTCAGAGGAGTAACTCTGAGATATTATTGTCAGTTTACACTAACACTCAGTGCTCTGGGTGTTACATAATAGTCAGTCCGTTATAAAGAACATTTGGGATGAAGGTTCTCTATGCAAGCCCCCCTCGGATAAAGGTTGTTCCTCACGATCTTGTTCCTCTACAGCTCTGCATGATTACACTGCACATGCCCAGTGTCTTCTTCTGGATCGTCTATCTGGCTGCTCACAAAGAAATTTTGAGTTTGCATGGTTGTAAATAGCGAAGTTTGTTTTAGTTCTGTTTTTATTTTAGCTATGACTTGTTCATTTTAGTAAGGCTGTTGTTTCCCTATATTGCAATGGTGCACAATGCACCAACTCTTAATTAGAGGAAGAAGAAGAAGAATGTTATAATAAAATAACTAGACATTGTGTTTGTCAAGAGACAACCAGAAAGCTTTTTTCAATACCATATTCAAGTTTATCTGACAAGAAAATTTGTCAGAAAATCATGTACTCCAAGTAATTGACAATTACAACTAAAGCTCAGTGGTTCCTGAATTGTTTTTAAAAACTCAAACCTGATTCAAACCATATCTTTTAATGCTGTCTCATATAGTTTTCCAATGGGTGAATCTAATTCTATCAAAATTTCACTCATTCTAAATAGCCTAGATTTGATATTTTCAAAAGACTTTGTCAGATTTTAGTTACAGTCGGTATCCAAATTTGGATGGCTGTTAACTTGTCAAATTTGATCTAGAATTTGAACATTGTACAATATTTAAGAGTGCAAGGCTGTTTTAGTGGCAGCGCAGGGACAGGAATACTAGTTAACTGACTTGGACAAGTCTACCAGTGCTTTGTGCAATTTTTAGTTTTGTTGTGTGTTTCGTTTTTGTCTTCTTCACGGCTTCTTGCGGCAGCTGTTTATAGGAAGTTTTAATACAAAAAGATGATAACATCTTTGCCAGTTATAAATCACTTAGCTATTTAATTAAGTACTAAATTGTAATTTTGATAAATATGTCAATTTTGACAGTTTTGTATGTGGCATTTGACAAAAATTGAAAAAGAGATAATTTAATTTTATTCACATTTGATATTGTTGTATGCTCTTTTAATTCTAATGTACCGAAAGGTGGTACAATGGCAAGGCTTCATATCATGCTTGTTTGGGCTAAGGGTGCAAAACTGAAAGGAAGAGGGGACAGGAGGTTGCCTTTTCACTCTCCGTACGACGCCATGTTTGTCTGAAGGAAAGTTCCAAAGTTTCTAAACTTCTTTAAAGATATGATGTCACAATCTCAAACATTGGTCCTATCATGGGTTGAGAGTTGTATGTGACCTGTGAACATTTCACTTGTTTGACCTCATCAATGCCATCAGGTTTCAGCAGCTGTGCAACTTTTCAGGGCCCAATTGCATGGCTCTGCTTACTGCCAAACTCTGCGCTCTGCTTACCGCCGAAATTCTGCGCTTGCGATCACCATTCTCTGCTAACTGTGCAAGCACCAAATTTTTGCGTTAGCTGTGTAAGCGACGAATGCCTAGTAACGTAGAGTACGCACATGCACAAGCAAAAGTTTCCTGCAAACCCTTGACGTAGGCGCAGAATTCCCTGCTTTCGTAAGTGCCGATTTTTTGCTTACGATAAGCAGAGCCATGAAATTGGACCCAGCTGATTTGCTCATTTTTCTGTGCCTCAGCCGTGTCACTGAAAAATGAGAAACACGGTACTTTAATTGCCTGGAAATTTCCTTCTTTTTTGACAAACTGCACTTGCATGCCTGGCAAGGGGGTTGGTTGGGAAAAGGATGTCATCTTATGTGAGACAGTTGCCATTTTTTATAGAACATGCACAGTCGGTTCCCTTTTGTTTGACATGAGGATGGTCACGTGATGTGTATCGGACAGTGTGATTGGTCGTCATGCAACCAGTTCCTTAGCCACTTGTTCATCAAAGGGGCATTTTTGTAAGTGTGTTAACACACATGTACCATGAGGTAGCGGAAAGTGGAAGTTGATTTTCAACAAGTTCTATGTGCACCCCATTTTTTCTAGTCTTAGCCACGCCCCTTTGGAGTAACTGACATGTTTAGTCCTTGCACGTTTTGTATATACTGTGACCTTCTGTCGTTGTATGTTGTAATTCGATTTGTTTTTGTGAAAAACTATGCATATATAATATTTCTTTTATTTATTTACATTTTCCATCTATGTATAAATTTTTTTTCCCATTATTTGTATGTAATGCCCCTTATTTGTTTGATCTTGGTCATAAATCTTTTAACAGCTGTGTTCTGAAATATACCTGAATATTAAACGTTGGCACTTGTTTCATTTTTGTTTCCATGACAACAAGGGTAGGTTTGAATGATGAGTATGATGCTGGGTGGGTTTGACTTTGATTTTGGAAAGCCAATTTTCGTAAACCTGGGGTATTAGAAATTGTGTATCGTGTAAAAATATATATCTTATAATATGAAATTATTTTTCCTAATATTTTGTAAATTTCACTTGTAATCATAGCATGCTGTTTACTATGGTAATTTGGATGTATTAGTTTTGCAAATTGTTTTTGCATATTTTATCAGAAATTATCAACAAATAATAAATTATTCCTTGTAATTGACAGAGTTTACTGAAGGACTGAATAAAGTAAACAATCAGAGGCTGTTCTAATAATTATCATTTCAAGTTAATAGATTATAAACATAAATAATGATAAGATCAGGGGCCGATTTCACAAAGAGCTAAGATTGATCTTAACTGCCAATTAATCTTAGTTGCCAAGCAAAGTGTGATGTCACAATACAAATCACTATGGTAATAATGACAACTCATCTTAAGATTAATCTTATCTCTTTGTGAAATGGACCCCAGGTCTCGATTTCACAAAACTCTAGTATTTATCTCAAAGGTAGGGTCATTGTTTGGTTTTTGTCACTGTAGTGCTGATTTATTGGAAAAGTTACCAAGAAAGATACAATGAAAACAACAAGTGAACGTTTCAGCTGAATACAGTGTTTCCTTGTTTACAAAACGGCAAAAAGCTGTCATGGTATTTTCACAATAGCGTAGAATCCAACCACATTTAGCGAGGTGACAGCGGGTACCAACCGCATCTCTGACCACTCACAAATGGACACCAACCCTCAGATTCTCAGATTCCAATGTTTTTTTTTAAGTGATTTCTAAACCAACGGGGGCATTTTAGACGAAGTAATTTTGCAGGACGCTGACTACCATAAACATCATAACAAGTAAGCTTTTGGATAGAAATAAAATAAATTTCTTCCAGGGTCATTACCAAAGTTTGACCCTATCTTTAAGAGGAGTTGTGAATATCACCATAGTGATTTGTATTGTGACATCACTCTCTGCTTAGCAGTTAAGATTGATACACATCTTAAGATCTATCGAAGCTCATATGAAATCAAACCCTGCCCTACTTTAATGAAGGTATTTACCTCATAGTAGTTAAGAACAAATCATAGTCTGGCATCCAGAGTATAGTGTATCTAGCCATACTATCAAAGCGCATTGCATCTCGTCATATTGCAGGCTACAATCCTTGGCGGAACTGTCTTCTCTCTCCCTCTCTCTCTCTCTACAAGAGGGGTGGTTTGGATGCCTCTTGCTTACATTACGTCCTCAAAACGTAGTGTAAGTTGGAGTAATCAATTGCATCTTATAGATGTCTTGGTGTTGGTGTTCTTAGAAGTATGCCAAGTTATAAATTCACTATCGTATCCTGTCTTGAGGGGTGTTATGCTCAAGGGAACAAACTCTCCAGGTCTCAATTAAAGCTTCAAAGCGTGTTAAGCAGACAAATCATGCTTGGCAGCAACAAGTTTCCAGCCCAAATTGCCATAAGGTGTATGGTACTTCTGCAGTATTTTCCACCCAATTTCATAGAACTGCTTAAGCATTAGGTATTGATTATCAATTTTCTGCTAAGCAAACGTGAGCAGGGCCCAATTTCCTAAAGCATAAAATACTGCTTGACAAATTTCTGGGGCACCAGTCACAACAATGCAAACTTAATGTAATTTTGGCTGGTAACCGGTTTCTGCTAAGCAATACTCTTCTGTGCCTAGCAAATTTGTGTGCTTACAGGCTTTATGAAATTGGACACAAGTCACAGATGGTATATGTTACATGGTATTTTGGCTGTTGACCTTATTCTGGTAAAAATAGCTGTGTTTCGCTAAGCAACTTGTGCTTTAGCAGCTCTACAAAACTCGGCCCAAATTTGATGTCCAGATAATTTTTTATATACTTACCCAGCACCCCCCCCCCTACCACTTTATATCAATATCTAATGATACATCCTTTATGAAAGAAAAATGTAACACTTTGAAATCATAAACTTTGGGGTTTGGGTTTTATTTTAAAACCCTGTTCCTGTGTATTAATTACATTTATGCTAACAATAATTGTAGGCGTATATTAATATGCGTGAGGTGAATACCTCTATGCCTGTATAAATACAAAATAAACAAATTGAAAATCAAATTTGAAGTGGTTTGTTTGTGACCGAGTTTCTTTTATTTCGGATTCTGACACTGTTCGCCTCGCAGAACCCAACTCCGTCAAGCTTCCCAAGTCTGCATTAAGTCACACTTTTGCTCATTCTGCTCCCCAAACCTGGAATGCACTCACTATCTCCATCAGAGAATCTGACTCTTATGCAAATTCAAGAAGTGTATAAAAGTTATTTATACCCAATCTTATGCGCTGTGTTCTTGATGTATAGACTGTGCAAGTCTCGCGCGTATTCGAATATTTGGGATCCGTTAAAGCGCGTGAGTTTGTTTCTTTCACGCGTTAAAGCAATGTACGGGGGACCACAGTGGTCCCAAAAATGTTCGAATACGCTTGAGACTTGCATGGTCTATTGGCACTTGGCAGGTACTAACATCAATTTGGGGCATGACCGCCCCCCCCCCCCCCGGAAGTAAAAGGTACAAAGTATAAACTTTAGATAAGCACAATCAGTGTGTAACCAGAAGGGGGCAGGTACCCTCCCCCCTAAACAAAATGTCTCTGTGTCCCCACTCCCCAAAACTCAAAATGCCTGGTTATGCCACTGAGCACTGTATACGTTTTTCATTTTTTAGAGGATTATCTCAAAGCCTGTTCAGCTGTTAATTTTTACAATTATTTATTTTATAATTATGGTAATTAAGATGAAGAAGTGTTACATGTCTCATAATGACCAGCTTAGTAAACTTGCCCGGCCAGGAAATGCCAGAAATGTACAATATCGCGCATGCCCAATGCATGCTTCAATTGTACTTCTCGTCCACATTGTTCTCGAGCAGGGCGTCCTTCTCTCTCCGCACTCTGCAGAAGCATGGAGGTAATCTAGTCCTACCTCCATGGCAGAAGGGTGTGGACCTCATTGGAGAGTGTTCTCCGTTAACTTCAGAGTTCCCTTGCCTCTAGAACCGAGACTGAAAGCTTGGGCTTGAGACGCTTGGGATGTGAGTAATAAAAACATTTAAGATTATCAGAGGTTACGAGAAGAAAAGACCCAGCAGATTTGCTTGTAGCTCTTCAACAACGAAGAGTCACGTCTTCAAGATGTATAAAACAGTGACGATCACGTCTCGACATTTGTATGAATATGATTTCTTCCGGATTATAGATGTATGGAATAAACTGTACCAACAGCAGCTGAGCTTAATAATTCTACCTCCATGTTTTATCTAAGAAGATCCAGGTCAATCTATTTCTTCCAGCCAAGGGAAGGACTTTACAAGAGCCAGCCGGCTCCCTTGTTCCTTCTTCGCCCCAACTGGTATTCCTGTACTGAATGGAAGAGGTTCCAGGTAAATTTTATGTGTTTGTAAGTAAGTAAAATACATCAGCTTGGGTTGTTTCTGTGGTTTTCATCATAGCACTCTTTGCAAAAATTTGTTTTGCTTCTTTTTCCCAATAAAATCAACAACACCAGTAGTAGAGGGGCCTACTAGGAAAACTAAATAATCGAATTGTTGATACACCATACTAAAATAACTCCATAACAATGTGTGGGTTTTTTTTCTGTGTGTGTGTGTGTGGTTGGGATTTTTCTTTCTTTCTTGTTAATGCTAAAATGGCATGCTGTGTTGGCTACGGGTGTCTGACGTCATGCCAGAAGTTCAAAGATTAAATCCCCCCCGCGCGCGCGCTGCGTTTCGAGACAATCGAGTGACGTCGTAAATGTTGCTATTTTGGGAACTGGGATTCCCCGAGCTGTGCAATACTTTGACTAGATCAGCGCGCAGTAAAGTCTGAGAGATTGGCGAAATTGAGAAACGCCTTTTCGTTATTCTAAACCAATTTCACTCGCCGCAACGAAGGGAGATGAACACAGAATATAGATACGACAAATATGCTGTATGATGGTTTTTAAGGTAAGAGAATTTGTCGGCAAGACACGTAGATCTACACAGTTAGTACACTGCCTGATGTGTGACAGAATTCAGGCGTTGTATTGTAGGCCGTGGTGTGTGGCTGGCCGCATATTTTGACATAAAGGTTGATGATCATGCTAAATTACAGTCAGTGCCATGGAGGTTTTTCGGCGAACCTTGAACTACGACTGATACTATGATTTTAATTTCTATACACTATTGTCTATTATAGTCTATTGTTCTAATTAACAACTTCTAATTCTATGATTAGGAACAATGATGAATATGATAACATTAACAATATAAAAATCAGGGGCTCAAGAAAACTTCATTCAATTATAAGAAAATCTGACAATTGCCATCTCTACTTCATGAGTGAAAAATGTTTGACCACAGAAATACTTTTTATGAGACCTAATAATAATATAGTACTTTCTTGTTTATATTTGCTTTAAGTTCAATTTTTGGTACGAGGTTTGGAATTGAATTTAAGCATCAAGTCAATCCCCTCATATTGAGTGTTGTTCCTTGAAAGGAGCTGTTCAATCATTGTATCAAGATCAAGATAAAGTAGTCACATAAAATTAGCAAAACTTAATGAGTTCTTTTTCAAGAACTGGAGGGCTGAGGGAGGAGTCCAGAGTCCAAAATGGCAAAATTTATGGGGTAGTTTAGCCCTGGTATTTGGTAGGACGTCTGTCTGTTGCAGTCAGTGCAGTGTCTGTTACGAACAGAGGAGTCAAGCCCACCCACTCTCTAGGGGGTAAGGGTAGTTGTGATAATATGTGGACTTTGACTAACCCTGGGCCTAATTTCATAGAGCTGCTTAACTTAAGCACAAAAACAAACTCAGCACAACAAAAACATGCTTACCAGAATAAGGTTACCAGCCAAAATACAATGCCACATGTACAATTTGTGACTGGTATCCTGCTCATTATTGTTAAGCGGGGATTTTTGAGCAATTTGTTTGCTTAAGCAGCTCTATGAAATTGGACCCTGGTTTGAGTCTGTGATCCTCCCCTGGTAATCCGTACTTTTTGCTCCATTGTTCTGACTAAACAATCTTGATTATTTGGGGGGGACAATTGCTTTAACTATTATCTATGGCAATGTGGCTAACCGATCATGTAAAACAAACACCTACAGCATTTGTCTAATGTAAACTGGCCTACACTGTTTTGTGATTTCACCCACACTACATTATGAAATGATCTTCATCAAATTTGAGTCTTGTGACAATGATAGCTTTAATGGCATCGATAAAGTGATGATGTTGAGCTCTTTTTGTTTCTACTGCAATGAAGAAGTAGTGTACAGTGTACTTGTTGCTAAAAACAAACAAAGTGGAGGTCATAGGCCTATGTCTCATGTTATTGAAGCATGTTTATATTTTAACTTTTGAAAGATATTTATGCAGTAAGGTATAACAAATTATGCATTTGAAATCACAAGACTGCCGGACTGTCCCTCTGCCCTTCCATAGCAAAACAGCCTAACTCAAAAATTGACATTTTGAGAAAAGCAAATACAGAGTTAAGCTGTTTTGCCATAAAAATGGAACGAAAGTGTAATAAAGAGGCTGAGATAGGACATGTGATATTCAGAAACCAGACAGAGTATGCCTTTAAAACTTTGACTATGGAAAAAGCGCCCTCAAATTACCCAGAAATTATCTGATATAAAAACCAAAATTTTTCGAGTTGGGCTGTTTTGCCATGGAAGGGTCGCCCTGTCTTGACTTTACTGGCCCGACACTAAAAGTCATGGGCATCTAGGCTATGGTCCAGCGTAAATTTTTTAAAGCCATTTTCTCCATGAAGTATTAGACTAAGTGATGAACAAGTGATGGGAAACATCTTTTAAGCTTGATCCAATATTTTTGTTGTTGTTTCAGATTTGATCCCTGCCTTTGAGGAAACCATTTGCACCAGGAAGTTTTATAGTTCCTCTTTCCAGTTCCACCTGAGAGATTTTCTGATACAACTCTTCAAATACCACAACAAACAAGCATCCAAGTCTGATGTGTTTCATTTAAGCATTAAATGAAATCAAGTCTTATTTCAATTTTGTTTTCAAATTGAACATAGCGTCAACTTTTCATTAACCGTAAATGCAATTGTAACAATGGCTGCTAGTAAGGAAGTTGAGATACCTGCATTAAAAACAATACTTTTCCGCATCAGCAAAGGGCTGGATGAAATGGAGTTGAAGGAATTGAAATATCTGGCTGATGATAACATCTCGAAAAATATGGCAGAAAAAATAGAGACTTCACTAGACCTGTTTAAAATCCTAGAGGAAAGAGAAAAAATTTCAGAACATAATTTAGGTTACTTAGACAATTTATTAGTACATCTGAACAGACAGGACTTGAGAAAAATTTTGGATGAGATAAAGACACCAGGTGAGAAATTTATCAGAATTATTTACTCATTTATTTATTTTGTATGTTTACAAGCAATGCTACACTGAAATGTTACCATTTATTCTGCCAATCGATGCATCAATCATATGCCAAGAAAAATGCATAGTCAACGTTGAGACAAGGGTATTTATTTACCACAGTTACTACAGTAACCTCACATAGCAGGTCTAAGTCAAAGGTTGTGTCAATTATCGGTTTTGTTATTTTATCAGGACAGGGTAAAACTCCACCACCTGCGTTACAACGTACTCTACCACTCAGAGGTCCTGGCGTCAGTGGACAGGGAAACCAACCAAAGGATTTGAAAAGCCCTGGGGATTATGCTCCCTTCTCCCCAGCTCCAAAGAACCAAAGTAATACAGAGAGAGAGATTCTTGTACCTCGTACCAAAAGTGTCTCAGAGGCTGCAGCCCCCTCCAGTGGCCAAAGTTCAACAGGATTATACAAAGTTGATGCTAATCAACCAACCAATCAAAGTAACAGACCAAACATTTTTGGGCCTGTTACACCCTCTTCTGGCCAAAGAATGACAGGCTCCCCTAACCTCCTAGATTTGCCCACCATAGAGGGCAAGCTTAAGAATATGTCTTTGCAAGATCGTTCTTCTTCAAGTCTTGATGAGGATCTGCAGACAGATTCTGCCCACAGAGTTCTTGAAGATGGCGTCTCATCCTCTCCAAGTTCGAGCCAACCTACTGTTTGGGATCTTCTTCTGAATTCGCCTCATGAACCTCAAGACAAAAAGGCAGGGATGGAAGCAGAAGTCCTATCCACAGATTACCTGATGCGGTCGATCAACAATCTGACTGAACAACAAGAAGTCAGAGATGCAAGAGCTCGAAAAGGTTCGGAGCGTCCAACATTAAGAACTTACCAGCTTGAACTTTCAGAGAGGCCATTACGAAGTTTTGAGAATCACATCATCTGTGCCCCTACTGGCAGTGGAAAGACTCTAACTGCTGCCTTCATCTGCTACCAGTACATGAGATGGTTTCAGAAAAATGTACCCCAGAAGCACTTCAAGGCTCTCTTCATTGTCCATATGCGGCACCTGACTTGGCAGCAGAAGAACAATTTTCAGCTGTACTTCCCGAATAAGCAGGACGTGAGGGTTATTGGTGAGCAGCAGAGTTTCAAAGATGCCCTAAAGATTGACGAAGAGGTGCCAGCAGTCCTGATGTTGACTGCGCAAATTTTTGTAAATGCACTGAAGTCTAATTCTATCAATATAAAAGATCTTGACATGCTGATTTTCGACGAGTGCCACCACACTGGTCAAAACCACCCTTTCAACGAGATCATGAAGACATACCTGAAACAGAAGTACAGCCAGCGCCAACACCAGGTGGGGGTTTCTGGTGGGTTTCTCCCTTTCATTATTGGTCTTAGTGCTTCTCTGGGCGTGGGTCGTGAGTTGACAGCTCTTGGACATCTTCAGACTCTTTGTGGTAACATGGATTGCAATGGGGTGGTGCGAGTTCTTTTGAACAAAGAAGAGCTGAAAATGCATGTTAACAGTCCAGATGAAGACACCATCAAACAGGTGTTACCAAGAGATGCCCACGATCGGCAGTTTGGTGACCTCTTGGAGGCAATCATGTTGGAGATTGAGAGTCAGCTCCCAGAAATAGATGAGCATCCATTGCCTTCACATGGTTCTAAGCTTTATGAGACTGAGGTCAAGAGACGTCTTATAGAAGCTGAGTCCCAGAAATCGGCCAATCGCACGGAGATCATTGTCTATATGTACTTGTATGAGTACAATCGTGCCATGATTCTCTACGATGATCTAAGGGTCAAGGATGGATTTCGACACTTGGAGGAGTTCCATTTCAGTCGATATGTTGAGGAACATCCTGACCAAGTACCGGTTGAGGAACACTGCCGGCGCCTCTTCAATGCAAATCTTGCCCGAATGAAGAGGATGGGGACTGAAGAAGGACAGCACAGTAATCACAAGCTTGGGGAACTTGCGCATGTTCTACATGAGATCTTCTCGGACAAACCCGAATCCAAAGGTACCTTTTATAAAAAGTGGGATTGGAAACTTTGCATGGTGGAGATTTAATTAAGGTTTGCTTCAACATTATTGACATGACTCTTTCTTATCAAATTTTGTGGTTCTGAAAAGAACCGGTGGATTAACGACTCAATGATTTTATCAGTATGCTCTGATCGTTTTCAGGAGAAAGTTCCTTCCTGAAATTGTTGAGTTGTTACAACACTGGGCCCAATTTCATTGAGCTGCTTAACGGCCGATTTTGTGCTTACTATGCGATTTCCATTTTATAGCACTGCTAACCATAGCACACGAAAAGGCATGCTAACCTTCCGGTGCTTACTGTATGAAATGCAAATTCTTGGTGAAGGGGCAAGCTGAGTACCTAATTTTCTTGCTAACCTGTGAAATACGCTTACGATTAAGCAAAATTTTCTGCTACAGTTAGCACAGAAATTTGCTTACCGTTAAGCAGCGCTATGAAATTGGCCCCTGGTTTTTACTAGTTACCATGGTAACTCATAAGAGAGATTTAGGTCCATGTTCATGGTGTTATCCAAACCTGTCTAGATTATCCTTTTATAAATAGTTAGTGACAGTTAATCGTAACCATTAGTAGACCATTCTGCACAGACCTACTAAACAAAGTCAAGTTATTACCAAAATGCTTTTAGATTTTTCATGTTGTAGTTGTTTACAATTCAAATTGAAACTCTTTGATCAGATTGATTTCGTCTAAAGCCCAATCCTGTCACTGTAGCATCAAACTTGGTTAAAATTACAATTTTCCATGGATACTGTATCAGAAACGAATGCTTTGTGTTTAGGAATAAATTATGAGCTGATTAACTCCTTTTCATCCATCAGGAATCATCCTTGCGACCATGAAAGTAGCTGCTACAGCTCTGGTTGAGTTCCTGAGGTCTTCAGATCTCCTCAAGGCCTTACCATGCAGGATTGAACCACTCAGGCTGGTTGGACAGGGCAACCTAGAAGACGACTGCCTGACAGAAGCTCAACAAAAGGAGGTGCTGAACAGTTTCAGAAGAGGTGAGCTGGTCTAGTATTTCCTTTTTAGTCATGCAATGCAAGGATTTGTGTAATTTTAGTCGCGCAAGAATTTTAAGAACACAGTAGTGAGACCAATTTAAAATTTGGTCCAGCAGTGGTAAGACTACTTTTCACTGTTCTCAGTCTTGGTCTGACCTCTGGGCTTAGTGTCTGACTTCTCTTGGTCTGTTTAGCTCTTAAAGACCTTCACTTTAGTGTAGACTCTAAAGTATCTATGTACAATGTAGAGGTGGAGTCTGATTGGGGCTTAAGATCTCGTCTATCAATGCGTAGGCTCAGTGCTATAAGGTCATTTATTGCAATTTTATATTCGTAGTGATCAAAAGGTCATTGTATAAAAAAATCATGATAAATTTGAAGTATAAACCAAAATCAACAAATGTTTTACTTAGAAAATGAATGTTTCTTTTTTGCCGAACAAATACTTTCAGGACTACTCATAATCAATAAACTCCATTTGCCAGGAGCTCCAAAATATGCAAAAGTAACTTTATGATATTCACACAAATTCCACTAATGACCTTATAGTTCAGACGAATTGTCTCTCTATTTCAGTATTTTTGACTTGATGGTTTGCTCTGTATTGATGAAACCTTTAACCTCATTGCCCTCTCGGCCCTGCAGATGATGGCTGTAACATCTTGGTGGCTACAGATATTGCTCAGGAAGGCCTAGACATGCCAGCTTGTAGCTTCGTCATCAGGTACAACTTTGTCAGTAATGAGATCGGCACGGTCCAGTCAAAGGGGCGAGCACGTGCAGATGGGAGCCAGTGCTTCCTCATCGTGGAAAGGTAAAGAAAGTTATGATACATACATACATAAGGCATTTATAAAGCGCCACTACATCAAGAACGCAGCGCATTAGATCAGGTAGAAATCATTGTTGATACACTTCTTGAATTTGCATAAAGAGTCTGATTCCCTGATTGAGATGGTGAGTACATTCCAGGTATGGGGAGCTAAATGAGAAAAGGTGTGACTTGATGCAGACTTGAGAAATAAGGTTATCGACAAAAATTGTCAGCAATACGACAACCAAATTAGATTTGATTCGATTTAAAATCAGTCCCATGATCAGTGAAACATGCGAAAGAAGTTTTGTACATTATGTAACTTATTGGGATATGCAAATGTGGCATGTTTAAAAAAGGAACATTTTAGAGTCACCGGGGTCCAATTTCATAGAGCTGCTTAAGTAGAAAATATTGCTTAACAACTTTCTGCTTAGCAGAAATGAGCTGTACACCAGTCACAAGTTGTACATGTGACATGGAATGTTGGCTGGTTACCCTATTCTGGTAAGCATAATTTTGTTGTGCTTAGCTACTTTTTGTGCTTAAGCACCTGTACGAAATTAGGCCCTGAACTAAGGGTTTTTGGGGCCTTGGTAATAGCGTCTTCCGAGCACTTTCAGACCTCCTACACAGTGCTACCAGGTTCTATCAAGAGCTTGTTCTTTTTCACATCAGAAATTCTCAGAATGAAAAGAGAGAGTACGAGAACCGCTCAAAGGTGGTCAGAATGGAAAAGGCGATGGAAGACCTGGAAGCTATGGTGGAATCGGATCGACTTGATAAGATCCAGGAAAAACAGGTAAGACACTGACGTTGCACTGACATTTTTGTTTCCAGTAAAGATCGATCCATTAGCTACTTGAGATTTGATTATTCAGAACATCAGAACTCGCATAAAAAGAAGCGTTTGTAGAAATGGGGAGTTCTTTCCTTAGTCATAACGATATTCTGTAAATATTATTGTTATTTTTATGTATTTCTGTTAATGAAACCGAGGATGCCTCATAAGTGAACTTAATCACTGTAGCTTGCAAGCCCGAGGAGACCTGTAAACAAGGGTGCTTGCTATTCGAACCAGAAACACTAGGGTTAACCCCTACTCTTCCATGATAAATGTTCTGGGTTGTTTTACGTGCACTACCAATCCTAGTACACTGGACCTAGGGCTTAACGTCTCATCCGAAGGATAAAGCAATTATGGTTTAGTATCTTACTTATGGACACAGGTGCCACGAGCGGAACTCAAACCCACACTCTGCTGATCAGAAACACCGGGTCTTGAGCTTGAGTCCGGTGGTTTTAAACTTCTCTGCCCTGACACCCAATCAGGTTTTCTCTTTGTGGATGAAACCTTTAACCCCAATTGCCCCCTCATTGTATGGTTTTATACGTGAAGTTGACTAAGTCTTCCTTCCTCCCCCAGGATGCACGTATAAAAGCAATCAAGAAAGCTGAAGAGCAGGAGAACCTCTTGAGGAGTATGCACAATCTTGACAATATATACATTCATTGCAAAGAATGCTCTGCCTACATTTGCAAAGCGTCAGAGCTGCGACGAAAAGGAACTGCTGGTCACGTGACTTGCATCAGTCCTGACTTCAAAACTAAGATTACAGAGATAAAGTATGGCAAACCACAGCGATATAGAGACACCGAAACAACTGGTAGGTATTGACTGACCCCTGCACTCTAACCTTCTGCCCAGGAACTGTACTTTCCGACCTTTTTCAGTCTGTTTTGAAACTGAAGACATTTTATTTATTGCCATTGTGCCAATTGAACATATGCGTTTTCAGATTGTTTTGTTCCCCTTAAAACAACTTCTGTTTGGTTTCCAATACTGTTTTTAAAAGTTCCTGCATATTTGCTTTTTCCTGTAGAAATCAAAATGTCACCAAAATAACAAAGTAGGATTTGAAACTTTGCATGGGTGAGATTTAGTCTAGTGATGTTAGCTGAAACACTATGCACATCAAATCTCTCTTTGAAAAGAACCAGCAGTGTAACAACACGATTGTTCGATCAGTATACTCTGATAGTTTTTACACTGAATGTTTTATTATCTTTCATATATCAGTCTTTGTTTAACCTGTCTGTCCGTACATTCTAAGAGATGCCTCCATACTTATTTTAATTCTTGTCTTGTAAAACTGGATTCATGGTTACTTTTAAAATTTTGCTTTTGGTTACGTGTTTTCGCAAAGTAATGCAATTAAATCTGAGTTCGAATTGAATTGAATTATCTTCAGGAGAATGCTGGACTCCGATGAAGTCTGTATTTTAAGAAGTGTGGATGTTTGAAATAGCCATCTCTCTGAATGTTTGTGTTTAACAGGTCTCATAAAATGTTCCACTTACACCTGCAAGAAAAATCTCGGAACGATGCAGAAGTTCCTGTTATTTGACCCCCCGCTTGGCTACGCACTCAAAGCAGACAGCTTTAAGATCATCTTCTCTCGCGAAGGGACTGCAAAGGTTCCAAAGCAGTGGAAGAAAGCTGGCTTTGAAATTCTCCAGGCTGAGGATGATTTCTAAAACCAGACGTTTCACCAACCTGCTTCCTAAAATCTATCATTGCGTTAGTGCAAAAACATTGTATCTCAATTTTGCAAAAAAAATATGTATCTTGATTTTGCAAAAATGTCATATCTTGCTCAAATGTTTTTTTCAGAATGTTCTCCATGCACACTGTTTTATCTGTGTGCATACTTGTTTTGTGTGTACATCCAGGTTATTTTATTAGCAAGATACGTTTAAGACGATTTCAAAATTGCGCATAACATAAGTACTTTTTTAAAAAAAATTTATGACATGACGGTATTTCACGTTTTAAACCACTAGGGAAACTGACTGCGTAAGTAAAAACCAGTTTGGGTGAACAAACACAAAATTGACCAAAAAGGGTTTTGAACGTGCGATATTCAGATTTGTGTGTCTATGTGTCTGAAAACAAAACCGCATTTTTGTTTCTTTTTATTCAGACATAAAGGAATGAAAGCTTCCTTAACAACACAAAATATTACAATTCTTAGATGAAAAATTATAGAATTACTTGTATGCCAAAAAATTTATCTTTTTATCTGCAAATTTGCCATTTCAAATCTATAATTTTTTTTAATCACAGTAAGACTAGAAAACGTAACATTTTCAACAGACTGACAGAACTTTGCGTCCATGCTTGCTTGTCTACAACTATGTCGTGCACTGTGGTCAATAGAAGTGTATACAAGAAATTTAGTCAAATTATGTATCTTTTTTGGCAATATTAAAGGCCTATTGTTATAAAAAATACAGTGACCAAATCTTGCCGCATATACACAAGGTATTTTTTTTCAGATTGGAGTTCACTTTTTAGGCTTTAACATAAAAATTTATATTAAATGGGTTAAAAGTGACATTTTAAAGTTTTGCAAAACAGTTGTCAATGGCCTCCTGTTTCGACCCAAGGTAGCAGAGTCTTTATCAAAGGCTAAAATAATGACAACACAAGCAGTCAAGTTGAAAGAACTGAAACTCCTGCCTCTCTTTTCACTTCTAGTTTCCAATTGGAAAGTAGTGATTCACTAAACTGCTTCTAAATGAAAATGTCACTTCTTTCCACTTGACTGCTTCTGTCAACTACTAGTATGGACATTTTAATGCTACATACAAGTGTGTACCTGTGAACAAAAGTGGTCAACATAATGGAGGGACTTGAAACACTCTGTGGACTTATACACGCCCACACAGTGTCATTTGCAATGTTGAGGAATAGCATTTTCCTTAAGTGTAAAGAACATCAGGAATGGCCACACAGTGACTGCAACACAAATGCGTGTGTATAATGAGGCCATTAGAAGAAAAAAAACTGCATTTTTGCTGTAGGTCCTTTAGGTTTGTAAGCAGTTTACACCAGATAATTCTATTTTCTTATTTTTAAGTTTTCGTCTGTAATAGAATACGAAAAGAAATCTATCTGCAAACTTCCAGGGCTGGGGAAATGAAAACAACTATAAAACAATGTTTATTTTGAGTCACAAATGAAGTTATAATTGTTTGTTTTTTTGTAATGGGAAATGTTTAAGAACTATTTTTCAGCAGCGAACTTACCGGGACTTTAGCGGATAAAATCCACTGCAATGTACTTATTAGGCTCAGACCAACGGCGTCGTTTGTAAACTATGAAATTTTCACCTGCAGGTGTTCCTCGCAAGATCTCAAAGTAATTTGCCAGGCAAAAAGTCGGGATACAGTCATAAGTGAAACATTGCATTGCAATTTGTTTATGCTTCATGGTTTGTGGCAAGCAAGCTTTGTCAGTGGTAATCAACTTGCGTATCCATGAGCTGTATGACATGTGGTCAGTTTAATTTATTGTCTTGTGAAATGGAAAGGGTGCTTTGATTTCACGATGAGTTTGGACCTATTGGGAAAACTAGGACATTTCTTCCCTGCCCCAAGATTTCCCAAAAGGTAGTAAAATCCACCATCATTGCCAAATTTTAGGTATAAGCCTACTTATTGTAAACATTAAATAATGACCTGATGTTTCGACCCCTAGCAGAGTCTTTCTCAAAGGCTAAAGAAAAACGGCTCCACTTATTATTGTCAGTAACTTGCCCACTCCCCCTTAAAAAGTACCGGGTTGGAATGGAGCCAAGATGGGTCCGTATTTGGGCAATTATAACCGGTTAAGAGTGACTCCTTTTGGGGGGCCGACAATCCCGTGCCAGTTAACATATTTCTAACTCTATTTCCGGTCATGTTGACCGGTAAAACGGTAAAACACTTTTTAGAATGCATATATCATGATATATTTAATTTTAGATGAATTTTGCTGATGATTTTTGTAGACTTAAATGGTCATCGTACAACAATCGAATGAATTTGTTATTGTAAATATTGATGGTCATTGTTAAACAATACCCTTAATGTTATTTTATTAAGAGTAATAATATAAATGATGTAAAGTTTTTTAACAGGCACCTCGATTTAAAATTGAGGTTTTACGCTGAAGTAATAATTGGATATAAGCTAGTGGGTTGTTAGAATGTAATGTGGGGGAGTAAATTTAAAGAAAATGCATCTATTTACGGACGTGAATCATATCATGAACTACAAAATAATGTGTAAAATAGCTGATTGATCTCCAGGTCAATGTTAATGGAGATCAGCTTTAGCTCTCTGTCAGAGCGTTCCGCCATTGATTTTTGATATTTGATTCATCCAGCCATTGTCGATCCACTGCAAGGTGATGCCTCAGCATGATGTCTCCAAATGTCTCTATTTAGTGCTTGTTGGTACCACAAAGTAGAGACATTAGGGTTTTATGCTCGGTCTGGAACCGAGTTTGCACCACACTGCCATTCATTTAATTTAACTGGCCCCATCAGACGCGGAACGCGCTGTACCTTCGCAAAAAACGCGTCTGTTTTTTAGACTCCCAAAATGGGGGACAGGATAGGCGCGTGTAAGTGCGCTGTGCGTCGTGCAATACATACGCGCATGCTGCCTGCTTCTGGCCGCGCCGCCATTGCTGTGGTTCTTATATACAGCGCAAGGTTGTGTGTACACAATTAAAAGAGATGAACAAATCGTTGTCTTTTTTACTTTGTACTCTCTATGCAAATTAAGTGTCTTCAACGATTTACACGATTTCCCTGACGGCAGGATATGAGGGTGTACAGCGTAGTACAGCGTAGTACATACTAAATATTTGCAGTTAGTAAACAGAAAGTAAATAGGCCTACTGAAACTCTGACAAACAAAACACTTGTTGATGAAGAGTTTCAGTCTATATTATTTATATGTCTGTCGCTCCACTCCACTGCCAGAAACTGTTCAAAAATCGTTGAGTAAGCGCCTTATTTGCATATCAATTGACAAAATACAACGATTTGTCCATGTCTCGCGTACAAAACCTTACCCTGCTAGCGCTGGGAGCGGCGTGCAGTGCCTATAACGGATCGGTCTATATCGGTTGATGATGTCTGAATTGTGCCCTTCTGGGCTTAGGCCTGTTTACATTTCAGTAATGGCGATAATTTTATAAAACAAACTGTTCATTCTGAAATTGAATTCGTAATTTTTCACAGAAGCTATTTTCTTGATGAAGCCTTTGTTCTGAAAAGAATATATTATTATCGTTCTATTAAACACCCCGATTAAATTAAACTAACAAGATTTATCCATGAAATTACAAAAAACCTTAGATTTAATTGCTATGTGTGTTTAACGCTTCTACTCTTGAGCTTGGGCTTAGAGTAGACGCATCTGAAATCTTATCATAATTGCAATAAGTAAAAATTGTATTTAGATTTACGGTTGCTTTAAAATGAAATGCTGTATTATTCTTACTATATTTATAGACCCCGTCCACTGACGTCAAAGAGAACGTGTGTCTGCGCATGTGCATTTTCTTTTCCTTTAAAACGAGGGATCCTATACTCCCAAAATAGGTCAACCAAGAATTTAGGTGATGACGTCAGGTGACTGGGGTCAATAAAGCACGCAGAGACTTGTAAAATAAAATATTCATATGCGGGGGAACTCCCGATAGACACAATCGGCGACTGCAGTCACATGACCAAATAGTGGGTAAAACATGTAAACAAACCAAGCTCAATAGCAACACGCAGTGAGCATGGAAACGCTTGGCTGCTTCCGAGCGCTTCTGCCTTAAGGTGGGAAGCTAGCTGCAGCCATGCTTTTGCTAGCTTCTAGCTTGCTTTGTTTACATTGTATACCCACTATGAGTCACGTGACTCCGATCACCGATTGTGTCTTTTGAAATCATGCAGACAAATTACTATATTTTGTAATAGAAATCAGTGTCCATTATTTGTTGTTGTTTTGTTGTTGATTTTTTTTTATACTGTGGATAATACACGATAGTAAATGAATGTTAGTTTCGTGTACGAACGCCACTGGGGCAAAACAGAACTTAAAAACTACAACTCAAAAGTAACAATACAATAATTTAGAAGAATTAAATATTAACAAACAAGTAAACAACGGGACTGAACTCTTGACTGAATGGTAGCTGCTGAGCAGACTGAATAACTAGCATATCTCAATAGACTTCTGGTACATTTGCATAGTGAGGAACAAATCTCTTAAATCTGTTATTTGTTGCATTTTATTTAGATTGGTCCAGGTACTGGTCCTAAGGCCCAATGATTTCATTGGATACATCACGCAGCGTTGTTTTGTTCTGCGAGTGTCCGTGTGAAATGAATGCTAGGTCAAAGGTACGTTTGCCAACATCCGGTCTGGCTGGTATCTGACGTTATTCACGAGTGTGACGTCAGATGTTCGCTCTCATTGATCTCCATTAATATTACTGGAAATCAAAGTTCCGGCTACATTGAACCATTTTATTTGTTGAATTTTATAGCGCCCTCTCTCAGCTATGATATAGGATTATATAGGATCAGCAATATTTTCTCCTATACACTAATTTTCCCACTCCATAGATGGAGTTCTTAAGAAAGTGGAGACAAATTTACAAGTGTGTAACCTCACGTTAAAATAATGTGAAATATCATTGTTTGATACTCTTTCACAGCGAAACTTTAAAAAAAATTACGTCATTGGACATACCAAAATTGGGTCTGTACACTCTAAAGAAGAATTTGTGCGTCGGTCAAAAGGTCAAATTCAATGCCGTTTTGATTGACTATTATCAAAACTCAGGAATGAGTTGAAAATTATCAGTACAAAAATGTATATGCAGACTCATAATACTTGTGACGTCAGAGGAAGTCTTAATGTTGACAGAATTCGCACCAGAAAGGGTATAACAAACACTGGCTTGTTATACCATTTTAACGTGAGGCTATAGAGACTTCCGCTTTAATAAGACTAAAAAGGAGTTGAATCATAAAAATAAACTTTGACCTCGGGTCAAATTCAACAGCAAATAGTAGTCTTTGTTAGAATGTTGCGCACCGTCATAACTTGCTGACCATCGATTCATGATGTGTCACAGTTCGATGGCATATACAGTATATAGGTCTTTATTGTTGATAAACTATAAACCCCGCTGGTTGGCATGGACGGCCGAATCTCAGCAAAACTGCCATTCGATCGTGTTAACAGATGTAACCAAGGTCAACATTTCTACAAACTTTTAATAAAATAAAAAATACTTCACATGATTGGTTGCTTTGTATCCAACAAATTCAACACTATTTTTGACTATTTGTGTAACTAGTAATGTTACAAACCGAAGCTGACTGTTTTTGCTTTGGCTTCCCATAGATTGGTTGCAATATAACGTAAATCGGCCATCTTTACGGGCAATTTGGAACACACAGTCATGCGTTTTGCGCGAGAACAGCGTGCAGCATGCGCACATTTCACAAAACTCATTGCAGGATTGGTTAGTAAACTGCGCGGCTGCGTTAATAATTTGAGTGCTTGGCGCACCTGCAAGCCAAAATGCAATTTTCCCCGTAAAGATGGCGTCTATTGGGAACTATCTATAGTTTCCAACCTTGACAAAAACTTGGGCTGTGACGTTGCAATAGAAAGGTGTATTTCAACTTACTTATTGTTCACGAATTTGTATGAAAATGAAGTGTGTTTCTTGACAGCATGAAGGTGGAAATAAAAGTACTCTCAAAAACCAAAAACAACTTTTACACGACTCCAGAGAATGTTTTTTTGGGGGGGGGGGGTTGTGGCATTTTGTTTGCTTGTTTAATTCTTTGTTTATTTGTTTCATTTGGTTGAGTTTTTTTCTTCTTCTTCTTTTTTTTTCCTTTTTTGTCCCCTTCTTTTTCTTTAAGCTCTGTAAATCTATGTAAAGAATCGACCAATGACTTTTAAAAGTGCCAAGTTCACGTTATAATTTTCATGCAGTGTTTTTAATGTAGTCAAATTGAGTGTAATGTATTCAATTTGTATTTTTCGATGACCTTGCTGAAGTACCGGTATTTATGTGTCTGTGTGAACGGATTGTTGCGAAACTACGACTAGGGAGTTTCCCGACGTATGGTGCTGCAACGTTGAAAATGTACACCGTGCGGTCCGTTGTACATTATCATAGACTAAAACGCAAACACACGTAGTGTTCACAATTTCTTTTCATTGGATTTTGTTTTTTAACCACTTTGATATGGACTTTTTTCAGAACTTAAACTTGACAAGTACCGTTTATTTTTCATTGATCAACAGCTTGATGATTCGTTGATTTTGAAATAAGTTTTATAACATTTATTGTTTGTAACCTACTGTACTAGAGACCACAAAATCCCTCAAACTGTTTTCTCGGGCATGCAATTTTTCAGTGATCGGCTGCATGATTTCCTGGTTCGTTTTTAGCTGTGGCATTGGAAACTGAAACTTTACTTGCGTGTCGGAAATTTCACCTCACTTGACAAACATGAATAAAAGGTTTCCGAATTCGAACACTAAAATAGCGATGATGTACCCGCTGCAGCGCCGTGGCTGTTTCATTGATAATGGGAGTGTCTTTCTTTGTTAACTAGCCATAGGACTTGCTTTGTTGTTTGTTTGTTGGGGTGTTGGGGTGTTTGTTTGTTTGTTTGTTTATTTGGGTGTTGGGGTTTTTGTTTGTTTGTTTGTTTGTTTGTATGTTTTTGTTTTGTTTTTGTCTTCGACAAAAACAATGATGGGAACACAAGACCAGCTTGGAACGACTTGAAAATAACCCCGACGCATTGTGGCTTCCAGCTTTGACGCATCCCTCAAAAGATAGAGATTCTCACCTACCAGTAAATGGTACGGCCAACTGATAGCTAACATTTGTGCTGCAATTATCGACGCGTGCCGGCAGCACGGGGGCGCGTGCCAGAACAAGTGCCAATCAAATCCAGTGCATAATTTTCCGCTTATTAAATCAAGGGCTGATTATTTTTGCTGGCTGCTCTTTGCCGATGAAGCCACATCCCTCTCATGAATTATTAAACGTATCTTCACTGACATGGACAGGAAGAATCTATGGGGAAAAAATACACACGTATTTCATACTGCAATTTTTCTGCCAGCAGCTCACATTTCGTAATCATTCGGCCGTGCGATTGAGTTCTCCCACTGTTTTGAATCAGAAAACAATATTGGGAGCATCGTCATCTTTTGCCATTGTGTAGTTAATCTAGAGAGAGAAAAAAACAACACTACGAGGTCAGGATATCCGTTCGCCATCTTTGCAAGGTACAGCTATACTAAGTGTAGTCAAGGTACGTGAATTTTATGCACCATGTTAGTTAAATGTTTTCGGGTTTGTCTCTGAATTGAAACTTATGGTTGAATTTTCGGTAAAAACAGTATTGTATCCTTAGGATGTGGAAATTAAGTGCATTTTAGCCATGTAAAACAATTCTGTAGGTAGAGAGCTAACGTCTTTTCCCCATGCTTTTGGTTCAATAAATTTACGAATCTATAAAACGGGTTTTTTCCAGTTTCTAGTTCGTTCACTCGTTAATTGGTCATGGAATTACACATTTCTCTCAAGTAATTTTTGTTCATTTTTTTTATTTTTTTTATTTTTATTTATGAATAGATGAGTACTAAGCAGAAGGTTGCTGTTGGTGTGTGCATTTTACTGGTCGTGGGTGGTATTATAGCAGCCATTGTGGTGACGCAGGTTACTGGAAAGTAGCTGCTGTGGATCGGGCCGGCCGGCCGGGCGATCAAAGGGCTCTCGATGAGGCCGGCAAGGAGGAGGCAGTTTTTCGTGGGGAGGCTGTTCAGCCCAAAGAAGCCGATGGAGCAGATGGGTGAAGCAAGGATGTCAAAGAAAGAGAGGTAGCCCTTTGGGGTGAACAATTAATGAACAGACGAACAAGATAAGAGAAATGGAGGTGAGGATCAACGTCTACATGAAGCCATTGAAAGGTTCTCAAGATGAAAGCCTTAGTTCATCTACAAAAAAAGACTCTTTAATTTTGTTATAAAATCCTGGGTCTCAAAGCAGATATCGTAGTCAATAGTTTTCATAGTTTTCTATATTATTATTACTATATTTTTTCTTTGTAAATATTTATTCTATCATATCTTACTCTAAAGTTATTTCACAAAGATGAAACTGGTGCAATAACTCTGCAATACACATTTTTTTTCTTTTCTTGTCTTCTTGTCATACTAGACTACATTAAAAGTTTATTTTTAGACGATGGCCTCTTGGCAATCTTGACTTGGACCATTACTAGCTTCACAAGCAGCTTTACTCACTGTAATGGAGATGCTGCCATGTTGAGAGTCCAGTTACGCGTAAAAAGATACATAGCGCATACCACACGCGCGTGGCCCAAAACACACGGTGGATCTGACGCTCCCAGCCAGAATGGTAGATATAGAGATCAACAACCTCTTCCCCAGGGTGTGTCGAGCAGTACGAGGTTGACTGCTCTCTCACCCTGGTATTGGAACATTTGCATATCCAAAAATTTTGGATACGTATGCAAATTAGAATAGTCTGGCTGAATATCGAAATTCACATCTTCGCCATAGTCTCGTGGTCCGGTACCTGATTTAGTAGCTTGTATGTATTGGAAACATGTACATGTGCTAATAATGTAATGTTGTTGTCCAATCAGGGTCCAAGTGAGGAGTTTCCATCCCAGGGTTTACTATTACAAACATGGTTGGAAATAAAGTAAACCATGGGGACGAGGTTGAGAGATCAATGAATTTGGTCAACTAAAGGGGCACTGTCGTCGTGATCACAGCGAGTCTGTGGCCAGACAGTAAATTCTGAAATTATTATCACGACGACAGTGTCCCTATAATGTGAATAATAGGGGCCTAACCAAAAAAAATAATAATGAGAGTTATCAGTTACATGTAAATGCAAAAGCCCACTTCCATGTAAATGCAGGTTTTTCTAGTTTGTACTGAAGTTAACTAAATGCAAGATTTTTAGGGTCTTATTTAAAAAATATTTTTTTTAAACCAACACCGTTATTGTAAGTCTGGTTAATTAAACTATGCGGCCTTTTCATGATTGTTGTGAGTAAAGTGTAACCTTATTGAAAACAAAATACTGTGATTTTAATTTAAAGGCAATGATTAATTACCAGATGGCGTTCGTTGTGATTTTAATTTGTGAAAGAGATGTTTTTAAAACGTCAATAGTGGAAGTCCCCAATTATTGCATTTTATTGTCGGAAAAAAGGATACAATTCCTCCACGGCACACTCAGACACAAATTATTTTGCAAGAGATGTGTCGTGGCCGAGCGGATAAGAGCACCGGACTCAAGCTCTGGTGTTTCCAACTCAGCAGGGACGTAAGGCCCCGTGTGTTGTGTAACGCACGTAAAAGATTCCAGTTATCATGATTTTTACGTCTCTGGCATACACAACGAGTATGCCACAGAAGTTCAATGTGATATCATTTAACTTCTCTGGCATACACAAAGAGATATTTACCTATCAAATTATGGGGACAATAGTTTTCGGCTCTGTGAACACACACACACAAATAGGACAGTCTTTGTGTGTGTGGGGGGCGCGTGGCTCATTTAAGCAAACTGTTTGTTATGTGTCCTTCCCAAAACACCGACAGTAGGCTTATACAAACATTGCTCAATACTTTTTGAGGCTTTGCATGGTGAGGTGGTATCAATGTTACCGCAAACCGAACATTGCTCTACTTGTATGATGTAGTCATAAATTTCATTAGGTGCAGAAAAGCAAAATCCATGCCAACATGGAATACAAATTTGACACTGAATTAGATTGGCATCTTTTAAGACTTCACATTGCGGACAAGAAGTTGATAAGTAAACAAAATGACAGCAAATTTGATGCAAGACGAATGGTCAAAAGTTTTCAAGAATTGTATATGTCAATCACCTTGTTGTTTTGACTCAATTGAAATAAAAATGGTGGATAGTGGTGTGTTAGTCAGTTAACTGAAGATAGGAAAATACATTGTAGCTCTTTATTGACTAACAAGTAGAAATAATCTGCAGAAGCTTTCGCAGAAACAACTACTTCATCTGTTCATTAGACGCGATGAAGAAAAACGTTTTCAACTAATACAGTCCACCACAGTCTAAGCAAAATGACGGTAACGAGTCAGGCCTGCGCTAAACGTCGCAATTTTGCCGTGTCGAACTCATATGATTTTCGCACGGTAAGAGTTCGGCACTTAAATCGAATCGGTGACAAACGTCGAATTTAGTCAAATAGTTTGCCGCACTTAAAGAAATTCAAAATGGCGACGCGGGAGAAAATTGCAAAAGAGTTGTTTCATAATGGCAATTCGAGCTGACATTCGTAGTTTTTTTATATTTTATTAATGACAAAATAATTGTTCCCAAGCTTAAAATGTCGTCATTCTACTATTACAACCGTTGATGAGCGGCGTTCATCGTATTTTATTTTAAAGTGACAAACAAAATCGATTATAATTCCGAAATTTACAGAATATTATGTTTGTTCAGTGTTTCCCGAATCCCATCCCCTCCGTATCAGCTACGGTACGGACAAGGAGAACGTTCACATTAAGAACAATACTCAAAAAGCATGCGTATTCGCAAAGAGCATCGCCCGACTGAGAATTCAACTCGATTCGACGCGGCAAGAGCGCGACGTTTGTCACCCGTGCAACTACCCGTGCCAGCTCTGCCGTGCTACACGGTAGTGTCGAACTTAAATCAAAAATTTGCGCTAAACGTCGCTCTTTTGTCGAATTTAATTCATCATTTTCTAACTATTTGAGTTCGACACGGCAAATGTGCGACGTTTAGCGCAGGTCTCAGTGCTGTGTAACAACAATTCACGTTTTCTTTCCAATCCACTACCAACAACCTACATGTATATCAAAACAAACTGCCTGCCCATGTTTGTCGTCCTCGCCCCGACCCATAATGCATCAGTTTCACTCTCGCAGTTTTGTTCTGCACATGAGGCGCCGTTTGTCAATATACGGGATGTCCCATAGAACACAAAAACGCCTTTTGTAACGGGGGAACCCCTGAGAAGCTGCTTCGGGTGCAAGTTTGTTTAAACTCTCATTGTGATAAGATTGGCGGAACATTGAAAAATGTATATCACATTAATTAAAGGGACCTACATGTTCAGATGGGGCTTGGCCCAAAGTCCAGCTCGTGAGTGTGGTGCAGAGGAGTAAACAGCAGATCACATCATCACAACCTACCCCCTGTTTAAACCACCATCCCTGGGCTGATAAAAGTGGATGAGGCCACTAGAGAGTGGCTACTTCACAGTACTTTGGAAGTTTAATTTGTTCTGTTCTCGACATATACGCGAGAAGAAAGAGAATATACTACATGTATTTACAAGGCAGTAAATAACGGCAGCAATGAGTGCTACATGGGCCTAGATACAGTGACAGTGTATACTGTGACCAGTCAGGCAGATGGGTTAATAGCGCATTTTGGGCATGTTTTTATCATAATTATTTAAATAATAGTAATAACAAGTTCTTATATAGAGCATTTTACAATAACGTATCAATGCGCTTTACTTTACCCTTGTCATTTGGGATAATAGCGTTCTTTTTAATCTTTCTCAGCTTCCTGGGGAGTATACAGCCCGGGCTGCCGTGGCGCTCCGAAGGCTCTTCAAACACAATATCAACCTCTACCCTCGCAGGTACCCATTTATACCCCTGGGTGAAGAGAAGTAATTATAGTTAAGCTTCTTGCTCAAGAACATCAGCGTCATGAACTGGGGATTCGAACCCACAACCCGATGACTTAACCACCAGAACTTGAATTCGATGCTCTAAACCGCTCGACCATGACACCCTGTAAACCATAGAAAGTGTTGTCAATATTATTTTTTATGGTTTACATACCAGTAAAGTTATGTGCTTGTTATTAATAATACATTGTTTGTAAACTATGAACATACAATCAACATTTATAAATCATGGTTTATAAACCATGAAAATTGAATCAATATTGTGAACAAATGTGAATTATAAACCTAAATGAATGAATGAATGAATGTCGAATGAAATGTTCCTCTAACGGTACTCTCGCTTCCGTGACGATCGATTATTCATGTAGACGTGTATATACAGATACTACAATTTATGTTGACTGTACACAGGTGCCCTGTCTCGGCACAAATAGAGCTAAGGCCTACCTCGTGTTCTCGATGATGCATGAAGTGACGCATGCGATAAGGGACGAGTGAAGAAGACTAGAACGCAAATAACGTTACAACTATTGAATCAGGCACACATACATTCATACATACGTTGAGTTTTTTGTGTGTTAATAGCGCAATTTCATTTAGACCACAGCACACTAGAAAACAGACAATAGTACTGCAAATAACACAACAAATGCACAACACAGCAATTTAGGAAAGCAACTACAATGTACAATAATATTTTACAGTTGTTCCACCGCCCTGGTTGGCTAAAGAAAAGGGTTTGTAGGCGGCAGAATGAAGAGATTTGCTGCTTGGTGTTTTCTGATGAGCGAAGTTCAGCCCTAGTTTGACCATTGGACTGATTTTCTTCTCGATAAGTGATGACAGCAGACCTTTCTATTGCAACGTCACAGCCTAAGTTTTTGCCAACCAAGGTTGGAAAATTAACTATGGAGATTCCTAAATGAAACAAAAGTATTCAAAATAGTGTTGAATTTGTTGGAAACAAGCAACCAACCACGGGGTGTGTTTCTTTTTAATTGAAAGTTTGCAGTCGTGTTGAATTTGGTCACATCATAATTATGTTAACACGACTGCATGTCTTGCGAACACTCACCGGGTTTGTTTATCGTCAATATAGAAAGATAAGGCCAGTTTTTGCTGCTTCACCATTGAAAGTATTTAATGCTAACTTGCGCCCTCTTCCGTGAACTTCCCTTAAGACGGACTTTTGAGCAAACCTGTAGTACTTTTCAGAATTTTACTAAGAGGTTATTGACAAGGTGTCACTTTCTTTCTTTTAAATGTGAATTATTTGATCGTCACTTTTTTGAAATCCTGCCGCAGAAATCTAAAAGGAGCACTATTATTATGTGTTTGTCCTTCCCCCTTCGTTTTCAAAGACTGAGCCAATTTATTAAATGTGGACTGTTTTAAAAATAATACTGTACTTATATTTCCTGTGTCGCCTGCTGGGAGTGGGATGGGTGGGGGGTGATGGTAGAAGTTACCAATGCAAACGACGCGCATTGATCTAGCGCCCTCTAGTGTCACTTACTCATAATGACGTCACATGTGGGTTGCCAAAAAAAAGTCACTTCATTCTCTCGCCGCTGGAGAAGTGGTGAATTTTCGGTTGATCCTGTTTCAGAATTTGCCGTAAATTCAGGTAATGCAATGAAAGTATGCTTTTGTCGGTAAGATTTTATTATTTTATGAATTCAGTTCTTACGTGTACGAGACTCTATTTTGGACTAGAATGTGGCGTTTCCCCGTGACAAAATCATGAAATTCGTACGGCTTCAGAATCAAAATTCAACTTCATCAGTGTTTTTTAATACTGATGATGACACTGTGAATGTGATGATGTGATACAGTGACAAACAGATGAGTGATGATGAATTTGTCATTACACTTCATTTATTGATGCTTACTAACTTGGGGATTGACTCAATTTATGTAGCCACAGTCTACTCCACAAATAAAGGTCATTATTTGTATATACATTATGATTATCATTATTTGAGGTGATTTACCTCCAATCGCCATCGCGGCGGCTGCTATACTGACACTACTGACAAGATCAGATTGACTGTAGATTGAGTGAGTGTGCAATAAATGAATGAAAAACTTATTGCTGTAAAAATATGACCCCCAGCTTTGTACAAATATATTAATAAAGGGGCACTGTTGTCGTGATCATAGTCTGCTTGTAGCTGGACATGGAAACATGAACTCTCACCCAGTTACATGATGTACATCACACACACAAAAAAAGGGTGCCGTCATCATTGTCGCACGCGCATACTGCTGTGCAGTACTAATCATAATGGTAGTTGCGATGATCGTAACCCTCCATCCTCCCGGCCACAGGCCCGAGGCCAGTGATTTTAGCTTCGGGCCAGTATCCGGACAAGCCCCGCAATCGTGTGTTTTTCAAGTGAATTATAATAATAGGCTACTTTATTGTGTAGGCCCTAATATTTTTGTGACAAAATGTCGACTAGCAATCTGATAAATATTCTTCAACTCTCTTCAGTATCGAAGTGCTACATGTACAGGTATATTAAGACAAATGAGATCAGTTTTCTCTTGGTGCTTGTGCAACTCATTTTGATTCTGGTCTTGTAAAATAAATTCTGGTCTGACAGTTAAAATTTGGAGCTACATGATACAAGCTCTGTGGTCTTGTGGATATTTCTTTCAAATTACAGCCCTGATAATCTTAGGCCTGTGGTGTAGAGACCCTGGTTGTCATTGTGCCGCCATCTTAATTTCTCTTCCATACAAATCAGTGGGACCAAACCGAGGTTGGAAGGAGAAATAGTCTGGCATCCCTTGATGAAATGAGAATTAGAACTATTTTGCCATTAGGTATTCAGGGACATTGAGTGCATCGAGTCCTCTGGGACTTGGCACATCTCCTCCAACAGGCTGTTACTCTGCAGGCATGTAGTAACACAAGCTTTCCCCTAGTGAGGCATGTCACTTTTCAGAGATTTTCCAAAATTCAAGTAGCCAGATTTTTTTCTATTAAGTAGAACATTGCCCCGCAATTACTCATTCATAGCTTTAAAAAGCTATGTACACTTGAGAAAAAAAAAAATAAATAAATAAAATAATAACAATGAAAGTTTCTCTACTATGAACCCAGTGGTTTTTTAAAACTGATGTCAAAGGAAGACTATTAACTCTGATGTTTGTGTGTGGTGTGTTATACACAATGTTTAACCCCAGCAAGGGGTCTAGCTAAGCAAAATTTCAATGCAGAACAACAGCTTAGCACGTACAGGTTACCAGCCAGGTTTACACAGATTTTACGTTACTGTTGACCAGCAAATATCATGCTGAATTGATAAATTTGTCAAGCAGCTTTTTGTTATTATAAAATGATGATATTGAACCCCGCTTCACTCTAACACCTCGCTAAAATGTCTTGTGATTAGAGATTTTGTGTGATCGGAGACCAAATTAAAACAAGAAATGTAATTGGTTTTCGTTTCCTCATCAGAGATTCATGCTAGAATTTTGAGAAAAGATGCCAAATTCAACCACCACTTTTTTACTCAATAATATTGTCTCATTAACCCAAACATTGCTTTTGGTCACAACGAGTGAAAAGTGGCGGTCGGATAAAGTGTAAACCCTGAAAGGTTTGCTAGTATGATGGCATTCTCCCTTAAAAGTGGTCTCCTGGCCTGATGTTAGCTACAGTAAAACCCCTGAGGACCAGTCGAAATTCTCTCCAAATGGCCCGGCTGGCTAGTTCAGTTTTGAAAAGCATCCGTATTTAATATGAAATATGGACGAGTGAAAACAACTTATGGACTAAGGGAATGACAAGCTTACTGATCCTGCTGGCTACTCACTGAAAAAGTTACTTGGGCAAACCCAGCTGTATAAACGCAGTTGTTTTTAAACTTGTTTTAAAGTTGTCATAATACATGTATTTGTGGTCATAAAGCCTGTCCCTGTTGTAGACAGTGTACAATCTCTGAGTGCTATAAATAAACTCAACAAATTATTTTTCTCAAAAAACTTTTCAGTCAGACAGAGCTAACCCTGTCCAACTAGAGACAATATGTAAGCAAGTTTTACATAATGTATAAATTCCATCGGAAAACCTGGTGGTTAATTTTATCAAAGAAGTAGCCTGATACTGATAGGAGTTGGGGGGGGGCAACGTTGAACAAAATGCTGTGGCATTTTTACAGCTTTTTGTAATCCTATTGATATCTATAGAATCTTTCATGTTGAATCAATGCTAACAAAAGTTTCATCATATGTAAGCAAAGAATTTTGGAGTCCAAAGGGTGTATTGACTAAGTGACCTTAAAGCGGCAAACTAAAGTGACCTTTGACCCAGGATGACCTTCTGGCAACATGTTGAGTATTGGAGAATGAACTGGTGTGAAGGTCTTTCTATTGTCATTGACTCAATGACATGTTCACATAGATTTTGTCAGTTGGGGCTAGACAATGTGGTTGGACACAAGAGAGTTGGCTAAAACCAGCTAGAACAGTAAGCTTGCTGTAAACCAATATGATAATTGTGGACAATTTGGAGTAAACAACCATTTCAGATTCTACTTTTCATAGCTTGTATCGATAAAAACTTTGTTTGAAATTAAAGTTATTTGTTAAACTTTATTTCCATCAATATGGCCCCAATTTCAGAAAAATGTTACAGGTAAGCAAATGTTTGTGCTTAACTATAAATCATAAGATTATGCGTAAGCAAAAGAAAAGTGTATTTCAAAAACGATCAAGATGATTTGACTGCACAGTGCGCTTTCACAATGTTTTCAAACCTTACATTTCAAGTCTGAACAATTTGGTACGGAGTGACATAGGAGAGGAGGATGTTGGAGGATTGAGGTCACTTGGAAGCAAAATGGCCTAAGGAGTATGGGTTTTAATCTAATCTATTAACGTGACAAAATGAAAAAACAGATTGCTTTCCCCTGCTATCTTGTACATTTTATGTGCCTTGCAGTCTTTAATCAAATAACCCATTTTGCCCCAATTATGTATGATGAAGTAGAGCTGCCACGGCCAATTTGCATCCCATTCTGTCACTCATGAAAAACGGCCTTTCGTTTTCTGTCAAATTCCTGGAGTTGAGTTTGTCTAAGACCTAATCCAACCATACATGTACACATGTACGAACCAAGTCTTTTTATAATCTGGTTTGAGTGCATTTGCACAGCACCGCTAATTAGTCAATTCCAGATGTTCAAACGAACTCATAAACTTTGATGCATTATCGCTGTCGAAAATCATCGTTGCTTGTATTTGTTTGTAAACGACATCTGCTGTGATGTTGGCTCATTTCGGGCACAAGGGTCAATTTTTTCAGAGAGATTCTTAAGCAGCACGGAGCTGCCAACTCGCCCTGATTCTGGAGAAAGTTCCCTGAAAATAAACCAATCTTTCCATGTTCTGATGAACAAATTTGACATTAACATTGATTACATGCTAATGGAAGTGCCCTATATGCAAAATGAGAATGCCCCTGTTGCCATGACTGCTAGATTAAATTCCAGGGTTGTCACCAAGCCGAAGATTCAAACAAGCTGGGAAAGAAAAAACAACTCCCTGGAAACCGTTACTCGACACTAGCAAGAGTTTTCACTTTTTAACCTGATTGTCAATAAAAGAACAATTTCAGGTACATGTAGGCTTGAATTTCTGTCATTTAAAAAAAAAAAGTTATGAGACTGTTATCCACATAAGAGTGCCTTATTTTGTCTACATGTATTTCCCCCAATTCAGTTGAATCATGTCTCAAGTAGCGGCTACAGCTATGGCTACGGCTAGATTTCTGCGTCATCATGCATTGAAGTAGAGTATGTACTTAGCAACAACAGGCAGAGCCGTAGCCGTAGCTGTCATTTCAGATATGGCCTACATGTAACCTTAGGGAGGCTGGAAGGGCAAGTAGTCTGGCCCAATTTGAATAGTAGTCTTCAATTGCTGTTGTACAGTGTACACTGGTAACAAGACAGAGAAGGTGGCTGCTTGGTCGCTGCTTGTTCAACAACAACAGCAAATTTATTCAAGGGGAGGGGTGTCGGATATATAGTCTCTTACAGAAACAGGTGTTTTTTTGGGCCGACCTGTTGTGCCAGGTAAATGATCAAGTAGTGTCACTGCATGGAATGTAACCTATCGGTTAACCTTAAACTGTCTTCCAAATCTATTGAGCTCTGTGACATTTCAGTTTCACGGATTCCACATTGATTTTGTATTTCTGGCCAGGCAGTTTTCCACACTGGATTGGTCACATATGTGTAGGTTTTCAATTTCTTTATAAATAAACGTTTGTACCTCTGTCAGTGCGTAGGCCTACTTGTTTTCCTCAATGCAATTGGGTTCATTTTAGTTAAGATGCAACCTTATTAGGGCTCTCCCCAGGGGACATTCTGGACCCACGTTTTTGAAGTTTAGCCAAAACACGCTGAATTGAAGCAAGGTCTTAAGATTTTTTTTAAACTTGATGGTTATATTTGGTTTTAAAAGCTCTACTGTGCCACCTGGGTCGTTCTAAGTGGTTTTATTTCTATGATTTTTGTGAATTTGACCTGAAGTGGCACTTCCATTGGAAAACCTTAAAGTCTTTTAAAGGGGCATCAAGGCCAAGACCAGGGGCAATGGAGGTCATGACCTCGGTGGCCTCCATGTAATTGCAGGCCTTTCCTACTGTACATGTATAAACACATTTTATGATGTACGCGTGGGCTTGTATAATTTCCTTATATTGCAGACGTATTTAATTATGTTTAAGCTGACTGTCTGCAACCATGTTAGCGGTCCTCAAATGGTGAAGGTCAAATTAATTGATGGTAAGATTAACTGTAATACCAACAAGGCAGTTAATAGTTTCATGTACATACTGCTTGTTGCTTCAAGATCTGCATATGTCATTAATGATCACTGTTTTTGTTCTCCGTAGTGAACGATGCAGAGAGTATGACCGTTCAAGAATTCCATCTATCCAACATCCTCTCGTGTGAAACCTCTTTGAATATTCATCGGAGGATCCCATTGGCTGATGTCCCCATCCCCAATGTACAGTGACCAATAGGAGAGAGCCTTCTGGTTTCCAGACTCTATTATGACTGATCGTGAGGCACTCAAAATGGCAGCAAATCCTGGCCTCGCGAACCCAGGGCCAGCTCCGACGTCCCTGCATGACCGTCTCGGCCTGTTCGCATCCCTTCACCAGACGCCGTCGCTACGGCGCATCCGAAGATTGTCCGTGCATGACCGGTCGAATAGTGACTCAAATCTGGCCCATCCAGACCTCCAGCGTTGGTCCATGTCCAGCTTAATGGTCAATAAACATGATATAACGTTAGGTCCGGATGCTCATCTCATCGTTTACTGGGATATCAAAGATAGTGTTGACGTGAATGATTGGATTGGTCTTTACCTCATTGGTGAGTATTGATTTGATTTTATAAAACATTCAACAGCACAACCGCCAATAACTTGACGAATAATATTCCTGCAAAGCAGAGGAGATGGTGAAGAAAAGTTTGATTGCAGGCCTTTTGAATTTCATCTTTGAGAGGGCAAGGCCATTTTTATTTTGCAAAGGGCACTTTCATTCAATTGGAAAATGGGAAACTTTTGAAGCGGCATCAAGGCCAAGGCCAGGGCCTCTGTGGCCTTCATGTAATTCCTAGCCTTTTTGTCAAGGCCTTCGTGGCTTGGACAGCTTCGTAGAGCCGCGATCCAAAGAGACTGGAAGGGGAGACCACGCACGCGAGTGGCGAAGCCACGAGGGTCTTTTCCAACTTGTTTGCGGTGTCTAATGTTTTTTAAAATAATTTTGCTACCCAAACGGTAGCAAAAGTCCAAACAAATCAGAAGTGACGGGTCAGCGGGTCGGCGGGTCGGTGGGTCAGCGGGTCAGCGGGTCAGCGGGTCAGCGGGTCAGCGGGTCAGCATACAATGGCGAACGTCTCGCCGTGTGTATCATCAGATACTTGTTTGTATATGAATAAAAGTAATGAATAATGCACGTTTCATATGTTATGAATAATTCATTAAAAAACAAATCGCAAACAAGTTGGAAAAGTTCCTCGTGGCTTCGCGCGCGCGGTCTCCCGTGCCAGTCGCTCCGCTGTTTACAAAGCTGTCCAGGCCACTAAGGTTATGTAATGCCAAGCTTGTCATTGCAAAGTTTGATTATTGTGGGCTCGAATCCCACCTGAGTAATATGCCTTTATTTTGTTTTTTACAGGACTCGGGGGGGGGGGGGGGGGGGGGCAGAAGAAAAGTACTGAGTATCCAGTGCTTAATACACATCGGTAATGGGTAAAAACTAAATAATATTCGTTATTCCAGATGCAAATTTAACATCTATTACAAAATATGTCTGGACAGTCTTGATGAATTGATGCAGTAAATATGTCTTAGCTATGACAGACAGACAAAAACAAAATACAAAAACTGAAAAGTCACCATTAGACAAAACAAAGTATAGATTCTACATCACAGATAAGGATTGAAGCAGCTGGAATAGACTGAGCCAAATTTGTCAGTACAGTTTAATATCTCAATGGTGACAAAGTCCCTTTCCTAGTTTTTAAGTTTTTATTTTGCGAAAATGAACCATTCGGATCTGTTGTTTGACATTTTGGAGATAAACAGTGTCAAAGTTTATAATAATAGCCGATGGGATGGAAATAAATAGTTGAACACTGACTATGTCAGTATTGTAGATTTGTTTTGTCTTGTTCCCCTCTTTGCAATAGTAGTCAGGAATGGTAAGTCTGATCTTACCAATATGTGCCAGACTTTTTTCCTTTCCAGTTAGGTTTCATTGATTCTGAAAGCGAGAAATCCACTTAAAAATTACCTGATTTGTTTACTTTTTTTGTTCTTTTAAAAAACCTTTAAAAATACGACCCTGTATTTTCAGTAAGCTGGCAATGCCAACTGTTCAGTTTGGGGAAATGTCAGAATGTATTTTAACCCTAACCCCCATTAGGGTCTCTCTACAAAGCCTGCCAAATACAACAGAATGCAACACAGTTGAAATGAGAACCATGCCAAATGCAACAAAATGCAACAAGGGATTTTGTTGCATTGTGCAGGCATGCTGTTTGTGAAAGGACTAAGCAAGGGTGTTTGCCCTGCTAAATGCAACAGTATGCACATGTGTAGTGGTGACTTGTAATTGTTAACTGTTATTATACAGTCTTTTGAATATGATTTGAATTATGATTCTTACCTAATATTACATCATACTTCTCAATACTTTCCCCATAAAAAATATTTTGAAATACCCATTATAAGTTGTTCAGATACAATAGAAGCACCCAAACCTATATGAAGTCACTTCACTGCTGAATGCAACAAATTCAGTCAAAGAATGACATCTGAGTTGACTGCCAAATGCAACAGATCACAACAATTATTACCATTTGGTGCATATTGTTGCATTTAGCATGGTTAGGGATAATAAATTCTACAACTCTGTAAACCATTCGCCAAATTGGATAGTGGCTGAACCAGAGGAAGGGGACTATGCTTCTTGAACTCTTGCCCCCCTCCCCCCAACAAAGGAGATCATACGAAATGAAAAAAAAAGGGAATTCATTTGATTTTCAAAACTTTAATTGTCTTGTGTGCATAATCTGTACACTAATTAAGACTGTTTGGAAAAAGCACTAATTTAAGGTTCAGTACTTAAAATAGAAAGCAATACATTTCTACATGTCTGCACTTCTTGCAAAAGCTTTTTTGATAAAGTATAAAGCCCCTCATCTTTTTAATCATTTATTTGTCCCTCGCATGGCCCCCCCCCTCCCCCTCCACAAAATATATGAAATGGCAATACGCCACTGAGCATGCATGTTAAATCTGATGTCTTCCCAAATTGAAAGTTTCAGTGCCAGTTTTAAAAACACACGATCAACTGTTTGTTTTTTGATTAGAACTCGATAGCCCTATGAACATTGCCCTTCATTCCCAATGCCCCCCCCCCCCCCACAAAAGCCCGCCATTCATATTTTTAGGCCTACTCCGCCATTGATTACATTAGTAACACGACCAATTGAAACAAAGTAAAATGCTGTTATGGAGTTGTTAAATCATGGTAAGTTTGTGCTTCCTAATTTACATGAACACAGGTGGACAATCACAAATCTCTTCAACATTGTCTTCATACAGAGGAACACTTGGGTAGTGGGTCTGTTGGCCAAATTGCATGGGTTTTTCATACATAGTGAATGTTGATAACAGTTGTTTTCCCGCAGTTTCCTTTGTTAAATTTGAGGTGTAATTCGCACTTTGAACACTCAGTAAAGATGTTTTATACCCAGTGCATACTATAGACTGTTTATGGGCACGGTGCTGTAAACTGGGTGATGGGTAATTTTTAATCATCTACTACAAATGTTGGGGAACGATTGTTTATTTTCTTTCTACACAGTTTACAGTTTACGCTTTTGTGCACACAGTTTGTTGATAATACATGTACTACTATTTGTGAGAAACACAGGCTGGGCAGGGTGGGGCTTGGCAGGGTGGGGCTGGGCTGTGTGAAAGACTCACTTTGGCAAACTACTTTATGTAAAGGGCTTGATGTTGGGGGTAAAATCAACAAGACCGCACGGTTTGGAAGCTCCAAATTTTACAGGATCGGAATTTATTGTTCAATCAGGGAACGATTTGGTCCCAAATTTTTGCATAGCAAAACTGCTATGCAATTTTTTTTTTTGCATAGCAATCTCAAAATATTGCATAGCAGTCCATAAATTTTGTATAGCAAATTTTAAAATGCCTAAATATTGTTGAAAATTTAACCCTGTGACACAGGTTTATTTGTGTTTTTTAAGGCTTAATTTCAGGCCAAGGCTACTTTCAGAATGTCTTATAATTAAAGAATAAGACGCTCCAAAACTTAATATGAAAAAGGCCTATTCCCTTAACTTTTTTTTGACGTGTATTAAATGCACACGGTTTTCGTAGCGTAAAAAAAAAAAAAAAAAAAAAAAAAAACTTTCCGATTTTTTTTATTTTTTTTTAAACGATCTTATCCCCCTTTTTTCTGCCCTAAATAGTACTTGTTTTCATCAACAACCATTTTCATGGATTTGTAATTTGAGAATCGGTTTTATAGAACTTCTTTTGCAATGAAATCTTCGTGTTAACGATCGATAGACGACGCACATTGAGAAAAAATTCAATGAACTTTGCCCTGCAACGCCCTCTATCGGCAAAAGTTGTCGATGCTTGAATAGCCTGAACCCAACGCTGTGTATAGTACAGAATCCACGGGCGTGCGCCGCGTTGTGCAGCAATTCTTTACTCGACTCGTGAACGTGTATGGAGTTGGAGGCTAGCCAAGCTTCCTTATGAATATGAATTTAATGACGGGCCAATCACAGCGTGCGGAATGTTGGTTAGGATGGACTTTGGACCTGCTGTTGTACTGAACAATAATACTACCATGTGTTGTGTGCGTGCGGGCGAACGTTGGCTACTCACTACCATGTGGTTAAGGGAAGTGCGTGCGTGTTTACTATGAATTGAACGATCGCGATCGCGGTCACATTAAATCTAGAAAATATCAAGACTTGCTAAACCATTTTGTGAACTTAAAAATAATCTCTCTTTGGGATTTTACAACTGTACCCCTCATTTATTGTGAAAAGGAACAATTTTTTGACTAGCCTGGCGGGCTACTAAGGGAGGGTTTTGACTCGCACGCCGCTGTTTTCACTCGCATTTGGTGACCGCTAATTTCGAACCCTACCGATGCTGCTTCCATCGACCCATCATGTGTGGGGGAATGTGGATCACAGCGCGGCGTCGTGCGCGAAATGATTGTTTCCCTTGCTCTAGTCTTAGGTTGTCGGACGTCACGCTAAATAAAAGGCAATTCCTCAAACACCCACCGCCACAGCTTAGGTAAATGTGAATCCGAAACCTTGTGGGTGTAAACTTATTTATATAACTATACAATTTAGTAAAACTTGCATCGCAAATTGCATCGCAAATTGCATCGCAAATTGTGCGATGCACTTTGTAAAATTGCATCGCAAATCGCTCCAATTGCATCGCAAAATGCGATGCGATACAAGGGAAATCGTTCACTGTCAATACCAGAATCATAATGGGTTGAACAAGCACAGAGAGAAGATTTTTCTTATTTGTCTTATGGGTACATTTCAATGCTCAACAGAATTGAAAGATGGGTATTATTTACACAGTGAAGTACTGTATCATTAATTTCATTGAAAAACGCAAGACCACGGAGCTTATACGGTCTTGAGTTTACTGGCCGGACGCTGAAACCACTGGCTTTGGGCTTACGGTGCATTGTCAATTTTGAGCTTGGATAAAACGATGGGTTTGATGCTGTTAGTATTGTATTTAACAGACAGTTTGTTGCTGTTGTTCAGATCAATTTGCATTGTGGTGTTCCTACTGTATACAAACTGCTTTCACAGAGAATTGCTGTGGGGTAGGGAAGGGCTCCAGAGAATTTCTAAAGATCGGACTACAAATTAGACAGATGTGAGAGTATTGCATTAATATTGATGTAACACGCGCATACATGTATGTGTTCATGTACATGGACCTTATTCAGAAAATAAAATTAGCTGTTGCAAACCGCTTACCAACCAAAAGGACCTACTGGTATTAAAAGCAAAACGTACTAAGTGGCGTGACCAGAACTCCGAGTTGAGACAACTTGCGATTAGAAGCCATTTTCGGTCAAAAAAAAAAAACCCAGCATGTGCGCACACAGGGTGCCAGACTAGACTGCACATTGGGTTGTGGGACTGCATTTGGACCGAAAATGGCGTCCAGCAACCACGTGACCAAAGAATACTGGTCCCTCCATGTTGTAAGGCCGTCTCCGAAACGGCGACTTCGGCTTCAGCTACAGCTAGATCAGCGCGTCTGCCAGTGTTGAAGAATAGGCAGACGTGCGCGATCTAGCCGTAGCTGTAGCCGAAGTCGCCGTTTCGGACACGGCCTAACTCTCTCAATACACAGCTCTGGGCCTGACGTCTCGACCATAGCAGAGTCTTTCTCGGGAGGCCAAGGTGCAAGTATCTTAGACTGCTACTGAGTACTTTAGCCTTCAAGAAGGACTCTGCTAGGGTCAAAGCATCAGACCAATAACTACATCAGGGTTGTCCCCAGGTTGTTTCAAAACTGTGGGGCATTCTGGACCCAATTTTTTTTTTTATGTTTGGCCGAAGCACACTGAATTGAAACAACGTTTTTGGAATCTACTGGGTGTTTATCTTGGTTTTAAAAAGCCCTACTGTGCAATCTGGAGCATTCTTTATGGTTTTCTCTCGATTTTTTTTAGAAAGAAAAAAGAGAGGAAAAACACAGGGTTTTTTTTCAATTTATGTTTTTTCTTTTGCGTATCGTCCAAAGTGTGCGCATATCAGCATGCAATTTGTGTGTATCGGCCCAATGCGCTACAAACATTATTGTACCTTCACATTTACATACATTACATTTACCACCTGATTTATGTGCAGGTAGGAGATACTGTCGACATGGTCTAGTGTCAATGCCATCTTAGATGTAGAACAGTATACTGCTAATAACGCTAATGTTACATGTTTAAATACAGTTCAGAACAGAAGTGTACATGTGGCAGCACTATGTGTGTACATGCACATGTGATGATTTGTAATTTAGATATTACATAATGGTCAATGGGAGTGAAACACAAACTCACCACAAACATCAAAAATGTTAATTAAATGTTTGCTGTACAAATACAACATTATTCTAAAATGTGAACACATAAGGCGTGTATGTGCACACACATTAATGTAAAGTGTCTACATGCATACAACATACATGTATAAACAAATTATGATTTACAATGTGTGCATTACTTGAATCAATTTATTATGCATGGGGGGAGGGGGGAGGGTGCTAGTATTGTGTAGACTTACACAGGTCTCCCGTGGGTAATGTCTGAGAACATTCCATAACTACAGCGCTTAGTGTCACTGTTGTCAAGGATGAGAAATTCAAACTTGTATCTAAACTCAGACTTTTGAAGTCTGCTTGGTAAACAATAAATTGCTATTTATAAAAACAATTCTCAAAATAAAAGAACTCATACTGTTTGATCGACTTCTCTAGCGCTGAGGATACTGTTCCCAAAAGCTCCTTGGAATCTATAACTCCAGGGGTTACCAAAAGGTGGAAATGTCATCTTTTCAACAGACATCTCAATATTCAGATCCAAGTTTCAGAGCTTTTTGTCAGCTCAGTGACTCTCATCCCTGTGGTGTTCATGTACCAAAACGTTGAGGATTCGTCTGAAATGCTGCCATATGCGGGAGAGAGAATCGCCCGAGTCAAAATTAAGCATCATGAATGCATGCACAGGGCTCAAAATTTTCACTGGACTGCAGGCCCGAGGCCAGTGATTTTAGCATCGGGCAAGTCAACTTAAGACCGGACAAGTTCAGCGGTCTTGTTACTTGGTAATATATGTTGAACAGAAAAAAATAATGTTCAAATGTTCACTTGAGTCTTATGCTTTTTCAATTCTATTGAGTAATGAAAGATACTTAATATTGTTTACCCATGAAGACAAATGCGATAAATCTTCTCTCACATGTCATCAAGCATGTTCAAATAAATACAGTCAAATGCCTGTTAAACTGTGGTGGGTAGTTTATTTCTCTCTTTTCATTTTGATTCAATTCTGGTCTTTTAAAAATATTTCTGGTCCAGTAAACATTTTGAGATACATGTACATGTACAAGTCCTGTGGTCTTATGGATTTTGTCCCCATGTTTGTGCCTTGATGTATGATTGAGCACAGCATAAAGTGTTTTCTAACCATACAATATACAAACATTCTAAAGAGACCATGTTTTTTTCTGGAGTTTTTTTTTTTTTTTTTTTTTACCAAGAGGACAGGAATGAATTTGCTCTTCCGAAAACCATGAATTGAACATGGTGCCAGGGGTCATGCCTGTTTGTACCCTGCATGTATGTACATGTGTGTACATTACAATGCAAACTGCTTTGAATTACCTTTATCACCCAAACGATTTGCAATTCAAAAATACAGAATCCACTGAGTTGTATATCATCAGTTAACTGGATCGGTGATTATGCAGTATGCACATCAGAAGTGCTAGGGTCAAGGACGGAGCAACAATTGCATTGAAGGAAAGTGTGCCAGCATTTAGGACGGACACCCGAGATCAAATATTTGTGAACGCAATTACGAAGAGCTTGTAGTGGGCCCGGTAGGTGTTGGCCAGGTTGTTGGTCTCTCTTGCCCCCTTGACTCCTGGCCTTGGTGCCCCCTTCAGTTATTTATATGCCATGATGCACTCATGAGGCAAGACATTTTACAGGCAAGCGGAATTCAAATTTATGGGTCTGCTTACTGCCGCTTGTACATGTAGCTCTCAAAATGTTTACTGGACCGCAAATTCCTTTACAATACCCGAATAATAAACACAAACAGTTAAATATATTCTGGTTTTTATTTGAACAAGCACTAAGAGAAGATTAAGAATAATCTTGTGTTGAATGCTGTATGGTTTACCAGAACATTTCGCCAGAAAGTTTACATTCACTGTCTTTTTATTAAACAGCAATATCCTGTTCATAGCCAACTGATGATCTAGCTAGAGTATTCAAAAGCTGGGGGGGGGGGGTTGTTGGGGTGGGGGGGGCAGGCTTGATTGGGAGGGTCAACCATGGTAGGACGTCCTGGTTTGATGGAATTTTTCCGGATCCTTGCCGCAACTTTTTCATTTGGCTGACAGTTTTCACAGATATGCAACTTCCTTTATACATTGTAATATTCTTATAAAAAATGTACATGTACAGTCAGTGGGAATGACTCTTGACGTCTATTTCACACTAACAGAATATACATGTAAATGTACAAGGTACATACATTATAACTTTTCAGAATTAATGCACATTATGTGTTATGATATTACGTTGACTCGTACAAAAGAATATTATCAATGTATGACATCCTGTCAGTGTGTAGGGAAAAGGAGAAGCTCAGTGCTTTTGAGTTTTTCCCTAATTGGACAGATATAACATTGAACAATGGACAGACAAAACTAGAGTACATTATACAAACTGCATAATGTAATGTTGTTCCAAGACCAATTCCCTTGTAGAGCACAGCAAAATGCTTCTCATAATGTACCAGCTGCTTCTCACAAATTGTCATTTGGTACTCGATAAATCATCCCAGTTTGTAGAAAAGACTTGTCCAGTCTAAATGTAATTTGCTTTGCAAAAGTACTGCATGAAATCATTCGCTGTGTTTGCTTGTTTTGTTCACTGTACAAAGAGTAAATAAATATTGTGTGCTGGATCGTAGAGGAAGGGCAGATTCAGAGGGAACGATTTGTGAGCGTTAAAAAGTTGACTAAACTGAATTTTAAAAAAGGAAAAGGAGGAAAAGGCCAAATTTATAAGTAGAATGAAGTAAAAGGCTAAATTTATGTGTGCTATGAATTTTAACGAAAATGCTTACATATAAGAAAAATAGTAACTTAAATACATGTAGCATTTTTGCTAAATAAATTCTGGGAAAACAAAGACCAAAAATCTATTTGAGCCAAGAAAGGGAGTTGGGGTGGGGTGGGGGATGGGCGTGAAGCTATGACCTACATGTTGACCTTACAATACCCAACCAAAGTTGGTTAGGATTCCAACAACTTGTTAACTTGTGGACAGGTAAATATGGTTGTCTCGGTATATGCTCTCGCGCAATTATACTGCTCTTGCGATATTGCTGGCTCCTGACAAGAGCAGGTCTCACACAGGGCAGCAGTCTCGTGAGAGTGTACATGAGTTTGCAAGAGAGCCGTTTTGTTTCGCTTTCACCGCGACTAACATTTTAACGACTTGCCCACAAGTCTAACAACATGTACACATGCATCCTGTAGGCCTACCACATGACTACATGTCAGTGTGGATTGTAATGTAGGCCTACAGATATATGATGAAGGGATGTTGATGTAATGTACCCATTAGCAGGGATTGAATTTGGGGGGGGGGGAACCAACAAGACCGCAGGGCTTGTATGTAGCTCCAAATATTTACTGGATTTTGTGTGCAAGGCCAGAATTGAAATGAGAAAAAGTTTAACAATTGAAACGGTTGAATTTGAAAAAAGCACCAAGACAAGATTGATCTCAAGTGTATCATGGTTAACTATTCTTCAATAATCAACAGAATTATATATTTATCAAAACGAAAGTCAACATTTGAACACAGACACAAGACTGCTGGACTTGTTTGGTCCTGAGTTTACTGGCCTGACAATAAAATTACTGGCCTCCGGCCTGCAGTCCAGTGTAAAATTACTGGCCTCCGGCCTGTAGTCCAGTGTAAAATTACTGGCCTCCGGCCTGCAGTCCAGTGTAAAATTACTGGCCTCCGGCCTGCAGTCCAGTGTAAAATTACTGGCCTCTGGCCTGCAGTCCAGTGTAAAATTACTGGCCTCCGGCCTGCAGTCCAGTGTAAAATTACTGGCCTCCAGCCTGCAGTCCAGTGTAAAATTACTGGCCTCCGGCCTGCAGTCCAGTGTAAAATTACTGGCCTCTGGCCTGCAGTCCAGTGTAAAATTACTGGCCTCCGGCCTGCAGTCCAGTGTAAAATTACTGGCCTCTGGCCTGCAGTCCAGTGTAAAATTACTGGCCTCCAGCCTGCAGTCCAGTGTAAAATTTGAGCCCTAATTAGTGGAAGTACATGTACAGTGGGAGGATACTTTGGCAGAAAATCAACTACTTTTAAGGGTGGGGGTTGGGTGTGGGCGATTGGGGGGGGGGTCTCTTGCAGCCTTTACCATGTCTGGAGTAATCAAAAGTTTTGTGTCGTTGATCTATTCATGGTCTTGTAAAACTGCGACATTAAGGAGACTTAAACAGCGGGGAAAAAAAAGTTCTTTTTTTCTAAAACACTTTGGGTAACATAACAATGATTTGCATAGAGCCTCTTAAAAGCAAAGGAAATCAAAAGAGTTCTGGACGAAATAGTTGCAGACCGGGAAGAAATATTAAGCCCCGAACTTTCTGTTATTATGACTATCACAGAGTTCCCTTCGAATACACAGGAAGTGCCATTAACTCATCAACGCTGAATTTCACTAGCCGCTCAGGCCCTATCTATAAGTTGGAACATCCTTTACAGAAAGACACTTCACGAGGAAAGTTTTAAGTGAGCAAATAAATACTGGAAGGATGTACGGAAATCACACACAATAGGAGTGGGGTGGGGGGGAAAAAATGGAGCGTAGTTTTCGGAAGAAAGCGCCGAGGGGTGGTGTGGCGAGGCGGAACAGTTCTGAAGGTAAGAGGGCGACGTTTGAGGTATTTTGAGCGAGCGATTGTCTCCGAATCGTCGGTGACTCTGCTGAGAGTTGGGGACTGGAAATCTCATAGCTCAACGAAGCGTAAATGTTTGCACAGTACATGTGTGCAATATGAAACTGAGAGAATTTCCTTGAAACTGAAGTGTGGAATTTTTTTCCTTCAAGATGTATGGTATGCAATGCATAAACTGTTTTATAGTGTACACTAGAACAATCTTCTTCTTTTTAATCTTTAAGGCAGGGTATAGATGTAGCTTTGGTAATTACTCCAAAAATGAACGACCATAGAAACTCACTTGGTAAAGAGTACTGGAGAGCTGTTGATATTATAAAACATTGTTAGAAACTACCTCCTTTCAAGTAATGCAGTTTTAGAGAAGGAGGTAATTTTCACCCAAAAATTTGAATCCGATAAAGGCTTCAGGCATCTGAAAGCACACAATTCTATGCAACTTTGATGACCAATTGAGCCAACATTTTCACAGGATTGTTATTGTATACACCAAGTGAGGATACTGATCTTTGATATTACCAAAAGTATACACTGCCTTTAATGTATGTTCTTTGTGCATACAGTGTACGCTTTGTGCAGTACATTGTACTTGTCTACCTAAATTGTGCAATATTTATGCACGGTGTGTATTTTTATACTGGAGAGAAGTGTAGCTTTTCTTGGCACGGTGTCTTAAAAGATGGGATATTACTTTTGTAATGACTCTGGGAATAAATTGTGTAATATTTATCCGAAAGCCTACATGTTGTAAAGATGAAGTAGTACTAGCTGTTCCAAACTGCTTACTACTAACCAAAAGGACCTAGGGTATGTAAATGCCCCCAAAATAGTTAGTGGCCTGACGATTCGACTCTGAGAAAGACTCTACTAGGGTCGAAACGTCAGGCCACAAACTATTTTGTTTGTTTGTAAAGATGGTAATGGTTGGAAGAATTCTGCGAAATTATTTCATCCGAAGTGTTCCTGTTGATTTAAAAAGATCAATAAAAGTACATATGTATGTCAAAACATTTGAATTGCCAAGGATCACCCGCAGGCGACTTTTGGGAATGTCCGTTGTGTCCGGTTGAACGCTGCCCTTGAAATAGCTAGAGACACCGTTGGTACCCACTGTCGCCTCGCTAAACTTGGATGGATTCGACGATCTTTCTGAAAAATTACTGTTTGACAAATCTTTGCTACATGTAGTTTCTCAACAAGTAGGTAGACATTGTTTTCAACAGAAATTTTCAAAGGTGACTTTTATGGTATCTTTGGTGGGTTATCTTGACTATAAATCAGCATTACGCTGACTGAAACCAAACAATGGCCCTACCTTTAACTATTAAACTGACACCTAACAGCCCTATAATGTATACATTACATCATCATTGGATGTGTTTTTATCAAAATGAAAGTACACTGACATGTGTACACACCTGACAAGTACATGTATTATGTTTAATGTAAATGTAGTTGATGATATTTGCAGATTTCCGTATTTGCAGATTTGGCTACGGCTACGGCTGTTGCTAAGGGTATTGCTAAGGATGTTGTATCCTTCAACACATGATGACGCGGCGGCGTGTTTCATTTTGACAGAGGGATTATTTTTGTTGTCCTCATTGAGTATGAAATCATGGAGCAGTTTGGCCTTGTTTGCCCTCCTTTGCCCTGGTCTTGGCTTTAGTGTCTTTTACCCTCCTTTGCCCTAGTCTTGGCTTTGGTGTGTTTTACCCTCGTTTGCCCTGGGGTCGATTTCACACTAAGATTCATCTTAAGATGAGTTGTCAGTATTACCATAGTGATTTGTATTGTGACATCACACTTTGCTTAGCGATTTGGAGTGATTTGGAGTTAAGATCAATCTTAGCTCTTTGTGAAATCGAGCCCTGGTCTTGTCTTTGGTGTCTTTGCCCTCCTTTGCCCTGGTCGTGGCTTTGGTGGCTTTTACCCTCCTTTGCCCTGGTCTTGTCTTTGGTGTCTTTGCCCTCCTTTGCACTGGTCTTGGCTTTGGTGTCTATGCCCTCCTTTGTCCTGATCTTGGCTTAGGTGTCATTGCCCTCCTTTGCCCGGGTCTTGGCTTAGGTGTCTTATGCCCTCCTTTGCCCTGGTCTTGGCTTTGGTGTCTATGCCCTCCTTTGTCCTGGTCTTGTCTTTGGTGTCTTATGCCCTCCTTTGCCCTGGTCTTGGCTTTGGTGTCTATGCCCTCCTTTGTCCTGGTCTTGTCTTTGGTGTCTTATGCCCTCCTTTGTCCTGATCTTGGCTTAGGTGTCATTGCCCTCCTTTGTCCTGGTCTTGTCTTTGGTGTATTTGCCCTCCTTTGCCCTGGTCTTGGCTTTGGTGTCTAGCTCCTGGAATTATACATAGGTCATCACTTCTGTTTCCCCAGGTCTTGGCCACAGTGTCTTTTCAAAGGTTTCCCATAAACTTTTAGATTTTCTATTTGAAGCACCCTGTGAAGGCGGTAAAAAGCCTTGCCCTCTCTAAAGACAAAATTCCAGGCCTGTTAGTCCCTCCAAAATATTCAAAGTTATTCAAAGAAGGTGAGAAAATGGGGAAAAGGAGAAAGCCAGGTCTGTTGTGTACAGGGTTTTCCGTTGAATTTTTCAGTAACTAGCCAGCAATCCACTGAAGCTCCGCTGTGGTTCCGCTTGTCTGCCGGTTTTTTCTCTACAAAAAATAGTTAGTGGCCTAATAATATTTGGACCCTAGCAGAGTCTAAGTTTTCGAAGGATAAACATTTTTAGGGCTTTGAGAAAGACTCTGCTAGGATCAAAACGTCACGTCGCCAACTACTTTTTGCATTTATACCATAGGTCCTTTTGGTTAGTAAGCAGTTTGCAATCGGCTAATTCTATTTTCTCAGCTTTATCTCTAGTCAGTATTTCATTTTGATAACTTTTCTGCTCTGATCTAGCCAGCCGGTATACTTTGAGAGAATTTTGACTGGTTCTCGGTTGTTTTAACCAGCATTAGGCCAGCGGACCACTGTTCAGAGAGAACTGGTTGGTAGTTTGTCAAGCATAAGAAGGTTTTCGTGAAGGAGTATGGAGACTTTCCGCAATTCTCAAGATTAGCTCTTTGGTGAACAAAGGAACTGTGAGAAGTATACCCTTGTCATGTTTGGTTTCTTTTTTCTTTTACTTTCAGGGGAAAATTCTCCGACAAATTTTCAGAGTTTCAAGAACAGAGGATTGAGTGCAACTCACAAAGGACAAATCGTCTGGCACCTGGACTCCGAGACTTGTTTTACAAAACGTGAGTTTTTACACCCTGGTTTCCATGGCAATTTATGTACTGTACACAAAGAAATGAAGTTCCCGCTGCACAGGAAATCTGCTCAAATTTGTTGTTAAGCTAGAATTTTAAAAATTTTACAATTTTATTATATTTTATTGACAGTGCTGGAAATAAAAAGTTTGGAGTCAGAACTAAAATAAAAGATGCAAATATTTCCCCCTGTGTTTAACTGTTTTTTTCAGGGCGTATACCGTGAATAAAGTTTGTGAGAACTTTGGCCTTTGCCGTTGATGCTCTTTCAAAAACTGTGTAGATTTTTCTCAGCAAAAAAAGCACGAGGAATACATTTCCAGATTTGTCAATGTACACAAATGCTTACGAAAAAGATAATTTGCTTTTAGAAAGATTGATGAGAATCTTCCAGCCCAGTCATGACAGAAAGTCATTTCCACTTAACCTTATAAGGAACTGGAAAGGCACAAATTTAGGACTTTGAGTTGGAATCGGTGTCCCCCCTTCCTCCCCCCTCCCCCTTACACATAGCTCCCCCATGGGAGCGCTGAGCTATGAATCCCAGGCATCTGTGGGTGGAAGTCAGGAAAATGGGGTATTAGCGTTAATTAGACTTTCACCTTGAACTTGTCCTTTTGGGTTGATGAGTTTAATGGGTGCTAGGTGTGGTGCAAAAATCAATTAGCGCTGTTTTTTTTCAGTAATGAGTTTTAGGTCACTCTGCTTACACCTGGTAGTGATGTCACGGCGCTGCTTAGCGCGGAGGTCTGAGCTTACAGCCAAGAGAGTTCCTCTCTTAGGGGCCATTCAGAGTAGTCAATGTTAACAAATTAAGATTTACTTTTGCTTTCGAAATTGTGGGTGGGTGGGTCACAAGAAATAACTGAAAATCAAAATTCAGAAAAATAAAAAAAAGTAACAATATAAATTAAATTAACAATTGAAAAAGAAGAAGAAAAAGTATCCAGCTGGCCAAGATTGTCAATTTAATTCCTGATAAACTACCAAGTTGTTTTTGTCTAAGCCAGAAAAAACTCTAATGAAAACAACTGATGTTGGAGACCTTTTGGTGTAAAAAATCTGTTCCATTTGAGGCATTACTTTGATCTTCAGTGTATAGATTATATTATGAAGCCATTCACTATTTTAAAAACTGAAATTTAGGGTGGGTGGGAGGGGGATGGGTCAAAACAATCTCAAAAAAAAGAAGAAAAAAAACCTGAAATCTTAATTTTTTAACATTGACAATTCTGAATGTCCCCTTAGAGTGTGCTATAAGCACAGAATTCTGTGGTAAGCAGCATCACAAAATTGGTTTTCTGTAAATGGGGTAGACACTTAAGATTGCAAATTTCCAAATCGTGATATACAGCGCAGGTGTTTCAAAAAATATCAGCGTTGGTTTTTATCAGTGAAAACAAGTTGGATTCACGTGTAGATTTCTCACTCAACAACGTGTCAAATTGTCACTCGATATGAGTAATTAAAAGGAATGCATGCTCACACCTGTGTGTACCTGTAGCCGTTGTAATCAATTAACCAGCTTGGAATTGATGGGATTTTAAGACGGGCGAGTACACGTGTTGATTAGTGTGCGGGTTTTAACCTTCAATCAACCTGTCTTTGATGAATTTAATGTTGTTAACTGTAACATGCATCTCTGGCACATTGTAGGTGTGTACATGTTATTGTTAATCAGTCTCGTTTTAGTCATGACTTTTTAAGAAACACTGATGACGCGTGACCACCACATTAATTTCAACTGTCACAAGTCCAAGCCCACGGCTAGTTATGATACCCTCGTCATAATAATAATACGCAGTTCTTATGATAGCGCTTTATCACGCTTGAGGGCCTCTCAAGGGGATCATTATTTTTTCTGCGAGGTACATGTATGGGAAGCTGTGTTTGAAATATAAGACCCATTTATAGCATCGTGTAACGGTTCACAAGGTGCTGTGACGCAATGTGCAACCAACCGTACCAGAAAACACCGGGGTGAACCCCCTCTCCAAGTAACGATAAGTGTACTGGGGTTCTTATGCCTTTTACACAACACACAGTACCTACACACACACCCTTACCGATGGTGGCTTGTGGGGTCCTGCTATTGTTGTTCTATTATTCCCTTTTCTAAAGAATTCTCCTGTGGGGTCCAGGTTCCACAAAGAATTCCCTTGTGAGGTCCATTGTTCTGTTGTGTTTTGGACCCCACAAGGATCGGTGGGTGTGTTCGCATGGCTTTACGTCCTATCCGAAGGATGAAGCAATAATAGTAACTGGCCCCTCATCTCTGAGTGTTCTGGCTAGGAAGACGTTTGATTAATGTTGAAGTCTGTGGGTTCGATTCCATTTTAAGGTGTCTGCATGACTCGGAAAGCGATCATGGAATGGCGTAGGGCAAAACTACATCCTTTAGTAGCGGAATCCGAGGATAACTTTTGAAATGTTTTCATCCACACAGCCGTTACCAGAGTTTGTTTCAAGTATTACCACGGCACGACGGGGGAGCTCCGAGCAATCACGCCAACAATCACCGTCAGGAATCCTGACGCTAGCGAAGATGACGAACCCTCCCCGGACAATGGACCATTCTTTCATATTTGCATAAGCGGTGGGTATATTTTAAAGATTTGTGCAAGCTTTGAAATATGTAATAGGGTTCTCCCCAGGTTTTTTCAAAACTGTGGTGCATTCTGGACCAACATTTTTGTTATGTTTGGCCGAGGCACGCTAAATTGAAACAACATCTTCGGAATGTTTTCTACTTGGTGTTTATCTTGGTTTTTAAAAGCTCTACTGTGCAATCTGGAGCATTCTTTATGGTCTTTTCTCGATTTGTTTGAAAAAAAAGAAAAGAAGTTTGTTTTTGGTTTTTGTTCGTATCCGCCGAAATGTGCGTGTATTGGCACGCAATTTGCGCGTATTGGTCCAATACGCTAGCTTGTACATGGAGAGAACCTTCCAACAAGCCATAAGACTGTTTATTCCGGAGAGGAGAAAGTTATTTTCTGCCTCTGTGACTGTCGTCAAAAGTGGAAAGAAGAAAACAGTTGAACCCGAAAGAAACGTGGTGTTATCATTTTGTCACAAATTAGAATTGACGTTTCCCTCGGTGGAAGCATCTAGACCGAGTACGTGATGCAATATTGACTCGGTTCACGGCCATCGGGGAGAGAGAACGGATAAAAAAGGGGGAAACGTTTCATTTAGTTGTGAGTAATTGCAACACAGGGATTTGTAAAGTTAGTTAATCTGTTGACATAATAAGCCGAGGTATTCTTGGCATGAAGTTGAAGAAGAATGTGGTTGAGCGATGTACGTAGTGCACCAGACTCAAGTACTGATGTTCTGATCAGATGGGTATGGGTTCGAATCCTGGTCTTGACACTCGTGGGTAGCCGCACACACTCACACAGCTCTGTGTTGCAGTCACTCTGGGGATATTCCTTTGGTCTGTACACTTAAGGAAAATTCTATTCCTCAACACTGCAAATAACGTTGTGTGGACGTGTGTAAGTCCACATAGTGCTTCAGATCCCTACATTATGTGGTCCTCTTTTGTTCTCAGGTCCACACTGCGTACGTAGCGCTTGCCCACACCCTCACACAGCTCTGTGTTGCAGTCACTCTGTGGATATTCCTTTGGTCTGTTCACTTTGTTCTGTTCAAGAAAAAGCATATTCTTCAACACTGTATAAAACACAGTGTGGACGTGTGTACGTCCACATAGTGTTTCAAGTCCCTACATTGGTGTGGCACACTTCATATGTAGCGTTAAAACACACAAATATTGGGGGGAAAAAGAGAAGTCTTTACACCTACTTGTTCCTCTCCCCCCCCTTCCCAAATAACAATGTCTGGTTTACACCATTGGAAATTAGAAACCTTCTGGCTCTAGCTTGGATCTTGTCTGGAGGGTTGAAACCTGTTGTGATTTAAATCTGGGTAAAAACATGCCTCATTTTAAAAAGTATTAAAAGGAGCTCTGACTCCCAGTCAAAGGTCTGAGCACACTTAATTGTTAATGGTTTTAAAGACAGTTTTGTTGCTTTTCCTGATCCGATTTAGTTTTGTACAATTTAATCATAATTGTTTATATTTTCATCTCAAGAGATTAAACATGTCAAAACTTGTTTAGATTTACATACTTAACTTTTTGTTGTTGTAATGACCAAATATTTTGTGGCTTCAGCATTGTTGTTGCTGTCCTTTAAAACACTTGTTCATTTAAACTAAGTGCGTTCCTTGTTCACTTGATCTCTACAACAGCAAACTTTAGATACTTGTGTCGTTTCGTTGTCATCTGTTTGTCAGATGTCATTTGCAGTTTCTGCTACCCTGCTGCGTTTGATGTAACGCAAACAGGTTCATGCACACAAAAAATGACCTTCCGTCTTCGGAAAGAAAATAAGGAATTAATCATTTCCTACAGTGCTGTAATTAGCTTGAATTCTTGTTTCTGAAGGAGGAAGTGAAAATGAAGAAGTTTGTTAGCCCCTGAAATTGAATTGAGGAAACCCTTCCCCCACCCTCTTAAAGCCAGTCTGCACTTCCAGAAGTCCTGATATGTCATCTTCGTAGCCGAATTCACTGAAACGTGTATGAAGCGAAAAAGGAACCATGCGCAAGTTAGCGGGAAACCAGTCAGATTTGAAGTACATTGCATGTAGCGTATCGGTTGGTGACCTTTTCCTGTTGAGCAATATTTTACAGTGCTCGTCATTTTTACGCAAATGGCCTCGTGTTGAAACAAATCATCAATCTTTTTTTGTACATTTTACAGTTTTGCACGGAAGTGAAAATTTGAGCCTTGGGCCTGCAGTTCGTGGAAACTCTTTCATACTTGTTTTTAATATCAATCAAAATATAAACCACAAGGGAAACTGACTGGGTAAATTTGAATTAATTCTGGGTTGAGCAAAGAAAAGTTGACTAGAGTGGGATTTTATATGTAGATGTGTGTTACCGCTTTTACACCCTTCCAAGTATTGGTGGTCTTTTTTTTTCCCAGTTTAATTCTAAGCTGTGTTGTAGCATTTGAAGTGAATTTCAAAAGTGTTGTGAATTTTCAAAAGTGAATTTCTCATGAATTGCGTGCTCATTCGGGTGAATTGGTTTGTAATTTAATTTTTTTCATGAAAATCGTGAAGATAAAACCATAGAGAATGCCCCAGATTGCACAGTAGGCCTTTTAAACCAAAGATAAACAGCAACATTCAGAGGACCTTGGTTCAATTCAGCTGCTTTGGCCTGCTCACTGTTCCCTTGAGGGGTTAAGTGTACACTCAACACAGGAGGGTAATTGGACCACCATCGCAGTCTATTAACCAGGGGCCCAATTTCATAGAACTGCGTTTAAGCACCAAAACTAGCGAAGCACAACAAAATTGTGCTTACCAGAATAAAGATACCAGCCAGAATATCATGTCAATGTACAATATATGACTGGTATTCTGCTTATTTTTGCTTAGTGGAACATTTGTAAGCACTTTTTTCTCCTTAAGCAGCTTTATGAAATTGGGCCCTGCAGGTTTTTCTGGGCGTTTTTTCGTGTCCAGACATATTGAATAAAACATTTCTTAGTATCGAGTGACGAAAAATCAGTAATAAAACCAGGATTGAACTGATCCCAGTGATAAATATGGTACGAGTTACCATGGAGATGACCAGGGCCTGATTCTCACAAATTTGTTAAGCAGAAACAGGTTACCAGCCGAAACACCATGTAATATATATTGTTAGAAACTGGTACTCTGCTGATTTTCTGCTTGGCATTCAAGTTTGCTAAGCAGCAATTTGTGTTGAACAGCCTTATGAAATTGTTCCCAGATGAACCGAGTGAGAGTGCGAAATTTTAAGGTTCTTTTACTCTCTTTTTTTTCTTTCTTCATTTTTTTTCTTGAAACATCAGATCTGAAAGGAATGGGGCTGAAGAAAGGAATGTTCTTCAATCCAGATCCTTACATCAAGTTCTCCATCCAGCCCGGGAGGAATCACAACCTGCCGTTGTCAGACAGTCACTACGGACAAGACCAAAGAACAACCATTGCTGAAAAAACAGTCATGCCCTCCTGGGATGATCAGGTGAGGGCGCCCTTCGAGGACACCACAAACTTGTCAGGGTCTAGCTTTATACACATGTACTGTGATTTTGAAAGTTGCAGCATGGCCAAACAAGTTATGAAATGTGATTCATTGAATGACCTGAGAACACTCATTGGGTCTGTGAACAATGTCTCTTGTTTAGCATCTAGCAAAATTCTACACAAAATTACTACTCAAAAATCTTCATTTGCTACTCAATCTTAGCATTCAGTGTGCACAAAACACGTTCCGTCTAAATATTGTTTGCATGGGACCCAAATTGGGTTCTAATTGCAAGCTGCTGCAACTCTCTCTATGTACAGCTCTGAGTTGGTGACACACTTGTGTCATGTAGTGTCATTACTTGTAGTTTGCTGTCTGAGTTGGTGACACACTTGTGTCATGTAGTGTCATTACTTGTAGTTTGCTGTCTGAGTTGGTGACATACATGTGTCATGAAGTGACATTACTTGTAGTTTGCTGTCTGAGTTGGTGACATACTTGTGTCATGTAGTGACATTACTTGTAGTTTGCTGTCTGAGTTGGTGACATATATGTGTCATGTAGTGACATTACTTGTAGTTTGCTGTCTGAGTTGGTGACATACTTGTGTCATGTAGTGACATTACTTGTAGTTTGCTGTCTGAGTTGGTGACATACTTGTGTCATGTAGTGACATTACTTGTAGTTTGCTGTCTGAGTTGGTGACACACTTGTGTCATGTAGTGTCATTACTTGTAGTTTGCTGTCTGAGTTGGTGACACACTTGTGTCATGTAGTGACATTACTTGTAGTTTGCTGTCTGAGTTGGTGACACACTTGTGTCATGTAGTGCCATTACTTGTAGTTTGCTGTCTGAGTTGGTGACACACTTGTGTCATGTAGTGTCATTACTTGTAGTTTGCTGTCTGAGTTGGTGACACACTTGTGTCATGTAGTGCCATTACTTGTAGTTTGCTGTCTGAGTTGGTGACACACTTGTGTCATGTAGTGTCATTACTTGTAGTTTGCTGTCTGAGTTGGTGACACACCTGTGTCATGTAGTGACATTACTTGTAGTTTGCTGTCTGAGTTGGTGACACACTTGTGTCATGTAGTGACATTACGTGTAGTTTGCTGTCTGAGTTGGTGACACACATATGTCATGTAGTGACATTACTTGTAGTTTGCTGTCTGAGTTGGTGACATACATGTGTCATGTAGTGACATTACTTGTAGTTTGCTGTCTGAGTTGGTGACATACTTGTGTCATGTAGTGACATTACTTGTAGTTTGCTGTCTGAGTTGGTGACATATATGTGTCATGTAGTGACATTACTTGTAGTTTGCTGTCTGAGTTGGTGACATACTTGTGTCATGTAGTGACATTACTTGTAGTTTGCTGTCTGAGTTGGTGACATACTTGTGTCATGTAGTGACATTACTTGTAGTTTGCTGTCTGAGTTGGTGACACACTTGTGTCATGTAGTGTCATTACTTGTAGTTTGCTGTCTGAGTTGGTGACACACTTGTGTCATGTAGTGCCATTACTTGTAGTTTGCTGTCTGAGTTGGTGACACACTTGTGTCATGTAGTGACATTACTTGTAGTTTGCTGTCTGAGTTGGTGACACACTTGTGTCATGTAGTGACATTACTTGTAGTTTGCTGTCTGAGTTGGTGACACACTTGTGTCATGTAGTGTCACTTAGTGTCAGGCCTCGAAATAACCCCTGGCACCCACAGCAAATGCAGTGGTGCCCTGTGCTTTTGCTGTGGTGCCCTTCGCAAAGTTCCAATACAAATTTATATTTTCCTCATAGAGGTGACCCTTACCTCGAGAGGTGCCCCTTCAAGAGCGAAGTTCAAGGCCTGTAGTGTCATTACTTGTAGTTTGCTGTCTGAGTTGGTGACATGCTTGTGTCATGTAGTGTCATTACTTGTAGTTTGCCGTCTGAGTTGGTGACATACTGTACTTGTGTCACGTAGTGTCATTACTTTTAGTTTGCCACCTGAGTTGGTGACACAGTTGTGTCACTTAGTGTCATTACGTGTAGTTTGCTGTGAAAATTTAGTGCTCTCCGATTACAATCTACCTACATGTACATGTATGTGCATGATGTGTCACTGCCTTCCCCCTCATCCAGTCCGCCTCTCTTGACATATCCTATCGGAAAAAATTGCTCCTGAAATCTTCCTGTTGATGAAGTGGTTAATTGAAACAATCTGCAACCTTGGGGCGGCTTCAGAAGCTGATTTTGTCTTCACTCGTCATCTTTGATTTGATAGCAGTGCTAAAAAAATGAGGTCTTACTTTGCTGGAAGTTTAATCTTTTTCTCCTGTAATAATTGAAACCACAATTTGTTAATTTGGTGATGATTTCTGTAGGTTATCAGTGTCTTTTAATTAACCTTCCAACTGTTGGTAAGATTTCCGAGCGAGTGGACCAGCCATTTGAAACTATTCAACCACAAGGGTTGTGTATGGTGGCACAATTTAATAAAGAAGTGATTGTTTAAGCGTTACATGCAAAGTGTTAAACTAAAAACAAAAGAGGTCCATATATAATGTGTGGTTTTGAAACACTACGTGGACTTACACACGTCCACACAGTGTTTTCACCAATGTTGAAGAATAGGATGTTTGTTAAGTGCACAAAACACAGGAATGTCCACAGAGTGTATGCAATGAAGCTGTGGGCTTAACACACAGGCCCTTGTGGGCTCTTTTACACAGGGATGTGATTTCTCCGTTTTAAACCGGAATTCCGGGGTTTTTTTGCCCCCCCCCCAAAAAAAAATAATAATAATAATATTTTTTTATTTTTTTTTTAAAGATCAAATTCATAAAAAAATGAAGATAAAAACCATATAATAACGCCCAGATTGCAGAGTAGGGCTTTTAAAACCAAAGATAAATGTTAATATTGGGCTTCATGCTCGCAAGTTTTCGAGCTCGCATGCTTTTGCTCTTTGCGCTCAGAGTTCAGGTTTTTTTCTCAACAGCCTATCACATCCCTGTTTACACAACAATGGAACAATAGACCCCCCACAAAGGCTTTCTTTGTTCAACCCGTGGAGGAGTTCGCTAGAAAAGGGAATAATAGAAGAACAACAGCAGGACCCCACAAACCTGATCCGAAAAGTTGTGTGTGTGCACACGTGTGTACAGTGTAATATGCCTTCACCTCAAAGGAATCAGCATGTTTTCAACCAAAACCACAGAGGATAATGTTAATTGGTCAGACAGTAGGAGGGTTGACCGTGTGCTGTATAGTGACTATGCATGATATCATGTGCATGCTGGCATAGTTGACATTGTATCCATCGTTCAAAACTACAGTTTGCCTTTTCTTCTTTTTTAAATATTTTTTTATAGTTAATTTCCGCGAAATAAAACCAATTAAATTGATGTTCAGGTCGCTTTAAGCAAGAATGTTATCAATTCTTGATATCTATTCGTGCCTTCTTTAAAAAGTGTGTTAAGTAAAGCGCAGTTTTTCTTGTTGCCAAGAAACACCCCGTTGGGACTAGAAGTCAACAAGAAGAGGAGCCAGAAAGTTTATTGGCTGAAGACACCAGAAATGTGATTAATGTTAACATGAAGTGGAGGAGATGCGTAGTACGTGCTACAAGAAGAAACTTGTTGGGAACACGGTAGAGGATCAAAATAAATCTCGAGATTGTTTGATCAGTGACTTGTCTCCCGTATCCGTTAAGTCAGGATTTTCGGCAGGGTGTGGAGATAGAAGGTATCCGAATGGATGGGAAGTCACTCCCCACTCCGAGGAAATGACTTCATTCCCAACAATGTCCTGCCTCGCATCTCATTTTAAATCTGTCATTCAGAGAGAGAAGGGGGGGGGGGTTAGAATAGGGGTAGATCCTATAGACTCATGAGCAGCTGTAGTAATCAATCAAGTTAAACCATTCCGAGAGTTGTTGTTGGACTTGAAGTAGTCTAAAGACAGGGGGAAACAGCTCAGTCGATTGAAGATCCTCCGGGGGAAGGGGGGTTGCTATTCTTGACTCATTTTTGCTGGGAGGAAAAAGGTTTGCAGGTTGAATTAGTTCCAGAAATTCATTGCATGTGACGGAGGGTCCCAAAGGGGGGAAGGGGGGTGTAGAGGGCTAGAGAGGGGGGCAGGTATTAAGGGGGGGGGGGGTTGTGAGGGGGTGAGTTAGTTAGAGAGTGGGTGAGTTGGTTTGAGAGTGAGTGAGTTGGTTGGCATCGGTTGGAGGGTGGAGATCAGGTTGGACGGAGGTACTATAGTTCTAGCCATGGTCAAAAGATTTTGTTCACAGGAATTGCCGTACTGTTTGGTGGAAATGTGTTGATTTTTGTGTGTGTTTGACACGGATGTTAAACTTTAGGAATCGGAACTACCCAAAAACGGAAAAGGACTGCAGAGGTGATTTATGCTTCCAGCTTATGATGATAATAAGTTGCTTCGGTGAAGTGATTTCTTTCAAGCACCCTTTGGGGTGATATTTTAATTAGATTTTTTTTTTTTTTTTCACTCAAATTATAGGAAAATAGTTTGTTTTGATAGGCCTTATTCCCCAAAATAACAGCAAGTTGCAGTTCTTGATGAGCTGCCAATGTGTTCCGTTTGCAAACGACCCGACACCTGACACTTAACCAGCACACCACGAATACCGTAATCTAATTACCGCATCCAATTAAGTGCATCTCCCTAATTCTAGTCTTCCTTCCTTCTCTACACAGGAGTTCCACTTCAAAGCCACACGGACTGACGTCCTTGAGCTGGAGCTAAAGGATAAGTTTGCGCGATCCCGTCCGATCATCAGTCGATTCCTCGGCCGGCTGGCCATTCCGATTCAGCGTCTCGTCGAGAAAGCAGCTTTAGGGTGAGTGTTCTTGTCAATTGTTCTGGATAAAGTGTTTGTAAATTCGTTTAGTCATCTAATTAGCGTGGCCATTACGGATGTTATCGAGAGAGAGAAGCTTTAAGTTGAGCAGCGTTTGAACGTGGATGAACGTTTGTGACGTCTTATGGATGATCGTTTGACTTGTCAGCCACTTCTTAGGTGAGGTGAGTGTCGGCTTTGTCTTGAAAATGATACCCTGATTTTGAAACCCATCTTCTCTTGGGTAAATCTGCCAGTGACTTGATCATCTATTTGAAACCTCGCAACCGCATGGTTTGTGTATTGTTCATTGTTAGTGTATTGTTCATTGTTCATGTATTGTGTATTGTTGATGTTCTTCCAACTTAAGTCTGATTTCCGATTTTTTGTTTTGGCCCTCATAAAATCAGCAAAATTGTTGTTAAATAGACTGAAAATTCTATAAAAGCCTAGTCAGGTCAGCTATTGTTTAAAATTTGCCCACTTTTTCCCAAGGGCCTGATATTACGCCTGATGGTAGAGCAATTCCGCACAGAACTACGTATGCGTTCACCATGTGATATCATATGCTGGTATGCATAGTGGAAACTATCCTAGTCATTTATCCATGTGGATGGTATTGAATCTTCAGACAGTAGAAGGTTTTAATGTCTGGGAAAATGATGTTTGATGTTATTGTCGGCAGAATCTGTTGCCGTTGTATCCTATTTTATTTGGCTGTCCATAGAATCTTTAGACGGAAGCAGGCATTTTGGTTCCTCAAGTGGTGAACTCCACCTACAGTTCTCAAATCTCAAAACCCAGGCCCAATTTCAACAAAACTGCTTAGCAGAAAACGATTGTGCTTACCAGGTTACAGCTTACCAGCCAAAATACCATGTCACCATCTGTAATCGGTTTCCTGCGTAAGCAGCTCTGTGAAATTTGCCCCAGCTGGTTTGAATCCAGTCTTGTAAATTTATTTCTCTCCGTTCCCCCCTTCTTGCCACACTTGCGTTCCCGTCTAGAGAGCGGACTGTGACATACAACTTAAACAAGCGTCACCCTTCGGACCACGTCAGCGGCTGTCTGACGTTCACTGTCGAGATAGAGCAGGAGGACAGTCCCGAGGGTAAGTAGGATTCAAATTAAGCTTCGACGGTCAAAGTTCATTCCCTCAAAGTACACCTTGGATGTCTCAAATTTCGAAAGATTAATTTGTTTGTGAAATTGAACGCACAATTTGTCATCGAGTACGTGCTGTCGTCGGAGTGTTGTCTGTTTTTAGCAAATTGGAAATTGTTCAGATTATTCTTAAGGAAGAGGAAGCTTTGAAATATTCAACCTGATCATGTTCTGATACAAACACTCTGTAGTAAAAGGGAATGTAAACTCATCTAGAATTGGCGTGGGTCGTGTGATTTTAGTGATTCCTGTGGTGTACAATTTGAGGAAGAGACCATGGGGCACATGCAATGGTGACGATGTGTCCAGGAACTGTAAAGGTCCAGAGGGTGGGTGGGAATTCAACAACACTCTATGACTGTGAAAGAAACCATAAGAATCACATGCACAGGAACTGACTTGTAATCTGGGTGTAAGCAGGAATTCATTAACTTCCTGCCTTGAATGCAGTGTGTATCAATAACTACCACAGGACGGCCATCTTGTTTTCGTTATTCTTATAAATATTAGAAATTGTTATTGTATTGGCACGTATATTTTCACTCACTTTGAATTTTCTATGTTTTCTTTGTAGCCCTCACCTCGAGTCCTTTTACCTTGTGTTTTGGGTGATTTTTCTTTAAAAAAAAAACCTTATAAAAATAGCAATGTAAAACAAACCAGCATTTTTTTCCAAACCTTAGCTTAGGCTCCGTCCCCGGCTTTAGGCTTCCTTTAATGTTGCAAACACTGTGTAAAACGAACAGCGCTCCAAGATTGAGGACAGAGCCAAAGCCAGACCAAAGCCAGAGCCAGAGCCAAAGCCGAGGTTTTGCAAAGGCCACAGGGCTGGAACAAAACAAAGATTGGCCCCTTTTTCAATTATTAAGTTTCAGTACTCTTTAAACATTGGTGGATACAGGGAATAAGACTAAAATGGCGTCTGTTTATTGATACAAACTGTAATGAAACCAGTGTGTTGGTTGGACTTCAATCATTTCTTGCTTTAGAGGCACTAGGCAGAGAATGTCAAAGCCGGATTTTGTTTTATCTGAATGATTGGGTTGTGAAACAGGAAACACTTAAATTCACCAGAAACAATTATTTGTTTCTTCTGCCGTGTCACTGTAAACAACGTTGTTGTCCCTCTTTGCTTGTACACAATGACACTCAGGAAACCTCGCACAGTCAGAGGTATTGTTGTCATGGTGACATCACCTTGACAAGGGATTAAAATAAACACATCCCCTGCCGAGATCATTTCTAAATTTACTCGCCCCCCCCCCTTACGTAATCAAGACCACCAGGGAAAATGTCAATTTCCATATTTCCTCTAATGTTACAGAGGGGCAAAAATGGCCTTGAATGGTGTTCTATGTAAGAGCTGTTACATAACCTTTACTTATCAACAGTATATGTCAGTACACCAGGAAGTTAGATTTATTGAAGTTATGTGATAAACTCGATCATTACATGTACGTACGTCATGGAGTTATCAGTGGGTGTACAGGAAAACCCAACTCAAAACACAAGTTCTTGTAAATTTTATTTATTTATTTTTTTTGTCACATGATTTAGATTTCGGTTCTCTGAAAGGAAGAACGTTCAAGTTCAAAGTTGGTAGCTACATGTATAACTGTAATAGCAACAATAATCATAATAAGAAGGAGTAACTATAAATAAATGAATAAATAGTGAACTTGCGGATACAACCATGTTTTAAAACTCTTTTGTGGGAGTGTTGGCTCTGAAAAGAGCCGGTGTGGTCTTGACGTTTTGAGCAGTATACTCTGCTCTTCTTCGATATGGCGTCTGGGGCCATTGCTCTTACATCTGGGGAAACTACTCCGTGGTAGTGTGCAGGGGTCGATATCGTTTGTTTCTAGTAAAAAAACAACTCTTTAGTTTTGGTGGCGTTTCCCATATAATTTGATTAGTGATATTAATTGTAAAATAATGTTCTTTCATTTGCCAAGCAGCTGATTCGGTCGTCAACGGAACTGCGGATCAACCTTTGGATCATGTGACACGATCAGCGTCTGTACCCGCCATGGCAACCTTACACGAGGACAGATCACTTGATGGTCAAGCTGTTCTTCCTCGAGCCACACAACATACGAACTCCACCAGCAGTGCTGTAGAGACCTCCAGCCATGCCAGGGCTGATCGGACGATATCGGCCCCTGCACACTACCAAGGAGTAGTTTCCCCAGGCGTAAAAGTAATGGCCCCAGACACCCCGACAGACGCCATCTCAAACCCAATCACCCAGGAGCAGCTCAGCGAGGCTGCACGAAGAACAAACACGCAGTCCATCGGGGAGATTGAGAGCATACAGTGTTCTTATGTGTTACCTGATAAAACGACAACGAATGATATCAGTGGTAAAGGGAGAGGAGGGTCGGCAAGACGCATCTCCCCAAGCAGGCCGACAGAACTGAAATTGCGTATACCTGGTTCAAAGGTCAGCAGTCTGCAGCCGGATGTCGTGGCGCCAGCGGTGGCAACCCAGACTGCTCTCTCACCGGAATTTGGGAGTCAAAACGAAGGGTTGACTATGAGTGTCAAGGCTGCATCGCCGATGACGAGAGTGCAAACGCCAGACGTAGTGGAGGATACTATGTTTCAATTAACTTTGGATGATTCAGAGAACAATTCTGAAGTGGGGGAGTCCTCTGTCCGAACTGAGAGGAGATCTAATGTGGAGACGGTCTCAAGCCGTGGGAGGAGGTCTGATGGAGAGATAGTCTCAAGCCATGGAACGCCCAACAGGCCATCTTCGGTAGACATGAGTAGTTTTTCAGGACTTAAACGCTTCACAAGTCAGCAGAACTCTGCTCTGAGTTCATCTTTGCCTTCCAAACCAACCTCGACGCTTGCTGCCGATCGTCTCCTTAGTAATGAAAACCTCGTGGCTAGGGCTCTTCTCAGCTCATCACCCTTGAGGATCCCGCCTCTGTCTAACTCGCCAAGTGCATCTCCCACCGCTTCCCCTGCCAGTCGGCGCAGGGATATCAGCGACATCTCCCTCCAGAAGGAAATCGAAGAAGAGGTCAACAGACTACGCATGCGATCGGGGACATCCATGCCATCACGTGACCCAGAAACACCAACGAATACTCCAATCGGTACCCCGCTTATTGACTCTGACATGGTTGCTCGCAGTGCACCAGAAGATAGATTACCGGGGAAGACATGCGTAGCAAGTGTTGCTCCGAATAAAAAAATGCAAGTGGTTAAGCCCTCAACACGGCAGGTGGAAGCTATCAATACTTCAGCAATGTCAGAAATTGACCTTGGACCAAGAAATAATAACAACAGCCAGACTCAGCCAGCAAACAATGAGTCACAATCTCAAACAGCTGCCGTCCCCAATGTCATCAACTTGGCAAGTGAGGGCAGTAGTAGTACCATTGAACCGCTAAGCGTAAACAGTATCCAGCACGCGGAGCCTGGTAGTGAATCGTCACCGGATGGTGCTGTGTCACAGGGTACAAGTAACCGGTCCACTACCGAGTCAGAGAGCTTTGAGTCAGGGACTAGTCAGTCCGTTGGATCAGAATCATCAGATGTGAATCCCAAAGGGCTCGATACGGGCATGGAAGCTGGCCAGTCGGCCAAAGGGGGCGCTCATCAGAATGACAACGTCTGGCAACGGAGGAAAAAATACAAGTCATCACGACCCAATCTTAGAGGTTAGTCTATAGAGATGTTGCCTGTTTTTAAACCCATCTGAAGACAATTAATTTCAAACTTGTAAGGATTCTATTTGGTTTTTGTTGTGACAGAAACATCTGTTGGTAAATTTGTATTTTGTGGCGTGTCATGGCTGAGCGGTCAAGCACACTGGACTCGAGCTCTGGTGATTCTGATCAGCTGAGTTTGGGTTTGAGTCCCGGTCTTGACACTTATGTTCTTAAGCAAGACACTTAACCATTAAAGACCGGGACTAGAATCCTCTCTCTGCTGATCAGAAACCCCAGAGCTTGAGTCCGGTGCTCTAACACCCGGTTCAGACAGGCGCTCCAGAGTTGCGCCGAACCAAATAGATTAGGAGCGACTCTAGGTCGACCCAAATAAATTTTTGGTTTTAGACAGGCGAACTTAACATAATATTTACATCAGGTTCGGCTCATGACAAGATTGACATCTGAAACCAAGACGCACTAGAGTCGTTTCGAACGACTGCAACAGTCGATCTTTCGACTTCCAGCGCGTCCAGACGCTCCTAACTGTTTCAGACATCGGACTTAATTCAGTAATTTGGTTCGGCGCAACTCTCGACCGCCTGTCTGAACCAGGTGTTAACCGCTCGGCCATGACTTGCTACCTGAAATATATTAATTTAGGAATAATAATCACTTTTCCGCAGTTAACATCACCGGGGTAACGACTGACGGTACTGACCTAGATGCAGAGAGGACCCCAACCACGCCCGTGCTTACACCACAACGAGTGACATACCAGCGCTACGAGTTACCAGCTGATGAGGAACCACTTCCTAACAGTAAGTCAAACAGAGAACCAAGGAACTCTTCATAATGACTGTATACTATACTTTAAACTTGAATTTTGTAAAAGAGGTTTTTTTCGGCAGAATTTTAGAAATAATGCTTGGGTGTTTTTTATGGATCGTCTTTTACCTTCACAAGTAGTTGAGTATAGTACAGGGTTTGCCCTTAACTTGACAAGACAGCAGGACCAGTTAGCTTGTAATTTTACCAGTCCCCCAGCTTTTTTCACCTGTCCATATTTCACATTATATAGGGATGCTTTTCAACACTGAGCTAGCAACACTGGGATTTAATGGAGACTGTTTACTTTTTGGATGCTTGATACTGTGGGAGTTCTGGATTTTAAATATCCCATCTATACAAAATACACAAACAGATGGATGGAATCATTTAGTTGAATATTATGTGTGTTGATACAGATTGGGAGGCCCGAATTGACCAGTACGGCCGGGTGTTCTACATCAACCACGTCCAGCGAACGACGACGTGGACCAAACCCAAAGTAAGCCACACTACTCAGCAGGAGCATCACGAGAGAGATTCACAGCAGAGCAGACAACAGCTCGATCGAAGGTCAGTGGATCCAGCTCTAAAACACAGCCCAAAATCTTGTTAACAACAAATAGTTTCAAATAAATTTGGGTTGAACAAAGAAAAAATTACTGGAGCGGGACTTGAACCAACAACCTCCGAATTAACGTGCCGGTGCTCTTCCAACTGAGCTATCCAGCCCTATGTTGGCGGTCTCCCTCTTTTGTCAATGTCTTTGTTCGGGGGTGCCGGTCAGAAGTCATTCATCCTTTGACTGCCTGCCTCTCTAGTCACTTTTTCTTTGTTCAACCCAAAATTGTTTAAAATTTAATTTACTCAGTCAGATTCCCTTATGGTGTATTACTTGATTATAAGCTGTTTCATTTAACTTTTTGCTTTGGGGTAAATATCAATACAATGCAGGTTTTTGTGTGCTTACTTTAGCAAAACAATACAGTAGAGGGTTTTTGTGAGCTTACTTTAGCAAAACAATACAGTATGGTTTTTTGTCCACTATAGCAGGAAAATATTTGTCAACAAAAGCGTAATTCATAAAAATTGGAAAAGGTTTGACAGTGCCTGTGCGCGTTCACAATGGATTTGTATCGTTGCGTCACTCATCTGCTTACAAGAACTGCCGTCAAGCTAGGTTGCCTTTTGCTTTGCTTATGGTTAGCAGTGTTTATAATATATAAATATTCTGCTAATGGTTGCTTTGTAAGCAGAAAGCGTCTGCTCACACGCTTGATGAAATTGGGCCCTAGTGGACTTTTCCTTTGCACTTAACCTTGATCATTGTAGTAACATTGTCTATACATTGTGTATGCACAGGTACCAGAGTATACATCGAACGCTTCAGAGGCAGGACCATGTGGCAGAAGAAAGCTCATCTGCATCAAGTAAGACATTAGGAACAATGTATATGTGAAGTTCAGGTACTAGACTAGACAATGGCGCACCGGTCGTAATATCTTCCATTCAAACATGTAGGGGCCAAACTGAGGCTGTAAGGAAATTAGTCTGGTTTCTTTTGCTTGTAATTGTAAAAACCTGTGTGACTGTCAGCATTGTAGTCAGGGAATAAGACCATTATGGCTCCAGTGCACCTTTCTGATTACATCCTGTAACCTTACCTGGCCAAAGTTTGCTAAGCAGAATTCTTCCAAAGTGCCCTCAACTAAAAGAAATTATTTTGTAAATGTTATCAGCGTCAACAGACAGTATAGCTGAGATTCAGACCCCTAGAGGGCGCCATTCATTCCTAGAAGCACCGGCAGTCAAGTTCATCACCAGACCGGATTTCTTCACCATCCTCCATTCCAACGCTGTAAGTACTTCCAGTGTTTCCTTTGATAATGCTTAAAGGGGCACACCAGCCTTTAAAAATTCATCAGAGTCTTGTGCCATTTAGGGTTGGTTTGCCAAAAATGACAAAATTTTGTGAACAAAAATCACGCAAAATTTCTGATTTACATTTTGTCTGATTTTTACTCACATAAGCAATAGCCACTTTTTAAAGTAACTTTTTACCAGGACTGTAACTTGACCTGTAATTTGACCTGCTGTGAGCCCCCAAACTGACCTCTTATAATCTTTGTGGTTGCAGGAAGCCAAACAGATGTTCCAGCGTAACTCCTCTGTCAAACATATGGTCAATCGAGTCCGTAGGGACCCTGGCAAATTCTCGGACTATCAGCATAATCGTGACTTAGTGGCATTACTCAATCTCTACGTTGATCAACAAGCCGAGTTGCCGGGGGGATGGGAGTCCAAACAAGACAAATCTGGAAAGGTGAGGTCAAAGGTCATTCGAACCTTTAGACATGTTACATAGATCTGTTGTTATTTTTTGTGGGGGGGATCTGTGTTAAAATCATAATTTTTCTTTTCCGATTAAAGAATGTAATTTTATTAAACGATTTCTATTAAAATTTGATCTTTTTGTTGCATCTTTTTAGGTATTTTTTGTTGACCACACATCCCACAGCACCACTTTCATCGACCCACGTCTTCCAGTGGAGGTCACTGACCCCACAGTAAGTCTGTTGCAAGTCCCTACCAGGGGGCGGATGCGCAGCCGGAGCGAAGGAGAGGCCTTACTGGATGGTGTTCAGGAAAATGACTTTGCTGCCGTGAGTTTTGTTCGTTTGCCTCTTAAATAAAAAGAGAAAATGTGAGAAAATAGCCTACAAGACACAGACAGAATCTGTAAATTTGATTATTTCATTACTTCCTACTCAAGCTTTGTAGTAATATCAATTCTCGCAAGTGAGAGACTGTATGCATGTTTTTTTTGTCTTGGTGATATGGATTTGTGTTCGGGGCTTTTTTCGCCGATGCAATAATTTTGTAACATCAACCTGGAGGTCCTTTGAAAGACGAGGGCCAACTTACATGACTCTGCTTCTGCAAATAAAGCTCACCGTTGTGTGCTTACAGGGTTAGCACCAACCTTCTGTGCTAGCTGTGTAAGAAAAAAATGCTTAGTAAAGTGAAGTATGCGTACACAGAAGCAAAAACTCTTTGCTAGACGTGTGAAAGTGTCAAAATGTTGTATCCTGCTTAAAATAGCTTTTTTGTGCAAAGTCTTTGCAGAAGACTGATACGATGTTTTGCAAAATTGAAATAGGACTTTCCTGCTAAATCAAGATACAATCTTTTTGCAAAATCCAAAATCAAGATACATCGTTTTTTGCCAAATCGAGAATTAACATTTTCGCAAAATTGAGATACAACGAGATATGAGGCCGCACGGTTTAAAGTCTTGACTTGTGATTTTGATTCCAGGGGGCGACATCGGGACACGGCAAGAACAAGTCAGGTCCACCTGTACAACCCAGACCCAAGGAGACTCTGAGACCTGATCCAGCCAAAGGCAAAGATGAAGCAGTTCCACTTGGTAGGAAAGTTCTTCTCTGGCATGATTTTCAAACGTTCCCTGCGGCACTTTTATCCCATGGTTGTAAAGATCCTAGATTAATTCTGTACTTCCGTTGTTGGGTTGGGTTCTAACTTTCGCCCCTTTGCACCAAAGGGCCATGTTGGTTTCTGTATTTTTATTATCATTATTATTGATTAATATTATTATTGTTATGCATCTCTGGTAATGAAATTATGGAACCCTCGTAAGTTCCTTATGCTGTAACCCCTAGGCCTGAAGATACATGTGTTAAGAAGATGTTTAAGAAATCTCAGTGTTAGATTTGGGAGGACAACCCCAACTTGGGGGGGGGGGGTAACCCACACAATCAGAGACTGAAAGGTCAGTTGACATGCAAGGCTACGGACCGAGTGGGAGTCGAACTGTGGTCCAAAAGAGGTGAAAGGGAGAGGGAGAAACCGCTGACCCAACCTGAATGATTTTTGAAGAACCATATTCTGGTCTTTCTTGTAGCATACAATGAGAAGGTGGTGGCGTTCTTGAGACAGCCCAACATCATCGACATCTTGAAGGAAAGACAGGAAGATCTCAGCACAAACACCAAACTCAGGTACTAACAAAAATACAACTAAACTGATGTACCTCCAAAGAGGTCAACATGGAGCTGGTTCAGGTGATAACCTTAAGTCGATTTGCCATTTCATTCATGCAGAATTGACTCATCAAACTAGTTAGCTCCTGGCAACGAGGGCGACATGATGGGCAAATTAAATGTGTAGGCTCATCATGTTCATTTTCTTTTATTTCTCAACATAAGAAATATTAGAGGATATGAAAGTTTTATCTATGTATATCTAAATGTGCCTAAAGGGAAGGTGTACGTTTGGTAATCTCTCTTAAAATTAATGGCAATGAAAACTTACTTGGCTAGAAGCTTACATCAGCTTTTGAGAGTAAAAAGCATTTTGAAAAACATTTCACTCCGAAGTGATGTGGTTATATAAAAAGATATCACATTTTATCCCCCAAAATTTGAATCTGAGAAGCCTTACTGTCAGAAACGTTTCTCAGATTGTGTATTCCTATTAGGGATTATTCTTCCTGCGTTGACATATTCGCTCCGGATTTTTGGCAATATCTAAAAATACGCGACCACCTTTTGAAATGAAATTCTCACAGGTTAGTTTTATTGTGTATATCTACATTTATATTGGATTAAAAAGATCGAACGGTTCCGAAAACCCCAAGGTATACTTTGCCTTTATACCTAAAAAATGTTCAGCTCCAGACTGTCTGTCGGTTATTTACTTGGGGACTGGTTTCCTTGAGATTTCTGGCAAAATAAGCCGACGTTAATTTATTATTTCTATTTTTTTTTCTGTTAGGGACAAAATCCATCTGATTAGACAGGAAGGCATCTCTGCTCTACAAAGATTGAGTAACGACGTGGAACTGATTATGCTTCTAAGGTATCGTTGAACCTTCTTGAGTGATTCTTTTGTTGACATCTTCTGGATGATTATTGTGTTACATGGTGTTACTGCAAACCTCACTAGATTGTATCTCCACCATGCAAAGTTTCAAATCCCACTCATGTACATGGTGTTACTGCAAACCTCACTAGATTGTTTCTCCACCGTGCAAAGTTTCAAATCCTACTCATGTACAGGGTGTTACTGCAAACCTTACTAGTTTGTATCTCCACCATGCAAAGTTTCAAATCCTACTCATGTACATGGTGTTATTGCAAACCTTACTAGTTTGTATCTCCACCATGCAAAGTTTCAAATCCTACTCATGTACATGGTGTTACTGCAAACCTTACTAGATTGTATCTCCACTATGCAAAGTTTCAAATCCTACTCATGTACATAGTGTTACTGCAAACCTTACTAGATTGCATCTCCACCATGCAAAGTTTCAAATCCTACTCATGTACATGGTGTTACTGCAAACCTTACTAGATTGTATCTCCACCATGCAAAATTTCAAATCCTACTCATGTACATGGTGTTACTGCAAACCTCACTAGATTGTGTCTCCACCATGCAAAGTTTCAAATAATTTCAAATTCCTACTTATCTTCTTGTAGTTTGTTTGAAGACGATGTGATGAGCTACACCCCCACCATGGCGCAGGCATCCTCCCAGCTAAGGTCTTCACTGGCCAATATCTCCCCTCACAACACCCCTCAGCCTTCCCCTCACTCCTCACCAGGTAATTACAATATAGTGTTTTATATCAATTCAATTCAACTCAACATTTATTTTCACATTATTGCAAAATGAACATACACGTAGTTATAAAGATGGTCTATTGAACAAAGATGTATAAAGAACTGCTAGAATAAAAATTAAATGAGACACAAGGAAAAAAGAGGCAAATATGGAGGCATATTCAAAAGACAAAGTCTTGTATAGAAATGCCTTATAAACAAAATACTGGACTTCAGAACAGAACTTAAGTTACAACAGAACGACAGACAAGGACGAAACAGGACAAACAAACAAAGAAAACGGTTCTTAATGAGCTAGGACGGATCAAGAGGGTAAACCATAACTAGAAACTCAAAGAGGTGAAGGATGAAAGTGTGTCTCATTTCTTTGTTTGGATAATAAATCAGCAAAAGCTTTATTAACTGAATGGTCAGACAGTAGGAGGTTTGACTGTGTGCTGTGTAGATGCATTCACCTCATGACCTATTGCAGGGTGGTATAGTTTTAACTAGCATTCAGAACTACAGTGGGTGATATTGAATGGTCAAACAGTAGGAGGGTTAAGTGTAGGACTTGTAGACTCACGACCGGGTTTGATCATTTTCTGAATTTTTCTACAATTTTGGAATTTCACTTTTGGAGTCCTCTGTTCACCCTTTCTGAGGAAAAGTCATTTCTAGTAAAAAAGAAAAGCTGTTTATTGGACCATTTTAAGGACAATCAAGGCCAAATACCCAAGCCCAATTTCATAGAGCTGCTCATGAGCAGAAAAATGTGCTGACTAATTTTCTGCTGAGCAAAATATTTCCATTAAAGAAACCACATAGGGTACATGTGGAAGGGTATTTTGGCTGGTAACTTTATTTTGGTAAACAAATTTGTTTTGTGCTTTAGCTACTTCTTGTGCTGCCCTGTGACATTGGGCCCCGGACAAATTGCAGACCCGTTTTTGTAAAACTTGTATTCACAAAAAATGCTTAGCAGACAAATCTTGCTTAGTAGACACAAAATTGCTTAGCAGCTCTAAGAAATTGAGCCCAGTTTATAGATATGCCTACAAGAAGGGAAACTAATTATTGAACATGATACCTATGATCTGGGATCAATTTTTGTCTTGAAGGTATTTCCGGTTTTTTTTCGTCCCCGTTTATTTTAACAGTAGTTGGTAGAGCTAATGCCAGGGCACCCGCGCCATATCGCCGAGATTTTGACGCCAAGCTCCGTGGATTCTACAGGAAGATGGAGGCAAAGGGCTACGGTCAGGGACCGACAAAGTTAAAGTATGTACCACTGAATTATTAAGCGTATTTCCGGTCGCACATAGTATTTGTAATACAGGTGATTTGCAATACAGTAAGCCTTGTACAGCTTTCCCTGGCGAGGCTATTTGTGCAGTTTTAGGAGTCGAATTGTATGTGAAGATGTGGTGCTTGTGTCACCACTCGCGGGTCGCCCTAAAGCGCAACATTGCACAGTAACACGCAGGGAATCCGACTTCCAAAATGGCGTCAGGATTTCACGTGGTGTCACCACATAACTATTTTTTTTAAAGGAAGACTTCTTCTATTCATTGATTTCTGCAGGTTGACCATAAGGCGTGATCATCTTCTTGAAGATGCATTTGGGAAGATTATGGCCATCAGCAGAAAAGACATCCAGAAATGTAAATTATTCATCAGCTTCCCTGGAGAAGAAGGGTAAGGACATCTATGGCCGTGTCCGAAACGGCGACTTCGGCTACAGCTACAGCTAGATCAGCGCGTCTGCCAGTGTTGAAGAATAGGCAGACGCGCACGATCTAGCCGTAGCTGTAGCCGAAGTCGCCGTTTCGGACACGGCCTTAGCCACCCCCCAAACTTTAAAACAATGCAGATGTGTATTTTCCTGATTCAAGTTTACATTAGATAGTTCATCGTAAACCTCTACTAGGGAGAAAATAGTCATACCCAGCGTTCTCTCATAACAGCAGTCCGCTGGCTGAATACCGGTTAAATCACCTGAGGACCAGTCAAGTGGTCCGGCTGGCTAGCTCAGTGTTGAAAAGCACCCCATTTAATAAAGTATGGACAAGTGAAAAAGGTGACGGACTAGCGAAATGACAAGCTGACTGGTCCTGCTGGCTGGTCACCGAAAAAGTTGAGGGCAAACCCAGCATACCCCTTCCTGACCATATATCAGATTAGTAATTTCTACAGGTGGAGAATTCTTGACCTTTCTTATTTTATAATTTGGTCTTACCCTTACACCGATGTGTATTAAGCACTGTACACTCAGTGCTTTCCAAAGTTCTGTGAAAAAAAATCACAGGCAAATCACTCGGGTGGGATTTGAAACCATGACCTTTGCATTGCTAGAGCAGGTGTCTTACCACTAGACCACCGAGCTAGCCCGATGGCTAGAGGCGGGTTCACATCCTTAGCAGCCGGTACCGCAACGATTTATTAGATATTACTTTTTTTATGCAAAAATGAACATCTTTCTTATTTTCTTCTTCTGGACAGTCTTGATTATGGAGGACCATCTCGTGAGTTCTTCTTCCTCTTATCAAGGGAACTCTTCAATCCATACTACGGGCTGTTTGAGTACTCTGCCATTGACACTTACACCGTTCAGATCAGCCCCATGTCAGCGTTCGTCGACAACTACCTTGATTGGTAAGAGCCAAGAATGAGTTCTTTGATTCAATCATCAGAAGAGAAAGTATTGGGAAATATTTGTTTCGCAGAAAAAACAAATTGTTCGGGCAGAAATAGGTTACCTGCCATAAAGTTTACATTATTGTGTGACTGGTACCAAACCCATTTTTTGCTTAAAAAAAGGAAATTTGCTAAGCAGTATTTTCCTGCTTAACAGCTTGATGAAAAGGGTCTTGTCCATGCTGCCGTACAACTGCTGAACAAGAGGGTTGGAGTATGTCTGAGTGTTTTATGCAGGACCTTTATGAGGATTTTACTGGGGAGTTTCTACGTTATTTTTTTAAACTAGCGGCCGACTTTGATTGTGCTTCGAAGCCTGCTGGAATTAAAACTAGTTTGTCTCTGGGTAAAATGGGATAAGAGTTCTTGCGTGTCCTCTTTGGAAGCTGGAGTTGACACGGTTGGTATTATATCTGGCTGTAAAAGTGTGGGATGAATGGTGGAGAGCTGGAAAGTTTAACATGTGCTAGCGAGTGTGAAGTGAATACCTGAAACACTTTCCCTGAGTACCACGCCCAATACCATTCAAGGCTCTCTACGTAACAAGTACAAAGTAGATTTATTCCAATTAGCCTTGGCACTCAACCGAGTAATTCAACATTTTTTATACCCTGTCTCAGGTTCCGTTTCTGTGGGCGTGTCATCGGTCTGGCCATCATCCATCACTTCCTTCTTGACGCCTTCTTCACCAGACCCTTCTACAAAGCTCTCCTCCGGTCCGCCAGCCACTTATCGGATCTGGAATCCCTGGACAGTGAGTTCTACCAGAGTTTACTCTGGACCAAAGAGAACGACATCACGGATGTTTTGGATTTGACGTTCACTGTAGATGAGGAGACGTTCGGCCAGGTATTTCTTAATCAATATATTTATTTTGTATATATATTTTAAAACTCTACCCTTGCGTAAGCCCATGTAGAACTTATTGCTGCATTACATGAAGCCTTTAGGATTAATTAACTGTTTTTGTTGGATTTTAGACAGTATTTCAGATGGACTTATATCTGTGGAGTAGAGGTGCAAAATCTATAATCATTGAACATTCAGATTGAAACTCATGCACTCTGTCTTTAAAAAAAGAAATTATAAACCACTGACTCGATAAAATAAGGTAGTTTAAAAGAAAATTGCAACACAAGTATGTAAGGCATTATGTTATGATTTATCTGCAGTTGGTGGAGCGAGAACTGAAACCAAATGGAAAGAACATCCCAGTGACTGAGAAGAACAAAAAGGAGTACATTGAGAGGATGGTCAAGTGGAGAATAGAGAGAGGAGTAATGGAGCAGACAGAGAGTCTTGTAAGAGGATTCTATGAGGTAAGAAACGGGGGTCTTTGAGGGGTCACAGAGGGGTGGTATCGTAAAAGGAAGGCTTGAAATTATTTGGGAAATTCAACGAGGAGTGATGATGGAAATGGTGAGTGAATGGGTGGGTCTGGGCTTGAATGGGTGGGTCTGGACTGGAATGGATAGGTCTGGGCTTGAATGGGTGGGTCTGGGCTTGAATGGGTGGGTCTGGGCTTGAATGGATGGGTCCAGGCTTGAATGGGTGGGTCTGGGCTTGAATGGGTGGGTCTGGGCTTGAATGGGTGGGTCTGGGCTTGAATGGATAGGTCCGGGCTGGAATGGGTGGGTCTGGGCTTGAATGGATAGGTCCGGGCTGGAATGGGTGGGTCTGGGCTTGAATGGATAGGTCCGGGCTGGAATGGTAGGGTCCAGGCTTGAATGTTTTGGTCTGGGCTTGCATGGATACGTCCGGGCTTGAATGGGTGGGTTCGGGCGTAAATTGCTGGTTTCAGGCTTGTGTGGGTGGCTTCAGTGGATGGTTTCAGGCTTGATTGGCTAGGTTCAGGATTGAATGGGTAGGTTCAGGCTTGAATTGTTGAGTTTGGGCTTGGTCCCCCTCCGCCAAAATAAACCCAAAGAACCAAGTTGCAGATTGCTTTACAAGAACTGCACTTTATTCTTATCTGACTGACTTGTCATACAGGTTGTAGATACGAGGTTAATCTCGGTGTTTGACGCTCGGGAACTGGAGCTGGTCATCGCTGGCACGGCTGAAATTGACATCCATGACTGGCGAAAAAATACTGAATATAGAGGAGGTAATATTAGAACCAAAAAAATGTTTTATCACCTAGTACAGAAGTATTTTTTCTAGGACATATGTTATCTGTTTTAAAACAGACGCAGTGGGTGTGTTTTTGTGTGAGTGTGTGTGTGGTTTTTTTCTTAGCACATTGTTCAAGTGGTTATGAACTTGCAGTTGCAAGGTTGCTGGTTTGAATCCCACGCTGACCACATAAGTGCACTTTCCACAGTGCTTGAAAATCTTGTTGGAAGGATATTTGTGGGCAAAGGAGTGGCTTGTTGAGGTGATTTCTCATCCACTTTGTTTTAGCTCTTACCTCAAGTGGTTTCTGTGTAAAGCCTGGCAATTGATTTATTATACTAGGCGTCGAATGAAGACCTAAGAATGCAGGACTGTTTTCTGAATAAATTAATTAGCTTACAAGCGCGAGTGGAAAGATATAGCGCTTTTGCGTCCCATATCCAACAAGGTCGAAGGCCAAGTTGGATATGGGACGCAGACGCGCTTTATTTTCTGTATTCCTCGAGCGGATGTGTGATAACGAATTTATCTTCAGGCAGATTTGACGCGTAGATAAACGCAATACGCTGTATGTTTGCGTGTAGCTTAAAATATCGCAATACACAGGGTGTGATATGGGCCGTGCAATGAAGGTTTATATCACACATCTTGTTGCTATGGGTCGACCAATCAGAATCTAGGAGATAAACGTCTTTGTCAATTATTCCCAACAGGGTACCAAGATAAACACCACGTCATCAACTGGTTCTGGACAGCTGTAGAGTGCTTTGACAATGAGAGACGCCTTCGTCTTCTGCAGTTTGTGACCGGCACATCCAGTATCCCTTATGAAGGGTTTGCAGCGCTGAGGGGTAGCAACGGTCCCCGCAAATTCTGTATTGAGAAATGGGGCAAAGTTACCAGTTTACCACGGTGAGTGTTGACAACAAAGGAAGTACAAAGTTTCCTACAAAAACAGTGACTGTTGACTGACAGGCATTTTCCTGACTGACTTATACAAGCAATTGTACGACAAAGCATCCAGGATTGTAAAATAACGGAACAAGATTGGAAATGAGTACCCCAAAACTGTGTGTTCAGTTTTGTTTGCAAGTATTACATAAATGGCGCCCTCGTATGCATGCTTACATAAATTTTGCTCTCGTTTTAGAGCTGTGTATTGAGACAGTTTTGACATAGAGGGACCAGTTTTCTTCGGTCCCGTGGTTGCTGGACGCCATTTTCGGTCAAGAGGCAGCACAACCCAAGTGGCAGACTAGTCTCGCCCATGCATTTTTTTTGACACAAAATCTAATCACAAGTTGTCGCAATTCTCTCAATACACAGCTCCGCCTCGTTTGCGAGGGCAGCGCCCTCATGTGTTTCTGCTGAATGTCTTTTGAAATGTTGTGCACTTGTGATATTTGAGGAAGTTTTCTGTGAACGTAAATGGCGCCCTCGTGTGTTTCAGCTGAATGTCATTCGACATGTTATTGTGCAATTGTAATAAGGTTTCCGTGACTTCCTCTTCTCTTGTAGGGCTCATACGTGTTTCAATCGTCTTGATCTTCCATCCTACTCGTCCTATGCAATGCTACTGGAGAAGCTTGTGATTGCCGTAGAAGAAACAAGTACCTTTGGAATTGACTAGATGCTGCACGCCCCAAAAGTCCACATTTTGAAAAAAAATTCCCTCAGTATTACATGTTAAGATCCAGGGTCCAATTTCATTAAGCTCGTAGAATGAAATCTTGCTTAGCAGAAATAGGTTACCAGCCAAAATACCATGTAATGTGTATTGTTTGCGACTGGTTTCCTGCTTGGTTTTTGGTTAGTAGGAGAAATTTGCTAAGCACCAACTTCTGCTCAATGACTTTATGAAATTGGACCCTGCGTTTTCACTGTTGTACAGTGTCAACTTTGGTCTGGTTCCAAGAGTACAAATGGAAATCGATAACACCGTTTTAAAGGCACCAGTCTTTCATGTTAATTTTATTCACATAGACGTGTGTATGAGAAATCGGCAACTTTGTTAAAAGTATTAAATTTGCATTAGTATCATCTGCCATTAAACTGTAAGGAGTAACCAAGCATTAATGCCATCAGGGGGTGTGGGAAATTACACAATCCATTATTGAATTCCTTCACTATGTATTGATAATTTTTGCGACCACTGAAATGGCGATGTTACATAATTTTTCATGTCTTCAGTTGAGTTGAATTTTTTCCGATGAGAAACATTTTTAAGCCTCCTCTTATATTAGCTAGGCCAATCAAATTGCATATTGCATGTCACATGACCACTCCCATTTCAAATCATGCATTCTGATTGGTGAATATGTTTGTCTGTTTATCTCTTTGTGATTTTTGCAAGTTGTGGCGATACTTATATTTATATTTATAAAACTATGCATCGGTCATCTTGTTATATTTTTAGTGGAATTTCTTTTGACAATTCCAATAATTTCACTCATTTGCATGGTGCTGGGAATTTCACAAGTAAACAAAGATCATGTATAAAATTGTTAGTATATTCTGCTTTATTTACGCTGTATATCCAATCCAGATTTTGTTAAAATTTAGTTATAATGTAAAGATCTTTTCTGACAGTAAATACTCGAAGAAAATAAAAAAATAGATATATTTGGATAATATAACGGAGGAGTTTTGTTTAGAGGAGTCTAATCAAAACACCCAGAGGTGTACTTGATAAAAGTTATTCAAAATAATTTCTAAACCATTAATTTTTGTATTGTTTGGTAAGTATTTTATTGTAAGATATATAAATATATAAATTGGCAAAACTATTTCAATGTGATAAATCATTTCAAGTGGTGTTATTTTTTTCCCCTGAACCGTTTGCTTCAGAGAAACTATGTGTAATTTGCATGTGATTGTTACAAATTATTACACTTAAACTATTGTACGTAATGAGATAGGCAGTAGCAATCATTTTACTGGTTATGCAAACATGTATATTTTTCAACAAAAAAGGAAATCAAAAATCACAAAACAGGTAGTTCTTAAACTCTAATGCAACTGATTACCGTTAATCGTTCCATTTTGTAAGTCATAAGTAAAAACAAACCAGTACCATGTTTTTATCTATGCAAATTTCCTGTCGAGTGTTTACATTAAGCCCTTTTCACATTATAAAGCCAATTCCTAGGAAATAAAAAAACCCAGGAAATCCTGTTGGGAATGTTAACCCCATCATCAACCCATGATCGTTTCAACGCGAGATTGGCCACCAAGGATGCTAAGCCCAGGGTGTACTTGCTTAACCCTACACCCAAGCAGGGGTAGCTAGTTCCCAGGAGTTTGCTAGGGTTAGCTAGGGTTAGCAATTCAAATGTTTAAAAAAAAGGTCAAGCAAATTTTCCTTTGAATTTCCTGGGAAATTCGTCTGGTGTGAAAGAGGCTTAAGAGTAGTTAAGTGTTGTTGTGGTCGTGTCATTTTTCTTCCTCTAAAAAAGTTGTCACAGTTATCCACCATCGTTGGTATGGAGTCATTCTTCAACGTGGTAAACTTCCACGTCTCGTTTCACAGTTCAAAGTTCATTTTATGAAGTTGTTTACGGAAAAATAAATAAGAGCTAGAGGGCGTATGAAATCATGCGACACTGCCTGACAAGAAGCGTTTCTGCCCATTGAGACATGTTGCTGACAGCCCAATTTTAAAAAGCTGTTTACTGGTAAGCATATTTTTGTGCTTACTATAGCACAAAAATATATGTAAGCAAAAGTGTATTTCATAAGCGATCGTGACGATTTGACAGCATGTGCGCGTTCACAATGTATTTGCATTGTTGCATCACTCATCTACTTGCAAGAATCGCCAGCCAGCTAGCATGCCTTCTGTTTTGCTTATGGTTAGCAGTGTTTGTGAAAGAGAAAATCTGCTAATGGCCGCTCCATAAGCAGAAAGCATCTGCTTACAGGCTTGATTAAATTGGTCCCTGTTCAGCCAACATGATACAAGTGGTCTTTAGTATAAAGGTTCTCTGTATGAACTCGAGCCCATGGCTGGACAGCATGGCATAGGGTCACCTCCATCTAGCTCTAATAGCTCTAGGATGTCCATATTTTTGTGGCTGCAGCTGTTCCTGCTGCAGCCGCAGCTGTAGCTTCCCAGGCTGTTTCGTAAAATTGGGTGTGATCCCTGGGGTCGATTTCACAAAACCCTTCCTAACTTAGGACTAGTCCTAGGCAATGCTAGGAGATAGGACTAGTCCTAAGTTAAGACCAGTTACTGGTCCTAACTTCAGATAAGACTAGTCTTATCTCTTTGTGAAATCCATCCCTGGTTATACAACAGTTAAAGGTTAAATGGCTTCTGACTGGTACCCCCCAAAAAAGATATTGACAAAATAGGGAGACTGCCAACATAAGGGCTAGATAGCTTAGTTGATAGAGTGCTGGCACGTTTATCCGGAGGTCGCAGGTTCAAGTCAATTGACCATATTTTTGACCGCATGAGGGCGCTGTCATCAGGGAATGTCTTGCGTCACAATAGCAGTTTTAGCTTATTATAATTGCCTGTTTGTAGTTTTCTTGCACCAATGAAGAAATACATAAAAAATAGCGATAAAAAAGTGAAAAAACCCTGTTTGTTTACTTGTTTTTCATCATGTGAAATTTATCCACATACGCCCTCACGTGGTCAAAAATACGGCAAACTTTTCTTTATTCAACCCAAAATTATTTTTAAAACTACCCAGTCAGTTTCCCTTGTGGTACACAACATATAACACTAGCATTATGTATAGGAATATATACGGATCAATGTACAGTTTTTTTCATGACGAATAGCACATCAATACACAGTCACCCGTCCTCATCTTTATTATTTTGATTTTTCATATTGAGAAATCCTTTCTTGAGATAAATTACCCAAAAGTCATTTACCAATTGTCTTCAGTGTACATACATCTTGTAATTGAAAACAAAAACAGTATTCTTTAAGTTGTATTGAAAAACCTCACGATTTTTACACACTCTCTTGTTTTGAGAGAATTTGAGGTTCTATTTGTAACCTGCTCAAAAAGTGTCAAATATTCACAAGTTGTTATCTCTAATTATCAGCAATTTGGTTTGATCAGGTGAGGTTTGCAGTGACACCATGTTTAAAATCTCTTTTCTCCTGAAGACGATTGGAGCATACTGATCGAAACGTCGAGTTGTCAAACCACCGGTACTTCTCAGAACCACTACTACTCTAAGAGATTTTACACATGGTGTCACCGCAAACCTCGCCTGATTGTACTCCCACCATGCAAAGTTTTAAATCCTTCTTAATTTTGTTTGATTGATCTTGTCGGTTCTTTATGCGCTTCTTGCACGGATCTGCCATGTGCATGTAGAGCCTCCAATTCATGCTTCATTTGAATTGTATTTATGTATTTGTTTGGATGAAAGTGTCATTACATTACCATGACAATACAGAGTTATATAATTCGTCTATTCACTGCTTTCCCCAATTCGAGGCTCTACATGCAAATGGCTGACCATACAAGGGCGAATGCTTTCCTTTCCTTTGTCAGTAAAAGGACAACAGTTATACCAATTATTTTCTCTGACGGCTTTCTATGACTACTCTCAGACCCTCTTAGCATTTAGGTAGGGCAAGAATGACGTATTCTACTAATGCATGTTAAACCCATGAGATATTTGCATTAACATCTCATTAAATGATCTTACAAATTATATTGTAAGAATATGAACTTGAGTCAAATAAAAAAAAAGTCATGTCATTGTTTGTTTTTGTATGTTTCTTTGAAGATTGGGAGGCTATTCGGAATTAACAAGATAATGTTTTGAATATTCGACCCCCCCCCCCCACCACCTAAACCACACACCCCTTATTTAAAAAGAACGAAAATAGCCCTGTCTTTTTTGTAATTGAAAATCAAATTTCAATTGTTAATTAGTTTCTTTGACCAACCAACCCACTCAAATTTTTGAGAAAGAAGTTTTGAAACCCCTTATAAAAAACGATGGTTCAATTTATTGTGTACATTTTTATTCAAGAGTAAATTCTTTGCCTAATTTGCAATAATCTATCTGCTCACTTAAACACATTTGCTAACAACAATTTGTTTAATGTTAAAATCAATTTGGATGGATTTCGAAAAGCGTATCTGTTGATCCCAGGCATATTCGACCATTTGGTAAAAAATTAATTAAAATATCGCACTAATCGATACTGCCGCGAGACGGGGAATCCCTTTCTGCTGTGGCGAGTTGTTATGTCGGTGACTGTGACACTAAAACGATGCTGCTGATTGGTTAACTTGAATTATTCATTGTTGGTGGTTTCTTGTGAACCAGAAAAATACTTACAGCTATTTTAACAATTTCTGATTTGTTCGTTACTAACATGAAGTTTTACAAACTAAAATTCGTGAATTATATTAATTGTGTCCTTCATGGTAAGAGTTCTTTTTAATATCAACAATTACTGAGAAATCCTCGTTAATGGGCAAGGGAAAATAGAAACCGTCGAAAAACCACCAACACGATTTTTACGTCATGCCGTCAAATTGGCAGTTTGCCTGCACCATCCACTGCGTACCCACACACATGGAGTTCCGGGTGATGAGTTTGACTTGGGCTTTTAATAACAATATTTCCAGAACAACTTTAACAACTATATTAATTAGTTTATCGTAAGATCTACAATTTTATTTGTGAAATCTTGGAAAGAGAGAAAGAGGGGTTCCTGTGACGAAGAAGTGCCAAGATCTCATTCTTCGATGCGTAATTTCGTACATCGCGCTGCCGAACTGTAATAACCGTCTCGCTGTCTGGCATGTCTACGTCTGCCTCGACTGACTCTCGGAATAAATCCAAAACATTGCCCACTTTCAGCTGTTTTTGGTGAGAGTGCACCGATTACAAAACCTTGAAGGAATCATACATCAGTTCCATCCAACTGGGCATTTGATGTCTGTTTAAACCGACGTCTGGAAAGGATTTTTGTGCGTGCGAACAATTCTTATGCCACTCCGAAAACTCACCATGAATTCCCGTGTTGTGACACGGGCAGTTACGAGCCGATTTAAGGATGGAGATTTTCATGAATCGTACGCTGTTCAAAATGAACTCGGAAGGTAAGATAATATTGATTTATTTCTTGATGTTAAGGTGAACCGTATGTTTTAATTGTGAAACGTTTTTCTGTATGTGTTATTATTTATGGCAGCTTAGATTTTATAATAAACGAGAGATATTCAGTTAACACTTAAAAGAAAATTCATTGAATGTTCAACTGAGTGAAAATGAAATGTCATGAACTTTGAAATATTCAGTTGGGCTAAAGGAAAGTTCCGTATCTGACTGCCACTTTATCTACCTTAATTTCGGTCAAATTATTTCTACCCGTTTGGCAAGTTTGACAGAGTACAATGTGTACAGCCTGACAGGCAGTTTAAACGTGTTGAACAATACACTTTTTAACTTTTTTAGTACTACTACTTGTAAATTGTAGCTTAAAATTAAAGTTAAAAAGTGTACAAACTTTCAGAATATTGGTTGGCACAAGTAAAACAATATTGGAAAGTGAAATTTAAACCTCATTTTTAGTAGAGGATTGATAATTCATTACACAGGCAATCAAGGATTTGTTATCTGAAATATAAATTTGGTTTAATATGATTTACACCCAGTAACGGGGGCGCTGTAACCACGTCCACAGATGTCAAAATTTCGCTGCAGATGTAAACATTTCAAAAAAACAGAGTACAGCGCCCCAGTTCCTGGGTCTAGTTCTGATTGTGTAAACTGTTGTGTAAGGCTTGTTTTTTAAAATTAGATATTGGGTTCACTCTTTTTAAAATAAAGAACGTAAGTAGGTCTGGTCCTAATTTACATGAAAAAAAACCCCCAAAACCCCAGAAATGCAACCAAAATAAAGGACACCAAACCTTTGAATTTCATTTGTTTAAATATTCTCCATTTACAAATTGACTGTCATGACTGTCCGATTTGTATCAGGGGGGGTTTTTTTAGCGAAAAAAGAAAAAAGAAAAAAAGATGACTCCAAATTGAGTCTAAATTCAAACTATTGTAGCTCTATCCGGTTGCTGTATTATGATGTTGCTGAACGTAATGTTTAGTTGTACATTGTATTTTGTTACACGCTCGTGTTTCTAAAATGATATCACCCAGTCTAATCTAAAAGAAAGTCAATTTGAGTGAAACTGATCTGGCATGGGCAAACAAATTCATTTATTTAACAGTCAACGATAAAAGTTAGGACTTCTTGAGATCATAAATAATAATTGACATGTTCAAAATGGACGTACCCGTTTAATGACAGATGTTTTTGTGCGCAAACAAGAAGAAGATGATCCTTAGGGCACTGCTTGTATTGATTGAAAGTGTGACGTCAACAAGGCCAAAAAGTAAGGTCTGAGCGTCGGGCAAATATTTGTTTGCTCATCAAAGGTTGCCTGGCATCGAGTCGTCATTCAAACTGCTCCTGAAAATTGAAAATGTGGGTCATAATAAACAAGAAATATGAAATATTTTGGTAATGTAAACACTGAAACTGTATCTTGTGGATTATCTACTTTTAGTCAGTTGTTTAAATAAACAGAAACAAAACAAGCAAATGCGTGTCCTTTTATCCAAAAAGATATATAAAAACATTTAAAAAATTATTTTTTAACACTTAAGTAAATACAGATCAATGTGTAGTTTTTTAGTGTAATCATAAAAAATATTTGCTTTATATTATGCCCTAAAACATGCCCATTTCATTTAAATTGTTGTTGTATTTTCTTCCTTTTTACATAAAGTGCTTCAGGGTTTGCAAAAGGCGCTCTATAAAACCATTATTATTAGTATTTAGTACTATTTTTTTGTCGGTTCAATTTTGAAGAAAGTACACCCAACATCAGGAAATTTGATTGAAATTCGTTTTTGCTGTCACAGACTGATTTTTACCAGGCTACAGTCAACATGAGGAAATCTGACTGAAACTTGTTTTTGCTGTCACAAACTTCTTTTCACCAGCTACTACTAGTCTAATCAATATTTTATTGATCTAAAACTGGATTGGGACCTGGTTTTAGCCTTTGTCACAGAGTTCAAGTGATTGCTATACTTTGAAGGTTCTTTACCTCACACACCACACGTAGCCCCTAGAAACACTTTTGTTCAAAAGTGACCTTAATTTTGACCCAATTTTCTGTGCCTTTTGAAGTTTTGAACGAGGTCTTTCAGTTAAATTAATCTCATGGTGTTGGGAGGGGAGGGGGGCCATATTACATGAAGAACCAAGGCTCTCTTTTTTCTTTGTACTGTTTGGGACACACCTATCTGCTGCTAAACTGCACATTTGAATGAAAACATAAAATAATAAAAAATCATAAGTGTTACTATTACATACAATACTAGCCTGCACCATAGCAGTAGAGTCTTTCTCAAAGGCTTAAAAATGAAAAAGGTATAACAGTTGTACAATTGATCTAGCAATGTCCCAAAAGAAAATTCAAATTTCAAAGAGGTGCCCCACAGCCACTGGAAAATTGTCTTGCCCTTCCCTCTCAGAAAAAAAAGAGTTGTCTGTTGGATCTATCCTACTGCATGCACTGCACTGTAACACAATGTAATGTAAATGTAATAGATTGTATCCAAATGAAAATGACTGATACACAAAGTATTACTAATGTTAATGACATTCAAGAGAAGTGAAAGTTAATCCTTTATGTGTGTGTTAAACTGACCCTGTTTAGGCGAAAGGTGGGCTGACATGTTGTTGGTTGTTGTCTTTTTCACTCTCCTAGATTCCATTTATGCTCACAACTTAGGACAAATTTATGTTCCCCCCCAAAAAAAAAAACCCCACGAAAACAAAACATTGGTGTGGTTTAACAAGGTGATGATAAATTGGGACATGGGTTTCATTTTTTTGACAACAAGATCTTGTTGAAAAATTAAGATCTGAAACCAGTCACTGAAATTGGTATAAAACACCATAACTGCCTACACAGGTCACACCAAAGATCACCTTTTCATTCAAAAAGTTGTTTACGCCAAACTCTTTCCACACTCGATGCAATGTATAGTCACAGTCTAGCCTAGTCGTCATTGTTAGCCTGGATGGTATGCGCTGGCGTATTTTTTTTTAATACTTTATTGACACCCCTCGGAAACTGTTGCTTTTTTATGCACTTTAAATGACCCTCTCACAATGAAGTTTGTGATCTGAAAAATGCAAGTCCCTGGCCTGCACAATCAAAATTAGACAGCCGCTCCTGGCGTCTCGACTGTTAAAGGTGCACTGTTGTCATGAGGCATGCAACTCTTCCGCGTTTCCGCGGATTTCCGCGTTTTTTTAAAATGATCAGCGCTAAAAAAAAAAAAATCGAAAAAAACCCCCAAAAAAACCCACATTTTTTTTGGCGATTTTTTTTTAAAAGCCTTATATATGCTTGGCAACAACAATGTACAACCACAATAATGTGAAATAAGCCTAGTACATGCTAAGAATGCACCTAAGAGCATAATAAACCTCAACATTTTCTAGGGTACCATTGTGGATCTCATGTCCCTTGGCGTTTTGGCTGCCTCGCTCCGCGCTTGCGTTGTGCCTTTGAAAATTTCCTCTCTTTTTTTTCATCGGGCAGTTGCATGCCTGTGTCATGATCATAGCAGGCATGTTGCTGTAGGAGTTATGAACTCCAACCCAGTTACTTCACGTGCGCGCACGTTGGCGGTCACATCACAAAGGGCGCCGTCATTATTCTATTGATCCTTGCATATATGACGTCTCACTCTCAATCATCATCCTCACTGAGGCAAAAGGAAGCAATTCATTGGACGACAGCTGCTCTTGGTGCGTAAAACGTGCGCGTGACCTCAGCGTACCAGTTGCGCGGCACATTATGCAAGGGGTCTATTGTAATGCGACGGCCAGCGTGCGCGAGAGTGCAGTAACTGATCAGAGTTCATAAACCCATGGACAGCCCAGGCCTGCAACGATCACGACGACTGTGCCCCTTTAAATACACAACTGATCTGTTGACATAATTTACACCTGCTGTCGATTCAAAGCAACAATGTTTAAAACTTAATACAAATAAATTTGCTTGTAAACAGTTCTGTTTCGTTGTTTAAATGCCCACAAAAACACTGTTTATATCATCTGTTTTCTGTTTGTTTAGGGAAGTTTGAGGGTTAAACTTTCATGAACTGAGTGAGTGTTTTGATCCCACAGGATTGCAACAAATATATATTTTGGGTGTGAATACTCTCATTTTGATCATTTCTTTAAAAGACGTATACACATGCTTTTTTCCAGATTTCCTTTTTACAATAAGTCTCAAAGTTCCACTGTCTCTGTGACTGTAATGGAAACTACATGGCCCCCCATGTCACACGAGGCAATTTACAGGCTACCAGTTCTAGGCAATCTCCACGAAGAAAAGGCATTCACATTTGAATGTTCACTTTTTTTTGGGGGGGGGGTGGGGATTGTAAGACACTGTTTGAAAAAACTACTCATGTGCTACCAAAGTGGTCCTGTAGCATGCACTGTGGTTGGTTGCCTCCAAGTTGCCTGGAAAAGTTGCTTGGTGTGTCAAGGCCCCAACACAGACTGTTGGAGTCAGTCTGGTATAATACATCAATGCAAAAGCAACGGATCTGAAACGGATAAAAAAGCGCTTGTGACAAGGCTGTCTGGCTGTTATTATTATATAAGGTGGCTGCCTGTGCTTACTCAAATACCTTAATGGGAGCACCAAGGATTTCAAGAATTTAAATTGTGGAGATTGTATGCTGGTTATGTATGTACAAAGGCTTTTCATCTTCAATTCACTGTCATAGACCCAAATGAACGCCGTGGGTTCCAACTAAACATGCTGCCTGCAACGTGACTGCTCCCCTGTTCCTCGTGGCCGCCCATGCTTTAGGCTACCTTGATGGGTACATCAAGGACTTTATGAGGGGCTATAAAACGATGTGTATGATGGATAATCCAAAATCCAAAGTAACAACATGGGTCCTAACACCCCAACAATGCTGCCTGCAACGTGACTGACCCCCTTGGGTTCGGTCATGCGGCAGGCCATGCTTTCCGCTGCCTTGATGAGTGCATCAAGGACTCTAAGAACATAACTTGTAAGGCTTTACATATTTCACTCCTCGACAAAAGCCAAACCAGACTTATCCTTTTATCAATAAGGAAAACAACCTTCCCCACTTACAGTCCCTGAGGTGACCATTTTAAGGGAAATAGCATCTGAGGAGAGGACTTGACTGAAGGGAAAGTCTATTTGCTTGATGTTGGCATGGTTACCCCCACTCTGCATAAATGATTATTCAGATCGGCTCCAATACCTGGGTGGGGGATGGCATTGACATTTTTCTCAGGCCATAAAAGTAAATTTGACAACTGGCTGATGAAAATTCCTATAAAAATAGTCCTTGTGTAGTTTCCTTCTCCATCAATGCATAGAGCAAGGCAACTCTATGTGTGCGTGTGCGTGTGTGTGTGTGTGTGTCTTGGTTGCTATGGGTGCTAGACTTAGTCAGACACCATGCTGGTTCCAACCACTTGTTTGCATAGCAATAGCAGTATCACCTTGCATACATATCTAGAGTACCAGACTTGACTCAACCATTTCAAGGATTTCCCCCCTGTGAGACTGCTCTTAATTTTTTGGTCAAACATTTTAACCAGATTATTGTGTTAGTTTCAAACCCTAGTTGGACTCTTCTCTAAACAGACTGGGACAAACATTTTAAAATTGGACAAACACCCTCAAGGACAATCGTAAAAACCTTCAATTCATCAAGGTACGTTTCTTCAAAAGGTCCTGAAAGGAAAAGTATTCTAGTGACCAATAAAGTTTGTTTAAGGCGTGATAAAGTCATTTTGATGCCATCAGAGCGATGCATCTGCCTGACTTGGAACTCCAAACACATGGCAAATAACGTGCTTGGAATAAAAAGGCGATTTCCTGACTTGGTATGGCTGGGGGTAATTTTTAAAGCACCGCCTCTCAGTATACACAACTTGGTACCAAGGAACCATAGTCACAACAAGTGAATGAAGTTTTGGTTTCACTATGAAGGAACCAAACTATTTGTCTTTCCAGCTTCAGTTTGGGACGAGGTGGCCGCAACATGATGGAAGTGTTTTCGCCAAGCTCTATCATAAACCTTGCCACTTCACCTTGCAACCATGGCCATAATCGTGGTGGTTTTCTGTATTAAGATGTAAACAAGCGGTTCTCCTAAAAGAAAATTACAAGATCCCACGGTCAAACTCCCTTAAGGCCCTAATGGGCTTGATTTGTGAACATAACAATTTAACCTGTGGGGTAAGACCCTATACCCAAGGATGCTTGGGAGCTGTCATTGCCGTAAGAGCTTGGGCCGTCCCGTTTACTTATTAAATTCTTTCGATGAAGTTCCAGTTCACCTACTAGTATCAAATGGACATCAAATCTATTGAAAAGGGTTCGGTCATTTTGTCAGTAGTTCCAAAGAAAGGACTTGAGCGCAATATAAAAGTTTATTGTTGGAAGTTCGCAGAAGAAAAATATTCCACAAAATTGTAGGGGCAAAGATTCTCTTTCTGTCCATTCATATCATTTTAAATGGCTCTTAAAATATGCACTTGAAAAGTGTCTGTTAACATAAATCTTTTCGTACTAAATCCTCTTCTTTTGTTTACATTTCCAACACAAAGTAAAACTTTGTTGGTATTTGTGTGATAAGACGCCAGTATTGAATAGTCTTTGTATTTTTGTATACTTTGCTGCAGAGTATTATAAAACAAACATTGTTGTAACGAATACTGGGTTCTTTTCTTTTTACACATGACTTGAAATCAGGCATGCGTAAAGCTGAATGGTAACCATGCTGACCTTTTAATTACCCAAATTTATTGTAACTCTGTATTGTTGTATTTATTGAATTCAAGGATTCAAAAATGACCACATACCTAAACCGATGGATAGAATGGAGAACACCATACCAAGAATTCTGAATTGGTCTCTGTTGGGTGTTACAATTTACACAGGCCTGATGAATTTGTCAGGGTTTTTTTTTCAGGATTTTTTTTTTCATTTTTCACCTCTTTGCTCTTCAGATTTTTTGGAAGTGGTGGTCTTGCCATCACAAAGACTAAAGCATTCACTCTTGTAATGACAAAACCTAAAGATTTCTGATGATGGTGAGATGTGAAGAGTCTGTAGGTGTAAACTCTGTGAAATATAACATTTTATTTCTTCAGGGAGCTTCATTTTCAGACCGAGAGGATATTGTTATCCTATTTTTAGGATTTGGTATTTCCTTACAGTCTCACCAGAGACGCAGTCTCTGTCGTTAACATTGTTAAACGATATAAATAGGACCCCATTGTTATTTTTTCCTCGGGTAGAAAGCACAGTTGCTAAATGAACCTCTGAAAGGCTTTTCAAACTCAGCCTCTCACATTACCTTAGACTTTGAAAGACAGTCACTGGGAAACAAATGTCAGGGGATCGGATGATTTTGTACCAGGGATGAGATTTCTCTGTTTTTTCCCCGGAAATCCGTTTAAAAAAAAAAATTTTTTTTTACCCCCCCCCCCTCAATTTAATTAAAATCAAATTCATACAAACATGAAGGTAACACCAAATAGAATGCTCTGATTGCGGAGTAGGGCTTTTAAAACTAAAGATAATGTATATTTAAGTAGGCTTCGCGCTTGCAAGCTTTTGCGCTTTGCGCTCACAGCTCAGGTTTTTTTTCAACAGCCTATCACATCCCTGTGTACTGAATGATGTGTTTCTTTGAGCTGCAACAGAAAAATGTACAACATCAGTTTATTTTATGAAGTTAATCATGAGAAGTAGGTTCCACTCTGTTCGTATTGCACGCTTCTGCTTGAACTGATTGCCATCACTTGTCTTACATGTAATTACCTGTAGCAGGCCTGAAATTACATGGAGACCATGGAGGCCATGGCCTCTGTTGCCCCTGGTCTTGGCCTTGGTGCCCCTTCAAAAGTTTCCCATAGACTTTAAGGTTTTCCAATGGAAGTGCCATTTGTAAAATGAAAACGGCCTTGCCCTGAATGCCCTCTCAGACTCCAGACCTGTATATTTCCTGAAAACCCGGAATCTATCGAAGGAAATTCCAGTCACACATGTGTGTGATGTAATTGTAAAACAAGTTTTACAGGAAGTTGAAGAATGTTAAGGTCAGATGTTCGGTTCTGAAGTTTCAACATCAATTTTACGCTGTTATCAATCACCGAGTATTTTGTCCTCGCCCGAGATGAGATAATGAGGCTAACAGAGAATGGATTTCAACTTTTTTTTTCTTCTCTCAGTCCTGTTTTGAGTGTTAAGTGGTTTTTAAGAAGTTTTCCAAGGATGTTATAGTGCTGGGTCAATAAGGCTTTGCTGTGCTGCATAAAATATGCATACTATTTTTTGCTCGCATATAACAATTGTTGAAACTTTCTTAGTTTGGAAATCATGAAAAAAAAATCTAAAAAGTATAGTATACTTTAATACAATAAAAACACCCAGAAGAATTATAGCCAGTGAGAAAGACTCTACTAGGGTCGAAATATCAGGCCACTAACTATTTTTTACATTTATACCGTTGAAGGAATTGGGACTGTTGGGGCAAAAGTGGATCCTACACAGCAAAGCAGTGTTACCGCAAACGGATTATATACAAAGTGGATTCTACTTTAATTAAAATATTAATGGCGACTCCAGCCAGTGTTGGATCCACAGCAATTAAATCCGGAGCTGTATTGATTGGCGGGTGTAATCCATAACACCACCCGTCCGTCATCAGCAGGTATGCGTATTGACTACGCACATAATGCCTCCATCATTGATCTGTACACACATCAGAACCAGGGCATTTTATTTGCTCACAAAGAGTCCCTGCCAGAGTTTTGTAAAAACTTGTCTCTTGGACAATTCTAAAGACCTACGTCCTTCCGTTGGTGTCGGAATTCGGCCTCAGGTTGTGAGGGGGTCTTCATACCCCGAACAAGAAAGTTTGTTGGTGAACTTTTGTTCTCATGCACTGGGCTTGATTTCGTAAAAGGCCAAGATTGATCTTAAGATGTGTATCAGTCTTAATTGCTAAGCAATGTGTGGCGGCTCGACACAAGTCACTATGGCAAAAATGACAATTCATCTAAAAAAGATAAATCATAAAGATTTGTGAGCATCGAACCCAGACCTGTCTGGAAAATTTCCCTCGTACAATTTTTGTTGAATTAATTTGTACAGTACGTGATGTACCTGCAAAACGACAATCAGACAGTGCGTTGTGTAATGAGTGTTATGATATTTTGTTGCCTAACATGTAGGACTAGGAGATATCTTGTGTACATGTACATTGCATACCTTGTGTACATTGCATACCTTGTGTGTGGATTGAAGTCTATTACGTAGGCCTTCATGTACGGTGCATTGGCACAATAGAGCGCAAACACAGGGAGTACATGTATGCTAAGCCCCACCCCCCTCTTTCTCCTCGTACCTCCAGTCCGCTACAGACCATGACAAATTTGCAAGTCATTTTCAATAATGTTTATAAACACCGGGGCTGCATGTTCCCTGTTTTTGGCAGTGTGCCAGCTTCCTCGTAGCACCCTGGATTCACCCCAAGACACGGAGACCATGTTAAATTAGTCCATGCTCCGCCAATTGTCATCAGTAAAGTCCCTCTGTGGGGGTAACAGATTAATCGTGGAAAATCAATCCTTTATCAAAAGTACTGGAATATTTCCCCCGTGCTCTCCCCAAAGCATTTCCTTGTATCCTTGCTGAAAGTGGTTTAAAAAGTACAACGGTATCTGGATTAATTATTAATCAAAATGGGCACTGGTGGATTTACGACACAACGCATTCAGCTCAAGCTGGATTAATCGATAAATCCGGAATAGAATTTGAGATTAAAGTCTAGGCTCTGCTGACCTAGAAATGGCTGGGAAAGGTCGATTTGCAAAGCATTCAAAGCAGATAAGGAAGTGAAAAGTTTTCATTTTGGGAATTTGTGACTTTCTCAACTGTCAGATTATCTTTGGGGAATTTTTTATGGAAAGTTGTTTTCCTACTTAAGACACTTATATAATTGTGGCTTTAAAAAAGTAAGTTGAACTCTTGGTGTTTTTTGGGGGGGGGTGTTGATGGGTTGGGTTGGAAATTAAAGTTTAAAAAACCCAATAAAGATTCCTGACAACGAATTCAAGAGTGAAACTCAAACTGCACAAAAAGTGGCACTATTAACTTTTAGTATTTGATAAATGAGTCGATTAAAACCATTCAAGTAGATCCATTTAAGTCAATACAAGTTTGTTTGCAAACGGTTTTGAGCTGAAATGGTACAAGTTGCACCTTTAATTTATGTGTTTTTCTACTGGAATGAGCAGAGCTCTAAAAGAGCATTCCTGTCTTTAAGTTTTAACGAAGATGCATTTGACAAGATGGACATGTTTTGAAGGTTTTTATTTGTTAGTCTGTTCGATCAAATGTTTTAACAACTTCTCACAAATAAGTAAAAGAAGCACGCCTCATTCACCTCAAAGATAACAGCCTCCTGCCCATTTACACACGGTTAATGCTTCCAACGCCACATCATTAAATCTACAGAATTTTCAATTCATCGCCCCAGGAAAATGTTGTTATGAGGTGATTTCGCTTTTCATACTCACACCGCCCTTTGTTTGGGGATTAAAGCGATATGAATAAACAACGAGGGAGACAAACGGGAACATTTGCACCGCGATAAAGCATCATCAACGGGTATGGTGAAACAGTGTCAAAATCTTCATTATATCTGGGTTAGGGTTGTTTAGTTGTCTATTCTGTTTGGGAATGGGTCACTCGTGCAGCAGAAACCCTGGTCTGAAATGGGGTTGGTATGCGTGAAAAAAAAACAACAATGGGGTAGGGTAACAAAGGCCTGCAGTGGCCCCCGCATTGCTTGAATTCCAAGGAAGGAAAAGACTTACTGGCGGGCAGGTCTAGAATGAACAAACCTGGCCACTGCATTCTAAGTTTGCTGACTTTCTGTTTCTTAATAGTCAAGGCTGCACTGCGTGCTGTATGTAGAGTGCTTTGTATGAACATGCAATTAAAATTTGTTGACAAATTTTTTTTTTTTAAGAGAAGATTAACGGCGATTTTAACAAAGCCGACCAGAGCTTGTTACACATACCTGTGCAGTGTGCATGCACACAAAGTCTTTATATCCTGATGTACATGTAACTCATAACTTTTAATTTTATTTCCATGTGCTTGAATCGATTTGAATACCCTAACTTTATTTTTTTAGCAGCGATGTGTACACACAGTTATGTACATAAAAAGTTACGCATGGTACGCTTTTATTGGGATGTACAAATCAAGTTGCAGGTATAATGCAGGCAGTTTGTAATCATGCACAAAACTGTTCAAGCTTTGTTCATCCTGTAATGTATTGCAACAGTTACTAGCTTGATACTTCACATATAGGCAATTTCCCCCATTGTCCCTGGTGCCCTTGAAATTATGCAATAGAAATATACAATTTCCTCATAAAGTTTCCTTTTTTTTACCAACGAGAAAACGCCTGGGTTCCCTTGCCCTTTCAAAAACAAGGCATCAGACCTGAGTTAACATTTAAAAAACTTTCAGTGATCTTGTGTTTGACAAGTCTTGGTAATGAAACAGCACTACTATTATTACGTCAAAGTACGAGATGTAGTTTGTCTGGTGGTTTTGATTTATGTTGAAATGTACACTGTACTTGTTCATGATTAATCATCCATTTTCCTATTTCTCTCTCTCTTTCTCTCACTCTCTCTCTTTCTGTCACAGAGGGCGTTTTGCAGTCGTCCGTAAGTGCACCCACAAGGACGGCTCCAAGAACTACGCGGCCAAGTTTGTACGGAAGCGTAAGATGGGGCGCTCCTGTCATGAAGACATCCTGAAGGAGATCCGCATCCTTGAGATGTCAACAGACCATCCGAGGATGATCAGACTACATGAGGTGTTTGAGACATCCAGTGAGGTTATCCTGGTGCTAGAATTGTAAGTAAAACAATTCACTTGTATTTTTTTGAGTGATCAGGACAGGCTAGATCAGAACATGGCTACGGAGGCCATGGTTTCCCTGGTATTGGCCTTGGTGCCCCTTCAAAAGTTTCCCGTAGAATTAAAAGTTTTCCTGGCAGTGGCTTTACATATATTTGGATCAGGCATACCATCGTACTTAAAGAGTCCGATAGATTAGGTGTTGCATGTGACAGTATGGTGTTGGATTGTGTTAATTGGAATGAAGAAGGATCCTACTAAGTCAGTCATGGGAGTGAGTTTTAATGGTTCACATAAATAGAGACTGTCTATCAATTGCTCGTCTCATAAAAGTCCAGCAAAAAAGGGATATCAGTGTGTACATGTAAATTGTCTCGTCCCATGACCATTACCATAGAAACATTAACAGTTTCCTCTGCGGATACCAGGCAATTTCCGGATACCAGGCAGTTTCCGGAATAACCCACACTGATCACAATGAATTCTTTGTAGTCCTTTAAAATGCGCCAGGCCCATTACAATTCCTGCATTTATCAATCGAAGTTCAGCCTGTACTTTCAATGGGTTACCCCCATACCAAGTGTAGCCAACACAAATGCTTCCTTTTTTTGTCTCCACAACCCACAGAATGACCCCATTTGGAGGTCGTCAAACCCAACCAACCCTACCCCAACTCAGAATAGGGTCTTAATCACCTGCTGAAATGCTTATTTATGCTAGTCTAGTACTCAGGGCAAATAAACATGGGATAGGGTATGGTCTGGCCCTCAAGCCCTGATGGTTGAAAAATTATGCATGGGGAAGTCAGCTGCGGGGAGAGAGAGAGAGAGAGAGAGAGACCGTGCCTAGACCAGCGTAGGTCTGGGATTTGCTAGAACTGATTGGTAATTAGTGGGTGTTTGACTGTGATTCCTGTGGGAGTTTTTTTTGGTGGACCATGGAGGAAAGACAGAAATTAGCCCTTTATGCCAAGGAGGGTTTTACCAAACCAAGCAAAGAAAATAGGAATACTAACAGTGAAAGAAATCCCCGTTGGTCTTTTAAGGGTTGTCGCTGATGGGGAAAGCCAATTTGGTTTGATGGGCCATTGGGTAATCCATGCTGGGTAGCCGGCACCATCCCCTATTTTTGGGGGAGTGACACTGTAACACCTGATCTGATGACAATATGGGTATTTGTTGTGGGTATCTTTTGCCTCAATTGGGTCATGGAATGGGCGCATTGCCCACGATTCAGGCTGGTCACATATGTAGTGATCTCAGGAATGAAATAGCTTTTTAAAGTTTCACGTTAGTAAAAGTTGTATTCTGTTGCCCAATCTTCAAATTTATTATCGGTAAGGAGAAATAATTTTAATTGTTCAGGCATTTTCAGTCAAAGAATACACAGCAGGTGGCAGGTATGCTGTTAAAATAATCACATATTGGACAGGGATGCCGATGGATTTTGTGAGAAGATGAGCTGCATGAGAACTGCTATATGAAATGGGATCATCTAGCGATCGAGAAGTGAAAACATTTGCTGACATCTTGCTCTTTAAACAATTGTAGATTGAAATCAGATTTGAAAACCAAATACACACCTGGGCCATGGAGGTTATGTGGCCATGCGAGCACCAGAACGAAACATTCCAACACTCTCCACAAGTTAGCCTTTCTGAAACTAGGGCAGGAAAAAAACCCTGAATACTCTCCCACCCTGCCCAACCCCAGCTGGGCTTATTAATGGGATCAGCTTTTTTTAAAAACAGTGGGGTGCACTCTCACTGGCCGGCCGCTAGAATGTGGCTTGCACATGGCTCTCCCAGTCTACCCAGGCCACAGAGATCTCCTTGACTTCAAAGGGCGCTAAGGTTCTTGGAACTTCCTTGTGTTTATTTGAGGGGTTCCAGCGGATTGTTAGTCTGCCGTGACGCAACATGTGTCTTTGACTTCGGGCGTGGAATTGAGGTCGGAGCGAGCGGCTTTGAACTCGTAACATAATCAAAGCATCTTTCATGACCTGGTGTTTCTTTTCCTGATGTAGCAACTGATGTTTCATTCGTACATCTGGTTTTTGAACACCACGTTCCCCTGTGGAAATAAATGTGCAGAACAGACACCTTGTCTTAAAAGTGCACCGATTTACTTGGCATGTACGCTGGGTAATAATCAAGGAAATTTTACAGCTCTACTTGGTAAGAAATTGATCATGCCCGGATTTCATCTTTGAAAGGGGGCGAGGCCAGTTTCATTTGCATTGGGCACTTCTATCAGAAAATCATAGCGGTTGGTGGGGAACTTTTGAAGGGGCACCAAGGCCAAGACCAGGGTAACAGAGGCCATGGTCTCCGTGTACTTCCAGGCCTGATTGATCCTGACAAACTTGTTACAGACTTTTTTTCTGATCTAAATTCAACCCCACGCATGTAACTCCATCCTGCCCGACACCATATAAAAAAACTTGTCAAACTGTTGTGTACATTTAGTGTGAAGGTACATGTAGACACTGTCCTTTACATACCTGTAGTATTATATGCAGCCAAACCCCCATGGTCTTCCCCAGCTGGTACACCATAAATAAACACAGAAAAATGTCAACTATCTACGCTACCTTCTCATGAGGGTTCTCAAAATACAACTGGTACCCCGTGATAAACTGAAACACTCAATACTTCAGTATCGAGTCTAAATATCATACAAATTCATAGCACGTTCAATGGTTTTAATTGTTGATGGCTCGAGAACTGAAACCTTCTCCTGTCGATGGTGAAAATAAATAAAAGAGTTCTTGTCAACACAGAAATGAATTTTGCTTTTGATGTTGCTGACAATTCTACCCTAACCACGGCCACATTTGATCGAGTTGTCGATCGCAAAACATCGGTAAATTTATTTGCAATATATACAATTTATGCAAGGATCATGTAACAAGTAATTCTTAGTAGCTTTGTGACTTGTTACTTATGACTGCTTAGCCAAGTTTTGCTGCACTAAGCAAATTTGCATGCTGAGCTAAATTACTGTTGGCCATGAATTGAAACTTGTTCTTCAAAATTGCGAAAACTGAAGAGATCTTGAAAATTGTGTCAAGGATTCATCAGGGTTTTGTAAGTTGAGGAAACAAAGTCCTTGGGAAAAAAACGAGGGCAAGAGTTACCCCGTGACATGCTACATTATTTGTTGACAAGCAGTTTTAAAGGCAATTCACAAGGCTTGGGAATTCATTTCTGCTGAGGCCAGACCAAATTTGTCTCCATTCCAATCCTAAAATCATTCTAAATCCAAAGTAAATCTAAAAGAAGTTGTAGTTGGATTAAGTCAGAGTTATCGATGTTCCCAGTTTGTTAAGCTAAAAAATAAAAAAATAAAGAATGGAACACGCTGGTGAGGTGAGTCAAAGAAAACAGTTGAAAATAATTGTAAAAAATTCAGATAAATAACAAAATGAAGAAAAATAACACCACTGTAGTTTAAAAACATTAAAGATTAACATATGGTTTACTGAAACAGGACCAACTGGACCCCCAGACATCCATAAGTGAGAACCATTAAATCATTTTTACATGTTCATTAGATTGTGACGGGCCACAAGGGAACATGTGTAAACCAAAATCATCTGGGGTGGGACTGAACATGTTCCATTAATAGAGAAAGCAGATCTCTATGGGCTTAGAAAGCGGCACGTTAAAACAACGCACCAGGTTTTGGTGTTGGGTTTGTCGGCAGTGATTTCCCGGTTCAGTACAGGGTCGTTTTGTTCATATCATGGTTGAGAAACACTTTGTTGAGTCGGTGGAAGGTAATTTACGAGGGCACAGTCAGATAGATAAAGGATATTGAACTTCCTCGGGCATTGTTCAAGGGATGTTTCAGGATTAATCATGCAGTTAACTTGTGGACTCGTTCAAAAACAAATTAATGATTCCACCAAACAAAGTTGTTTGACGACTTTTCGCTGTTGGCTCTTTGTAAAAAATTTCCCCCATGAATACACATGAGGTAGTGTTATTTTAACATCCAATACTGAAACTGCCCTCGCAGCGAGCAATTCAAAGTTTTATCACTTGATCACCTCAGCAACACCTCTCGAGATGAGATCTGTTGCCCCACTTAAAACGAATCCTCGATCAAACAAAACGAGCTGTTATTTTTTAAAAGTTGCCATAAGTACAGCATTTGTGCAGCACAGCGGTATTAATAAACATGATTCATGCAAATGTTGCAGGATTTTCTACAAAACATTTCCCTGTACTTGTACTTTTATCAAATAAAGAACATGTCAGCCTACAATACCCTTCAGATAAACTCTGTTTATTTATAGATAGTTTCAGCCATTTAGAATTCATAAAAGAACCTTTTCAAAGGTCAAAGTACTTGTTTGTCCTCATGACAAATTAGACATTAAGTCTACACTGATGCCACTGGGTTCGTTTGATCTTGTTAAATTGCCTTTTGGAAACCAACTCACAGACCTTGTCTGCTGAATGCAAAAGTGTGGGTGTCAGCTATGAATGTACATGTATGAGTTGTTTTATTTGCAAACTTTTTAGTCAACATGTCACCAATCACTCATGATTGCAGTATTTCGCATAATATGAACTACAACACAGATTATCAGTATCAGGGTAAACTTTTTAGGAAAGAGCAGTTTTTCACAGGCGCTATCACTTTGAACTTTCACTAAACCATTGGGGGCATTCAATTCCTACCTTACCTTGTTATCTTACCTTACCTGTGGCAGACCATAATTTTGAAGGCGTGCTGGGCTTTTAACTAATACATTAAACAACAGCAGGCCCTAAACCAGTGATTTTTAGCATCGGACCTGGAAGCTCATGCCTGGTCAAGTCCAGTGGTCTTGTGTTTTTTGTTCAGATGTTAACTTTCAGTCTGATAAGAATCTTACAATTATATTGAGTATTGAAGAATTCTTACCATAGTACAAATGATATTTATCTTCTCTTAGCGTTAGTTCAAATTAAAACACTTCAATTGTTAATCTGTGTAGGTTTTTTTTTCTTTTCTCAGATTAATTCTGGTTTTGTAAAATAAATTCTGGTGCGATAGAACTTTTTTAAACGACATGTTTGAGCTAAATTTGAGCTCTGGATTGTGAGTGCATTGCAATTCACTCTCCCGAAGAGTTACACTTGGGTTTTACCCGCAAGTTTACGAGTTATAGTTACTTCTTATCATCCGCACCAAAAGCTTAAAAAAACATCATTTACTTGCTGGATATATAACAGGTCAAAGGCCAGAGTTTGATTCACCAAATTGTTCTTTGAAAAGTTTGGCAACAGGGCACCTGTACAGAGGGTAGAAATGACAGGAGAATAGAAATAACTCTTAAGTGAAATTTTTAACATTATTTTAATCTCAAAAAACGTATTCATAAACTTGTTGTTTCTTGTCTACCTCCAGTGCTGCGGGCGGAGAGCTCCACCCTTACTGCGTTGCTGAGAAAGAAGATGCATTCACTGAGCAGGAAGTCGTACGGCTAGTCCGTCAGATCTTAGAAGGTGTACAGTACCTCCATCAAAATAACATCGTCCATCTCGATCTCAAGGTAAACCCCACATCCTCATTCAGCATATTTAAGTTTCCTTGGCTGTCGCTTTTCAGTTTGTATCGTGTGATCCCTGGCAAAATAACATCGTCCATCTCGATCTCAAGGTAAACCCCACATCCTCATTCAGCATATTTAAGTTTCCTTGGCTGTCGCTTTCCAGTTTGTATCGTGTGATCCCTGGCAAAATAACATCGTCCATCTCGATCTCAAGGTAAACCCCACCCCGCATCCTCATCCGTCATATTTAAGTTTCCTTGGCTGTCGCTTTCCAGGTTGTATCATGTGATCCCTTGCTACACGTCAGTTAAAGGTTGTATGGTTTCTGACTGGCACCCCCGAACAAAGGTATTGACAAAATAAGGGAGACCGCCAACATAAGGCTAGATAAGCTCAGTTGGCAGAGTGCTGGCACGTCAATCCGGAGGTCGTTGTTTCAAATCCCGCTATAGTCAATTTTTCTTTGTTCAACCCCAAATTATTAAAAACTTGCCCAGTCAGTTTCCCTTGTGGTTTATTACATGGACTTGATATTCTTGAATTTTCTCCACATCCTCCTGATGCTTATTATGTGCATCTTCATCTCATTCTTGAACTCCAAACCATCCTCTCATCACCTGGTAGTTTCTTTCCTCAATGCTTTTCCTTCCCACATTGATCATTTTTAAGTCTTTAAGTCTTCTTTTCCTGGATTTTCTCTAAATCTCCTTGAAAGAAGTAAAGCAGTCACCGAAGGAGAAACAAATTACTCTGCATTGTGTCTTAAACCTGTAGTATTGTATTTCTAGTGATGCCCCGACTCGGTAAACCTCCTGAATTGTAACATCTAGGAAGTTCCGGGTCTAGTATAGGGAAAACCCACACCCTGTCCTCACCCTATCTTCTTCAATATTTGTCATCGTCAGATTACATGTTCATCATCGGCATCTGGCAAAATGAGAACTCTTGACGAATAATGTTTTTTAACCTCTCCGTCTGTCTTTTGGTCATGTGTTTGCAACCGTAAAAACTGACCCATGTCTTGAAAAAGTTTAAACATTGCCAAGTCCCACGACCTCACTTCTCCTTGTCTTAGCTTTGTAATGCTCTGGCTACACAATTTACTATAAATCAATGCATGCACAACAGGCCTAGGCCTAACTTCATAGAGCTGCTTAGCAGAAAATGTTGCTTATCATTTTTTCTGCTAAGCAAACAATGAGCGGGATACCAGTCACAAATGGTACATCTGGAATGGTATTTTGGTTGGTAACCTTGTTCTGGTAAGCATATTTTTGTTGTGCATGGCAATCTTATGGGTTCAAGGAAAAAATTGAAATGAAATTGGGTCCTGGAATTAGTGGCCCAGTCCTGGCTTTGGTGCCCCTTCAAAAGTTTCCCACACATGTAGACTTTTCCAATCTGTTGCAAGTTTCCTTTGGTGAATGAAAACGGCCATGCCCTCTCAAAGAAGAAAATTGCCGGCCTGTTTTAGTATCATGGAGGGGGACCGTCCATTGTCAGGAGAGTGGACATCCTCAGCACTGAAGCCAACTCATACGTTAGTTTAGGAAGCTGATCATGTAACAACAGGAAAGATTGGATATCCGAACTAATTGAATAATACGTTCTGGTACCGTGGCTGTTCTGGTGAAGCCTGACGCTGTGAGTCATCTCTGCCCAATAATTTGATCATGTACGCGTTTGCGTGCTCAAATTAAGCCAATTATGATACACGAGAAAGTGCATGTTCATGTCATTTAAATTCTTGTCAACGATACATTATAGATTCAATTATCAGGTGTTTTCAATTCAGTGTTGCTTGTGTCTGCAACAAGAACATTGTAGTCTTGTAAAGTTAAAAGTAAAGGGTTTTTGATCTGGAATTAACAGTACACAGAAGGCAACCACCATTCTTGTTTATTGATTCCCTTTAATATTGTTTGTGGACATTGTGGTGGAGCCACAGTCCATGCACCCTTTTTTTGAGATAAAGTGGCCATTGTCCCTACAGGAATGAGACTCCATGGTGTCGTGCACGGTATGTTGTTGCTTCCTCTTGTTTTATACCCATTAGAGTTTTTGCTTGTATTCTGGTAACATCTTAACAGTTTGATCGACATGCTTTCTCATGCTGGGAGTCTCTCTACAGAGTCTTGCAACATGCAGCTTAGGCCATGTTTCTCACAGCTGGCCGCTCATTGTCACCCTCTATTGTGATGGTAAAAACCATGGCAAAGGAGGGGCCCGATAACAACCCCTGGAGTTGGGGAGGAACAATCACCCTTGCTCTAGCCCCCCCTGAACCCGATTAGGGGCCAGGTACACAATAGATGTGCCAGCCATTATTGTGCGGACAGATTATCAAATGTTAATGATGCTTTGTATGGTATAAGCTGATGGGGGGCTATAAAATTAGGGATTGTGGGAGTGCTCCATATGGCTACTTCCTTGTCAATAAAAACTGGATCCTAAGACTGATCTTGCGTGAGAACGGGACAAAGGTGATGTGGCAAGCGTTTCATCTTCTGAGAAAATATTTTATACATGGGTACGGAAGTTACCACAGCTCTGGTTTTTACTCTCTGTCTACAGACCAGGGTCCAATTTCATAGAGCTGCTTAAGCAGAAAATTTTGCTTAACAATTATCTGCTAAGCAGAAATGAGCAGGATACCAATCACAAATTGTACATGTGACATTGTAGTTTAGCTGGTAACCTTATTCTTGTAAGCATCATTTTTGTTATGCTTAGCTACTTTTTGTGCTTAAGCAGCTCTATGAAATTGGGCCCAGTTGTGAAATGAATGATTCCAGAAACCAGAAACTTTTCCCCGGTTCCTAATTTAAAACACCTGTAGTGAACATCAAGATTTGTCCTGTTACCAGACACAACATAAGCATCAATCACAGACTGCCTGTGCAGATTGGCCTTAATGGTGGCCAGGAGAGCAATGCAGGGGGCATCCATGGAATGTTACCAATGCTGTTCTGGCCCCAGCAAGATGCTCTGAGGAACTTACTGGTGGGCCAAGTGTAGTACCCTGAGGAACTACACTACACATGTACTGTAGGCCAAGTATGGCACCCTGGGGCTCTCATAATGACTGTGGTAGAATAATGGTTTTGTTCTGGTTTCATTCACGATATCTGAGAACAGATCGAGTCTCTCTGTATTTGTGGTCTGTGGTCTGAACTTGAAAATACCCATTTATCAAACTCTCCTCCACTCCAAATTATTGGAAATACCTGAAAGCACTGTCAGGGTCAGGGCATGGAGCTGTGGTGAGGGTACAATGAAAGTTGTGTCCACTGTAAGTTAGCTCAGGTATTTAACTTTGATGAATTACACAAATATTAAAATGATGCCTCCACCACAAAATGAGTGACCAGAGAGAAGAAAATGTCAACAGAGTTTCCTGTTTTCTTGGAAAGACGGCATCAAATAAATTATGATTTGTGGGAGTTTATCATCAGATAGGGCAGTGTAAATGTTTGTTTAATGTTGTGATTATGATGAAGGTTTTGAATATTGATGAGAAGCTCAGGTTACAGTGTACAGACTGGGGCTGTAGGGAGCTTAACTCATGTACAGACAATGTACTGTCATGGCATGGTATGGTCACATATAGGTTTAACAGATTTGGTACAGGTGGGTTTGCCTTTTTAACTTTTTCAGTGATTGGGCAGGGCACCAGTTAGCTTGTTGTTCCACAAGTCCACCCGCTTTGTCACTTGTGCGTATTTCATACTAATTAGAGCATCTCTAGAGGTTTTTCAACTTTAAAATCACATTCAGGGGCGTACATTTTCAATGTGGAACTGCCTCATGACTTTGCAACTCAAAATGAAGAGCAGCACTTGAAGCAAACTATTTTTAGTCTCTGCCTAAACAATTGTTTATTCTCCTTCCCAGTTTATAATGGGTGTGTACAGACAGAGTTTCGTGTCACCAAAACGTGCCGGGGCCAGGGGTGAAACATTTCAACACTTATAAATCCCCCCAAATACACCCATGTTGGCAACGCTTTCGTTTCAGTAAAACATTTGTGACTGTCACAAACCATCCATGTAATCTCTCTTTTGTGCAAAAAGTAGAGAAAAACAAATTGAATAAGTTACTTAAGTTACACGTGGGCACTTAGTTAAAAGTACAAACGTAGGAGTAACTGCAGATTGGTTGTTTACAACTTACAATGTACTTTAGTAAGTTGACTGGTTTGTTGACGTCAGAAAGGGTTAGCGCCCTGTGATTTATGATGTTTCATTCGTACAAAGCCACTTGTCTCAACTTTTTAAATTGTTTGGGATAAAGATAAGAAAGCTTTACAAAGAGTAATGCAGACATAAAGAATTGAGAACATTTCTTTTAAAGGATTTTGAAAGTATTGATGTATTTATCATCAGAAATGTCTGTTGAAAAATTTACTACTACAAGTGACGAGGAGGATAGAGTTTTTTAAACAAACTGACCTCAGATAACAATTTCTTTTTCGATACCATAATCAAGTGAACTTTCCCTGACCAGTTTCTTTTAAATTCCCCCCCCCCCCCCCATCAGATCAACAATGCAGTGGCCCTCAAACAACCCTACTCAGTCAAATTTCTACCACCTTTCACAAAAAAACCATTTCAGAGTCGCTTTGGGGTAGCCCCAGGACAGTTCTCCATTGACAGTCGGACTCTGCGGACCATAAATTTAGGGGCAGCTCGCCCTTGGAGTGTCACAACCTAAAAATTGTCTAATAATGAAAACCAATTCTTTATGCGTAGCGAGACAGATGGTCCGTCAGGCACTGTATATGATTCAATATTTCCATAGACCAGGAAGGACCCCATGCTGAGGTATTATTGATATCAACCTTTAAAAACAAAATAAATCTGGTGAAAATATCAAGGCGAGACCGGATTTATATTGTTATCAAACCGGGCAATAGTGAAAGCTGTTTTGGAGAATTTACAAGTTCATTTGAAAATGGAAATTTAACATTTTAGAAAAGCGTTTTCCTAACTCTGTGAATTTCTGGTTAAAACTCGAAGTGCAGAAATGTTAAAAATGGAATTTATGCTTGAAAAAAAAAAAATCATACACTACAGGAAAAGGGGATTCTCGCTGAGAGTTAGTGATGATGAAAACCAACGAGGAAGTTGATGGGAAATGTTGTTTACATTCCCTGTTGGCCTAAATGTATAACTAAACAATTCTATTTTCTAACTTTGTGTGCACGGCAGGGGCACAACCCTGAAATGCAAACAATGCAAAATGAAAAGAATTGTTTACGAGCTTTCTTAGATAGACATTTTCTCTTGTCCAAACTGTGGATTTTTGAACCCATGAACAAATATTGTGAAATATCTTGGGTGGGGTTCTTTGTAGGGAATTTTTTCCACTCAAGAAATTAATAAATATCGAGACTGTCTAGATATATTTCTACCTCCATGGTTCAAGGAATATGCACACATTTTGTATGGAGAAACAACGCTAGAAGAGGAAAACAAAAAACACAGAACATTAATTTTCAATTAGTCACAAAATTCTTAATTTAAGAAGCTGGTGGTATAGGACTTGAAGAGAAAGACTGGGATATGAAATGCCTAGTAGACGACTGGCTAGAATCCAGTAAGCTTTGGACCAGTAACCCCACAACCCAACAAGTCCAGTCAGATTGAACATTTTTAGAAAAGTCTTTCCTTATTCTGTAGAATTCTGTAAATGTCTGGTTGAGATTTGAAGCGCAAAAACGAAAACAAATGTAATTTATGATACAAAATGTTTACAGGAAAAAGTGGATTCTCACTGAAAGTGTTTTTCCAACCATGTACTTTCACTTTTACTTATCAAAATGAATTAATTGAAGTCCAAGCCTTAAATTCAGCTGACACAAAAAAGAAAGGAGTAGCTAAAGTATCACAGTGTAGTGAAATGTTTGAAATTTTAGCCCTGAAATTGTCTCAAAACTTGAGTTTACATAAAACAAGAAATAGTATTGATTTGATATTTGATTAAGGTCCTTGAGCATTTTACTAAGTAAAAGGATGGCTTATTCGTATAAAATCTCTGCCATTATAGATCTACCTACCTGACGCAAGCTCGATGATGTTGATTGTTATTTGGGTTGTCTTGGGACCTTTCGTCAGGTGTGGGAGGTCCAGTTTATTTACTGATGGTGTTGACTATAGACACAGGAGTCAACTTTTTTTTCTGTTCATGTTTGATGAGGAGCTGGGGGTGTTCCGGCTCGTAATTTAAGTTAGCCGTTTACCTTTTATGTTCAGGGTTTTTTATACCAAGGGTGGATTAACCCTGACCCCCATTAGGGCCTCTCTACATAGCCTGCCAAATACAACAGAATGCAACACAGTTGAAATGAGAACCATGCCATATGCAACAGAATGCAACAAGGGATATTGTTGCATTGTGCAGCCATGCTGTTTGGGAAAGGACTGAGCAAGGGTGTTTGCCCTGCTAAATGCAACAGTATGCACATAAGTGTAATGTTTAACTGTTATTATACAGTCTTTTAAATAAGATTTGAATTATGATTCTTACCTAATATTACATCATACTTCTCAATACTTTTCCCATAAAAAATACTTTGAAATACCCATTATAAGTTGTTCAGATACAATAGAAGCACCCAAACCTATATGAAGTCACTTCACTGCTGAATGCAACAAATTCAGTCAAAGAACGACATCTGAGTTGACTGCCAAATGCAACAGATCACAACAACTATTACCATTTGGTGCATATTGTTGCATTTAGCATGGTTAGGGTTAAGGTTTTACAAGCTACTGTTATAAAAGGACGAAATTCAGTAGAACTGTTTCCAAGTGAGTGCAGGGTAGTAACTCAACTCAACTCCAGCGACCTGAGAAGGAGGGGGGTAAGGTGCAGGGTAGGCCTGATACATTATATGAGTATAATCAATCCATTAGAATTCAACCTGCAATTTTATTTATTTCATTACACATCCAACAGCGCAAGCGCAGATAACAGGATGGTGAAGAGGAAACGAGAAGAATGTTTAGTTTTTAGGTGTAGGAGGGAAACCCCCAAATTTGTAAAACCCACGCAGTCAGTAGGGACTGTTAAAACGCAATCTTCATGCAAGAACCCGGTCCAATGTGGTAACTGGTATTTTAAACCACTGACCCAGCCTGATTTTTAAACTACTATAACACAAGGCTACAGTTTGATGGTAGCTCTTGCCCCTGTTGCCCTAGTCTTGACCTTTGACATGCCCCTTAAAAATGTTCTCACAGACATTCAAATGCAGTCATGTAATTTTTTTAGTAGATCAGCTGATTTCCTCAGCTCAAAAAAACAAGTAGTTTCATAGAAAACTGGATACCATGGGAAATCTTATATCGCTGGCCATCCTCTCTTTTTTAGTCTTTGCTGTAAAAAAGTTGCGTGTCTGTTATTTGGTTTGAAAATGCTCAATTTACTGTATAAAATGCCGACCTGAATTTACAAATATCAACATGTCCAAACGGAGGATTTCTTCCTCCATGGACCAAAGTTCCTTCCTTCACTACCCTTTGACTGTAGGTGCCTAGTCCAGTCTCTCTTTAGAAGTTATTTTCCCCAACATAAGGTCGCTTGATCTCAGCATAAAGAAAGGCTGCTATGCTGTAACCCACCTCCAGGCCCCACAGGGGAAAAATTTCAGAAAAATTTGGACAACCTTCTTGCCAGGGCCAACAAAGGAAACCTGATAATTAGCTGGTTTTTTGTTCCCAAGATGCCCAGGGCGTAAGAGGTATATTTAGAGTGAGGTGGTGTGATAATTCCTAGGATTGGAATGTGGTGTGGTTTAATAGTCGCTAGCTACATGTGTAGGTATTAGATGCCCATGCTCAGTGTGTTTCCTCAGATTATACAGAAAAGAACTGTTCTCAGATTAAGGAAAGTTAGAAGTGGTTCTGAAAAGTCTTGAGTCCAGTTTGCTCTGTAGGGCCTAACGGCCATTAATTTCATGGCAGACTAAAAGTTGGGTTTCCAAAACTTAACAAGAGATTGCGATTGTTAAGCAATGTTGATGGAAGCATAGGCGAAGTATTGATCATGGAGGAAAATACTTGTTTGATGTTTGGTCATCCTGAGAAGATTAAGGTTGGGTTGGCATGGCCGTTTCTTTCCTCGCCTTCTACCTCGAGGACCCCGGTTCGACTCACACCAGGGGCACTATGATGGGTGGGTTGGGTTTTCAGTCACTACCTGATGGCGTGGGTTTTTCCTCACACATCTCAAACTGAAACTTCCTTTCCTTGTCTTTTCTCCATTGAGTTCTTGGCTAGTATAGTGATTAAGTTCACTTGTCTGCCATGGTCTGAGAGTCCTTGACAACCAGAATTTTTAATACATGAAGTGAAATGAAAACTGTTGTCCTGCATTTGTTTATAAATCTTTGTTTCTGTTCGATACAACCTGTAAAGTGATTGACACATAGTATTCAATCAATCCACGATACTGATATTTGTTAGAAAAATAGTTTAACCAGGAAAAATTGACTTTAATGGCTTGAGTTTATTCCAAATCAGCAACCATTGTCAATCTTTGCGGGAGATCACCGGACTGACAATCCATTAAAAAAGAAAGATGAAAAATTGCCAGAAGTCGCTGAATGGCTATTGACAAGCTTTGGTAGTGGGAGACAATCACAAAAGGATAATCCAACCTGTAAATTTTGTCACGGTCTGTACACTTTCTTTTTTTATTGTCCCATCTTGTCAACAAGTCATGTCTTATAATTGCTTTGAGTTTGCACAAAATGTAGAAAGATTTTGAGTTTGACGAGATGTTTAGAAGTTTGCACTGCGGAAAGATGATGGCTGTCCCAATTCCAATGTCATGGTACTGTTGAAAAACTGGCCAGTATAAGAATTTGGTTTAGTTGTTCCTGTCCACAGAGAGTGACCTCTTCAATGTTGTTTGTCTTGGCTTGACCACAGAGGAAGTTAATCCCATTCCCCTACCTTGAACTCAAGAAATATGTCTCACGTTTTCACCTCATAAAATCTCAATTGTCACCCATTCACCAGGAATGCTTGTTTTACTTTTGGCTTAAATGCCGGAAATCGCTTTTAATGAGGAGTGACAGATGAAAGAAAAGGGTCCAAAGAGGGTACACTTTGGGTTAGTTTTTCTCATTATTTTGTTGTTGTTGTTGTTTTTATTTGGTTTTTGTTGGTGTAAGAAACCAACATACACCATAGAGATAGGATCACAGGTACTACCCGCCACCTCTTCCCCTGTCCCCATCTTGTTTGCCCATCTTGCCTTCCGTCAATCTGTCACAACCTTTAAGAGACAGCTCAGCTGGTCAACAAGCACTCTTGCGGTTTCTCCCGATTAAAGACTGTTTGTTGAGAAGGATCGTAGTCCTTCCACCAGAGCGGAATAGACTTTGCCGACCCTTTCCTTGTAATGAGAAGAATAAGCAAGGTTGAAGGAGCGTAAGCCGGGTGTTTCTCTTTGGTGTCCTTTCGGCACGAGACTCTTACAGACGCCAAGATGCCTTTTATTTGCCTCCTGTCTTAAGATGAAAAGCTCTGGGCTACTTGTTGATCCTTGAGATGAGAGAATTAAATGATAAGGGCTTCCTTGGTGTAGCCTCTTCTTGTTGAGCGATTGTAAAGAGGCAGAGATCTAGGAATAGCGGAACAATCACTTTTTTCCGAGAAAAGTTACTTGTGAAAAGGTAAATGGGTTGAACGTTTCTTGATAACCTTTTTTTGTTGTAGAAGTTATTTACAATGCATTCAAACGGGTTGGTGGTTTTCATCATGGAAAGTACTTTAAGCAATTTTTTGAGATACTTTTTTAAAGTCTTTGGGTTGGTTGTATTGATACTAGGAAAGGAGGCATTTAAGTTGCTATTGTCTTTCATCTATAAGATTCCTACACCTTTCTGTTTCTCTTTCTGGAACCAACCTTAATAGTTCTAGGAGTAGCCCCTACCCCACCAACCACACCCAGGACACCCCACCCAACACAAGACAGTAAGCCATAACATAGTATTTACTGTAACCTGTTAGCAGTGAACAAAACTGTAATTATTGAGGTAGATCATGGAGCTATAAATGTACAAATCGTCCTTGCACAGGTCACACACGATAGAAACTAATTAACTGTTATATCGGTGGTTTGTGAGGAAGTGTCTTTTAAAAAAGGACAGTTATAATCGCTTCCTGTTGGCTGGGCCTAAAATAGGAAGAGAGATGTGCCCCAACCTGTTGTTTTGATCTTTATTGTGTTACTGGGTGATTATTTCAAGTAATGTATATTGCAGTAATTAGGCTGTGGAGGAAGGATGAGTGAGTTGGGGAAGGTGCCCTACTTTAGGTTGCCTTTTAACCTAAATAAAATCATTCACAAGACTAATCCTACTGCCTGACCATAGAGAATGGTCTGACCATCCAACATCATCCACTGGTTTTGAATGAAAGATGCACTATGCCAGCCTATAGTATGCTATCATGGTGAATACATCCACACAGTACACAGTCAACCCTCCTACTGTCTGACCATCCAACATCATCCACTGTGGTTTTAAATGACAGATAAACTAAGCCAGCCTATAGTATGATATCATGTGGTGAATACATCTACACAGTACAAAGTCAACCCTCTTACTCTCTGACCATTTTGGTCTAAAATGAAAGATGCACTATGCCAGCCTATAGTATGATATGTGGTGAATGCATCTACACAGTACAAAGTCAACCCTCTTACTCTCTGACCATTTAGGTCTAATATCATCCCCTGTGGTTTTGAATGATAGATGCACTAAGCTAGCCTGCAATGTGATAGTATGTGGTCAATGCTTCCACAGTCCCCACACCTCATCATGCACACATACAAAGATGGTTGCTCAACTTGCTGGAAGTGTTACCACTCCAAGAAGAGTAGTGCTGTCGGAGTAAAATGAAACAAACTTGGAATGTTTATTTTGGTCCAAGTTTTAGGCATAAAAGCACTTAGTTTTCTGCAGATAATCTTTAGCTGCCTTTGTTTGGAAGTTTATCGATTATGTCATTATGAGAAACTTTTTGAACTCTTAATCAAGGATCTAACCTGGAGAAACACCAACTTGCCTCGTTAGTTATGAGTTGGGGTGGGGGTGCTGTACATGTACATCAGCTTTATATTGAACATTGTAGATTGCATCATTTTACATCAAGTCTTAATGTTGATTCTTGTTCCGGAATATAAAGGAAAAGCAACTTCCTTTTTAGTCAAAGGCACTTTCCTGAGAAATACAAAATGTGCGTCACATGGGAAGTGTTTAAAGAGACGCCAAGAAAAAGTCTGTTACTTTGTAGCACAAACGGAGATCGTAGAAAGTGAAATTGAAAGTCTGAATCAGGGAAGCCTTATTGTAAGAGGGTGAATTAGTAACGAGAGTAGAGGAGTAGAGTGTGGGTGTGGATACACCACTAGAGGGGGAGCGCTGCAGTGAGGTGGGAGGAAGCCTAAAGAATCTCTCGCCCCTGATCCCCACAGAATGTGAATTGATTGATCAACCTGTTGAATGTCACACACAGAACATGCATCATAACCATGGATGTCACCGTTGAGCTATAAAAAGCTCCAATATGGCACCTATTAATGTCTTGCCCACACACATGCATGTGACATTACACAATCGCTGATCGTCTGTCGCATTGTGCAAAGGTACAATGTATGTAACCCTCAGCGACCGCTATTGCTGTGCAGTTCATCTGTAGAGTCTCCTATAAAACACAAACGGATCAAAACAGGAAGTTGAGCCATTGCAAAGAAAAAAAACAACTAACACTGGCTTTTCTCTGACGTACGCAGAGGACTAAAGCGGTGGCCATCTCCCACCTCCCTCTAGGGGCTGCTCTTACAAAGCCTCTGCTTGCCTCCATGTCTTGACAACATGTTTGCAAGAGATTACTTTCCCACAAGTTAGCAAACAAACAGGGTTAAGAGTCTTTAAAAAACAAGGTAGGCACATGTAGTGGTTTAAGTAGGCCTATATTTACAACTTCTAGTAATTATTATTGAAGTACCAAGGCCTATGCACATCAGGCACATTGGACTTTTCAGTTGATGTCCCTGTTCTTGGGGTTTCAACTGTGCCATTGAAATTGAAAGACATAGTACAAAGCCTTGCTGCACCTGGCACTTCTTCTTTTTTCAAGTCGCATACCTGGTACTGTACATATTTAGCATGTACTACACATATTTGGGCATCAGCTTGGCTCAGTGGTTTCTCTCCCTGCCTTTCACCTCTGTGGACCCCGGTTCGAATCCCACCTCAGACTCGGAAACTTGCATCTGGATTGGGTTTTCACTTTCAGTCCCTGCCTGATTGCGTGGGTTTTATCCCAACTTGGGGTGTTCCTCTAACATCTATAACTGAACATTTCTTCTTGTTTCTCATTCACCATTGCGCCGTTGGATGTGTAACTAAATAAATTAAGAGTTAAATTAAGTTGCAGGTACTATTTTCAGGACAAAAGACAACAATGGCGCATAAAAATATTATGATAATAATTGATTCCATTAACGCATGCATTCCTAGAAACTTTGAAAACTGAGTCAAAAATTCTGGAAAGAACTGATTGTTTAACAACTACGAACTAGTCGCTTTGATCAGTAGTGTAGCCATTTCATTGGAGATGTGGTTTAACATTTAGATGAGATTAGGTAGTTTGTGGTGGGGTTGTGTGTAGGGGTTATGTGTGGGACAGGGGTGTCAATACCAAGGTTCAATCATTGTTCACCAATCACAATTGTTAGACACGCATACCCAATTGTCCTAGCAACTGCGCCAACGACAATGTCTGTTTCCTATGTGTCACATGCGCTGGTTATTTTCGTAACGACCCCCGGAGTTGCTGGTCAAGGGAACTTCCACACTGGAATAAAAAAAACAAGAGGGTGACAACCCAACTCACCAAAAATAACACTCTGCGATTGTTGGATTCTCATTAACAGGCGTACTTTACTTGTTCCTGTCATTGGCCTGAGATGAGGTAAAGTGGTCAACGATTGAGTTCAAGGCAATTGTTGTCATGTGATCCTTTTGTAATATCAAAGAACAAAGCTTTCTGGAGTACTTTGACAGTACCATAATATCATCTCCGAATTCACTATTTTGTCCTTGGATGGCTGTGAAATTGAAAAGGTCGAGTCCAACAATGTACTTTGTGGGCGTTTAGTTCCTGTATTTATTTGAGGGGTTTTATGGAGCAGAGAAAATATTCATTTTAAACCAAAACATTGTGATTTTCATTTTTATTTGTTTGTAATGCATCTAGGGGATTCTTTATTGATTTATTTTCCTCTTGAATTTTTCAATTTTGAATCCAGAAGTTTAAAATAATACGCTGAGAGGATTTTTACTCTTTTGAGTGGGTTGAGGTTTGAATCCAACCCCAGTAGCCCGTGGGGTTTTTCTCCTGAAGGACTTTGAGACTGGAATTTTGTGCTGAGTGTCTGCTTTTATACCTCTATGGTGTTATGGGAGGTGTGAAACCCCTGTAGCTGATGGTCTTTGTACCTGTGCATACAGTATGCAAAACACTTGTATTTGATTAAGATTGGCACCTGTCGTTAGCGCCTCCGTGCCTTGGAGGTGTCAGGTGTTATGTACAGGTATCAATCAATTATCTCCATGTAATGTTGCTGTGAACACCCTCCCCACAGCTCACATAACAAACAAATGATTTGACTTTTGATTACAACTTTCCGTCACAATTCTTCCCCTCCTGATGTAACTTATTTAATATTGGAAACAAATTCCGTTTACTCAAACATGCACTGGTTATTTATCTTGTGAATCATTTTTATGATGATATGAAATCAGTTTTAAAAGTTGAATCTGAATAAATTTGAGGAAGTAGTGAAGTAATTTTCAAAATGCCTAGGCGGAATTTGGGTGTTAAATTTCACAACTTCTCATATCTGTTTGATCCTGCTGTGAATGTATGCAGGAAGGAGAAGTCTTAAGTCATAAAAGAAAAAAAATGTCACTTGTGCGGTCCGTCTAAATGGAAAAAGACTGCCCCAGGGGAATTCCCTAAAAAGCCTTTCATGTTTAAAGTGTTCTACATAAGCCAAACAAGCCGCGCTACAAGAAAGAAAAATGAGAAGTGGAAAAAAAAACACCAAATAATGTACCTCAGGCAAGACTCTACCAAAGCAAAGGTGTGATCTTGAGGCCTTTGATGGAGATAAATATAAGGTTTTGCTGTTCCAAGGGGCCGAATGGTCGCCCTAGGAATTCCTGCTGGATCCTATTGAAATGTCATGAAGTCGTACGGTTTCTAGGTGTTTTTTCATTTACTAGAGTGTTGGCTTGGTCGTAAATCACGGCCAAAATATATCCAGTTTTGCTTTTTTTGTAATAGGCAACTCGCAAGACCCTTTGTCAAGGGTCTACCATGTTTTCTTTTCAGTTCATATGCATGAATTATTGAAACCAAACCGAGGCTGGAAGGTCAGTTACAGTCTGACCCTGTTTGGATTCATGAATCTTCAATACAGGAAATGTACAATGGCCCTCATCTCAGATAAAAACGATAGCACCGTTGATCCGGGTCCAGGATCTAATTTTAGATCCAGAAAAAAAGACCGCACAAATCAGTGACGTGTACAAGTAAGCTATGGCTGGTGGCCACTGGCCAACAGTAACATATCAGCGCTGCTGGATGCACAGTTCATGAGTGTATGGCACTTCATGAGATCTGTCAATCAGGACATTTCGTTCCTTTTTAGTCGCCCCCTCAAAGTTCCAGTTTCTGAAGCACTGCGATTTTAACCCTAAAGTGTTTTCCCAACCAAAGCAACGCGCTGAGTCTTGCCAAGCCAAGCAGGGTAACCAACTTGTAACAACATGGCTTTTGTTGGTCGGCTTTTACCTCCGCTGGCTGAAAGAAGGCTTGTTGGTGACCTTTGACTTGTTAATGAAAGCGTCCATAGATTCGGGGTTTCCATCTAGAAAGTGTTAACTGTGAGATTAAATTCCTTTGAGAGCACAATGAGTACAGCCAAGAATGTTCAGCATCCTGTGGGTGACCTCGGGGTCACCTTAAACATACATTTGGAATAGCAAAGATCTTCAGAAGGTGGTTTTTGACAGTGCCGGCCAGTGTCTGTGCAGATTTGAACAAACACATGAACCTCGCATCCCAAATAATAGGCAGGACACTCAAAGTGTGATGAACTTTTTTGGGCCATAGCCTCATGCTAACGCAGGCCTGGATTTACACAGAGACCATGTCCTCGTTGCCCTGGTCTTGGCCTTGGTACCCCTTCAAAAGGTTCCCATAGACTTTAAGATTTAATGGAAGTGCCCTTTGTACAAGAAAAATGGCCTTGCCTTCTATAAGATGACAGTCCAGTCTGCTAACATTTGTTTAATCTCACTTCTCGAAATTGTATTGCAAACTTTCAAAACTGAGGCAGGCCTGCCATTTACTTATGATCACAGTCACACACAACCAAGAATCTATTCTGTAATAGCCTGCCCACTAATTCACCACTAACTCATTCGCCTTTACCATATCTTTCTCTCTCATCCTCTCTAGAAAGTATACATGTAGGCCCTAGGCCTGCATGTACATAATCCTTGGACAAACATCCACTGTTTCTCTAAAACAAGTACAATTTATTTGCTTTTTCAGGGCAAACTGTGCCATCAACAACGAAACTGACAAGTTTAGTTTTCCAATCATATTCATTTATTATTTCTTTTTCTCTTTCCCTTCTACAGCCTCAGAACCTTCTCCTGACATCTGGCCGTCCGTGTCTTGGAGATATAAAACTCATTGACTTTGGCATTGCGAGACTAGTCCAGAATGGTCACGACATTCGGGAACTTGTTGGGACTACTGAATTTGTCGGTAAGTATTTTTTATTTATTTTTATTTTAACAGCGTGCATGGTCTAATAACATGATGAGCAGGAGACAATGAAGAAATGATCAGTTTTAGATGTTGTAGGAAAACCCCAAAATGTGGCAAAGTTGCTCAATCAGATTAGGACTGAAAACTAGTCTACATTCAAGGCGCTTGTCCGAGGTGGGATTCAAATCTAGGTCCACAGAGGGGAAAGAAACCACTTGGCCAACCAATTTTTTTTTATCCTCAATAATTTGAAAGACTAATGATCAATTGCTAAAACCTTGCCCTGAAATATGTGGTAAATTTTGGTAAATTGTGTTGCCATAATGGAAACTTTGTCATCGATAAAAAAGAAAAGAACAGTTATTTAGTCAAAATCAAGTCAGTCAACTGAATGAAAATGTAAAGCATCTGAACCAAATTTGCTGAAAGTGGAATTCTTGTCATCCCTTGAGCCATCATCACCTCTTTCTTTTATTTTGTAAGTAATTGCTTTCATCTGTCTCTCTCACACAGCTCCAGAGGTGTTGAACTTTGAACCCATCACACTAGCCACAGACATGTGGAGTATAGGCGTGGTTACCTACGTCATGCTCACGGGAATCTCGCCGTTTGCTGCTGACGATAAACAAGAGACCTTCCTGAACATCTCACAAGTCGATCTGGACTTCCCTGACGAGTTTTTTGCTGACATCTCGGAGGATGCAATTGACATGATTCAGAGACTTTGCGTCAAAGATCCTGAGTAAGTGTGAGCTTCATGTGTAACCATTAATTGCTTCTCCTCATCCAGGAGTGAAAATTTAGACATTTCGGGGAATGGGTGTTTGTGTTTGGATGGGATAGATTTTGGATTGAACCTTAATGTGACTATTAACATTAACATGTGACCTCATTAGCATACTTCTTTGATGTTTCTGTTCAACAGGAGTCGACTGACAGCCACACAGTGTCTCAACCATCCTTGGCTTCAAGAGAGGCAGACAGAAACTGGGTCAAGCTCACGGCTGATCGAGACGGAAAACAACAACACCTTAAATCTGAACTCTTTCCGGGAAGACGGGATTCAAAATGGAGAAGAAGACAGCAACCGTTGTGTAGTCATATCAGAAACAAAAACGCACGCACAAGAACTAGTAGAGACCTACGTCTCCAAATTTGAGAAACCTTCCGTAGTGATCTCAACGTCGTGCAATCATTCCATCGAGGTCTTGACAACCTGTGCTACCACCACGGTCACCGTCAGAACAGACTTGAGCGAGGACTGCGTGGACGGAGCCAAGGACTCGGAGAAGAGAATCTTGGATTCGGACTCCGAAGAATCTTCAACTGTCGAGTCGACTGAAGCAAACTTAGTCTCGAGCGAGCAGAGTGGAAGTTGTAGGTCACCATTCCACAGTCCGACGGTCACAAGGCGGACCATACTTAAGAATAAAGAGAACTTACCAAAAGATCTTAACCATGCTAAGCGGATTTGTATCCAGGTTTCATAAATAAAACAAGTGTTTTCTTCAAGAGCTCAGGCAGCGACCCAAGACACGGTCGTTGCCTTTTACCATCGGTACAAAATCATGGGGTGGGGGGTAGAGATGGGGGTCCCTCTGAGGTGGTTTTGTCCAAGCAATGAAGGCTCCTTCTACTTCTGAACCTCTCTTACTTTCACACAAAACCTTTCTGCAATGAAGTGATCATTGTGCAATGTCTCAAGAAACTCACTTGAACTGTGTATTAAATTGAGGTTGAGCCTCGGTACACTTTGAGCGCTGTGGATACAAATCAAGTTATAAATCTGTCATCGTGTTTCTAAGCCCAAAGTTTCACGCCATCTACGCATACATCTTTCGGTTGAAATTGCAAGCTTAAAGATATCACCAACAAGATATTTAAAATAATTTACCGAAAGAAACAAGCTGGGCCAGTATCTTAATCTTTCTACAACTGTGATTGGCATGCTTCCCTGACTGCAACAGCACTCGTCAGTACTGACTTGCATGATACAAAATAGGGCCAGTCTATTTTGACTTCCAGCCTCGGCTTGGTTTTGATTTGTTTAAGAGGGATGGGGAACAAATTGGCTGTATTTTTTGGTAAATGTCAAACGGAAAGAAGCCCCCCGCATGCCACTTTTCTACAAAAACAGGCGTCAGAAAACTCAACGAGGTGAAGGGAAATTCTGTGTTCATGTCAACTCTTGTGTTTATATTTTTGTGATTAAAAAAATCAGAAAATTCCATCCTGAAGTATTTTATTAATTAAGTACTCCAAAACTTCCAATAATTGTTGTCTTTGAATTAATTTTTGTTGCTCTGCCCAATGATTACTATCAATTTGTATGTTTGTTTGGGGTTTTTGGGTTTTTGGGTTTTTTTTTTTTTTTGGGGGGGGGGGCATTTGTTCAGTATTTAAACAAATTATGCAATAGTCGTCTATGCAATGCTTTTATCAGTTCTGGTTTCGGTGGGGAACTTAGTGAAGTGCTTGCGCAAGTGCCTAAAAAGTATCACATGTTATGCGTAGTTTTAAAAGTAAAATGACTAGAATATCAGATTTTGGTATCCAAAGAGTGTGATGTCATTTTATGAATGCTCCCATGAAGATTCAATAATGATTGGTGATGTTTATTTATTAAACTTAACTGTGTGAATTGTTTTCTTTTTTTGTGGGGGGGGGGGGGCTTCAGAGTTGCTGGGGGTAGGTGGATGTCCGTCTTTTACCTCGTTCTTAAATATAGCTTAAGATATAGAATTGATCTATTTAATGTACAGTTGATGATGGGTCATCTTTAAGTTAAAGAGGAAAACTTATTCATTTCCGAAAGATTCTATCTCTTTTTGTGCACCAATTGTTTGCTTTAAAAAAACAACAGACAATGGCAGTTTATTTATAAGTAGCTTTAAAAAGTCTTGACAACTGTGAAACACAGGCTGCCATTGGTTGATGTGTCTGGTGGTGGGAAGCTAGTGACCAATAACATGTCTTGTTATGAAAGTTTAAAGTTTAAATATAATTTATGAGCTTGTAGGTTTACGACAGTTGTTATTATGTTTAAATATTATCCATGTGTTCATATTATAACAACTTATTCGTTTGTTATGTTTTAGAAAATGCATATTATTTTTTATGATACTTTGATTGTATTAATCATTATTTGTGTGAATTTACTTTTTGTATATTTTGGGGTTTTTCTTTATTTGATAACTGAAGTGCCACTGTCGGGGCTCAAATTTGTGGGGAAAATCCACAAAGGACTCTTAATCTACAAGACCACAGGGCGTGCAGCTCAAAAATTGCTAGACCAGAAAATTCTTTGACAAAACTTTCTGGTCAGTTTAACACTTCAGCTGTTTTATTTGAACCAGCACTGAGAACAGCTTTATCTCATTTGTCTTATTGAAATATATTTATCAGAATCAAGTCAACATTTGATGATAAATTGTTTTTGTTCCAGATATTACATAGTAGGGCATTATTATTCGGTTGATAAAAAAAAAGACCCCCAGACTTGTCCAGTCCTCTGAGTTTACTGGGCAGATGCTAAAATTAAAGACCACTGGCCTCTTGCCATAGTACTATGTGTATCTTATCAGTCTGGTAGTTGTGCATCACTGCGTGCGTATGCCCATCCAATCAAACCATTGGGTTTGTGAGACAAGTGCCTGTCTTTATCCTTGCGGGTAAAGACAGGGGACCAGTCTGGAAGCAAATGCTACTCTGTATTAAAAAAACTTTGTAACCAACCGTAGGTGGCAGCTATACAGTCGACTCTCGTTACAACAAGATTGTTGGGATTGGCCAAATTGCCTCTTTATAAAAGGAAAGTTGTTATAAGAGGACAGCAAAACACAAAGCAGAAATGAGATTCAGGACTTCAGAATGTACTCTTTATAAGCAGAACCTCTTTATAACGATGGTTGACTGCACCAGGTAAATGGCCATTACTAATGAATCGCATTTCAGAAAAAAGACTGATTTACCCATTAAGTCTGCTGCCACCTAGTGTTCCAAAGTTGTCCATTTCAGGCGTCCATGAGGCAAAAGACTGAGGGATGAAACCAGGATGGTTCCTTGAGGAAAAGCTACCAAGTTCAGAGGAAAATGATTGAATTTACTACGGTCTCGCACTTTTATTTTGTTCTTTATTTATTTGATCGACTTGCAAAAGTGCCTTGAATGTTTCGCTTCATCGGACTGTTGTTGACTTGTCTATTTTTTATGATTTAACGTGAACTTTTGTCTTGTTTGTTTATAACTTACTGTCATCAGTTGCTGACCTGTAGCATAAGATTAATTTAAAACTCTATACAAATGTAAAATAGAGATTCTGTGAGCAAACTATAATACATTAAAACTGAGAACTCATATATTGTAAAAAACAACCAGTTGTGTCTCTGATTCTTTATTCACATTATTTATTCCCGCTTAGCGTTCCTCATTGTGCTTTCCTTCAAGCCCCCCGCCCAACAAAGTCAGTATCTGGGCTCTATTTCAGAAAATATTGTATACATTTTTTTTGCTAAGCAATAATAAGCAGGATACCAGTCACAGATTCTACATAGGAAGTGATATTTTTAGCTGTTACCTATTTCTGGTAAGCTTAATTTTGTTGTGCTTAGCGCTATGAAATTGGGCCCAGGGCATCAGTTGACACCTCAAGCGAAACCACCTCTTTTTATTTATAGCAACTGATTATCTCATTCTGCTCTGCTCCCCTTTATGCTTAACATTAGGTCTGGCTTTGTGTAACAGAAGCAAAGGGAACAGCCAAGTGTGCCCTCAAAATATAATCAAATGTTAGATTATTGAAATTAGCCTTCCAATCAAAATAAACTCGCTGATCTACCCCGCCCCCACAAAATAAATTCACATAACAAAACTGTCGTTATTTGAACTAAAGAGGGCGCACAACCGAATAAATAGCAGCAATGTAAAAAGGGCATGTAATTTTACGTAATCCTATGGACTTTGTTCTTCTGCGATTAGTTGTTGCTGCTTCTGGACATTAATGGGCGTTTAAATCAAAATTCTTCCAAAATGAATCGCCTACAAGCAATCACCGGTCACCTTACCGTGTCGAAACAATCTGCAACTCCATTAGCAGTGCCATGGGAGACGGCTGCAGCTGGAGCGGGTGGTGCTGGTACAGTCGCCGGGACTTCCTGGGTGCCAGCCCGTGCACCTTTGCAAGACGACGTGGTGGTGGTCTGTGCTAAGCGGACTCCCATTGGTAAAGCAAAACGCGGCTCATTTAAGGTTAGTGAAGTGTGCAGTTAGCAATCAATACTATGAACTGTTGTTGTAAAAAGTATAATGATTTTATTTGTTGATGAAACAGCGTCCTGTATGTATCATCAGGTTCAGAGGTTTAAATTGACGAAGGGAGAACAAAAACCAACAAAACAGCTCAACAACCTAAGTAGAACTGGAACAATTGTTGTGAATACAAATATTATTTTAAATTTCTGGTAATGAAACAAAGGATGCCTCAAAAGTAAACTTAATCACTGTAGCTCTCAACAAGCTTGATGAAACCTATCTAGACAATAAGACAAGGGAGCTTGCATTGAACCAGAAACACAGGTAAACCCATACCATAGGCCTGCTCAATCTACAATACACACTGTAAGCGTTCTGATTTCATTAATTCTCACGGGATCGGACCTACCATTAACAACTTTACATCCCATCCAAATAACAAAGCAATTGTGTTAAACGTTAAGTATCTTGCTCAAGGACACAAGAATTCTAGAACTGTGAGGTTTGTTCTTCCGCTATCGTCTCCCCGTTCCGCAATCGTAGTCGTGGAGACGATAGCAGAATGAACTGCATAGTTCTAGGAGTAACAATTGCAATAATCATGATCAGCTAAGCCGAGATTCAAAAGCGTGCTCTGCAAATGACAAAACTTGAAGCCAGTGCTCTAGACTGCTCGACTATGACATTGACTCGCCACAAATGGAATGCAGTCATGTTTTAGTTACAATAGGGGCCTATCTATTCCTAAATTGAACCCGCCCACCTACCGCCATTACTCTACATGGCAACAGTGCTGGTGTTTGTCCAGATGATAGGCCGTGTCCGAAACGGCGACTTCGGCTACAGCTACGGCTAGATCGTGCGCGTCTGCCTATTCTTCAACACTGGCAGACGCGCTGATCTAGCTGCAGCTGTAGCCGAAGTCGCCGTTTCGGACACGGCCTTAGGACTAGTTGTGACTAGAGTAGAGGCTACTTGTCAGGACGTAGGAGAGTAACGCTCATGTCAACAACTATACATAGTTTTAACTTGTGATTCACATTGATACATTCTCACATTCTTTCATTGCTGCATGTCGTAGGACACTAAAGCTGATGAGCTCTTGTCTGCAGCATTCAGGGGGGTCCTTGATGAAACCAAAATATCTCCCGCTGATATCGGAGACATCGTTGTGGGAAATGTTCTTGCTCCAGGAGGTGGGGCTTTCATGGCTCGGGTCGCACAGCTGCTCAGGTTTGTAAAAATTTCTTGTCTCTTTAAAAAAAATTATACTGTACAGGTACTTTTTGAAGGGTCAATATGTCTCCTTTCTATTCCTTGCAGTTTGTAGGTTTGGTTGTTTAGATGATCTTCACACCAAGGGAACCTTGCAAAGCTCCCACAGGGGGATATAAATGCTAAGCTGGCTGATTGTGGAATTAATTTGCTTGATTAATTTAGTTACTCGAGTCCTGTGGTAAACTGCTATGATTTATAAAGTTTTCCTGATACTGTCTGTTTGAAACCCATGTTTGTATTTTTGAAGGAATATTGCTTTTGGTTGTCATTTTATGTCATTGTTGTATCATTCCCCTTTAGTGGCATCCCAGAGACCGTTCCAGTCAACACGGTGAATCGTCAGTGCTCCTCTGGGTTACAAGCCTTCATGAATGTTGCCGGAGGAATTAAGAACGGAGTCTACGATATGGCTATTGCAGCTGGGTGAGTACACGCAGTCGGGGTGTTGGTAAAAGTCAGAGGTCGGAGCTAGCCGGAGCTACCCGGAGGTTGCATTTATTACGGGAAATATCATTAAAAGTAGCTACTCACGCACTCCAAATGTTTTTTCGGAAGGTTCTCAGGCAGAGTGTAGGGTTAAGATTCACTTTTGTTCCAAATGGGTAGGAAAATTAGCAACAATTGTTTCCCAATCCATGGGGACAGAATTGGATTCCATTCCCCATACCTGCCTAAGAATCTTCAACCCTTCATTTGGAGTACATGAGTAGTCTTTTTTAATGATATTTCACATTACAAACGCAACCTCCAGGTAGCTCCGGCCTCCGACTTTTACCAACTGCCCGCAGTCGTTTGTCTATCACCTTTGCCAAAAGGTTTAAAGCGAAATGGTCGTCTGTACCACCACCAAAAGATGCACGTTTTTTTTCTGTTGCTTGTCACGTTTATTGATTACCATGTGTTACTATCAATCACAGAGGTCAGCGGGTCATCTGTCGTGTGGTAAACCGGATTGGGTCATTTTTATTCTGTCCACACGCAGTGTTAAAAGATAAACCCAAAGCGGTCTAAAGATAAACCCTCCAGCTCGACGGTCTAACTTTTCCGGGTTAAACCCGATTCGGTCTAACTTTAGAACCATTCAGACACACAGAGTTGAACTCGATCAGGTTGAACATGAGTTAAACCGACTTAGATTTAAACTAAGTTAAATTGCATCAAGTGTGAAACAGACATAGGGTGGCCTCGTGGCTGAAATTTCCCAGGACTTTCCTGGGTTTTCGATTCCTTCAGATTGGCTCGGTAGTTTGAGAATAGCTTTTGACTATCTCCATAAACGTGATAATCGAACCAAATGGATGCTTGCTCAAAAGCCTTTACAAGCTCATTAAGTAGTTTACACCTGTACATTTTCTGAGATCATAGCACTGTTATTATGTCCGGTTTATGTCGATGTTCTCTAAACTTAGTGAAAGCTCTCAATAACTTTTGATAAGGTTGTTGATGGTGGTATGAATGTACTTCTTCAAGAACTAGTGATGAAAAGTCCTGCTGATATTTCTTGTCTGTCTTGTATCTTTAGAGTTGAGTCGATGTCCAGGATGCAACAAGGCCAGGAAGGAAACGATATCAACCCCAAGGTGTTTGAGCATGAGACGGCCAGAGATTGCCTCATCCCAATGGGGTAAGAAAGAAACGAATTTCTTTTATCCTTTATCTATGTGACCGTTTAATATCATCCATTATCTTCCAGTATGCGCTAATCCTCCAATCAGATGCTCGAACCGGAGTGTGATATCAAGTGATAACCTACTCCCAGTTTTTATATTGCACTCTTCGTATTGAGAGTGTCAATGCATCACGCTCCGCATACGGTCAGTGCAAAAATTACATTCTAAACTTTGCGCGTGCATGTCTCTTTATGAGGTTGGTTGACTTATACAAGGCTGGAAGATAAATTCGTTATCACACGCGCGCTCGTGGAATACGGAAAAATATAGCGCGTCTGCGTCCCATATCCAACGACGCAGATGCGCTATATTTTTACGGATTCCACGCGCGCTTGTGTGATAACTTATAATGTGGTTTAGAATGATAAATAACCTATGCCAGCCTGCAGTATGATATCTATCATGTAGTGAATGCATCTACACAGCACACACATGTACACAGTTAGTACTGTGCACAGTTGTGTTATTATTAGTATTAGTGCTATGATGGATTCACTCGATTTGGAAATTGTGTTCCTTTGTCCAGAATGACATCAGAAAATGTAGCGGAGCGTTACGGTGTAACGAGAGAGCAGCAAGATCAGATGGGATATGAGTCTCAAATCAAGTAAGTAAACAACTTCAAAATAAATCCTTTCTTCATTCATCATGAAATGACCGACTGCTAAAATGGAAGAAGCCTGGGAGTAAATATGGCTAAAATTCTGTATCCAACTGCCACTTTATCTACTTAATTTAGGTCAAACCTTATCTTTATTTGTCCAGAAAGGTTGACAGAATGTATACAGCCAGAAACAGGCAGTTTGAACAAACGACCAAACAGTGGCTGTCGGAAACAGACATTTTTCCCACAAATACTTTTAAGGAATATTAAAGAATATTTTGTTGAAACATTCAAGTGGTTTTAATGAAATGTTTGAGTTTTTAAATTATTTTTTATTAAATTAGAGTTGCCTTTATTGAGCCACTGCACTGGCATCATACGCTGCTACTGGCTGCCATAGGTCTGCCATTTTGGAAATAAATTTACATGTAAAGATATGATGCGCGTGTGACGGCACACACGTCGCCTAAAATGCACCCTACACAGTAACACATGGGGGAACTTACTTCAAAATGGCACAAGCAAGATTTATCGTGTGATGATATTTGGTGAATTGGATCAAGTCAATACGAATATTTGAGTGGGTTTGTTTTTCATTAAATGAGTACTTCTGGATTGTTGATAAATCATGGATTAGGAGATTGGTTGTGTTTAGTCCAAATAAATGTAGATGTTACTTATGTATTATTTTAGTTTCGTTTCACTCCCTAAGCTAGGAGCTTGGTCAGACTGGCAACCATGTCCGTTGCTCAAACTGCCTTTTTGTGTGTATTGTTTTTCATTCTATAAACGTTTATTAAAATGATTTCATTTTGAAATATGCCATATTATGATGGAAACATGTGATTGTTTTCTAGTTTTGTTTTAAATCAGTGCAGAGTTTCCTTTATGCTTTTTGTTAAAAGTAGACCCTCATTATCTTTCTATGACAGAGCTGCGAGGGCCAAGGCAGAGGGTCTTTTCAAAGATGAGATCATCCCAGTTCATACAACCATTGAAGATAAAGATGGAAACGAGAGAGAAATCACTGTGAATCCATTGTCCTCCTCATCTTCTCCCCTCCCACCTTGGTTGAATGCATTGAAATTCATAATAATAATCATAATAATAATAATTGGCATTAATTAGGTGCTTTTCAAGATTGTACCGAGTTCCTTAAAGTTTTACTATCCCCTTTTCATTGGGCCTTGAGCATTCCTGAAACCATCTCAACTCCTTTGCAGTATGCAACACCAGCAGCCAAATGGGCACACAGGTTACTATAAATAATCACATCAACAGACTCTACCCTCGTACGTACCTAGTTACTCCTGGGTGATGAGAAGTAATTCAAGTGTGTTCTTGCTCAATGTCATGCTCAAGTGTAACGACTGGGATTCGAACCTACATCCTGATGACTCGGTTATCAGAGTGTGAGTTTGATACTAGACAGACCGGACACGACATGCTACTAACCAACGGAAGAGAACCCTTTTTGAAGGTCAAAGGTTAGGGTTTTCTGTTTTTCATAGTTATGGTAATAAATCTTTTATTATCCGTTTGATTGGTTTCCTAGGTAACTGAAGATGATGGGATCCGTCCTCAGACTACTCTAGCTGGACTCGCTAAGCTTAGACCTGCCTTCAAGAAAGAGGGAACCACTACTGCAGGTACTTGACAATTCAATCAAGCCCCACCCCCCCTTTACTGGCCAGATGCTTAAAAACATTTGCATTGGGTCGATCCAGTCTTGAAACCATTGGTCTTGGGCCTGCAGTGCTGTAGAAATGTTCAGCCCTGATTTTGATTTCTGTTTTTACCAACAGGAAACTCAAGTCAAGTGAGTGATGGGGCAGCTGCGGTGTTGGTTGCTAAGCGATCAGCAGCTGAGAGGGCGGGGCTACCCATCCTTGGTTGGCTCGTTTCGTTTGCGGTGGTAGGGGTTCCTCCAGCAGTGATGGGTATCGGACCAGCGTACGCCATTCCTGAAGCCTTGAAGAAAGCTGGGTTAACCATTGATGATATTGAAGTCTTTGAGATAAATGAAGCCTTTGCTAGTCAGGTAATTGATAGGTTAGGGCGTAGCTTGAGTTGATAAGGAACTTTTGATTATGTAAAATAGGTGAAAATGAACTGAGAATTTGGGGCAAAATTGACAAAAACTGCAAGGGGTAAGCCTTGTGTTTTTTTAACAGAATTTGGGGCAAAATTGACAAAAACTGCAAGGGGTAAGCCTTATGTCTTTTACACATTTTTTTTGGCAAAATTGACGAAAACTGCAAGGGGTAAGCCTTGTGTATTTTAACAGAATTTTGGGCAAAATTGAAAAAAACTGCAAGGGGTAAGCCTTGTGTTTTTTTAACAGAATTTGGGGCAAAATTGACAAAAACTGCAAGGGGTAAGCCTTGTGTTTTTTAACAGAATTTTTGACAAAATTGACGAAAAACTGCAAGGGGTAAGCCTTATGTCTTTTTAACAAAATTTGGGGCAAAATTGACGAAAACTGCAAGGGGTAAGCCTTATGTCTTTTTAACAAAATTTGGGGCAAAATTGACGAAAACTGCAAAGGGTAAGCCTTATGTCTTTTTAACAGATTTTTGGGCAAAATTGACAAAAACTGCAAGGGGTAAGCCTTATGTCTTGTTAACAAAATTTGGGGCAAAATTGACAAAAACTGCAAGGGGTAAGCCTTATGTCTTTTTAACAAAATTTTGGGCAAAATTGACAAAAACTGCAAGGGGTAAGCCTTATGTCTTTTTAACAGAATTTTGGGGCAAAATTGACAAAAACTGCAAGGGGTAAGCCTTGTGTCTTTTTAACAAAATTTTGGGCAAAATTGACAAAAACTGCAAGGGGTAAGCCTTATGTCTTTTTAACAGAATTTTTGGCAAAATTGACGAAAACTGCAAGGGGTAAGCCTTATGTCTTTTTAACAGAATTTGGGGCAAAATTGACAAAAACTGCAAGGGGTAAGCCTTATGTCTTTTTAACAGAATTTGGGGCAAAATTGACAAAAACTGCAAGGGGTAAGCCTTGTGTTTTTTAACAGAATTTTTGACAAAATTGACGAAAAACTGCAAGGGGTAAGCCTTATGTCTTGTTAACAAAATTTGGGGCAAAATTGACAAAAACTGCAAGGGGTAAGCCTTATGTCTTTTTAACAAAATTTTGGGCAAAATTGACAAAAACTGCAAGGGGTAAGCCTTATGTCTTTTTAACAGAATTTTTGGCAAAATTGACGAAAACTGCAAGGGGTAAGCCTTATGTCTTTTTAACAGAATTTTTGGCAAAATTGACGAAAACTGCAAGGGGTAAGCCTTGTGTCTTTTTAACAAAATTTTTGGCAAAATTGACGAAAACTGCAAGGGGTAAGCCTTATGTCTTTTTAACAGAATTTGGGGCAAAATTGACGAAAACTGCAAGGGGTAAGCCTTATGTCTTTTTAACAGAATTTTGGGGCAAAATTGACAAAAACTGCAAGGGGTAAGCCTTATGTCTTTTTAACAGAATTTTTGGCAAAATTGACGAAAACTGCAAGGGGTAAGCCTTATGTCTTTTTAACAGAATTTGGGGCAAAATTGACGAAAACTGCAAGGGGTAAGCCTTGTGTCTTTTTAACAAAATTTTTGGCAAAATTGACGAAAACTGCAAGGGGTAAGCCTTATGTCTTTTTAACAAAATTTTGGGCAAAATTGACGAAAACTGCAAGGGGTAAGCCTTATGTCTTTTTAACAAAATTTTGGGCAAAATTGACAAAAACTGCAAGGGGTAAGCCTTATGTCTTTTTAACAAAATTTTGGGCAAAATTGACGAAAACTGCAAGGGGTAAGCCTTGTGTCTTTTTAACAAAATTTTGGGCAAAATTGACAAAAACTGCAAGGGGTAAGCCTTATGTCTTTTTAACAAAATTTTTGGCAAAATTGACAAAAACTGCAAGGGGTAAGCCTTTTGTCTTTTTAACAGAATTTTTGGCAAAATTGACAAAAACTGCAAGGGGTAAGCCTTGTGTATTTTTAACAGAATTTTGGCAAAATTGACAAAAACTGCAAGGGGTAAGCCTTATGTCTTTTTAACAAAATTTTTGGCAAAATTGACGAAAACTGAAAGGGGTAAGCCTTGTGATTTTTAACAGAATTTTTGGCAAAATTGACGAAAACTGCAAGGGGTAAGCCTTATGTCTTTTTAACAAAATTTTGGGCAAAATTGACAAAAACTGCAAGGGGTAAGCCTTGTGTATTTTTAACAGAATTTTGGCAAAATTGACAAAAACTGCAAGGGGTAAGCCTTATGTCTTTTTAACAAAATTTTTGGCAAAATTGACAAAAACTGCAAGGGGTAAGCCTTTTGTCTTTTTAACAGAATTTTGGGCAAAATTGACAAAAACTGCAAGGGGTAAGCCTTGTGTATTTTTAACAGAATTTTGGCAAAATTGACAAAAACTGCAAGGGGTAAGCCTTGTGTCTTTTTAACAAAATTTTTGGCAAAATTGACGAAAACTGCAAGGGGTAAGCCTTATGTCTTTTTAACAAAATATTTGGCAAAATTGACGAAAACTGCAAGGGGTAAGCCTTGTGTCTTTTTAACAAAATTTTTGGCAAAATTGACGAAAACTGCAAGGGGTAAGCCTTTTGTCTTTTTAACAAAATTTTTGGCAAAATTGACAAAAACTGCAAGGGGTAAGCCTTGTGTCTTTTTAACAAAATTTTTGGCAAAATTGACGAAAACTGCAAGGGGTAAGCCTTGTGTCTTTTTAACAAAATTTTTGGCAAAATTGACGAAAACTGCAAGGGGTAAGCCTTTTGTCTTTTTAACAGAATTTTGGGCAAAATTGACAAAAACTGCAAGGGGTAAGCCTTGTGTCTTTTTAACAAAATTTTTGGCAAAATTGACGAAAACTGCAAGGGGTAAGCCTTTTGTCTTTTTAACAAAATATTGGGCAAAATTGACAAAAACTGCAAGGGGTAAGCCTTGTGTTTTTTTAACAGAATTTTGGGCAAAATTGACAAAAACTGCAAGGGGTAAGCCTTTTGTCTTTTTAACAGAATTTTTGGCAAAATTGACAAAAACTGCAAGGGGTAAGCCTTGTGTTTTTTTAACAGAATTTTGGCAAAATTGACAAAAACTGCAAGGGGTAAGCCTTATGTCTTTTTAACAGAATTTTGGGCAAAATTGACAAAAACTGCAAGGGGTAAGCCTTTTGTCTTTTTAACAGAATTTTGGGCAAAATTGACAAAAACTGCAAGGGGTAAGCCTTTTGTCTTTTTAACAGAATTTTGGGCAAAATTGACAAAAACTGCAAGGGGTAAGCCTTGTGTATTTTTAACAGAATTTTGGCAAAATTGACAAAAACTGCAAGGGGTAAGCCTTTTGTCTTTTTAACAGAATTTTTGGCAAAATTGACAAAAACTGCAAGGGGTAAGCCTTATGTCTTTTTAACAAAATTTTTGGCAAAATTGACGAAAACTGCAAGGGGTAAGCCTTTTGTCTTTTTAACAGAATTTTTGGCAAAATTGACAAAAACTGCAAGGGGTAAGCCTTATGTCTTTTTAACAAAATTTTTGGCAAAATTGACAAAAACTGCAAGGGGTAAGCCTTTTGTCTTTTTAACAGAATTTTTGGCAAAATTGACAAAAACTGCAAGGGGTAAGCCTTGTGTCTTTTTAACAAAATTTTTGGCAAAATTGACAAAAACTGCAAGGGGTAAGCCTTATGTCTTTTTAACAGAATTTGGGGCAAAATTGACAAAAACTGCAAGTGGTAAGCCTTATGTCTTTTTAACAGAATTTGGGGCAAAATTGACAAAAACTGCAAGGGGTAAGCCTTGTGATTTTTAACAAAATTTTTGACAAAATTGACGAAAACTGCAAGGGGTAAGCCTTGTGATTTTTAACAAAATTTTTGACAAAATTGACGAAAACTGCAAGGGGTAAGCCTTGTGATTTTTAACAAAATTTTTGACAAAATTGACGAAAACTGCAAGGGGTAAGCCTTGTGATTTTTAACAAAATTTTTGACAAAATTGACGAAAACTGCAAGGGGTAAGCCTTATGTCTTTTTAACAAAATTGACGAAAACTGCAAGGGGTAAGCCTTGTGTCTTTTTAACAGAATTTTGGGCAAAATTGACAAAAACTGCAAGGGGTAAGCCTTGTGATTTTTAACAGAATTTTTGACAAAATTGACAAAAACTGCAAGGGGTAAGCCTTGTGTCTTTTTAACAAAATTGACGAAAACTGCAAGGGGTAAGCCTTGTGATTTTTTAACAGAATTTTTGACAAAATTGACGAAAACTGCAAGGGGTAAGCCTTATGTCTTTTTAACAAAATTGACGAAAACTGCAAGGGGTAAGCCTTGTGATTTTTTAACAGAATTTTTGACAAAATTGACGAAAACTGCAAGGGGTAAGCCTTATGTCTTTTTAACAAAATTTGGGGCAAAATTGACAAAAACTGCAAGGGGTAAGCCTTGTGTCTTTTTAACAAAATTTTTGGCAAAATTGACAAAAACTGCAAGGGGTAAGCCTTTTGTCTTTTTAACAGAATTTTTGACAAAATTGACGAAAACTGCAAGGGGTAAGCCTTGTGATTTTTAACAGAATTTTTGACAAAATTGACGAAAACTGCAAGGGGTAAGCCTTGTGATTTTTAACAAAATTTTTGACAAAATTGACGAAAACTGCAAGGGGTAAGCCTTGTGTCTTTTTAACAAAATTTTTGACAAAATTGACGAAAACTGCAAGGGGTAAGCCTTGTGATTTTTAACAAAATTTTTGACAAAATTGACGAAAACTGCAAGGGGTAAGCCTTGTGTCTTTTTAACATAATTTTTGACAAAATTGACGAAAACTGCAAGGGGTAAGCCTTGTGATTTTTAACAAAATTTTTGACAAAATTGACGAAAACTGCAAGGGGTAAGCCTTGTGTCTTTTTTTTACAAAATTTTTGACAAAATTGACGAAAACTGCAAGGGGTAAGCCTTATGTCTTTTTAACAGAATTTTGGGCAAAATTGACGAAAACTGCAAGGGGTAAGCCTTATGTCTTTTCAACAAAATTTGGGGCAAAATTGACGAAAACTGCAAGGGGTAAGCCTTATGTCTTTTTAACAAAATTGACGAAAACTGCAAGGGGTAAGCCTTGTGATTTTTTAACAGAATTTTTGACAAAATTGACGAAAACTGCAAGGGGTAAGCCTTATGTCTTTTTAACAAAATTTGGGGCAAAATTGACAAAAACTGCAAGGGGTAAGCCTTGTGTCTTTTTAACAAAATTTTTGGCAAAATTGACAAAAACTGCAAGGGGTAAGCCTTGTGTCTTTTTAACAGAATTTTGGCAAAATTTACAAAAACTGCAAGGGGTAAGCCTTGTGTTTTTTAACAGAATTTTGGGCAAAATTAAGTTTTGTTCATCTCTTTCCTCTTACAACAGGCAACATACTGTGTGCAGAAGCTTGGTATACCTATGGAGAAGGTCAATCCCCTGGGTGGGGCAATAGCTCTGGGGCACCCCTTGGGTTGTACCGGGGCACGCCAGATTGCTACACTACTTCATGAGCTCAAACGACGAGGCAAGAGGTGAAGACCAATCTATAGTCTTTCCTTGTGTACATTAAACTTTGTTTAGGGTTATCTTTGTTGAAAGCATCTTGCCTAGAGATATCAGAAAGTCCCTGGGCAGTTTTGCAACCAAACCAGCAACAAGCGGCTTGTACCAAAATGCCCTCAGTTGCCACAAATGGCAGAAAGAATTGACCATCCTCCACGCAACTAGTCTAAAACGATGTCCTGACAAAGGTCATGTCCTGACAAAGGTCATGCCCTGACAAAGGTCATGTCCTGACAAAGGTCATGTCTTGACAAAGGTCATGTCCTGACAAAGGTCATGTCTTGACAAAAGTCATGTCCTGACAAAGGTCATGTCCTGACAAAGGTCATGTCCTGAATAAGGTCTTGTCAGGACAAAGGTCATGTCTTGACAAAAGTCATGTCCTGACAAAGGTCATGTCCTGACAAAGGTCATGTCCTGAATAAGGTCTTGTCAGGACAAAGGTCATGTCCTGAATGGACATGGTCAAATGTTTCCCATGTGAACAAAGTATCTACATTTCTAAAACAAAACCAACTTACTGTTTGTATTAGCTGTCCAGACATATTTACTTAAAAGTATGAATCAAAACATCAACAATATTAGCCATGTTTTGGCCATGGTGATACAGAAATTAATGTTCTCTCAAGAGTTAACAAGCATCAAGGCTGTATCCAAACTGGCAGCTACGGCTATGGCTTTGACTGTTGCTAAGATGTACCATACTTCAACGCATGATGACATGGAAATCTAGCCGTAGCCATAGCCGAAGCTGAAGCCACCAACTCAGACACAGTCTAAAACTAGGGCAACAAGCTCATTCAATGCCTTCTGTTTGGTTTGAATACACAGAAATGCATCTCAACAGCCAATTAATATACAGCTTTCAGGAATTACATGTACATGTACACACTTTATGGAAACCAGTGTCAAGATTTTTGATAATCAATTAACATTCTCGTCTTAACCAGATGTGGATTTTGATGTTTTCAGAGCGTATGGTGTTGTGTCCATGTGTATTGGAACAGGTATGGGAGCAGCAGCTGTGTTCTACCACCCAGGACCTCAGTAAAATGTCACTAATCAATGGCAAGCCTGTGTAATCTTCTTCTTCATTGATCGCATCATAACTGACGTTTTGTGGTTTGCACGATGGAGCGCCAACGTGATCTTTCTTGGGCTATGCTGCTTGCTTTATTGAGTGACATGCTGAGTTATCTACACCAAATTAAACATAGTATGATTGTTAAATGGTAACACAAACATCAGTTGATAATAATGTAAGATACGTGGAACGATTTCGTCCAGCACTGCAAAATTCTTAGACTGAACATGTTCTGTGCACACTGACTGCCAATATTGAATAGCAAATGATGATTTGCGAGTAGCAACTGATACATTTTGCTTTGCTATATGAAGGAAATCATTTACTGACACAGTAATAAACACATTGATCTAATGGTTTAATTAATTGATGTTTACATAAGTACAGGTATGCAAATTGTTTACCTTTTTAGTGGAGGTGAAGGGGTCCAAGTAAAGATCAATAAAAACTGATGAAAGTCATGATTTTGTGCTAAAATTCCCCATGTAAACATCAAATGAATTAATCGTACAATTAACATGGTATAATGAAATGTTACAATATTCATGATCCAGATCATTTGTCATTTGATAGCATAACTTAAATTCATTGGATCCAACTCTGTTAAGCTATTTGAGATATGGTGGACTTTGTAGGCGTGCACTGTTTGGTTTGGGTGTATACAGACAAATTTATCCAAACCAAACAGTGCCATCATATACATGTAGTGTCCTCCTTATCTCAAACTGGCTTATGACAGAAGAACCTTTGCTTCATATAAATAATATGCTCAAAGTAATCTATCTGAAATGTTGCAAGTTAATTCGTTAATTTAAACAAGATTCTTCATACTCTGTTAAACTCACGACTGAATTACCTTCTGACCTTTCAACCTTTTGACAGCTGAATCATCAGCAAATGTGAAGGGAGACTATTGCCCCCATTCCACGACGCACAGCGCACTTCTATGCGCCTATCCCTCCGCCATTTTGGAAGTCAAATTGTACACAAAGGAATTGACCGGAAATGGTAGACGTGCATTTTGGGGAGGTGCGTTCGGTGTTGTGCAAGGGGTCAATACAGGTGTATGGAGGGGTAACATTTGATTTCCCATCAATTTTGTTTTATAGTATAAAAAATAATACACAAGTAATATAAAGTAATATTTTTATATTTTGTATCATAATATTGCAAGTGTGTAATCACTTCATGATTATTATTATTGAATAACAACAGAGAATAAAAAATAAAACCAATCTGGTCAGAACTCTTTGTCCTTGTGTAGAGATTAACACATGCTTCCTTTACACAATGATATATTGTCTACATTAATGGATAACAACAGCATACACTGGACATAGCAACATGGACTAAGTGGTTACACTAACAGGTGGCACCAGGGCTAGGGACACCCCACCCCCTCCCCCCTGACATAACTAGGACTTAAAAACACCCACTGGACCACTGGCCAGAGTCCAGTCATTTTAGCATTGGTCCAGTAACCCCACAACCCATGCAGTCTCCTGTTTTTCAAAAACCATTTTAAGAATGTCTACTGATGCTTTTTAATATAAAACCCCCTAAAAGTTCAGTCAATATAAAAAAGAAAAACATATTTTAGGTCTTGTAAAACAATTCCTACATGTAGGTCAGCCCTTGTACTCAGTAGAATGTTCTCTTTCCCCCAGGGGTCAATGCCTGATTGATACCTTACATGCATGTATCACATCAAACTGGTCTTTGCTCAAAGGCAAGATGGATGAATCAAGTATCAAAGTACATCAAAGGGTGATAAGCAGGTCCAATTTCATGGCTCTGCTTACGGCCGATCACTATTTTTCACTTACAGGGCAAGCCCTGATTTCTGCACTAGCTGTGTATGCCAAAAAAGCCTAGTAAAATGGAGTATGCATGCGCACAAGCAAAATTTCCCTGTTAACCCGTGAAATATGCTTGACGAAAGCGCAGAATTCCCTGCTTCCGTAAGCGCCAATTCTTTGCAGAGCCATGAATTGGGTGGGGCCCTACCTTTCTATGACGAAAAATCCTTCCTCCATCACCAACCTTTCAATGCCTCAGAAGGTACATTACCATTAAGAATACTAACTCTCTATTGAGTTTGAAGCTTTCCAGGCCTTGGTTAGCATAACAAATATTTACAGATAGAGGCTCCCATAAAGCGAATAATTACAAGTAACTTTAATTGACCTTGCCTACTCTGTGACCATCATGGTCTGAAACCCACTGTGCATGCATGGTAACTGTGATGATAATTAATACAAGAGACCAGACTACTGCCTATCAGCCTCAGTTTGAGTTGTGTGTATTGGAACGAACAAACAGCATGCCTTCTGCAGTCTACAACAGGTTTATCACTAGTTATTATAATAGATAACTGATTACAACTGATTACTGGATTAAGTATGTACATACCCTTTTTTACAAAATGGAACAGTCGTTGATGATATCATTTACAGATCTCTTATGAAAGTTGATTTCTTGTCTCCCTCTTGATCATAGGATGTAGTATTTCTTTTTGAAGTTCCTTTGACAACACTCTGCGAAGCCTGTTTATCCAATAGACCCCTTGCGTATGACGTCGCAGTCTCAAACAGCGCCCTCACAGAGGTAAAAGGAGGCAGATCATTGGACGACAGCTGCTCTTCGGTGCGTAAAAACATGCATGTGACCTCAGCATACAAGCAGCGTTGTGCATCATGCAAGGGGTCTGTAAGTCCAAGAAGCAGAAGAGGGCAGTCTTCAGGGTGACCTTAAGATGGTAAGATGACATTTCACCTTCCACGGGTGCGCTCCAATTCTTCAACAATGCCCGTCAGTCGCTGCCGGGCCTTCTTGGAGCTTATAGCACAGTTGACGAGACTTAGTAACTGCTTGGCTGAATACTCCTACAAGAAAAAGAACAAGACAATATCTTGATGATCTTGTGACTAACAGTCCCTCTCTTTATCTATTTCCCCCTCCCCTAACTCCCTCAGTGGGCGGGTCAAATCTATCATGATATCAAGACTGGTATACCTGGCTTCTAGCTAAGAGAGAGGGCAGCTAAGAGTAACATTCCACATCAAGTGCCCCAAGCAAAATCAATAAATGTAATTTGGGTTGACAAAAAAAAAATGCCTAGAGCAGGACTTGAACTTGCGACCTCCGGATTAACATGCTGGTGCTTTACCAATTGAGCTTTCTCGCTAACTAGGGAGACTTGGGGCTAGATAGCTCAGTTGGTAGAGCACTGGCACGTTATTCTGTAGGTTACACATTCAAGTCCCGCTCTAGCCAAGTTTTCAACCCCAAATTATTAAAAATGTACCCAGTCAGTTCCCTTGTGGTTTATTACTTGAGATGTATTTTAGAGGATTCTGAGTGAATAGGGTTGCAGAACACACAACCCAAGGAGACCCTCAAGATATGGGTTCAAGGCAGATGGAATGAATGACTGGGTGGGTTGGGGGTGGGGGAGGAACGACTGACATACCCTATGATCTTTAATCCACTGCTCCATGTCAGACTCTGATAAGTAGTAAGCCTTCACGTACGTCTCAACAAACTCCTTGTCTGGAATAGGTCTGTAAAACACAAACACAGTAAACAAAACGGGTTGATTATATCATTCCTTGATTCTACAGAATCTGTCTGAGATGTTTCACCTCCTTGCCCTTACAAGAACCAAGTATCCCGCCTGACTGCTACTCCACTGAAGGTTACGACATCATTGGATTAGTTAACTCACCTGACATCAGTGAGCTTGTCCAGCTTGAGTAGAAACTGTTGGAAGTCTAGTTGCATCAAAGCCCTTCCCTCATTGCTACACTTCTTAGCACTGGCAAACCTGCAAGTGAAAAAAAAAGACATTCTTTGATTCCTGACTGGTTTCAAGATCTCCAGCCTGATGGTCCATTCTGAAATGTTCCAGCCTTTAAAAAAAAAAATCTCACATATCATCAATCATCGCACCATTCAAAAGTATTCTTTATGACAGAAACTCATAATTTCTGAAAGACATTGAGTCTTTGAAGACCGTATGTAAACATGGTAAAAGCCAAGTCCAATTATTAAACTTTTTCTTGCATAAAACGACAATGAAAAACTAGCTCAATGCAACTCCTATATGGGCTTCTGGTAGTCAGTGGAGACAGTTAATGTGAAGTGGGCGTGGCTTACAGTGGAATGAGGACAAGTTTCAGCCAATGGTAGGTCTTCCTTTGACTTCAGTGAGGGCGCTGTTTGGGCTTTTGACATCATATGCAAGGGGTTAATACACAATATTCTCATTCCTGTTTGTGCTGATCAACATGGATCCAAAAGTGATACTCAATCGCAGAAAAGAATGATCAAAAGATTTGTCATTCTCGCTTACCCTTCAACGTATGTACGGTTAGCTAGCCGTACAAGATGACCCCACAAGATGTTGTAGACCGGACTCGGAACGGGTACACGCCTTAATAAGAAAGAAGAAAACTAATTCAATTTTGTTTCAAAATTTCAGTGTACAAAAAGATACAAAAAAACAACAAAACCAAGAATATACTTGATGCACTGCAGAAGGGCGCCCTCATCGTAGATGTCAAAAGAAGGTTGCTCGTTGGCCCATCTTGCGCGCCGTGTGTCAGAGATATTAGTTTGTCATTGTTTCGTCATCACTTTACCTCTAAGATGGGGGCAGGAAGACGTCAATGCATAAGGTCCATTTGAAAACATAAACAACTTGCTTTGATCAACTTCATCAGTTATCATTTAAGGAAAGTTACAAGAAACTCAGAAACTCACCTGCTGACTTCATCCAGTCTTGCATTGAATATGACAAAGTCCTGGGAAGAAAAAGAAAATGTGATTTGAACAGAGTGGTATCAATCAATCAGGATATTTCAAACCATAATTTCTCCCCTATATCTTGGAGTATAATTACAGGCTTCAGCCTATGATCAATCTAAAACCTCACTTTTGTTGGAAGTAAGATACAAAATTGGTTTTCCCCGAGGAATTATAAATAAACACTAGTTGTTGTTATTAGCTGTTTCGTAGCGCAGCGCTGCGAAACAGCTCTTGTTTTCGTTAAAGTTTTTTTTATTATTTTTTTTTTTATTTGTCTGTTTCAGTAAAAAAAGGCTATTGACATAACGCACGTTCGGTCAAAGCGGCTATTTGCATAGTTCCTAAAGAGCAATTGCAATGAAACTTTCAGTGATGAAAGGCATTGGTGCAATAATGATCTCAAAACAATGAGGTCATGATGACGTCATCACCTGTCACGTGACGTCATCTTAAAGGTTTCTATTTTAAATATTTGAAAATCAGTAACAAATCAGCCACAAGAGACCGTAGGTTTTTGATTGCGGGATTGTATAGGGATAAATTAGGTCTTCATTTTATTCAGTGTGCGTGACCTCACATGACCTCTACTTCCGGTCGAAACCGGAAGTGCCTCGTTATTCAAAAGTGGAAATAGTTATGAAGTTGCTTTCAACTATGTTATTGTCTGGCAAGGGTGGGTAATTAAAAAAAAATACCGATGACGTCACAACACACAAGAGCGCCCTCTAGCGGCAGGTTGAAAACTGATCAAAATGGACTTTTTGAAGATGTGTGTGGTGAAGTTTTGTGTATTCACTTCAAAATTTACACACATGTTGATCGTCGAGCAGCCATCATATGTGTGAAATTTCAGATCGATGACGTCATCGGGGGTCACGTGACGCGGCATTAAAGGTGCGTTTTTTAAAGTCGTATATCTCCCTAAGTGTTAGTGCGATCATGTTGAAACTTGGTAGATTGTTGGATATTGGCAAGTTCTTGTAAATTCTGAAATGACGTTATGATGACGTCATCACATGATTTTTTATGATTTTTTCTATTTTTTGCACTTTTTAGTCATAAATTGCTTACAAAACGTGGTATAATCCAAATTCTTTTTTAAACAGGCTTGAACGTCATAACTACTTTGAATACAAAAAAACCTTTCAAATTCAGTTGAGTAATTTGAAAAAGTTATGACGAAACAGCTCGGCATTTGTGCACAAATGCAACATGTCTAGTTAGACTTTGAAGGTATACAAGTTTTTTTCAATGGGGGGGGGGAGCTCAGGAAGAGAAGAGGGTCAGGGAGAAGAGAAGGTCAGAGTTCAAAGGTTACCTGGAGGAGGACATCCACATAGGTGCTGTGTTGTGACATAATGTCTTTAATGTCCCACTTGACCGTGGCCATGAGGTGAAGCATTCGTTCAAATAAGATGCATCTTGAAGCGACACCTCGGTAGACAGGTCGTCTGAGCTCACTGGCCACACTCACAGTCTGTGGGTTAAGGATAAGAGAATATAAAAAATGCAAAAAGCCTTCTAAAGGTTGTATCCATATTGAGGGCGTTTGGCTACGGCTGTGGCTGCTGGCTTCGGTAATAGCAACAGCCAAAGCCATGTTCTGACTCAGGTTAGACTGTTTAAGAAAGGGAAGTTACATCACTCTCTAAATGAAAGAACTAATTATTTGCAATTTTTATTTTAAGGGGCGACCTTTTTTCTTTACACACAAAACCTGAGAATGTTGAAATGATTTACCTGAGAGTAAAACTGCTGAAGGAAGGGTTTCTTGGAGGCAGGAATAACCGACTCAAGATGAGGCTGAAGAAGCTGAAATTGCTCCGCCAGGAAAACTCTGTTATAAGAAGAAAGTGTAAAATGAATTGGTGTAATGCGTTAGAGGAATTTATTTTCTACATTATTTTTCTTAAGGTGGTGGCAGGAGGGGTGGGGTACTGTGTGTGGAGAGAAGACAGGGCTAGAGGATGCGGTTAAGGGCAAGAGGGGTAGGGTTAGGGAAGTAGAGGTTGAAGGGAAGTTTTTAGGTTGGTTCCTTACAAAGATTCTGTGCCAACGATCCTCTCAGCTAGACCATGAAGCTGCTCGATCCCCGTCAACTCAACGATCGGTGAAACGTGAGGGAAACCTATCCTCTCCTGCAAAAATCACAAACAAAACCACAAAAAAATGTCAGTTTGGTTTGGAGTACCCAGAGTTACCCCTCCTAAGTTTCCCATTAACAGCACTCAATATAGAGAATTATCGTTTAAGAATCTTGCAAAAGTGTCATGAATGACCAGGCCAGGACTTGTAGCGAGTCTAGTAGACTGGACGGTTTCTCTTCTTACCTCCTGTAAACTAGTCTGTACATTGGGTTCAGGGTTAGCATTTAGGTTGATAGGGAGAGTGATGTTGAGGATGGGCTGGGGTAGAGTGGAATTGTGGTGGGGTTGGGGGGGTCAATCTCACCCTATTTTCCATGGGGTTTGGCAGCATGCCTGGTGGAGGTTCCTGCTGGATCATGTTATCGCTGATTCTCTTCAGGGTGGTGCGGATCTTGTTACTTAAACTCAACCCAAACGAATCATTCTGAAATTTCAAAACGCAAAGTGCAACACTAATAAAATACTGTTCACAATAATGCCATTGCTAAAATTAAAATAAACTGAGCCTTGATGATTCCTGGAAAAGGAAATATAAACTAGGTAGCCTGGGGAAACCTGTAAACATGGGAAGCGCTTCAAGAACATCAAATGAAGAAGTCACCTCTTGTTATCAACTTATTCTTGATTATAACTATCAAATAGGATACTGCTTAGAGTCAGTTAAAGAATAATTATTGCTTAAAACCCTATCTAAGAATTGAAGCAATTATGCTTAGGTGTCTTATTGTAGATAAAGACAAAAGTGTAGCAAAGTGTAGAAACTTTAGGTATCAAAGTGATGAATGAGATTTTAGTGGAGATGTCTTAGTGTTTCAACTCACCATGTCTGTAGCGAAGAAGGTATAGACCGAGAATAGGTAGTAGTCAAAGAGTTGAGACATGCACAAGACGACATCAAACGCAATGGGCTTCAGAACGGCCATCATCTGCATGTACTTCCCTGTAATACGCAGAGCAAAAGTAATGATGGTACAGCATTGGAGCTTTGAACGACAGATCGAGTTTTAACCTTAATGAGAGTCTGCGAGCACTAGGTGGCAGCAAATATACCAGGGTTTGATTTCTCAGAGATAAGGCCATATCAAAAGTGGCGGCTACAGCTACGGCTACGACTGTTGCTAAGGGTATTGCTAAGGGCATACTATACTGTAACTCATAAGGCAGAAATCTAGCTGTAGCCAGAGCTGTAGCCAGCAATTGAGACACAGCCTGAACAGTTTGACGAGTCTCCTCCAGTCAGTATGTGGTTGTCTTAATTCAATAATAAATCAGGAGATTGAAGAGAAACTTGTTTACCAAAGAGGCGTAGCACGTTGAGGGTAGTGTTGGCAAGAACCGGCACTGGACCCTTGGATGATTGAGAACGTCGCTTCCTTGAACTGAAAAAAATAAAAATTAAAAATTAAATTATTAACATTTTTAGTCGAATGCAGTTTGGGGGAATGTCTCACTTAAGATTCATATTTCTTGTTCTAAAATTATTCATAAATTATTATCCTTGAATAAGGGAATAAAAATGTGATGACAAGGTCTTAAAAGGCAATTTAAAACCACCAGGGCTGTGGTCATGTGATAACGGACCGAGTTGGAGGAGAGGTCCTTTATTGCCTGGCCACGACCATACAAGTTTTTAAATGTCCATTTAAGACTGAGCCCCCACACTTTTATTCCCATTCATAATTGCCTCTCTATTAAAAGCATCCACAAATCATGATCTGATAGCGCCCTCTTTTGACTCAATTTCCTCAGGCAATGTTGAAACACTCCTTGCAGTGTTTAAAATCGCGCATTTAAACATGGTCACAAGATCTCCTCTCGACCACTCAGAATGGATGTCCAAAGTATTTCTGAATACATTTTGAAAAGGAATTTACAGGTTGAAATCCCGGGTAGATTAAGCACCTTTTTGTTAGTTTTCCTTCTGTGAGTTCATCAATGAAATCTTGTTTGAGTTCATCAGGGACATCACTGTCGTCGGATTCCTCATTGCCGCGGGAAGTTTCGTCACCCTCGTCAACCTACAGGAACGAAGCAAATTAGGTACATGTAGATCCAGGCCTGGAATTTCATCATTTTGCAAAGGGCACATCCATTGGAAGATCTTTAAATCGATGGGAAACTTTTGAAGGGGCACCAAGGCCAAGACAAGGGCAACAGAGACCATTGTCTCTGTTTAATGCCAGGTCCCAATTTCATACAGCTGCTTCAGCACAAAAAGTAGCTTAGCACAACAAAATTATGCGTACCAAAACAAGATTACCAGTCAAAATACCACATCACATGTACAATCTGTGGCTGGTATCCTGCTTATTTTTGCTGAGCAGGAAATGTTTAAGCAATATTTTCTGCTTAAGCACCTCTACGAAATTGGGCCCGGGTCTGTAGATTGAGCTCTACACAAAAATGTAAGTTTCTTTCAAAAAAGATGCTTTTGAACAATGAAATGGGTGATTTGGGGTGAAATTTGGGGGCATATGATGCAATGACTTACTCCATTGGTTCCAATCACATCTTCATTTTCATCCTCATCCATCCTTCGATCAAACGGACTCCCCTCATCCCAGAAGCGATTGAAGAAGCCACTCTTCTCTCCGATCCTGGTTGAGGGACTGGACTGGTTGGCTTGGTCCCCGCTCTTGGTCAGACCGGTCAGTCGGATAAATCGGAACTCATGAAGGTTAGTGATGTTGAAGTTGCCTTTGACTGGACACAGCTCCCAACCTTCATTCTCTAAGAACATCTGTAGCTCATCAAGACGGGATCTAAGACGTTTACAGTAAAAAAAAAACAAGGAATCCTCATCACTATTTTTGTTATGATCTTACAAGGCTCAATATTCCCAGATCAGATCAGGTTGGCCCTGTGGTTTCTTTCCCTGCCTTTCACCTCTGTGGATTTGGTTTGAATCCCACCTCAGACCGGAGCCTTGCATGTGGATTGAGTTTTCAGTCTCTACCTGATTCTGTGGGTTTTCCCATTTGGGGTTTTCCTCCCACGTCTAAAACTAAACATTTTTGTATGTTTGCTATTCATCATGTTATTGGTGCTAATGGTGCTGTTGGATGTGTAATAATAAAATAAAATAAGTTTAGCCCCTACCCTAAAACTGTATCCTGGCTAAAACATTGATTAGGCACAGGGAAAATAGTGAATACTCACACCAGAAAAAAGAAACTGATTAGCCGGTAAAAGCCATGTCAAAAATAACTACTTCTAGTATAGAACAAAGGGTGGTCCTTAGAACCTGAGGTGAGCCAAGTATAGATGATGTACCCTCTGACCTCACGGCAAAACCAAAAGATTAAATTTCTGCTCGGCAGTATGCTGGCCTCATGGCAAACCTGAAACACTAAATTTCTGCCTAGCAGAAGTATGCATATGCAGTGTATTTTGCATAAGTTTGAATTAGGAGGGACGTCATGGGTCAGATCGCCTTGGAATTATATAACCTTTGACATCACTTCTTTGCCAAATTTTGTAAAACAAGCATTTCATGCATACCGCTGGTCAATTTTAGTTGTAAACACAGGGCATATGGTCTATGTTTTCAAGTACAGTAAACTTGTCTTCAAGAAGAATATTAGTCTTCAAGTTCAGTGATTTCAAACCAAAGATTCTAGAAGTGCAGAGGAGGATTTGTTTTAGGTACCTGTGATAATTCTTGAAGTAGTTGAGACTCTGCTGTCGGAGTGAATCGTGAAGACTCTCTGACTTACTTCCGCAAAACTCCTCACCGACACGAATCAATCTAAGGAAGAAAATGATAAGATCATTTAAGATCGATAACGAACAAGATGTAAACTTATAGCTAATTTGTTAAAAGTGTTCAAGAAAAAGGTGGATGCTGCCAAAGTAAGATTAAAAAAACTCTCACCTGTTGACGAGGTCCAAGACGTGAATGAAATCATCATATTTGAAATTTGACAGATCGGTTCCTAGGAGGAATGTCTTGACTTTCTGCTGCACATCCTGCAAAAGGTCAAAGGTTAAAGGTCAAGGAAGGTCACTTGACTTTTTAAAAAACTTCCAAAAACTATTTTGTGTTGTAAGTAAAGTCCCAGTCCCGATATTGACTTCTTCAAGATTTTGGAATCTCAGATTAGTCGACTCTTTGCTCAGCTGCCCAACACTTTTAAAAATTATCACTCAGCCTTTTTCCTTTTCAAGAACCCCTGCATGACCAATTCTTCAAGTGTCTTTTATTTATGAGCGACCTCCACCCCACTCTGACCACCCACATTGACATACCTGCCAGATCCTCGCCAGACCATGTTCCAGTTTTGTCTTGATGTATCGACGATTAAACGAAGCGTCCATTTCAGTCGCTACTACTTCCTCGGATTCTGAACAAAATATCACAAAGAAATTCCTTCAAAGAGTCGATATATTTGGTCCTCGCATTTGCGTACTTTAAAACACAAACACTAACAGTCAAAACATCCTAGGTGAAACTCAAGTCAAATGTTTACAACTATCAGTCAAAGTCAAAGTCTAATAATATTTGACAAAACATTATCCCATCCCTTTTTTATTAAGTAATAAGCCACAAGGGAAACTGAGTGGGTAAATGTTTTTAAAATAATTTTCAGTTGAACGAAGAGAAATTTACTTGAATCCTATTTTTTGTTAGTAGATTTTGCTGGCAAGTTAGCATGCCCACCTTAAGCTACTCTATGGAATAACAAACTGCTTAGCACGGTTCTGTAAGCAAAACAAACAAACCAGGGTAAGGATTCTGGAAGACTTAGGATGGTAGGAGGAATATCTACTATAAGAACAAACCTGTATGATCCCTGGCTATGGGACTGATGGGGTCTTCGTTTGTCTCATGCCATTCTATTGTCTTGTAATAACTCTTCATCACTTCCCATAATGCCTTGCATAAATCCAACAGACACGGAATGTAGATATCTGTGGTGATGTGCTGAAAAATAATAACCAAGTTCAAATTACTGAAAATGGATATATATATTTTTTTGGACAATTATTTTTGGTGTTTAATTTAGCATGGGATTTAAAAAAAAAAATTAGCAAGAGAAGTTCAAGGGCTTGTGTATGTAATGAAGACTACAGCAAGTGAAGAAACAGTACAGAGAACTTGACTTTCAAGAAAATGTCAACGTAAATCTAGTTTCTTGTAGATCATAATGGAAGACTTTTGAGAAGATAGCGGGCGTCCCACTCACCGATCCCTTTCCATTGTTCTCAGCAACGAGAACAGTAGAAAAGGACCGGTTAGTGGGACACCCGCTATCGTCTGGAGCGTCTCCCATTACCAGAAATATTTTGACAAGACCTAAACTATTTTCTTTCTTTTTCATATTTGATGGAAAGGGTTGGAATTTAAAAGTAAACATTACTTAATCTTGTAGCATGGATTTGAAAAAAAAAAAAAAAACATGACTGTAGGGCTTGTGGAGTTACTGATCAAGTGATAAGGTACTAGACTCTGGCAAGTGGTTAGACTCTGGCCAGTGGTCTAGACTCTGGCCAGTGGTCTAGACTCTGGCCAGTGGTCTAACCTCTGGCCAGTGGTCTAACCTCTGGCCAGTAGTCTAGACTCTGGCAAGTGGTTAGACTCTGGCCAGTAGTCTAGACTCTGGCCAGTGGTCTAGACTCTGGCCAGTGGTCTAACCTCTGGCCAGTAGTCTAGACTCTGGCAAGTGGTTAGACTCTGGCCAGTAGTCTAGACTCTGGCAAGTGGTTAGACTCTGGCCAGTGGTCTAGACTCTGGCCAGTGGTCTAACCTCTGGCCAGTAGTCTAGACTCTGGCAAGTGGTTAGACTCTGGCCAGTAGTCTAGACTCTGGCAAGTGGTTAGACTCTGGCCAGTAGTCTAGACTCTGGCAAGTGGTTAGACTCTGGCCAGTAGTCTAGACTCTGGCAAGTGGTTAGACTCTGGCCAGTAGTCTAGACTCTGGCAAGTGGTTAGACTCTGGCCAGTAGTCTAGACTCTGGCAAGTGGTTAGACTCTGGCCAGTAGTCTAGACTCTGGCAAGTGGTTAGACTCTGGCCAGTAGTCTAGACTCTGGCAAGTGGTTAGACTCTGGCCAGTAGTCTAGACTCTGGCAAGTGGTTAGACTCTGGCCAGTGGTCTAGACTCTGGCAAGTGGTTAGACTCTGGCCAGTAGTCTAGACTCTGGCAAGTGGTTAGACTCTGACCAGTGGTCTAGTGGTTACTTCAAGCCCTTGTAGGGGTAGTGTTCCCATCTCCTGAGTAGACTCACCCCACATAGATCCTTATATTGCATCTTCTGGAAATTGGTATTCTCAGATCCACTCATGAGTTCCACATAACCCAAGACGATGGTGAATGCTGAGTTGTGTATTGCACTGGTGAAATGCATGTGCAGCTGATCCATTGCTGTCTGATACAAAACACAAATATGACAAGTCGTTTTTAGAAACAAATTTCTGCTTACAAATCTTGCTTACTGAGTAAGCATGAATGAAATACTTACTTGTGTCTTGCCGAGTAATGTGTAAGCTGTTTGGACTTTCTCATAGTGCTTGACATCGAAGTTACTGCATGTCTTAGCGAGAGCCTGGTCAAGTTGCTCCTGTTAGAATGAAAGTGTAGATTGACTATTATGCTCTTGAGTGATTTACAAGGATCCTTCCTCACTCTAACAAAATTCTACACACCTCTTTTCAGAACAAGTGCGCAATTTTAAGGTGCACCAAAGAATTATGCACTTGCTACGCTCTAAAAAGCACAGATTTCTACCAGCCACAGCCGGGCATAAGTGCAGAGTTCGACAGTAAGCAGAGCCATGAAAATGGGACCAACTGGAACTGTTGATTTTCACAAAATTTGGGGAATAATTGGCTGAATAAGAATCACCTTACCTCAATCATCTCCAGCGTGTCCTGAAGTTTGGAGCTCAACTCACTGCACAAAGAAGAAAGAACTGTTACTACAGAAACATTTCAAACCAATCTCCAACCAGTTTCATTCTTTACTTTGTGTTAAGTCTAAATCACTTTACAAATCCATAAACATCATCATCAAATTATGGAAGTCAAGTTTCTTTAAGTAGCAAGTTTTGCAGAGAAGGGCGACATCTTTTTACCTGATGCATTTGTAATGTCTGAAGGTGCTAGCTGCCTTCTGACATTCCAAGCAAAGCTGAATGGCACCAGGATAATCCTCCTCCTGTAGAGATAAACAAATGCTGATGAATGGATTCGAACCACCTATCAGCTGGCCGCATCACCAAGTGCGTCACCACCAAAGATTACAGAACGCCGAAGGTGCAAGATGGGGAACACGGGCTGAAACGTGAAATGTGCACTGGACGCCATTTCAGCAAGCAACTCTTTTGATGCTATAGATCAGTGCAGACAATGACCAATTCTACCAATGATACAACAAAACATTTGCTTGCTGAAATGGCGCCTTTGCGTATTTCAAGTTCCAACACCAGATAGAGCTCCATCTTGTGCTCTTTGAAATTAAACAACTTTCTGTATCACTGAATTTAAAACAGACCTCTTTTGTGTTTTTATCCACACACCCTTGTGTTTTAAGCTCTTACCTCTAACATTTCTCTTAACCTGATGTCTGTTTGTTGCTGTTTGGAGAAAAAAAAACATATTGTTGAAAGTTACACACATCAACTACAGCATATCAAGTTTAATTTTGGACTTTTGAGGGTATTTAAAAAAATCTTTGTTATAAAAGCTCAGAATTTCTTGTTGATACTTCTGAGTCCAAAAAGTTTGAGTATCAACTAAGAATATAAGTTAAAGAACACAAATGAGCTGGTCACAGTAAAAATAAAAGTAGCGAACAGAGACCTCCGATACAGTATAGTACAATCTTCTAACTGACATCGTTTTTGTCTCTCACCAATGTTTTGATTGTGTGAAGACTCTTCATCAAGCTCAGCAACTGTTGTCTCTTTCGGAAATTAGCGAGAATACTCAGGCTCGCCACTGTGAAACCCTGCTTGGCCATCGCAAGTTGTCTGCAAGAAAAACAAAATAAATAAAAAAGTTTTAAAAAACACCACTGCAGTTTTAAAGGGAAGGTATACGTTTGGTAATCACTCTTAAAACTACTTGCAATAAAAACTTACTTGCTTAGAAGTTCAGCAGCTTTTTATAGTATAAAGCATTTTGAGAATCATTTCACTTTGAAGTAATGTGATTATGGTAAAAGATATCAGTTTTTATCCCCCCAAATTTGAATCTAGTAACGTTTCTTAGATTGCGTATTCCAATTATGGTTTATTCTTCACGTGTGGACAAAACCCCTCCGGATTTTCGTCAATATCTCAAAAACGCTACCACCTTTTGAAAAGGTTAGTTTTATTGTATATATCTACCTTAAAATAGAATTAAAACAACCGATTCTCATTGATGATGTAACTTTATCTCCTTACCTTCTACCATTTGTGCAGATGATGGTAGCTGTCTGTAGACTAGCCTGCAAGTCCGTCACACGTTGTAACTCCTGACATAACACAAGAAACACTTGATTACTTGACGAATACAACAGAGAGACTAACAGGCCAGTTGAAACAGGTTTTCATTGAACACTTGGTGGAATTTATCTACAAATAACTTATTCTTACCTTTGTGTATGATGATTGGTTTTCCAGTACCACATCTGAAAATTTCTTGGAAACCTGAAAAATATAAATTATTCACAATCAAAGGTTTTCTCATTTTATACTCAAGTTTTCTTTTCCAAAATCAAGTTCGCGGTAGCCAAAACTTCTGCAATAACTCAACCTGGACGTCACAGAAAATCTCCTCTTTGTTTTCCAATGACCCCAACCCCCTCCTCCCCGCTCTACGTGCCAAATGGACCCAATGACACTGCCAAGTTTTCAGGAACACAGGCTCATCATAAATTACGATCATAAATACTGTACAGATTAATGGTCAAGTTAGCTCCAATACTGTACAGATTAATGGTCAAGTTAGCTCCAATACTGTACAGATTAATGGTCAAGTTAGCTCCAAATTGGGTGGAAATCCACCAGACCGCAGGGCTTGTAGCTCAAAATGTTAACCGGACCAAGAATTCTCTTTTTTTTCTTCTTCAAAATTGACCAGAAATAAAATGAGAAAAAAATACCCAGTCAGTTTTAACTTTCAACTGTTTTAACTTGCACAAGCACTGAAGAGAAGATGTATCTCATTTGCACCATGGGTAAGAATTCTTCAATACTCAACAGAACTGAAAGATTTTTTATCAGAATGCAAGTCAACATTTGAACAAAAACACAAGACGGTCGGACTTGTCCGGTCATAAATTTACTAGCCCAATGCCAAAATCACTGGCCTCAGGCCTGCGGTCCACTGTAAATTTCCACCCTGTAATTTCACACAACTGTAATACAATTCAGCATGCAGCCAAGGTTAGTAGGACCTCTTCCTGACTTAAGTATTTACCATTAGTTTCTTTACTCATACTGTCCCATCTGGTCATTTTCTGTCTGTCCTTTGTATACATGTACCCCCATCTGGTCATTTTCTGTCTGTCCTTTGTATATACATGTACCCCCATCTGGTCATTTTCTGTCTGTCCTTTGTATATACATGTACCCCCATCTGGTCATTTTCTGTCTGTCCTTTGTATGTACATGTACCCCCATCTGGTCATTTTCTGTCTGTCCTTTGTATATACATGTACCCCCATCTGGTCATTTTCTGTCTGTCCTTTGTATGTACATGTACCCCCATCTGGTCATTTTCTGTCTGTCCTTTGTATATACATGTACCCCCATCTGGTCATTTTCTGTCTGTCCTTTGTATATACATGTACCCCCATCTGTTCATTTTCTGTCTGTCCTTTGTATATAAATGTACCCCCATCTGGTCATTTTCTGTCTGTCCTTTGTATGTAAATGTACCCCCTTATGTCCAAGGATATTCTTGACCAGCTCAGGCTTACCCAAACAGCTTCCATACTCTGTTTTCCATGGCTTGATTTCACAAGGAGTTAAGGTTGATCTTAAGTGCAAATCAATCTCAACTGCTAAGCAAAGTGTGATGTCACAATACCAATCACTATGGTAATACTGACAACTCATCTTAAGATGAATCTTAGTGCTTTGTGAAATCGACTCCAGGTCTCTGATTTTATTTAACAGTGCAGTTGACTACATACATTTTGTTTGTTTTTTTTGTCTTTTTTTGCTGTATTTACCCTTTTGTAAAAACTGACTTTGATAATAAAAACAATTGCACTAAAAAACTGAAACCTTTTGAGCTTACCGACTGACGCTGTCTCCTCAGTCTGTCTCTATCACCAGCAAGCTTTGTCGGTTCTATCTGATCCAACTCTGGAAGCTTCAGGAGCTCAAATTGACTCCCGTCAAAATCTTCATCGTTGAAATACTCCTTCTCTATGCTCTCAATGATCTAGGTCAAAGGTCATAAGACGTCAACATTTGATTAGATTATATGACTGTCAAATTCAAAGTCTCTCCATAGGTAACAAAAGGGAAATATCCAGTTTTTTCTTCAGCCAAAGATTTTGGTCAGCTCTCTCTTTGAAGTTGTAAATTTTTCTTACCTCTGCTTCAGCTGCAGGGTCATTGGAGAACTCTCTTTGTTCATTCTGAAGAAAAAAATAATAATAAAAATTTAGTTGATTTGATGAATTGATTTAAAATATATATTCAAAATGTTCCCCTTTACTGAATGACTCACTAAAGTTTGGTGCTAAAGTTGTCCTTCAGGTTCAAGAAAAGATACCGAATCTGCTCACCACTTTTCCACTCGTTTTGTCAGCAAATTGAAATAATTCCATATTTTACCCACAAATGATTATGTTTTCAGGAATAAACAAGAAGCTGAAAAGAGGCAATTGGATACCGTACTTTCCAGACTCTGAGAGTGAGGGCTTATGGGCTGAGGGCTTACTGCTATGTAAAATTGACCTTGAGCTTTGATTTCCATTTTAGCTTACCTTGTAACGAATTGGTTCTATTGGACTTGGAGTTCTAGCTACTTCGTCCGTTGGACTCTTGTCATCTTTTGAACCACTTCCCTGTGGAAAAAAACCCAAAAAATATTCCTTGATCCGTCGATAAAGCTAGCTCCATATTGGATTTAATCTATATTCAATTTTGTATGCAGAACAGACCTCGAATTAACCCACAACACCCACAACACCCACCATAGCAACAAGCACCTTCCTGGTGTGCCATTTCGTTCAGATTTTTTTACTTCGAACAAGCAATGCCGTCTGCAACTCAGCGCTCGAGCTTCCATGCACCTTCCAGACAGACGTGTGCATGAAGTTCTAGTGCCAAGTTGCAGGAAGAAATGAGTGTTCGAAATAAACAGACCTATCTGCTCCATGCACAAGATGAAAATGCTTTCATTATCAATGAATAACAACTGGCCGTGGTGCCCTGCTAGTGTACTTTTTGCTGCAGTGCCCTTTGGGCTTGGCTTGCGAAATTCCAACAGAATTTTACGTTTTCTTCATAGAAGTGCCCCTTACCAGAGAAAAATTGCTGTGGCCCTTCAAGGGCAGAGTGCAAAACAAAAATGCAAGGCCTGTTTATCATGTTTATGTTTTATACAGTCCAATAATACTGCTCTGGTGGGTGTCAATGTTGTTAATGAATACCGAACTCTGAACTGAACAGAAACATTTTTGTAAGACATGACATGACAAGAAAAGGTAAATAGCTTCTCCAATTTATGGTCCTAAATTTCAATCTAGAGTATATCTCAAAATTCTATTACAATCTATACATACCTGGCGAGTGATGAGAGTTTTAAATTTCCTCATGTTGATCATTTTTCCTCCAAAAACTGTCAATAAAATAAACAGAAAATGTCACAACCTTGACCGCCCCATTTCTCCTCAAGAACACTGTCGTATTCCCACCTGTAGAGGGCGGTATACAAAACACTTTATCATCAGCCTTAGCCGTCATAACAAAAATAACATTTATTCTCTGTTTCTCACACACGAGACAGCCTTGACAATGTTAGCAAATAATTATGCATACAAGGCAATGATATGGCGGCTGGAAACACAATAAGACAGAAGCTGTTTAGGTGACTCTTTTCTGCTTGAATTGTGTGTCCACCTTTTATTTTCCGCAGACTTTTAACCCCACCGTTGTTGTCCTACAAAACCAAACAAATGTTATATATAGCGCCACCAACGTCAACAAAAAATAAACATTATGGCAAAAATGGTGGTTTCAACATGATGTGCTCATCAAAATGAAAATGAAATTTTCTCCCAGTATTTCCTTCTACTTTTCACCATTGTTCGAAATCTGCTGAGAGTAAGAGATTGAGACTTTCATATCACGATGTTCTGGTCTGACTATTCACAGAGTTACGGCGATGGTGGCCCTGATGACAGCACGGACCCCGAGTTCAGTGAGAGATTACGGGCGAGTTCGTCTGCTACGTCTGCTGCTTCTTCTGCAGGGGACGTCCTGATACGAGATGCAATGGAGTTTGCCACCAATGCAACCCAATGTGATCGAGATGGACAGTACCAAACAGCTATATTTTATTATGCTGTATGTATTGGGGGATAGTTTTTCAATTCTATGTAAAATTGTTTTAATGTTTTATGAGTAATTAAAACTGACCAATTATTTTTAGTAACTACCTAAAAACTAACCTGCTGTAATAATTGACAACGTTTTTTTTATAGTTTTTATTTGAGTTTTGACTTCAATTCAATCACTCGTCAACGATTAATTGATTATTAATAAATTATTATTGGTATTTTTATAAATATTATTACCTTGATTTTTACCTTCTTACACAAGTTTGACTACCCCCAAGTTCTTACTACATGTACTTGTATGTTGTACATGAAATTCTGATAAAACAGGTAGGTTCAATTGTACTGTGGAACCAATGTCGACATTCCCATATGCGATAATTGTAACCCTCCATCCTCCCGACTGAACCCTCCTCTCTGTGACGGTCACAGCTAGCCATTACCTACTCCTAGAACTATTCGGTTCGTTCCGCTATCAGCGAATAGTTCTAGGAGTAGCCATTACCCAGACTTTTTCAGGTCTGAGAAATCTAATTGGAATAAAACTTATTATCTTTTAGGAAGCAATCCAAGCTATGTACAATGCATCTCTGGCCGATCCCAATCTAAATCTTGCTGAACGGTATTCAGATTACATCAAACGAGTCAAGGAACTACACCAAATAGGTAACATATTTCTGTCACTTCCTTATACTAGTTTACCCCGAGTCTAAATGTCTCATGGCTTGTCAGAAAAATGTTGGGTCATTTCACTTCTTGATTGTTCTGTTTACTTAAATCTCTAGTTCAGAGGAGTTCTGGCACAGCGGTGACCCCAGTGAAGTCTGAGGAACAAGTGGCGTCTGAGAGGGCAAACTTTCTCCTCAAGCAAGCATTTGAAGAAGATGAGCAGGGGAACACAGAGGAGGCAACAGAGTTGTATCTGAACGCTGCCGAGATGTGCATTGGAGCGGTGAATATACTAACGCCTGGAATTACGGAGGCCACTGTCATGGAGGCCATGGCCTCTCTTGCCCGTAGTCTTGGCCTTGGTGCCCCTTCAAAAGGCTCCTATAAATTTGAGATATTCCAATGGAAGTGCCCATAGCAAAATGAAAATGGCCTTACCCTCTCAAATGAAAGTCCAGGCCTGTTTAGTTTCAGATAATTCATTTCCTTGTGTCCAAGTTAAGAATTTGTTGGCCTTTGTGATCTGTTTTAGAAGCTGATTGTTTTTAGATGTTAGTGGTATCCCCGCTGCTAATTACAAACTTGCCCCTCGTTAGCAGGCAAGCGCAGTGGTCAAGCAGTCAAGACAACTGTTCTAGAATGTGGGGAGTCCGAGGTTCAAATCCCACGCAAGTATTCTGTAGATCCCCCCCCCAAGGAGTCGGTGCATCACACATTAGTGTTTGGGTAAAACAAACATGTTTTTATTATTATTAATAACCATATTTTACAGGCCAAGTCCAGCACATCGGGAAATGTAAAGACGAAGTTGAATAGACTCGCTAAGCAAGCTCTGGACAGGTAAATATAGCATGAAACAATAGACGGCAAACTTTTGAAATTGCTTCATTTTATTCTCAAGACAATTCTGTTGTGATTACATAATAAAATAAGTTTCATAACACAATAATGTGGTTATTTTTCAACAGAGCTGAGGAATTAAAGAAGAAAAATGAACCAGTACTGAATCTTCCAGAGCCTCCGTCTTCCCTCCCAGATCTCTCTCTCAGCAACAAACATGACAGAACAACAACTCGTGCTTCACCTCACCCATCACCTCACCCATCACCTCACCCTTCACCAAAACCATCCCACAGAAACACCCCTGATACAGGAATTGGTAGTGGCTCAATTCCAGGCAGTTCCAGTGTTGGGTCTAATGATGGGCGGTTGTCAGCATTAGGAGGAAGGGGTGGTCCAACTGGAGGAGGGAAAGGAGGAGGTGGAGGGGGTTCTTATTCAGCTGAGGAGATTGCTGTATTAAGGAAAACCTCCTACATCAACAATCGTGAATTCCTTCCCTTCATGTCCCAAGCCGACTTGAAAGAAAAGTTTGCCTTTTCAATTCCTTTCACGTAAGCTCTTTATGTTTTTAAATTTCTAAAGGTAGCACGAGGAATGATGAATGTTGTTGAAGATTTATCTTGTTGTAAGCCATGAACAAAGCTAGCCAAATTGTTGAGCAGTAATCATAGCTCCTGCTCATCACAACTGAACAAATTTGGCAGAGCGTTAACCTAATAACCTGTTTTTTTGTTTTACTTTAGGGATAAACTTGGTAAGCTAGCCTTAGCCGGTAAGCAGAAGGATCGACTAGCAAAATGGGCTCGCCCGTCAGATTTCTGTTCCGATCCACAGATGATATTTGCAGTGTCTGCCTTCAGTATAAAACAGGTACATGAGATTGAAATCACGAACACAAATAATTTGACACTTTAAAACTATTCTTAGTACATCCTACTTTTCTCTTTTACTTTTTATAAGGCAGTCAACTGATCGATTCAAATTAAATTGAAAGCCGGTTGTCTTGAATACAAGACTAACCCAGTGCACCCTTTATTTGCCTGTTTACTAAATACAAGCATAGTGCCTTTGTTCTATACAACTACTGGAAGAATGCTTCAAAAAGAGTTAATTATTTTGCTTGTATTTATTTAATCTCCAGACAATTGTCCAAGATTGCTCCTTCCTTGCCTCGCTCGCCATCTCGGCAAACTACGAGAGACGATTCAAGAAAAGTGTTATCACAAGGTATAAACCAAATCTAATACTTCTTCCTGAGTTACTGTTTGCAATGTTCAGACCTATCTGACCCCCCGCTTTTTTTTTTTCCAGAGCCACCATTCCTTGTGAGAAGAGATAACTTTCACATGGTCGTCACCTATAAACAAGTTTTTACTTAAATCTCACATTTAAAAATAATTTACTCTGATGTCAGTGGGATTCAGCGATTTGTCTCTTTTCCATCATAGAATAATTTATCCTCAAGACAAACAAGGGAAGCCGATCTATAACCCTTGTGGAAAATACATGGTCATCCTTCATCTGAATGGAGTCAAGAGAAAGGCAAGTTTTTAAAATATTGCATGAATCCTCAAATCAATTACCAGGTTTTGATGGATTCAGTACTGCGATGCCAAACGATAATGGAGCAAGCCATGTCAATCTTATCACAGTCTAGAAGTTTCTGTGTTGAGTTGTGGACTGATTTTGATGGATTCAGTACTGCAAAGCCATACAAACAATGCTGGGATTGGGCCAAGAAAACCATTTTTGTTTTTACAATCTAGACATTGGGTTTTGATGGATGTACTGCAGAGAAATACAAACAATGCTGGGATGTTTTCAGAATCTAGATATTTGGGTTTCAAGTCACAAACATGCAACTTTATAATTGCAAAGAGAGAGGAAATGGCCCACATTCACAACACTGGAACTTTGTACGGTGTATTCTATTTTTCTATGGCACTTTGCACTATTATCAAAGAAAAGAGAGGAAATAGCTGAAAATGTGCATGCCTGGAGTCCCCATTATAAATGCTGATAAGGGTTGTGATTTGACAGTGTTGGTGATATGGGGATGAAAGTTTTGCTGTTGGGGTTAATGCATTGGACGCCACAAAAAAAAAATCTCAAGCGGATTTTTGTTTTTCCCTATAGATCATTATCGATGACTACCTGCCGATGGATAAACACGGCGCCCTCCTCTGCTCGTTCTCTAACAACCGCAATGAATTGTGGGTGTCGCTGCTGGAGAAAGCCTACATGAAGGTCATGGGGGGTTATGACTTCCCAGGATCCAATTCGGTAAATATGCACAAAAAAAAAAAGACGTACAGTCTTCGTCAAACATTGTTTGAGTGAAAATTAAATATTAAATGGTGTTTGCAAGTAGATCAGGGCCCAATTTCATAGAGCTGCTAAGCACAAAAATTTGGTTAGCATGAAATTTCTTCCTTGATAAAAACAGGATTACCAACCAAATTTCCACGTGATTTTCAGGATAAGCAAACAACAGCTGACTACCAGTAACAAGCAATATGCAACACATGGAAGTTTGGTTGGTAATCTTGTTTTTATCAAGGAAGAAATTTCATGCTAAGCAAATTTTTGTGCTTAGCAGCTCTATGAAATTGGGCCCAGATCATTATGCAAATAGTGGAAGATTAACAGAGATTTTAAAATAGTACTTGAAAATGATAAGACTAGTATTAATGATGAATCATTCATTTTTTTTATCTGGTGATGCTGCCACAGAATATTGACCTTCACGCACTGACAGGTTGGATACCGGAACGAGTAGCGATTCGACTCGACTCATCCGAGTTCGATCAGAACAAGCTCTTTGCCAAGCTCAAGGATCGCTTCCACAAGGGAGACGTCTTGGCTACCATGGCAACGGGAGTGATGTCAGATGCAGACGGCGACCGCGCCGGACTGGTACCCACCCACGCCTATGCTATGCTGGATATACGGGAATTGATGGTAGGGAACACTGACTAGACTAGGCATCTTGTTGACAAAACAACCTCATGAGGCTTTTGAGTTAGTTTCTTCCTTGACATGAATTGACGAGAAGTTGTTTCTTTTCAGGGCAAGAAGTTACTACAACTCAAGAACCCCTGGAGCCATCTAAGATGGAAAGGACGATTCTCAGAAGGAGACGAGGCAAGCTGGACTCCAGAACTCCAAAAAGCTCTCAACTTTGACCCTAAGAACGCGCAACAGTTTGATAATGGTATCAGATCAGATTTTTGACTCTTTCAGAATTAAAAATTATCTGTATCTTCCATCCGTTGTAAATACCTGCATGAGTTGATCAACCTAATTTCAATTTTCTTAAAATGGATTTTGGAATAATACAAAATTTCATTTTTTTTCCAGGTGTGTTTTGGATTGATCTTGATTCACTCTGCCATTTCTTTGACGTTGTGTACATGAACTGGAATCCTAGACTCTTTCCGTACACATATGTCATCCATAGGTGAGAAACTGGCATTTCTAAATTAATAACGGGCATGTATTTAAGGTCAGTAATTGCCAGGTCGGACCCTAACGGCACATGATTATTCTTATTTCCAATCATAGCACATGGAAGGCAGGAGAGGGCCCTAAGAAGGATAACTTCAACATCTCCAATAATCCCCAGTACAGACTTGATGTACGAGGGACTGGTGCAGTGTGGGTCCTACTTACAAGACATATTACAGATAAGGTAAATGTAGGCTGACTTACAAGACATGTCATGAACAAGGTAAATGTGCAGACTTGCAAGACGAATCAAAGAGAGGTAAGGATGGACTGACGTACAAGACATCGTTGGTAAGGTAAAGATTGACAAGGTAAAGATATGAAAGGATGTGGATGCTTCTTACAATACAACGAAATGAGGTCAAGATGCTACAATGAGGTCAAGATGCTACAATGAGGTCAAGATGTCAGAATGAGTTCAAGATGCCAGAATGAGGTCAAGACTAGTACAGCCTCACAAGTCGTCCAAAAGATTGACCAACATACAGGGAGTCATGTTTTAACTATTTTGTTTTGTTTGATTGTAGGATGATTTTGCTGATAACAAGGAGTTCATCACCTTGCTAGTCTACAAAGGAGGCAAAAAGGTCTTCTATCCCAGTAAGTGAATGTAGACACGGTACATGGTTCTGCTTGAAAGCTTGAGAGGAGACTAAGTTCCTTTTCGTCACAAAATAAACAATTTCAACAATCTGTTTTCAAGTGTTGGGCTGATGAGGATGTTCAATCTCTCTTTCCAGATGATCCTCCTCCTTACATAGATGGAACTCGAATCAACAGTCCCCACTACCTCTGTAAGATGCTCCTTCAGGAGAAGAGCATCTTCTCCGTCGTCGTCTCACAGTTTGAGAAGAGCAACAACATCCACTACTCCCTAAGGGTGAAAAACATTGTTCTTAAAATTAAAACTGAAAAACAGCTGTTACAGACTGACCTGGGCCCAATTTCATAGAGATGCTTAAGTACAAAATGCAGCAGAGCGCAACCAAAATATGCTTACCAGATTAAGGTTACCAGCCAAACTACCATGAAGATATGCCTCAGTTTGACCATACCATCAGTTCTCACTTCACTCTAAAGAAAGTTTTGTGGACAGTTCATCCTAATGTTTCACCATTTAACCTTTAATCTACGATGGCAAGCGATCTTATGTTTCCTTGTTTTTCTTTTTTCTTTTGTAGGTTTACAGTACGTGTGAGTTCAAACTCAGTAAGATGCCAGAGCCATACACTAATACCAAACAGGTCAGATTCAACATAAACAAAAACAAAATGAACCTTTTTATTTTAAAGTGTAATTATAGTTGCAATTTAACATCACACAGTGTAATGATGTCCATTGTTAAGGGCAAATAAATAATTACTCAGGGCACAATTGTGCATTTGTCAGAATCCTTGCATGTCTAGTAGAATTAGCAAAGTTAAAATGTGGCAAAATTAGAATGCTTGACGCAGCTCAAAGCCAAAACCCAAATTCCTCGTAAAGACGGTGTCTATCAGAAACTATTAAACTCAGTAGTGCCATGAAAAATTCTAAAACTACACCTTACAACTCTCTGAGGTTGTCTCAACTTTGATGCAGCTAAAATTTGTCACCGATTGTTGTTTGGGTAATTGTCTCGTTTCTTCTGTCCAGATAACTGGTGAATGGAAAGGCAAGACAGCCGGTGGTTGTGCCAACTCTAGAATAACCTTCACAAATAACCCAATCTACCAGGTCACCCTGCAAGACAAGACAAAGGGGAACTACTTCATGATTGACCTCAAAGGACCCAGGTCAGGTCAAAAGCTCAAGGGTCATTAACCATTGTTACAAATAGTTACACTGAGTTTTGAAGGAGTGTTTCACATACCATGGAAAGCTTGTGCATTTAAATTGCCAACCATTTTTTCAAACTGTTGGTAAGAATGAAGCACAGCAGAAGCATGTAGGGTTGAAATTATAAAAATATTATCAACATTTATATAGCTCTTCATATACATTGTATATGATTGAATTATAAGACCCATTACTTACATAGAACCATGTTACTGTTTACAAGGTGCTGTGGTGCAACCTGCAGCCAACTATACAAACAAAAAAACACAGGGTAAACCCCTTCTCTTATCGATAAGTGTATTGGGTTCTTTTACGTGCATTACACAACACACTGGACCTACAGCTTTATCTCCCATCTGAAGAACAAAGCGATAATGGTTAAGAGTCTTGCTTAAGGACACAAGTGTCAAGACCAGGACTCGAACCCACACTCTGCTGATCAGAGCTTAAGAACAGTGTGCGTAACTGCTCCGCCATGATACGTCATGTAAAAACAAGTTGTACGATGCACTTTTAAACGATGTAAATGAAGTTGGTTTTGTATTGGAGGAATTGCAGTTGTCCACCACTGTATTAAAATCACAATTATAATTGTACTGATAATAAAAATTCTCTCTACTTGATTATGTAAGTTTTTATTCATTTCCATACTGTAGGGATTATCACGTAGGATTTGAGATCGTTGTGATTGCATCCGATGGTCCAGGGACGACTGCGTTCAATAAGCAGATGACCGGTGACTACAGGTAAGAATCAGAATAGCTGTGGAAACTTGACTTTTGAATCTTCTATAAAAATTCTCTCACTTCTGTGCAAGGTGAAGACGTAGGCATACATTTGTCATAGTGGATGGGGGTTTACTTCTATGTGTTTGGTTTTAATATGGTAAAGTACCTGTTTAAGTGCATGGCCTGATTTTCACTGGAAGTTTTTTTTATTTAAATTGTTTTTTCTCTGAATGACTTTTGACAGGTGTTTCAAAATGAAAAACATACACATTTTAGCATATGCCACGGACAATGCACACAATATATGTAACATGCAAAACTGTTTGTACATGGCTAATGGACAACAATAGTTCACTTTTAGTTTTTAAGTAACTACCACTTATCATTGGCAGATTTTTTCGTGCAATACCTGAAATGAAAGCCTTTATTTAACTTTCTTGAATCTATAAAAATAACTATTTAAAACTAAAATCTAAGTTTTGGGGTCAAATCGGCCCAAAATTGGACCTGGCGCCTTGAAGAACTTTTACATGATGGAGTAAACACCGAGTTGGTTTACAATAAAATAAAATCTCTTTGGGAGAAGTGATAGTTCTGAGAAGAACCGTAGTTGAGATAGAACCATTATTATTCTGGTTCCTATGAAGGGATGGGTGGTCTTATTAGTTGGCAAGTTCCAAATCAAGGTATAAAAACACAGAGCCGACAACAGCCAATCTATCCCAACTACACAAATAAATTGTGGCCCACTACTGGTGTCAGTTCTGTGTAATATAGGCATTGTGCAATCAGCAGTTAGCTATGGATTCGAACCCACAACCAATTGATTGGAAGTCAAATAGTCTAACCACTTGATTACCCTGCCCAAAAGAATCGTCTGGAGATTCTAAAGTCTAATTTTCATTTTAGGCGTGGATTCACCATCTTGCAACTTGAAGACCTACCAGGAGGAACTTACAACATCAGACCAACGACGTTTAGTGCAGGACAGGAGGGGCCATTCTTTCTGAAGCTATCAGCTTCCTGTCAGATGAAGGTAGCCCAGCTTCAATGAAACTCTTTGTAACGGTAGACCTGGAAGAGTCAAAAACTTAACGAACCATAAAGAGAGTTGAAAAGTGGCAAGGATCCTGGATATCTGTCTGAACAGAGAAAGGTCAGAAGGAGAATTAGAACTGGGCCCAAATTCATGCTTACCACGGAATTCTGCGCTTACTGCTGTAGACTGTGTGATTCTATGGCCCATTTGCTAAGTAGTGCCGTCAAATTGGGCCCTCATCCGATATGAAGTCTGCTACCATTACTGAGTGGTTCGAATCTTGCAACGACACCCATCAGTAGTAAAGCTCATTTTGTGATGATGGGAGAATTTGCTTAGTAACTTCTTCGAATTATGTGTATGTACAAAATTAATTTGATTAAAAGATGAACCCTTGTAGTGCAATTGCTATATTTTTTGAGAAAGGAGACGGTAGTATTCAATATTTGAGATATGATTTTTTTTTAAATATTTTAAAGTTTTTTTCATTTCTTGGCGAAAAGGTTTTGTGATAAGAAGGGAAACGGGCATAATGTTTACAAAAAGACTCAAATGGATACTAGAGGGATAAACATTGTAGTCGCAGACGCCTTTATTCTTTAAGAATCTGGTGGAAATGCCAAACTTGATTTGTACAGATTTAAGTTTACAATAATATACAAGAACAAAAACCAAAATCCTATGAGCAAAATCAAGAATTTCAAGTGATAAATAATGATACTACAACATAGACCATCAAAAGTGGTTAGGGCGCATCTCAAAAATCAGAACGGTAGGATCGGTTTAGTATTCCAGCAGGTGTGTATGGACTGATTCGTTTGGACTGCTGAAACGTTCCACCAAAACATTTTAAAATGCCAACAATTTCAAGGTCCAGCGGAACGTTGCAGCCGTCCACTAGATTGCGGGCTTATGCCTACAGCAGAGCTGCCAACATTTGCATCTTGCAATCAGAGAGTTTTTGTAGAGCAATCAGGGAAATACTTAGAAACCGTGTACATTCAACAAAATAGGAGCAAAGTTTCCATATTCAGGTAGTTTTTCAAATTTGTTAGCAGCTCTGCTACAGGAACGTTCTTCCGCGCCTAGAACATGCCCAACTTCTGATACACTCCCTTAGTCTTGCTCAAACATATAGTTAAAAATCACAAGCTCTGACAGCTCCTTATGATGGTTTTAATTTACTTTCTTGGTCTGTATGCAATGAATCCTTGAACTTCTGAGATGCAAAAAAGCAATAGATTGAGCCAGTCATAAAGAATGATTGGTGACTGACATTTTTTTAAATAAAAAGGCATGGAATTTCAACTTTGAAGGAGAAATAAGCACTCTACAAGGGGGCACATCCATTGGAAAATCTCCATTTTCAGCATCCTTAAAATTAAGAATTCTTACGAATGCTGTACGGAACGTCTAACGTCCACAAACCAATAGTTTACGACAATAAAGTGTCATAAAACACACATAAATTGGCAAAGACATTTTGAAAATGCAACTTACACTTACAGACCCAAATTTGTTTTACTATTTTGAAGTAGAGAAAATATGAATAAATATATATAAATGTACAAAAGTAAAATGTTTAAAAGGTAAAAATGCTGTTTAACCTCAAGGGAACATGGTGCCTTAATCTCTGTAAAGCTTCTACTTAGGACTCTCTACTTGAAGGCCATTTTCAAAACCATGGATTAGGATTTGACCGTGGATTAGGATTTGACCATGGATTAGGAACCGTCAGCCTGCTTAGTTTCACGACCAAAAGTGTATGTTATGTTTTAAAAATTAAGTAACACACCACACTGACTGGATAAATTTGAACTCAATTTTAGGGTAAACAAAGAATTGACTAGACTGGGATTTGTACCTGCAACCATTGGATTAGTGTCCCGGCGCTCTGCCATTCTAGCTATCTGAGCTATCTAAGCCTTAATGCTTTAAAAATAATGACGAGTCCAAGTCAGAGCCTAACTGTGGTTTCAAAAATGGCCCTTAACCCAAACCACCTTGCAGGATGCATCTTTGGTAAGACAGCGCCCTCTATTGTCTTCCAGCAAGTAAAGGTCCAAATTATAAAAGTAATAATACATTCTTATTGAGTTTTTTATGTTATGACATGTTTTCAAGGAACATGGTTTGCGGATTCCTTTTTTTATTTTTAGTAATATGGAAAAAGTATAAAATATTTAAATGTATTTTGTTAAATAAATTTGTTTTTGAGGAGGGGGTTGGAGGGAGGAGGAAGGGTCTGGTTTGCCTAATTTGAACCCTATATTAATATTGCTTAATTCATGATTGTATTTTTTTTTCAATATTATCACAACCTCCAGATACGAAATACATATTTCTAAAAAATAATTTTCTATTAATTCCTGTAAATGATATTCCACATTGCCAATAAACTACATCCCAAGTGGACTTTAGAAAACCCTAAAAAATAGTCATTATTGTTTTTAGTCTGAAAGGATGACCTCAACAGTTGATTCCACTACGTCACTATCACAAGAAGCTCTGGATTTTTTTAGAAGTACTGGGACAGTAAAAATGCTAAATTACTGACAATGATTAGTGCAAATACTGTAAAAGAATCACTTTTCTTCTCATAATTTAAGATTGTTGCAGACCTTGCACTTGACTGTTGTACGGGCAAGGCAGGTTGTTCCCAGTCAGGTCGGAAATCCATGTGTCCGTCATGCGTTGTGCATAATGCATAGAGCGCAATGCGTACAAATGAAAGTGTCACACACAGCTCTCTGTTGCAGTCACTCTGTGGACATTCCTTTGTTCTGTACACTTACGGAAAATCCTATTCTTCAACACTGTACAAAACACTGTGTGGACGTGTGTAAGCCCACATAGTGTTTCAAGTCCCTACATGATGTGGACCTCTTTTGTTCTCAGGTCCACACTTGTTGTATGTAGCGTAAAAACACATAACTCCATGTTTCCGTTTTACGCGCTGCATTTTCCATAAAAACAGTGTCCATTGCTTTGTGTGTATTTTCATTTAAAAGGATTGGACACAACGCATTACACAAAAGGACACACAGATTGTCGGCCTTATGGTCACCTCCATGGAGGAGTTTACAGATCTCTACCGGAACATTTCAAAGAGCACCAAGGCAACGGCCAGGGGGCATGGAGGCAACTGCCTCCGTGAAATCTCGGCCCAGGGTCCAATTTCATAGAGCTGCTTAAGCAGAAAATAGTGCTTAAAAATGTTCTGCTTAGCAAAAATAAGCAGGATACCAGTCACAGACTGTACATGTGACATGCTACTTTAAAACATGCTGTTAAATATCTTTGTTGTGCTTAGCTGCTTCTTGTGCTTAAGCAGCTCTATGAAATTGCACCCTGTTGTGGTAATTTATGGAGAATACAGAAGTGTCGTAAAAATATTCATTATAATTAGTACTTGTTTGGTCTGACACTGGATTAAAAAAGCTCTATTTGTCCTTCATAAGGTAGTCTCGCCCAGAGTGTTTGGGTTATTGAACATGTGGACAGATCTGTTGCTACAGTAACATGCTATTTGATTTAATATGGACCCTTTGATTAATATTTTGTTAATTTAAGAAAATTGCATACAATTTCTCGAAACTTCTTTCTGAATACCCAAGAGGTCTGTTTGTCGAGAATTTCTCACTAATTTGCATATAACCTTAGCTCACGTCAAAACTCTGTACACAATATTTTACAAAAGTTCTTTAAAAATGTACACCTGTTTATTTACACGGGGGGTCTTGCGTTACGTCACTAACCTTAGTAGTCTTGTTAAGAGAGCAAGCCCTACTATTAAAATGACGTTGGGTATTGTGTGATGAGGTGCTGAATTAAGAGGTGTTGTCGTACTGAAGACGGCTGTCGTTGAGTTATGCGGAGACCAGAAGTTACACTGGGTTCCTTCACAGCATGAGACACATCTCTGTTAAGGAAATAAGTAAAGTTTTAGGGAATAAATTATGCATCTTAAAAAGAGAAAAGAGAAAGACCAAGAAAGGGCTTTTTAACTAGAGAAATGTTGAATCCTGGGATTTGTCAAAAAAGATGCATTGCCCAATTTTCAGCTAATACAACCGTAAAAAATAAAACTAGGTAATGAACAACATTTCTGGGAGTTGAGGAAGGAGTCAAGGAAGCTTTGAATAGTTAAATCCATCTTTGATGAAGTAACAACATTTTTTTAATCGTCATTTTTTACCCATTTCAAAATATATTCTCATAGATCTTGAAAGAAATAAAATATACCATCAAAGGAAGACAGACATAGCTGCTTCTAAGCAGAAAGAATTGCTTAACAACTTTCTGCTCAGCAAAAAGGAGCAGGATACCAGTCACAGATGGTACATGTGGCATGGTATTTTGGCTGGTAACCCTATTTTTGTTTGCTTAGCTACTTTTGTGCTTAAGCAGGGCCCGATTTCATGGCTCTGCTTACTGTGAAATTCTGAGCTTACAGCCCATAGAATTATGTACTTCAGACGGAGCTGTAAGCGCAGAATTCTGAGGTAAGCAGAGCCATGAAATTTGACCCAGCCCTATGAAATGATATCGTGGTTGCAATGGACCATGTGTTTTCCCCGGGAATCCTTCGTCTTTTCACAATCACAGAATCAACACAGGAATGTAGACTTGAAAATCTCACCTGTACATGCTTAGTGCTGGTGTCTCTACAGCCTACAGCCTTAATGGTGCATTCATCTTGTAAAGCACATTTCTTGTTGACTAGAATACTTTCTCCTGACTTCTGATTCAGATAGTGGGATGAGTAGCAGTACTTGGTGCCTGTCCAGGAGAAATTGTTCCCAGTATTAACATTTAAAAATTACAAATGACAAATAATAAAACAAGTTTTTAGGTTCGGAGAAACTTATATTGAAATTTATAAGAAACTATTTAAAGCTAAAATGACACAAAAAAGCAACACTGTTTTAATATTCGCTACGTTAAGGAGCAAGGTTTTAGCCATGATGTGGTAAAAGAGTGTCCAACTCTGATGAAATTTTTAAAAACTGGGTGTTCAAATTGTTCACTTATAATACTTTTAAATGTAAATAACAGATAAAACAGGGTGTCCAAAAGACACCCAGAGACATCTCTGGCAAACACTATGTTACAGAGACCAAGGACACACACAAAATGGGAAAACAAAAGGTCTCCACAGGGGAATTCTAAAAGGGGGTGGGTACTCCACAAGGAAGTTTGTGAACAAACAATATGGGAGGATGTTAAGTACATGTACAGGAATACAGGAGAGAACAGAGGATGTCTCCTCAGGGATGTAACAGCCCGTCTGAGTAAAAACACAGACGGGAATGCCAAGAACAATTTCATACAGTAAGTTTCAACTCCATCTCCCATCGATCAAAACTAAACTATGAAATGTAAAACAGATGTTATTGTGAGAACATAGTACATGTCTGAAATTTAAGCTCATGACGAAGCAACTCCACTTTGCCAGGGAGAAAATGGTACTTTTATTAAAATATCAAGATGCTGCATCTAGGGCGACATTTGAAATTAAAACCAAGGCCAAGATCCGCTACTTCTAAGGTCTCGCTGGAATTCCCTACCCATAAAAAAAGAGTACTTTTCAGAATTGCAACCAGACTGAGTTCGTCATCGCTCCCTTCCTCCCTTCATCCTAATACCCCAAATCATTTCCCTCCGAACAGATGTGAAGCTCGTCTTTAACAACAACCCCCCCCCCCCCCCCCCCGAGAAAAACCCTGAATGAATTCCCGGATCCCGCATCTTTGTCTTACCCTTGGGGCAGAACGCATCGTATGCTCTCTCGTTACACTCTCGATTACTCCTCTTATCCGTGCACGTGAAGCACTTAATTGCGTTGGGGAATGGTGTACCTTATGAAACAAACAGAAAAAAACCAACAACAGTAAGTGCCACTCTACCTCAAAATCACACGTTTGAAATTTCAAAAGAATTTGGAAAATGTAGCACAAGGAGTTCATGAAATTCAATTTGTGGAGTCGGAACATTCTACGAGTGAGAAGCCGTTGCTGTTGGCAATTTGGCCGAGGGCTCGGTTCATGAATGTTAAACTCCGTCAATTTATTTTGAATTGAAAACTCAAAAGGCCTCGGTGTTTTGAGGAGAAACAGACCCGGCGAAATTTTAAACTCGCTGAGAATTAGAATTTCTGATCAAATGATGAAAATTCAATCAGAGTTTTGGGGATCAATAGCTTGTATCTAAGAGTAAAAGTGGCATGCTCTAGAAATTGGCCACTTCTGAATTTGACTTGAAGGCAAGGGCATGAAAGTTTCGCCACGGTGGATGATCGATAGAAGTTTTGGTTTGCACTAAACCATGTAGGCCACTCTTGTCAAGTATAATTTATCAGTTCAATTTCTTTCAAATAATACTGGTATTACTCTCTTGACCAACATGCCTGCTCTAACGGCCTTAACACTGAAAAGAAATTTTTACAGGCATTTTAGAGGAAATCTTACTGCACTGCATGCAGGAGGAACACTTTGGTGGTACAACAGAATGTTTGTCTACAGTGTCCTACTCTCCCCAAGAAAATTATGTGGAAATTAACATAACGTTTTTTCTTGGAGAACTGGTTGACTGTAAATTGCCCCATGTGCCATGGCCATAACAACCACCAGGGAAAATGCCTCAGAAGGAAGGACAAGACAAGTTCCTGTTGAATTTTGGGTGACTGGATTTAAAGTAATAAGCCACAAGGGAAACTGACTGGGTAAATTTTAGTAATTTGGGGTTGAACAAAAAATTGACTGGAGCGGGATTTGAACCAACGACCTCCGGATTAACATGCCAGCGCTCTACCAACTGAGCTCTCTAGCCCTATGTTGGCGGTCTCCATATCTTGTCAAGATGTTTGTTCGGGGGCGCCAGGGATTTAAAACCCACAGAAATTCCTACTGACTACAATGACTGTGTCTGACTACTTACTGTCATCATAGGAGAAGATTAACGTTGGCTCGGTCGGTGCGCTACATGTCGACATTAATACTACGCAGAAGAGCACCGGTGATAACCACTGCTTGAAGCCCTTTGGCCAAGAAGGAAGCATGATGGGATAGCTACACTAGTTGCTATGGTAACACATTACCGCCAAAAATGATAAAGACATCACTCTCAATCTGTACCAGGGAGAGGAGAAAACAAACAATTATCAATAAAGAAAATATCAAAAGGAGTTGACCGTCTTCGATTAGTATTCTAGGAAAATGACATTTCATTTATTATTCTGTCTGGCTTAAACTGCCACAATAATATACCACACAGGGGTTCTATAATATTACTAGTGTACTCAGCAACAAGGTGTAAAATATCTATCATCACTGCTGTGGATCTGTATTAACACACTTTCTCCTCCTGCGCCCCCCCCCCACGACTTAAAGCTCTACATCACTACAAAATGTACAAAACTCCTTCAACCAGAATGCCTACATAAGAAGAAAACAACTGTAAGAATGTCAAATTGGCACTCTTCTAAGCCCAAGTTCAAAGAGCTGTTTAAACAGAAAACACTGCTCAGCAGAATGGGCAGGATACCAGTCAAATATATATGAAATGGTGTTTTAGCTGGTACCTTTATTCTGGTAAGCAGAATCTGTTATGTGCTTAGCTACTTGAAACCAGGCCCAGGTGGAATCTTGCCGATTATTAAACAACACCACCATTAATTAAGACGGTAGCTTTGATGACGGGCAAATCTTTCTTGTAAGATATTTTACTCTAACCATTTCTCTTTGTGACTTTCTTGTGAGCTGTAAAATCACCATCCCTTTAATAACTCCTGTTTATAGGTCAGACTCCATATTTCTCCAGATGATGAGAGATAAGTGAAATAATTGCTGTATGCGGGGAGCGTGAGTGATGAAAGATTCCATTTCATATTCTTAGGAACTTCTACTGAGAGAGCTCCACTCATTTATAAATTTGTATTGTGAGTTAAACATATTGGGAAGTATGTATGCAAACAGGAAATTAAGGAGTGATGGTAATTTTTGTTATAATTTCACAATTTTTTTTCTTTTTCTAAGGAGTATTTCAGCATTGATGACAGCTACGTAGTCTATGCTTGAACTTTGAGATATATATGTTGTATGCACTGGACATGAGTGCAGCTTTTGTGGGCCATGCATAGAAAACATGCCATGTTTCAGGTGCGCTCTTTTGATTCATTGTCTACCGTTCGATTTCGGCAAATTTGTGGTTTTTCCCGGGTACACTAGTTTATACCCAATCAGCACTCAGGATTCCCTAACCACCACTGGCAGAATTCTCTGTTTCTGCCCACCACACATTTTCCCAAATTTAAAACTTAACTTGCAATTTCCTTTCGAAGGTTTTAAACAAAATGTAAATGCTCAATACCAAAACAAAATGGTATCCAAAGCCATAAATTTCAAGCTTCTTTGGTTTGAATCTATTTTTATGCTCCAGGGTAAAACATTTTTCCCGCTACTAAAGAAATCCACGGCAGAACCTTGTACAATATGGAAGTACTATCACCAGAACACACACAGCCTTCACATCAGTCATGTTGATATTAGTGCATTGATAAAGACTGACATAGATACTGATTGAGTGGTATTACATGCCCACTAACATGATCTGCTATCAGCAGCTTCCGATAACAAAAAAACCCCAAAGATATCATGTAGGAATGCCCCTTCAACTGTGTACAAAGCAACAGACCCTAGACTGATGTACAGAGAGGCTTCATGACTGGATGTAATGTGTGGAAACCAGCTGCTAAACTACAAACATGGCATTTCAAGAATGAGAAGTATGTCTATATACAGGAGGAAAGTTACAGCAAATTCTTGGACTTGACTGTTTGATTTTCATGAGTGCACCTATTGACAGAGAGATGGCTCGGCTGAATGAGTTACTTCATGTCTCATTTCTCCGACTTGGTGTTGTATTGACTCAATCCAACTGACGTCATCACCTTTTATCAATCTAGGTGGCGCCATTTGGGGAGTCAGATACCGCATAGTGACCATGCAGGGTGAATTTTAGGCAATGCGCATGCAGTTAGACGCGCACCGTATCTTTACACGAAAGTTGATTCTTAAAATGGAAGACCGCAGTGACGCAATAGCTGTGAAGGTACCAGCACAAGGATCTTTTCTCCAAAATGAGAAGAAAACTGCACCTCAGGCACGTGATATAATTTCGCCATACACATAAAAAATAATTATGCCCCGCAATAAAATTACCATGTCCATCCATAAAACCACCGTGTCAGTGCAAAAATGCTGTACCTCCTCAAAAATTTAAAAAACACTTGCATTACACATGAGTTTGAAGTTGTCAAAATGTTGTATCTTGCTTAAAATAGTCCTGGATGCACACACAAAATAAGTACGCGCCAAGATACACCATTTTTGCACAGAACATTTTCGTGCCAGATATGATGTTTTTGCACGGAGCTTTTTAATGCCTTGAATTCTATCTTTGAGAGGGTAAGGCCATTTTTATTGGAAAATCTTGGAAAACTTTTGATGGGGCACCAAGGTCAAGACCAGGGGTAATGTCAGTGGCCTCCGTGTAATTCCAGGCCTGCAAGATACAGCGTTTCCAAAATCAATGTTTTTGCACTGACGCAACGAAATGGTCTCACAACTGAGTTGTGTGGATAACAACTCTCAGCACTCTATTTCTGTCGTATCCTCACAACCCCTGAAAACATTCAAACTCACAATACTAGCCATATATATGAAAATGGTCTCACAACTGAGTTGTGTGGATAATAACTCTCAGCTCTCTCTGCAATTTATTTCTGTTGTATCCTCACAATCCCTGAAAACATTCAAACCCACAATACTAGCCATATATATGAAAAAGCAGCAAAAAGCGCCACTGATAGCACCATGCATAGGAAACTGCAATAATAGCACCATTCACAGCTCCTTTCAGTTGAAGATACCACCTTCTATCACAACTCCTTTCTTTATTTCATCGACCATCGTCCTCACAAAGCAGCTGCCATGAATGATCAAGACAGCCTTTCATCAGGATGAGTAATGCTGGATACACACCCAGAGACTCTAAATGTTACTGAGTCATCCATGTCACAATCCAATCTGATAACTCTGGCGTCTGCTTTCAAGATGATGACAGATAAACCGCACCGCGGAGAGAAAGGATGCAAAAGGAGACACAAGAGAAAGTTGATGAAATTTAAGATGAGGTGCACTTTTCAGGGGGAGGGGCTTTACCTAATCGCTGCAAATAACATTTGGCGAATGCATTTACGAACCTAATCTATTACAAAAACAGATTTTGTTTTTTCCATATTGACAGGGAATGACTTTTCACGGTGCATGTTTTGGAAGAGAATTATTCTACGTACGAACAAACACGCAAACCGTTGATCGACCTCAACAGGATTTTTCTGTGTGTAGCACTTGCCATGAGACCCAAGATAAATCATTCACCAAAAAGCATAGCACTCAGATAGACTTATTTCTCCACAACTTCTCCATCTCCTGTCTATCAGTCTCACCCCCAGGCCTGGAATTACATGGAGGCCATGGCCTCTGCTGCCCTGGTCTTAGCCTTGGTGCCCCTTAAATAGTTCCCGCAGTCTTTAAGATTTCCAGCGGAAGTGCCCTTTGCAAAATGAAAATTGCCTTGCCCTCTCAAAGATAAAACTCCAGGTTTACTCCTTTAAAACACTGTTACAGACTGGTTAAAGCTTTTTAACGACAATCTAAAAAAAAGAAAAAGACTTCAATCCAAGCGTCCCTTATGGCTGCAGTCAACCTTGACTCATTGATAAATTCTTGTCTACAATTTGTAACACTTGCTCAAGGTTTTGGAGGTCCTTAGAGTGAGAGATGATGATGATGCTCCCATGACATCTCCCCAGGCAGGTTCATGATACTGTTCTACTTATCGTTCCCTGCCCAAGGTGTCCAAACTGTGTGATAGTGACTTGATTGTCTGCACTCCATAACTTTGTAGAGTTTTGGCTATTTGGAAAGCTCTTTGCCTATACCGGGTTCGGTCAATCTAATAAGTACAAATTTGAGTCTTATTAAGGAAACAAAAGAGCGGCAAGGAAGTCTGTATTGGACGTATCAAATTGGCTGAAAGGTTAAAAAAGGCAGTTTAAAACCGAGTCACTACTAATAGTTTATTCCCGTAAAAAAATACCATTTTTGGGAGAAAGTGTACAAATAAAGAAAAACTGTAACATTGAACTTGTCTTTTTGTAAAATCTTTCAATATCCTGACCTCAGGCCACTTCACAAAGAGTCAAATTGCATTCAATGCTCAGCGGTTGTACGTACACGCGCACGGATAGAGTTTACATTGAGTAATGTATGCATTGGTTGTCTTACGCATTATAAGCGCCCACGTAAGCTTGCGCGCCAACACGTGTATGGCCATGAACGCCGAGCGCACATTAGACAACCGGTCTTAAACAACTCCAGCTATGTCTTTATCAGCCGTTTAAAAGTGTTCATGTGACCACCTTTCAACCAATAGGACTGGCTAAACTGTCAGGCGGTATTTATGAATATCTTATAAAAAAGTGAGCAAATAAATAATAATCACAGATAAGCTGTACCCCAAAGAAAACAAAGACAATATAAATCAATACCTGACTTAATAATCACAAAAAATTCCTTTCTATTTAATTAGCTCACAATTTCATATTTTAAGTCAAAGTCAGATTTGATTTTGAGCCAAATAGTACAATGTAAGGTTGCTAAATTAAAGGCTTCACCAGTGGCTATAGTTGGATTTCCGAAGTCGAAGTCGCTTGGTTTGGATGCAGTGTCCGATAAGTTAAGTCATATAAGCAAAGTAGCACAAAGCCTCTGAATCTTGAACAGCCGTATCCCTAGTTGACCCATTGATGTTGTTTTCATTCACAGGGAATAAAAGGGGTCCATCAATAACACCGCAAATGTGTGAGCAGGTATTCACTCTATGTTCTCTGCCAAATTCTGGCATGCCATGGCCCAGTTCCCCACCAGATGTAAGATTTTCAGATTTCAGGGAGCTTGGCTTGAAAAAACAACTTACAATGGAAACATGTGTGACCAAATCTCTGAATAGCCCAGCCTGGAATTCTCTCAAGTTGATATTAGCTGTATTTATATTAGGCAGACTGGAGGGAATGAGCCATAACCCAGGCTATGATGGCTTCATCTGTTCCATCTTTCTGACAGATAAGTTTGGTCATTTGCCTAGTTTTGTATGTCACTCCGAAGCTCCGACAACAGATGGTTAACACCACGATTTTGAAACAAAACACCACGAAAAGGCTAACAAAATATCACCTTGTCTGTTTTAAATCCTCTGGGAAAGAGAAAGAACACTCTCTCCACTGAAAAAAAGAGAATCAAATCCAGGACGTCTGTTTCTAAGACCCCCCAGCATTTTTTACATGAGAGATGGGCTTAAAGACTAGCTACAATAAACAGCTAATGTCAACCTTCCCATGTAAGAATGTGCTCAGGTAATGTATTACAAGCTGTCAACAATATTTCTTTACCCCAGAAAAAAACCCTTTGTAAAAACTGTTTTGACAATTTCAAGAGTACTTGAAAAAAAAAATCTATAGCGCCAAAATCAAACATTTCTCATCATATTGTAAATTTTTTCATTGAATAAGAACACTGAGAAACGGGGTGCGAGTCATTGCTGATGAAAAAGTCTGAAACTACGATCTATATTTTAGGAGTCTGTTGAAACAATGGCATTTCCACCTCTTTGTAACCCTAGGGCTTAGATTACACAGAGCTTTTACGAACAGTGTCCTCAGCACTAGAGAAGTAGATCCAAGAGCAAGATTTCTTTAGTCTACACAGGAGAAAAAAAGTTACAGCAGGCTCACTTAAAAAGTTTGAGTTCTGATAAAAATCTGCACTATCTCATCCCTGGTATTACCATGGAGGATGGTTACCAGTGCAGCTGCAGTCTTGTTAATTGGACACCTGTTCAGTTGGAACTAATTAACAGGTGTAATTCAGATCCTAATCAAGGTCAAAGGGCCAGGTGCTCTGCAGAGTATCATAATATGCTTTTAAAAAAATGCCAAGAGTGTCTTAAATTTCAGTTGTGTAAGTTCACATTCTGACCGGTAATACCTTGACCCTCCAAGCTGGGGAAATGGTTTAGGAGTGGAAGTAGTGGATTATAGGTATCAAGGGAGAATAAGTCCCGCACTTGCCAAATTCTTTTAGTGGGGATTAGTTTCTGTATGTGTATTGGGGCGCTGGAGGCAAGAGTGATCAATCAAACTGCTCCAATTGGGGGAAGTTTGGGGTTAGTTTTGCATTTAATCTGTAAAGACTTCAAATTATTCAAAAAATGATTCGACCGGTAAGAAAATCTTCCACCATGTGTTTTACCATGAGTGTATCGGCTGTTCTGGTTTAATGAGAAACATTTCTTGTACAAAAAATGAAAAACATTGAATGAAAGAAAACAAGATTGAAAGGGATGGTTTCATATCCAGATATCTCTTGTGTATATTACGTATTAGGTTCAATGCTGAGATGACGTCAGTGAACATTCCTGAAAATGGTTTGCAGCCCTGGTTCCCCCTAACACCGAGACTCTGCACCTCCCAGATAGTTAGAGGTTTAGGCTATAGAGACTCTACGAAGCATCAGAAATACAACACCTTGTTTGGACACAATGTGGGCTGGTTTTCTCTCCCTTTGGATTGGTGATTACTTTTCTTCTTTCAAGAACATTGTATGGCTCAAAGGAGATTCTAAGAAAATCCTGAATTCAGGAAAAATCCTGAAAAAATCATACCCTTGTCAATGCTAGCCATCATGACTGCCACAAAAATAAAAAAACAAAAACAGGACAAAAACAATTTCCACATTAGAGCAACATCATTTACAATTTGTTTTACTCATTCATTGCTTTTTCATTTTATTTTATTTTTTTTCAGCAAAAAAATACATGTATGGCATAACAATCCATCTGATAATGATCCCTTGGAATAATTTGCTAGTGGGCAAAATATGCCAGCGATCACTCAACATAGAAGTACTTTGCCAGATGTGGAAAGAGATACATAAATTTTCTTTTCAGAATTTCTGACTCTGAGGCTAAACTCAAGGTAAAAATGGGAGCTACTCAAGCAGCTGCCTGACTAAAATGTAGGTCAAACCCTGCCGTTTGTTGCCGTTTTTTATTTAAAGAGAAAAATCCGCATCACAAATTTGGCAAACGTTCTCCTTGAGATAATTTAGGGTGTATATTATTATGGCAAGTAGGAGTTGAATTGCAGAATTGGGGCACTCGCACCCCCTTAGAGGGTCCTGCCGCATAATAACAATAAACAGTCACTGTGTTGTGGCATGTCATAACTATCTGAGGTGGTACAGGGCTTGCCAGGTGTGTTTATAGTTGCAATGTCAACATAGAAACAATAGAGAGTCTCTTTTAGAATAATTCCTTGCGTACCTGGGTCGGCCAAGCTAGATGTTTGACTGGATGTCTACCAGAGGCGTAACCAGACATTTTCATTTGGGGAAGGGGCAAGCAGGGGCAAAGACATAATTGGGGGGAGGGGGCTATCTAATATATCAAACCATTCAATTTTGCTTTTCTTTTCTCATGGGGGGGGGGGGGGGGCAAAGGTGCTGACAAGGGGGCTCCTCCATTACACCACCAATGTCTACAGTCATAACTCAATACAATTGAAGAAGCTTTGGGAACAGTATCCTCAGCACTAGAGAAAAATAGCTTTTAAAAAAACCCACAATTTCTGCCTGAAGAAAATAAAACAATTTTTCTCAACAGGCAGACATAAAAAAGTCTGAAATCAGAAAAGACACAAAAAACCATTTCTCATCCTTGCAGAAGTACAATATGCAGAATACATGTCCTATTGTTCAAATTAAGATTGAGATTGCAAACTTATTTTCCTTGGGGAAGATGCTAATCTAAATGTCACAAACAAACTCAATCAACATTGACTAAATATTGACCAAACCACTCAACAAACAAAAGTATATCAACTGCTCTAAATCCAATCTTATCACATTTTGATAGCCACAAATCGGTCAAGTCCAGTTGATTATTTAGGTTAAAACTAACCCATGACAACCTACAGTATGTTAACTGGAGGGAACAAATAATATCAATGATTTTCGTTCAAGGTTGAATAAGTTCAAGGAGAGAAATGAAAAAGTGGACACTTGTTTTTACGTGTCTGGTTTTAGAAACTTTTGTTTTACTAACTTCAATACTCTTTTCTTTGTGAGGCTAGGATTCTTTCAGTGAAAAAGAGTATATTTATGGGATAGTAAACAATGATGAACGACAAAGGAAATGGAGGCTCACAAACTGCCTTCGAACCCAGTCAATGCCATTTATCACTTTTTCATTTTTTTCTGCATCCATGAAATCAAATAATATCTGGTTATAAACCACAAGGGAAACTGAGTAATAATTTATAACAAATGATTTGGAGTTGAACAAAGAAAAATTGACAAGAGCGAGATTTGAACAAATGACCTCCCGCATTAAACCAGAGGTTGTTGGTTCAAATCCTGCTCTAGTCAATTTGTCTTTATTCAACCCCAATTCAAATAATATCTGAACACTGCAAACAAAACTTGTTTTGTCTTCTTCCGAGAACACTGCAGTGCTTCAAAACTTGGCAATTTTGAAAGCAACATCACCCAAAATCCTAACCCAAAGCCTCTGCAGCTGTTGCATCGTATCAAACGGTAAAAGAAAAGATTCAAACCATTGTACAGGAAAGAAAATGGGTTAAAGGGACACTTTGGGACTAATCTACGAGACCCGTGACAATACGGAAAGATGTGTGGGTTTGGCTTGAGATGTCATAAATTGAAATTTTACACTTGTGTCTGTTGAGAGAGATTTAAGTCGTAACAGCTGTTTCTTCATATTGAGAATCTCACGTTTCTGGTCGGGGTGTGAACAAAGGTTTGTGAAGATGACAATTTCTGCTGCGTGACCTTCATTGATATTTGGATGGCTGACTCAGTTTAAAGAGTTGTTAAAACACATTACGAGGACGAAGTTTATGTAGAAAGTCTTTTTGATGTTAAATAAATACTTTGGTGTTTTACTGAAAAGGTAACGTGTACACGTAGCATCAAAATCTATATCACACTTCTAACATAGTCACACTTTTGTAAAATACACAAAGGGGTGTCAAATTGAACTCCTGACAGAACACCCCCCCCCCAAAAAAAAGGGCGTAGGGGAAGGATGTCACAATAGGGTGTGCAAACACTCCCTGTTACAAACCATGTGTTTTCAAATGAACTTCCTTAGTCCGAGGTGGGATTTGAACCGGGGTCCACAGAGGGAAAAGGCTGAGAAAGAAACCACTGAACCAAACTGATCTCTGGATTATAATGTAATTGTGAAGCATTCAACACAGTCTTGGGATTACAACTACGTGGCTCCAGAAGAAGGCCCCCACCCCAAACAGAGCGGTAACTCGTGCAAGATTTCAAATTTTACCTGGCAGACAGTTTCACAACATGAGGAACTTTCAAACAAGATCGTACCAACTTATGACACACACAAAAACAACCCATAAATACAGCTGGTTCTCCAGACAGTTTTACAAAGTGAAACTTTTGGTGCAAAACTTTGGGGAAAATGGAAACTGGGTTGCTAAGAAGCTATCGTAAATCTCCCTGCAGTGACGTTTGAAACGTCTTGACTGATTTACAACATGTGATGACGACTTTGTTGGCTCCTCTTAGATTTAATAACCCTTTAAAGAGTGATGACAAATCCTACCACTTAGTCCTAAATAACCCCAAAAGGTCATGACCTCTAAACAAAATGGATACCCTTTTATGCTACTAGGTCAAGAACACATTGATATACGACTCAGAAGACACACTCTTAAAAGCTTTGTCTCATTCTGAAAAGTGGACATAGTTCAAATTTAAGGTGGCACTTATCAACGAGCTGGTGCTTTACAAAAGACGATGGGCAACGCCACAAATATTGATTTTGAGTGGTAACAAACTATGATTTATTATTCCTTGGTTTGTAAGAGAGATGTTGCAACAACAAGAAGAAATCTGAAGTACTCAGCGAAGTGTTTTATGGTGGCAGTAGATCCTGTTTTTTGTTTGACTGCAAATTCATAAAAATTCTTTCTACTTTTGAAGGACTGCTATTTATATTGTTATATATCTTTTTATGAAAATCAATTTGCCAAAATAAAACTTAAGATTGGCATAAACAATTTATCTTTTTAGCCCTCTTCCTAAACTGAAATCTGCAATATGCCAGAAATCATAAACCTTTGCTTCAATCATCCAGCAATGTTTGTAAAATTTTCTTTTGCCTTTATCTGCATCATCATTGCCCACATTATGAAGTACACACCAAAACTTTTGAGAGAGAAATAAGAATGGGGTCCAAAGTTTTCAGTGTTTGACCTTTGACATTAACCTCTGACAGGGTCAAAACAATAAATATCCCTGCAGCTATAATAAAGAAGGAAATTAGCCTAAATTGTGGCAGGTTCCAGCATACCAAACTCTCTGGGATGCATGTAACTGGAAAAATGAGGCCCAGACCGCAGCATACCAGAAAGGTGTCGCTAGATTCATGCGCACAGTGGGGTCGTGATTCACAGCAGATGAAAAGGCTACAGCAACGTGGAGAATTTCAAACTGCTCATACAATAAGCCTAAATTTGGCACGTTTTAAAACTACAATGTGTTATTGAATTGTTCAGTTTGAAGGAAGCTTTTTAAATATGATATTCACATTTAGGGAAACCCAGAATACATATCATCAAATGTTATAGAAAATGGGTGTAAATATTACATGCATGGACTGTTTCCAAATCCCGCTTAACACCAGAGCCTTGCATGTGGATTGGGTTTTCAGTCCCTACCTGATTCTGTGGGTTTTCTCCATTGGGGTTTTCCTCCCACATCTAAAACTGAACATCTCTTCTCGTTTCCTATTTATCCCATTATTTGTGCTGTTAGTGCTCTTGGCTGTGCAGTGAAATAAATAAATGTATGTGGCAAACTCTGACTTAATTGACGAGGCTATACACACATACATGTAACTGCTGTTGTGAAGAAAGGTTTGTAAGTTAACTCTCACGTTGAATCAAATGAGATAAATCCCCGGTTCAACTTTAACCACTACCAAGCCATCAAATTCCAACTCCACGTTTTGCTTGAGTCTGCAAGACTGCATTTTGTATTGATACTACGGGACTGGGTTCTACTGGACTAGATTCTGCTGGACAGGATTTTGCTTTTAGTGATTTACACGAGACCAGAGAATCTACAGTTTGGGGTTTGCGTCGTCGTAACAGTGTAGGATGCTGGTAAAATCAATCAATGGGGTTTGGAAAATTAGCTCCTAAGAAATGACCATACCTCACCATAAAAGGAAATTAACCTGGAAATGAGAATCATGAGACAAATTTCATAAAGAGTACTAAAACTTATAATTGTAAATCAAACCTACCTGAGTTTATTTATTCCAAATAGCCCGATCTTGTTTCTTCACATTTAAACCGACTTTACTTGCAAGCCATACCTAGAAATGAAAATGGAAAAACTTTCAGAGGAAAAAAGCTGTTCGAATCACATCTGTTCCTGACACTCAGAGAACAGGACAGCAGAGCTTTTGTGGTGATCAGTGGGCTGATTTTCAAATGACTGATAAAATGTGATCAATCACAGAAGGACAGTGTGCGTGTAGACACTGCGGCGTTCAAACCCGAAATGCAACCCCAGACAATTAAACAGGGAAAAATACATATGCTCATTCTGTTGTTTGTGATCTTTTTAAGGGTGAAGTTGGTAACAAATAACATTTTTACGACTTACAATGGAACAACCCTTGGGTTAGACAAAATACAAATTTCAAAACCGAGTAGGAATGTTTTTACAAAGAAGTCTGTAGAATGGTGGAGAGATGTAATTATACTTTGTACAATTCAAGCACATTAAGGTTAATTTATGGGAAAGCATTTTTAAGGAAAATTACTTCTAGGCTTTCTGTAAAGAAAAGTAAACACGACAATTCAACAAAGGAGTCTTTTCAAATAAATAAAGGGCACAAGAAAGAGAAAAAGAGTATACTTTGTTCTTTTCACTGGTTCAGGCGGCAATTTGTGATGATTCTCATCATGTCGGGACAATAAAAAGTAGTATCAAACTTCATCCATTTCCTTTTCAAACTAATAAATTTAAACCAGCATTTGACTTTATTTATGAAATTCATTGTGCTCGTATTTTATGCTACTGCAATATTTCAATAAATAACGGCCAATAATTATGATTCATGACCATAAAAAAACACCCCACAGTGATTTTAATGCTGGAATACACTTTATTTTTCATCGCAAAAAATGACAATTTGAAATGAGTTGAGAAAGTTTTATCTTCTTTGTCCCAGGAGAAGCTTTTCAAATTGGCAGGTGAATAATTACAGTAATTTGATAGCTACACATCCAACGGAAACCCAACAGACCATAAGAACCTAATCGCTTGGATGCATTTTTCAAGGTTTAAATTCAAATTCCCCTTAGAAAAACCGTCAAACCTTCAGAAAAAATTTCAAAAGGGACTTGATGAGTCACACATTATTGTCATCCACAGAGAGTGACCTATCAACGAGAGGGTCAAACCACTGAACCAAAATCAAACGAAACCAGAAGCGGTGGTTATTGCTAAGAAGTGAGACCAAGACAGCTTTTAAAAACACTCCTTGTCTGCAACGTCATCCTGTGAGTCGATTTATTGGCCTGGATGTACTTATTAAAATCCGACAGAGACATTTGATCACAAATAGATCTAGAATTCCGAATGAAGATTCCTGTTTCTTGACGTTTAAGAGGGATTTCTGTCTACAATTTATTGCCAATCTATTTGTTTACACCAATCAACAGCAATATACCCGCATTGTCATAGGCCCAATTTCATGAAGATTGTAAGCACAAAAAACTTGCTGAGCACAGAAAATTCTTGCTTAGCAAAAATAGGTTACCAGTCAAAATACCATTACAGTTACCATTTCTGCAACTGGTACCCCATTCATTTCTTGCTTAGCAAAGAAATTTGCTAAGCAGAATACTCTGCTTAACAGCTTTATGGAATTGGGCACTGGGATAACAACTTCCCATATTGAACACATTATACATTACATTAAAAAAACAAAAACAAGCTTCAATATAACATTATTGTGTCAGGGCGAAAGTGTTGTATCTTAATTTTGCAAAAACGCTGCGCAAAAATGCTCCATGCAATAATGTTGTATCTCAGCATATACTTGTTTTGTCTGTACACCCGGCTATGTTTTTTTAACGAGATACGAGGTTGTGAGAATCACAACTCACACGTAACATAAGTGGTATTTTAGGAGATAACGATATTTTTGCATGAACTGACACGCAGATAAAATGTTGAGCTTTTTAAATAACTTCTTACAGACGTCATTTAACCAGATGAACATTTGGTCTTCACTTCTTTTCTTTTTTTTTTTTTTGGGGGGGGGGAGGGGGGGCATAGGAATGTTATTGCAGTGAGGTATAACCAACCAACAAGAATAATCTGTGTAATGTTTGTGCATCTCTCCAGCAAACAGAATTAAAATTATCACGACCAAATTTGATTGTGATCTCATGATAAAAAAATGAAACAGATAAATGTTTTTTTGGTTTTTTTTAAGTTCGTGGAAATTCACCTCAGGTTCTTCTGATTAACATTAAACCAGAGGATGGGAAGGCCTGAAGGAACTGCGTGCCAAGAAACCACTAATGCACCATGCTCTCAAGATGTTGGTTTAATCAAGTGTGTTCATCCTTTTTCTTCTTCTCCTCCTCTCACTTTAACCCCCGTCTCCCCCTCCGGCTTCCCCGAGCTGGCTGCAAGTGCAAGGAGACGGAGACGATGAAATTGGTTTCCGGCCGCCAGGCTTTCTGCACCATCTAAATCAGATTGCTGGGCGGGTTGTGGTTTGCTATTTTTTTTTTTCAAGATAGGGTCAGTAAGCATGTCGGCAGGGTTTATGCTGAAAGCGACAGGCTTTGTGCACCATCTAAATCAGATAGCTGGGTGGGCTGGGCCTCTTTACATTGAAGATGGGGTCATTGAGAAGTCTTGCAGCAATTATGCTAAGTGGGGGGGGGGGGCAATGAACTTTAAATCCATCAGTTTATTTAGTCAACAGAGGTGGATCGTATGAAAAAGAAAAATCCTACAACTTTGATAAAAAATGTCCTCTTGGTGTGGAGATATTACGCTTAAGAGGTTTACAGTCTCTTTAGACCACCACAAATAGAAATCTGAAGGTTTGGTCTAAACAAGGGCCAAGTTTTGCCTCTTTCAAGAAAATATGAAGATGCAGGAAGGGCAATGACAAATCTTGAAATTGAAATCAGGGGGGAATCCTAATAAGTCACATGCAAGAGTCAAGGATTATAAACAAATTTTACAATGAAAACAAATAAATAGTAATAACAATAATAATAATAATAAATTTATAAATACAATGAAAAACAAACAAACCCACAACGAGAATGAAAGACGTTTAAAACAAAACTGGACAGAAAATCTTAAGGAATTAAGGTACCTTCAAACAAAATGATGTGAACGAATCAAAACTCCGTTACAAACACTGCTGCAAAACCATGGGTGTTCCTTTCAATTTACTGAACCATAATTTAATCCATACATATTTCAACAAAATTCCACATGACACCTAACCACTAAAAAGGGGAAGCCCATAAGGAGGGAAAATTGATTGCATGTTGAAATCTGTACAATCCCTGGTGATTTTAGAACGGGATTGTATTTGAAATCAATACTCTTATCGTTATAGCTTGTTCAAATATATCAGTCATCGGTTCACAGTACCTGGTTGCATTAAAACATATTGAATTTTAAATGCCTTAAAGGCAATGAATAACTTTGGTTTTTGGTACCGTTCGATTGTTCTAATCCTATATGAATGTAGAAACAATAAAACTAACCAATGAAAGTTTCATTTCAAAAGGTGGTCGCTGAAAATTCGGAGGGAATATGTCCACACATGAAGAGTAATCCCTAATAGGAATAAACAATCTGAAAATCGTTTCTGACAGAACAGAAACGTTTCTCAGATTCAAAGTTTGGGGGATGAAAACTGATATCTTTTTCCATTACCACATTATTTTGATTTGAAATGTTTCTCAAAATGCTTTATACTATCGAAAGCTGCTGTACTTCTCTAGCCAAGTAAGTTTTTATTGGCATTAATTTTTAGAGTGATCACCAAGCGTATACCTTCCCTTTAAAATAAATGTTTAGAAAATGGAACTGAGTGTTTTTTCTTCGATGAAAGAAGAGAGGCCGACAACAGAGATCCTCAACTTCATTGAGGTAAATTGCCATTCGTGCCCCTCCGTGTCCTTTTGGTACCCCCTTGAAATATTCAATTACAAAAGTAGTTTTTGTTTTCTCCTAGTTTGAACCAGAGATTATAGAGCGAGCTGAGGGCAGCAGATGGGGAACTCGGGCTGAAATGTGGAATGTGGAATGGACGCCATTTCAGCAAGCAACTCTTTTGGTGCAACAATAGATCAGGGCAGACAATGACCATTGCTATCAATGACACAACAAAACATTTGCTTGCTGAAATGGCACCCATGTGTGTTTCACGTTCAATCAATAGATAGAAGTCTAGTTCCCCATCTTGCACTTCCAACGCACTAATCTTTGATTTGAAAACTGCTGCAAATCCATAATCCATAAAGGCGCATCCCTTTTAGAGTGAATAAAGCCCCTTGAAATACTCCGAAATAAAAGTGTTTTTTTCCCTCCACGATAGTTTCTACCCAGCTACTGTTCATCCACCAAGGTTCCACTATTGGTTTTGCCCGATTTGAATGGAGGATTATTTTCAATGACATCTATTTCTACCTCTATGGACATACCAACCTTGTTTGCAACCAGAAGAGTGGGCGTTGAGTAAGCCACACAGAACTCAACACAATGAATCTGTGATGTAGGCCTACACAGGTAAAGGGTAATGTTTGTAGCAACAATGCCTACAGGGAATTTTAAGTTTTCAGGATGGGGGGAGCTGTCTGTTTGAAAGTCTCTTCTCAACTGCCTTTCGATCAACAAACAACAGTCCAGGGCTCGATTTTCATCTCAAGATGAGTTGTCAGTACCACTATAGTAATCTGTATTGTGACATCACATTTTGCTTAGCGATTGAGACTGATTTGCTCTGAAGGTCAATCTTAACTCTTTGTGAAACCGAACCCAGGTTTGCTGTCACCCTTTGAAACCAAATGACATTCTTCTAATCATTGTTTTGTGGACATCACATATCTGAGCGAGATTTTGAGTTTGAAGGATTTCCCTATCACAACAGGTGTAAGACCATTGTGTATCCTGAAAACCAAATTCACAAGTCAACGCTACTGTTTATCTTTCTGTCTTCCCACTAAACTACCAACTGGATGGTTACACAAATTAATTCTAACAATAAGCCTGATGAGTTGTGTTGTCTATTTTGTAACAGGTGTCAACACAGGTGCGACAATATTTATTTTACCATGGTAACCTTTCAACCTAGACTCATAAAAATCAGTCGCTTTATTGTCAACACCTGGAGCTAAGAATTTCCATGAATGGTCCACTATTGAGTATACTGTAATGTTGGTCTATGATTTCAGAATTGAAACTAAAAAAAGTAAACAAACAACATTGGAGAGGGTCGGTATTTGCCAATGAACAAAACACATGTGTCATAAAAAATCAAATGAAGCTTGAACAACTGAGCATCTAAATCAAAACATCCTATAAAAATATGCCAAAATATGCCAAGGACAACATTTCGTAGCTGTGAAACCTTCTTGGTAATCCTGACAATTTGTGGTCCATATCACTCACATTTCAAAACGACAACCTGGGCAAACCATAAAAACCTTTTTATTCAAAACCTGCCAAAATAAAAACAAACTGCATTTTATGACTCATAAAAACCCAGACTTCCTTAATAGGCTAAGAGCATCTTGTTACATCCATGTGCTCACTGGCAATTTCAATCTTTCTTGGTTTTTATTAGATCGCTCGTAATACACCCCCAACTCTTAACAGTCCATCATTCCCTTAAGAGAGTAGAGCCAAGAGAAAATCAAAGGACTAGATTTACAACCAATGGAGATGTATCCTTGCTGGATGATAAAGCAGGTGCATTTTATGGCAGGGGGAGGCAGGAAGAATTCCCACTGAAGTACAGCAGACTCGGAATTAAACTCTAAGGACCATGAAGGGAGGTAGCCGATTTGTTAATCTCGGTCTCCTCCGTCAGATTTTGAGCTTTGATTCGGTTTCCTCCGAGTAGACATCAAGCCTGGACTTACACAGAAGCCACGGAGGCCATGACCTCTGGTTGCCCTGGTCTTGGCCTTGATGCCCCTTCAAAAGTTCCCCACAGACTTGAAGATATTCCAATGGAAGTGCCCTTTGATAAAATGAAAATGGCCTTGCCTTCTCAAACATGGAAATTCCAGGCCAGTACAGATTCAAACTCCAATTAAATCAATCTCATCAATAGTATCAAGCCTGGTTCATACTTCCTGTGAATGCGAATGCGAAGCGAATATGACGTGAATTTGACGTCACAACTCTATTTTCGCTGCGAATATTCGCAAGAGTTGAGCGCAGCTGAACTCTTGCGAATATTCATTGCGAATTTGTGACGTCAACATTCGCTTCGCATTCGCATTTGCAGGAAGTATGAACCAGGCTTTAATCACTAACAATGGTCTGTCAGGACTCCAGGGGTCGATTTCACAAAACCCATCCTAACTTAGGACTAGTCCTAGGCAATGCTAGGAGATAGGACTAGTCCTAAGTTAAGACCAGTTACTGGTCCTAACTTCAGATAAGACTAGTCTTATCTCTTTGTGAAATCGACCCCACAACAACTATTCAATCAATCTACAACAACCTCCATCTCGAATTGCAAAAAACGCACTTCTAAATAAATCCCAAACCATTATTGCTTAGCACCAGAAACACAACAGCAACCCCATAACAATCAGCTCCGACCTTTTCATCCTCGTCCAAACAGGCCAAATTAACTTCTCCATCCCCAATCAAAGGGCTTCCGCCCTTTGAGAAAGTAACGGTTATAACGGCTCCAGATAATCCCATGATCTTTTCATAAGTATTTCTTTTGAGATGGACTAATCCCACTCCTCTCTTGAAAAGAATTGTTTTTTACAATAACATTTGTTTATCACTTTAGCCACACACCATTAGGTCCGAAAGGCAAGGTTGTAAAGATAGCTGTAAGGGGATTATGAGGCTCTTTTGGGGGGTGGGTGGAGGGGGGGGGTACTTCCAAACCATACTGTGGTTGGGGGTGGGTTCCCTCCTTTATAAAATGGCAAACACCTTTGTTATGGTCGATTTACCACATTGCACTTTTCAGTTGGGGTCAAGAGCTGACCAAGCATAGGGGTACACAACCCAAAGGGGTAGGGGGGCAAATGCTCTGCCAAATTCATTTGGGAAAATGTCGAGCACGCAAGAAAAATAATATTACTACGGACAGCAAAAAGGCTTGTTACCCGGTATTAGAAAGTGTTACTCAGTTTTTATCTGTGTTTAATTTCTGGCAAACCAATCCCTCATCCCCCCATTGGACAAAGAGTCCCACATACACAAATGTGACAAAGTAACTGTCGCAGTGCGGATACCAAGGCCCAATTTCATGGCTCTGCTTACCGCCGTATTCTGCGCTTACGATCATCATTCTCCGCTTACTGTTGCTGAATTTCTCTGCTAGCTGTGTAAGCGAAGAATGCCTAGTAACATGGAGTAAGCACGCGCACAAGTAAAAGTTCCCTGCTAACCCGTGAAATAAGCTTGACGTGAGCGCGGAATTCCCTGCTTCTGCAAGTGCCGATTATTTGCTTACGGTAAGCAGAGCCATGAATCTGGACCCAGACCTGATGTCTTTGCCTCTTATCTGTTTTGACTTTGAGCATCTGAAACTTTCAATTTCCCAATGATGGGAAAGCTCCAATCTAAGAGAAATTTGCCTTCACCGCAATATGAATGTAAGGACTCGGAGTCCTAAATGTGCCAGTCTTCTTTCAAGAAACTAAGAAAAAATTAAAGGAAATAAAACCACGGTTCTCCCCAGGGTTTTTCAAAACTGTGGGGCATTTATTGACCCAGATTTTGGAAGTTTAGCCTAAGCACCCTGAATTGAAACAAGGTCCTTGGAAAGATTTTACTTGGTGTTTAACTCTAGTTTTAAAAGCCCTAATGTTCAATCTGAGGCATTCTGAATGGTTTTATCTTCATGATTTTTGTGAATCTGATCTGAATAAAGAAATTAAATGAAACAATAAATACAAAAATTAACAAAATTGTTGGTGTATCGGCAGCAATTAGGCCATATTGACCTGCAAATTGTGCCGATACGCTAGCTTGTGCATGGGGAGATCCCTCAAACTTTACATTGACACCCAACAAGAAAAATCCCCACAACTCTAGGAAGTACATACGTGTATCTCACCGCTTGAAATGTGTATCCAATTTGGTACGGTTTAACTTCAGACTTTTTACAAGACACGATGTCCTTGACATGAATAACCAATATCATATGAAGTGTGTTTCACACACCAACATAAACCAACTTATATTTAAACTTTAAACTTTCCTAAGCTCCAAATTGGTGAACTTTTCAGAGTGGAACTTTCCCCCTATGGAGAAATAAAAGCAATGAGTTGGACCGCTGGGAAATAACCACGCCATATTTATCTCAATATGGTGAACATGTTAAAGAGAGCCTCTGGGGTAAATTAGTGTTCAAAGAATGCTCCGTTGATGGAGGGCAAAGAAGCAGGGTTGAATGCCTGACAAAAGTTTGTTATTGAGGTGTGAAAAAGGGGGCCAGGGCATCTGTCAAGAAATGCCATTCACAAGTTTTTATGTCCTGGTAATGTGCGGTGTAAAATCTTAGGTGTCAAGATTTGTTGAAATTGTCTTTCGAGAAGAGTGTTACTGTTAGCCAGAGTGGGGTATCAAGATTGCTGTTGAATGAATAACAGGGAGATACTGCTCATTTAGAACACATGTAGGCCCTACCTGAAATACATGTTAATGAATTTTTAAAAAAGGGTGTTGGAATACAAAATAAGGTGTAAAGGCCTTGTAATTTAAATTAAAGAGTGTATAATTTAAAATTAGATGTGTACAGATACCCATGAGCATTTCTAGCTGATATTTTAGATTTAAGGGACATCACAATAATTATATCTTTTAAGGTTTCCAAAACAGGGTGACTGATACTCTCAGTAGATTATTTTGTTGTGTTTGTGCAAAAACGTTGTATCTTAATGTTGCAAAAGTGTTGTATCTTGCAAACACAAAGGCTCAGTTCAAAACACTGTATTTCGGTGTGTAGGCCTACTTGTTTTGAGTGCACTTGTTTTGTGTAAGCTTGTTTGTTGTGTACATCCAGGCTATTACAATATTTTGACAATTTCAAACTCGCGCCTAACGTAAGTGCTATTTTAGGATATACAACATGATACAATATCATATTATTAGATTTGTGTCTTACTCTTTGCACTTTTATCCAGCTCTTCTCCCATACACATTCAACGTTTATTTTATAGGAGAGAAGCTGCCAACCCGAAACCATGAAGCCAACTATTTCCTAAAGATCTAATCCTCTTCCAATCCCTACAATCAATCTGATGAACTTTCAACGTACACCAGCGACCTCACGTGGCATTTGTACATCATTAGATCATTGCCACAAAGAATGTAATCTGTCTGTAGAGACAGTCTTCATGGCGCGTTGACTAAACATTTACGGCCGAGTGACATTGAACTGAAAATACATCAATTCATGGACACCACAAAGTCAAAGTATGCACTATATCAAATGGTCTTCAGCAGCTTCTAAAGACATCACTTCGGTTCTGCAAAGGATAAGACATTTCCGGAAAATTTTTATGAGAAAGTCACACACTGCAAGTTTTTACGTGAGAAACATCTAGGCCATGACCAGGGCCCAATTTCATAGAGCTGCTTAAAAGCAGAAAATATTGCTTAAACATTTTCTGCTAAGCAGAAATGAGCAGGATACCAGTCATAAATTGTACTTGTGGTATGCTAGTTTGGCTGGTAACCTTATTCTGGTAAGCGTAGTCCTTTTTGTGCTCTATGAAATTGGGCCCAGGGCTTAGGTTCATAGAGCTGTGCAGAAAATATTACTGAAAATTTCCTAATGAGCAAAAATAAGCAGGATACCAGTCACAGACGGTACTTGTGACACGGTGTTTTGGCTGGTAAGCTTGTTATGGGAAGCATAATTTAGTTAGGCTTAGCTACTTTTTGTCAGCTCTGTGACATTGGGCTCTGGACAAAAAGGTGTTGACCTTAGTGACCTTTATGAGACAGAAATATTGGTAGAATCATCTCCTTTTGATGATCTTTCTTGAAGTGTACAAGAAAATAATTATCTCTTTTCCATTCATGGCTTAACCATCTCTGAAAAGAGACAGGATTTTGTTCTCAGTATGTGAACAAGTATTTATTTTCCCAATCGAGTCTCGCCAAAGAGTTTATATATATTTTTTATTACAGATGATTATCCACAGGATCTTGCAGGTTGTAAAACTCAAGGACTTAGGGCAATCAAGACCTCTTCTTACCAGGATATTTATGAGGCCATATCAACCCACAAATTGGCCCTCGAGAATCTCTCAGATCTGAGACCCCGCTCCAGAGAGGTGGATCAGACCCGGATCTGATCCTGCAATGTGAATTAACAGCTAGTGTAAACACCAAGAAGCAGGATCAGACCCAATTCAAGATCCGGCAATTTTAATCCACCTTTTTCATTATATCAATTGGTGGATCAGATCCGGCAAAGTGGATTCCAGAAACAAGTGTGAACGCAAAGGTGGATCAGACACCACAATTCAATGTGGTCATTTCAGGTTTTGCTATCGAAATGGTGGGCTTTTTGCTTGTGTTTTTGTGGGACAGCTGTGATCAAAAGTGGGATCAGAGCTGGATCAGGCATTGGTGTAAACGCGACACCAGATCTTGATCTGTGGTAAGAAATGGTGATAAGAATGCCTGTTCTCAATCCACTTTTCTGGATTAAGTGTAAACGTGGTGTGAGGGAGTGTAACCATTAACAACTCTTAACGAAAGATATTTAGAAATAAATATTCTGTATAAACGTAGACTTTTTGTCCTTTCCTCCATCTTTGTCTTGTTGCCTGTGTGCTACAGCAATAACATGGTATGTTTCTCCTTATATCTCAAGGGTTCAGACTAATTTTGTAAGTGATTAAATATCTCATAAAAAAACCAGACCACAAAATATTCATTTTGTTTTCATAACATTTAAACAGTTTCTGCGCCATGTATATAATGTGTCAAACACTTCAAGAAAATAATTAAAAACCACTGCAAATCTGTCTTGACACCTTACACCACAAAAACAAGACAAATAGTTACCAAGAGAGTCCAAAATGTAAGAAAACACCAGAAAAATTCCACAGGGTTGTATACAAATGCTCCATTCTGCACTGGCAAATTTAACGGCTGGAGACCAAACCAGGCCGGGAAAGAAAAAAACAAAACATGCCCTGGTAACTTTATCCATGCTTTATCCCACAGATGATGGCAAAATGACCCTTGAGCCATTTTCTTGAGAAATGATTTGAGAGTAAAATATCTTCAGTGGACAAGCGGAGGACGAAGTATATTTTTGTGATTGCCATGGGAACGGAACTGTGGATTTTTCCTGGGGATATTATGGTTGGTCGCTGCAGACGCATTAGGGAATTGTACTTGTTGTTTGGATAAGGATTAGAGAAAATTGTTAAGTATTTGCGTGTAATAGATGGCACGAGGTGGATATGAGCAAGCAATGACAAACATGTGTAATGTTACTGTACATAACGTATTGTGTAAACTACTTGTATTTATGTAGTGTACTCTTACAATACACTCATATTTTTACAACCACAAACCCCAAGCAGAGTTTGTGGCTCAACAAAATAAATCGCATGAAAATCGCTGTTGCATCGTGTAGACCTTATGCACATGATGTCATTTGAGTAGGGCGCCCTCGCCTAGTGGTAAAAAGGAAACTGTTCATTGGCCAATCCTGTGCGCCCCTGTGCGTTTCCATTGTTTCGTCATCGGTTTACCTCTAAGATGGTGGCTGGATGACGCCAATGCATTTAAGGTCTTTTATAATATCAAGGTACAACAGTGTCTACCGAAAAATGTTTGCACCAGTTGTAAGAAAATTACCACCCATTCACAAAAAGAGATTAACTTCCTTGGCTCTCCTTGGATTTAAATCTGGTAAATCATTTGTGAGAAATGAAGACAGTTTTTGCAAAGTAAACTTTTACGATGAAGGTCAGCCTAGACCTTGAATATAGGCCTCCATGTACATTTATGAAGTATACAGGCCAAACTATGGCCAAACTATGATGACTGCCTTTGACACCTTAAATAATTTTTAACATTTGACATTCTAATGTTCAGAGGAGGTGTCTCTGCTGGTAAGGAAAAATGTCTTTTCTCCTTCAAGAATGAATTCCAGGCTATTCTTCTCAACCAAGGAAAAACAAATTATCAAACATCATCCGCTACAATCCAACGAATTATCACAATGACAATCTCATAGAGATAATGGCCGCTGACACATCCACACACAGCTGTCATTCCTTGACTATCAGTTAAAATTTGACTTCGGGAGTGTTTGTTTTTAAGAAACTTGTTTGCAAGGTCGGGTCATTTAACGTTTACACAAACACAACAATGAACTCTGTACCGATGTACATGTGTAAAGTTCTAATTGTGTCGAATCGGACATTTTCAGAAGGTCACAAAATTGTTCCCCCTCCATAAAAAAGTGGAGAATTTAATGGATTGTTTTTGACTTTTTTAAGTAAATGAAAAATTGCGAGTTCAAACACCTGAGGACCAGTGAAAATTCTCTCCAAGTGGTCCGGCTGGCTAGTTCAGTGTTCCAAACCTCTCTATTTCATTTGAAAGATGGACTTGTGAAAAAGCTGGGTAGTGGGGTACCAGTGAAATGACAAGCTAACTGGTCCTGCTGGCCAGACACTTAAAAAGTTACGGGCAAACCCTGAATTTTTGCAATCTCATATTATTTTAATGCTATTTTTCTTGGTAGCAGGCTATATTGACACCAACATACTACAAAATCTTAGATTTTTTTTCCCGTAAAAAAGATAACTCTTCGCAAAAAATGTTACAACTTGCAGAACTCCAAGGTAAAAAAGTGATGAAAGCATTAAACCATCTCTGTGTTTAACAAAATATTTTAATAGCCCAAGCAGGACCACTTTTGAAAAGCCTTCTGGGACAACCGAAGCAGCTGCATGGTCACCTTTGATATTTTGTGACTGGCTTTCTCATTCAAAAAAACTTTCATGACCAGACCCAGACAAAATTTAAACTTTCGAAAAAAATATCAAGAATTCTTTGCAAGCTTACCTCTGGATTTCCGTTGCAGTCCAGTTAATATGGAAATGGAAGGAATGTGACTGGAGAAACTCAATGACAGATGATGTAGTGTATCCAGAAAGTCAGGGCGATGTCCTCGCTAACATTTGCTGGGAGAGAGAGAGAGAGGCATGTAGGGGGGGAAAGATGGCTACTTCAGGGCAACGTCCTCCACGCAGGGAACAAGCAATAACTCAGTTGGAAGTTGTGAACAGCCTGGCAGAGTGTTGTTATAAATCTGTAAGTTCAGAATGAGATTGCAATACTGGTATAAAAGTCTGAGTGAATTATGAAGTAATTAGAGACAATTATGAGCAATTTATCTGGCTGAATTTATGTGCAGGGCTGGAAATTTAAACATAATGGAAGTTACAGCCGCCAGAGGGATAGTGACACTTTCCATATCATATTTTAAAAATAGCTTTGAATTTTCTTTAAAACTGTATAACCAGGAATTTCACATAGCAAGAAACTCACCAAAAACTTGTGAGTTTAAAAGACTTCCTGCAGGCACACATTTGTATACAGCTCAATGGAGGAAGATGTACATGTGTAAAATCTTGCATTTTGTGGAGCTTGCACTGTCTGATTTTTTTATCAACTTTCTGAATGAAGAAAAGGAGCACATCTCAAAACAAGCTGTTACTTTTATAACTCTTGAATTTATGTGCCATTTGTACAATTTCCCATATGACTACAGGCGTGTCGTGGCCGAGTGGATAAGATCACTGGACTCAAGCTCTGGTGTTTCTGATCAGCAGAGTGTGGGTTCGAGCCCCGGTCGTGACACCTGTGTCCTTAAGCAAGACACTTAACCATGATTGCTTCGTCCTTCGGATGGGACGTAAAGCCGTTGGTCCCGTGTGTTGTGTAACGCACGAAAAAGAACCCAGTGCACTTATCGAAAAGAGAAGGGGTCCGCCCCGGTGTTCCTGGTTTGATCGGCTGCATATTGCGCCACAGCACCTTGTAAACCATTACAAGGTGCTATGTAAAGGAGTAGGTCTCATACTTCAAACGTAGCCCCAAATACCTTGCAGGAAATACTGAATGTTAAGCGCTTAGAGGCTGGCCTGCAGTAGGCGCTATACAAATACAATATATTATTATTATTAGTACTACCTTGCCTGCCAGAAAGGCCTTGGAATGTGCAAGGTCACTCTTTTTGTAAATGAAGGTTACATTGTCTATGATACAGGCCTGATACTTCACAGAGGCAACGGAGGCAATTGCCTCTGCATGCCCTACGTGTAGGTCACTGCCTTGCTGCCCCTTGAAATGTTACAGTTTCAAGCCTGATACGTCATGGACGCAACAGAGGAAATTGCCTCCATGCCCCTTGTCATTGCCTTGGTGCCCCTTGATATGTTCCAGTAGTATTTTAATTTTCCTCATGGAAATATATTTATAATAATACCAGTGTCTTATATGGCGCATGTATCTACCACTAAGGTACTCAAGACGTTTGAACAAAGAGAAACATTTAAGGCGGTTCACTAAAAGAAACATCTCTTGTTCTTACAATAACAAAAATATCAGACCTACAAAGTACAGGGTACAAAAGCATAATCAAAGTATTCATCAAAAAATGAAAGAATAATCAAAATTAAATCCCATCACGAATCACAACTACAAACAAATGACTTTTCATTTTAATTACTTCCACGGTATGGTAATCAGCTCCTGCCAAAAAAATACACATTACAAAGTGCAATCATAAACAAAAACTATTTTAGAAATGTGACCCAACGACCTGTAAACAGATTTGAAGCTGGACTTTGTACTTACTCCCTAAGCAAATATGTAACTCAATCCACAAACCACAACTACATGATCCAAGAGATCCAACATTTTGTTTTGAAACTAAAAATATCACGGATACAAATTTATGATTGCAGACTGTAAAAATGTACTGACTCGCTGGCCTTCTGACTATTTGAGGGTTTGACAAGAAACATGGTGTCCAGTACACAGCCTTGGGTCTGGTGGATTACAGTCATAAAATGTCTGTTTGTCTATATGGCTAATATGGAAAATGATATTGTTGTGTGTATACATAAGTTATGGAGGCAGTAAATTGGAAGGGTCTATTAGTAGTGGAAGGGGTGTTCCTTTCTGAGTTTGAACGGTGCATTACATGGCAAAACTACTAAGTATTTCATCTCTTAGGGATGTGCAGAAGGTTAAAATAGGCTCAATGGATTTCAAAAAAAATTGCAACAAAAAACATCCTAAGAATTCCACAGGGCTTAAGAGAACAATTTGCATAGTTCAAATGCAGGTAACGCTGTTGAGAAAAGTGTTTGCACTGTACCTGAAATCAAGCGTGACCAAAATATCATAAAAATATTTTATCAATTGAATTCATTTTATTGGAAAGTGGAACCTCTCCACAAACTCTAGTTGCTCTTTGTTAATACAGACATGGAGGGATGAAAGAAACAAAGTTCAGAAATGGACTTTTATAAAAAGAAGCCCGAGCTGAAGGAAGTAAATTTGTTATCATCTGGTTTTTATGGCTGATTTAAGTTGGGGATAATAAGATGTTTGGTCAATTACCAGCTGTAATTACTTTCTAGTAATGATGCAATCATGCAATAATAAACAAACAACTGAACCAAAAAGTGTTATGACCATGTAACCTGTTTACAAAAGAGTCACACAGCCCGGGCTTCATGCTGGCACGATTTGTACACAGCCCAATGGAAGACAACATACAGATCTTATATAATTTATGGAGAAGGCACTGTCGGATTCTCATCAACTTTTCATATGAAGAGAGGAGGCATATCTCAAAACTGGTTCGGCTGTTATTTTAACAATTGTGGGGTTATACGTGGGAATTATGATACAAAATGTCAAATTTCCCACATGACCAGTGTACCATGCGACCAGTAGACTATAAATCCCATCAGAGACCAAAGGTTTGGGTGCCAAGTTACTGAAAATGCTGGTGAACCTTTTATAAATTCAAGGCAATTCCTTACAGCTCCTTCTAAGGCTAGGGTTTAAAATATAACCCAAATGTTTGGGCTGCATCTCGTTCAGCTTGTGTTTCAAAGTGAGAATTCAAATGATGTTAACAATCCTTCTCAAATGAAACAGGAAATGATTAATTGCAATACATGACACGCTGATTTCCGGCAACTGCTCCGCCAGAAAAATATGGCCTTAATATTACCAAAGTGGCAATGTAGTTATAATCATTAAGATACCCCCATGCCAATGCCCCAAACGTAAACTGAAATGGTCGACAGAAAGTACGACATAAAACAAACAGCAGCAGAAAAGATCACTAGAGGGTGACGCCATTTAGACGGCAGTCTTGCAACAGTATGAAGGTGAGTCGGCAGTTGTGAAGTCTGATCCAAAACGGCAGGAGAGCAAGACTACTTGCTGAGAGCAAAATGGCTACTCAGACTCCATTTCCACGGGATTGCTGGGTAGATTACAGACTGTAATTGCATGCACGTGTGATGGCTATATGGACAAGACCCCTGCTCCGTTTGGGCTTCCTGGTTGGAGTGAGACTAGGATCTGTTCTACGGGTTTTATTTTGGTTTGAGGAAAATCAACTGAGAAGGCCAGACTGTAGGGTACAAATTCTACTGCAAATGAAAACATGATTCTCAGTTGAAGCAACCTTGAAGTTGTACATTCAGCAAATATTGATTAAAAAAATGTTTTTTTTTCTCATCTCAAACTAGAGTTGACAACTCTAGTTTGTTATTCAATTGGCGGTAAAGTTACAGTACAAGTTCTATTATTTATAGTGAGTGACTGGGACTGGACTTGGACCTCCATGATGATGATACATGTCTGGTGCCCTGATCTTGTACCCTGGTTATCAGTCAGAAACCCATCAAGGGAAAGTTTCAGTTTGAAAGGACCATGCTTTGGGTCAAAATCTCTTTGACTCTATCAGGGTTCTCCTACTGCACAAGCTAGCACATCGGGCTGGTGCGCACATATTGCATGGCGGTTGTGCAAATTGTGGCCGATCACGTACAAAAAACAAACACTTTTTCTCTTCTATTTTTATTTTTAGATTTCAGATCAAATCATAAAAATAAAACTGTTAAAAATGCTACAGATTACACAGTAGAGCTTTTAAAACCAAAAATTGAAACATCAAGTTAAATTATCCAGAGGACCTCGTTTTCAATTCAGTGTGCTTCGACCAAACTTGCAAAATTTGGGGTCCAGAATGCCCCCCAATTTTGAGAAATCCTAGGGCTAATGGGAAGCTGTCTTGGTTTGGTGTGGGGGAGGCCAACCCTGAAAAAAATTAAAACAATGTAATATCGTCCCCCCAAGAGTCACTCAGGATTTGATCCAAGCATGAGGAAGCAGCTTAGCACAGTTAATCCCAACCACGCAGTCTGTACATTCTCTTAGATAATCGATGAGCTTGATAAAGTCTGACTGATTAAATTAATAAGCAAATATTGTCTGAACAGTTTTCAAAACTGATAACAACATTTTCAGATGATACAACAAAAGTGCTTTCCAGAAGGTGAATCTCCCCCCAGATTCACCCAAAACTATCCCGATTTGACATAGTAAACATCGCTTCCACTAAAGTTCAATATAGCACTTGAATGGTATCAGCCGACAGTTTTGTGGGACTAGGGACTGCCAGAAAGTTGTTTTGTAAACTCAAAGACTTGTGTGTACATGTATGCGACTATAAAAGTCTGAATGTACACAGTACCGACTGATTCATAGTCTGACTGAAGATGGACTGACTACCAACAAGAAAAACTACAAAACGTGTCTAATGGGAGATGAAGGATGCCAGACAGAGATGCCATGGGTTCCATCTGCTGACTGGGGGTAGAGAGTCAAAAGGTCAAGAAGTTAAGGGGTCAAGGGATTGGGGAGTAAAGGATGGGGGAAGACCACACAGCTTTCAGGGAAGTGTACTCTTCATTTGAACTGTTCTTGTGGATTTTATTGTGTAAATAGAACCATGTTGATTTATATACCCAAAGCCAGCTTGGTTCTCTCCTGTAATGGTCTGGTTTCAGCCTCCTTGACAAATCTAAATAATCAGAGTGGAAACAATGTAAGGTATATATCAAAGAGCAAGGAGGTATATCAAAGGAAATTCGAGATGGGTTAACCTACATACCAGCACTAACAGCCTTTGTAATCAATTCCAGAGTGAGACCCCAGTATCTTGAGTCCTATAAATTTCTTAGATGTTGCCTTCCTTTCTGGGAGTGGGAGGTGAGAGCAGAGAGAGAGGTGCAGTGCATGCAGTGGCCTGAAACTTGTTCTGGGGTCAGGGTGTGGGACTAAGATGTTTCGGTTATTGTATAGTGAGACAATGTTCTTAACTTCTAAAAGGGTATTGTTTCCTTGGAACTTGGCAATGCAGGCTTTGGCAACGAGTGCCAGAAATTCAGTGATGTGTTTAGGAGCATACAACATGTAAATAGAAGTAAAAAGGCCAAGTACTGATATGTACAGTGCCCCCAAAATGACCAATGTGGCTATGTCCAATACCAAGAGTGGTTACTTGATTTTCTTCTTCACCCGGATAAATATTTGTTAATGATCAACAAAAGATTTTCTTGCTGAAATAGTTGACTTATTTGTTAATTACGCAGATTTATTTGTTCACTGCAATTGAAACCATACAATTATAACCTAGTAACCTAATTAACTGCCTTGTGCAAACATTATCCAATGACACACACGGGCTCCTGGTTCACAGTTGACAAGAAACTCACACCACACCGAGAGGATGTTGTGTCCAGGAACCTAATCCAACTACTCTGTGTGTGGATTGGTATGTCATCAAGAAGGGGGGAAGGTTGATGGATTGGAAATGGGCCAGGTAGAATGCCCGGTGGATAACAATCCACGCTTTGTAACATGATCCCATCTTGGAATTCACAGATCCATTCACATGTGGAGTGATGTGGTCTATATGTTAAAAGACTATTGCCATAATAAATAATAAAATCACACAGTAGATAATACAATGCATATGTTACTTCTTTCCATTTCTTCCCCCTGACAGACTTATTAAAAAGTACATATTTCTTGAAACGTTTGCACTGTTCTCTTAATCATTTCAAGTGTGTTGTTTCACTTCCTCTGAAAAAGTACATGGAGCAAAGTTTTATAACTGGTGTAAAGAGTTTTCAAATTTGTAAACTTGGAAATAATGATTAATTGCTCATGGATTGCTCTACACAATCAAAGAAGGCCCTACTGGAATGCAGGGATTCTTTGGTATGAATTGATGACCCTAGCTGCCAACAAGGAACTCTACTTATGTTCGAAATCTCACACCAAATTATCCTCAAGTTCACACTGTCACACACTTAAATAAACGAGGTCATGAAAGTAAATGAAGTGTTTCCAACAAAGTCAAGATTGGAACAAAATACCACAAAGGCCAAAATACAGACAACCCCCGCAGGCAATCCACCCAGAAGAATAAAAGGCGTGAAAGTCAAAAGGAAAATGTGTAGAAATAACCACAACAGAATTCCCTGAATCCAAAACGACACATCTTTTATGCAAATGCTTTTCAATGAATGGTTGCCCCTAGGGATTCAGTTATTCACATCAACAGGTACCAATCAACTTCGCCTCTACGACCAAGTTAGTTTTAATTTATCTTCGTTGCGGTAAAACATAGTGACAGTTTCTGGTACCACATTTGAAATAACTTTGTTTAGAACTCTGAAATTACTCCAACAAAAAACTTACGTCTAACACGTTCCACACCAATAAAAACTACAACACATTCCCCCAAATAAAATTTTAAAAAACTCTCTAAGAAATCGAAGCCCTCAACACCTACTGAGTGCATGCATAATCTTGTCGGATCAATTAATTACTTCATAACCACCTTCCCTTTGGGTAAACTAGGGGTGGTGCACCCTTCAGTCTCTGAGTAACCTTGACAAGTGCAGGCACAGACCTTCAGGGTAAAAATCGCTATCAGTATTGAAGTACAAGTGATATTGAAGTACAAGTGAGACCGGCACGCTCAAGATCCTAATCCACTGAATGTCCCAGTTAAAATTCCTGCTGATTACTGAGGGAAACTCGCCTGGTTGTGAAGAATCGAATTCAGGGTCGAAGGAAAGTGGCACACTGGTAGATATTATCATAATATTTCCCATCATTTTGGGGAGGTTTAAGCTAGGAGTTCACAAAAGCAGTAGTTCTCTTTAGAAAGTTCTCATGAACATTATGATATTATAAAAGCGGTTTTTCTCATGGAATGGGGGTTTCTTCCGATAAAAATTAAATTCCAACCCTGCAGCTTCAAGGATAGAAAGACTGGTAAATTTGTAATACAAATTAGAATTCTTATCTACACCATTCTCTTACATGTAGGCCCTACATATTTATTGCACTATGGGTGCCTACCTCTTATTTTTGTTACAAACCCGAGAACGTGTGATTCTATTTTTGGCTCTCAGTTCAAGGCTTGCTTGACAATATTTGCTCTGGAGCATAGTTTTGCCGCTCCACGTTCTGATTCAGGAGCCAGCCTTTCGGTCTCATACAACACAGAATGCTTCTTGTAACCCCCTACCAGTACAGTAACTCGATTTAACCTTTGTTTGCTTAACATGAGATCAACCTCTTAGTCTGGGACCTCTATGACCATAGCAAGAAACCTAAAACACCTGTTGCTTAATTGAACACAAGTACCACCCTCCTCCTCAAAAAAAAGAAAGAAAAAAGAAAGAAAGAACCCAGAACAAGGATAGCTACCATTACAAGTTATTGCAACAATCAACATCATGTTAATTTTGTTAAAGGTGAAAGTTTCACCATGAACACTAGACACACATTTTGTTTGGATGAATATCATTATTTCAGTTTTGAGTCTCCAAACAGGTGACAGATTCCGTCCCAGCACCCTGAGGTCTTTCTTTAGGTTGTCCGCCCAAGGCAAACAGTAGGCAACCCATGGACTGGGGCAACCCCCTGGACTGGGGCTAGATGGGGGCAGGCTCTTTCAGCAAAAAAGGAGATTTCGTAGGTGGGTTGGCTCAAGCAATATGCCCAAACAGGCAGAGACGAGAAGCGTGTATAACTATAAGATGCAAGAGTAAGACAGGATGTTTATTGGTGAGAAGACATATGGCCGAAGGAGCTGAATTATCAATTGCATAGTTTGACAACAGCCTCTTCATAGAATAGAAAAACTTGACATCAAGAAATCTTTGTACAGCAATGTAATATATACAAGTTTTTACAAGTATAGTAGACCTATTCGCAACTTGGAGGCAACACTGAGGCAACCAACTCCACTGCATTCAAAACAAACATTATGATGCTACAGTTAGTGTATCTTAAAACCCTGATTTCAAGCCTGATACTTCATGGAGGCAACAGAGGCAATTGCCCCTGGTCACTGCCTTGGTGCCCCTTGAAACGTTCCAATAGAAATTGACAATTTCCTCCCGAAGGTGCCTGTTCCAAGGAGAAACACAAAGCATCAGGCAGTGATTTCATTTCACAAACCCAAGTATTTCACTCGCTCTTTGCTAGACTCATCTCTTTTAAATGTGCCTAGAACCAGAACTCATAAAGGGGGGTGGGGAACAAATTTAGGAAAGTAAGTGTCAGCTGAAGAGATTGTTAACATCAGAACAAATCATCACTGCCTGCCCAAAGAGGTATCTTCCTGGAGGGTTGGTGCTCTATCTGACAGAACGCTATGTAAACAGAGCGCAGTGCAGTGGCTGCGTTTACTGGACTTAGACATTTAGTTAGACAAATATATGCCAGAAGAAGACAGAAAAGACCAAAAGACAACTGGTAATAGAATTCTCTTCAAATGACTGTAGGGTCATATCTTCATACATGTAGATGAACCATGGAGAGATCCCCAACAATGCCCAACATTATCATCAGTAAGCAATAGCAAGGTCACTGTCTAATACTAATAGTGGGATTAACTGCACAAATGCACACACCCAAGAGTCTGGTTGTTCCATAAAAAACATTTTACTTAATATGCATTATGCAAGGTCAGAGGTCATGGATGACTTAGCTGCATGAGTTATAAAATAACACAACAGATTTTGTAAAATCCTTGACACTTTTCTTTGAAGTTCTTAACAAATGACCGTAAAAACGTCGAGAAAAAAAAATGATTACAACCTTCCCAACACTCCCAACAGATTAAAAACTTAATCTTCAGTCACAAAAGTCGGAGACTTACTGCCGGCAGGCGGTTATCACATGAGGTGTTCTGCCAATGACCCATGAAGGCAACATTTGTTATTAATTTCAGGGGAGTTGTCTGCTGTCTCCGTCAAGCGCCCATCGCCACTTCGGTATTAATCTTCCATTTTATAGAAGCCGCTCTTTCGATTCTTTGGAGTTTCCGTTCGCGGCAAAAAAGAAAAACTCACAATGAATGGCTGTATTTATTGATCCGTGACAAAAGTATATTAAAAGTCATAAATCTCTCATGCCTGGAGCAGTGTTGTATTGAGTTGAATACACTCAGTACACACACACACACAAACATCTGTACAGGTATGGTTTAGTTTGACAAGTGCAAAAAATGGCACATGACGAATAAACAATCTCCCTTGTACAGCAACCTACACATCAGACCAATTTCACAACATTGGGTCGGTCACCGACAGGCATTGCAGATAAACCCTACTAGCGTCTTCCAGAATTTAGTTGGAAAACTATTACATTAGTTAGGAACCCATGTATAGTAATAATAATCATTAAAATATAGGTGTAAGCCTGGAATTTCATCTTTGAGAAGGCAAGGCCATTTTCATTTTGTAAAGGGCACTGAATACGAGGCAGAGTGTAGGCCTGCTGTTGAAAACGCTGAGACCACACTAGCTCTTTTCAGAGCCAACACTCCACCCAAGGAGAGGAGATTTTACACATGGTTGTACCTACAACTTTACTACAGTGACTTCCTATATAGGCACTTGCGTTGAAATAATCGTAAAGTGTATGGAAAACTTTTGGAGGGGCACCAAGCCAACACTCCTCCCACAAGATATTTTCAACATGGTTGTACTACATGTACCTCCATGGTTGTACCAGCAAGTTTACTAGATAGATAGTTACTTCTTATTTTCCACACTGGATGCAAAGCTTCAAACATCCCTTACATACCTTCAGTTGCTACTCAATAATAGCATTCAGCATGTACCAAACACGACTTGCTACAATGCACAATTCCTGGAAGAAATCATTCCCTAACAATACATGGATATGTACAAAATCACATTCCCATCTCACAAAATGTTTTTGGAAAGTAAATTAATTTCCATCTTCTCTTTTTCAACACAACCATGAAACTTGACCCAAAATTGGTGGTCATGTGTTACTGAAAACATTAAAAGCAGTTTCAACATTTTGTTGATGTTTATACCAGGCTTGTTTTGATTGTGGCAATCCAAATAAGTAGCAGTCATTTATTGAGTCTTCAAAAGCTATTTCCTCGATCTTGACAGTATTTCAGACTGACTAATTGGTACTGGTTTGAACTTCAAAGATCAGTAAGCTCTCAGATTGAAGTTCATCAGATTTGTTTTCCAATCTCGTACAGTCCCGGGCCAAATTTAATCCAGTAGGTAAACAAAATTAGCAAAGCACAACAAAACTGTGCTTACCAGAAAAGCTTACAATCCAAAAAGTGCCATGTCATATTCACCATTTGTGACCAGGTTCCTATTTGTGCTTAATAATTAAAAAAATGTTAAGCACTACTTTTTGCTTATTAAAGCTATTCTATGAAGTTAGACCAAGACTTGAATTTTTTAACAATACTTCTTAGTTCCATATATACTTTCTCATTTTCCTATGGAAGTCTCTTTTTATTCATCAGGAGTAAACTTGCCTACCTTGAAGCATAAAACTCCAGTCCTCCAAAGTGAGATTAAGCTTGTTGTGGCATCTTCCTGAATTTGGGTATTTTAGCAACATGATGAGTGCACCATTTCATCGAGCATGACCATTTCTACAATACCACCAAGGAAGAAGAGCCACCCTTATGTCCAAGATCAATCATTTTGCAACTGTGCGCAAGATTAACAAATTAAATGTCTAATTTTAAAGTCTCGGTGGGTGGGGAGTGGAGAAAAAGAGAATGACTTTTGGCAACAAAGTACTTACCAACTACAAACAGCAGGCAGTAAACCATATGTCATTGGGTATGGTTAGAGTGTCCCAACAGTAATTTCACAGTCCAACTTGTAAGGATCCAAATCCAAAGTTGTCTTCCAATCAGTGACTATATCCAGCACAACCATGTAAATGTTGATCCCACTGCACTTTATAAATACACACTAGTCTATCCCTTCGGATTCGTGTACAGTGTCAAAGATGTACAAGATTCAACTGCTCTATTGTACAAGTTAAATTATCCCTAGTATCTGCAGTAATTCCAGGGCCATGAGACGGATCCGTCACAAGGCAGAATGATCACTCAGATGTCTCCAGAGTCAACCTAAAGTAATGATAGGCTGATACTTCACTACTGAGTCAGGTGGTGGGTCATCTAGTTTGGCTGTGGCTGGCTTATTGTTGTTCCTCTGGTATTGTGCGTCAGGCGGCTGTGTGTTGACTTGTCACACAAGTAAAGCTGAAAAGAGTGGATAGTCAAATGGGTGAATCCATTCTGAAATAGGGGGGATGAGAAATTAATATCGGGTGGGTAGCCTTTTGACTGTGTTACCATTTTATTTCTCAAAGTTTTTACTTAACATTGATTAACACAGAAGGGTAAACTGTCCAATATTAGTCAAATTAGTATCCTATTACTGAAAATCCCTGATGAGAAATGGAATGGCCCAGACACAATAACTCACAGGTGTACTGCATGGAGACAGGTGGACTGGCAATAAATAGGAAAGGCACATTAAAACTTCACCTGTATTTATAAATGGCTAACAGTAATGTTATGTGGATGAAGTACATGTATCTGTTCATTGAACCATATGATTGAACTGATGGCAGTCCAGGTTTGAGATTTCTGAATGTGGTCAACATCAAATGCAGCAAGATTAACTGGACTACAACCTGACCCAAAACTGGGAGTGGGAGGTGTGGATCGAGAAATGCGATCAAGCCAGGCATAACTACAAATGCGTCCAACCCTAATCACTTCGAGGAACAAGCAATGTTAAACCATGCATTGTAGTTGTACCTGGGTTTACCCTGAACTTTTTCAGTGACTAGGCAGCTAGACCAGTAGCTTGTCATAATCCATCAGTCTTTTCACTCATCCATATTGCATTAACGTGCAAATTGTGAAAGTTTGATCATACACATGTAAGTCATAATTCATAAGTCATCATAGGAAAGTTAAATTATGAATGAGAATGTCTTTGGGGGGTACATCTAGTACCAAATGTAACAGTAATGCAGAGCTGCAAACATTTGCATCTTCCAAGCAGGGAGATTTCATCCAACAATCAGGGCGATATTTAGAATTACATTCAACATAAAAGGGACACAAATTTCCATAATCAGGAAGATTTTCAAATTTGTTCATCAGAACATGTGAAGAATGGTTTATTTTCAGGGAACTTTCTGCAGAGTCAGGGAGAGTTGGCAGTTCTGCAGTAATGACATATTTTGTTATCAGGAGACATTTTGTTGCTTACGGCCTTTTGTTACTGGGAAAAAGTACTTTATATGCCGGGTAGAAGGGCAGAGAGCCTTATACCCTTCTACCGGGCACACGACGAGGTGTTTTAATTTGCATTCGGCCAGAGGACTGCTGTTAAGGGAGAGCGCTGAGCAGTATCATATCTAGCGGTACGTTTCCTCCTTATCAAACTTGCGTGCCCATGGCAGTCCTGGAATTACACCAAGGCCATGGCATCTGTTGCCCTGGGGCTGACTTCGCAAAGAGCTAAGATTGATCTTAAGTGTGAATCAATCATAATTGCTAAGCAAAGTGTGACGCCACAATATGAATTACTGTGGTGATATTGGAAACTCAACTTAAGATGAATCGTAGTGCTTTGTGAAACTGAGCCATGGTCTTGACCCCTTCAAAAGACTTCCAGATTTTCCAATGGAAGTACCCTTTGCAAATTGAAAATGCCAGCGGCCTTTGCAAAATAAGAATGCTCTTGCCCTTCTCAAAGATGAAATTGTTGGCCTGTCATAGTCCTACTGTAGGATACATTGTACAATTCCAACCCCACCCCACCACCACCCTTGATGCTCCATCACAAACAAAATCAGAGATTTGAGTCCTCTTCCAAATCCAATATTGACTTTTCTCACCTCCATTAAAACCAGATTGACATTTGAATATGACGGAAAAACAAAACCCCAGGTTAACAAGCTCCCCACCAACGTTTTACTAGATGGAAACAAGAACAACTTTAAAAGCAGTTGACTAAAAGTTCTCTAATTTACAGGCTTTTTAAAATGTTGACAAGATAATAGAAGTCCTCTCTCTCTTTTTAGTTTTTGGGAACTATGTATACAATGTACAAGACAGCTCAAATCTGAGCTTCTCACATGTGGCTCACACAAAGAATGTGCAACAGTGGCCCCCTTTTAAGTTTTAATCCCTAGGTGTTTATCCACATTCCAGTACCAAAGCTACGTCTCTTGGTAGACTCCTGGAGAAAAGCAATCCTCCTAGTGGGAACAAATAGAGAATGAGCCCACTTCACCCTCAACCCCCTCCCCTGCCCCTCCAAAATGGGATTTCACCCAATTATAACTAATTATGGCTCCAGACACTCCATATTGGCTAATAAAAAAAAGAGGGCAATTTATTATACTTTGCTTCCATCGCTTCACTGGGGACCATTTTAACAGCCGGGAGGAATGTGGCTGTTTTGGCTGTTTTCATGGTGACCTGGAAATGCAGAAGCCAATCCCTGGTGTATATGAATGCTAATTGGATGTGGGGATAGCCTATTAAGCCACAATGGGTAGATGGGAGGGCTTTGTCCTCCCAAGACTAGGAGAAAATAGAACGCCTCAAGGAGGAGGGTTTTAGAGGGACAATGGAGATGCTTGGCAGGACTCCTTCAGATGGCGACCTTGGAGGATTGTCTCCTCTCCTCATGTGGTCTTACAGCTCTGACTGGTCCCCTCAAAAGTCTCAGATGCTGTCCTCTTAAAGTACAGGTGCGAGATTGATTTACGAGGAGTTAATTAATTCTCCTTTTGTTGAAAAGCGTGTTGGCTGGCAAGGGGGGGAACACCTTCCAATACACTCATTATTATTCCCAAACTTCCATTTTCAGCTCAAAATTTGACAACATAGTAACCGGTAATAAGGCATTCAAAGGGTAATTGGGGCTGAGTAACTTCCCTTTATGCTTGCTGTCATCCCCTGAAATGACATCCGGAGAAATTCACACACAAAAACTCACAGCATGACTATAACAACTTAAAGATGACAGGCTCAACTCACTGCCCAAGCCATGATTTTTATAGACTTCTTATTTCAAATTCATTCAGTTTGATAAGTAGTTCACTGGAGTCCACGTCATGATGTGTCCTCGAGAAATCAAGAGGGAGACAAAGCCGGCCCTGACAGGTGTGAAGAGGGACAATAGTCAGCAATTTGGCCATAATGATGATTTGGGACCCTGAGGTGACCCCTTGCACAAAGGTGCTGCCTCGCAAGACATTTATCGCATTGATGGGCATTTTCTAGCCGTTCAGAGGAATGTATACGTGGCATTTCAAATCCTCCACTTGAAAGTTTGGGGCTTTAGATTTTTTCGCTAAAATAACAACAAACAAATTAACAATAGTTGAAATTAAAATAACAATCTCAATCCGGACATTTAAATCCAGGGTCAAGTAAATTTTTTAAAAGTTTTTACCAATCCTCATGAGGCAATTTTAACTCTTCATAGCCAACAGGGTTACCACTTTCGTATCCACTGGTTAGAATATTTAAAACTCGAATAGTCTATTTATATTTTTTGGAGGGGGTCAAGATTAAATGAGAAAGTGATTGAATGGTGTGCAATGATAACTTAGAATCAAGAGATTGCAGCTCTTTGAAGCAATAAAAGAGCTTCAAACCTGACCACAAATTCCCCGAGGAAATCTACAATTATTCTAAGAGTCCAAGTCCACAGGGTCACTCAGCAATATTGAATAATCATTTTTCTTGGCTCTTTAATTCTTCAATGGACAACGATTTTCTATCGGTAAGAGTGGACAAAGCCATAGTTCTCGGTGAGCTCTGTTCACTGACCCCTCATTATATGAGCATGGCCCAGGGAGAAACTCAGGTGAGAGAAAGCGAGGGAATTGACCAGCCATTTCTGTAACAAAGTCTAACTCAAGTTTAAAATCACAGGGGAAAGAAGTTGTCACAATGGTAAAATGGTTGATGTGGAGTCAGTGATAAAACGTAGTGCATTTTTGTTTCGTTGAAGAGATTTTTTCACAACAAATTTCTGTGTAGAACAATTTACTTGTACACCATTCACAGTATGAAAAATACCCTGCTAGCCAATAAATTCTTTAAATTGATAACAAACAATGTTAAATACATGTTTCTTGTTCTCTGCAGAAATAGATCAAACAACGGTTGATTGATCAAAATGCCAAAATCAGAACTGTGGCCAAACCATTGACAGCGTACTCCCTTAATAGTGGTCCACTGGCCAAATGCTAGTTAAAATACCGGAGAGGACCAGTCAAAGTTCTCTCTAAATTTTCCAGCTGGCTATAATCAATAATTAATATGATTGAAATATGGACTAGTGGAAAAACTTACATACTATCAAAATGATAAGCTAACTGTTCCACTAGCTAGCAAAAGGGCAAACTAGTGGTGTACGCTAAAGTGAGCAACTCTGATAAAAAACCACAATTTCCACAGCAATTGACAAGTTTATTCCAAGCTTTTAAAATTTACATTCAACAAAAGTTACAAGTGCCTCTGGATATGAACACAAGGCTAGAACAGCCTCATGTATGAACAATGTACATAAAACATACCGGACAATAAAAAAATCAACAAAAAGTCTCCTTGATTCTTTGACAGGGAATTCAATCTGTCAATGGGAATTTTCCGGACCATCAATCGTTCTTTTTGGTTCACAATCGACAATGAACTACAAGTCTGTTAATTACGGACCTCGCACCATAGTTAAACCATTCAAAGGTTTTATACTTTGGGTTGGAGGTTACTGACCTCCTGTCAAGCTCAGCCCTGGGAGAGAAAAGCTGTATGCAAGAGCGAAAAACTCAGGAGATTTGACAAGTGTCCCTTCATCTGTCTTCCAAACAATTTTAAAGTGCTTTAGGTTTGAAGAAAAAAAAATCCTTAAAGACTTAGTATTTTTACTAAAAATTATTTCAAAGATATTGAAAATACTTTCTATAGACTCTGGTGTGACTGGGGAAAACGGCTAAAAATGCATTTCAGAAAAAGCAGAACCTCTTGAGGCCTTTTCACACTGTCCAAAATCTCAGGGTCGGAACCGGTTCCGAACCGGAGATTTTGTTCACCCCGTTTCACACTGTAAAAATTTCAACCCGCCTCCGATCCGGGTAGCATGCTCTAGCCGGATAGAAATCAACCCTGGCAGGGACCAGGGTTGAAAATCTCAATCCGGATCGAAATTCCATTTTTCGTTATACGGTTCATGCATTAGCCGGTTCACGTAAAGACCAGTGTGAATGTTGCTTATCTCTGATCCGTGTCGAAAAGAAGCGAGGCTGAACCGGAGAGGACCCGGGTAGGTTTCAACTCTGTTAGAAATGGAGGTAGTGTGAAAAGGCCTTTGGTGTTTTTTGGTCTAGAGGTGAAACCTCAGAATACGCAGGATGTGACATTTGAGGGGTTTACAGACTCGATAAATCACCACTCATAGAAATCAAAAGGTTTTGGTCATCAAGGTCTATCTTTCTTTCCCTGTGTTGGCAACTTCACCTCTAAAAACACAATCTAAATGTGAAAGGACATTAATCAAAAACCCTGGAAATTGCTTGCCCAACTAAATATAAATACTCAGTGTATTGCTTAGTAAATGTGTTAATAACATCATAATAAGTAGTTTTTATACAGCACTTTATCTATATGGGCATCTCGAAGCGCTTGTTATTTTTTAATGATGGGTTCTTGAATTAAGAGACCCATGTACATAATGTGGCATCTGATAAGGGCTTAGGTGCTGAGATGCATTTAGCAGCCACTGCCAGAAACGCAGTCCCAACTGAAGCAGGTTTGTTACTTCTGCTTCTTTGAAGAAATCTGATGGAAAATTATGTTTTCCTCATTATGGTTCACTTAAAGGGAGAGTGTAGGGCCTACCTTTTGTAATTGCTCGAAAATTAATGACCATAAAAACTTACTTGGTAAGAAGCACAGAAGCTGTTGATAATGTATAGCATTTTGAGAATTAATTTCCTTCAAAGGAATGTGATTTTGGAGAGAGTGATTCAAAAACATTTCAATCTGACATTCTACATATTTGTTTCTAATATTTCGTATTCTCCTTCCTGCGTGGATATAACCGGATTTTCGGCGATATCTCAAAAAAGCTACCCGCTTTTGAAATGAAATTTTCACAGATTAGTTTTAGTGTATTCTACATTTTGTAGAATTAAAACAATGAAACGGATCCAAAGACCAAAGGTATACTTTAAGTCCCCAGGGTTAAAAAAACCCAGAGATACCCCAATGAGCAAAAACTCTGGAAAACCTTGTGGCTGCTTGAACAAACTTTTTGATATTAACAAAATTTGATCTGCCTTTAAATATCATGCAACAGGTAAAACTAAATGTTAGTTTGTCTTCTCTCCCAAGGCATCTTTCGGCATTTAAAGCAAGGAGTTTTACAGACTCCCTAGTTCCATTAAAAGTAATAAATAACATTGTTTACAATGATCAAGTTCGTCAGTCCCACTTAATTACCATGCTCAAGCAAAGATCAGTCCCTAGACCCCCACACACTAATGCTGTTATGAACGTCGTTTTGATGTGAATAAACTATAACTTCATGACACTGGTCTGGTCTTTGACTCTGAGGTTCATCAATTAACACGGAAACATAGTCTGACAAGGCTAACCTACTTTTACCAAAACCAACATAAAAGTTGACAATGTTCACCTCATTTACAGCATAACTGCAGAGTTTGAGGTTCAGAGGTCATGATAAACAGTCCTACACAGAAGCCAGACTTCACTGTTTTCCCTAGAGCAACAGGCAAAAAGGACCTGATGAAGTTTTTTTTATATCCGTTTCTAGATAAATTCATGAGCATATTTCTGCAGGCCACTCTCATATTCAGAGAGACATAGCACAGTAATGAAAAATAAGACTGAAGTAATACTTCATGTGTCACACAAAACAAAGTGAAGTATTTTTAAGTTTTCAAGCAGCAAAAAGAAGTCAACAAAGTGGAAATCAGCTGAACCCCTGATCCTCAAACTTTCTAAGAAGTTATTGTAGGAATTCCTTCCTCGATAGTAAAACAAGCTAACCTCTTTTCACAGACAGAGGGCAAGCAATGATAAATGGTGAACAACCTGACGGTGAATTTTTTTTTTAAATTCTTATTTTCTATTTTGAAAAGTTCTTTTAAAACAGCCTTATTCTACATGTGCACTGGTGACTGACATTACACAACAAATAATTTCCAAACTGCAAAATTTTGTTTAAAAAGTCTCCAAATTCTGTTTTATCCTCCGTTTATCCTGCGATGTATTTTCTTAAAGGGTAGTCTACGAGTCTACTGACAAGCTGTCTTTTTAAAAATAATGACATTCGTGGCTTGGGGATTAATAAGAGAGCATCGAGGCAAGTCAACTTCGGAACAAAATTATGATTTCCTGACATCGGGTCACTGACAAGGCCAAGAATGTCAAATAAATACCCTGATTATTATCGTCAATGTTATTTTAGACAGACCTCCTTCGTGGTTACAGAAGCCAAAGAGTCTTGATAGCGGCTTGGATTCAAATCGTTGAACTTCACTCCAGAAGAACTTTTTGATAGGTACACTTACTTTAAGAAACTTGAACTCTTGAGAAACAATTCAAGTAAGGGGGTACATGTATGTGTACTACGAGAACAAAACCCCCAATCTGTTCAGCAATAATGTACCCAGTACGCTTTTTTTAGAAAGTACTGTCTTTTATAACACAAACTTTGACACATTTTTCGGTCTGTCGTTTAAGAAACTTGTTTTCAGGAACTAATTAGCAGCCCCCTGACAATCTAGTTGATGAATTCAAAATGTCAGTAAATCACAGAATCTAATTTAATTGTTCTTTGTTAATTACTTCTGATGGGAAACATAATATGGCATTCAACCAACAAACTGGACCAATGGTTCACAAAACCGCACAGCGACAACTACCTCAAAGAATACAGCTTTAAAGTTTGATTGAAATTGGTTTGACATCATGTTTTTGTTACATGGAAACAAATTTAATTCTATCCCATCATTTCAATTCCTAGTGACAGGTGATTCACCAGTTAACAGACACCCCCCACCTTCACTCCATGTCCCTCTCTTCCAGTTATCCCAAAAACAGCCACTTAGAGAAATTCACATTGATGGGAATCAAAAGCCTCTCGACAAGGAGTTAAAAACCCCTCCATCGACATCTTTGAAGTGCATCTTCTTTGACCTGTCCTGGTCAAAATGAGAAACAACAAACACTCTCTCTCCATTCATCGGCTCACTTCTCAACAAAAGCACTTGGGCCAGTCGGTGAGTCTTAAGATCTTCAAAGACCCCAGGTGTGAACCCTTATTGAGGCAGACACCACTTAAGAACCTCCTTGGAATCATTTTTTAAACATGATAAATTAAAGAGGAGAGTGCTTAAGAGGTTCTTATATTTGCAAATGGTGGCCTCTCAAGAGTTGCAAGATGTAATGCGATCAGTGAACACTCTAGAGAATAAAATCAGATTTTTCAGGCAACAGAACTTTTTTCCTTTCAAGAAAGTTATTCTAATTACAGTACAGGGTAAGATGTAAAGTGCCGTTCACCATCAACCAGGAACAACTTTTTGAATAGCATGGAGAAGTTAACATCAGCAAGCGTTAGGCTTTGGGATGTGATTGTGATGTTTTAGGCCATGGGGATTACTAGTGCAGGGTCCAGACATGAAGTACAGTTCACCATCAACCAGAAATACTTTTTTAATTGCATGGAGGAGTTATAACAGCAAATGTTAGGTTTTGGGATGTGATGTTTAGGCCATGGGGATTATCAGAGTGGAATCAGGATTTTTAGATCATAAAAGCGACCGCTATCATCGAGTGGGATTGGAATCTCAGTGTCCTTAATAAGTGGGATTGGAAAATGTTTGTATCCGTGAGAGAATTAGAATCTCCCTATCACAGAGTGGCATTAAGGTCTTAGGTGTACCTCTATGCTACATCGAAGCCTGGATTGAACAACATTGGCTTCTCTAGACATCCACCAAGACCGTCTCAAGGCCCTCCTCAAAATGATCTTCAACAGATCTCATACTCAAACAGAGTAAAGCAGCATGCAGGGTTCGCCCAAGGTTTTTGCAAAATGGTGGGGCATTCTGGACCCAAATTTGGAAGTTTGGCCTACGCACGTTGAATTGAAACAAGTTTCTCAAAGTATTTCTACTTGGTGTTTATCGTTGGTTTTAAAAGCCCTACTGTGCAATCTGTGACATTTTAAATGTTTTTAAGCTTTTTATTAATTTGATCTGTGAGTAAAAGCCAAACCAGCCACACATACTTTTGTACCACTTTTGATCAACATTTCTGGTGAAATTCAATAAGCCATTTATGGGGTATAGCGGACACAAGACTACAACACCAATAGGTTCGGTACTTGCCTGATACACCCAAACCAAACAGTGCAGTCCTACAGAGTACAGTGTCCACCATATCTCAAAAAAGGCTAGTGGATGGAATTCATGGACCATGGACCTACCTCCATGGATGGATGGACCACGGTTCTATTTGACCATAGAGCAAGTGCTCTACGCTTTGACAGTGCTTTGACCGGACTAAGAAAAGCAAAAGGCCAAAACCCAACTCTCTCAGAGACTGCTAAAAGTCCACACTGGACACTTACATTACATAAAAATGACACACACTATTCCTTCTTCACATCAAAGCTCACCTGTTGAACAATACCATAACCCAATGTACACAACTCATGTATGCCGAACGTGCTTCTTGAAAGGAACAAAGATTTGACTTAACACAGCAAGATGGGGCACCACAAGCAAATATTGAATCAACTTACCACCTGTACTACTGATCAGCCAACATTTTTCCCCTTTTCAGATCTCACCCAAGACGGCTTGAATTTTTCCTCGTACTACACACTTTTTCTCGAGTCCTCTTATGAAGGGGGTACCACAAACACTTTTGCGTTGTGAAGAACGACTTATCTATGTACGGTCAATTTAATCAGCCATTTTGTGAATCATAATTAGCTCAGACGTGACAGTGAGGACAACCATGGTGTCTGACAGCTCGTCGAAGCTTCTACAGCCGGACAAAAAAAACGCAGTCTGGGAACACGCAGAGCGATTAAGTGTCTTTTCTTTGACTGCGTTATTGATCTTAGTGGCTTGGACCATTCATGATTTAATCCCTCTCATGGTGCATTTCGTGTAGTCTATGTGGAAACTTAAAAGCACTCAGTACCCTGCCTATACATTGTACATAGAGTATACACATATGAAGGTTACAGCTTATAGTTACGTACAAAAGCCATGGACCTTCCACAGTGTGCTGGGTAGAATATTATGAATGCAATTGCAGTCAACAATAATTATACCAACAGTATGTACCTTTGTAGCTCACTGTGACAAGGTTTTCTTAAACTGCCATGCAGGGTTTGCATTTAACTTTTTTGGGTGACTAGCGACAAGACCTGGGCCCGATTTCATACAGCAGAGAAATTGCAGAAAATATTGGTTGCTAAGCAAAAATGAGCAAGATACCAATCACAAATTGTACATGTGACATTGGCTGGTAACCTTAGACTGATGGGCATAACCTTTGTGTGCTTAGCTACTTTTTTGTGAAATTGGGCCCTGGTAGCCTGTCATGTCACTAGTCCACCAGCTTTTCAACACTGGACTAGCCAGCCGGACCACTTAGAGAGAATTTTGACTGGTCCTCAGGTGTTTTAAGGAGCATTTGGCTGGTGGACCACTGTTATGGGAGAGTGCTTCTATCAATCGTTGTCATGCATAAAAATTATGCACCAAATTATTTGCAAGCAAAAGCTACCGTCCTTAGAGCCAGACAAAAGCTAGATTGATTTCCTCTTGTTTTTTTCTGGGATTAGATTAGTACTTGTCATGGCTTCAGACATTCAACGTCAATCTGATTGAGATCATGTGTAAATCAAAATCATAATCAAAGAGCCACCCCAAGGACATAAAATTACATGTCCAGCCCTGTTAACTACTAAGCTTTATATAATGCACTTTTGTAGGTCATTAAATGTCTACTGCTGTGAGTACACAATGAAGGCGATGCAAAATCAGACTGTATTGATGCAGTAAATAACCTCATGCTGACTCGTCCCAATTGAAACTTTTTCTGAATTACTGGCAATGTTGATAACAATAATAATCATCATAAAGCTGGTGGTATGAATGCGGTTGAGATACACCAAGGCCAGACAAATTATTGTCAGCTCAGCTAAACAATTTGAGACCAGATGCCAGTAAAATCAAATAGGACAACGCTAAGACTGAAGTCTCTCCTATTTGCAGTAATCTGTTTTTTATTCTATTCAAAATCTATTCAAATGTTTGTTTTAAACTTATGGACCATTTTTGTCTTATAGCAGTACATGTACTGTACTACAGACTGCTAATTTTCTTTTTTACATCCTCCTGCCTTGATTGAGAGGCCTGATGTTTCTGAATGGAGACAATGGCCCTCATGCCCTTGGTTATTGCCTTAGTCATGTTGGTGGTGCCCCTTGAAACATTCCAATCGGAATTTACACTTTTCTCATACAGGTGATCTTTACAAAGGTGAAACCACCTTTTAAGATTGAAGCAGCATCAGGCCTAGGAGGGATACATGTCTCCATGTTGGGAAAACTCCAAAACAAAATATACAAAGAACACGTTTTACTTCAGGAAACATTTACAAGATAAAGGGATGTCATTTACAAAAAAATTTACAAAAAAAAGGAAGGAAGTTTTAAAATGTCTCTGTAAGGGGCAGTTACTGTAAATGAAACATGTATGCTGAATACATGTAGTCAACTTATGGATGAGTGCAGATTATTTTGACAAAGTGTCGATTATAACTGACATTGTAAGAAAAAGGAAAATTAGTTCTTTGTGAAAATGTGTTACGCACTTAAACACAATGCATTGGAAATCCGACCATGGCCAGGACAAACCAAAATCAAAACCGTCAGTACAGCAAACCATCAAAGTTGTAGTTTTGTATATTTTTCTCTCAGGTAAAAATCAACCCATACAGTCTCAGATTCTCGGTCAAGCACCGATAGCTTTAAAGAAAAAAGGCGGTGCAGATCTATAAACCGCTTTTGAAGCATTGCACAGTAAATATTTGAATGGTTTTATTCAAATAGCTCAATCTATGCTCTTTGATGGAAACGTCCAACATTTTTGACATTTGAAAAAAAGTGCAGCTCACCCCCTGCAGCTGATGAAGTCAAGCGTAGATTAACAGCAACCTTGACTTGCTGTGTACGCCATTTCATGAATATTGATCCATTCAGTGTTAATGCACAGGAAATAAGAAGACAATAACATTCTATAGTCTAAAACGATTAAGCAACGTTGTTGTCTTGTGTTTACAAAATCACACCAGAAACGTTCCCATTAAAATTGAAAAGGGATTTTTAGAAACCAAATTGGAAAACCATCAGAGGGTGGTAATGTACTAGACTTAGACTTGATGACAAGTCGTTAAGTGTTTGTCGCGGTGATAGGATTAACTGCTATCTCACAACCAGGGTTCTTCCCATGCACAAGCTAGCTTATCGGCCGATACGCGCAAATTGCGTGCAGATACACGCAAATTGCGTGCAGATACACGCAAATTTTGGCCAATATGCAACAACAACAAAACGAGAGAAAACCTTCAGTTGCTCCAAATTGCACAGTAGTACAAGTACAACAAAGTTATGCTCACCAAAATTAAGGTTAAAGCCAAAATACCATGTCACATGTAACATGTGACTGGTATCCTGTTAATTTTTTGCTTAGCAGGAAATTGCTAAGCACTACTTATTTTTTAGCACTATTAAGCAGTTGGGCCCGGGACATAGAGGTCACTGCCTTGTTGGAAGCTAGAATCTAAGCCTATCTACTAAGCTAGAATGTATGATTTGGATGTTAAAGTTGAGACATTGCAGTGACATTTCATGCGGTGTAATCAGTTTGATGTGGATGGTTTTCTTTAGATCCTTAATGCCTCAGACTACGGGTCACCAACATAATCTGATTCGTATTCCCAAGGATCAGACTTGTTATCCCTATCATCATTCCTGACGGCAATGGAATTAAAACAAGACAAGGATTTTGTCAAAAGTAAATATGCGTTCATGTATAATAGCTGTGACTGGATTTCCATCCTTGATTTAAGCAATACAATTTTGTTCCTTCAAAAGATAATAAAAAGGTATCAATTGCAAGGGGATGGAGGCAATGACCTCAGTACAATTAAAGGCCTGAGACAATTACCTAATTTTTTACAAAGAACACTTTCAAAGTTTCAATGACTTCACTAAAAGGGTTCATCTGAAAAATACACAAATTTGGAGACTGAGTAAATAAGACCTTTATTTTCTCTTGGTAAAATAGTTGTTCTATTTTACCGTGTTTGGTTTACGGTTTTGTTACATTAAATATTTGTTTTTTAACCAACAAATGTACACAATGTTCGCATGAATGTTGTGTGAATGAATTCTTGATACATTAAAGTGTAACCCAACCAGTAATTGACCAGATATTGGGGTATTAAAGCCAAACTACAGCCTTTGTTCTTTCATGTATCAAGCAGTTCAGTCAATGGGATGATAAAAGAGAAAACCAACTGATCTCTTTTTGTTTTGTTCAAATTGCATATTCTAAAGAATGTGTAATTTGTTGACCACCCCCAAAAAATCATTTATTAACCAGGGCAATGAGAACAGGGAAAACCCACTGAAAAAAAAACAGAAAAGAAAAGATGGCCGATATTTGAAACCAGTTGCAAATTGTTCAAACAAACCTCTTCACCTCAATACCATGATCAAACAAGGCAACTTGTTCACTCCATGTGCTTATGATCTTTATCAGTTACCCATTCCTACGAATGGCCGAGTTTACTCAAAGCAAAGAATTCTGGGAGACTGCATTTGCATAAATTTCTGTCAGTTACAGGCGCAGTAAGAGTGGATAGAATGAGCATTGTTCGAGTCGTCCGCCGTTTCCCGGTAACAATCTGCGTTCGGAGCCATTGGACTTTGAAACAGTTTTGAAATTCATAAACAACTGCGAGCCAAGCTTGCAATAATAAAGTGTGTATTTATTCCGGTATACAGAGCATCATTAAGAAATTTATTGGCTTTTTTGATGTGGTATTTGCGGGTGCCATTTCTGGACATTGCCCTTTTCTAATGGCACCAAAGTGTGATATAGTGTTTACTTTGCAGTATTGCATTAAACTTTTACGATTGAGGAAACTGGCCAATCCCCAAATTCATCAATGCAAAAATGTATCCAAGATTTGCAGGAAAAGGACAAGAGGTAGTTGCCATGTACCTTGTAAATGAATAAAAGTTGAAATTATAAACACTGTTTGCAGATATATTTGATTTAGAAATAAACTGTCGGACAGGAAATTGGTTGTTGTCCTATATTGGACAATGATTTACAAACTGACTCATGTAGGTTTACAAGTAACAACCATGTGATTAATATCTGTTTTGGGAGAAGTGTGGGTTCCGATAAGAACCACAATTTTGATATTAGAGTGTCTGATTTTTAAGGGTGTGCTCTTGTCGTCTTTCAGAACAAAATACAACAAAAATAAAAAATAAAGTTTTACAAATTACAAAAAGATCTCAAGTACTCACTACTCAATAAAGATCTCAATTTGTGCGAGTTTTACTTTGATTTCTTGATTTCAAAAATGGCCTGTCTGTTTTTGTTATAATTTCTGAGCACTGCAGGATTACGGGGATTAAATTCAGGGATTACAAAATTCATATTCAGTTAAAAACACAAAAAGCCCCGGTTGGGCATGAATAAAACAAAGTTTGTGTGCCTTTGTACTTACTTAAAAAGAAATCCACTTAAACGTATTAACAAAAAAAGTTAACAAAAAAAGGATTTGCCTAAACCGGAGTCTGCCATAAGGGTGCTCAAGTTAAGATGTCTCAACGAGTCAGTACAAGAAACTTGAGTTTCTAAAAGGTTTGTGAGTATGAGGGAGCTTTATGTAAATTTCACAACAATTTACAGTACAACAATTCAGGAAGGAAACGTCTTTTAGAAAAAGAAAAATCAAATTAATACTAAAAGATGCTAGGTCTGATTTTTGGCCGCTTGACCGTTAAGCTTTCATTTAAGGTATTACACACACAAATCTGGCAATGCCAAGTGGTAATTTTAAATAAAAACTAAAACCAAATAATTTTTTGGGATCCCAACATTATCTCACGTCCATCAGCCATACAAATTTGTATTTTGTGCATTATCCGTGGCAATAATATGCAAAAGTTTATGTACGTTTTTTTGTTTTCAAACAGATCAATCGTCAAAATGTTGTTTTAAGAGAAAAAGTTCCACAACAAAAAACAGTTTTTCTGCAACAATTGGGCAGTGCAACTTACCTGTAGTTCAAAGTTTAAATGAATTTGTTGAAGCACTTCTAGGAACGTGCAGCCAAGGTAAAACCGCTTCTAGCAAATATCAGACATTTATGACCTCGGGTTTACAATTTGAGACATTCACTTCAACAAACTTGTCTGATCAAATTATATTAGCTACAGTCATTGCATTTTCTTTATTGAATAAAAGTGAACAATCTGTGTTGAAATTAACAGGTGTAAAAGTCAACGTGGCTTTAATTTTATTGTGGAACTCTGAAATACAACAGCTGGGTGTTTTCTCCAAAAAGATGGTACTCTGACCAAGTGTGAATTGAATTATATTCGGGACAGCAGTTCTTAAGTTCAGGGGTGTTGGTTCATATTCATTGACTGTTTGCGTAAGAAAGGCGCTAGCCATGCGAAGTTATCCTAACAGACTGCGACTTCAAAAGTACTCTAAAAAGGCTAGATTTTTTAAGTTGAATGTTTTGATAGGCCAGGGGGTGACAAATACAGAGTGTGAATGCAGTCCTTTCACGAGGCCAGCGGGGATTTTGGGGTGCTCAACCCAGGTCTCTATTTATGGGTTTATTTACTCCTTATTCAAACCCAGCCTTAGCCTTCCATTCAGGTGTCAACCCCTGTGTTTAGACAGCATTTCAATTTGGTGCAGGCTTCCCGATGCTTAAGCCGCAGAGTATTTCTTTCTCCTTCATCAAATTCTCTGATTTCAGTGGTTTCATTTTTTTTTTGTATCGATTGTGCGGTTTTTGAATTTTCAGTTAAATTGCATACTGGGCAGTTGGTGAGATTAAGAAACAATGATTTTTGTGACTGAATTGGGGGATTGACTAAATCTGACCCGAATACATTTGAATGCAATTTTATGAAAGAGGGCATTTGCCAATTGACTGGTGAACTGCAGTTTATAGTACCTGAGATGTGCATCGTAAGGTCAGAATATTAAGAAACTGAGAAACTCATTCATAGGGCCTATTGGTTTAAAATTCTGAACGGGGTTTGAGTAACAATACATGGGTTGTGGCTGATGGGGGTGGGGTGGGGGTGGGCTTATAGTTGTGAGAGTCCTCACCCTTGATTCTTTCGTTGGTCGTAGACCAAGAACTACAGTATGTGATAATCGTTTCATAACCCTTGATCTTGCTCAGTCGTAGACCGGAGGTATAACTAGTAAAGGGTGACCAAGAGCCAGGACCAGATGATTAGTATTACTGCAACTGCAGCTAGGTGGGGGACCCTTATTCCTACCTAGAACTACGTGGTTTGTTCCGCTGTCGTCAAGCGGATGATTAGTATTACTGCAACTGCAGCTAGGTGGGGGACCCTTACTCCTACCTAGAACTACGTGGTTTGTTCCGCTGTCGTCAAGCGGATGATTAGTATTACTGCAACTGCAGCTAGGTGGGGGACCCTTTCTCCTACCTAGAACTATGTGGTTTGTTCCGCTGTCGTCAAGCGGAATGAACCGCATGCCGGTTCTAGGAGGGGACCCGCATCATTTTGAAATTATGATTTGAGTGGAACCGCCTTCGCTTACAAAACCAAATAACGCTCAATTTGAGTCTCAACACTTACTGTTCATTGACAATGACATTGACACTGACACATAGACCAAGGACTTTGGTAAGACTTAAACCATGGAGGTAGAAATAGCACTAATGACTATGTTTGTTAACCATTGCAAAAGCACGCAAAACAGCAAACAAAACACAATTGTAAAATTAAAGTAGCGACAAATAATTCCTTTATTTATTTATTTATAAAATTTGTTTTTTTCTTGCTCAGCTCACTTAAAATTCTCAGCATGGCAGCACAAGAACACATTTATCTTTTGCTAAACAATGACAAGTGAACGGCCTGCAGCAACAGACAAACTTACATGGCAAAAAGCATCGAATTTCGGCCTCCCCCTCTCTCACCAGTGCCACAAAAGCCGCCCGTAAGGACGCCTGGGGCCCACGGTCACTACACTACTGCCTGGCCAGCTAACCCAAGAAGAAATCTGGTTTTCTTGGTCTTTTCGAATTCGGCTTCATCTCAACATTTAAGTTATTAACTTCAAAGAAGACATTTTCGAAAAGAAGAGCTGGCATGCTTTCTCGAAACAAAACAAAACAACATAATGCAATAAAAAGGTACTTACATTCACTTTTCACAGCCCTGAAGATTCCATCGAATTCTGGGCGGGATGTATTCCAAGATTTGTAGGACCAATTTTTCTTCCGACCTCACGAAACCTTTACGTCAAAACCATGCGTACAGTGGAAGATGTGGTCGTCCGCATAAATGCGCTAATTAACTTACAACGTAAATGTCGTACATGCCATAATCGTCCCAGCTAGTCAGCCGTACACACACACCATAAACAACCAGCAGGATATTTTACGGTCGATTCTAGCTCAACAATAGGGGTCATCACAATTTTAAACATTCGAAATCACATCTGTAATGTACAAAATTCATTATTTAGTTTCATAAATTAAATATAAATTTAAATATAAATTTATAAATATTGCATTAAAAATATTTACGTTTCAAAAATAAACTTTCCAGAATTACTTTGATACTACCAATCCCGGTTTTATCTTAAACTACACCCCCATTATTTTTAAATTAATGGAACGGTCTGTTGCGCTCGCAGCTCTAGCTTCTGAAGTTTTACGATGGCAGTAAACTTTTCATGAATAATTTGTTTTCTTCTGGACAGTAGTTAGACAATGTTATTACTCTTTCCTGGTAAGGTTTTCACTCTACATGAGTTTCCATTAAATATCTGTTACAGCATCAGTCAGACCATAGACTTAGAGTTCCTTGCTCTAGTCTATGGTCAGACGACGCGAATGAGCCGCAGTCAAAGACAAGGACCCCAAGAGGGCGCTGTCACCATTTGTCAATTGATCTCCTCCCACATTGACAGCCAACAACAATCTGAGCAGATGTATGGGGCCAATTTAATGTACTCCCACTTTGTTTTAGAGTTTAGAAATCAGAAATAAATTTAAGATCAGATACCAAAATTGGCAGCAAGATGAATAATTCCTGTTTATTTCTTCCATATTTACAATGAATTAAATAAAACTTTGAATAGAAAACCTACAGTCAACCCAATTGAAAAACATGTTATCCAAACACATACTATTTACAGAGTTTTGCTAAATGCATTGTAAAGATTCTTTTCCTAAAGTTGATATTAAGCCACACATTAGAAGCAAATCACTTTTATCACACTGCCACAATCTTTGATATGCTCCATTTCTGCAACAGCAATCATCAATTTTGACTTTAAAAAGGATGTCAGAATTTTGGCTTTAGAGCCTCGTTCAATTACATTGATTCAGAAAGATAAATGATTTTGTTTTTAAATTTTCAAAGTACATTTGCCCATTCCCAAACACAAAAAAGGAAGCTTGTTAAAACATTTTATTTATAAAACCCTGTCGAAGACCTGAACACTGAAGGATATTTTAAAGAAACTTCGTAAGTTTTCAATCCCCTTAATTTTGGTTAAATTCTTCGATTCAATTGAATCCATGTTTATTTGTTGTACATGTTTCATTAAGAACTTCAAAGTATCAACTATTCGTTCTACTGGTACTGAACAAATGTTAGCTGAGACCCATCTAAGACTAGATGATTCACCTAGCCTAGGGTCGGAAATACATGTGTCCATCATGCAGTGTGCGTAATGTGTAGTCGGCAATGCGTAACAATGTGTAAAAATGCCAAGCAACAAACATAATTTTAAGTACCCATTTTGCGTACTGGGTTATCCGTAACAAATGTGCACTGCTTTGGCATGCATTTTCGTTCTAAAGGAATGCACACTAAACATGAAGAACACAGGGATTTCTGGCCTTAGGAGTAAAATAATAAATAAACCACAATTTTCTACAACCCTTGCATTTTATTGAATTATTTTAACTTATGGCCTTTGAAATCGTCTACACTGGCTCTGGCTTTGTCGGCCATCTTGAAACTTTCAATAAAGGACTTTATAATGGCTGATGAAGCCATAGCCACATCCAAAACCAAGGTTTTGAATAAGATTCAGGTATGGATCAAATCTGCAACTGACATGAGAGGGCGCTGTAACAACAACCTCAACAGGAAACAAATAACAATAACAACAAAGTTTACTTAATTTCTAAATTTACAATAAGCTCTTTTTTCTCTTCATACCCTTGGGGTTAAATGTTATTGTTACAGCACTCCAACATAGTCATGCATTATAGCGCTTTTTGTACACAAAACAGCTTATTTACATGTTTATTATGTACAAAATATAAACAAGATGAGTCTGTAAACAGACAACTACTGAAAGCCATCTACCTGAACATATTTCACTAACTGAATCAACGGATCATTTTTGTTTCTGGAAGTTGTAAGACAAAAATTTTACCTTTGTTGTTAAAATATGATATGCTACAGGCAATAGGAGACCTTGGGCTGATGGGCAGCAGCATAGAAACTAGGTAATTTACCATTGTCTACTTATTCTAGGCATGCGCATATTTCCGAGAACCCTAGATTGACCTGGGGCAAATTTCATAGCGCAAGAAAATTATGCGGCCAGCTTGCGCAACCACCATGGATTTGCATTGTTACGTCATTCATTTTCATATGTTAAGCATCGGAAGGTTAGCATGCCTTGTGTGCTTACAGTTATCAGCGCTATATGGAAACTCTCACAGGAATCTCAGCCGTTACCATTCTCAATGGTGCTTTTCCTGTTAATTTCACATTCACAAAAATACACTAAGGGAGGTAGTGTATCAGTTACAGTATACAACAATCAATTAGTACGAGTAACACTGACGCAACGACACAAAACCTTTTCTTGCAAGTAAATTTGTTCAACTCTTTCTTTCTGAAACATTCAGGCATGATATTTGGCCCATTAAATTTTTTTTTTGAGAAATGTCATTAAGTACAATGGCTGACATACATGTACATAAAATTATGCTTTTATAGAACTTGCAAGCTATTTTTTAATAACAATTTTGCAGAATTTTCCTAAGAAAAAAGAAAAACGAAAATCAAATTAAAGTAGAAAAAATATCATGCCTAAACATTCATGCAAATAAATTCCTTTGCGCGGACGTCAGGTGCAGCTATATTGTCTCCCTGTGGACTGCCACTTTGAGAGTCAAACTGCATGTAAAGATATAGTGCATGTCAAACTGCCCATACATTGTCTACAATGATTACAACACGGTAACACAGAAAAATCTGGCTCTAAAAGAGGCAAGCAAGATTTTATTGTCTGATGGCGTCCGGTGAATGGGCTCAATGAGGGACTTTGGAACACTAGGTGGCAGCAGACTTACTTAAATTTCCATTGTTTACGTAATTCTGAGCAGGCGCACATTACCGGGAACAATGGATTTACCTGGTAAGTCTGCTGCCACCTAGTGTCCAAAAAAAGTCCCAAAATTGTTGCACTACATCAGCTATTGCAAGTGTCCACGATTTCACCGACAGTTTCCCTTAATTGCATCTGGCAGAAACGCAACCTCAATACCAATTCATGAATTCTAGACAATAAACATACATATATAATAGTTCTGGGTATAAAACTCCTATGCTAATTCTTGAAAAAACTGGAATGTCCTTGTTTAAAGGCACATGTGATACTGTGTTCCTTCTTCCACTTTTATACTTTTATATCACAAGAGGGCGGTATACTAAGCACTGCTGTTCATTGCACCAATGCAGACAACGACATATGATGTGGGACAAAGATGACACTGCCACAGGCTGTAATTTTATCTTTTGCTTTGTTATATAAGTATTGATTCATTGTCCATGACATGGGACGTACGTTTTGTCAACTAGAATGAGTAGTACACTGTAAAGAACCCAAAATACTTTTCGCTGAAAAGTAAAATAATATCGTTGAGTTCCTGATTAGCATAGCAAGTAACCTTGTTTACAGGCTTCCTCTGGCTTCTGTGCTACAGTGATTAAGTTCACTTTTGAGGCTTCCTCGGTTTCATTAACAGAAATTTATAGGAAAAACATTTGTCATTGAGGTTTCGGTTATGAAATAAATAGTTTGAAAATGAAAGAAAGTTGTTAAATATATATTTAGATAAATTGGAGAGTATACTTAGTAACTGTTTTTTTTTTTTTACATGAGCTCCAATAATTAGGTACTGTATAAACACTACAAATAATAACATGAATGCATTGCATTTTTTTCCTTTTCCTTTTGTTAGAGTGTACAAAATTTGACAACATTATTTAAAAAGATTTTATTTTCAACAAAGCATTTTTCCTAACAGCTGTCCAGGTCAATGGATATGTGGAAATGATTCTGACCTTTACACTATTATGACATCTTAGTATTTATTATTATTTCACAAACCGAGTTCTTAATCAAACGTATGGAAAAATGCCTTATAACTTTCCCCGCTCCTATAGTACCAGCTGCAAGTAATTCCCAAGCCCTGCAGGTAAACCGGGGGGATTTCTGAGTACATGCTGGGGATCTCCGCAAAATACCCAGCGAGTGTATAGGGATCCATGTATCAAAGTAACATGCCAGGTAAAGAAGGCTTGTGGAGCCACGCTGGTACTCCACACAATCTGTCTGTTCCAAATCAACAAAATGCAACAATTTCTTAAAAACAAGAAAACCAAAAAACAACAACCCTCATCAATAACTGCTAAGCACCGTTTTCAAACTAAGCAGGGAAATAGTATTGACCCTTGTCCATTTAGAATAGACTTCTTTTTACAAGGGCTGAGTATCATACCTGCAGATGCAACAGAACCGATTCACCAGCGGATAGAAAACAAAAAATTAAAAAACTTAAGCAAAACTTTTGTTGAAGCTCAGCTTGGCGTTGTCCCCTCTCCGTTCCTCTTCTTGAATGGTGAGTTCGGTCTGGGTGTATATCTAGGCTCATTGGAGGTTGCATAAGAGCTTCCGATCTTGGTGGTAGGTGAGAAGGAGGCAAAGTAGTCAGCGGCGAACGCGACAACATCTTCAGGCTTGCGTAGGAGAAGGAACTGGAGGAAGTCTGCCAAGAGGGCTTTCAGTTCTGGATGGTGTCTCATGTAAGTTGCATGGTCACCTTTCAACTCCTCCTGAAGACGGGGAACAAGAAAACAAAATCAGAGCAGATCATCAAACTGTCATCTGTGTAGGTGATATTGGAAGCTTTGAGTGGTAAGGATAGCAGAAACTAACTATTATTAGTAAAATTGCGGGTACAACCATGTGTAAATCTCTTTTGAGAGGAGTGTTGGTTCTGATACGAGCTGTTGGTCTTGGTGTTTCTTTTCAGAGCCAACACTCCTCCAAAAAGAGATTTATACATGGTTGTACCCCACAAGTTTACTACACTAGTAATAATTACTTTCTACTGTCACCTGTGTGCTGATAAAATCTCTCACAGAGTGTTTATACGTTCGTGCTCTTTGAATATGAAAAACCTACAAGCTATAATCTGACCCAGAGATTAAAGTTTATACCATTGTTATAGTCAAACTTGCCATACACTAAGAGTTATGACGAAGCTTTCAAATCAGGCCTGGAATTACATGAAGGTCACAGAGGTCATGACCTCTTTTACCCAGGGGTTGGCCTTGATGCCCCTTCAAAAGTTTCCCATAAACTTTAAGATTCTCAAGTGGAAGTGCCCTTTGCAAAATGAAAATGGCCTTGCCCTCCAAAAGATGAAATTCCAGTCCTGATTAAAATCAACCGTGGTAAACTTATTAAAAACAGCTCAACAAAGTTACGCTACACGTCAGGATATACACAAGCCAAACAGCAAGAAAATATGTTGGCTGTTAGCAAATACCAAACTGGGAGACTTTTAGGGGCGTTGTAGACAGCAGACTTACCGGTATAATCCATTGCTCTTAGATGTGTACCCATGCTCAGAGTTATGAAACAATGGAAAACTACCTTGTCTGTCTGCTGCCACCTAGAGTCCAAAAGTTCCCATGCACCTTAAATGCATTGACATCATTATGCCACCAACAATGATAAAACAATGAAAAATGCACATCTATGTAGATGACAACTCAAATGACATCCTACGCATAAGGTCTATTAACCACAGGAGGATTTGACTGGAGAAAATATTGCAACTTTCACAAACTGTTTATCTAGCAAGCAAGGTACTCTATCATTGTGTCAATGCAAAAACATGGTATTTAGATTTTGCCAAAATGTAGTATCTCGCACGAAAAAAGCTCTCAAAATAATCCAGTACACTTCCCGTTAAGAGGGATTGCACCACAGCACCTTGTAAATCATTACATGGTGCTATGTAAATAAAAGAGTCTTATAATTTGAACATAGCTCTGCATACCTTGTAGATAAAATCATGAATACTTTGAGGCGCCCTAGGGTGTGATAAAGCGCAAATAAGAACTAGATATTATTATTATTTACATGGAGCAAATAGTGTACTTCATAACCCAAATAAATATTCACCATTCCAATGAAAGAATGACATTGTTAAACACCCCAAATCTCTCAAAATCCCTCAACATCTGCACACAATTAACAGGCAATTAATAATGAGAAAATGTGATTAAAAAAAGTTAGCAATCCCTTTGTAGGGTTACGATAATGCCCTTCAAAGTTTTCAAGCAGGAGAGTACAAGAAATGATGACGATGATTTCCCCAACAGCCACCGCAGTAAGTACTGTTTAGAAGCTTTGCATGGTGTGGATGACAAGAAGCAATTACAACTAGTAAATTTGCAGGTACAACTACATTTGGGAGTGTTGGCTCTGAAAAGACTGCAGTGGTTTCACCTTTTCGAACAGTACACTCTACTCTTTTCAGAACCAACACTCCTCCAAAAAGAGATTTACACATGGTTGTAACCGCAGTTTACTAATAAGTTCATTGCTTTCATCCGCAGTGTTTCAGAATTCACCTGTACCTTACTCAGAGGGCTGTGGGCTCTTAGAGTTCCCCTAAAAATGCCAAGAAAAGGATTCTTAAAACTTGACAGACAAGAGTCCCAGGAGAACAACATTTGAAGTCTTCTTAAATAATGTGTAAATCCTCATCTTGAGTCCATTTAGCTTTGACCCTTCCCTAAAACTTGAGTTTCCCTAAAATTGCCAAGGAAAATATTCTTGAACTTTACAGACAAGAGTCCCAGGAGAACAACGGTTGAAGTCCTCATTAAGATATGTGTAAATCTTAATCCTGCATCCATTTAGCTTAGACCCTGCCCCTTAGACTTGTTTCCCTAAAATTACCAAGAAAAATATTCTTGAAATTAACAGACAAGAGTCCCATCCCAGGAGAACAATGTTTAAAGTCCTCATTAAGATATGTGTAAATCTTAATCCTGAATCCATTAAGCCTAGACCCTCCCCCTTAGACTTAAGTTTCCCCCAAAATGCCAAGAAACAAGAACTTGACAGACCAGAGTCCCGGAGATCTACGTTTCACCACTCCACGTTGGATGACATGTATACACGCAAATTGTTCTGCAAATAATACCGTGCAGAGGCACAAACAATATTTTGGAATACCAACACCAACGTGAAGTGGTTTATCATCTCAGATATACACTGTATGTAGAACTGAATCCTGAGTCAATTTAGCACAGAGCCTCCCCATGGTCTCAAGAATTCTTCAGCGTGTGCTAAAAGAACCAAACCTATAAACCTAGAATAAATTAGATACCATTTTGTTATTAACTTTCTTAACTTAACCAAGTGCCGTAGAACAGAAAACTAGAACAATCAAGTCATGCAAATGCTTGCTCGCATGCTTGCTTGCTTGCTTGATTGATTGATTGATTGATGGATTGATTGAATGAATGATTGATAAATTTGACCCTAATCACTTTGACTTTTGAACACTATGCATGGTCATACATGCACTTGGCCACAGCCAAAGTAAGGATTCGGATGACTTAATAATAAATAATATAATAATAAAGAATATTTATAGGGCGCCAAAATCCACCAAAATGAGGTGCTCAAGGCGCACAAGAGGGGAAAACCACACACAGACTTGGGATGGTAAACCTAACAGAGCTAATGTCACTTGCCAAACAGTAAAACTTCAAATTCTCTCAACAACAAATAAACAATCCTAAAACTTCCAAAGTAAGTCGAGCCATACCTTTCTATCCAGAAACTTAGAATACAGCTGCATATCTTCCTCCCAGTTTAATGGTTTGCGAGGTACATCATTGGGCTGACCCTTCTCGTCTACCGGGACGACGGCTGGTAACTGGAGTAGCCTCATGGTGACAGGTGATCCCACTTGGACTCTACTCGTCAGATGCCTGATGAAACGTGGTAAATGGTTGAAAGGAATTAAGGTGGTGTTTACTTTAAAAGCAGGGTACACTTTTGGTAACTACTCTACAAATAAATGAATGTAAACACTTACACTGAGGAGGTATTGATAGTATGAAACATTGTGAGAAACGTCTCCCATTGAAGTAGTTTAGTTTTAGAGAAAGAGGTAGTTTTTCACCCTCAAAATTTTAATCTGAGAAAGGCTTTGGGCATGAAGCCTTTCTCAGGCATCTGAAAGCACACAATTTTATGCAACAAGGGTGTTTTTCTTTCAACTCCAATGACTGATTGAGCCCAAATTTTCACAGGTTTGTTAACAGTTATTTTATGCATAGATGTTGGGATACACCTAGTAAAGATACTGGTCTGTGACAGCTACCTAAAGTACCTTGCCTTTCAGTTGTGCTTATAAATGACTCGGTATGAAAATGTCTGCATCTTGTGGTGTGTCTCAAACTATAGACTGTTGTCAAATGAATCAGGGCAAGATTTTGCAAGAGACGGTGAACACCCATACACACAATTTTTAATTGAATGTGTTTGGCACAATGGTACCAGAGTTTATTTATCTGGAGGTTGCTTTACAAAAGCTTGCACCGAATCAATTGACGAAGCAACTGTCTCTATAGTCTGAGGAATTCAAATTGAAGCGGTAACTTATGACTAAGCAAGTCATTGTACAAGACTTTATTCAAATCTAACTCACTATCGGCTGATTGGATTTTAGTTTATTAAATCTAACTAAGGAACTGGGTACATTTACAAAGGTCAACTGACATTGTTTGTTCAAGGTTTGTGATAGTTTAAAATGTTGCTTACTATTGTAAAGGGTAGTGAGGAATCAATGACTCATAAAGCCTGGTTCATCCTTCACGCGAAAGCAAATGCAAAGCGAGATACCTGACGCAAATAATCAAGTACACACTGTTTTCCAATTGTGATGCAAGGAAATTCGTTTCACTTTCGCAAATCGCGTGAATTATGAACCAGGCATTATGCGCTTTACAAGTGCTGTTTATTATTGTCAAGAGCAAAACCAAAAAGTGTATTTTTTCAATATCTCAACGAACCTATCGTTCAACTCCTGAAAAAAACATTTTGAAGCAAGAAAGGAAGTAAGCTCACCCATCCAATGAGAAATATGTTTGCCACGTGGTGGGCAGGTCTGAACTGGACTGAATTGTTCTCTCAATTCCTGTAACTGTGATCTCGTCCTCTCCTACCTTCTGAGGGCGCTGTTCAAGCGGTTTCTGGAAGACAATTTTTAAGATGAAAGTTATGTAAGCGCAGGTATAAGAATTGGTTAAAAACCGTTTTTAAAAATGTTAAGAGCATATCATGAATACACTTGCTAGATACTATTTATCTACGATATTATTATTATTATTATTTGTTTTCCCCTGAAAATTTGTTTGTTTGTTTGTGAGTGCATGTATTGTATGAAATTAAAGAAAAGTGCTTGCACTTAAAAAAAAGGGGGGCATATTTTGGGTAACTTCTATTGAAGAGAAGATGACCAAAAATTCAAGAGGAAAGTTTCTCTGAGATTTGGAAAGGTAAATATAATATTTTAAAAATAAAATGTCTTTTTTTTCCTTACGTATGTCGCACGGCAAAGGTTGGCTTCCGAGTCGAAGGACAAGAATTCCATGTTCTCAGGAATTCCTTTCTTGACCATTAATCGCTCAAGAATCAAATTGGAGCCTAGGAAAAAAGGCATCAAGATGTCGTTATTGATACAAATTAAAATCAGAAAACAAACCTTTGTTGGAATGTCTACAAGAATTTCAACGTCAAGTCTAAACCAGCAACTGAGCAAAAGAAAGTACATGATATACTGGTGTGACAGTTAATCGACAAAGGAAACCATGACCTGAAAAACTGTTTGCAGTAAAAAAAAAACAACAACAACAACAATTAAGGAAAACTGTATGTTTATAAAGAACACATTTTAAAGTTCAGGACGTAGTCATACCTTCAGAAATGAACCCTGCCATTGAATCCAGGCTGAATGATAAAGCAGTTCGCTGTACTTGCTGTGGAAAGATTAAAAACAAATATAAAAAAACAGTGAAACAGACACGAAAAATAACATCACAAAATGTGTTTAAACATTTAATGTCTTAATTTCCTTAATTTTTAAAACTGTTGTGGCATGATGTGTAGCTTTAATTACTGGCTGGTCCATTTTTGTGGTTTTATATTTTGAGTCATTTTTTGTAATGGTCTTTGATTATTTCCTCCTCTTGTTTTGTACTGTTTCAATTTGTACAAAGCTTTGGGGTCCAGTCATGGATGTAAGGAGCTTTATACATTTTTTTGAGGGGCGTTGAATTTCTATTGCCGACAAAAATGTAGTTCTGACACATTGAGAGTGTAAAATATATTTGTTGTTTTTTCAAAACATTGTCCCTTCGACTACAATAAAATACTGGTACTTAGTCAGGCCCCTTTGGTATACTGATTACATTTGGCTCATTACTAGTAGATAGGGAACCCAACCAAGATGGCCACTATCAGTGACTATACTTACATCTCCTTGAGTGATGACTTTGGTGACGACATATTGCCCATCTTGTAATCTCAAAAACGTCTTCTTGTCTAAATGATTGTCTTCAAGCTATTGGAAATTAAAGTCAATAAATATTTGGGTTGATGGTAAAAGTGAAACAATTCATCGGTAAGCATTTATAATTAATAAAACAAATAAAAAATAAACAGGACAAGTAATCAAGAGTGGATTCAGGTGTGCGAGTCATCATCGACTGAAATGGCTGAAACCACGCTCCAAACTTCAAGAGGTAGGTGTTGAAATGATGGCATTTCCACCTTTCAGTAGCCCAGGTGCGATGGATTCCTATGAGCTTTTGGGAACAGTATCCTCAACACTAGAGAGGTGGAAAACAGCAGAATTTCTTCATACAGTATACAGGAAAAATAACAGCTACTTTTTTTCAGAAGGCAGACACAAAAAAAGTCTGAATTGTCAGATAAAAGACTGACATTTCTCAACCCTGAGTTTATTTATTACTTCTTTATTGTTTTACTTTGTTTGAAATCCTACTTTTGTAAATGTTCAAGTTAGCACAAGGGCCATTTTGTTGACTGGGGGCCTATATTAACTGGTACTCATGTTCAAAAACATGTGTTGGGTACCAGGCAATATCTGCCTCAAGTCAACAAATGGTCCTTGTGAGAACTTGGCCTCATTTGTCAAAACATGTGTCAAATGTTTACATACCTTCACATACTCATGATGCTGATGTTCCAATGTTTGCAGGTTTTTTGAAACATACGCTGTAAACGAAAAAAAAAAAAAAAATCAATCATTAATATCTGAATGTGATCCGTTACAACAGTGTACAATAAAACACTGCATTGATATTCTCACACTTTCAATGTTGACATCCAAGTGTTTATTGACCCAATCACTTCATAAAATTTGGTTGCGCCATTTTGGGAGTCAGTTTCTCTGTGAGATACCGCGTAGGGCGCTTTTGGGACATCGTGCTCGCTGTCAGACACGCATCGTATCTTTCATTGCAATTTGACTCCCAAATGGCAGACTATGGACACTGCAATAGCTGCATATGAGGTCAATTGCAAAAAGTCAATATGGAGCAGGGACAGCAGAAATATAACTATTGTTGTTATTATTAATATTATTATATGGTTCACATAAAGGTCAATCAATTGTTGTCATGATATACATTGTGTAAGTGCACAGATTCTGTGGGTCCATCGGACAAATATAATTTGACAAAATAAGGTTTTTTCAATGAATGAAATATAACTGTCAAAGTCCACTTTAGCGTACTTCCATATAATTAGCCTCCTTCTCTATACTGTAATTAAAATATATACAAAAAACCAACATATAAACAATAATCAATCACAGGAAAATGTTGAAGGATGCTGACATGTTTGAGTGGGCAGTAACAGCACCTTGAATTGTATTACATCTAGAGTAAATTCCAAGCTTAAGCTTAGCTGCTGTTCATATCCATGCTCTCAATATTAACATGTACTAAGTAGGTGTTTTAAAGGTCACTGTATAAAAGGCTGCTGTCAACTGCAAGCATCTGATGAATCCTATCAACTATGTGCAACCATTGCTACATTAGAGCATACATCGAACCATGAGTTCATACACCATCCACGGAGGAGATTTGAGGAATGTTGAAAATCCTGACAAGCAGCTTGCTGGCCTGGGTTCTCCCTTATTCTAGACTCAGACCCTCCCAGATGTTACAATTCAGGAGGTTTACTGACTCTGTACATCACCAAAACTACAAGTTTGGAAATGGTGTGGACTAATTTCCTTTGACCGTGGTGACTGCTTTACTTCTTTCAAGAAAATGTCAGGACTCAAGGTGTTTTGGAGAAAATCCTGAAATTCGGAACAATTCCAACAAACCACATGCCTGATCACCAATGATGTCCACGCAACTATACAAAGTGCCAGCACGTGAAGCACAGTTCATATTTCACACATCATGTGAAGTGGGAAAGCGAAGCACCACAATTGAAGCATCACAATTGGGAAAACAGCGCATACTGATTGTTTGCATCACTAATATTCGCATAAAGTATGAACCAGACTTGACACAAGTCATGAAGCATGGCCCTGGTGCGTTATGCAAGCATCTAGTGGTGTCCTCTAATAGCAGAACATACTAGTAACAAGACGTTCAAATGACTTTAAAAAATGGCTTTGCTGATACAAATCTAATGTTTCAATCTCAAGAGTCAAAGGCAGTTTGCCCTTAACTTTCTCAGTGACTGGCGAGCAGGACCAGTTAGATTGTCATTTCACTAGTACGTTAGCTTTTTAACTAGTCCATATTTCAAATGAACTGGTCAGACGGACCACTTGGAGTGAATTTTGACTGGTCCTCCAGTGTTTTAACTGGCACTTGGCCAGTGGACCTCTGTTAAGGGAGATCTCTGAAAGAACCCTCAATTCTCACAGTAGGAACTTCTGCAATAGCAATTAAACAGTGTCCAGGAGAGATTGCACTGGGGCATTAAGGTCATGACCTAGGCAAGAGAGGACATGGAATCTAATAATACTCAAAGCCTCATCATCTGTGGGTTGGAATGATGAAAATTATTCCAGCCCTCTATAACACATCAAGTGGTATTCTACACATTATGCACTATAGAAAGGTTGCAATATGACGTAAATTGGTCATCTTTATGGGCAATTTCGAACACACAGTCATGCCTTTTGCGAGAGAATGGCGTGCAGCACGGGCACATTTCACAAAACTCATTGCACAATTGGTTAGTAAACAGCGCGGCTGCGTTAATAATTTGAGCGCTTGATGCACCTGCAAGCCAAAATGCAATTTGCCCGTAAAGATAGCGTCTATTGGGAACTATCTATATGCACACAGTCATTTCTCTGCACAGTTGTGGCACCATACACAACCCTTTCAGTTGAATGGCTTTAAAAGATTGGTCAACTCACTGGAAAATTCTACCAAAAGTACAAGATATCAGTTGTCAAAGTACATACATTACATACCAGGCCTCTATGCCACAAGGAGTTAAGATTTGTCTTAACAGTAAGTCAATCTCAATTGCTAAGCAAAGTGTGATGTCACAACACAAATCACTATGGTGATATTGACAACTCATCTTGAGATGAATCTTCTACTTTGTGAAATCCAGCCGAGGTGTCTAAAATTGTATAAATTATCAGGATTTTGTTATCTTGAAAGGTATTTTCCGACAAATAAGAAATTTGACCACTAACAGTAACAGGTCCCATGAGCTATACATTTATAGTTGTTTTTTTTCTGCAGAAACATCATCCTCGTTATTTCTCTCTTTTGAATCTCTCTATAAACCTGACAAATCTAAATGAGATATTTTGTTATTAATGACAACTGAAACTTATTTATGAAACCATTTCAATTTCTCACTTAACATCGAGAACAAAGTAATGCCTCAAATGAAGCAGACATAAAAAGCTCTCTCAGCTCTGGAGTTTTCAATCATTTTTCCTGTCTTCCAGCATGCAACTTTGTAGTTGAAACAGAAGCGACAATCCACGACAACTCCCCATCGGGTGCAGAGGTCGACGGTCGGCTATTGAAACAAGATTGACCGATAACGATGGAACTCTACAGGCATGACAGACAATCTGGAACAGGCCTCTGTGCATCTTGATTCCCCCTTTCTTCTTCTTTTAATTAAAGTGAAGACTGAATATCGATTTCCAGTTATTTCTTTTGACCCACCCCCAACAATTTAGAAAAAAGTTTTACATTTCAAAAAATTGATTATTCTGAATGTCCCTAACTAAGGTGGTAGAAAGTGTGTGCCAATATTACATAAAAACACATGTAAATATCCTGTTTTTACCACATTACTAGACATTATACAATGAAACAGAAAACCGGAGCTCAAAAGATATCAGTGAAGTTTCTTTACATCTCAGAAAAAAACATTCAGACTTAATTTCATGATTTCTCACACACTTATAGAATTATTTTATTAAAACCCCCACAAATGTCAGTGTGTTGCCCCACAATGCCATAGGAATTGGAAAGCGTTATCTGAGACGGCGACAAAATTGATTTTCCGATAAGACTTCCTGGGAACCTGAAGTGCAGACAGTAAATTACAGACACTGTTTGGCTTTTTTTTTTAAAGATAATCTTCCTGATTAGCTTTTTTTCATTTCCTTATTATTAAAGAGGATATAAATATAAATTCTCAGCAGAAAAAACCAACTACAAAAAATACTTAAACATTTTTTTAAATGGTGAAATAAAACTTACATAAACTATGATAGGAGTAATTCTAATTATTTTCACCTCTTACAACAACAACAAAACACACACAAAAAATAAAATAAAATGTCTGTGGTTTAGGTTAAATTGATCCTCTAGTTTTTTGTATACAGACAAAACAAAATCACATGCCAATGCTGAATCGATTTGCAGTACGCAACAATTGAATTGGATGAGGGCGGACCATTTATGCGAGTGCCAAGATTATACAAAAACACATGTAAATATCCTGTCTTTACCACATTACTATACATTATACAATGAAACAGAATAACTGGAGCTCAAAAGATATCAGTGAAGTAAAATTACCAGTCTATAGCGCTTTCAAAAAGTCCTTATCCCGGATGCATGAATGTCTTGACAACATCTTGGCACCATCAATAGTTTGTCTTCTAAAAGGTCACCGTCTCAGGGGAGACTGGATGACATCAAGAAGTAAGCAACGCTGAGTTAAAGGACTTGTGCTTCTCAGAGAGTCACAGTAAATAATTTAGATTGAATTACAGCTTTGGAAGATGAGCTGAAGATATCAACACCCTTAGAGATTAAAGGCAGGAACCAAGGTACACTTTGGAAAAAAGTCTGACCAAATTTATTGAAGAAAACAAAAAGGTTGTCCAAATTGTTCACTTACACAGACCTGTTGGTTTTTGTAAGGTTCTTAGTTGAGGAAATTGCTATAAGGGAAATTAAGACATTTTTGTACATGTACTGTAATTTTTGAAGGTGTACCAAAGCAATGACCAGGGGCATAAAGGCACATACCTCCATGAGGTATCAGGCCTGTTTACAGACGGAAGTAACCGATGAAACCGGGTATCCAAAACTGTAAGGCTGTGTTTGAGTTAGCGGCTGATGCTTGATCGTCATGTGAACAAGTGTTGAAGCATAGGATAACCATAGAAACAACCTTAGCAACAGCCGCAACTACAGCAGTAGCCGCCAATTTGGCATGGCCTAAGTTCCAAAACAGTGTGTCAGGCCTGGTACTTCATGGGGGCAATGCAGGAAAATGTTTCCATGCCCCAAGCCATTGCCTGGGTGCTCCTTGAAATGCCCCTATAGAAATGTTTGATTTCTCTCATAGGAAAATATGTCTCGCCCTTACAAGAACAAAAAGTAGCTAAGCACAACAAAATTATGCTTAGCCAAAATACCATTCCACATGTACCATCTGTAACTGGTGTGCTGCTCATTTTTGCTCAGCAGAACATTTGTAAGCAATATTTTCCGCTTAAGCAGCTCTATGAAAGATAAGAGAAGAGAGGGATATATACTTCTAGCTTAAAGCAATACTTGTAGGTGATTCAGGCAGACATGATGTCTGTCTTGCAGAGGATATCAGTATAAAATATCAGTCTCCCTAAAAAAAACCACAACCCAAAACCCCCCAAAACCCACACAACAAAAACAAAATCAAAACAGAATTGATAACATCAGACATTCTGATCTGCTGGACATGTTATCATATTCAAGAGAACATTTTGAAGAAAATATTTGAAAAGTACACATTGTACACATCGCAAATGGATCACCAGATTTTTGATCTATTTTGTTGATGGAATGTGTGAAAAAACATGTGTGTCTGATGAAAATGTCTTTAAAAACAGTCAAATGAAAAAAAATAATAATAATAAAATGGGATGTGAAAAGTTCAGTCTATATGTTTTTACATATAATGTTTGAATGAAAATGAGAAAAACCTAACAATTAAAACTACACTTTTGAGAAGTCTGGTATTGTGTCATATATGACGACTACTCTGTTTATCTACACAGACTATTGCTCCAGATAGTTTAAGATCACTGGCTGACCATGCCAACACGCAGACATGCGAGGATTACTGCGTGTTGCACGTGAACATTCTTCAACCGCTCACATTAGATTGTTCTAGAAAAAAATTGACTCTGACATTTCTTAAAACTAAGTATCAAACTTAATAGTAGGGATCCAATGTGAACGTTTACGAAAACTCTATGGGTTGGATGTAGATGTACAGATCAATCCGTACATGCAAGTGCTGCACATTGCGCCACCATTACACAAAGACGCGGAAAATCACTGTCTCTTTTACTTTTTATGCGACTTACGTGTCTTGCCCAATGATTTATACAACTATTCCGACAGGACAGCATAAAAGAACACCGGAAATAAATATGAGCAACTAAAAAACATAAACTGAATCCTGAAAACGGCGCAGACAGTAGTTGAGGAAAAGTGTGACAGCCAGGGAAACTGCAGGTTGGGTTTAAAATGCATTACATCAGGAACGCTTTTGTTAGAAAGAATTTCAGTACTCACTTTCTGTAGCTGCAAATATTTCATAAGTATGTTCTACATCATTTTGTCATGCTGGCCTGCTAAGGACAATGTTGTGTAAATCGTTGAGGAAGGCACTGAATTCGCTTAAAAAGTCAAAGGACAACTACATTGTATTTTCCCATGTCCTTTTGTACAAAACCTTGCGCTGCCAGAACCCCAACAATGATGAAAGCACAGAGTGCAGCATTTGTGTGAATGGATTGGTCCATACAATTTTGCATTTTACAAATTTCAATCTGGTGACTCCATCAGGTGAGAGTGAACATGTCTCTGTCTGTCCCCAGACCCCAACTCTGAAAAATATTCCTACGGATTGGGAAAGTGAAAACTAAGTACCATAAGACCTTTCCTTTATGAATTTCTCATAATCTGATAAATAACTATATCATGCCCAGCAGCACTCCTTGAGATCTGTCAAGACAAAACTCTTCCCATGAAAAATCTTCTGGCAGAATTGACAAATCAACGGAGCTCAAAGGCACCTGGAAATCCTTTTCATGACTGCAAACCCTACCGTCCTCAACACTTGAAACTTAAACACCTCAGACACGGCAGCTCTTTTTACCTGTGACTGACGTTCCCATGGGCACGTTGTCCAGTGCCCCATGGCTATTGGCGTGGATGAGTAAACAGTCTTGTCCGCTATGTCTGGCTAACTCTACGCTGACAGAGAACTCTCCCAGCTCCTTGCCGGCATCTGACGTCGTCACTAGAGCGTCCGTGAAGAAGATGCTCTGCAGATCATCAGGAGCTGTCCGTTGTGAATCAGAAAATGAGAGAATATAAAAAACTTAGAATTTTTGTATAAGAATCTGTCACAGGTCAATTTTTGCAAAATAATCAACAGTCATCCTTTAGAAATGATGATAAGTGTCTTATTTACTTCTAATTTTACCTTAGAGATCCCTGAGTTAGAAACTGGTTTGTTTTTTTCAGAGGTGCAGAGACTTAATCCGTAAAATGAAAAGAAAAAAAAACGAAACAAGTTCTTAGACATGTTGAGAGAGAATTAAAAGATTGAGCAGAGCTCTCCCCAGGATTTTTCAAAACTTTGGGGCATTCTAGACTCAATTTTTGGAAGCACGCTAAATTGAAACCAGGTCCTCAAAATGATTGTTTACTCTGTGTTTATCTTTGGTTTTAAAAAGCTCTACCGTGCAATTTCTGGCATTTTTAATGGTTTTTTCTTGAGATTTTAGTAAATTTAATCTTAGATTCCACCCCCCCAAAAACAACATATTTTTTTGCGCAGACCAATTCCAACGTAGCAGTACGTAACTTGCGCATATCAACCAAATACGCTAGCTTGTCCATGGGGAGAACCCTGTATAGTTTTTTTTTTTTTTTTACACAAAAGGTAACTTAGTGGTCGCTCTTATTATATCCAAAAACAACCGTAGCACATTATTTGATTATGTTCATGAATACAAATTGTCTAGGTATTTTTCAAGCTCTCTTGATCACTCTGTCTTCCTCTCGTTTCCTACAAGACGTTACAGTCTTGTCCGCTATGAAAAGAAAAAACCACCCATCCTCCTATTACATCCATACAACCTGCATTTTGTTTCACTGTACATGTACTTTTTTTATGGGCGAGGATAGGCTGGAGAAAGGGCTTTCCACTGCAGTGAAACATAAGTGTTGAGTTGAGTGCATTAGTGGCAGAAACATTGTAAATCATGCATGCGCTACGAGACAAGGAGAGTACATTGCTTGAGATATTGGTGCCCCCCCCACCCCCGGCACAAAGTAGAAATGAGGCTAAATATCTACAATAAATATTCATTTATTAATAATAATAATAATCTAAAACATAGCACTAAGTCCACTGAATCAATACTCAAGGAACTTTAAAATAAAAAAACCCACCCAAACCCCCTCAAAAACCCAAAATTTTTACAATAATTAAAAGCATTGAATGCTAAGGTCAAACCAAACCTCATAATGAATGATAAGACCATTATAAAATATACCTACAGTATACAATGATTATAAAAGTGATAAAGAAGTAAACCTAATCTAAAAATATAATTTCAATATTTGTAACACGGTTGCCTTTGGCGGCATTGAAATCAAAACACACCAACTGTATAGAAGGGTATCAGATTTAAATCACGTACTCCTTTCAAAATATAAGCATTCAACACAACAACAGACAGCAGTGCTTTGACTTTATTCATTATTCCAAAACAACCCTTCAGCCATTTTAGTCTGATGGAACTGCCCCAGAGTATGATGATTCAATTTGTTTATATCAGTAATGGTTTCCCTATGTTCGTCAACGAGGGACTGGTTCAATCCAATCAATACCAAGTAAATCACCGACGATGAAGTTCCTAAGACGATAGAATCGTCTCTCTCTCTCTCTCTTAGGGAGGGAGAGAGAACCATCTCCGAGGGTAAGATTGTTGTGGTAAGAATAGGGCAGGTGTGATCATTCAGGCATCATAAACAAGGCTTCGGTTAAATGTCCGCTCGAGATTTGATAAATTTTTTTTTCTTAGGGTGGAATACATTTAAATGTCTTCATTTACTTCCAAATGAGATTAAAAGCAGTCTCTGCGTATGTGGACAAGTATTGCTATCTTTTTGTTTTTGACTTTTAAGAGACAAAAGCGGCTGCAAGCGGCTTTTACAAAAATGCTTCCACTCGACAAAAACTGTCAAAGTAAAGGTCATGTCCCAAGGACTCCAATGCTGATACAGAATTAAAAAACAAAACCATATATTTATATTTGTTTTATTCTTCCTCCAGACATTCTTCCTATAGAATTAAAATGTGATTAGCACAGAAAAAAATCACATAGTGAAAACAGGTTAAAAAATCAACCAAATCTGCCATGTCTGGGGTACATGGTGAATGGTGACATTTTTTCCCCATAAATTATAAGGATTTTCATTTCATTTCAGAATCAAACTACACACACATTGAATTGAGCACTGAAAATTGGTGCTTAGCACAGTTACTAAATGTGGAATAAAAACCATTTTATTTTACCTGTTAACCTGTTTTCACTATGTGATTTTTTCTGTGCTAAGCACATTTTAATTCAATACAAAATTGTGTCTCTGTTATAAAATGCGTGCATCTAGAGCATGCGTCATTTACCATACAAGTCGGTCTTGCTCTTCTCTAATCGAATCAGACTCTATTTGGGTATTTTAGATCGAGCAAATTGGTTTAGGCAAGGCACCAACTTGAATTTGGTTCGCAAGAGGGTATGGATCGATTCAATGGACTGGGAGAACGACGGCGGGACTAAATGACACTGTATGCACAGGTGGTGGAATGGAGGAGGCAAGAGGCAGATGGTGTAGAGGACGAGTGCTGTATCAGCCACCCCCATTGCATCATGGGAACAGAGGAAATGAAATGAAGGTAATTTTACACGTGTAGGAAGACATCAGAACAAGGTTGTTAGATCATGGAGGACGGATGGTTTGGTATACATGTAGACAGACTGAAGCTGGATCAACATTAATATCAAGATTTGGCCTCGGAGTTGACGCGGGGTTCTTCTTTTCAATAAATAAGAAATTGGATGAAAATAGTTGTATTAAATGGCAATCTTAGGATGATGAAAAATGCAGTGTGTTGGCAAATATTTTTTAAAAGAAACTTTTACAATTAAAGATACCGGGAGTGGAAGTCTTGTTTAAATTCTTAATTTAAGAACAAATGATATTAGCTCTAAGATTAACAACTTCATTATCTTGCAATCTTTTAAGTTGTTCTTAGATGTGGGTTAAATTGTGTTTTAAAATGTTCCTTAACAGTGACATCTTCTACCATATGAGTTCATTGCATGTGTGTCTAGTATTGTGGCACTTTTGCAATAAACCGAGTGACTGAAATTTTAATTTCCACTGACAAGGAGGAAATGCAGCCTTGGGGTAAATGCCTTCCAATTTGTAAACTGTCCATGAGAATTAATATCACAGGCACTTGAATCTTCCAGATGCGAACTCAGAAACGATAATGTTACGCAAAGGCCAAGATTACGTGCACATCAGAGGATTTGATTATTTTTCCTGAAGAATGATGAAAATTATCTGGATGATTCTCTACTGACTCATTAAATGTATGTAAATTAAATAACAGATGCCAAGGCTGGCTTGACACTTCACAGAGGCAAAGAAGGCACTTGCCTCCATGCCCCAAGTCAATGCCTTTGTGTCATTTGAAATGTTCCAGTAGAAAGTGAAATTTTCCTCATTTACTGAGGAAAAACTGTCTTGCCCTCACAAAAAGAAAGTACAAGGCCCACTAATAATAAGCCATGTCCGAATTGTGTGGATGAGGCTGTAGCTGTTGCTAAGGGTGACCTATGCTTTCAGTGCATGTTGACATTGTGATCTAGCCGTAGCCATAGCTGTAGCCGACAATTCGGTCACAGCAAATATACTGGAGAACCTTCTAAAGAAATCCCATGGTGCATATTCCGCAATCGTTACATTTCTGATGTTTGTGTAAGTTCTGTTGATGTACCATGCCTTATGTTGTTTTCTTTTTTTATTGCTGCACCTGACAGTGATAAATCTCAAGACGCTGGATTGACACAGCTGATATTTTCACACAGTATTTTAGAGTGGGCGAATTTTGAAATGTTTGCACATATTGCAGCGACTGTTTACCAAGTTTCATATAGGGTGAAAAACCTTCTGAAGCAACTAAACATACTTGAGCTTGCAATCTCCAAAATGTAAAGTGTGACCAAATGGTTTAATGGCCGTACATAATGTCTTTACTGGAAACAAATTCCCAAGACTGCAAAACCATGTTATCTTCAATTAAAACTTATGGCATAAAAATTCATGGGCAATGTATCACAAAAAGGGAATAACAGATTGGCGACCAGGTCTTAAATGGCTGTTAAAAACTAGCAGGGTCGTGGCCATGTGATAAAGGACCTGGCCGAAGACGAGGTCCTTTATCTCATGGCCCTGGCCCTGCAGAGTTTTAAACGGCAGTTTCAGACTGAGTCACCACTCTTTTATTCCCATTCACATAACTTTTTTTTTTAAACATCCAAAAACCTTTAAAACATGAGAACAAATCTAACAGTTTAGTCTCAGCTCGCCTCGAATCATCCCTGCACTGAATTTCTATCCTTGTTGAGCGCTAAGTAGCTCCTCGCGCAAGTTTGGCACACAAGTTTCAATTTGGCACACTTGATAAAGATCCCCAAAGGTGAAATACCCCCAAATTGGGCAGTGAAATTTACACGCTCCATGCAATCATCTGGCAGCGCCCTCTTTTGACTCAAATTCTTCAGGCCATATCGAAACACTCCTCACCAAGTATCGCATGGTTAAATATGCCCATGAAATGTCCTCTTGGCCAATCACAACGAATCTTACTTTAAAAAAAGTCTACAATAAACTGTAACAATTTGGGAGCACAGGAGTGGACTCGGCAAGCCAAGAGTGCACAAGTAAACATCATTCTGTATACATTGTACAATGTAGGCCTACAATGTTAGCGTAATTACACGCATAACTTGTGTTGGACACCATCTCCACAAACTGTACGCATTGCTCACACCATAACTTATACATGTACACTCAGTAATTATCAAACGCCATTAGCAAATTAGTTCCGGACACATGTTTGCAAATTATGGAAATGGAAAAGGAAAATGGTCATCAGTCTGTAACAACACTTAACACGCTTCCAGGCATGGGCGTAATTTATGCAGATTGGGGTTAACAAACTCTAGGATTAGGAATGCAAATTAGATTTGCATTCCATTGTATGTGCAATGAGTACATACTACGTAAAGTGTTCACTTAATGCAATACAGTGTGCATGAATTGTCTACTCATCTAATATTTTTATGTCCAATTGAACTTGCAGGAAAAGCATGAAAACACCAATACTTTGAAAATAATTTGAAAACGGGTAGAAACTAGAAATCTAACACAACTTTATCACAAAAGTAACGGGGAAAACATGTCAGGACAGCTTTGTGTGGAGTAAGTATGTATCTTAGATGGTTTATATGGATATATTTGATGTTTTTGAAAATCATTTTAAATAAGGGCACAAATGACATAGATTGCACTTAAGAAAAATGTTTTTAATTTTTAAAAGAGAATGAAGACTCAACTTTCCTGGCTGTATCAACATTGAATATGTTTATTTAGAAATCTGAAGCTGTCTTGAAACTAATTCCGTGAACGTGTGATTCTTGACATACTTTCAAGCTTGTTATCTTGTGATGAGAAGACGGCGAGGAGGCAGTAGAAGAGGAAACAAGATGAGCGTCAGATGAGATGGGTTCACGGGAAGGACCTCCTACCACTGCCCAGCGGCAAGCTCATTACTGCCGCATCCTCGTCTAAAGAGATACAAGATCTGGGATGAAACAGGAGATGGGGAGTTTGCAGAGATGATCCAAAGGCATTTTTTTTTCTTCTTCGTCTTTTCTTCTTCATCACTTCAGTTCTGTTTCTTAGAGTGTTACCCGTAGGTGGAAAAAAGCAATATTTGTGAAGTGCTCTCCACTAGATGAAGGGATGACCTTGTCTGCATATCTGAGTGACAAGCCAGTGTTTCTATCACCTTTGCTTCAGGACTGAAACACTAACACAAATCTTATAATGTACACAGGGATAGTTCACCATTGGTTTTGGGCAGAGTGCATTCATTCCAACTAACTGTCTAGTTTCTTCAGTAACTCAAAACTAATCAATACAAAGTAGGTTCCGCAAGTGTAATAAACAAAGCTCCAATTTCAAACAAAATCTTCACAAGACAACAGGACTTGTCTCTCGGAGCATAAATATACTCCGACAGGAAATACTTTTACACGATTGGGTGGAGATTTTGACTTAAAAATCGAAACTGTCAATAATATCAGTAAACCTTAAAAGATTTGTTTGTTCTCGTTGAAAAAAAAAAATAAAATACTGCTGGCCTTGTTTAGTAGAGGGGTTACTGGCCTTATGTTAAAGTAACTGGACTCAGGCCAGTGGACCAGAGGGTGATTAAAGTCCTGATGTACAGGAAGTTAAGGTGTAGCATTGAACAAATTTTGGCCAGTGAGTCAATTTGTATAATTTGAGCCTGTAGCAGTTTCAAGCATCCTGCATACATGTACATACAGAGGTTGCACTGCATCATTGAAGTACACCATTCAATAATTCAAGGTGTAAAAAGATCATGTGGTATTTGGCATCAGTGATCCATATTCAAAATTTCCTATGACTCATCAAAATAAAAAAATAGATAACAAAAATAATACAAAAGAGAATTACACTGTACTGCTTAAATTTACAAATATGGTGTAAAAGAATTGTTTTCTAATGGCCTCACGTTTCGACCCTAGCAGAGTCATTCTGCTTGGATTGAAACGTGATGCCATTAAACAATTTTTTGCAACTTACAAATACAATACTCTTTACAAAAAATATACAATTTCCCGGTCCAGTAATTTTACTATGGATTGGTACATAGAACCTTAACAAATCCAACACGCCAATGCCAAAAGTAGAACATACTTCACCTTTTTTGTCCAAATCCCTCAAACAATTTCAGCAAATGAGACGTTCTCATAAAAGATCATTTTTACGAAATACTTCTGGTCCGGTAAAACTTGAGCACGCTACATGTACCTTTGGTGCGGTGGAGATTATTTTTAAAGGAAGCCCTGTAAAAGGTGTCATTATATTCTTCTCCAGTCACGAGGCCTGGTAGTGATACTTCATGGAGGCAACAGAGGCAATTGCCTCCATGCCCCTGGTCATTGCCTTGGTGTCCTTTGCAATGTTCAAACAGATATTTATATTTTCCTCATAGAGGTGACCTTTACTAAGGTCAAACTGCCTTGCCTTTTTAACATTTCTTTTTTCAACATTTTCACGGTTGTACAGAGTACTAGACTTATTGAGGACCCCCTCCCTCCCCCCAAAGTAGTATCAAAATAATTCTTTCAAAATTGATACACATTATTGAAATACATGTTATCACCATTTTACAAACCTTTTAAAGCCGTATAGTGATCTCTGAACCCCCCACCGCGTATTCTTTGTATGATTGAAAATTTTGAAAACTTTGGATGGCCCCTAACAACAAAGTATCAGACCTGCGTCACATTCCTTGAATTGCTGTCTAATCCCACCATAATGTGGACGCTAAAGAAATCACCAAACAACAAGTAGATGTCCCATAAAAGTTCCCAATCAGTAATAAAACCAAGTGGGTCCAATCAACAAGATGAAAAGAAGATAAGCTCAAGAGTCCCTTTGGTATCTACACTGTATGCATGCTTTATGCAATCAGATTAAATTGGATTGGACCAATCTTCATGGCCAAATTGCTTGTAGAACCCATTCATTGCAGAATCAATGTGCACAATCTGCTAAGCATTTAAATAAACCAATCAAACTACATGCATCTAACAACATTTTGGCTTCTACATGTATTTAGCTGAAAATAACCTTGCTAAGCAAGTTTGTAAGCTAATCATTGTGGTTCTATGAAACTGAACCCAACCCTTCCCTCAGTAGAAGCGGACACAAATGGATTTCTTGTCAAGAACCTGATTTGCCCTTCACATTTTTGTCTACATAAGACAGAAAATGAATACAGGTTGTTGGCATTACAGACTCATGATGGCCATTAGAGAAGGGGGGGGGTGGCTAGTATGTATGTCCCTTCAGGGGGAGATCTGCTTCATGACAGGTTGGCTAGTATTTGGGATGTCTGGGGGAAATTATTATGTTTTATCAGGCCCTGTTTGATGTAAGAAAATCAGACATGACATTTCAGTAACCATACTGCTGACATGGCTGAAGCTATCCTTGTCAGTTATCCTGTAACCACTTATGATTTGGGCACTGATAGATTAAAAGGGACCATACTAGTTCAACTTCTAGCCTCAGTATGGTCATACAAATATGTATCTGGTGGAAAAATTAGATTTCTGCTTAGAGATAACCTTTTGATATGCCTTCTCTGTATGACACATGTATGCCATACGTAGGAGCAAAAACAAGAAACAACCCCCAAACACTTTGTATCTGAAATACGTGAGGGGAAAAGCAGGAAAAACCTGACCTCTGATACAGCCTGTACAGACAATGTACACTACATGTAGCTACGTTTAATTATAAATACATGTACAGACAAAACTGCATTCAAAACTTGGCAGCTGCTGGTCACACTATTAGTACTAAAGCCTAGCTATCATGTCACAAAATGTACCCTTTTAAAGATTTTTTGCACACTACGCACTTTCCTAAACTATCCGATCATCAATTTGAGTCACAAAGCCCTAGTATTGATTCAAACCAGTTTAATATGGACCCTTGGACAGACATTGTGTGTTTGCAGGTGAGACAACAAAGTAGCAGACATGTATTTCTCCCTGGATTGTATTTCTCAATCATTCCTCCATCGCCATCATTGATGAACACAATCACCTTATCCATGATGAGCGAACTGGCATTACTTCATCTCCATCAATACCTCTACAGTTAAGACTACTCCCCGAGATGGATGATAGAATTTCAGCACTTGGACGGATGGATCGCAGGTTTGACGTGTTATTCAAGACCCAGTATACACTAATCTGTGTACGGGAGGAGAGGACGGTTTTTCCTCTCTCCTTGTCCGACGAAAGGCATAATCAGTTCTCAACTCATGTTTATTTCATCGTGCATGTACAATAACACTAGGTTCACAAGATGGATTGAAATTATACCGGCTTTCAAACTGGTCAGATGTCTGTATGGCTGCGTGTGAACTAGCCACTGGGGCTACGGCTTGTTCGTCATGTGAACCTAGTGTCGAAGCATTAGGTTGCCCGTAGCAATACCCTTAGCGACAGCCGTAGCCATAACCACAGCCTATGACAGGATACATATTTCTTACGGGAGGATAGTTTTCTCAGGAGGCTTAGCCTTGAACATAAAAGCGCCCCTGGGAATGGTCCAGCTTTCCTTCTAGCCTTGAAAATGTCCATGTGACATTTCTCACTCTTGAGTGTTTTTACTGTAGAGAGTTTAACATCTTACTTTTAATAAGAATGCGATGCACTGACTGAGGGAAGATTTCTTGTCATGTGTGACTTATCAAATTTTGTATACATTGATTTTTTTTAGGATGGTTGCTTTATATAGAGGTAAAAATAGCAAACTTTGGGTTCCTCACTCCTCTCTTGAGCATCCAAATTAAAATCCACAATGCTCACTGAAAGAAACAAGCAAACAAATAACCAAGAAACAAAAAAACATTTATACTACAAGTGTATATGTAATTGATTTACTTATGTACTTATGAGTTATTTAATTTCCCCACAGACAAGCCTTTATTGAACACCACTTTGACCGGAATAAGGATGATCCGATCTTTCTTTCCACCTTCACAGGATGGATTTTTTATCTTGATAAAATCTCCTGTTTCTTCAGTTCAACCAGGGGGGAGATTGAGCAGTGATGACAGGTTAATCAAGCTAAAATGGAGGACGACAGTCACCGCTCTGTTTATTACGGGCAAGAAACTTTGATTACAAATGGTCCGATTACGGAGTAGGACTAGTGGATATTTATGGGAGTACATGCTGTACAAGCGTTGGAATATTTGCTCTCTCTCTATGGTCCAATCATCCGATCAGACAGACTAGATGGCATCTCTTCAATTTGACTTTTCATTACCCAAAGTGTACCTATAACACTGCAGAGTTTTGGGGTCAGATTGTGTCCCACATTCAATATCGTATTTCAACTTCCAATTTAAATGTGTTTGTTGCAACCCCCTTTGCCACCTTTGTTTTCTTTTAATTAAAAACACCCCAAGAACAATAATTTGAGAATGCCAACCTTTTTTCTTTCAATTGTTTTCTTCTAATTAAAATAACTTAATATTTGAAAGAGAATTCAATGGAAATAAATGTTTGAAAAACAATTTGACATTACAAACAAAAATCAGAAAAACTTGTTTTACATTCTCCTGGTAATAAAAGACTGAAATCAGCTTTAGTTTTGAAAAAATAAATATCTTTTGATTTATACTTTTTAATTAAACAAAAACTTCTTAGAGTCTGAATTTGGAGTTTCGCTTCACCTCCATCCTTACAAAAACAAGCTTCAAAACAAGACTTTCAACCAATAAATTCAGCTACAACACATCCTCATCCGTGTGAACCTATAAATTTCCCTAACCGAGGTGTAGTTTTCAGACATTACGTAGGATTGATTTGCTGCTTCAGGTTGAACACTGTCCCACAAATCAAAACCTGGCCCAACCCAATTTCTGTTTGCATACTCTCTCCCCTCAGAAATTCCCCAAGCCATGTCGGGTCATTACTGAGGAAGACACAGGGATGCAAAAAGGGGGGGAAGGATTTCTATACCAGGCACATACTGTTGGAGTGATTGTTCACTCGAGGCTCTTGCAGAACCTGGGACAGGACAGGACAGGACAGGACATGGAGGGTCAGGTTAGCGCTAGACCATGCTGAGATAATATACAGCTTTTGCACTTGAGGGAAGGGCTGGAGCAGCAGGCTGATGATAGGCACGTGCCTTGGGTTAGGAAACTGAACACGCTCTGCAAATTTGCACAGATTGTGTTCTGTTTTGATTAGGGTGCCCCTCAATTGGTATGGCTGCACGGAGCTTAGAGATTCTGCTCCATTTGACACATTGACAATTTATACTACTGCATGTTGGGGAAGAGTAGAATATTTTTTACTGGTATGTCATTAAATGAAGAGGATATTTGACCGGTCAACCTGGGTAAAACTTTATCAATTAATAACGTGCTATTCACTATGTTTGCTGTGTTGTTGAATAAACCGTAGTTCGGGCAATATTGAGAAATGCAAATTTGCTAAGACAAAATATCAAGCTGTAGTTGGTTTTAAATTAACAGTTTTCTTTATGGACTGAAAGGCACCGTTACTTGATTCCATTTTTCAAGCATTTTTTTTACAACATCATTCAGTGACATGTTTACCAAATGATGTCAGTTATTCTTTAAATTTGAAAGCACTTTAATTTTTGATGTATAGTACCATGAAGAAAGCAGATAAAAAAAGAAAGAAATCCTTTTAATGTAGTTTGACCGCAATGGGAACCGAACAGGCAAATATTTATTGACTCGCTGCATTTATATTTTTACTCATCAACCACGCAATAAACATTTGATGGTTAGAACGGCTTTGATGGTTAGAATGGCTCTGAGCATATAATAACCATCCATACTCATTTATAGATCATACTATGAAAACCAGCGCATTATTATTACACAAAGATGGTTGCAGTAAACAAAACGTTTCATTGTGTCAAGGTAATATTTTACACCACTGTGTGCTGGTAAAACCCTTCATAAAATGATAAACAATACTCAACACACACTTCATGTCAATATGCTTCTACCTACCATACTGTATACTTTGTATTTCATTCTGATTTCACTCGCAGACAAGAAGGTGACCTTCTGTATGCAAGTCGCACCAATCAAAGAATACTTGAGGGTAAATGGTAACATGAGGTCTGGCAGAGTCTTAATTGAAAAAAAATTACGCCATAACACAGGGAGGGAAATTACTGAACCGTAGGCGCAAAAGAATCGATGTTGGAATTTTATCAGCGCTGCCCACATAACCCGTCACTGTGCTGTATGTAAGCTAGAACAGACAGAATGTATGATTTGCAATTGGACACTTTAGCTGGGGGTGGGTTTTTTTGTTTTGTTTTGTTTTGTTTCGTCTGGATGCGCAGACCTAATTGACTTTAAAAGAGCCACCTCAAGTTAGGGTTATTGATGGCATTTCCGCCAGAACTTCTGTAAGTAATGAAATTACAAAATTCTTTGAAAGTGTCTTATTACACAGATGGAGTCTCTACACTGTTTTTACAAAGGAGCAAGGGGAATAAACAATTCACACAGCAGCTGCGGTAAAAGGGAAGGCGATATTCCAAGATCAAAAGAGACCATTAAATTTCTCCGGAGAGACAAAATTGCACAAAAACATGAGAAAAGTGAACCTCTGATGCTGAAATTCATTCTAAAATTTTACACAATTCTAAGCAAGTGTACAATTTCCGAGGCAGAAACAAAATATTTTTAAAAACATTTCCAAAAGGATTATCATACTTACTGACAGAGTTGAGGAACGTCAGGGCGTCTTGACTAGCTGGAGGTGGTGCAGCATTAGGGATTATTGCATCTCCACTGTAAAATTAAAATGAGAACCAACTAAATGTATTAACTTTTGCTACACAGTTGTTTTGAAGGTAAGGTCATAGTGTCAGCATAATGCTAACTTATAGGCAAAGTCATAAAGAAAGATGCAATAAAAGTCGTGAAAGTTTCAGCTGAATGCAGTGTCTACTTGCTGAGAAAGTAGCAAAAAAATGTCACTGTATTTTTACAAGAGCGTTGAATCCATCCACGTTTAGCGAGGTGAGAGGGGACCAACCGCATCTCTGGCTGCAGCTTTCGTGAATGGACACCAACCCTCATAAATCTGAGAAACAATTCATGCATGAACCATTTCTCGGATTCGAATGCTTTGGGGTGAAAAATTATGGAAACCATAACTTCGATTCGAAGGTAAATCCTTTCTCAAAATAGTTTATACTATCAACAGCTGTCCCAATGTTTCTCACCAAGTACGTTTTTATAATCATTAATTTTTTGAGTAGTTACCAATCTACGAGCAGCAGTTGTGTACACTATTATTAACACTTCAAATTGTTAAATCACTGACTACTTTTCACACCAACACAATTCTAGTCCTCTAAAGCTATTTTTCCGTGGTGCAACTTCACTTTCCATAAATCATTAATGATGTACATGTTTGCTTACTTTTACTGAACGATTTGCAAAAAACCTGCTTGTTCAAATCCTGTATACTTGTTTTTAATCTAGGGATAGTAGCATAGCTGACTTGCTTAGGAGCAGCTGGTCATTTAACACAATTAAGAAGCTACACTTAGGAATCTGCTTTATTGAGCGTACCATCGTCATGTCAACGGGAGTATTTACTAAACAATCAAGCACCACTTAACGACAAACCGTCATCGTCAATCAATCATTAGCTAATACGTTTAAAACAAATTTTGATTCTGCTGACCTCAGGATGCTATGGACCATTGTTAAATGTTTGTCTACTTTCAAGGCTCACCATAACTCGCACAAATGCAGTGATTTTTGTATTTATTGCATCTTTTTTTAAGGCAAAGATGCTGTACTTGTGTCATAGCCCCTTCTTGAAGTCACTGCTTCGGCTTTGACTTAAATGCTCCATTTCAAATTTTGAAAATGTGCTCTTTTGGTTATGGGGCTTCAATGTGCACTACCAAACCACAGACTTGTTTGCATGCATGCAACAATGTAGAGGGAGAACTAGCGCTCGGTGCCAGATGTCAGCTTGACTTGTTGGGCATCTCCGGTTAAAATAGATCGGCTCAATTGTATTGTGGGCTCAGGACTGAGGCTTATGTTTTATGTTGAATTTAGTGGGACTGGGCCCAACTCAGAACCGAGTCTTTTTTTCAGTATCGAAACTTAGGCCGTGTCCGAAACGGCGACTTTGGCTACAGCTACGGCTAGATCGCGCGCGTCTACCTATTCTTCAACACTGGCAGACGCGCTGATCTAGCTGTAGCTGTAGCCGAAGTTGCCGTTTCGGACACAGCCAGAGTCCCAAATTTCTGGATCCGCCCTGAAGCTTAATGGAGGCTAAGCTGGAGTTGGTGTTAGCAAGAGGCTCATGTAAGTGTTTCTTTGGAGAGTCTTCAGGTAACTGCTTCAATGTCCCTAGTCATTGCCTTGGTGCCCTTTGAAATGTTTCAGCACAGATTTGTATCCCTCATTGAGACTTGCCCTATAGTCAAGGAAAATTTGCCTTGCCCTCACAAGAAAGAAATATCACTAATACTAGGCCTGATACTAGTTTCATTTTGCATAAAGATGATGTCATTGGTTTGAACATTGCAAGCTATATAATCTCAATTGACCTTCTCATATTTTTTCTCCACGACCTTCCCTCAACTTCAAGACTTGGTATGTTAATAAAGTAAATAATTATTTGTATTCCTTGTAATTTATTTTTCATTTTTCAATAAACTTAAACAACAAATGTATTACAAAAAATTATGTAATATTTATAGCAAGGTTAGGCCTTATGTTTTAATTTATTTAGCCTGGCATTAGGCCTGGCGTTAACTATATTTTTTATTAACATTAAATAAAGCTCAGTAAAAATAAAATGTTCCTGTTAAAAAATCAATGTTAGTGGTACTGTTTAGTTAGTGTTTAGACTCGTCCACTGCCACTGTCACATTGTTAGTGTCACTTGTCACTGTCATGAAGCTGCCATCATTGGCATTAGCCCACAACATATTGGGGCCAAAGCTACAACCAATATCAATCATGGAGAAACACTGGAGGTATGAGAAACCATATGGAGACTCCAAAGAACGACTTGGACGTCTGATTAATTTCTTCACAAAGAGCTAAGAAAAGTAAGTTTGATCTTCTTAAGAATAAGCACCTTTTACAGTATGCACCATCTTAATCATAATGTCGGGGGCAGGTTTATAACTTTGAACATGCATTGCAGACAGCAACACTCGAACTTCCCCGTACCTTCCAGACACATGTGTGAAGTTTGAGCGCCAAGTCCCAGTCGGCAATGAGTGTTCAAAATAAACAAAATCTGTCCCAGATGGCACATATTTACCGCGAAGAAGCCCAAGAAATAGTACCACGACCTCCGCTTCTTGGCCCTACGCCCACATTTAATCATTTGATTCACTGAAACAACGGTATTACCTATCTAGTCTTGTTCATGTCACAGCTTGCTGTTTTACTCCACAATGCTTGCTGCTGTGTGATAAATACCACCTTGACTACTAAACTAGAATAGCGAGATCATACAGTTTGTCATCGCACATGCACCAGACTGATGTTTTGATTTGATTTGATTTGAAATGGTTTATGAAATTAAAATAATTCTCACAGCCAGAAGGCTGAACTACAATCTACATGATTTGTTCAAAGTTTAAAAACATTTTTAAAAATTATAAAATGTGCTTGTGCGATCAGTAAACATCATGGCGCCAACGATGTTCAAACGAATGATTGTCAGCTCGGAGTTTTACAATAAAATCACACTAAAACAAGCTTGCATAAAAATCCTTTTAATGTGCTCATAATGTGATAACTTGGGGAAAATCTTATCAAAATAATATGGGCTTCTATTCGAAGAATCATCTCACCTCTTGATGCTACAGTATATGAGCGAAGGTCCAAGAAACGGAGTGGAAGGAGTCCAGCGTATTGCGATGGGCACTATCTCTAACCCAAATACTATGAAAGTGCAAAGATGTGTCAATCTTGGCATCCCAGGCCAGCTTGATTGCTTTGTTGTATCGCAAAGAGTCGAGTAAAGACACCCCAATGATGTCACAACACAAATTTAAAAACAGACACTGACAGCGACACCGACTCCATGGACCATGTCGACAGTCATGACACAGTGACAGCTCGTTCTAATTTTTATTTATTTATTAATTTTCTATAAAGGTGGATGAATCTCTGATCGAATCATATTCGTATCTTAGAGCATGGAGGTCTAATTTTCTTCCTCCATGCTTAGAGTGAGATGTCGTTGTTTAATGTCAGGCAATTTTATTATACTAGTCTATATTTATATATAGACATGGTTGTTGTCGTTGGGCAACGACGAAGTGACTCAGTCAAAGTCAAACTGTTGACAAAATAAAAAAGACAGGCTGACTTGCAATGACATTCATGGGGGAGTGTGCGCAATTGGAAGGACTGTTTGTCTGCCTCCATGGTGGTCTGAGTGTGAAGTATCATGGACGGAAATGTGTTACTGTAGCGTTAACTGTACAGTGGGAGATTCGTACAGTGTTATCTGGTTATTGTTAATTATCACACAAGTTCACACAACAACTCACCTTGGGGTTGGAGCAGGACCCTCTGTCGACGCGTTTTCCTCCATTTTATTAAAAAAGACTAAGCACAAGAGTATAACCAGCAGTAACCAGGTCTAACGTGAGTTGCAGCTTGAAGAATAGAGGAAAATATGTGCAGTTTGCACAGCCCAAGTCCACACTAGCACTAGTCCACGCTAAATAATGTGAAAACACACGGCAGGAACGTAGAAATCTTGTCTGTCAGAATCAGAAGTATGCATGCAGCAGCAACACACACCACCAGAGAAACGAGCGCTAGAAAGACAAGTGTAGGCTAGGTCACTATGGAATTATGTAAATGAGAATATTTCATTCTAGTAAATGTAGGGATGTACTTCGCGAATGGGTTAATATACGAAACTCCAAATGCTCACAAATGACACTTTAAACTACTATATTGGGTATGAACTGGTAATTTATAAATAAAATAAATTTTTGAAATGTTTTATTACTTATTTATGTAAAACAATATGTCGAATAAAGTAGATTCAATGATAGTTACCCCCTTTTAATTAAATGGAAGTATCCAAAACAAGTGACCAAGTGACCAAGTATAAAAGACTAATACAAAGTAAAAAAGCGTTATAAAATACGAATTATTATCTAATTAAAACATCAAAATTATACTTTATCACAAAAAAACAACTCAACTAATCATTCTATGGTAAAATTTTATCTTTTTATTGTTATTTAATTTATAATTTTATATATTCGCCCATCATCTGTGCGGCGCCATGGCTTAGTTGGTTAAAGCGCCTGTCTAGTAAACAGGAGATCCCCGGTTCGAATCCGGGTGGTGCCTTTTTCTTTTATTAAAAATTTAAAAACGTATTTGAATTGCATCGTTAGATAGATATGAAATATTTGAATAATGGGTGTATTTAAATATCTTCTATTCCCTTTCCACTCTGATTTAAAACGTCGTAATAGTTTGTCTATTCCATGCAATGTTCAAATCAAAGCAGAAGTTTCAAAAGAATTATTATCTTTTTAAACAGAAATTCATAAACCAACACAGCAACAGAAACAATTCATTTAATAAACAAATGCACTACTTGGCTCAAATTTATTTCCATTTAGAAAATACAATTATTTTCATAAGTCAAGAATGTGTTCATAGGAGAAAAAAAATGAAACAAAACATTAATTGTTTTAACTAGCAAACTGAGTGTACATATTTACATTTTTAATACAAAAGAAGTGTATTTATTTAGGAAAATCAGAACAAATGTCCATACATTTTTCAATCAAGGTTCAGTTTTTTGACACTACCAGCTTTCAGGATCTTGCCAGGGCAGGGAGATAAACTATTGTTTATTCCTCTGTCAGATACAAACCCCCAACAAAAAGGACTTGATTTTTGAAATTTCAAATACAAAATTTGAAGGGGGAAGGGGGATGGAACAAAGAAAAATTGCCTAGCGTGAGACTTAAACCTCTCAGCCGAAAACTTGTGTAATTTTTTATTTATGTTTTGATTACTTCACTAGTCGACCTCAGAACGAGGTTCTACCTGTCAGTCAGTGGCCATTAGATTATAAGCCCCAAATTGATAAAGCTGTTTAGGATATTTATCTATACCATAAGAAAATCCAAGTTTAATACCCTAAGGAAATATATCATTTACAAGTCTACCACAAACAAAACCTTGTATTTACAGATGAAGAAAAAATGTATCTAACACCACCAAGATTTTCTTTGAAAAAATAATACCCCTTTGTTATTTTTCGGATTGAAACCACCAGTCATTTTGGTTGGTAAGCAGTTTGCAACAGGTCATTTTATTTTCTCATGATTTTCACACGTCAATTTTTTGGGGACTATTGTTGTGATTGGCCAATGCATTTAGGGGCGGAGCTTATTGGATCAGTCAAATCTTCTCAAATTTTGATTCATTCAAGAAAAATTCCACCCTTAATATTGTTATTCACCAACTTGAGGAAGACTTCTTTGATTCAGAAAGTGCATTTTACTTTAATGTCTTGTTGAGCAACATCATCTCCAGTTACAGTTACAATTTAAAATGTAGCATTGCTCAAACTCATGGGTTCCAATCTCACCAAAGTAGCCTGTGGTTTCGTTCGGTTTTCAGTCGGACACAAAAAGCACCAAGTATACAGTACTTATAAGACATCAGTGTAAGGGTTAAAAAAACAAAATAATATCTTGGATGCAGTTTTTAAATCAATCAAAATTTTAAGAGGCACTCTGTTTTTATAGGTGTTTTGAAATCTAACCCTCCAACAAATTGGCCTTTCCAATGAAATATGCGAATTACATTCACATATGTGTACAGACACTACTGCGTGTACACATCATGCCGCATAGAAAAAGGCACGATTTTACCTTATTTTGCCCACCAGTAATGTTAGTGCGCACGAATGATGTGCAATTACATATTTCATGGGAAAGGTCCATTAAGAAATGACGCAGCTTAGTCCAACATCCTAAAGTCATGAGGCCAAGTCTAGTCTTAGGCCAAGTCTAGTCTTAGGCGAAGTCTAGTCTTAGGCGAAGTCTAGTCTTAGGCCAAGTCTAGTCTTAGGCCATGTCCGAAATGGCGGCTACAGCTACGGCTTTGGCTAGATTTCCACATCATCATGCGTTTAGGTATAGAATGTTCCTGAGCAACACCTTTAGCAACAGTCGTAGCCATAGCTGTAGCCGCAAATTTAGATACGGCATTATCAAGGTAGCATCTTGATCAGACTCCAAACTCTTTACATAGGGTAGTTCAACATCACATCTTGTCGAGCCAACTCCAACAACATAGGGTCATCGAAGAATTTGTTGATGCTGACATCTTCACTCAAGCCCTTCAGAAAAAAAGAGAAGCAGAATTATTGTGAATATTTACAGCGGGTGAAAAAAAAAAAAAAAAAATTCCATTGGCCCGTTTACAGTTTTGTCGGCCCATTGTGAATAATATCTCTAATAAGTTGTGGTAGCTTTAGAAAGTGCCATGCGAAAAGAGTTGTTTTTTTCTGCAGTGGAAAGTTTTTAGGACCAGTTTAAACATGTGCTGGATTGTATCCTTACTAGATTGTATCTCCACCATGCAAAGTTTCAAATCCTACTCATGTACATGGTGTTACTGCAAACCTTACAAAATTGTGTCTCCACCATGCAAAGTTTCAAATCCTACTCATGTACATGGTGTTACTGCAAACATTACTAGATTGTATCTCCACCATGCAAAGTTTCAAACCCTACTCATGTACATGGTGTTACTGCAAACCTTACTAGATTGTATCTTCACCATGCAAAGTTTCAAATCCTACTCATGTACATAGTGTTACTGCAAACCTTACTAGATTGTATCTCCACCATGCAAAGTTTCAAATCCTACTCATGTACATGGTGTTACTGCAAACCTTACTAGATTGTATCTCCACCATGCAAAGTTTCAAATCCTACTCATGTACATGGTGTTACTGCAAACCTTACAAAATTGTGTCTCCACCATGCAAAGTTTCAAATCCTACTCATGTACATGGTGTTACTGCAAACCTTACTAGATTGTATCTCCACCATGCAAAGTTTCAAATCCTACTCATGTACATGGTGTTACTGCAAACCTTACTAGATTGTATCTTCACCATGCAAAGTTTCAAATCCTACTCATGTACATAGTGTTACTGCAAACCTTACTAGATTGTATCTCCACCATGCAAAGTTTCAAATCCTACTCATGTACATGGTGTTACTGCAAACCTTACTAGATTGTATCTCCACCATGCAAAGTTTCAAATCCTGCTCATGTATGTACATGGTGTTACTGCAAACATTACTAGATTGTATCTCCACCATGCAAAGTTTCAAATCCTACTCATGTACATGGTGTTACTGCAAACCTTACTTGATTGTATCTCCACCATGCAAAGTTTCAAATCCTACTCATGTACATGGTGTTACTGCAAAACTTCCAAGATTGTATCTCCACCATGCAAAGTTTCAAATCCTACTAACATTACTCTTTCAGATGTTTTCTTCCACCTGCTCTAACCACACCCTATCAAAGTCAACGTACCTTCCTTCGCCGTGTCTTTATCATGAATTCTCTAGCAAGGTGCATGGCAGGCTGTGGCTCTAGAGGGCGAATGATGATACTCTTGTCCAGGGGATCACCAGGAACGATCTAAGACAACGAGAAATAATGAAAGGGTAAGATCAACTATTGTACCCGATTTGTACCCCATCACTAATAAGCAGGCTGTCAAGCATCACCGTATCAGTTTAAGAATGCCAATGATATCATCTAAATAACCTGTTCTAAATCCTGATTGGCGGATGTTGGAGCCGTACAGGTGACAAGGGGCTAGAGCGGAAGGCTATATGGTGCTCTCATGTGATGAGACAGGGAGGTCTACCCGACGCAGTTATAGACGATTTGCCAAGTCTTGGCAGAGGTTGCCCTAAGCTGATCTGGATAGACAATGTAACAAAGTGAAGTGGCAAGACTAAATCTGAATAATTATGTCCTCCCACGTACGATCACCTGGCCACTGTATAAAGGCTTGGCGGCTACCAGTGGGATTTCGATCTAGCACACATCAATAAAGATCCACCAGACAAGCATGGGTAAAAGCTTGCAGTGGGAACCGCTATAAGTGTGCAATCATGAAAGAGAACAGGGGACCGCAGCGACCCCAGGAATGCCCTGGGAATTATAATCTGAGAATGAGGCGGCCACAGATGCAAGTCTACGCTGAATGATCAAAAATTAAGAAATCAACATTTCACCAAGTATCCGAAAAAAGGTCTGAATTCAGACAAAAGTTTGAAATTTCTCGACCAAGAGATCCTTACCTGCCAGTGATGGAAGACGGAGAGACAGAACGCCTGTCCCTGGGTGTGAGTCCTCAGATCTGTCTCAAATCCAAACGAGTCGATTGCTGGAATGAAGGCTTTGATTGTATATAACGGTGACCCTGGAACAGGTGCATCTTGGGTAACATGACCTCTGTCCAACAAAACATGACAACATGGTGAATACTCATAATACAGGATTGGTAAGGATTAAATACATCCTTGTTTAGTTTTAGTCTGAAAGCTTACTGATTATGAAGTTCATGCTAGAATAATGTTTTCTGTGAAATATTTCCCTCTGAAATGAAGTCATATTCGAGAAAACTGTATCTGAAAACCTAAAAAAATGCAGCAGCTGATTTCAGTTACAACCAAAATTAAGGACATTGTGTTTACATACTGAAAATTATGCATGGTTTTTCACCATTTTCTCCCGATTCGCACAACGGATTAAACCCAGGGCCCAATTTCATAGAGCTGCCTAAGCACAACAATTTGCTAAGCACAATAAAATTTTGCTTACCAGAATAAGGTTACCAGCCAAACTACGATGTCACGTGTACAATTTGTTACTGGTATCCTGCTCACTTCTGCTTAGCAGGAAATTGTTAAGCATTATTTTCTGCTTAAGCAGCCCTATGAAATTGGGCCCAGATGTTCACAGGTTTGTTATTTCATATGGTTGATAACACACAAAATGAACACCGTCTGCGATATTTTGTCAGCTCTACCAATCCTGAATAATACCTTTATAACCATGTAAATGATATTTGAGGTGCAATTCTAGGATAAATTTGCCTGCAGTTCACCAACTCATCAAAATAATCGGGATAAAACTGATGGATGCAATTTTCTTTTTTATTTAGAAATATAGAGCCATTATGGAATGTGGAATGTGAACCTGTGAGTTCAAAACTACAGCAGCTGAGCAAACAATCTCTGGAGTTGATTTAATGTCTGTAAATAAATGAACATCACTGGAGACACTTCTCAGAAAAAAAAGGAGGAAAATAAAAGAAAATTTTACCTTCTTCTTGCCAGTACTGTGTAAACAGCAGATACACAGTCAGCTGGCGCTTGGACTTCAACGAAACAGTAGGGCTCCATCAGACGAGGAGTTGCCTAAGATACATGAATATTCATCAAGCATTAATATTCATGAACCAGACATGATTGCATAGAATACTATGAATAGCCGTTAGGTGGGATATGGAAATAGTGATATTTTTCATCACTTACAAATTAATGAATATTCATTATCTCTTTCACTTTATGACCAATGAATATGAGCTATGAATATACAAGACTAAATCTGAATAACTATGTCCTCCCACGTACGATCACCTGGCCACTGTATAAAGGCTTGGCGGCTACCAGTGGGATTTCGATCTAGCACACATCAATTAAAATCCACCAGACAAGCATGGGTAAAAGCTTGCAGTGGGAACCGCTATAAGTGTGCAATCATGAAAAAAAGTTATACGTTTCAATTTGTTGTTTCACAAACGGGAACAAATCAGACCCGAAACACAAGTATAACAGCACTGTACATTAATTACTTTAAAGGTCTGAAGTTTGAACTGGGGGTGGGGGGTGGGGAACCAGACACACCTCTCATAACTAAGGACACTTCCATTGAAGTCAAAGCAGATATTTATTAAAGGCATCAAGACCTGACTGTGGCAAAAGTCAAGCCCTTTTTAACAGACCTGGGTCTGATTTCATGGCTCTGCTTCCTGCAGAGTTCATCCCTTATCGTGCCTGTAAAGGACATCATTCTAATGGGCCGTAAACTCAAAAATTCTGCATTAAGCAGAGCCATAAAATTGGGATCAGGTTTGCGTTGGAAAGACGGTACTTTTGACTTGTTTATTTGGACTAGATAGATAGCTCACTGGGTAGAGCGCCAACACGTTTCCAGAGGTCCAAGTTTCATGTCCCGCACTTGTCAATTTTTCTTTGTTCAACCCAAAATTATATAAAATTTACCTAGTCAGTTTCCCTTGTGGTTTGTTTCTTGACATTTGAAATAAAAAGTCAGGTTGTATCGTAAACTTGGGTGTGATCCCTGGCTTTACGACAGTTACAGGTTGAATGACTTCTGACTGGCCCCCTCGAACAAAGATATTATCAAAATAGGGAAAACATCAACATTAGGCTAGATGGCTCAGGTGGTAGAGCGTCGGCATGTTTCCGGTGGTCGCAGGTTCAAGTTTTGCTCTAGTCAATTTATCTTTGTCCAACCCAAAATTTTGATTTGACTAAAAACTTGGACGATTAACTGTAACTGACCATGAGGAATGCAGAGTATGCCACTCGCCTGGCCGTAGGAATGATTTGACCTCCACCACGGTGGATCGGCTCTCCAGCAATCACAGCATCCAGAATCTTAAACTTGACGTTACGAATTGCTGATGGGAGTAACAAAGAAAGCTATTAGCATTGACCCATAAACTTTCAGTACAATTAGTATGCTTGAAAGTGGATTCGGTACTGACCAGCCAGGCCAACTAGGCTAGGCATGAGGCCAAGATAAGCAATAAACACACCGTTACATACATCAAAACAAGAATTAGCAATACATTAGCAATATAAAATTTAACAAATATTGTTTCTAAATAAAATGAGTTCAGTCTGAGACTTTATACTTACGTTCATCACACAGTGGGCCTTCCCTCGACCCCCACTGGAATCCTTGCACAATACTGTCCTTTACTGAGTTCAGTAACGCCTTGTCAACCTGAAAAACAATCCATCCAAATAACACAGAGTCAAGCTTTGCTCCTGAGGAGGAACAGGGCATACTGATGAAAACATCGAGTTGATGAACCGCTGGTTCTATTCAATTTGAAAGTTTTAATTCTATGGTGTTACGGGGATCGACACTCGTCAACAGATTGACTCTTATAAATGGCCAGCGTGGCAAGTGTTGTTGGTGCAAGTGGTGAATATCCTAAATTTAATCAAGATGAGAAATGACCTCGGTAAACTTTCTTCCAAATTGCTGAAGTTTCGTTTACCTCTGATGGGAGCGTATCATCTACCAGAATGTTAGGACCTGTTGCATCAGGACCAAATGCCCAAATAGAACGGGCAGCCAATAAATCCCAGTCATACTTGGTCTGGAAAAACTCTCCCAAACGTTTCCTAGAAGAATAAAAAGGAAGAAATTAGGAGTGAAAAATAAATACTTTGCTAACTTAAAAAAACAAGCATTTGGCCAATATGATATGTCGTTTGAATTTGTTGTGTTTTTTTTTACATAAAATATTACTTTGTTTGTGGACACATGACAATATTTCAAGTTACCTGTTCCAGTTGATTTGTACCACTTCATTTTCGATGTCTTCAGCTAGGCCCTTCTCAAGAGGCTCAGCAATCATTGTCAGTTTGTTCCTAAAAAGAATATAACAAATCAATCCCATTGGTCAACAAATCAATCTGATTGGCCAACACAAAACACACCTGATGTGATTGGACAAGAGAGTTTGAAATTGAAAGTTTCCTTTCTCTACGGCGGTATTCAAAAATTGTAATCTTTGAACACTTCATAAATATGCACGAGTTACACTCATCTAAAATGAATATTCATGATATGTCCTCCCACGTACGATCACCTGGCCACTGTATAAAGGCTTGGCGGCTACCAGTGGGATTTCGATCTAGCACACATCAATTAAAATCCATCAAACAAGCATGGGTAAGCTTGCAATGGGAACCGCTATAAGTGTGCATTTTTCCAATTCAAAACGTAAAATCTTCCAGAAGATCTCCAGCTTGAAATTCAAATGTTTCACTCTGCCACAGGCTCAATGCAACAGCGCCCTCTATTTCCTATTTTAAAGGCCTTCATGGTTCTATTTTGAATGGCAACTGATTGCTCTTTACTTTTTGTTTGGTGTCTCAGCGAAACACTTCAGAGATGACGTCTCGACCACCGTCTCACAGAAAGCAACGACTGGATCAGCAACTTTGATATCTGGATAGGAAACAAAACAAGAATTATTGAAAGACACAAATACCGAAAGTGTTTGGATATATAATAACTGGTGCCCTTAATATGTCCTCCCACGTACGATCACCTGGCCACTGTATAAAGGCTTGGCGGCTACCAGTGGGATTTCGATCTAGCACACATCAATTAAAAATCCACCAGACAGGCATGGGTAAAAGCTTGCAGTGGGAACCGCTATAAGTGTGCATTCTCTTACTTGACAATATAACATCTTTTCTAGTTATTTACATACCTATTTCTGAGTACATTTTCCTGAGGTCATGCATGACGCAGTCTAGGTACAGCTCACCCGTTCCAAGCACCACATGTTCACCAGACTCCTCCACCTGATCCACCAAGGAAAACAAATCACAAAAATCAAGACACTGAGGCCGAGACACTAATCAAGTTGTACCAATTGGATCTCAAGATTAAAGAGCAACAAATTAAGAGGCTGTCAAGAATGAAGGAAACTGGTGGCAAGAAACAGAAATGGGGATGAAATCAACAATTATAAGTTAAGTAAATGCTTTAAAACACTCACAGCTTCAAAAAAATATGAAAAGGGAACCATCTCTAAAGCAACTTCTTTATATATAATAACCGGTGCCCTTAATATGTCCTCCCACGTACGATCACCTGGTCACTGTATAAAGGCTCGGCGGCTACCAGTGGGATTTTAGTCTAGCACACATCAATTTAAAATCCACAAGACAAGCATGGGTAAAAGCTTGCAGTGGGAACCGCTATAAGTGTGCATTCTCTTACTTGACAAAATAACAAAATAACATATTTTTGTACACAATTCTCTTTAAGGTCAAAATTGTCAACCTACCTTTGTGGTGATGAGAGGGTAACTCTTGTTGACTTTTCTTAATCCATCCAGCATCTTGGGTAGCTCAGAGGGATTGACGGGCTCTACAGCAATCTTGATCACTGAGCTGGTGTTAAACTTCAGGGGTCGGAAGATATACACCTTGGGAAAAACATTTTAATAATTATTTTCCCTCAATCTTGTGAACTGCCTTTGTTCAAATTAGTGTAAGAAAATTAAGGATGGACATAAAATAGTCTGGTGCAATGTTGGAAGGTAAGGCAATGTCTGTATTAGTGGCTATGGCTTGATCATCAAATGAACATGCACTGAAGCATAAGATGACCATAGTAACACCCTTAGCAACAGCCGTAGCCACAGCTGCCAATCCAGTCACAGCCTTAGATGCATGGTGATAGATTTCTCACTAGCTTAGAATCATGTCAGTACTAGATGAATTGTTTAATTAGTACCTCGTCTAAACCTCTGCTCTCTGTGATTGTTGAGGTCTTCACGATGGGCTCATCGACGCCTTCAATTAAAACCCAGTTTCCAGCCGGTACTCTGTTTACTTCAACCTTGTATCTATGGAAACAAATTTGATAAACTTCAAAAATCAGACTCGACTGCTTCAAGTAAAAACAAACAAATTGAATTAATGAGAGATGAAATTGCTTGACCAATCCATCTTGAAATATATGAATATTGATGAGCTAATTATTCACAACCACTACTAAATATTCATGATATGTCCTCCCACGTACGATCACCTGGCCACTGTATAAAGGCTTGGCGGCTACCAGTGGGATTTCGATCTAGCACACATCAATTAAAATCCACCAGACAAGCATGGGTTAAAGCTTGCAATGGGAACCGCTATAAGTGTGCATCAGAATTTGACCAACGTTCCTTTCCGATTTCGTTCATCTTAATCTTCGACTTAGCTCTTTTTTTTAATCACCTTGCTTCTGAGATCCACAGTCTTCCGACGAGACTTATCCTTGAGTCTTCCTCGTCCTCGATGGTGTAATTCTCTCCAAGGATTCTCACTTCCTGGTTAGCGTTGATGGTGCCACTCATGACGCGCCCAAAGGCATGGAAGCTAACTCCGTCCTCTGTGCTGTACATCTTAGTAGTGTGAAGCATCAGGGGACCCTATGGAAGGAAGGAAGGCGGGTAAGAAACAAGGTGTCAACATTTGCTGAACCCTTCAAGCGCAGGGTGAATGAATATTTATACAATAAGAATCCAAACAATGAAATATGTCCTAATTCAGGATAGGGTGTCCTAAAGAAGCCCATATGCCCTTCTGGCTAGCAATACAGCCCAAACAATTTATCTTTAACGTTCTCCATTTGATTTTGCTCTTCAGTAAAATAGTGAGAAGTATTAAACTATAACCAGTAAACTTGCTGGTACAGCCAGGTAAAAAGCTCTTTTGGGAGGAGTGTTGGCTATGAGAAGAGCTGGTGTGGTCTCATGGGCAGGCCTTGAAATAACCAACAGCACCCACAGCAATTGCCGTGGTGCCCTTTGCAAAGTTCCAATACAAATTTACATTTTCCTCATGGAGTGCCCCTCACAAGAGGAAAATTGCTGTGCCCCTTCAAGAGTGAAGTTCAAGGCCTGCATGGGTGTGCGAAACTACACTGGCTCCATTCAGAGCCAACACTCCTCCCAACAGAGATTTACACATCATTGTACCCAAAAGTTTATTAGTTTTACTTGAAGTTACTTCTCCTTATCCACACGATGCAAAGCTTCAAACATCACTTGAAAAAAAAATTGGAGTTTACTTCTTTAGCACAATCCTGCAATATGCAAATAAAGAAAGTTTCATACCATGTTACTCGCACATCCTTAACTCTTGGTTAGGGAAGGAACTGAAGGATAGGTCTTCTGCTACATAACAAATACATGGTAGAGAAACTTTTTTAAAACCAAATTTCTAGTGGCGCACCTCTGGGTCACATTCCACCATGGCGTCAGCCAAGTCCGAGTCCATGGGTCCTGTGTATAGATGCTCAATCTTCTTCTTAGCGACTGCCACTGGAGATGGGATGTGCTTAACGCACATATCAACCAACCCTGGTGAAAAAAATATCACAAAAATCTCATAGAACTTGCCAAATAATAAATACTAATTCCTTTCACAGTCTTAAACTAATGGAAGACTTTGGAAAGCTAGGTGGCAGTAGACTTACCAAGTAAATTTCCATTGTTTACGCAGTTCTGAGCATGCACACATTACCGAGAGCAATGGATTTACCTGGGGGGGGGGGTAATAAAACCTGTCCAGTTTAGCTGAAAAAGTATTCTCACCTGTAAAATCTCCAAAGAATTTACTGCAGACGAGTTTCAGGAGAGGTCTGATGTTCATCTTCATCTCTTCCTTAGTGAGATGGATACCCAGCTCATCCAGAACACCTGGTAATGTTGTATCTACATCTCCTACAACCTGTTCAAAAACAAAAAACCCAATCAATTATAGAACAGGTGCACAGTCACGACCCCATCTCTTATCCTCACATTCACAATTAACCCCACAGATATTTCACAGCCACTAACAAAACAAAAAGGTGTGCAGCGATCTTTTTTTATTGATCCCAGGTTGGATTTCTGGTGAATGTTCTATGAACTCCCTTCATAATCTTTTAGGTAACCCTCCCCCCCAAAAAACCCCACAGCGAATTCCAAAATGTCAAGAACTTACCTGTGCAAAAAGTTTGTACATCGGTTCAAGTATGAACTCCACAAAACTACGCTGTGCAGTACTGACTGGAGACTTCTTGGTGAACTTCCTCCTACAAAATTATGAAGAAAAATTAATAAATATATAATTCAGATGAGAAAGTAATACTTAAATAAATACAAAACTTTTCTTTTCTTTTTTTTGGGAGGGAGGGGAATAAAATGACAGAACTTACGTCTTTGGATTGAAGTAGATATCTCCCCATAACCTCTTGGCAAACTCTTGGTACTCGATACCTCCGTAAGAATCTGCATAGATCTTAGCGAACGATTGCAGCGTGAAACACACACTGTACTGTGAGCTGGCAAAACAGACGTTACCTAGCAACGGTGACACCATCAAGGGTTCGGCCTCATCTGAGTAAACGCTGCAAAAAATCAGACCAAAATAAATGAAGGAGATTTCCTTGAGAACCAGAACAGTTTGCATCTTTCAAAGTGTCTGTTGAAACTTCGTTTCAAGATCAAAACTGAAGTATATTATTTGTGTGTAATTATACATCAGGTGTGAAATTAAACACATGCCACTGTCCCTAATGCCCTGGTCAAAGTTTCCTATAAATGTTAAGATTTTCCAACAGATGTGACCTTTAGATGTTTAAGGATTAAAAGAACAAAAAACAAACAAGTTCTCCTTTGTTTGAGTAAATGCTGCAGAAAATCAGACAAAAAATGAAGGAGATTTCTTAAGAACAAGATGAGATGAATCTTTCAAAAAGTTTTTTGAAACTGCATTTATAAGATGAAATCTGAGGTATAAGGAGAGAATTTCTATAATCTTTGCAGTCTTGTATCCTACTCACCTCATAATCCCATTAATCTCTGTAATAATATTTCTCAGTTTGTAATAGGCATCTGCAGGTGGGAGTTTCAACTCCAGTACCAGTCTATCAATCTTATTGATGCAGATGGTGACAGCGAGCTGTTCCTGTATGGCATGCTTGATAAGACGCTCTGTGTTGAGCATGATGCCCTCCGCTGCATCCACAAAGATCACTACACCATCGCTAAGACGGAAGGATGCTGTTACCTCATCTGAGAAATTTACATGACCTGAATGGAGAATAAAAGAAAACAACTCTACGTCGTTATTTGTTATAGATACTCAAGACTACAAAATGTAAGTTGTTGAAAATCAATGCAACATTAATAATAAAAACAAAAAAACAATTGACATTTGTAGTGCACCATGTCTGTCAGACAGACACTCCTGGAACATAGAAAGCTGATAAAAGCTGGTTTCAGCATTCCATTGATGTAGGTTTCATATAAATTTACAGCAGTGGACATTTTGACAATTTTGTAAATTAATCCATTAAATTTTAGTAAATTAATCCATTTATGTTTACACTTAGTAAACATATTAATATTGTTGTTTATCTGATCAGAAGGACTGACATTTTTAATTTGTTAACAAAATTCACAGCCAGATCATGGATTTCACTTCATGTACTTCTCTCTTTGGCCTATTAAGAAACCATAGCTTTGGAACTGGGCTCAGGCTTGGGCTCTGGCTTGGGCTGTGGCTTAGGCTGTGGCTTTGGTTTGGGCTCTGCCTGGGAATGGGCTCTGGTTTGGGCTCTGCCTGGGAATGGGCTCTGGCTTGGGCTCTGCCAGTAGTTTTGAAAACGTACACTTTTGGTATGCGGCTTCATACAGGCCGACAGTGCCTAAGCAAGAGAAAACGCAGCCGTTGTATCAAAATATGCCTCTGGTGCACTAAAAACTAGACAAATATGGTTGTAATGTGAGAAGTTAACGAAATAAGTTTGTCTTTGACTTACCGGGTGTATCCATGATGTTCATTAAGTAGTGTTTGCCTTTACTGTCTGGCATTACTAGCGTGACAGGCTGGGCCTTGATGCTTACACCCCTCTGTAATTAATAGAGGAGGCCAAAGTTACAATGGTTGTTACACTTTATCATTTATCTTTGCTCTTACTTCATGTAATTTATACAATCAAATCGCTGAAACACAAGTTGGAATTTATTTAAGCTCTTAGAATACAAAATGACATCACTTCATTCCAATCACATCTCAAAACATTTTAAACAGGCGCATCACTAATTTCCTGAGGTCTTAGCGCAGTGAATAGTTTTCTAGCTACCAATAATACCTTAATGAGCTCAATGTTGAAGGGCATCAAAGGCAATAGAATGAAAGAGATAGGACAGGATGTAACAAAAACTTTTATATCCTACACTTGGGGAATTAAAGCTTGCTTTGGTTCAAACAGTAGACAGAAACACTAGAGTTTAGAACAAAAGGGCAAGAGGAATGAAATAGTAACTTCAGAGTAACATGTGGAAATTAATATGAGAAAAACTTACCTCTTGTTCTGTGAAGAGTGTATCTGTGTATCTAATCTGAAATTGGAACAAAATTGTCAGAATATCAGGATAAATAGGAAAATAAAAGAGAAAATTGACAAAATTTGATGAAAAGACATCACCTTGGTTGAATATCTGTTCACAACAGCAAGGAAATGTAAATTTTTTTTAAAAATTCACACTAATAATTACTTACTCCTCCTTCTTTGGCTTGTAGTTCTGGATGAGTTTGTTCCATTAAGCAATCTACAAATGACGTCTGGGAAAAAACAGAAAACAGAGGTGTCGTGAATTCTTTTATTTTATCAAGCAACAAGTCTCAGACTCATTCCAGAGTGGAATCACAGTATAATCACAGTTGCATCAATGTTACCAGCTGAGTATTTAATTACTAGTTACCTTGCCATTATGCAGATGACCAGCTAATGTGACGTTTCTAATGAGTTCTGCATTGTCCATCATGTCCGCCAGGAATCTGAACATAAAAATAGTCACAATTTAAAGACACTCTTATTTAGGAACGAGTTAAAAAATACACCACTTTAATGAAACTTGTCGACATAAAATTGGCATTCTTATGTCCAAGATGCAAATGAATGAAGGAGGTAATATAAAAAATGTTTGACTGTATTTCATGGATGTTAATTTTGCATTTGGTTTAAAGAATACTATCCGTTTGTTTTTTGCCCTTGCAAGTGTCGCGGGTATTAAAATTTTGTGGGGACCACTTTGGTACATTGCTTTTAATATGTGAAGGAAACAAACTCGCGCACTTTAACGGGTACCAATGTTCGAATATGCGGATGGGTACCAATGTTCAAATACGCGCACGGGTACCAATGTTTGAATACGCGCACTGGTACCAATGTTTGAATACGCGCACCTGTACCAATGTTCGAATACGCGCACCGGTACCAATTTTCAAATACGTGCGAGACTTGCACAGTCTATTAAGCACCGACTACTCCACCGACTGGTAATCCACAGGGTAGGCCTAAGGGCAAAACCAAATAATAACTTTGTGACTGCACTTACTCCATTTCATAGGTGGTCAATGGCAACTCTTGTTCTGTCATTGTAAACTTCTTCTGTTTGACAGGTGCGATAATAGGATCTAAAGAAAGAAAAACAATTGTTTGTCTTTATTTTTCAAGCCAAAGAATAACAAGAGCTATCCTTTTGAGAGGGTATGCAAGTTTACTTCTTCCTGGGTATGCCTGTCTGACTAAATGTCCAAGTCCAGTGAATGTAGCCACTGCACTGCGTCCTGTTTACATTCAGGCAGACTGCCATGACCTCCAGGTAGACACCTCTTTGTGCAGGCAGTGATGACGTGTTCCGACATCTGTATTTCAGCACCGCAGTCACATTTTGGAGACTCTTTCAGTCCCCAACGAAAGATATTATTTCCGGTGCACCCATGTCCAGTGAACAATCTATTCAGTCGACACCAACTTTCCCTTACAACATTAACTTGAAATAGTGTTAGTCCCCAAGCCAAAGCGAACTTGTACTGCATCTGACTGCACCATCTTAACTTGTTATGACTACAAATAGGATCTTACTCATAGTAGATAAGTTCATACTCGTGATGGTCACATGTGAAAAGGCCTTTTTTGGACACACCTACAGAATAAAGCCCTAATAATTGATATGCTTCTGCAGTTTGTTCTTTACCTGTGAGAGGTTGCGTGTCTTCTTCATGTACGATCGTCTCCACATCCGGGCCATAAACCTCCTCTGCTGTCGGGTAATATTTCTTATCTTCATGAAGAACGACGGCCTGTGATATATCACCTGATTCCATTGGTTCTTCATCATCATCATCATCCTGTATTGGCCAAAAGTAAATCATTCTTAACAAAAAGTTAAATGTACTTTTATCTTCACAGTCTTGGGATACCAGCAATACATACGGCAGGCCTCGCTCTTAAGCATTTTGTAAAGTAGCCCACTGTGCTAATAAACTGCGCGTTTTAGTAGCCCAGATTTTAAACTAATTGTCATAAATGTATTTTTCTGGTGTATTAATGGCAGAAATCACATCCAATTTAATATTCAAATGAAGTTTACATTCACACACTAAAAAAAAACCCAACTAACACGTTAAAAAAATATCACTCACATTTGAAAATGAAGAATTGTGAGCAAATAACAAGTGGGTAGCAGAGTGTTTAGCTGCCAACAGGCATGACAGGGCAAGTTGGAAAGTGGTGTTTATTACACTATAGCAGTTTTTACTAGTTAGACAATGTACGCCAGGCTAGGGTTAAATTAAACGTGAGCCCTGGTGTGCTAAAAATTTAAACTAAAGTCACAAATTTGGTCGCTGGGGACTTACCCCATCTAGCTGGGGTTCTGGTCGTTCTTCCTCCGACTCTTCATCCTCGGAGTCACTCTCAAGTTCTGGGCCGATGTAATTGCCGAACTCATCATACAGGTCGGCATCCATGGTGAAAATTCTGCAATTCAACTTCAAATGATCAAACGAGACAACAGTCAAAAAAATCATAAAAAATAATAAACAAATTTATTTAATATTTTAAATAATCATTATTATTTATATTAAAATACATGAAATATTAATTATTATATTGTTTTTTTTACGTCATAAAAAAAACAAAGTCAAAGACGATTTCAATATATCAATTTGATTAGCCGACTCTCACTCCAAGACCAAGATCATCTCAGCCTCAGTCCATTATTACCTCTCCGAATCATTTCAGTAAAGTGCCCCCACTTCCAGTTGTCCAATGGCCCGCCCCCGAGAGTCCCCGACCCCCACCAACGGCAACACTGGTTTAGTCCAACCTGGGTTAACCTGCATGCGCTGCACGCAGAACGCGGCCTCATCAAATTGAAATCGGTAAAAAAAAATGCAACGAAGCAGGTTTCTCCACAGAACAATTTCCACTATAACCAGCTTCTAAGTAATTGTCCATTGTGTAGTAAACTAATAGTAAATAGCAAAAAATCATAATGTAACGCAAAACAAAAACTTACAACGCACTTTATTGTAGCAATTTCCAGAAAGACGACGCTGAACGATGCTCACACGTTTTACTCTTCACCGTTGTGTGAAAAGCACCTTGCGGCGGACCCATTCCACCAAAGGTACTCAATTCACGTTGATTGGTACTAGGAACTAGACTATAAATGAACCGGTATCCAAAGACGGGGGTATTACTTTGTACAGTTTACGCAGGGAACCCGTCAAAAGCTAAAGCAAGATTTGTCGATAGAGGGGGCTACAACAATTTAATGGTATCGTCTGCTTTTTTGAAGGAAGGGAAGTTGACGGTAAAATTAAAAAGACGTAAAAAAAAAAAACAACCCCAAACCAATACCTTTTGATGTAATACTTTTCTGAATAAAGTTATAATAACACAAATGACTAATCTAGATTGAAATTACAGTTGTTTTTTTATTGTTTGAGGTCAAAATAGAATGTTTTATGAAGAATTAAAATTGTGTTAAAATTGTGTTTTATATCAATTCAAGTAATTATTTTAGAAAGATATATTTATGAAAACATATATGCTTGATGTAAATACGACAACAATAGTACTTATTTCTAAATAATTTCCTTGAAGAGAACTTTTAATTTATAACACTATATTCATGTAGAAAAACGTAAAACGTAATTTACAACGATAAACTTTTGAAGTTACCAACTAAGCCAAACAAAAGTCTGTTGTTAAAATAATATACTAAAAAAAGGTTAGCAATACAAATTTGAAAGTATCGAAAATATAAGTCAGATAAATAATTTAACTAGTATTTTTTTACATAAACTATACACCAGAGTAAAAAACAATTATATTACTGTAGAGACAACTATAGTTAAGGTAGGTTGAACTTGAGCGTGTTCATGGGAGGGCAGGCCCAACTATTATTTGGAAAAGATACGTCAGTTGAAACTAAATTATAGACCTTCTTAGGGGTTAATCGATGATGAAACAATGTAAATTGCACAGATTTGTTTGCACGGTGCACATGACTGGCCAATGAACAACGTTCTTTTGACTTCTAGGTGAGGGCGCCCTACTGAAATGACGTCATATGCATAAGGTCTATTCTGAAAGGGATGGTACAGCGTGTGTTGATGAAATTCGTCACTGGACGACTGCTGGTAAGTTTAAACTTAGTCAGGGTTAGTACTCCAAGAGTTGAATTTGTCATAATATTGTCACCCTCTTCATGAAGAGCCACATATCTTAAAACTATGCTCATGATGTCAGGTGAATTAGTTAAACTTTAAGCTTTGTTTCAAAAGAGATTTGTTCAATGTTCAGCCTGTATAAATAAACTCTTTGGATAGAATCTCCATTTTTTAATACTATCTTTCCAACTTGTTTTATTGTTATTATTTAAAAAAATGTTTACCTTTTTGGTATAATAAGCCATGGAATAACATAATCTCAAACTAAATGCCCATATTTTTTTATTTCAGAGTAAAGTAAGTGGGGCAGTTTTTTTACAGCTAGAATAATAGAATAACAACTAGGGCTGTGGCTATGACATGATTACTCTATTTCCTTAAACATCAACATGGCTGCTGTAGCCATAAGCCACAGCCAAAGTCACTCAGCCTCGGCAATAGCAAGATGAGACATCGTCTTATACTTTCAACATTGCTACTGAAGCCATTAACCATACAATGCCCCATACAGGGCAGAGGATATCCCCCTAATCTTTCCAAACATTAACACTTTTTCCCTCTTGTACAGAAGACCACCCCCCTTAAAATCCAGTAAAGAATCCTGAGATTCTGAGTAGCAATTGAGGACACAATGGGGGGGGGGGGGGGTTACACTACGCCCAATATCGAGCACCAAATGAGGCTGTCATGCAGACAATAGTCTGGTCTCTTTAGTGAAGAATGAGCATTTGTGTTTCTGCATAAAGGGAACAAGACCCAATGGCTACTTCTTGGGAGGGAGTGCACCTTGTGGGGCATGAGAATAACCAGGGTATGCCGGAGGTGTGGCTCCAGTACCTGCAGCAGGTTGAGGGTAGCCACTAGTGGGTGGAGGGTAGCCACTAGTGGGTGGAGGGTAGCCACTAGTGGGTGGAGGGTAGCCACTAGTGGGTGGAGGGTAGCCACTAGTGGGTGGAGGGTAGCCACTAGTGGGTGGAGGGTGTACACCAGTGGGTTGAGGGTACCCACTAGTGGGTTGAGGGTACCCACTAGGGGGTTGAGGGTACCCACTGGGCTGGGGTACCTGACTTCCCTGCGGTACCACAAAACCACCAGCCCCAGCAGGCCGGATGATGCGACGTTGGAAGAACATCAGGACCTTCATGCCGGATGTAGTGAATCCAGTCTGGTAGACTTCAGGAGACTCCACCAGGCAAGCTAACTCCCAGCCTCGCTGACCCATATCAATCATGATCGGATCCCAGTTAGTCTTTGCTCTGGTGCCACCAAATGATGCCTAGAAATGAAGAAGAAACCTGTGTAAAGTCAGACCATTAAGTAGTTTTTGCAGAAATAGTAAAAACGGATCCTCAGAGAAGTTTCTAGAAGTTGTAGACAATTTTAACACAAGCGGCCAAAAAGATTGACTCTGCAACTGAGCTACTTACAGACACTTTGTGTTCATACTCAATGATCGTCCCTTCCCACTCCGGTACTTGACTGTTGATCTTAGAAGCTTCTTTCTCAAAGAACCAGATGGAGTTCATACTTGAGTGCGCCCGGAAAAATCCAGCTGTGTTCAGAAGAGAAACTAAATCTTACAACGGTGACATGATGATATTAGTACATTGTTTATAAAGTTATTATACACAGATTTGAATAAAATAAGCAGACAAATTATCATTTGATTGATTGTGACAAAGTGTTCAGAAAAAAAAAAATTCCCGTTCACAGTGAAAGGCAGTGACAAAGTAACCTTGACTCAGGACAGCCTTACCCACGCTCATGGTAAAATGTGTTAACTCTGTCAACTACACAAGATACAAAATTTGATTTGCTTGGAACCCTAGCTTGTGAGAATTTCGTTTACCATAACACCCCCTTATGAAGAGTCTGACACAATAATTTATGACTTATTTTTAGAATTGCACTATACACGCAGCAAACTACACCGTTGTACTACACCGTTGGCAACCAATGTACTACCCCATAGCAACCAATGTACTATAACCATAGCTACATAAACTGTTTGGCACCTTGACATCTAGGTACAAAACATTTATGGGGTGTTAAAAACAAATATTGACTGCTTATACTGTTGTTATGGTTGAGAAGCAGTATATTTTCCCACCAAGTATCACCTCAAGAGTAATTTCAAACATAGAACTTGAAACAGTCAATATTTGTTTTAACCAAGAACTGAAGAGATCTTGATAAAGCTAGGCAGAGTTCCTCAAATTCTAAAAAGCTCACCCTGCGTGGTCTGAGACGTGTCAAAGTTGATCTCAACGAGCTTCCAGCCTTTCTGCAGGAACGCTGCAAACTGTCCCATAAAGTCAGTCAACACCCTGATCTGAGCTGTACCGAACCCTCCCATTAACTGGAATTGAATTGGCACACTGACCGCTTGGTACACATAGATGGTTGGATTGGGATGCAGGGGCATGTTAAAGAAGAGGTCAACTCCTTTCACTGTTGACAAAATCGAAAATCTAATGTTTTTTAAACAGTTTTTTTTTTAAACACTTGACCCCAGGAATTACACAAATACAGGCAGGTGTCACTAATTACTTGGCCCCAGTAAGCCGACAATTTTGATTGGCAGAGGAAGGGTTGTTAGAAACCTCAGAACCTAGCACAGGCCATCAGTAAGACACCTGAAAGCCTGCTACAAAGAACAGATTGCTCCACCTTATCAGAGGGTTTAGATCTGGGTAAGTCTGTCAAAGGTGTATGTCTGTACAATTTTGTGCAAAAAGTATTTAAAGAGTGAAATATTTTTCAGCCCGTCAAAGAAGAAAAAGAAGGGAAAAAACTACACAGCTCTGGGACCTAATCCCCCTCTTAGATATGTGGACTGGTACAGTCTAGGATATCAAGTACTTTGACTCCCCCAGGGCATTGCACTTTGGAGAAAACAGTGAAATAAATAACATGTGCCATGACTTTAATAGTGTTACCTGCACTCACTTAAGAATTATGGTTAAAGCATGGCAAAATTACTTCATTCAAATCAAGAAAAAAAAATAAATAAAAAATTGCCATTGCAATAAATGTGCATATACGTACACTGTTATCAATAATGCTTTAAAGAGAAAGTGTAAAAAATATGTCGGTCTACAAACTTACATCCCTGGTATCCTGAGAACGATTGTCCAAAGCTGGGTCCTTGCTGGTGACCAGTGATTTCAATACATATCAAACGTCCTCCCTGAGCCGTCACACTGTTTATCTATAAGTATAAATAATTAAAGATAAATATTTTGTTGAGGTAACTATAAATAGTAAACTTGCAATTACAACCATTTTCCTGAAGACGAGCAGAGTACACTGTTGGGATTGTCAAGACCGCAAGGGTTCTTCTCACAACCAACACTTCTCCTAATGGAAATTTTACACATGGTTGTACCTGTAAGTTTACTATTTATATTTATCTTATCATCAACACCATGAAAAACTTCAATTATCATTTTATAATTTAGCTTTTTGAGGGGTTATAGAAAAATGAAACCGACATCAAGAGGAGACCCTAGAACGTACCTTCTGGAAAATGTCAGAAGTGTCAGCAACTGAAGTTGAGCTGGAAGTGAAAAACTGAAGAACTTGTTGAGTCTGCAAGAAGCTCTTCTCGACCCTTAGCTGCCATCTCTCATGGGATGGAGGCCTGAAGATACACAACAAAGAAAAGTTAAAACATCATCTTTCTACAAATTTAGAAAGTTTTAGAAATGTTATAACATTTTTAAAGTGAATTTAATACAATTTAATTCCTGTTTCTGGATCTTGTTTTGATATCTAACCTAGAAATTACTTGATAAATTCCATCTACAACAACTTAGGTGAAAAAGGTAATGCAGAAAATTTCAGGAACTCTTTAAGAAATTAACTTAATAACATTCTACTCACGTGAGTGGCTTACACAAGATAGCCTGGAAGGGCATGGCCATACTAAAACCAAACCCTTTCTGTCGTTGCACCCCAGGAATTGACTGGAACTGTTTCAAAATGAAGCCATCAGCGTAGGGTTGGCATATGATAGGGTAGTAGGCATCGACATTCGTAGATATTATTGCTGCCGATAAAAACGAAGCTGGAAAGAAATTGGTTAAAACTTAATAAATAATTCACAATCTTAAGATGTTTTTACTATCTTTGGATAATAAACTATTTGGGAAGTGACAATAAATTTAAACAAAACAGAGCAGAATCCAACAACCATACTTTTTTTTTCTTTATTCGGGGGGGGGGGGGGCGGAATCTGGTCAGCTCAGTTGTTTCTTTCCCTGCCTTTCACCTCTGCGTACCCCGGTTTGATTCCCACCTTTGAATACCACCTATGCTGATACTTACTAACTTTAACTAGGCTAGAGCGCTTGTTTGTGTACTTCCCTTGACTACTTTTGTTTCTCTTTTTTCTTATTTGATACAAATGCGGTACTGCTACTGGAGTGGTAGTACAACTGTAGATGTAAATTTTTGTTTAAATGGAGTACAGCCCCCCGATACATGATTAATTATTAGTACCAGACTGGGTCTACTCTCTACTGACCATAGCACTCCAGTTAAGTTAGGAATCCAAGTTCGTATCTGACACTGACAGACAGGACAGAGACAGACTCACAGAGTGCAGGCAGAACTGCAGAAGTTTACTTCCGGCTGTCCGGCATGTCCGGTGGCAACGAACTTGTCTGGCATTCACTGCATCGCTTTAGTCTTTAAGTTTAATTGTTTTCTTCTTCTCTCTCGTGAAGTTTAACCCCTTTTAAGAGAACAAAATGCCAGAGCTAGCTGCTGTCTCTTACGGACGCCCACCACTGACTTTGTTCAAACTGACCTTGTGTAGACAGCGTCGCTTCGACATTGATGAAACAGTACTGATGTCGAGGCCCTGTGTAAGGCACTGCGTCATTGGGGATGATCGTATGGGCTCCAACACGTACGCCTTGTTGGGTTATTCCTCCCGCTTGGCCATACTGACGAGATTCTTGATTACCCATGATGAAAAAGGTGCCTTATGTATTGATTTAGGTTGATTTGGTTACCGTCAAATTAGAGAAAGAATTATACAAGATCTCCCTGACATTATTCCTTTACAATGCTCGGGCCTTACACTGCCACTCTAGTCAGTAGACTCTAAAAGGTAACCACTCAACTCTGCACTCTCGAACGAAACATTCCTCGATAGGGTCACGACTACCAGTTACCCTTTAGTGGCTTCTGAATAGAATTGGAGGAAAACGAAAGCTACCGATAGAGGGGGTTAAAACAACTTAATTGTATTGTCTGCTCCTTTATGTTGTTTGCGTGTGTACAATGTACACTTCAGTAGGAAAACAACAATGGGAAACACCTCCAAGTTTACGTGGTGTTCCCATTTGGATGATTTCCTGGCTTTATAATTCAGTTTCAGATATTGTATGGAAAAAAAGAAAATCTTATCACAGTGCATTCAGAGTCTGCTGCCCTCACTCGCAATTAGTGCATGAAAACCCAAACAAAAATGCACTGTTTAAAAAACGTTTTCGACACGTGCAATTTATTGTCAATTTTGGATTGAACAAAGATAAAATTACCATGGCGGGATTCGAAGCTACGACTGCCTCCAGAAATGTGCAGCTAGGCACAACCAAAGAAGCTATTTGCCCTGCTGTTGAGATGTCCTCCCTATTTAAAAACAGGGTGTCAGTCTGAAGCCCTGACTTGCCGTTCAAACCAAGGTTCACACCCAAGTGTGCGATACAACCTGCTGGGAAGCCACATGACTGGGACCACCTAAAACAAACATATTACTTTTCCTGTCTTCTAAGATAACGAACAACAAATTGGTAGAACAAAAAATACTTCAGTAATAAAACGGTCCGCAAACAGAAATATTGAATTGCAATAGTTAGTATGTAAAAAGTGTTAATTATAGAAAACAAGTTTAACCATTGCCATAATGAATCGTGATTGTATCCTAACATGATTATGAAAAAAACATAAACCTTGTTCAACTTAAAACTTCTTACTCAAACTGAACCATTAAACCAATTATATTAACAAAATTGAAAAGTATTAATAAGCAATATTTCAGTTAAGATATGGAGAGACTTGATTTAAATCAAATCATATATTATTAGTTCTTTTTTATCTGCCCAAGAAATGAAATAACATAAATATAAATAAATTAGTATCAGTATAAATATATGTACGATTTTTTTTTCAAATAAATAAATAAAACTGGTAGGGGAGATGGCCTTAGCTTTCGATCCAAACCGGACGTTTGTCATAAAATAAATAAATGAAAGATATAATTTGAGGTTGACAAGGTAACTCAAATAAAGCTAAGACATATTAATTATAAACCACAAAAACACTGCAATGTAACAAATAATACACATACCAATAAAAATATTATTTTTGTAAATTCTTTAAGAAAATAGAGGACATGACTGACTCCATTTAACAGGAGACATGAATTATGTTACAGTCACTTTCCATAATTTATATTAAACCAAATGAATGCACAAAAATCTTTTAGGCATTTCAGAGACTGGTTTTGTATAATTCAATAAAATTGAAATCTACTTAGGAGGCACCAAATGAATTGTGCTATTTCAGAGGAAACTCAAAACTACAAAAGAATTAGCAGCTTTGGCTACGGTTAGATGACTACATCTTCCTACTATTTCAACATTGCTGCTGAAGCCATTAGCCTGAGCCATAATCAAAGTCAGGAAGCCTTGGCTATGGCTTGATGAATGCATCTTCCTCTTCAAACAAAAGTCTATGTTATCAAAGTATAAAAAGTACTTAAATTTAGCAATACAAATTTGTAAGTATCGAAAATATAGGTCAGATAAATTATTTATGCTAGTACTGTTTTACATAAACTGTAGTAAAACAAAGTATATTAAATATATTTCCAAATTGCTACACTTTTAATACAGGTAGACCCCTTGTACTAACATTAGCGAGCCTGGAATTGCACAGGAGCCACACAAACCTTTTGCCAAGGTCTTAGTGCCACTCCAACATTTTCCCTTAGGCTTAATTTACAACTGCAACAACTGCTTTTTTACCTAACAGATCAAAAGTGTCTTGCTCAAGGACACAAGTGCCGTGACCAAGATTCGAACCCACATTGTAAGGAATCAGCTGTCAGCTTGAATTTGATGCACCAGATCACTCGGCCCTGCACGCTACACTTAAGTTGTTACCATGTGTAGACGAACTTGGCAATTGAATGACTAGTAATAAGTTTTAAAGGGATCAGTGTATAACTTTGATAATTACTCCACAAATCAATGACCATAAAAACTTGCTTGGTAAGAAGCACTGCAGCTGTTGGTAATGTATTACATTGTGAGAAATAATTTCCTTTAAAAGAATGTGGCTTGAGAGAGAGAGAGAGAGAGAGAGAGAGAGAGAGAGAGAGATTAAAAACATTTTAATTTGAGAACGTTTCTGCAAGAAACGTTTCTCAGATTGTGTCTTGGAATCTTTCTGCGTGGACACAACTAATTTTCGGCAATATCTCAAAAACGCTTATACCACCTTTTGAAATGAAATTTCCACAGGTTAGTTTTATTGCATATTTATCTATAATTGTATAAGATTAAAAACAGTTCAAGCAGTTCCAAAAACCAAAGGAAGGCTTATACATGTATACTTTGCCTTTAAAACTTAATACTTCAGGAACTGTATTTGTCATAACATATTATTGTCACCGTTTTCATGAAGAATCATATGTCTTTTTTTCCCCATTCATTCATTGATGGGTTTTGTTTTTCATTAAAAACACTCTATGGCTGAATGGCGGACTTTTTTTTCATAAAGTCAAAAAGATAAACGGAAAGCTAGTAAGAATCAGACAAAATGGAACAAACCAGTAAACGTCTATAAGGCACAAATTAAAATTTTGTTTTTTAAAAACACACGAAAAAACCCCAACAACACACACTAACACACACAGTTAAAGTACACAGAATTAGTAGCGATTATATGCACAAAAATAAATAAAAAATGTGCATATAATCGCAGAACAATAATAAACAAATCAATAGATTGGCAGCAAATCAATTGGAGTGTCTGTTAAGTTAATCAATAAAATACAAAATGAAACTGCTTCTGAATCATAAAACTATGCTTAGACATCAGGTGAATTAGACTGTAAGCTCCGTTTCCAAAGTGATTTGTTCAATGTTCAGCCTATAGAAACAAACTCTGTGGATTGTCATTAATACCATGGATGATGGAATCTCCATTTATAATCGTTTCCACCTCTTTTTGTTTTGGTTTTTGTTAGTTAACCTTTTGAGATATTTTACAGGTTGCTTTAGTGTAATCAGCCTTGGAATAACATAATCTCAAACTAAATGCCCATATTGTTACTTCAGACAAAAGTGGGGCAGAGTTGTTTGCAGCTAGAATAATGGAATAACAACTAGGGCTGTGACTATTGCATGATTACTGTATTTCCTTAAACATCAACATGGCTGCTGATGCCATAAGCCACAGGTAAAATCACTCAGCCTCGACTATGGCGTTATTCACGAGCCTCGAAGTGTGACGTCAGATGTTCGGGCTACTATGACGGTATGACCCCCTCCAGAAACGTGTTGGCGCTCTACCAACAGAGCTATAACCCTAGTGTTGGTGCTCAACAAACGGAGCTATCTAGCCCCGATGTTGGCAGCCTCTTTATTTTGTCTTGTTATCTTGATTTAAGGTCCAGTCAGAAGCTTTAAACTGCCGCATAACCAAGGTTTACACCCAAGTGTACCAGACACTCTGGAAAGCAGCAGGACAGGGATCACCTAAAAAAATAAAAAATAAATACGCGTTAGAAAATATATATCAGGAATAAATGATCAGCAAAACCATGGAGCAAAACAGTTGCAATAGTTAGAATTTAAAAAGTTGTATTTAAAGAAAACAAGTTTAAACACTGGGATTTGTTTGTAACATAACATGATTCTGAAAATACATGAGCTTTATTCAACTTGTAAAACTTCTTACTTCAAACTTGCCACGATCAAATTCATTAAAGCAATCAAATATCTAAAATTGAAAATTATTAATAAGCAGTATTTCATTCAATACGTAGAAAGACTTGGTATAATTCAAATACAAATGAAAGGTTTTAACAAAATAAGTAAAAGATAATAATTTCTTTAAAGGTCAATGAGGAAATTCAAACGAAGTTAAGACAAAACTGTAAATTATAAACCATTATCAACACATCATTGTAACAAATAATATAGTCATATAGGCCCTACCATTAAATATGCATTACCCATTCATTTTCCCAAAGATAATTTACCACACAAAATGAATACACAAACATTTACCTTTTAAGGCATTACAGAGACTGGTTTCGTATAATCCAATAAATATGATATCTACTGAGGGGCACCACATGAATTGTGCTATTTCAGAGGAAAGTCAAATAAGAAACTATGAATAAACGAGCAGCTTTGGCTATGGTTAGATGACTGCATCTTCCTACTATTTCAACATTGCTGCTGTAAGCCAGTAGCCTCAGCCATAGCCAAAGTCAGAAAGCCTTGGCTATGGCTAGATGACTGCATCTTTCTTCTTTTTCAACATTGCTGCTGAAGCCATTAGCATCAGCCATAGCCAGCCCCAGTCTTGTAAGACAACTATCCTTTCTCTCTTGACCCACAAAATTGTGAAGCCTCACATTTCAACCCTAGTAGAGTCTTTCTCAAAGACCCGAGAAAGACCCCGTTTGGAAAATGTGAGACTATTAAAAACTTATGTTCTATTTATGCTATAGATCATTTTGGTTGGTAAGCAGTTTGCGACAGCTAATTAGGTTTGCTTATCTTCTCATACATTTAATCAGATGCATTGTTAGACTACATATTATAAACAAAAATAATATCATTTTCATTAACAATTTCATATTATCATTATTCTATAAAAACCAATTCATATATATTTTTTCTGGATGTAATTATTAACATTAATAACAATTCAATAAACTCTCTATTGCATTTCAAAATGCTTATTGTTTAGTGACATTTATATGGGGCTCATTTGAGTTATGAGATGCATGTTAATTACTTCTTATCAACACAAACTTATAAGACTTCTGTACTAAAAAAGTGAAACAAACATGGACAAATATGGATAAAATTAAAATATTTTGAGGTTGAACAAAGACAAATTGACTAGAGTGGGATTTGAACCAACGACCTCTAAATTAACACGCCGGTGCTCTACCAGCTCAGCTATCTAGCCATATGTTGGCGTTCTCCCTGTTGTGTCAGGATCTTTGTTCGGGGGTGCCAGTCAGAAGACATACAACTGTTAACTGCCGTGTAGCCAGGGATCACACCCAAGTTTATGATACAACCTGGGAAGCGGCAGTCAACAGTTGTACAACGATATTGACGCAACAGGGAGACCGCCAACATAGGGCTAAATATCTCAGTTGGTAGAGCGCTGGCAAGTTAATTTGGAGGCCGTTGGTTCAAATCCCACTCTACTATTAAAGTTTTTTGTACAACCCCAAATTGTTTAGAATTAACCTGGTCAGTTTCCCTTGTGCTTTATTACCTAATTATTTTTTGTTATCACAAACTTATAAGACTTACTTCTGCATTAAGAAAGCAAAAAAAAGAAGAGAAAAACAGAGACTTCAAAATAGCTCAGCTGCGTTGTAAAAAGTCTACACAGGCAGTTACATTAACAATAATACACTAGCTTAAAAACACAAACCATTATAATACCACCACAATGTTAAGTTACATATAAAACAAAGTGGTGGTCATAACACTTAATGACTAACTTTAAGTGAAAAGTACTGCATGAGGTTTCATGCATGATACCTCATGGAGGCAATCACCTCCATCGCCCCTGGGCCCAATTTCATAGAGCTGCTTAAGCAAAAAAACAAAAATGCTTAACAATTTCCTGCTAAGCAGGAATGAGCAGGATACCAGTCACAAATTGTACACGTTACATGGTAGTTTGGCTGGTAACCTTATTCTGGTAAGCAAAATTTGATTGTGCTTAGCAGATTTTTGTGCTTAAGCAGCTCTATGAAATTGGGCCCTGGTCATTGCACTCACACTCACAGTGTATAAGAGCAAATATTTCTGATCCTATGTCATCAACGTATATTGAAACAAGGATTGCAGAGACAACTCCTTGGATAAGCATGGCTGCAACTGTTTTATCTGATATACCACAAGGTTGTGTGTCTAACTGAGTGTGCACACACTACACAAGCATGACAAGGTCACAGATAAAAACGTATGTGCACTGCTGTACATATGTGGATGGTGAAAGTGCCCTAAAACAATAATGTGCAAAGTGGGAACTTGACCTATTTACACTAGAAGTAAGCAGGAGACATGAGAGAGGGCGCTATAACAATTCAACAAATAAAATGGTTCAATAACAATGCAACAAATAACAGTTTAGTTAACAGTTCACCACAAGTGCTTTCTAAAACAAATGGGTGGACTGGTAAGATACTAATAGTACTCTTAAACCCCAATGCAAATTTGAAATCTGATAGAGTAGCAAAACTTACTAGAGATTAGTAGATCATGGTAGTTGTCTCCCAACCTTCTTAAGGCAGATTTGTTATTAGTCCTGGGAACAAGATGAGTATTTCAGGAAAGAGGCTTCAAATTGGAAAGTGGAATACCTTTAAGACGACTTATCACCCTCAGAATATTGTCGGGGTGGGTCTGTGGCGAAACCTGCTGCGTCCTGAGCAGGGCGCATGATGGGACGTTGGAAAAACATGATGACTGTTATTCCAGCTGTAGTGCATCCAGTCTGGTAGACATCTGGAGACTCCAACAGGCAAGCTAACTCCCAGCCTCGCTGGCCCATATCAATCAAGACCGAATCCCAGTTAGTCTTTGCTCTGGTGCCACCACACGTTCTCTAAATAAAAAAGTGAAAAGAAAACTTTCTACTAATTAATAGACATGATTGGAATAGAAAGTGTAGAAAAACTTATAAATACATAACAAAGATTTGGGGAGCCCGTAACTACACAACTTACCGCAATCTTGTGTTCATAATGGATGACCGTTCCCTCCCACTCTGGCACTTCACTATTGATCTTAGAAACTTCTTTCTCAAAGAACCAGATGGAGTTCATACTCGAGTTTGCCCGTAAAAATTGAACTGTATTGAAAAAGAAAACAAGTTTGCAAAGCAAATGTTATCATTTTAAGTTTCTCCACCTCTTGTACAAAAATAAATAAAAAGTACATAACTTCTAATCTCGTAATGCTAACTCCTTATGTGATAGTTTTCAGTTTTTAAGTTTCCATTGAAAGTAATAAAACTCTAAAACATTCGTAAAATTTCAGGGCGCTCACCCTGCTTGGTCTGAGATGTGTCAAAGTTGATCTCAACGAGCTTCCAGCCTTTCTGCAGGTAAGCAGCAAATTGTCCCATAAAGTCAGTCAACACTGTGATGGATACAGAACCAAAGCCACCTGCTAGTTGATACTGAATTGGCACGCTGACTGCTTGGTAAGTGTAAAACTTTGGATTCGGGTGGAGTGGCATATTGAAGAAGAGATCAACGCCTTTGACTGGTTGGAAAAGGGAACAAAAAAACAAAACGAGTTTGAGTCATCTTTAAAAAGGAGTTTCCCTTCTTCAAGTGTAGATCTCATAAGTGGGTGGAATTGAATTAAGGGGACCCCCCCCAAAAAAAAAAACCACATTTAAGTCAGCTTTAAAAAAGGAGTTTTGCTTCATCAAGAGTCGATTTGTGGGTCAAACTGAAATATTTTTGTTTACTAGCAGGGAGAGTTCAGGGATTTATTTTGAGGTTGGTTGTGCTGTCAAACTCATTTTTTTCCATACAATGTGAGTGAGACCTAATCAGCCATTTCTACCATGCTTTATATCTTGGGGTGCACTTATTTTGGGACTGATAATATTTCAAGCAAGCAAAGTGTACTGCAACCAGTTGTATTTTTATCTCCAATGTACTCTCTTACTTCAATTAGAGTTAGAACCAAAATGTTTTGACTGCCACCAAAGTTTTCAACACTTTCCAGGCTCAACACTATCCAGGTTGAACAGAGAGAGTTACTTTTCATTAACTCCTACCCCCCCCCCCAATGTAGTACTTATTAACATTAAAATTTTTCTTCCCAAATTAATGCACATGAATATTTTACACCTTTTAAAGTTGTATGTGGTCCAAGAACACCCCACAGCCCCACCATCCCCACCGACCTCAACGACCCCACCAACCCCGATGCAGAGCTCAGTTTTTTTAACATGATCAGAAAGTCACTAGTTTGATTGCATTCTTTAATCTTAACTGCCAATCTATCTTAGTTGCTAAGCAAAGTGTGATGTCAAAATACAAGTCACTATGGTAATACTGACAACTCATCTTAAGATGAGTCTTATCTCTTTGTGAAATCGGCCCCAGGCTGGAACTATTGTTTGTCTTCATTGTAGAGTGTGCTATTGTGAAATTGGGTCAACTGGGGTCTTATTTCTTCACAGCATACTGTTTCGGGAAAAAAATAGAAAAGGCAAACAACTCACAGATATTGGTCGTCACTGATGTGTTTTACAGAATGTTTCAGGATGCTTTTTTTGTTCACACACTTACGTCCCATATACCCCGAGTGTTGCTGCCGCAAAGATGGCCCTCGCTGGTGACCAGTGATTTCAATACATATCAATCGTCCACCCTGGGCAATCGCACCGTTTATCTGTAGTATCAGAGAAATTAAGTTCTTTTTCAATATTTCAACTAGGGGATAAGGGGGGGGGGGGGGAGATGGGCAGTGGCATAACCAGACAATTTCATTTGGGGGAAGGCAAGCAGGGATAAAGACATAATTGGGGGTGGGGGAGTTATTTAGTGTATTAAACCATTCATTTGTGTATTTTTTTAATCTCATGGGAGTGTGGATATGGTTTCTGAGTGATTCACTTCAAATGGGTGAATGGGTGAAAAACAAAGGGGTAGAAAAGAGAAAATAACAGTCAAATCAGGATAAAACTGTGGGAAGATCCCTTGAAAGATCCATTGAAAGATCAAGTGAAAGGTCCATTGAAAGATCCAGTGAAAGATTCCTTGAAAGATCCAGTGAAAGATCCAGTGAAAGAACCAGTGAAAGGTTATAATCCTGTGAGTGTTGCATCTTGTATTATTTAGAATCTGAAGTGTGTTTGAAAAATGTATTTTCTGGTGAGGTCCAAGAATATAACGTCTGCTCAGGGCCAAAAGATCGTTAGTGCAATTTGCATGTTTTTCATAACCATTACTTTTTCATGATTTGGAGCTCCTGTTAAACAGAGTTTATTGATCAAGAGGTGTCTCTAAATCAAATTAACTGTTTGGCAAAAGGAAACAATAATTTTCTAAAGGAAAACATATGTTTGTGGATTTCGCATTAATTTTGTTCTAACTTTTTGCCCTTTTGATCATTATGAATCGTTAAAAATTTGTTATAGTGAAATACCTTTTCAAAAATATCAGAAGTGTCAGCCACTGAAGTGTGGCTTCCAGAGAAGTATTGAACGTTGGTAAGCTGCGTCTGCAAGAAGCTCTTCTCAATCCTGAGCTGCCATCTCTCATGGGATGGAGGCCTGAAGATACACAACAAAGAACAGGTTTAAGAGTCACTGCTGACAACAAAGTCTGAAACGAGGCTCAAACTTTAGAATTGAAGAACCCATGGAGCCATAAGAGTTTTTGCGAAAACTAATCTCAGCACTAGAGAAGTATATCAAAGAGCAGGATATCTTTTTATCTGAAGAAAATAACAGTAACTTTTTAGACAAGTTCAGATAAAAAATGAAAGAAATGTCTGGTACCTCGACCGTAACTCCAAACCTAGAAGAACACAAATCATAGCCTGAACAACACCAGCCTATTCTGGACCAAAACCTTATTTTAAAACCAGGGGCTTCTGAATATAAAAACCAAATAATGTCTGGATGTCAAGCATGTCAACAAGATATTGGAATGATTTAAAGTTGAACAAAGAAAAATTTACTAGAGCAGGATTTGAACCAATGACCTATGATAGTTTAACGTGCCAGCGCTTTACCAGCTGAGCTATCTAACCCTTTGACAATGTCTTTGTTTAAAGGTGCCAGTCAGAAGCCATACAACCGTTAGCCAGGGATCACACCCAAGTTTACGATACAAGCAAGGGCCAAGGGAAAAATATTGGGAATTCTGGGGTATATTATGATGAGCTACAACTTACACATTGATAGGTTTACACAGCATAGCTTCATACGGCACTTCTAGATTGTAGCCAAGACCTGCCTGGGTCTGGACATATGGTATGGCCTGGAATTGCTTCATGATGAAGCCATCTGCGTAGGGCTGGCATAAGATTGGGTAATAGGCATCTACGTTCGTTGTGATGAGTGCTGCTGATAAAAAAGTAGCTGGAAAGAAAGGTGAGATGTTGTTTACATTCATAGCAGTCCAAGTGTTGAAATGGCCTGGTACAAGAGTAGCTTTGCAATGATCTTAAAAAGTCATATCCTTCAAAATCATTAAGGGGGCGGGGTCACAGTCCAATATCAACACCCAAGGACCCATAGGTGCTTTATACTTTATACGGTGCCTTTCGACTTGGTATCAAAACGCCCAAAACAAGTTTTATACCTCTTTCATAGGGACTTAAGCATTCCTGATACCATCTCAACTCCTTTGGAGTATGCAGTACCGGCAGCCAAAATGGCACACAGGTTGCTAATCTCATACACATCAACAATCTCTACCCTCGCAGGTACCCTTTTACTCAAGTGTCAAGTGTCTTGCCCAAGAACACAAGTCTCACAACAGGGATTTGAACCCCCACTTTATTCACTTAGCCGCAAAAACTTAAGTTCAATTCTCTAGATCGCCCACGACACGCTAACTTAAAACTGTACCTTGGCATCAAATTCAAGCAATATGTAAACCACTTTGGATGTTAATCCAGGGCTTGATTTTACAATGAGTAGTTGATCTTGACTCCAAATCACTCCTAATTGCTCAGCAAAGTGTGATGTCACAATGCAAATCACTATAGTAATACTGACAACTCATCGTAAGATGAATCTTTGTGCTTTGTGAAATCGAGCCCCGTGATTTCCGTTACCCACCTCGTGCACTGAGTTTTGCCACAACATTAACGAAGCAGTACTGATATCTTGGGCCTGTGTAGGGCACAACATCATCAGGAGGGTTGGAATGTGCTCCAACACGGACGCCATCTGGTGTTACTGATGCTGGCTGGTCATACTGACGTGACTGGTAAGCACCCATCTTGAACTGTGGATTCTTGAAGACCTTTTTATTGCAACGTCACAGCTCAAGCTTTTGCAAACCGAAGCGGGAAAACAAAGGGAAGCCTTAAATGCAAAGCAAAAAAAGATAACCACACTTTGTAACAATGTGACACAATTATTCAAAAATAGTGTTGAATTTGTTGAAGACAAAGCAACCAATCATGGGGTGTATTTTATTTACCTGAAAGTTTGCAGAAAATGTTGAATTTGGTTAAAACATCTGATAACACGATTGAATGTTTTGTTAACATTCGGCCGTCCATGCCAACCAGGGTGTTTTGTTTATCAACAATGGAAAGGCCTTTACTCAAGTAAAATACAGACTGAGATTCAGAAACAGAGGTGGTTTGTCTGAAATCTACTTCCTCTGTAATAAGGAGGAGACTCTAATATTTCATTTGTGTAGGCCTTAGTTTTATGACAAAATGCAATCATTGGCCTTGATGGTATGTATTCTGTATTCCTTTTGAAAAAAAGGAGTACAGCGCCCCAGTTACTGGGTCTAATCTAAAATACAACATCATTCTTGACAGCTGCCCAAATCCCATCAGACCACTTAATCACCTCAGACTACTAATAGAACTATGAGGTTCGTTCCGCCATCGTCTCGTTTGTGGAGACAATAGCGGAACGAACCTCATCATAGCATGAGGTAGGAGTAACCCCAGACATGATAATCTGGACTAGTTTCCTGAATTTCCCTTTCCCCATCCTTAAGTCCCATTTGGGGGGGGGGGTGCATGGGAAATGTGTACATTCAATTTTGTTTAAAATTATACTGGAACTTGGATGGCATCCTTCTTTCTTACACAATGACAAGGCAGTTACTGTATCTTATCATAATGTGGGAAATAAAATAGAGTATATTATTTGGTTATACTTATAATCCACTTTGAACCTGAAATAGTTTACATTTTGTTGCTCTGTTTTGAGGCTACCATCATCCTTAGCCCCATTCACCAATCCTGGTGTCATGGGTTTCAATCTGATTGTTCGGAACAAACTAAATGACATTTTAAAAACCATTTGACCTACTCCTACTAGAACTACAAGGCTCCTTCCGCTATTGTCTCTTCATGAAGACGGACCTCATATTACTAGGAAGGTAGGGGTACATCTGACCCACCATACCCACCTCCAGGACACTTTCAATCATGGTAACTAAAAATACATGCTACTAAATATATTATTGTACCATGCAGGTTACTGTCCTGAACATGTTTGTTGGGACTGTCATGACTTGTCTTTTGTGCTCACTGGATGCTAGTGATAATTAATTAGCATTTATTGAGCACAAACAAATGTCACTTGTGTGGCCCAAGGCCTCTGATTCTGAATCCTTGACCTTGGCTACATAATGAGGCTAGGTCAACTCTAAATACATATTCTGTTTGACTTCGAGTAATTCCATGCAAATCATTCCCCGTTACCTGATCTAAATCTTGCTGTGCCTGAACACCGTGCCTGAACACTGTGCCTGCTGAACACCGTGCCTGAACACTGTGCCTGCTGAACACCGTGCCTGAACACCGTGCCTGAACACCGTGCCTGAACACCGTGCCTAAACACCGTGCCTGAACACTGTGCCTGCTGAACACCGTGCCTGAACACCGAGCCTACCTGAACACCGTGCCTGAACACCGTGCCTGAACTTGGAAGGATGATGGTCTTGAGTACTCCTACTAGAACTATTCGGTTCGTTCCGCTATCGTCTCCCCGACCCTCATAGGTCATCATGTACAAAATCCTATTCGAAACTTTTTCCCCTTCACGTTTATGCACCTGGACTTCTCTTTTGAAAACGGATCTCGCCAAAATTAGGCTCTATCTATTAATTGTTTTCAAAGTGAGCTCGGGGTGGGTCCAGAAAATCCACTCCGCAAAAAAAAAGGTGCAAAAAATGATAAATTCTCATCGTTATTCGGAATCGTCGCCTTCCGATAACAAAAATGGCCGCCGTCGCTTGTATCAATGGTATGCTGCGCGCAACGCTGGTTCACAATAACCACCAACGGTTTACGGATAAAAGATAAGCCGATGATTATTGTGGACCAGTGTTGCACACAGAATACTATGCGAAGGCATGTCGTGGACCAGCGTTGCACGCAGCATACCAGTAATACAAGCGACGGCGGCCATTTTGTTATCGGAAGGCGACGATTCTGAATAAACGATGGGAATTTATCATTTTTTGCACCTTTTTTTTGCGGAGTGGATTTTCTGGACCCACCCCGAGCTCACTTTGAAAACAATGAATAGATAGAGCCTAATTTTGGCGAGCTCCGTTTTCAAAAGAGAAGTCCAGGTGCATAAACGTGAAGGGGAAAAAGTTTCGAATAGGATTTTGTACATGATGAGTATGAGGGTCGGGGAGACGATAGCGGAACGAACCGAATAGTTCTAGGAGTAGGTCTTGAGGTAGTGGTCACTGATAAATGCGTATTTATTTGTAAAGTAAGGCCAAATGCAGGTTAGTAAATAGTAGTACTACTGAGTACTAGGTAGGAGGATAGCACAATGCACAATGTCACAATAACAAATGAAGTGCGCCCTCAACCATTAACTAGCGAAAAAGTAATACGCAGACCCCGCCCTAAATTTAATACTTCACGAGCTTGCAAACATCTGTATGTCGTTTTGTCACGCATAATGATTGTAAGTATAGGATAGCAAAGGTTTCAACTCACAGGGGCATAATAGGCCCTATTGAACACATTATGATAATTGTATGTAAACTTTGGGTTCCAGATTCCAAGGCTGTTTGGACTCTCCATCTGCAATGCTCAGAACGCCGTTCACAAATAAACCTCGCATATTTCACGCCCGCATCCCGCGGTGCATAGGCCTAGATCTTCCCAATTCATAAAATAATTTTATGGCGTCATACTCTGAGGCCAATGAAACATAATATAATTCATTTGGCTAGCACCTCAGTCACCACTGTTTTCATCGGCCACATATACAAAAGTACAGGTCTTCAGTGAATTTTGTTTGTAGATTTTCGACTTTCGATTTTCGAAGTTTCGGTGATCAGCACTAAAACATAACTGGTGGTGGGGGGAGGGGGCTATGTTTTTAAGAACGCCCCCTCCCCCCCTCCAAAGTGAGTGCGCACGAAAAAAATAAGCGCAAAAATGGACCAAATGGCTTGATTTGGGCCTTCATTTTCACAAATTTCCAACTCCCCCTGCGTCGCTTTCTTTCATATTCGCCCCAATTCCCCAATTCATGTTCGCCACCCCCCAAAAAAAAATACCACCAAAAAACAAATTGATCCCCATTCGTTTTGCTTACAAATAAAATTAATGGAGTTTTTCCGTCTATTAAATTTATGAAATACATGTTTTACATAATGTGGCATTGTGTGATGTAAAAAGATATGTAAAAGGTAAAAAAAAACAAAAAAAAAAACAGGATCACAGTTTAAATAAGTTAAATAATGGATCACCAAAATGAAAAGTATCCACAAGAAGCAATGTTACACATAGACTCTAAATACTAGATTTAACAAGTTATTATTTTCAGGTCCGTAGGGACAGACAACAGACTATACATCTAGTACCATTAAAAATACAAATTTAATAATAGTATAAATACTATAATAAAAAAAAAAATTGTTAAAAAAAAGGGGGAAGGGAAAAAAGAGACACAGAATCTCCAAACTAGCGTGGCGAGTCATTTTACATAATTAATTTACCTTAGAAAATACTGAGTACACAGGTATCACCTTTTAATGAATTTCAGAGATTAGTTATATATAATATAGTTCCGTAAAAATTGAAATCTACTGAGAGGAGACAAAACTACAATTATCGCGGGTTAAAATACGTACATCGCATACAATAAATGCACACAGTCCAACTAACTTAGGCTAACTTCACACACCAAGTGTGTGACTAGGACTGAGGCAGTAAATAAATCACAATTTGGCTTACCTGGTGTCAATCCTAACGGGCACACCGCACGACGATTGTAGGGCCTATAATTATAAAGCGTTGTTTTTGTTTATGTGCTTTTAGGGTGGGGCGAGGCCACAGACATATAATACATATACCTATAATACCTATATAATACCTATTATAGGTATTATATGTCTGTGGGCGAGGCTTAATCAAAACTTCGCTCGGCCCCAGCGGCCTATCCAGGACCGCTGGGATGGGCTAATCAGCTTGCACAGATTCTTGTTCAGGAAGTACGTCATGCATGCAGTGCTTGCAGTGTGAGTGTGATGCATGATGGGACTGAGCATTAACCAATGAGCGTGCTTGATACGTTTGCCCATCCCAGCGCCTTTGGTTTTAAGGCAAGGCGCTGGGGACGAGCGAAAATCATAACAAATATAGTGCGCCCTCTTTCAACCACTACGGGCGTTTCGGCCGTAGTGGTTGTGAGGGCGCACGCCCCACATCCCAGCGTCCACACCATCTTCGCTTGTCAATGTTTATCTGACATTCAGCCGTCCACGCCAACCAGTGTGTTTTGTTTATCAACAACAGAAAGGTCTACTCCTTTGTGTACATTTTGCTTCCCAACATGGCGGGTATGCACGTGCAAAACAAAAAGGTGCTACACATCATGGAATGGGTCAGTCAGTATGATCAATGACTCGGACATCAACCTTGCTTAGTTCTTCTTCTTTTTTATTTTATTCGTAAGATGAAAACTTTATTTCCACACTAATGACAATGTTCGTTTTTTGATACTCATGTTGTTATCACACTAATCAATTAGAAGGAAAAGGCTTGAGTTATTGTTTGTTCTTCGGCCAGCAGCAGCAGCAACGTCAACTCTTGAACGCAAACCTCCCTCATAGTAAATAATAGGGTGAGGGGGACAGGGCACATGCCCCCAATTGATTCCGTGACCCCACCCCACGGGTTCCCCCTTTGGAATCTGGGAAATTATCCGATTAAAAGTAATATTTTACAAGCTTTTCTGTAGTAACATTCAATAACTCGATGTAACTATATATTTTTCTATTTACACGCAGATATTAAGAAATATAATTATTTTTATCACCACACCTACGTCAGGTTATCTTGGAAAAGAATAGTAGACGGCTACAATAGACCTTATGCATTGACGTCATCCAACCGCCATCTTAGAGGTAAAACGGTGACGAAACAATCGAATCGCACAGATTTGTACGCGCGGCGCACAGGATTGGCCAATGAACAACCTCCTTTTGACCTCTAGGTGAGGGCGCCCTACTGAAATGACGTCATGTGCATAAGGTCTATAAGAGCGCTAAAAGGGGTTCGTGTAAGAAAATGCTCAAAGCCCACCTACAAAAACAGTGATGCACCCCGGTCCCTTGTGCCCTCTACTTCATTTTTCCCCACTGACGTTTGGGATTGCTGCGATTAGATTATGCTTCGAGTTGTTTTCGTTTTCAACCAGCAAAACATCTCTAACTCTGTTTACAATCGGCAGAATTCGGCACCTGCATGAATCGATATTTACATTTTAAAAAACATTGAAACTAAAATTAAAACGAAACTGGATGATCTGTTGAGTTTAAGTCAGTTTACAACACTTTTAATTCGTTTGGTAGTCCCTACGGCCTACGACGATACGGACGGTCCAACCTCGGGGAAGCTTGCCGTGTCTTGTCCACCTGTCGTCGGTGGTGTTGTTGTCGCGCCTAACGTCCCTGATGCCGCGTTGGTCGCTTCGCCGTAACCAGTGTTCAGAGTATTGTACGCAGGTGGAGGCATATTACATGCATAGGCTGGGTATATGGGTCCACCTAGGCCGGTGCTATACACTGGGTAGTTGGGTGGGACGTCGTACATACCGATGGGGTACATGGGCTGACCAGAGGTGGCTGTGTGAAAACCCAAAACTAGGTGGATTAACCAAAAATAATTTTGCAGCTGCAATTTCACAAAGCCCTTATAAAATTACCATTTGATAAGTTAGCCAATATTAATCAATATAATTGCTTAATTGCTCATCTTCAGATGAAACTAAGTGTTTTGTAAATTCAGTTATTGTTTTTTCATTAGCAAGAACTTTTGTGAGTGAATGAACGTCCACTCACAACAAGGGGGTGTGTCATAAATAGCTATCAATCAACCAATGACGATGGGCCCAGAGCCTCAACCTCTAACATCATATTGATCTAGTATACTTACAAGTAGCAGCCACAAATACATTTCTTGGTGGTGGTGCATGGCGGGTGAGCTGAGCTCCTCGGACGCATGGGCCGTGCATCCCGCCGATAAGACCGCCTTGATGTCCCGCAGGAATTGCAGAAACTCGCACGGTATGCAACTGACGTTTGTGGTAATACGTTCCGCCCGCTAATGAGCATATGAATATACCGAAACAGATGCAGAACCTTCAAGAAATAAATAAAACTAAGTAAACATTGAGGTACATTTTAATCTTCATTAATTTACAACGGTGGGGTCGGCAGGCATAAACTTTTTTATTACATAATCAAGGCAACTACGTGTTCACATTTGACATAACAGCTTATTTACTCATTATACATAGGCTGTTTTCGAAACCGCGATTTGGGCTTGGAATCCAGTTTGGGCTCTGTCCGCCCGTTTAAAGCCCCGTAAGAAAAGCACACGCTTTCTAAATAATTGACGGAGCGTAAGCCTAAGCCAAGCCCAAGCCTCGAATTCGAAAATAGTCCTAGAACACAGAGAATGCTTCCGCGTCTGTGTTGGAGCTGTGTATTGAGAAAGTTGCGACTGCTTAAGATTTGAAGCCATTTTCGGTCCAAAAACCTGCATTTGTGCACACGAGGTGCTAGACTAGACTGCACATTGGGTCGTGCTGCATTTGGACCGAAAATGGCGTCCAGCAATCACGAGACCAAAGAAAATTGGTCCCTCCATTTCCAAAATGTCTGATTACACAGCTCTGATCTGTGTCTGGTGTGAACGCCCTCTATGTCAGCGTTTGAAAAATTAATCAGATAAACCAACTGGACAGCTAAAAATAATGCATGCGCGCACGATTTGAGCAAATAACAAAGATCCAGTCATTCTTCTTGGCCCAATTTTCATAAAAAAGAGTGGGGCACCAGTCGCAACAATGTAAACTTGATGGAATATTGGCTGGTTACCCGATTCTTTTAAGCAAGATGGGTTCTATGGGCTTAGCAATTTTTTGTAAGTTCTATGAGGCCTGCGCTAAACGTCGCACTTTTGCCGTGTCGAACTCAAACAATTAGAAAATGATGAATTAAATTCGACAAAAGAGCGACGTTTAGCGCAAACTTTTGATTTAAGTTCGACACTGCCGTGTAGCACGGCAAGCTCTGCCGTGCTACACGGTAGTTGTACGACGTGGTGACAAACGTCGCGCTCTTGCCGCGTCGAATCGAATTGAATTCTCAGTCGGGCGATGCTCTTTGCGAATACGCATGCGCAACGCTTTTGACAATGTTGTTTGTGTATTTTCTAATAATGTGAACGTTCTCCTTGTTAGTACAGTAGCTGGGAGTATTCCGGGATGGGATGAGAAACAACTTCTGACTGGAACAAACCTAATTTGTAGATTTCACAAATAAGCTAATCGATTTTGTTTGACACTCTTGAAAACAGACGATGAACGCAACTCACCAACGATGGTAATAATCAGGACAACATTTAAGTTGGGACTATTTGAGTGTCACAGCTCGAATTGCCATCATGAAACATGACTCTTTAGAAATTTCTCACTGAAACACTTAAAGTGCGGCAAACTATTTGATTAAATTCGACGTTTGTCACCGATTCGTTTTAATTGCCGCACTTTTGCCGTGCGAAAATCATTTGAGTTCGACACGGCAAAAGTGCGACGTTTAGCGCGGGCCTGACTTTGGACCCAGATTATATTTCTGAGTTTTACCAGACCAGACTGCTGCCACCAAGCGTCTCCTCATTCACATAACATTATTATTAGAATTTTTACAAACTCACCAGAAATACCAGAGATCATAGACACCGTAGTAGTAGTCATTTCTGAGACAACAAGATCCGTGGCCGCAACAATACTCGCTACTCAAGCATCTATCAAAGGAAATATTCATTTATAACAAATCAGTTATTCTTTTCTCCCCCATAAAAAATGATCTGCTATTTACAAACAAATAAACGAGTCATTATGTTGTAGTGCTCCGATTTCGATCAGACATTTGGTATGATTATCGTGCGGTTTTATCGGTAAACTATAATCAATTAACGCCGACACTGGTCAAGTGACAAACGACAACCTGTCCCGCAAGGACAAAATCTTCCTCTCGTAAATCCAAGTGTAACCCAACTGATGGTAAAATTCATAAATGTGTGTCCGAATTGTTGCCATTAACCTGCCCTTATTAGAACAGTTAATCCCGCATTATGGTATACGTACGAGTAGTGGCTTACACTGCCGAAGCTTGAGTAAGTACAGCTCTCTGCAACGGTGACCTGCTTGAACAAAAATACAAAATAGATAAAGGACGGTTTGTTGTATGACCACGATTAAATAATTTGCCGTAGATGATTGTTCTTATTAGTATGATCTTGTGGCGACCGGTTACGAGCAACGGACTCAAACTCTGGCGTTTCTGATCAGCAGAGTGAGGGTTCGAGTCCCGGTCATGACATTTGTGTCCTTGATTACTTTCTCCATCAGATGGAACATTAAGTCATAGGTCCCGTCTGCTAGGATTGGTAGTGCATGTAAAAGGACCAGGAACACTTATCATGGAAGAGTAGGGGATAACCCTCGTGTTTCTGGTTCACACAGCAAGCACACTCGTTTACAAGTTTCCAAGGCTTGCGAGTTACGGTAAATAAGTTCACTTATGAGGCATCCTTGGTTTCATAACCAGATATGTGGAGTAGATTTGGAATCGCCAGACATCTCAGTTCTGATAAGAACTTTAGACTGTTGTTTATCTACTAACTCAGAGTAGATTCACAGGAAATCTGAATGACCACCATACTTTTGCTGAGTGGATCAGGGCCACTACAGGTAATCTTCACAGCACTGGCAGCAGTGAAATTCTAATGGTATCAGCGTACGGACTAGCCTGCTCTCTAGGCATCGTCAAATTATTTTGTAAAAAAAACGAAGAACAGCAACTGCTCCCACTGCTGTGCTATTGCTCTATGACTCAACATAAGGCACGGCACTGAAACCAGCGGCAAATACTGTGACGATGGGATATGATAGTGTTTTCAAGAACAACATAACTACTAGGGGTATTTAATCCTCACACGTACCATTGAACAATAATATTATAAAATTAACATTATTAAAAAACAAAACAAAAAAACGGTGTTTGATCAAGGCCACTGCAAAGCTATAGGCAAAAATTAACCCAAGTCCTTTCTCCTTAACGTCAGGTCAATGAACAAATTATAACAGTTTATTTACACATAAGCCTGGCTGGCGTATAAGTATTCGTAATTAAAATTATGAAAACATCATTTTTATAAGGGCACAAGTAAATAATTATTTAGTATGATTACAGCACTAAACCAACATGTTAAATCAGTAAACACGACCCTTTGTTTAGTATGTGCAGTTGAAACAACACTTTGACTTATGTGTGGACTGTCTCCACGAAGTCCCATCTGTAGTAGGCCTACATAAATGGACAAAAAGGAAGGTTAATGAAAACGCACTTACATAAAATGATTCAAGAAATGTCACCAACAGAATCAGTGTAGAAGACGAGCTGAAGCAGTACCGCCGATCACTACGCATGGTTGATCAAAATACACGTTTCGCTATCCACAGACTTTACAGGTTTTGCCTAGTTGGATGCCGATGCTCTGACACGCTGGTAAAAACCTTCTACACTTTACTGAATCTACGCCATTAAATTATGAGATGACAATTTCTGCTGGCAATTGTATGAGGCGAATCTTAATTAATAAATAGCCTTTATTATCCCGTGCTAGGAAACACACACGACATCACACGACGTGCATATACTGTAGTAAGATAGACCCCAATACATATCGACGCGGACCCCTATTGGTAGGTTGAGAGTTATGTTAATTGGTTCCCTCATTATGTTAATTTATTCCCATCATAAGGCGCTTGATGGTATCAGTCAATAATGTACGCTGGCTATGTCCGCAGGCAATGTCATTAACGTTTACGGTTTCCATGGCACCTGAACGACGGTAATGGGGACGGGAACGATGGCAAACAGAAGAACAAGTGCCACACTGATGGGCAGCCATTAGTAGCTTTCAATCAAACAGTGATCAGTGACGGGTTTATTCGCATCAGAAATTCGACAAAACGCTGAGAGCCATACAATTGCATGCACGTTATTTATGGGCCAAAATCTACAAATGAAATGTTAGAAAAGACAATAGCTTATGTGCATTTTAATAATTGGTTGAGTTTGTCAAAACTAATGTGTCGGCACTTTATAAAATAACACTTGGTAAAAAAGATACTTGCTGTAATAAATACGTATGTTTCAGCTATGTTTACATAGAGTGGCAAACAATTTTACATTCAATCACTTCTGCCGTTGGGGTGCAGATAATGTTGTGCAGAACAGCGGTGGATAAACTTGGTAACATTCAGTCTAAAAACTCCGGGTTCAGAATTGACCCGGATTCTATCTCCCTGAGGGTCTACTAACCCACTTCCGGGTCAGGCTTACCCTGAAAGCGGTTAACAAAATGGGACTTGCATCATTGTGCGTGCAAGCCTACATCCCATGCTGTCTGAATAAATTAGTATGAACAATACTCTACAACAAGAATATCCTTTGTCCGTTGTATCATTTACTGTTCTGGCGTAGTAAACCAAACTATTTTGTCATGCGTACGAGCGCAGCGAAGTCGCATGAAATTGTGTTTTTACACTGCTATTTAGACTTCAACGTCAAGAGTGAACATTACCGATGCAAGGGGGCGCTGTTCCATTTTACCAGCAAAGTTACAAAGATTTCCACTGTGGTTGTAGTCGAACATTATTTTGTGTTGACTACAATGTCACCTATTGAATCTGTTTGTGGATTACTGCTACTGCTGAATAGAAACATTGCATTCTGGGTAAGAAGTGGATCGATAAAAGGCTGACAAGTGGTAGAAATCGATTATAAGCCAATCGATCACGAGTCGTCCCCTATAATGTTGCTTTTTTCTGTGCCAGACGTACGGAATAATCCAATGATAGCGACTTCACAAAACTGTTATGGGTGATTTCTTTAAACTTTCACGAGAAAAGTTCGCATGGAAAAAGAATCATGATAGTTTAATCTTGGTGGAATGTGGAGCCTAGATTGAGAGTTGGACATGGATTGTATTGTGAAGACTCTTACCCTGGCATGTGCTCTTGAAGCAGTCATCGAGGTATAGTCTTTTGGGAACCTTGTTAGGATGTTTGGCAATTTGTATGTTGTTCATGATATGAGGTAGGGGAGAGTGGGTGGCATGGTCGATTTGGTCCTGGTACACGGTCCGAAACACGATTAGTGCCTAAGAAATTCAATTGGTATTTGCATATTTGAAGTGCCTGATAACATGAATTTATCGAGGACATAATCCCAGAATATTTGTAAGTTGGCAAAGATAAATATTGACATGAATTTAATTGATAGTAAAACATTTATGTGTGCATGTTATAGATTTGCCGTTTTAGATTGAATGTAATTTTTATAAACCTACTACATTTATTAGTAATTGCAAATACTGACCACAAAGTACAAAGCCGACGGTATCATAAAAAAACAAAACAAAACAAAAACTTGACATCGGAGAATATTTTTACTTGAATGTAATCATTTCTATTTAAACTGGGTACAACTTTCAAGAAAGGCAGGTACCAATACGTGGGTCAGTACGTACTGAACACTTCTTCTTCTTTCGCGTCCATCATGTACTCTGAATACTGTCTCAAGTACATACATATATCGCCACTCGGGTAGAACTTTTACGAGGTATCAAATTTATTATGACTAATGAACTGCAGTCTGTGAAAAACAAATAATACCTGTTCAAATCAGTGCTTCTGATGGGATTATGAGAAATGGGAAACTATAGAGATTATTAGACCTTGCCAATAGCATTCCTGGTAATTGAGATTTTTTTTACTTATTATGTTGCCATGGTTACTTTTCCCAATTTAACTACAATGACAAATGTGGCATTTTGATTATTTAATAACACCTTGAAAATTTGAAGTTTGGAATTAATGTTGATGCCTCTTTCTGTATCATGAAAGGTATCACATGCATGCCGCTTTCCGCTTTCCGCTTTCTAACTAATCTTTATGACATTTTTATTTGGTATTTCTGCTGTTGCTTCTCTTTTTCCTTTTGTTCCTTTCTATTAATGGGAACATTTGTTTTACGAATTTGATTTGATTCTCTAAGGGTTGCTACGCGTCCGTGTTTTGTGAAGATCAAGATGGCGTTATAATATACAGGTATGCTGGCTTAACAATGGTATAGACAAAACCTTTTTAAATTTAGTAAAAATTTATGAAAATGAAATTATGAAAAGGCCGTGTCCTTCTCCGGAAGCCTGGTGCCACTCGTCGTAGAGGTCGTCCCAATCGAGTCTGACACTGAGATGGTGGTCTAACATGACCTTAAATGTCATCCCTCGAGTCTTATGACACTGCTAAGCGGTCCATCTCGCTCTTACACTATTCTTGACATGGTCAGACGGGGAAAACTCATCAAGTCATCACCGAAGTGAATACAAAAATGAATCAACGAATAAACATATGAAATCAAAATGATTTTCAAAGGGTTGTGGCATGAAATATTTAACTTTCCTTGGGCTTTCTTAATTTGTATCTTCTCTTGTCTTGCTTTTTTATTTGTTAGTTGTGAAGACACCGCATATTGCTGTGGCACGTCAGAGTGTTGTGCATTGGAAAACGGTTTTGACTTCTTTACATTATGGTATTTTTGGTAAGCAAAGATAATAAACTATTTTTTTTCTTCAAATATCATGCGTTTTTTAAATGCAAAATTCCCTTTGACTTAACTCGTATCTGCAATACTGTAGGTCTCGAGACCGGTCTCAATTTTTGAGTCTGGGACTTGCCGATCTTGGTCTCCAGGGTGCTGGTCTCGACTTCAACCATTGCCTTAATATCAGAGCCTCAAAGTGATTACGTCAGATCATGCTGTATTTCCCTCTTCTCTTGAGCTTACAGAACTTGGCCAAGTGAGGGCGTACAAAGGCCCCACTAGTTTAGTAAAAGTCTGGAAGGAAATCGATTGCTATTTTGTCCTTTTTGAAACATACTGAGGACAAGTTCTCTTTCCTCTTTTTTATCAATCATAAGGGCTTTTGTTGCTTTTGGTCTCTTCATCATTGCCACAATCAGTGGAATGTTCTGTAAAAGTAAACGCCACAGGGACCGAGTCTCCGTTATCGACTACCCCCGTACTCGGGAGGAACCCGACGGTCAGGAAGCTGGCGGGTACCACCACCACCAGCAGCAGCAGCAGCAGCCACAGCAAGTTCTTGTAATACCGGTTTTATGTAAGTTTGCTCATTACCTTTGAAGTGTTCTTTTAAATGACACAATAAAGGCAACCATCAGGTTAATAAACTTGCGAAAGAACACTAGACTTGGAACACGGTTTCTATCTTTACATTATGGTATTTTTGGCAAGAAAAAAGACACCCCCCGGGGGAAAAAAACCCCGTAAATTTTCGTTTACATATCATGTGTTTTTTATGCAATGTTTCCTCTGACTTTACCCTGGTGTTTCTGGTTCACATAGCAAGCACCCTTGTATACAGGTTTCCTCAGGCTTGTGAGCTACAGTGACTACGTTCACTTATGAGCCATCCTTTATTATGGTTTCATTACCAGAAATATTATGGTTTCATTACCAGGAATTTATAATAATAACAACTTGCACCCATCTACCTCCAGGGCTTGAACTACAACTGATATCTCAGAATTGGTTAAAGTACCAGTCAAATTAATTTGACGTAAGAGTAAATGAACTTCTCACTGGCAATGTTTGAAACCAATGCCCATTAGGCCTAGGCTCCGACTGAAGTATAGTCTCTCTGCTTGAAGTTCTGTACCAAAAAAAGGAAGGCTTTCAAAAGATTACTGACAGACTCGTTTTCGAAAAGGGCCGATGTTGACTAGCTTAAGCTGTTTTGATAATTATAATTAAACATAGCAACTAAAATAACATTAACTTTTAATTTATCTTGGCATTTAATTTTTTTTTAGATAACCAGCCCCCTCCATTACATGACGTAAGACCCCCTCCTTATAGCATCTCCGGTTCAGTGTACCCCAGCAATGACGTCAATGTGGGAACCGGTATCCACCCCGGCCGACAACGCCCTCCAGGGCCCGCTACACGTCGCAGCATGATGGAGCCACGGCCAGGGGGACAATATTCGCTGAGGCCGAGGCAGACATCTTTGCCATCCGGTCAATTTATCAAGCCTCTTGGGCCAGGGTACCGTCCCCCGGGAGCTGCTCAATACGGGCCAATGCCGCCCGGCTACGTGCCAACACAATAATTATCTTCTCAGAGATTTATAAATTTAATCATTTCACGTTGTTTTAGTTATCCCTACACTTTGTAAAAATATTGCTGTAAATTAGAAGACAGACGTGCCACAGAAAACAAAACAGCCGAGTTTGAGAGACCTTTGGTTTATTACAACGAGCCATTAGCCATGTACATTAGTCAATAATTGCTGTATGTTATTTAATGGAGCGCTTAAATATCTTTTGCGATACATGCTAAAGAGTTGTGCAAATGTCCGGATATTTTGCCGAGTGACTTTGCTGATAATCGACGCCGATTTTTGTGTACATAGCGCCCGCATTTGTTATCAAAAGGAAAGTCGCTTTTGTGTGGGAAGGGCGTGTCGTACGTATAGCCCTTCATCATCAGCTGTCTTATAATAGTACGCAGGCTAATGTTTGGAAAATTTAGGGACAGATAGACTGCAAAGAGGCAAGAGATTCCTTGAGAATCCCGTGTTATCTGACAGGCAATGGACGTCTAATACTACAAACGTTTATCTTTTCTGAACTAACAGTTGCCTAAACACCATCAAATTGAATGGTCTTGTAGTATTTCCACCCCAACATCAGCTCAAAGAAATTGGGCCTTATGTTTTTGGGGGTCAATCGTAACTATTGTATGTTCCCTTAATAATAACACCATTTTTAAAGAGATGAAAACATAATAATAACAAAAGTTTAGAAACAGAATATAATTGTTGGTCATAAAACGTGAATTTTGTTTCCAGGTATATCCGGAATCCCGCTGTGACATTAAATATTTTCCTTGAAAACTAGAGGATCGAAATTGCTGAAGGCCCTTATATGAAATAATTATTTACATTCATGAATAGTAAATAGAGATATTCAGGCATTGGAAGGTTATACTGCATCTCATATTCCATGACGAATATGATTTCAAGATTGAATAAAGAAATTCGAAGACAAAATGGTTGAATATTTAATCCTTTAAACTGTTGTATTCTTGACTTTATGAGTTACATCAAAAATTATGAAATCCATAGATCGTGAGTTATCCAACCTTCTTGAAACTGACTTCAATGTCTAGCGCCAAATTGTTTTTCTATCTCGATTATTCAATGGCCACTTGGGAGACCTTGGTGCGAGTGCCTACCGCTGTGTTAGTCTCATTCCCAAGCCGTTTATAAAATCCATTACTAGTTCAGTAATTATCCTGGGTTGTCAATTTCTTGAGGTTTAATGACATCTCGCGAGAGCGAGAGAGATTAGAAAGTGGGGAGAAAAAGAAAAGAAAAGAAAAAACCCCCACCTTCAAATCTGATTGATAATTACCTCCCTCTATTCAAGACTATTTATCTGAATCAAATCTTAGTACATCTACTATAATGAAGATTATGTTCGGCCATCTCCAGACGAGGCTTTTGAGACGCCAATTCTTTTAAAAAAAACTCGGCAGAGAAAAACTTACCGTCTCCTGCTGTAGAGTCGACAGTTAATCTCAAGCAGAATCAATAAACTCTGAAATTGAGGAAGGGGAAAAAACATATTCACAATTTATTTATATATTTTAAAAGCCACGAAACGAAAAAACAACAACCCCACAACAAACAAAACAACAGCAGCAATAAATTAATAAATAATTATATGATAATTGTTGTAACCAGACTAATTTTTGCTTTTCAAATTACATCTTTAAGATGGCTATATTCTGGATGAAATTTACAAATTGAAAAAAAAAAGTTTGGTCAGAGATCAGCAATATTGGTTATTACTTCGACGTTTCGATTATTGGCCGTGATGGTTTTCACAAGACTACAAGTACAATCTAATAATGTCTCATATATGAATCTGTACGCAGCCTTTCCCATTTAATGTACAAATAAACAATGTTCAAATACACGTACGCAAACTCGACGTTTCGATCAAAATCATTTCATCTTTATCAGCAAGAGGATAAGGTGTTTTGAATCTTGAAAACATATATTCATGAAACATATATCCGACAATGATGGTTCAAGAAAATACATGCATACAATTTGGGTGTTCACAAACTCGAAGTTTCGATCCACATGCTTTCAGCATTTTTATGGATTGTGGTATTTCCTCGCTTTTTACACATTTTGGTGCTTATTTTGTGTTTCCAGGGGACTGTGTTTGGGCTGCTGCTGCTTAATTAATTAATGTTGATTATTTTGTTTATACGCTTGTGTACATTTTATGGAATGGGCGTAAAATAAATCAATACATTTTTACTATTCTTATCAAGTTTCAGAAATTGCCACAGGTGTCAGTTGCCTACACAATTCCCTGAAGGCGTTTAAACCAACGAAATGCCATTATGCCTTTATCAATGAAAATTTTGTTATTCCGTTTCAAACGAGGATCCCCGGGCGAAATCCTTTGAGTGAATATTATGTTTCATGCCAATATTCCGAAAAAAATACACATTTAGAGTTTGTGAATATTTGTGGTTGTTCGTTGCGTAAAACTGTCTGGAAGAAATAATTGACGACATTAAACCGTGGAAGTTTCCCCAAAATGTCCGACTGAACATTGTCGTTGATCTATAGTATAATGGAGATCAATGGTCCTTCTGTAGTGACGTCATCACGCTGCCATCTTAAACGTTAAACGTTAAAGAAACAATGGGAACGTGCTGTGCGCAACATGGGCCAATGAGCAACGTTCTGTTAGACCTCTATCCGAGGGCGCCCTACTCAAATGACGTCACGTCCATAAGTCTATTGACCCCTTACACAGCGCGGAGCGCACTTACACATACCAACCCTGTCTGCCATTTTGGGAGTCAAAATGTACACAGAGGAATTGACTTCCAAAATGTCGGAATTGGTGGACGCGCATCTGGCGAAGGTGCGTTGTGCGTGGTCAATACGCACGAGATACATGGTTGAAAGAAATAAGACTAATATCATTTGATAAACCTTTTATTATAAAATAATTCCACGATAAGGTCCACAAATTATATTAACACATAATTTTTAGTTTGTACTAGTGTTTAACTTTATCACTGGACAGTAGTTTTACGAGTATTGTTTTGGTGCATCTTAGGTGGAGTTGAAGTCAGAAACATTCTGACTTCAAAGGTACAACTAGCCAAGTCAGACAATTTAATATTACCCATTGATCTTGATTGATGTATTTTTTGTGCGCTTTTACTTATCACTATATTATTATCTCCCGGCAATACTAAGAAAAGAAAAAAACACACCACCCAACAGCACTGAGGTGTGAGAAAGGTCGTTCCCTCATGACTAATTGCATAAGCTTGGACGTACGGACAATCACTAAGGCTGACCGTGTAATGACCGGAGCGTGCCCGGGTCGATTGTCACATCATCCCCGGCGCTCCTGGCTGTTGTTTCCCCCAAAGCTTCTTATCTCTCGGGATCTATTGCAAGTCGAGTAATTCCCCGGCTACTGTTGTTTTTAATGATCTTGTCTGGGATACATTTTTCGTAGGCGCGCGGTAGTGTTGTCATTATCTAATGAACGTTGTGCATTAGTATACAAATAAATTACCCTTTAAACACATTCATTACGTGTGGTGGGTATGCGGTCCAATGCATCATCCTTCCGAGCCCTTCTACATCCACATCCATTATGCATATTCGCCCATAACAATGTTCATCAATCTATTACAGTATGAAAACATCACGCAGCAGAATCACCTCAATACGATTATAGCCTGGCTCTCTGTACTTTTTTTTTTTTTTTTACAAATAATACTACAGCATACAGGATACCCGACAAAATGTGACCAGATGACGTGAAAGGTATGTTTTAGGCAGTGTCCGAATGAAAGTTTTCGGCGGTGGCCGGCTCGCTGGAAAGCCGAAGCCGTTCGGAATCAGCTTTAGGTTTGAAATGTTGTCTTGAGCAAGGCTTAAGTCAGCCATATTGGAAACCTGTGTCTGACATATTATGTATGACCCCGTAGTGGATGACGTAATCAAGGTAATACCCTTAGCCTGAGCCTGATCTAGGCTAGGCCTTTTGTTTGAAAACTGTTCTGGCTTTGGCTTCGTCCGTCATTTTAAAAATCCATGCCGAGACGTCAAGGGACAAACTAACTAAAGGAAGCAAATAATAACCGGATGCAAAACCATGGACTTTAAAAAGACTTTAACAGATGTAAAATGTCACATCCGATCGGGTGACACAATCCCTCCGTTATCTCAACCTGAACCTGAAAATAATGTTACGAATTATTGTCAACAATGTTAGGAATTAATGAGTGACAGTCCCTGCCCTTGCAGGATATGAAGTGGAAAGAAGTTTATCGTCCACAGTCGACAGTTTTCAGTAAGACGTTGAATATCAACCACACTGCAATGTGAGAAGCTTGTGTTTCTCCAAACAAAAAATGCCGATCGAATTAGTTTTAGTTGCTTTTTAGGAATTCAATATACAATGATACCATTCTTAAATAATGGGACAATTTTCCATCTGTGTTTGACAGGCCGTGTATCATGATTCAGGATCGTTGATAGTATTGGCTGTCACAACAACATATTCATAAAATGAAACTTTTAATTTGATTTGTCATACTTTAGTGTTGTCGGAAAATTTGTGTCAGGAATTAATACAAATGACTCTCGGACTCCAACAATGTGACTGATGTAATTTGACTGAAATTGTGGTATCCCCATTGGTGTTATGGACAGCGGCTATTACATGGTATATCTGAGAACAATCAAATTATGTCAATGGAAAATTGAGTTAATGATGTCGTTTATTATCAAAGTTTAGTTGGCAATGGCAATTAAGATAATTGTACAACACCAGGCATCATTATGATCTGCAATGTGATTGTTTGATACATTTGTTAATTTTACAATTTAGCAACAGGTGTGACAAAATGTCAAGGCTAAGCCGTCAAATATCAAGCATGTCCCAGTTATAATTAGTAACTGTGAATTCTGGTTGTCAATATGACAAAAGAGTGGTAGACCTTTCATAATTATCCATGGCGTTTTCAAAACCGCGAGTTTGACTTCAGTTGCCGCTTGCGGGCGCCGTTTGGGAAATTTGAAATCGTGCACTATCAATACGAGGCGAACGGAGCCTCATAAAAAATTGGTGAAGCTGAAATTGGAGCAGCGCCATAGTCATGGTTTCGAAAACGCCAGTAGTTTGGTTACATTGGCTGAGCTTTTGGTTTTGACGATGTCAGAAAATGCATGCAGATGACACTCAAGTTTGAGCAGCATGACGGGTTGACATTGCTGGTGAGACTGTCTGCCCAAACAGTCAGCTTTAGAAGGTTAAGTAGTTCATTGTGATACAAGACAACTATTTGAAGAAAATGGCTTACGACAAACCGACATTGCGATGTACTTGATGACTGTCTTGCATATCAACGTGGAGAAATTGATATACACAACACGATCTCGTCCACATCACTGCTATTGATGTAAAGTCATGTAATTCCATTACGGCGGAGTGGTTGATCGACTTTCGACACTCAATTTTAGTAATGTGATAATTTGCCATCTGTATACTTGCATCACAGGTCATGGAGAATGTATTGCTTTATAACACAATCGCAAACCCTCTTCCCGACCTCCCAGGTACCCAAACATTCTTAATTGCTATCAAAGAAAAAAACAATCACCTGACATGGAAAAATAAACTACACTACAAGGGTTAAGTTTACATTATTTTACACGTTTGGGAAACTGTACTTTATATTGCTGATGGATTGCATTTTGTAGCAAACAATGAAAACAAAAGACCAAATGAATGCTTCTAACAACGGACTAATAAAAATATACATAAATAAAATGCATGAAACAATAATACTGGAAACAATTGCTCTCAAAAGAAGTCATTTTAAAGAAATGTGTGCCAGGATTTTAACAAAACTTTGAGCTTTTCCACGCCTGTCACCTTTAAAATTTGCTATGCCCCAGTTTTCTCAAAAGCTTTCAAGAAAAGGGTTAGCTAATTAAACAAATCAACTTGCTAAGCAAAAAACAACAAGACAGTTACGTCTAATTATGCGTTGAATGTCATTTTGACTGGAAACTTATTTCCTATTAAGCAAGACAGCTACGCAAATGTTCTTGTGCTTAAGAGCTAAATGAAATTGGGAGCAGGTGATTTTGTGACATTTTGGTCTGAAGAAAAGAAAAAAATTGCTTCTTTTTCAAGTAGATCCCGACTACAGCTGTAACGTGTCTGGTAAAACCTATGCCTCGATCATGCGTCTGAAGCTGTCACACTCACCATCTGTTAAGATTCTCCCCTTATTCTACATGACTGCATATGCGAGTCAAAATATTATTATTTATTCGGCATTTTAAACGCAAACATTCTGCAGCAGGATCATTCGGAAAACAATATCGGTATAGATTCAGTTAAGCGTGCCTGGGGATGCTTTGGTTAATCGAATTAGCTGCGCCCGGGGGCTCTCGTACCCAGTATACAATAATTGACGTTTCACTAATAAGCACAATTAAACAAACCACAAGAAATGACATCCAACAATGATGCGTGCAGTTAATATTTAAACTGTAAATAGTCACCACTAATCTGGAAAATATGTACATCATTTATGTGTCTGGGTGAATTGGGTGTTTTGCAAATTAACGGCATCGACTTAAAATGTTAGTGTGGCGGGTTTAGTAATGTTTTTACTGTCTTTGCGTTAAGATAAGGTACAGCATTGGAATGTAAGTTTATATGTTGTCAAATGTTGCCAAAAGTTTGTTGATACTCTCTTTAATTTTCATTGTGTACATGACAAGACAATTTGGCGTCACTGATTTCCACGAGACCCCAATTCTGTGCCATAGACCCTTTCCAAATTGGTGGCTACAGCTACGGCTACGACTGTTGCTAAGGGTGTTCCTAAAGGACGTCCTACACTTCAACGCATGATGACGCAGCGATCAAGCTGCTAATTCGGGCAAGGCCTTATTTGGGTACTGCCAATTACTAATCTTTCAGTCTTGTTCCTGGTTTACACAAAAGTGTTATGCATGGATTATCAGGCTATTTGCAAGTCCAGGTCGGTTTGGGCGTGTCCGAATTGGCAGCTACGGCTACGGCTGGATCGCCGCTTCATCATGCGTTGAAGTATCCAACATCCTTAGCAACACCCTTAACAACAGCCGTAGCCGTAGCTGTGGCTGCCAATTATGGACATGGCCTCACATTGATGTGAATGCGGAGATAATGGTGATAGAGTTATAATGTATGTTCTCCAGACCGCCATGTTTCTACTACTTGACAAACAAACTAATTTGCATTCCAATGGTTCTGTAAAATCATGAACACGCGATTCAAGCCTTGCACGCGAGAAACAGAAGATCATCGGCCGTATGGTCAACACGTGGCCTATATTACACCCCGCCTCTAACCCCCACGAGCCTTCAGTCTGAGTTTCGAGTTCAACAAGCGGCCATTTTGAATTCACAGTTCGCAAATTAATTCTTATATGAAAAGTGCACGGAGGTCATGTCTGCAATAGTTTTGTAGGCTAATGATATTACTTGAACAGCTGCAGCAACCATTGACACGCCATTTTGATTCCAAAACACGCAAGGCGGTTTGAATCAAAGCGAGGCTGTGTTTCAGAGCAAGGTTCGGCTTCTTTGGGATTCTCGACGAACATCCTCGTAGGCATACCCCCGTTTGGTTTCAGAAAAATAATAGTTATATCCCAATGTAAATTATGGATGACATTTTTAGTATGCATGACCTTTAATTCTTGATTCAAGCTTGATCCACGCGATTTCAAACATAACCGTCTTCATGACAAACTGTAAGCCACGTCCGGCTACGGTGAAACTACACCGGGGAACCGGGGCATTTGTACGGCGGATCTCCGGTGGCATTTTCTACCCCGGAATGTTGTCGTCGTCTCTCGCTCGATCTCCCAAACCCAAATCCAAGGGCTTAGCAAAACTGTGCCGGCTCTCGGCTTTAATTACAGAAACATGTTTTAGAGTTGCGCTAGTGCGTCTTGCATTTCATGTTTACCGAGAACGTTGGCATCTTTATTTGAAAGTCAACTCGTCATCGAGTCATTGGACCCGGAAGGATGCTGACAACACGTAGAAGGAATTGGTCAAGTCTAATTTAGATCTTATAATCCGGGATTAGATATCGAAAGAAAACACATGGACATTTATGATTTCTTTTGTTAACATTAAAACTGTTTGCTCCGGGGACGGAGAATTCCTGATCCTCTTTTGTTGATTTAGGATGACTGCGGTATAAAGTTTCGCTTTGTGATCCATTTGAATAAGATGGGTGGGTAGAGATAAAAATGAGGTACAAAACAAGGCTTTATCCCACTACCAACTCATTATTGTATAGTTCCATGTATGCAACAGCAATAACAACATACGATTTTGTTTGTATCCGAAATGGTCTCAGACTATTTTGACCTTCCGGCAGTACTTTTATCATTTTGTGTTTTTCCTATTCAAAATCAATAGACCCAAACCGAGGCTAAATGGGATTTAATCTAACCTCAATGGTGACGTAGGAGACAATTGTTACCAAGATTGTTCCCTAAGCCAACATAATAACAACGGTACACAAAACGAGGAAACATTGTGGCTATCGTTAGAAACGACGGAATATGACCCCAGACTTTTTACCGTGAGTTGGTTTTCGTGATTCTGACTTCCCAAACGACGGAAAGAGTTTATCGACCTCTTAGTAGTCGACGTTTTCACCATTAGAGTGACTAGTAGCAAGTCTAACTCACCCTTGCGTATATGTTTACTGATGCCGATTTCGCACTCAACACAAAATACTAAGATAGTTTTACAAGATTACTCCGGTTTAAGGTAGTCTCAAGAATAACCGTGTGTGTGACTCTTATTATCGTTACGGAATTCATTCATGCAACAACCCTAAAGTCATCCATGCGAAATGCTCGAAAACCACAAGGGTCGGAACACAAATTCTGCAGACCGTAAAATGTCAAAGTTACCTATACCATGGCTTATCATGCTCAAGCGCAAATTACTAAGTACATTTTGAAATGAGGTTCTTTATTTATTCATTTACTTTTCGTCTGAGTCCAAAATCAATTTTTGTTTAACGAGTTAGACGACAATGAAGAATGTAGCCCGAGGATCAGGCGTCCAAAGTCAACAAGTAAAGGCGCAAGGTACCGACCTCCAAGTTTTGCGAACATTGAACTTTGACCCCATTGGCTGGTTACCAGGTCAGGTAGTGACTGTGTGTATGCGGGGTATCAGCATATATGGGGGGGGGGGGGATGTGAGACAGTGGACTAGTCAACCAGTGGACTAAGCCAGTATGCTGTTCATAAGGTTACTGACCCTTAAAACCATTTTCATTTTAATTCAACAAATTGGCGCTACTCGAGCGAGCGTACAATTTACCATATAGCCATTTAGAGAAATATAAGAAGTACCATGTGATTAATATTATAAGCTATATAAAAATGTATACCAAAGTAATCACATAATCCACGTTCAGGTTAAGTGACCGTTCCTACTTGAGTAATTATTCCCCATTCTGGCGCCAATAAGCAAAGTAATACCAGTCAAACCTGATAAATTAATGTTTTTCGAAAAACAATTCTTGTCTGACTCAAACAGAGTCCCGGATTATACAAGAATCCGCCGGACAAAATCCTGTTAAATACTTTTACTCAGACCAGTAAAATGTCTGGTTGGCTAGTTCAATGTTTCCTGCAGCCATGCTACACGTCAGCCATCACTGCATGCCCATATTATTCAGATGGCGTAATAATCAAGTCCCGTACAAAACGAATGACAGTGTGGTATGGTAACTTTTTGATATGGACAAATGAAAGTTTGATGCGTAAAGGCAAGATAATTAGTGTGGTAGATGAGTGACAAAATTAAAGACAGACCATGTATAGTTAAATTACTGTTTATAATGACTTTATCAGCAGTTTGAACGTCATCGTCCATCCTCCATTTTGTTTCTACATTTACCCAAATCAATGACGTCACCACAAATCCTGGTTTCACCATTCTTGGAGTCATGCACAGATTCCCCGTGTGTTTTAACTCAAACAGTGAACATTTTTGGTGACCCCCTTGATATGTTCAGCTTAAAAATCTGCATACAATTTGTGACTCTCAAAAGGGCAGACAATGTGTACAAAGTAGCTGCGTGTGACGTCACTGCGAGAGATCCCCCAAAGACAGAAAACTTGTTAAAAACAATCGCTCTGATAGGTATAGCAATATTGCCATATGCTCATGGGGGCAACGAAGCAAATCGTCTGTAAATGGTTTTTTGTCCATTAAAGTCTTATCATTAATCATTTTAAATGTTTGTTTAAACAATATTTATTACCTCACATGGATCGTATAGCCTAACAAGGGGATACAATATTTATCATCACCCGTTCAGTCATAGAAAATACTCAAAGTTAAAACAAAATCAACATTTGTTGGGGTATTTTCTAGAAAGAATACACTACACTACCTTATGGCAAAGCAATGTGTGAGTTGTCCTTTGCGATCGTCAACCCGTGTGTGAATTTAGCTTCATAAATTATTGATTTAGAGATTCTTTTTTTTGTTTAAAAGAAATGCGAGAAGGATTCTCGTTGCAGCATCTTCTTTCTCAGTTTGGTTTCATATTTCATGGAAAATTCAACACGAAAAATGAATAATTAGGGTCAACTGGAACTGATTGTTTATTTTTTTTATGGAGAGTTTATTGGATAAATTTTTCAGTGTTATTTTAACGCCTACATCTTTTGACTTGTAGCCTTCCTTGCTTTGAGTTTAAATAAAAAACTGAAAACAATTATGATGATATAAAAATAAGCATATACTCCAAATCAAATCGAAGGACTTTCAGAGTCTGTGTTTCAACTTTCAATGTATGACAAGTAATCAGTGTTTTCCAGGATTCTCTTCTGGAAAAAGGGAAGAAGAAAAAAGACCAAAAGACCAAAAACCAAGACACATTTGAAAATAAAAACATCAACGTGGTGTGGATTTACCAGATCATACGGCCGGTCGTGTATGAATTCACAGCCTTAAGCTCTGGCTATGGCTGTTGGCTACGGCTAAGGCAAGCCTCTGCGTCTGTTTCCAACACTGCAAAATGTACACCATACATCTTCAACGGCTCCATCAAAAGCCAATGCCAAATTGACACGGGCCGATACACACAAATATTACTTTGATTAAAAAAACGCTTCGATCAGCCGACTTTTTTTTGTCTGGCCTCACATAATCATCAGAATACAAATACAAATGCTAATAAAGCAAGGGAGAGAAAAAAAAGTGTGGACAAAAAAAATAAACAAACAAACAAAAACAAAATGAATAGAAACGATCGCAAACTCACGCATGCGTGGTCACTAATATAAAACATGACGTACACGTATGTTGTAATATCTTTTTACCACCATCTGCAGAACAAGTAGATAACGACAGAGCCATCATTTTGTGCACACGGCGGTGCACTCGCTCCAGCTACAGCACACTAAATCAAGTAAAGAAGCAAATATCAAAAGTCAAGCTATACATACCAACCGACTCGGAAAAAAAAATCTCTGTAGGAATTTTTGCCTGGTGAATCTTCGGAGGGAATTGGCGGTGTGTGTAAGGCTAGCCTACGGGGGACTCGGAACTTTCGCTGAGGTAAGCGGAGTAATGTTGATTGATTTTCAGGTACAGTTTATAATTTTTATATGAATGCGGCATTTGCAAGGTGTATATGTATTGTACAATAAGATAAGATCATTATAGAGTGTTCAGTAGTTGTACAAGCTATACAAATCTGTGTGCATACATTTTATATAATTTCGTAAAGAAGTTTGTTTTCTGATTTTTTTTCCTTTCTAAATCTATTTATATTGATATTCCCCAAGGGGGTAGTGAATCGTAATCAAATTTGATCGTAATCACCTCATTGAATTCACTTCAAAATGTTCACTATGAAATAAATTTCACAAGTTTTTAAAAGAGGATAAGTTTGTTTAACGTAGAATTCAAATTTTCAAAGCTTTTAGGCAAAATGAATAGAAGACCGAAAATAAGTTATGATATTGACATAATTTCTCGAGAACCACAACCAGAAGCTTAAATGTAAATTATCTTCAACGTAAAGGTAGCCCCCCTCCCATAAAGCAGGTCTCGTTACCCCCGTTTACGCTGACGTAGCTTCAAGGGAGTGATTAGCAACATCCATTACATATAACTTCTCAGACGATGTCAACTGTTAATCCACAATATATATCAAGCTTGCACTAAATAGGAGTTACCATAAAAGCAATTAATTAAAGCAGGTCTTAACCTCGGGCGGTGTTTAGGTTCAGGAAATCGCCCCTGTGCGGAAAAGAAGAAAACAAAGACCGTACATCTTTAGAGTGATGCGAGGCCAGACTTGTTTTTATGATGCAATAGAACCAGGTGCATAGCGACGTACACACAGTCGAGTTTGTCACGTTGGGGTGCGGTAGCCCCCAGGTCTCTTATGGTTGTTGTAATCCAAACAGAAGTGCACAGTGATTATGTTACAGTTGTTAAATTTTATGAACGTTTGGTTCAAAATGCAGGACTGATCACCGCCACCTCATTTCCATTGTCCATGCTGATGAAGTTGGTGATAAACTAATAGCTATTGTACGCTAATTACTACCCACAATACGGTATGATATAGGAATATTTAAGTAATAATACAACGTGCAGTCGAACATCGCTTTTAAGGAACGTGTTCCCACATACATTGCTCACTGAATGAAACAAAATCGTGCACTGACGGACTCCAAACTTGAACACACTCGAGATTTACGCATTCTATTTCTGAAAAACCCGTTTTACATTAAAGGCCACGTGTTACAATTTTTATGTGGGAGCTGCATGAGATTCCGTACATCTGAGTTTGAAAATAAAGAAGGACAATCCGTTGACGTATTACAAGCAGCAAACAACTTCAGATTTTCAACTTCCAAACGTTCTCCAAAACGAGGATGAAATTCTGCCGGTGAACAACTTGAGAAAAATCTCGTCCATGTAAACGTTACATGTGACAATGCTATTAAAAATGTACCCCGGGGTAAATTTAACCAAAGTGACCGAGGTCTACGTATAAGTTATCTGCACAACAATACAACTAGGTCAATTCAAATAAGGATATCAGTAGATATGAAATGTCAGTGGCGATGTCAAAGAGAGAAACAATCTAGTAAACGAGGCAGAGGTTGAAAATACCGGTAAATCTAATAAAAGCAAACGAGTACTTCAAAGTCCACTGCGATATCAAGCGATTGATATTCTTTTTATATATATATAGCCACATCATATCTAATGTGCTTTTTATATGGCGATCATTATGTGTCAGTCTATGTGCTATTATTATTATTTGTTTCTTCCGTTCAGACTTCATATACACAATACAAAAAGCATAACTTTAGGATGACAAATAAAAAAGGATAAAGTAATTCAATAAACCGAATGAAAAGACACCCAAATTGGATAGAAAATAGGGCGAGGTATAGAGGGACAGACGGGAATAGAATGGGAAATGATAGGATATGACAAAAGAGGTCAGAGGAAGACATACGTGAAAAACAAAGACAACATACAGCCAGGACTAACAACAGTGTCCTCAAACACTGTGACTCGAAAGCCTGTATAGCCAGAAAAACCCATCATCGATGCACGTGAACATTTAATTGTCGCCGTAACGATTTCATCCTACCATAACGATTTCATTATGAGTATGTATTTAATAGTAGTAGGCACATAATTTTATCATTTACCACATTCTTATAGTCAGGCTAGACGAAGCACAGGTTACCTTTAAAGCTGGTAAGCATAAATGGAAACACAGACTGTAAGTCTGATCCACAATAGCAATTAATTTCTGGTTCATCTTTCCTCTCTCATTTGGTTCACCTAAAAGCATTCGCATTTTGCAAGCAACCCTGCAAACAAAGAAGTAGTCTGGTTTCCAGTACTGAGCATTTACCTTCCACAAACCCTTCCTTCTCTTGTAAAACTACAATCGGAGGAAATAAATACCGAGTGATTATTTCACATAATAAAATATTTGCCACAGATAAGAAATAGTTTGTTTCGAGACTCGGAATTTGAACACAACAAATATCATGTAAACCGGTAAAGCTTTAAACAAGTTAAAGGAACGGGGTAACCAAATCGGTTATCACGGTTACTGCGTATCGACATCATGGGAATAAAACATTAATCGAACAATAAGAATCGATTACACTCCATCATTGTTGAATTTCGATCACCTGTCATGACAGCAAATATATCGATGCCCGTGCGGTTAGTAAAGCGATAGAAACACCAATTCGACAAGAATCGGCCCTCTGTATTTGTTTTGTTTTGTAACGAACGTGATAACGCGATCGTGTATTGTGAGTGTTCAGTATCGATATCTTGTGAGAATTCGATAAAGCTTGTAATTGTACATCAAGAATCGATTACACAGTGTAATCAATTTAAAACAGAGCCCCAGACGGTGACTCTGATTACGTTCCCAATCCATTATTTTCATCTTTTCGGTTACTTTGTGGGACCACGCATGCCGGGGGCTCTTTAGTTGAAGTGGTTGTCGTGGGAAGGAGGTTAATTCACAATCCATCAAATCAGTTTTGGAGGAGTTTTTTGTTGCTGTGTTATTCAGTCCAGTGGTAGTGTTTGATACGATATTTTACAGTTTATCAAAGTTCGTTGAAACGAGGAGTTTATTCCATCATCTATAACGCGAAGTGTGAGGGCGCATATTAATGATTCAAAATAGATCTATATCATAGATGTTTTGTTTGATGTATAAAACTGTTAAAAAGTACCATTAAAAATAGCCATTTTACCCAAAATATATGGAAATAAGGTCAGGAAGGAATGTATTCGGCTTAATCACAGTTATAGCGCCCCCTTTTGGTTGGATTTTTTGGGGGGTGCTTTTTCATCAAAATGGTATAATTATTTCATCATGGTTCTGAAGCCGCTCCATCTTGTAATGGAACAGTTACAATAAGGCTAATTAATTTGTTAAAACATTGATAGTAAAGTTAGCCTTTTCTTGTTGACTGTTTTTTCATCCATAGCGAAGTCGGTTTTTTTTTTGTACGGCTGTGCAAATTTATTGAGGCAGCGCGATTAAACATAAGTGGAGTAAATAAAGCACACCTGTCAAGAATGCTCACAATGGGAACGCTGCGAGCCGCGGAGTGATATCGTTATGTGCACAGCCGGGTCTTATGCAACCACACGAAGTGAGCGACAGGGCATGGGATATTTGAATAACTTTGTAAAAAAACCTGGTCAACATTGACGTAAACGTACTTGACAAACATTACGAGATGTGAATCTAAGAGAAGGATCATAACTTACAACTTGTACATGTAAATCTAAAGACGTAGGACGGCAGTCATAGATTTAAAATAAATTTGATATTGACTACCTTGGTTAAATTTCATAAGCTTGCAATAAGAAGAACACTGAGTAAAACTTGAAGCTATGAATGATGGAAACAAACTAGAAAGAGGGTAAAGTTGCGGTTCTCAGAAAAGCCAGTTTGTGCTCAAGTTTCTACCTGGTCCAGCATTATACTCTGGTTGTCTCCTGGAAAACATTCCTCATAAAAAAATGTTCTCTAGAAGACAGCCAGAGTATAGTTACCTTGCTCAGAGGAATTCTGCGTTGGACCAGTCTAAAGTTGTGCCCGTTACATGGCAGTTTGGTCGGTAACTTATTTTTTTTCTAAGCAATTTTACTTTATGTATGCAATGCCTTTGACGTTGGCGGCGGCGGTATTTCTATGACGAAGTGACGGAGCAATAAGAGGAGCAAGACTTGATGCACGGGCGATTTCATCTGTCTGTGTGTTTAGTTTTGGTAGATTGAGAAGGCTTGTAATAGTTCGACTGAGTAATTATGTTTATGCTTTGATACAGCGAGTGGATGATTATGTTCATGTGATTAAATAGTCACATTGGCCTATGAATGTGTGTAATGGCTCAGTGTTTATCAATGATGGTGCAAAAATCCTTGAAGTCGGGGGCGTTGTTTGACACGCCGAACGAAAACAACGGTCAACAATTGAAATAGTAACAACATTCTTTTAGCTTTGAAAATCAAATTTGTTAAATAAATACTACCACGTCAATGAGAGACATTTGTGACGGTAGGTGGCAGCAGACCTACCAGGTAAATCCATTGTTCTCGGTAGTTTGTGCATGCTCAGAACTACGTAAACAATGGAAACTTACCTGGCAAGTCTGCTGCCACCTAGCGTTCCAAAGTCTCCCATTGGCTGATCATACCTTAGGCTACACAAGTATGAACGAATCTGAAGTAAGACGAAAGTCAGAAAAACCCATGGACCTTTCAATAAACGGCCAACGAGTCGATGGAAACAGTCTGAAGGCATTCCTTGCCACATGATTCCAACCCTTTCTTCACATTTGATTAATTTCCTTAATGCGGAACAAACTACGTCGTAGTCCTATTGTATTTCGACACAGTAACGCAGCATAAAGCACTTAGCGATGACGATACACTGACAATCATTTGTCAATTCAGTTTCAGCACTCGATCGCTAATGTAAAAAGCAAAAGAAAAAAAAACAATAAACAAAACAAAACACATAAAACTGCCAAAATCTGTCTCCAAGAAACGGGTGACTGCCTATTGATGCACAAGCACGCACAAGTTCAGTGAATTGTATTTTTAAAAGCAAATTATGTTGTAATGGTATTAGTTATGCCGCCTTGCATTCCCACAAGGGAACACATCGCATGGGGCAAATACATTATCTGTATAAATGAATGGTTTATTTGTCACCATATGATTGATGGAAATCTTTATTGATCCAACAGTAAAAAACGCATCTATTAAAGCACAATCAATATAACGTATGTTTAAATAAGAATGAATCCACAAACATTTGAAATTGGCTGATCGATTTCTATGGGAATTTAGGTGATTATAGCGGATTAACCTAAAAATGGAGAAAAAAAAACAGACATAATTTTTAATACATGTTAATGTTTGCATCGGGGATAAATATTAGGCCCTATTATTTGTTTTTTCCCTTACACCGATGTGTAGCACTGTATACTCAGTACTTTCCTTGAGTTCATGAGAAAACAATCCACGTGCACATCATTGGGGTGGGATTTGAACCCACCACCTTTGCATTGCTAGAGCAGACACAACTTTTGTTAATGTTGTTCTTGTTTGAATAGGAATGCGTTACTTCATAATTCACATGATAGGTCTATGTCTTTACGCTTGAGTTGGGCAAACTTTAAGTGGACCCGAGAGCAAAAGATATCCGTACAACGTAGAGTCTTGAAGTTGTGTGGACTTGCATAAGTCCACCCAATGTTTTCTTGAAAAGTAAACAATTTGGGGATTGGTTATTCACGGTCTCAAAATGAGTCGATTTATTTACCAGATGGCCGGAGCAAGAATCAGAAAATCGAGAATACTACTTTGTGAACTATACCATACCTTAACAACGGTCATGTCTACACACACTATATACATTATATACAATGTGGGCAATCAATACATGCCAAGTGTGGGACCCAAGTGAAGTGTCTTGAACATTACGTGGACTCACACACGTCCACACAATGTTTTCACAAAATAATAAAGAGTATCTTTTTCTTAACTACACAACAACAATGGAATGTCCAGAGAACGTACATAACACAGAGCTCGTAAGCTTGTTTGTTTGTGTTATGAAATTTGACTAACACATGTGTTATGATGGCGTTTTGACATAAGTGCTTGATAGTTTCATCTGACATCTGTATACTTGACGCTGTATCAATGATCGCGAAAATTGTAGATCTTGATACGATGTCATAGAGTGGATTTTCTCATTGTTTAGCGTGACCCATTTCCCCTAAACAGGTTGACAGACGTGTCGAAGTGTCCATGTTTCTTTGATCAGACAGGAGTAAAATGTTTACCGACCTCTGGAGCTGAGTCCTTGACCAGCTCCTGAAAGCTTCCCGTCAAATAGGGACGACCCCGTCTCTGAGTGGCGAACAAAGAGAGGCTTCGCCAGCGACAACAAGAAATGTTTTCGTTTTGAAATGTGAACGGCAGGGCACGAGAGTTTCAAACTCTGGATTTGATATCGCGTTACGATCTTAAGAGTAGACGTGATGTCTCTAGATTGTTAAAGTGAAGTTACGGGTGATTACGGTCGAGGGGCTTAAGTGAAGTCTATGGAATAACAAAAAGGCGGGACAATTACTCTTTAGATTCGTCCGGGACCTTAAAGCTGCTAAATGTCAAAGGTCAGTTGATTGTTCTGTCCAAGTGAGCATAACGTGAGATGCACATTCCGGTAGTTAAAGCTGAAAATAACTGTACTTGACGTCCCCAGTTTGAACTTTGCCGACTCATTTGATGTGAGGCAAGTTACCTGTACTTGACGGGAAAATGTAGGTTGGGGTAAGAAAAGTAACGTGCAACATAGGTCGCCAAACTAGAGAGACAGCCCAACTTGGAATGTTAAAGGTGTGGGAGTGTCCACAGCAGAGCTCATAGAGACAGCTATGCGTAGATTTAAGAGCATTACTGTCACGACTTGTCTGCCAAATGAGAGTAATCGGTTCTCGTCCTTCAGTAATGATATTAATAGTTTTGGTATTGCGTCCCGTACATAAAAATGATCAAAGGCGCATAACTCATGTTAAAATGCACAGAAGGGAAGAAACAAATAAAGAAACCAGACTGCAGGCCAGCGCCCAAACCACAGTTCGGGGGATACGCCAACAGAGAACTAAAGGTTACATATTACAGAGGCCTATCCCTGCTGGCGTCGGTAATGTTTTGATCTTTTCAGGAGACAGACTCCTCTAACCCTACCTATGTAAACAATCTAAACTAAATGACAAGGCGACCACAGAAGAAACAAAAGAACAATGCCATTAAAAACACAAAAATGCGGCATCTAAGAGATGGGTTTGAGTGCTACACGAGTACCGTTTCGATGGCACTCGGCTGGAAAAATACTCTCCCTCGAAGTCCGTTCTCGATACTCAACGGAAACATAGTCTGCACTGTAAGTCATGTACTCGACTGGAAAATTACTTGGATTTTAAGTACAATGGTCAAAATACCACTTGGCTTTCCGCTTTCCCATACGTGCATTCACGCAAGGAATAGAGGAATAAAGCTCTGAAAAAAGTCCAATTGAAGTTGTTTATGATAAATTCTAGTTTAAAAGATAGTTATCATAACAAAGTGACACAGTCGTCTAGAAATAAGTCAAAAGTAAAAAAAAAATGTACACCTCTTTTTGCAGATTTCTTTTGGGTATTAAGTACTCGTAAATCGGAGATCCAAGTACTTGGTACTCGACTGTTGGACTTGATACTCAGATATCAGAATACTCTGTACTCGGACACTGTACTCGTGCTTAATGGCCCAAGTGCTTAACTCGAGTACTACTTGGCCACCCTAGCACTCAGCATTATTTGGTACTCGGCTAAAAAAGTACTCGCACTGGGACTATACTTCAAAGCGTGTCTGAGTGTTCCTAAAATCTTGTAATTTCGATGGTAAAATCAGATCCTAGCCGAGAGGCGAACGTGACTTGTAGGGACACCTGACATGTTTTCACAATGATATATCCAGCCAAGCAGAACATGCAAGCTTCATATAACGGAGGAGTTTTGGTTATTCGTGGGCGGGAACAACACAATTCACCCGAGCGCACAATCAATGATGCGCACACAATCTCTATTCGATATATAGGACAAGCTACAAAGTCAAACGTGTCTACACAAAAAGGCTCGGTTTAGAAAGACACCAAATTTGCCAGTATGTGTACACTCGGGTGAACAGAGAGATTCATTTGGCGATATCAACGTTAAAGACGCAGCTGTTTGATTTATTACGACACGTTTTACTGCAAAATAAACACAATCCGCCACACGTTCGAGCTTCACTGTGTGTGTGCAGTCTACGGCAAACACTCGTCATATCTTTATTAATTAGACGAGAAAAATCAGTAAATTACCCCCCGAAAGTACGCATTTTGTGTGATCACTTCTTCAGTTTGACGGGCAGAAGTGGCACCCTTTCCTGTTGCAAACACAGTCATGAAATTATTGATACTTGATTCCACGACACTAATTCGTCTTGACACGAGTTGAGTGTAACATTCGCATCGCTCGTTTACTAAACCACACGCTTTAAAGGGTGATTTCATATTGACGACCTTATGGAGACTGAAAACAAAACATAGAAGGGAAAACAAAGGGGAATTCTAAAGACTGGGTTGCTCCACAAGGAATTTTGTGTACAAAGTCTATGGGAGGTTCTTAATTACAGGGTAAAGGAAAGAACAAAAGATGTCTCCACAGGGATGCAAAAAGTAGAAAGTGTGATATGTGGTACTTTATAGCGACGTGGTACACCACTGGGAACGAGGTTGACTGTGTGTCTTCCTCGTTTACTAAACCGAACGGTTTAAATAGTGATGTGTGGTTCACCTTGGAGTGTATAACGACCAGTAGATTAAATTGAATTAGTGAACTCTCTTCCCTCAACCATTCACTGCGTCTTGGCTTGGGTTAGAATCCCACCAAGACTTCCAGAAACCCACAGCATTAGGTTTTCAGTGACCAGCCGATGGAGTGGGTTTTTCCATTCGAACTCCCCCGTACGTGATTTGAATGAATGATATTTCAAATGACTCATTTTGACAGTCATTTTTGTATCGCTGTTCTCGCCATGTTCTCGCTTAAGCAGGTGTTTCTCATCTAATAGTTTTTAGAATGGTTTCAAATCTATTAAATCAGTATTCCCGAGCTGACACGGTGAGGTTTAAGTGTTCATGATGGGATAGTGGGAAGTGGAAAATACATTCAATTAAAGGTGTGCGATCCATCTTATTTGCAATGTTGCACACGCCAGCACTTTGTTGTGACAATGAGGTTATCGAAAGTTTCTTTTTGTAAACCTGACAGTTTTGTCATCCTCAAATCATTGCGTTAAAGAGGCCATGTCGTCATGATATCAAAGCAAGCATGTAGCTGTTCATGGCATTATGAACTCTCACCTAGTTACTTCACATATGCGCGCGTGCGCTCCATAGATAATGATACACGGGGGAGGGCGCACGCGTACAGTAACTGGGTGAGAGTACATAATAGATTCCTTGCATAACGCAAAACGCTGCAGGTACGCTGAGGTCACGCGCACGCTTATACGCACAGAGGACAGCTATCGCCCGATGATTTGCCTCCTTTTGCGTCAGAGGACGCTTTTTGGCCTCAGTGATGGCGCTTTTTGAGAGTGTGACGTCATATGAAAGGGGTATTTTCCTTGTACAGCCACAGGCCTGCTTTGATCATGACGACATAGCCCCTTTAACACTCTGCCTTCATTCGTTGTTTAATCGAAGATGAGCACTACACATTTTCTGATGACAACTTCATGCATTGCTTGGTTAAGAGAAAAGAAAAATGTCAAAATTAATTAATATGGACTACACTGCAATCAAATTAAGGCTGATTGCACAGGATGATGTTACTTCCAGTTTCATCATATTGTAGCATCTGTGTAAGTCATTTGAAAATTGAGATGTGTTGGGCGTTAGTGATGTGCTTCATGACAGTGCCGCTGTCATGGATGTTACAACTGTGATGCCATCTTGTATTTTTTTTACAAAATCTGTGTGACCAATTGGAGATTGTGACCCAATTGAGGGTTCCGGCTACGGCTACGTTCAGACTACTGCATCTGCATACACAACGATCTCCTCGTTGCAGCCAACAGCCACTCTAATTGGACACAACGAATGGCTGCGGATAAAAACAGTCTCACAACTTGGCACGATGCTAACAACCTGGTTAGCATGGCTGTCTTCCCTTGGTGAACATTCATCTTCGTATCAAAAGTACCCGCGTATACAGCAAAAAGAACAAGTCATACGAGAGCTAAATGTTGACTTGCATTGCTGATTAATTAAGGTATGTGATGGCGAGGCATGGAATCTTAATTAGATCCCGGCCCCGGACCGGCACTGCCTTTGGTTTTTCGGCCATTTTTGAAACTATGTTCGTCCAACAAACTAATAGCACACGAAAACCACGCGGTTTGACAACGTGGCTTAGTGAAGGGCTGATATTGTTTACAAGTGTTGATTATTTTGAGGTAAAATGTTCCTCCTGCGGTGACCCAACTTGGTCCTGAGATGAGCAGTTGGCGCCCATCGTAGGCTATAACTTACGCATACGCAAACATCCACTCGCATCGATCTTCAGACTAAATTTACAAGTCACGATTCAAGCGGTCAGAAGCTGGCCCACTTCTTACGAGTCCTTCATAATGTGGTGCAAATAGAGAACGTTCATTCCTGCTTGACAGATGTTCATCTTGTTCCGTAGTTGCCCGTCGGAATCAGGTTTAAAGGAGACGCAGAATTTGAAAATGTTCCATGATATATAGTCGTTGAAAAAAGGGTGATCAGCTAAGTTGATTTCATGAACACTATACGGCAATTATGTATAAACTTATACCATCTAGTTGCACAAAATAAGTTCCAATGGTAATGTAAAAGCTTATTCTTAAAAGTGTCTTGAGAAAGGCCCTATACACATTACTTGAACCTATATATTCTAAAGCAAGCAGTGTTTCAATTGACACACTTTGGTTGAATTCCGTAAAGATTATGATTAATGATATCAACTTATACCTAGAGAGAAATTCTGGCTGCAACTAAGAAGCACATTCGTAATTTGTTCATTGAACATCAAGTTCAAAATATTGCAGTGTGTGGGAATCAATGCGCCATTTTATGCTGGTAAAATGTGTTCACAAATAGCTATGTCTACATGATGCTGATTATTTAGCACACTGCATTCTGTTGTCAAACAGAAAAACGAGCAATAGTGCGACAGGGGGAGACGCGGTTCGCGATAAAGACTGAAAGCTGCCGAAATGCCATTCTTTGTATACATCGTTCTATTTGCACTTGCGTCCAAAATATCGACCATCGATTCGAAATTCAGAACCTGCCACGCGGCCAAATGGAATTGCAAACAAACAAAAAAACTCACAAGAACTTCTCAATCCGTGATGACTAGTAATATGAGCTCTTAGCTGAGGGAAGACTTAATTGCAGCCTAGATCCTAAGACAATTACAGGCCGGGTATGATTTGGGGCCAATGTTGAATGTCTTATCCCGCGAGATTACTAATCGCCTTTTTGTTAGGGTATAATATTTCATCAAACTTTTACGGTATCTGGAACGTGAAACAGAAAACAACGATGAATGACGGTTTTAGTATCTGATGATGACAGAGAAGCATTTTCGTCTCAGATATTAGTGGCCACTTGTTAAGTTCACGTTAAAGTTTGTTAGTGGATTAGGGTAGTTGGGAAGGTAAAATCGACTGTAAGTGTTAGTTTCAGAAAAAACAAAGTCGTGTAACATGACCACGAGCGACTTCATAAAACCACGGGCAAGAATAAACATTATTCATAAGTGATTTGAATTTACACCAAATATCTGTTTCGCAATTATCCAAGGAATTCGAAATACTGTAACTTTATCTTCCGTCTGGAATTTATACGCGTGCACGCCCATTCGTTAGAACCGGAATTCACCGCATTGCAGAGTTTCGCCAGACAGTTTAGAAAGTCCAAGTCGAAGCTAATCTTGTATTCGGGCGTTCTCATTCGTACCGTTGTTCAAAGAGGAGGAAAACAGGTCTGATGTGGCTGGAATTGTTAAAGTGATCCAAACCCTGATCTCAAAGAGAACAGTTTAAATCTTTAAGACGTTTTGACAACATTGTTTGGGATGGATAAACCACCAGTACCTGATTTCATCAAGCAGAAAGTGTTACTAAGTAAAATAAATTGATTAAGCACATAACAGGTGGAAAATAACGCATATTTATTATTATGTCCGTTTTATTCCTGGCCAGTAACCGACGGAAGCCAATGCCTAGTAGTAGCGGCATTTCAAATTAACTAGCATCGTAGGAGGATGAAAAACGTGTGTAGGTGTCTTTTAGAGTTTCCATACCGGAGTCTTACCAATTTGCTGTATCTTTGTTCAACAATTCACAACTACCATGGAAACCATCTGTGCTTGTTCATAAAGTCAAGATTGGTCTTCTTAACTGCGAATAGTCTTAACTTTGAAGCAAACTGTGACGTCACAATACAAATCACTATGGTGAGATTGACAACTCATCTTAGTGAAATCAAGCCCGGATGTAGCAAATCGAAAAACTTGGAAAGGCCTCTTAACTATCTAAGTTTGACATCTGCCTAAGACACTCGTATGGGCACGAGGATGGTCACCTTACGCTCCCGTAGTAACCCATTTCCACTAAGGGCGAGTTATATATATAATAGAGAAAGGTTCCCTCTCTCTTTGTTTATATAGATTATGTCTATATTTGAACAACGTAAGATTCCCATGTGGTCAAAGTTGGCTATTGCGAGGATCTCCACGTACTGTCTGTGGGGAAGCTATAGTACCGTCCAGGGGCCGCTGGAGACCCCCATCCTAGAGCCCTAAGTGAACCTTGGGACCTACCACGCGACGCCATTTCTCTTCCCACACATCCGACGACGCCATTTTCATTCAAATTACACTCGATAACAATTATTGCTAATGGAACAGCTGATCGTACCCGTCTGATATACTGCTGGACATTCGTGATTAAAGGTCAATCAATTAAAAACAATAACACACAGGCGATCGGTTTTTTAAAACACACGACAGTAACCCGCAAAAAACAGAATCACACGTCCCCTCTAAACGAAGTCGGCCAATCCTAACGAAACAGTAAACAGAAAGTGGAAAATGGAATACACGAGCTGGCAAATGAGTATGCGCAATTTTAAGTAAAGCGGAATGCAATTATCAAATTGGAGTTTATTTTCATTTGGGGGTATTTTGTTTGAAAACAGTTTAGAAGACGCACAGCTTGAGTACAATTAGTGCCACGTACAAGACCATATGTAGTTGGACCTTACCTTCGGCCTTGGCCATTACAACTATTATCTGCATCGCCCAGGGGCAGGCGCAGTACACAGCGAACTTGAACCCTGTGCTCACTGAAGCTCCAACGTACCGTGAGACATTGCTGAATAGGAAGTTAATCCGCATGACCGGCTGTTACTCACTCATCGCTTTATATTTGGCGGCATCTATATTTTTTTCATTCGCGAGGAGATAGTGGCGGACTTTCTCGTGTGCCAAAACAGTTCTACCTGTTATTCCACTGCAGGGAGTGGGACAGTGCACGACAGGCGAGGTCACCGTTTGGTGCGTTTGCAATCTACCCGGGCTCCTCGTAATCTCGTCATCAAAATCAGAAGACGCATCGGTGATGTTTCATATCTGAATTGAGCTGAGGTAAATCTGGAGTATAGAGCTCGTCTGGGCGGTCAGATACGACGGTTTAAAGTTACTTGGAGCAACACACGTAACCACTGTGCCTGTTTCTACAGAGAGTTGGGTAAGTGATGCAAAACGCTCTCCCAATGTTAACGGATTTTGAAGGATTTGGCAAGTTAATTGGGATCTGCGTAACTCTTTTTTCTTTTAAAGTACAGCTGGGTCTCTGTTACTCCTTGGTTGTGACCTCAGCAGTGATGAAACAAGTCGTTGACTCGCTTCGTATATTATATATGCTTTCATTGTCAGCAAGAGTTCGGGAAATACATTATGGAATTTAACTGGGAAAACCCTCGATTGACACTACATTTTGCAGCATCAAAACACAAATTTGTCTTCGAGACCCAGTCATTTATATTGCTTCATTATGAGAGCGAAGGTTTCTCGGAAAAGTGAGCTTAATTACTATACTAGCCAAGAACCCCAAAGGAAAGGAGACAAGGAAAGGAAAGTTTCAGTTTATATGTGGGAGGAAAACCCACGCAATCAGGTAGGGCCTGAAAACCCAATCCACATTGTGCCCCCAGCGGGATTCGAACCGGGTTCCTAAAGGTGGAAGTCAAGGGAAGATACGACTACACCAACCCGACCGCCCCTTTTGGGGTTGTTTTGTTGGTTAATGCTAAATATTTTGGTCTAAGTCATACGGGGTCTGTACATTTTGGCGTATTCCATCGATACTGTGATTGGTTTTTCAGACTTGACAAAAAACACCATTTTGTTATGGTTGACATGTACTCGTTAGCCATGGTGGACTCAGGCCGTTAGTATATCCGGTCCATCAGCCGTAAACACAATATTCCAAAAAGGAACTAAATATATTTTAATTGGGAAATTTGACCTTTTCAGAACAAAGGTTCCTGATAGCAAATAATTACGTTAGCAACATGGAAGGCTCATTCGATGAGGAAATTATTAAAAGAAATATGCTGGTTTTTGTCCGAGAGGAATTTGCTCATAACAATTGGAATTCTGCGAACAATGCCTCACATTCATACGCCACGGCTGATTATTGAGCAGGGTCTTTTAATCTCTGACAACCTTGAGGGAAAATTTTCATTTTCTTGTGGACTGATCAGGAAAGCAATTGTGCTCTGTCACGCCCCAAAATACATGTAATCAGATGATTTTTTTAAACTTTTAGACGCATCGAATTATGACAATAATTTGTGATCTTCGTCTTGTGTTTACGTGTGTGTGTGTGTGTGTGTGTTTTAAACGGGTGAATCGTCTTTCTAATACTAGGGAATGGTCGTACTATTGATTACCGAACAAAGTTTTTCTATTGGTCGATGCTTCATTTGTAATCGAAGACGAGATCACAGTTTTGTATCTGAGTAGAATATCCATGTCTTGAACCCGAGTGCCACATTCTAGAAATGTGACCGAGTACATTTCCATTTAAACAAGTGAGTACGAGTGTACAGAAAATGCACCCGAGTACGAATAACAACTTGGGCCACCAAAGCACTTTCCCCATTTCCAACTGTTTATTTTTGCCTAGCAAAAAATTGTTAATCTAGCCCTTCTGCACCAGGCACACATGGTGGTCTAGCGATTAAGATATATGCTCCAGATTGTGAGGGTCGTGGGTTCAAATCACACCAAAGTAGCCTGTTTGCAGAACCCACAGCTAGTTACAGGCACTGGCCCCTCGACACTTGGCACGCTTGGTGCATGGTCTAGCGGCTATTAAGACATGTTCTAAAGAATTCGGGGTCGTGAGTTCGAATCCCACAAGAGTAGTATTTGTTCCGTAGGGCATGGAGTATACAGTGCCTGTCATACATCAGTGTAAGGGTAAAAACAATAAACTATTGTCTGATTTGATAGATCTATGAAACTGAGCCATAATTTCAGTACAAGCACCGGTGTTGGAGTTAAATATGTGCTCATGTGTACGGCCACGGGTACAGAAATAATACTACTGAACAAAATGACCTTGTATGCATACACCACGTGTGAAGTAATACATTTTTAAATTTTGAATACATTTCCACGTAGTACGAGTATGCGTTCTAGAACAAGATCAAGTTCTAGGTGTAACATGGTACAACTGTGACAATGTAAACTACATTAATCATGTATACAGACAATATCAAATTACCATTATAGTAATATATATCCATGTAGAAATAAAGAATAGGTTTATTAAAGTTGCCGTTATATTGTTTTCCACAAGACGGTTGCTATTTTATGCAACTTTACGTAACTGTGACGGGTAAACTATAAACTCATTCCAAAGTCAGAATGACCCGGATCAAGGTCACGTGGGGCTTGACCCATTCCTGTGTTTATGACCCGGAATCTGTGTCAAAATGGCACAGAAATGGATCAAACTGACGCAAAGTCCGCGTCAAAATACCATTTTAGACCAGTTTCCGGGTCAGCCGGAAATGGAACTGGTGCAAGCCCCACGTGACCCGGTACCCTGGTCAATTCTGACCCGGGAGTTTTTAGAGTGAATACTAATCGTACGAGTAGTTCATGGCTATGTTAGAGACACTACACCCATTGACAACGTGATTATTTATGTAAGTGTTTTTTCAGCTGCAGCTAATTTGTCATAATGGTTGATTTTATTACTGGAATGAGAAGACTCTTATGCCATTTCGACGGTTCATTATTCCTTTGCTGTGGACGTTCAGGGATGCCACTATCTTGTGTTTTTCTCTTGCCTTCATATATCAATTGCTCTTTTCATATCATTGGCTTAGGCTTTGCTCCGGCTTTCGGCACCGTCCGGCTGTTAGAAGACCTGTACCGAAGGTGCACGTTCCGAAATTGACTAACGGAGCCGCAGCCGTAGCCAAAGCCGGAGCCAAAGACAGAGCCAAAGCTGTAGCCAAAGCCAGAGCCAAAGCCAAAGCCGGAGTCAAAGCTGTAGCCATGTTTTCCAAAAGGTTCACGGTAACCAGACTAACAATGGAACTTCAAAAATTGCTGAACCTTTTTTGGTATACGGATGATTAGTGTTTCTTAATGCAGGCACAGAAAATAAGGCAACATATTCATAATTACAATCTGGCTGGTAAAAAAACAACAACAAAAAACCCCACACAAACACTGTCTTTGTCATATACCGCGTCTAATATAAATAATTATGGTCAATAATGATAAGCCCTACACAACCCCTTCGTTTCCATGGTAACATATTCATTCATTCATGCCGTCAATCTCTAAATTGAATAGGGTCGAATATTGTTTGACTTTACGTCAGAATTAAGAGGCTTTAAGAGCATTTTAAGATCCGTGATATACTAAATGCACGGAGCATGCAAAATGTCTGTAATATGCATCTACGACGGGTAAACCAATTTTGTAAACTCACAAATTTCGATGCAATGCATACAAATTTATGTAAATAAATTAATTACTTGAGATAAAGACGGTAATAAAAATGCAAACCTTTAATTTAAAACAACCATTGGCAAGCTGAGAATTTCCATCTGGGGAATTAAAGTGGGGAATTATTAGTTTTTATTATTATTACTCTTTTTAAATTTTATTACATTTTTGTATTTGCCTTTCGCACTATTTGTTAAATGTATGGTGTGCTTTTTGTTTATTAAGCTGATTTAGTCACCTTTTCCCCCGTGTGTGTGTGTGTATGGGGGGGGGGCTTGACACTAACCCTAACCAATTTGCACGAAGTGTAAGGTACTAGGCTCATATTAGTTGAATGTATTGAACTATTTATTCACAAACATTCCAATAAAATTCTTAATTAGTTTTTGTGCAAACCAAGCTAATTTCCCCCCGTCCCCATTCTAATGTGGGGTGGGGGTAGGGGCAAGGGAGTGTACATCGTTTCCGAGCGTTGGGGTTGCCCCAGGTTACGCCTATGTAAACATCAATCGAGGCTCTATTTTTGGACTTTGCCCATAGACCAAGTAACATTTACTTTCAAAAAGATTGACCGTGTACATTTCCGGGTTTTTCTGACAGGTGAGAAGTTTGACATTTTGTTTCATAATTTCCACATAAATAAAAGAGTTATAAGTAACAGCTGAAGAAGTTTTGAGATGTACCCCACCCCCCATCCTCATATAAGAAGCTGTTATATTTGATGCGTTAATCCGGTATCTTCGTGCTTATGGGTTAACAGCAGTGATAATCCCACTTATGATGATCTGTTGGTTACATTACAAGAAATATGTGACAATAATCATATCCCAAGTTATTTCGTCAGCAGGGTCTCAAGCACTAATTGTTTTGAGATTTGCTCTTTGAAGGTCAGTTTCGAAAGTATGAGTTTGTTTACTGGAGCCAGTGTATAGCACGTTTAAACTGCAACTATCTTTAGCTGAAGTACCACCAGCTTAATGCATGTTTGGGGAAGCTTAATGCTGAAACATTGAATTCATTTTCATAAAAAGGAATCGATGAAAATGATTTTCTGCTGAAACTAAATTGTTATGCCGACTACAAATTAAGTATGATCTCGTTGGCTTCATCTATAATGGTAATGTATTGATAGAATATTGAATCATTTAAGCTAAAGTACAGGAAAGGTCATTATAAAAAAAAAATGAAAAAAATGAATAAATAATTTTCAATCTCCAAAATCACTGATAGATTCATACCAGAAATAATTCTCAAGAGATATAATTTCGTTTGGGTTACTGTCAAGATCGTGAAGGTAACATTTGGAGAAAAAAACCCCCAAAGTAGCCTTTTAAGATTGCTTCGACCTCGAAGACAACCCGTAGGGAAAATCGCATAATCCCTCCCATAGCATAAACATAACAAGTGTTTCGTTAGAGAAGCAGATCACAGAAAATTGTTTCTCGATGCCTGAAGAAAATAACTCCAGTTATTTCTTCCACTCTCAATTGAGATACACGTCTGACATTCCCCATCTCTGTTAAAACAGATTTTCAATGATGTTTTCACTGGTTTGTTGGATGTAACAACAAGCTCCATAATATGTTTGATGTATGGAGCTTCAACTGTTAATTACTTCCCAAAGAAGTTTACAAACGTCTTGGCTCTTAAAAGTTGTTTATTTAACTACTTTTCTTCCCCAATCATCCCTACCCCCACCCTTCTTCTAACCCAGCACCTCTACCTACCCCTCCACAGCCAACCCCCTCCCCATTCCTTGTCTCATCTTTTGTTTACTGGTTCGCTCTTTTTAGTGTGGGTCTTTTGTGTGGTCTGTGTGTTTGTGTTTTCTTGCTATTTTTACAGTAATATATGCGAAAATTTCATACTACTAAATCTTTTTGTGGTCATACTTTTTTAGCTGTTTGATTGCCACTTCTGTAACTGGCGGTTTTTCCTGCTTTTGGTTTCGTTGATAAACTTGTTATATCAATTATATATGTTGTGTTTATTGAAAGCTACGTATAACAGAATTGAAGTGAATTTACTTCTACAAAACCAATAATGAAGCACTTTGTATTGGCCCATTATATGAACTCTATAGTTTGTTACGTCACAATGGTGAGTGAATAAATATTGATCCAATCTACTGTGGAAGTAGAGTACGAGGTTACTGAGAAAAAATAACCCAAGGACAATAGTGTTCGATCGATAAAGGCACCAGTGATTCCAGCAGTAGTATCCCTCGAACAAATCACGAGATGGGTATCAAAAGTGAAATAAAAATCGATAAAATTGAAACACTGCTCGATTTGTTTCAACAAAGAAAGTGGATGCAATGATTACAAATTGTTCCTAAATAATCTTAATATGCTTCGTTACTTTTAATTGAATATGCTCAATGACTGTCTTAAAATGCAGCATAACTAAGGGGGTTGGGGCGCACGGGGGGGGGGGCAATTGATGTCCGAGCTTCCCTTCCCCCATTTGAAATCTGAACTTTTGGGATTGGACATTTCCAGAATTTTAATGTGATATTTTGGTGTTTTTCAACTACACGCAATGTATTTGTTTTTACATTAACGCCAGATCATCTTATACAAATTTGTAAATTACACTGAAAAGGGCGCTGAAAAATTGCCTTCTTCAAGAAAACGGCAAACGTAAACTAGGCTAGAAGTACCCCATAGAATATACGGTGTACCCCTTGTGCCCCCTAAAATTTTACTCTAGCTACGGTGCTGATAAAATGACACTCTGGCGCCAAATTATCGGAGACATAGTTGAGGGCAGGTCATGTATCGTTAGTCTTCTCTGTTAGCTGTCTGTAGTGTTGAATTCTTGTTTACTCAACTTCCATGAATCTTTTAGGAAAATCCGCATTTAGTAATGCATTGGTTACTTTGAGGTTGAAATCTTAAAAGTCTTTACGGAATGATTTTTTTTTATCATAATACGACAAAAGATGCTGGTTTTAAACTTTCATCTTTGGGTGGTCAACTTGAAGTTATTGCCATTTCTTTCAAAACTTAGTGACAATTTCCACACAATTTTCGGCCATCTGTCCAGTAATAATCTCCCTTTTGGTTGAACAAGTCATCAATAAAAGTGTTTTCTTAAAAGGTTTTACTTTGTTACCTTTCTGGATCAGGAATGGTGACAGGTTCAGCTTAAAAGCTTTGTGTAATACCGCACGGTATGTTTGTCCCTAATCGCGGCACGAGGCTGGCGCTCTCTGATCTAAAGCAAATGAAACTCGTTTATCACGTCAGGAAACTTGGACAACAGAATCACGAGTCATTTGTCTTGCAGATGCAAATAAGATGTGATTTATTGCATCTGGTTATGGCTAGAGGTCTCATAACAGATGGGAGTAAGGCTGACAAATTGTTGGCTAGGTGTGCCACTGTGGATTAATTAGTAATCTTAAGATCTGTGGATCTCCGCGGTGAGTTCGTGAGATTGTTAGCTAAGAAGGTCTTCTTCATCACTCTGTGATGGATCACTCATAAAAACCAACGGTGCATTTCTTTGGTTACCGTTGGCAATGGTATGAATAATGGCATAATGAGCTAACTAACAAATGATTCTGGTGCTTTCGGTGCTGGTACTTTTTAATGTTTCTATTGCTCTTTGGTTTGATTATTATTGTTTTATATATATATATATATATAATATTTTAAATAATTTTAATATTAGTTAATGTTTACACTGCTTTTTTGTACTGTTTGGATGAACGCATCCAATTTGGCCTGCGGGCTACGATTTGTGTTTGTTTCAATAAGATATCAAATAGCCTATCAATGTCAACTCGACCCCCAACGATGTCATGATCCATACACACTAATGGGGAGAATTAAATATGAAGATGGTACACACTCCGGGTCCCAGGGGACTGACTTTTTTTCCGGGTCAGTTTGACCCGGAAATTGCTCACAAGATGGGATTTAAACTCGGATTCTGCGTCAGTTTGACCCATTTCTGGGTCATTTGAGACAGTATCCGGGTCACACTGACCCAGAAATGGGTCAGGCCCCACGTGACAAGGATCCGGGTCCATTCTGACCCGGAAGTATTTAGAGTGCGGTCAGATTTCGTTGAAGAGCTGATAAAAAACTTCTTTTCAACTTCAAAGCAAAGGATACACAAAATAGCAGGCCTGTTATGAGAATCAAATGTATACCTGCATTTTTTACGAATAAAAATCCTCGACTTAAAACAATCATTCAAATATGGTCTTTTTCATGTTTATTTTAAAAGATGGTTGCATTTTTGTAATTGCTAGTTTAGTGTACTTTTTATGTTGCAATTAAAGATGAAGTGAATTTATTTCTATTTAATAAAAAAAAACACGAGCCGTGAGAGTAGAAAAAAAATATCCAAATGAAAAACAAACAAACAGCTGTTGAGAAACATAATATACAATTGTACACTGCAAAAACAAATGAAGTGCATTCAATCACTGTTTCAAATGATTCTGAACAGACACATGGTTTTGTAAATTCTTCGAGAAGTGGAGTCTATTATTATCTTACAATAACACAACAACACGATGTTTTATGTGTGGCCAGAAGCGTGTACACAGACTGAACAAAGCGCAACAATGCACTCCTGAGCGAACTTTAGTGAAGGGTGTTTTTAGTGGGGTACACGAAAGGGCCCCTAAAAAGTGTTTTATTGTCAACTCTCTGAAATAATATTAGGGTTTGTGTTTGTGTAGTTTAGAGTCAATGTCGCCAACTCGTCGACATTTCGTTGTAACCTTAGGCTATACAGCAAAAGGTACACAGTTGTGTTTGGGTTGACATGCAAGTGAGTAGTAGACGTTTGATTAGAGCAGAGAGAGCGTGGCTTAAACGGGGTTTTTACCTCCAAAAGTTCATCCAATTAGGCCAACTGACATATATTATACTGTCACCATCCCAGTCATGTTCTTTGTATTCATTAACAGTCATAAATGATCATACTCAATGCACAAAATTGGAACCAGACTATTTTTACTTTCAGCCTCAGTTTGGTTCACAATGATTTGGATCGGAGAAAAATCAAGATGGCCACGCCATGATAAAGGTCTATAATAAGACAAGAGACAAAAATATCAGTTGCTTTTTCACGTGGTAAATTAAAGTTTTTGGATATCTTTGAAAGATTGACAAAGTACGGTAGAGGAAACGAAAAGTATACGGTTCACGCAAAGGACAAATGAAAGCAAAACATAGTTCGCGGGTTACTTCACTGTGAACGTATAGGCCTGTAAGAGGCCTCAAATTCCAACATGGCCAATATACGTTTGTACGCCCTACGCTGTAAACATGCACCATTTTTTTACCATTTAGAACAGCTATGTATTGAAAGTCCATGCCGTTCACACGGGGTTAATCCCAAGATTGGAAATTTCCCAAAGTGCGGCTGGGTTTGCTCTTGAAAATGGTTCCCTTTTCCCCAAGCCCCCTGGAGCTATGGAGCGAATGGGTTAATCCAAACGTGTGTTGCTTGTGTCGACAGACAATAAATTGTAAGTGTTGTTTTGAGAAAACAAAATAAATGAAATCTGAAGGAACTGTCTCAGGCCAAATAAATGGGTCAAGAACCCAAAGATTTAAAATGATCATACATCAAAGAATTTAAAAGGTTTATCAGAAATAGGTCATCCACATAATAGTAAAACAATCAATCATACAAAAGCACCCTCCGGTTATTCTTTTAAAAAAATACAACGGCTTACCTAGTAAAAGACCCTTTTTAACACTCTCACCAGGTCGTCAAGATCCTAGTCTGCAAAAGGAATAAAACCATGTTATTCATTTTAGCATGAGGGGCTCAAACGAATTTTCGGGTATGTTTCTTAGAGGAGTTGAGAATAATTCCCGCCAAATTCAATAAAACTTTTCACTTCAATTCATACAATATCTGCACGCGATCATTAAAAGAAAACATGATTAGGTTAATAATGTGGAGACATGTGCAGAAGAGGAATAAACAAAAACAGCAGCAGCAGCAGCAACAAAAACAAAAACGACGACAGCAGCAGCAGCAGCGCAGCAGCAACAGAATAAAATAAAACATGTGTAATTGGCATATATCTGGTTCATACTATACGGTCTCCTCAAATCATTATCAAACACCACCATTTTCAACACGTAAAAGTTTGGAGCCCAGCTGGACCTATATCCCTCGGATATTCTCTAAACTACTGGGTAGATGTTGACAATATTGACAGCGTCTGGTGTAGTATGAATCAATACCCACGAGATATTAAGCGCATGAGTCAGTTCTTTATTTGAAACGTCCAAAATCTCCAATCAGTGGATTTTTCCGCTCTGCCGTAGTCAGATTAATGACAAATATAGCAAAAGTTCACCAAGATATTGCAAAGAAACGGAAAGACGAACTGGCAGTGATTGAATGAGTGAGGGGAAAAACATGAATAACGCTCAAGATAATTCCTTCATGAAGCAAGTCATTGATATTTCCTTATACATTGTGGTTACCACAAGAACAAGTCAAGCCGTGAACAAAATGCAGTTCCCCCTACAGTAAGCGTGCCGCTAGCAGGGGACGCTTACAAAACCATGAACTTCCCCTCCCCGGCTGACATCACAACAAAGGGGTAAAGCAATGTCTCTCTTTAAGTAAAACACTTTCAGAGGCTAACCTTGGGATGGCTTTTTGTGTGTACGTCATATTTCATATATTACTCTAGTCTCTCTCCGAAGCCTAATGAGCGTGGTTTAACATACCCTGTACTCAGAAAAAGGTGCCGTGGAGATTAAAGTTGGCAGACTCATTTAGTAGGTCTTTACAAACACTAACAGTGGGTAGAGATTTGGTGACACAGTGGTAATACGAGGTGATTTGGCGATGGAGGGTGATCCAAACCTAAAGTGACAAACCAAGTCCAAAGAAGAAAACAGTTGTCTTGTTTGTAACGTAATATGATCGCATTCGATAGGACAGTATAGTCTAACGTTGTACGATATACAGATCAATCTTTTCATAAAAAAACCCCAAGATAAAATAAATAAGGTTCCTGCACAAAACGCTTTTACATTGACTGCAGTAGAGCAGTTCACACTTAACTTTATTTATTTCTTCTTTATCCGCCGGGGAAACCTTTCGAAATACTGTTTTTCAAAGGTGCACAGAAATTACGACCATTCATGAAAACCGGGAGAAAAGAAAGAAAGAATATAAACAAATTGAGTAAAACATAAAATAAAAAAAATATTCAAATTGCACAGTTCCTTTGAAGAAACCTGGCTTCTATGTCAGAGCATGAAAGTCACGTGGTATCATCCATACTTTGAGATGACGTCATGTGTAAATAAGGTGCAGCCACACGTGGACATTTTCCCTGCGTGTCATCGCGAGAGAATCTGTCCGTAAAATTCCAAACCAACAAACACCAAGTGAATGTTTGACATAATTAGAACCATAATGGGTTGCTATGGGATTGTGGAGAGTGGAAAAATCAATCCAGGGTTTGAATGAGGACTGTTCGGAGCTGAGACGGACATATGTTGACCCGGAACGCGGGTCTGTTCACAGGCAACTCTCACACGGGTAGATCGGTTAATTCCAACGGCGGCCGATATCCCCATCCCCGCGCTGTTTAACTTCTTGGGTTTCATTATCAGTCATCAAATATTGCAGGATGGTTTATATACCGGTTGTATCGTCGTTGGGACAATTTTTTGCTCATCTTTGAAAAATATTCTTGCAAATTTTTCAGCTGATTGCTTTGGAAGTTGCAAGTTAAGATCTATAGGGGGGGGGCTATGTATTGAACCGAGGTAATTGATTGATTTTATCATTTTCATTTCTGTTCCGGTATTTGCAACATAAAGTAGAAGAAAACTTAATTTGGTCCTTGAAATTTTAAATGCAACTAAAATTTAAGATATAGCCTAAGTTTCAATGTTAATCAAAATGACACAGAAATGGGCCAAACTAACGCAGAACCCGACAGCTAAAATCTAATATTTTGAAACCAATTTTCCGGTCTTTCAGCCTGACCCAGAAATGGGTCAGTTTCCCTTATCCAATGAACATCGCCCGCACTTGTTTTTTCTACTCGGCATTTTCCAAACTCCAATTTCAGTGCTGAAACGTTATTAAATATTTCAGTATACCTATAACGTAATAATTAAATATTGTTTGTTGTTGTCCCTTTTTGGGAACTCATAATTTCCTTTTGATTGTGACGAGGTTTGGGTTATTTTCATGCCTCATTTATTTTGGTCGTCTCTCCGGAATCGAGTAATTTATCGACTCAGTGACTTTCAGCAAACAACGCTGAACCAGCCATCAATTTTATTTTCAATATATGGAGGCTGCTTGCACTCGGTTGAATGCAATAAATATGTTGCTTCTGGACTATGCACTGGCAGAAGAAAACACATATATATAGGATGAAAGTCATTGCATCGGCCAACATTATTCTACAGAATTCTGCAAGGCAAGGCTGCAGTAGCCAAGAACTGTTTGCATGTATTTCATGGCTAGCAGAGGACTTTACCGACTACTTCGTAACAACCGTAAAAAAACGCCGCAGATTTGCGTCTGGAAATAAGAACAAACGAGTGCACCCGGCCTTTGTTATTGCCAAGTGCTTTAATTTGTTCCGGTACTGAACTGAACACAAGGAGTATCAACGTATATGCAATTTCGAGGAGACCCCCCCCCCGAAAAAAACACAAAACACAAATAAACAAGCAAACAAACAACAAACTCAAAAAGACAAAACAAATTAGTACAAGGTATACAAAATAGTTCCGCTGTTAATGTCACTCCCTCATTAACCCTGACTTATGGAATGTCCTTGGCATAGGTACTTAAAAACGCTCTCCAACTGCCCTTGAACAAATTCAGCTTAATTAGTAAAACTTAAATTGGGAATAGTATATCCTAATCACCTGTTGACCTTAAGCTTGCAAAATATAAGAGTTCATTGACTAGCAACTTGTCATCATTTTATGTGAAGTACCTCATGCGGAGTAAATAATTCAGAATAATTGGTACTTTACCATGAGGTGATTGATATTTCACTTTAACGTGTTCGTACTCCATCGATGAAAAATATTGTTCAATAAATTTCAGGTCTCAGATATCAGCTCAGTTTTAATGCAAACCGTTGACAGTAAGCTTTGATATCTTTGTGTTATCTGCAATTACTTCAAGTGGAGTTAATCCAGAATTATTAGTACTTTTAAGTGGTGATTGGTACTTTACCATAAAATGATCACCTCTTCATTACTAGGTAATTTTTAAAGCATCGGTTCAGTATCAGCTCAGTTTGATTAAAGTTACCAAATTGGATCTAATCCACGACGATTTGTTTGCGTCTATAAACGACTTTATATTATTTCAAATTATCCGGTGATCATTTTTTGCATAAAACCCAAACCGAATTTAAACCCAGTTCTACGCTCCCCAAAACAAACAATAAAACAAACAAACACCCCAAAACCAACCAACCAACCAAACAAACAAACAAACAAACACCCCAACAACCCATCAAACAAACAAAAACCCCAGCAAAGAAAGAAACAAAGAAACCCCAGCACCTTCCCTTTAAGTGACTTTCGGTAATCCCAGAAATACCAGCGACTTTCAACCCCTTTAATGGGTTCTTCGGGTCAAGGTAATCATGGACTATCATTTGGCAGTTGGAATATCAGTTGTGTTTGGCCGGCTACGCGTGTGATGACTATACCATCCACCATTATTATTATTAGAACCATGATTGTAATTTCTGTCAGTAGAAGTTCCGTGAGTCTTCATTGATGGCGTCTCAAGTTCAAGTGCAGTGATAACGTACATACTCTGTGTAACATATTACAGGCTGGTTCTTTCTTGAAGGTCGTTAAGAAGGTATGATGTTTTCTTTTTTGATGATGTAATGAGTTATGTGATAGACTCTTACAAAGAATGCTGTGGCCATCAACAAGATGTCAAGGGGGCCACTGGCACATAGGTTGTATAACATTATGTTTGTTTAAATTTGTTTATTAATTTTTGATTGATTTTCCCCTATCACGATGGATGATATTTTCTTAGACATAATAAACAGGGGCATGCTCAATTTATCTTTGGTACGCCACACCCAACAGCTGTCGAACAAGATCCATGATGCATTCGTATGTGAGTTATTTCCGGTTGCAATAGACCTTGGAATTCTGGCGCGTATCGGTGATTTATTTAGACATGCTAGCCTTATCAGTATTACAACCACTATCCCCAAGGAACCTGAGTATATACAAACAGTAAAAAGTAAAACAGAACCGCAGTAAAGTAGTAAAATAAAGAGCAATAATAAAAGCCATGAATCAAAGACAGAAAACTGAGTGTAAAACAAAACAAAAATCTTACAAGGTAACGAAAAGTTACAAAGTGAAACACATTACAAAAAGCAGGGTGCATGATAACAAAACATGAGCTTTTCTTTGAAAAATTGGGGTCCAAAGTACATTACATTAACGTGTGGGTGAAATCTCGCACTTTAACGGGGCACAATTGAACGTGCACGAGATCTGCAAAGCCTCGTTTGAAGTCTACACGATCGGCGTATGGCCCGCGCGTTCGATTTCTGTACAGGTGCGTTTAGTCATTCATAAGTCACACACTTACGAACTCAAACTGGACTTAACATGGTCGACCTATTTTATTTTGCCTGGCCAAGCATTATGACAAGTGGTCATTTTAACGTCAGCTCCAGCTGTTAAAAGTCGCGGATGACCTTTGATGTTTGGAGACGGCAATTTTATCCCAACTATCTTCCCTTACCCCATTATAAGAATCCCATGTATTTCTTATAACATTCTTGGCCTTTAAACTAGCCGTTCTTAGGACGATCTTGCACTGTTTATACGCACAGCAAACACTCAGACCCGATTTTGGTGACTGAAAAATGTGACGTGTCTCCAGAGAAGTGTTGGAGCGGATCGTGAATTTCAAGTCCAGACAAAATTGACTTACAAGGTGGAGACGTAAATCCAGCTGTGACTTGACACGAAATTCGCAGTGTTGGTTTTATGCTACTTTTAGTGTGACAGCAATGGCGATATGCATGATTAATGCTGTGAGTCGGACCGCGTGTTGTTTCTGTACTCTGTAATATAGCTCAGTATTAATCATGAAAAACCGGTATCGCCAATCAAGGTCAACATTAATGATGTGACGGGAGAAACGTGTGGTGGGGAGGGGATGGGTCGGTCGGGGTGGGGATAGGTCGGTCGGGGTGGGGATGGGTCGGTCGGGGTGGGGATGGGTCGGTCGGGGTGCGGATGGGTCGGTCGGGGTGGGGATGGGTCGGTCGGGGTGCGGATGGGTCGGTCGGGGTGCGGATGGGTCGGTCGGGGTGGGGATGGGTCGGTCGTGTTGGCATAGTGGTATCATTCCTCGCCTTTCACCTCTTGGACCCCAGTTCGAGTTACGCCAGGGGCACTTTGTGGATTGGGTTTTCAGTCGTTGTCTTCTCTCCTTAGGGTTCTTTAGAATAGTGATTATGTTCACTTTTTTGGGAATCATTGGCTTCACAACCAGAATAAAAATAAATGAAATGAAATGAAACGAACTGGGCGTGGTTAATCATAGTTACAGCAGGTAAGAAAAACTGTCTCCAAAAGATGCGTCAAACCAGACCCACGTCAACAATACAAATATAATTCTATAGATAATTAATATGTATTTGCACAAAAATTATGTAAAAATTTACACAAATGTAAAACACTGTGAGAGTGCAAAGGAATCTTCACATCAGGATATTCTTTTACAACTTCATTTAGAACACGCCAGACACGGAAAATAAACTCCTGTTCCTACCATAAAGCAATCTTCTTGTACCTATTTGTGGCTAAGATGTTTTACTATTAGAGGCCATTACTCTCTTGAGAGTGCGTCGAACCGTTCAAGGAATAACCCCTGATGGTAGTTTAACGTCTACAATAACTGCCACTGGATTTGGATGATAGTCTCGTTTCTGGTCACGGAAGGAACTTAACAATTACCGTTTCCTCAGAAATGAGAGACACGAGGGTTGTTTAATGGTGATGAGGTTGAGCTTAGACCCACATGCTGACGTCACTAGTTGACCTGGGATCCCATAAAGAGTGTATTAAAAGCATGCAATTAATGTTATACGCTCGTGAAGCAAAATGAAGGAACATGATATAAGTGAACTTCGAGAGGTACCGGGTTTAATACTTTAAAGACAAACTTGAAGCTATGCTTCGTGGAAACATGTCATGAGGACAAGTTTGCAATGACGCCATTTTGTTTTATAGTGTTGCGACAAGTGTATCATTATTAGTTTAGGTCATAGTTACCTCACTTCGTCAAGTTTCACTTGCTGACAACTTTTGTTCTATTACAATGTAAAAGCTAAGGCATTGAACCAATTCATCTGACGTCATTACACAATACATTTTGGTTACGCCATTTTGGGAGTTAGAGTCGACATGTGTTACTGGCATGGTGCATTTTAGGTCACGAGCGTGCAGTTAGTCGCGCACCATATCTTTACTTGCAATTGTTGACTCGAAAAACAGCAGAACATGGAGCCGCGTGTGACGGAGCCGCGTGTGACGTCATTGCAAGGGGTCATTTACGAAGAACCGGTTTAAGTAATGCCACCATCAAGACAAAAGCACCATCGAACACAATAAATACAATCGGTGTTGTTTTAACACTACTGACTTGCGTATCTTAACAGAATGGCGTTGCTGCCCAATATAAAGGCTGTGGTAGCTTTGATTTCTGAGATGAAATAATATGACCCAGAAGTCACTCGTGGATGGCCTAGATCGATTCGAAGGTACCGCGGGCAGGTGGCGAGTATTAACCAACTACGTCATCTCCTTTTGATGCATGGAGTCTATCAGCTTACACCCTACTTCCTGATAATAACAGTTACCCAACCGAGAATGTTCTCTTGTAAGCAATATCAGAGACTGACACAAAAATCTTTCAGCTGTTGGCGTCTCGCGTTCTCCTTGGCATCAGAATTCAATCTAGAAGAAACCTGGCCCGTTTGGTTGTCATACATTAATAATAGTTCACACAAAGACCATTATGTTTTTATAAATGAAAACCGGCGCTGTCTTGGAGGTGCTAGCCGCGCATCTTAAAATAGATCAGCGCTGATTGAAAATTTAATGGAGTTTTCCTCCCCTTTATACTTTCAGATGGGAAGTACGAGTTGATCTTGTTGGTTATTGGTTAAAGTGTACCTCCAAGTAGGTAATAACTATTTCCTGTGATAAAATGACGCCTCCGTCTAGTAGCTGGACACTGATTGGAGTTTGAAGCCAAAGAACTTCCCTCTGATGTTTATAAATGCCATCAAGGTCTATCTTGCCGACTGAGAAAAGGATTGTCAAGGTACGGAAAGTACATCAACTTTCTGAGATGAATGTTTGACCTAATTTTAGGGTAGACTGTTGATGGAATTTATCAACAACTAGTTTTCCTTGGCACACCTTTACAGTGACTCTCCAGAAATCCATGATTCACTTTAAATCCACGGTGTTACAGGCTTCCCATGGCGCTACCATCTTATTTCATCAATTGCAATCAATAAATGACAGCCAGACAAAAAGAAAAAAATGCTGCACAAAGAAAATACTGTTGCAGAAAGAAAATACTGTTGCAGAAAGAAAATACTGCTGCAGAAAGAAAAAACTGTTGCGCACAGAAAATACTGCTGCAAAAAGAAAATACTGCTGCAGAAAGAAAATACTTATTTTAACACCCTCTGGTGTTAATTTTGAATCTTTCTTGGGTGTCTATATGAGACAACACCCATGGTGTCAATTTTTAAACCCCAGTTTTTGCAGTGCTATATGAAGATAAGTGGCGACTGTATTAAGGGTTAACTGATTTTTACGTGTACATCGCATCACGCACACGTACATGTACGTATCCTAACCAACGGTCGTTAACCCCGGAGTAAAAAGCAACAACAATGTGAAATCGTTCTCTATTTACGACTTCAAATATCTCATTTGAGAAACAGCTGGTGTCAAATGAAATGGCTACTTATGATTGCAGGGGGGCTGTATGTCTGTTTGTAAAAGTTAAGTGTAGGCTGTCGTGGGAAGGGAGGTCTGCAAACATTTGATATCAAATTACGAGTGGAAATATTTCATTGTATATCTTGGCGGTGAATGCTCTATGTTCCAACACCCCTATGTCCCGACAACCCTGTGTTACGATAACCCCCTCATGATCTACACGCTATGGTTGGGGTTAGGAACATGCATCCGTAGGGGTGTCGGGAAATAGGGTTCAAGGAACATACGGGTGTCGGAACATAGGTTTGTTACCATCTCAGCAATGAGAGCTTTGACATTTTGATGGTAAACATCACGAGCGACTAAACGTGAATAACCCTTATTTATAGAAAGGGGGGCCCTGGCTTATCGAAAATAGGTTACCAACGAAAAGGTCTCTCGATTTATACACTTTGTGAACGGTTCCCTGCTAACTGAAGCGCCCTCAAGGGTGAAATTATGGCTATTCCAACTGTGTTATATTCCCCCTTTGGTATCATTATTGCATCATTACAAACCAGATCTTCCACCACTTTGCCGTGTACGGGAATTTCATGTTGTAGATATTAACAAATTCAGACTGCGGTCAGTGTGTTAATATGATTATCAAATATATGTGGTGGGATTAAAGAAGAGATTAACACATGTAATCTCTTAATAAGACTAGGTTGTTAATGAAAGTCGACATATAAGTAGTCTAGACATTGAGGTACACATTCTACGTGTGAATATCTACATGCTATCAATTTTGCAAACATTAGGTGCGGAAATGTTGGACTCAAACAACTGCAGACGAACATTACATCATCAAAAGAATGTGTATCTAAATAAAGCAAAATCACTGAATCTGTACACCAGAGTTGCCAACGTGTGTGTGGTATAACCATTATGAAATACCACTGTTATCATTTTTACACAGTGTGTTCATCGGATATGATTCTCTTATAAATAGGTCTGTCCCAGTTACATATGAACTCATTGAGTGTGGGACATTATATAAAAGTACGCTTTCTCACCTAAAGTTGGTTGAAATTGAAATTAACGAAATTATTCAACATCGTCGGTTAATAACAGATTTCACAAATTGGAGTTTTGGGATGAAAAGACTATTTTTGAAAGTGATAAACTTTTGATATTAATGATTGATTTTTGTTCCTTCAATGCATTTTTGAACAATGGGTGCTTTTATGGCAAGCTGAAGGGAATAATTGTATTTGAACTGAAATTTTATACAGATGCACTTTGCTTGAAAGAGATAAAATTTATTTCAACACGTTCGATAGAAAATACAATTTAAATGTTGTATTACAAACAAAAAGTGTAAGCTGTGCGGAAACTTTTGTCTAAATTAAATTCTGTCAAGATTGCAAATTAAACTGTCTCCCTATTGCTACTATGTGAAATCTACAAGTCCTTATTCTGTAGTTGTTATCATCTTGCAAAAACCACAGAAAACGCTTTCTATTCATACCCGAGTGGATTCGAACCAAAGTTTGTTCGCACCCAGGTCGTTTTGTATAGGTCGTTTCGTATACCTAAGTCGTTTTTTGACGAGGTCATTTTGTACCCATCGGTCGTTTTGTACCCAGGTAGCTTCAATCGCACCCAGGTGTTTTTACCTAAGTCCTTTTTGTTCAGGGGTAGGTCGTTTTGTACCCGATCGTCTCGTGCCCAGGTGGGTCGTTTTGTACCCAGGTAGGTCGTTTTGTACCCGATCGTCTCGTGCCCAGGTGGGTCGTTTTGTACCCAGGTAGGTCGTTTTGTACCCAGGTAGGTCGTTTTATACCCGATCGTCTCGTGCCCAGGTGGGTCGTTTTGTACCCAGGTATGTCGTTTTGGACCCAGGTAGGTCGTTTTGTACCCGATCGTCTCGTGCCCAGGTGGGTCGTTTTGTACCCAGGTAGGTCGTTTTGGACCCAGGTGGGTCGTTTTGTACCCGATCGTCTCGTGCCCAGGTGGGTCGTTTTGTACCCAGGTAGGTCGTTTTGTACCCAGGTAGGTCGTTTTGTACCCGATCGTCTCGTGCCCAGGTGGGTCGTTTTGTACCCAGGTAGGTCGTTTTGTACCCAGGTAGGTCGTTTTATACCCGATCGTCTCGTGCCCAGGTGGGTCGTTTTGTACCCAGGTAGGTCGTTTTGTACCCAGGTAAGTCGTTTTGTACCCGATCGTCTCGTGCCCAGGTGGGTCGTTTTGTACCCAGGTAGGTCGTTTTATACCCGATCGTCTCATGCCCAGGTGGGTCGTTTTGTACCCAGGTGTACACATACAGAAACAGAAACTAAACGAAACTTCTTATAGCCATCTGACCAATTTTTTAACAAGACACTTTCAGTTAAAAGACTGTTGAAATCCTCGAAATTGCAGTCTTTTGTTCCAAAAGATCGTCGGCCATGTTCGGTACTATAGATGCAGTAAGCATGCACACTGTCATATGTTTTTTCGATCCTCGTATGGAGAGACAGTTTCTATCAACTTTAGACACAAGTATGTCTTTCAAAATGTCTCGAAAAGGTGGAGTATTGTCCCCGCTGTCACTTGAGATGAGTCAGTTAAGAAAATAAAGAAGTTCTTCTGTTCGTTTTATAATTCTATACTTTATTTTTTCCTTATTTTTTTAAACATACAAGCAGTCTTTATTTTAGCACTTGTAACTTTCTATCAGGGAAGACAACGCTTTATATTATTGTAAGGATTCACAATTCTACGATCAAAACAACTCCATATTATGACGGTGGGTATATTTATACGACCGATAACCGGTTATATACCAATACACACGCTCTAGTACGAATGCACACATTAGCTTCAAAATCTATAAATACACTTGGATTATGTGGCCACAGAATGCACATTACAACGTGCGTTGGAATTCAAAGTATCCATCTGCCCCATGTGCTCTTAAGCAGCTAGCTCTTGCCCCGTGTGACGCAGTCGCACAAGAAATGTCTATTTTGAGCGCGCCACGCGAGTCCCCGCGCCCTGATGCGTAGACAGGTATGGGTAAACACCGGAGCAGCGGGTAGTTGGGGCCGTGGTCGAGCAACTGCCTGGTCGGGGTGAATTAAGATTGATGTGGGAAGGAGGTGGCAACAATGGAGGGTGGTGATTATTCTAGATCTGGGAAGTATTAACGAGCTATGCGGTGAAAGTCCTTATCATATTTAGCTCAGTTGAATGTTCTTGCTAACAATTTCACCATCGTGTGAAGCGGGTGACTCAAGTCAACTATTTAGAGAGCATCGGCAGACCAGTAGTAGCGCGTATCCCATCACGGTGTTGTTGGTCGATATAACGCATACAAATACCAAGTTTGGGGACGTCCAGTGTTACGGTTTCAAGCACCAGTTATGTTTATCTAGTGATATAATATGTTGTCCCTTTCGTACCAGACCTAGGTCAAGTTTATACACATCATGATGGGTTCATTGACTCCGTACAAATCCGTTAGCCAGGGTTTGTTTACGACTCCGGTAGTTGGAAGCTGTTGTTTTATTTAAACGCAAATCTCACCCGTTTGCGTCCGCGTCGCATTCTACCTCGGTGGGCTCCGTTCCAGCAGGCCAGATGTTCGGCTCATGAGTGATACGGAGCGGCAGTGTCGCGTTCTTTTTGAAAGCTCGCGAGATAGGTGTCAAACCACGTGTCAGATCTCACGGGATTTCACTCAGACAAGCATCTGCCATCTGTATAGCTATAGATGGGATGCTGTTTCTTTTTATACATGTAGGCTTACCGTTGGGCCTGTTCGTATAGATTAGAAATGGGCAAGCTCAAGATTAATTTGAGTTGAGAGCTGGAAAATCATTTTAAAGGATGCTTTTGATGAAAAAAAGTTTTCTGTCATTTCTCAGCACCTCATATTCGGTATCTTGATTGTTCAAACACGAAACAATGTTTATGAATGCCTTAAAATGAAACATCACGCCAAACGCAAGCTTGGCTCAAAACTTTTTCATTATTGACATAAATATCAAGAATCGAAACTCGTTTAAAGTACTTGTATTAAAATACATCCTCCATCATCACAAGAAATATGTTCCTCACATGTTTGTGGTGTTAAAATACTCCCAACAGGCCTAAGCTCATATTGAATTTCTAACTGATCGCAACCTGAACGATTTTGGGTGACTGCTTGCTTGAGCGTTAGGTTTATTCCAAGCCAGGCCTAAAGGAAAATATGTCTGATACACGTCAAAACAAAGTGTGGATAACTATGGCCTCTGGTTAATTAAGGAGAACAGAACATTGAGACTTTGAATAATCCTTGCGTAGAGAAATTGGTTTTTGTCGTTGTAAGAAGGGACACGTGGGTAGGCGTCTAGACGTTCGTAAAGGGTTTCTACTTTCCTAATCCTCAAAGGATCTGCAATCCACCTGTTTTCCCCTAGTATGAATACCTGTCAGATCATCATAAATATCAACTTTTACAAAACATCATCGGATATTGTAATTACTTCAGATGTTTATGGTGACATTAACACACCCCGATCAAACACGGAACGTCCAAATTTATGACATCTTCATTGTCTCCATGATAGATCTCATATTACACGATGCTACTGTATCAGCGACATTCGATACCAAATAATTACACTTCGTGGATCACTTTGGTAATTTAATATGGTTTTGCGGATTCTCATTTGCAAAAATAAGCAGGCACAGTTGATTCATGTACGTGGGTTTACAGAGCTATATGATATTGCCTCTGCTGTTATAATTAATGCTGGATTTACTTTTAATACACAGCGTCTTTGGGTTAAAGGGAATCTACGTTTGGTAACCATTCTAAAAATTCATGGCAATACAAACTTACTTTGTTAAAAGTACAGCAGCTTTCGATATAGAATAAAGTATTTTGAGAAATATTTCGATTCGAGATAATGTGGTTAGGGAAAAAGATATCAGTTTTTATCCCCTGAAATTTGAATCTGAGAAACGCTAAGATTGTGTATTCCTGTTAGGGATTATTCTTCCTGCGTGGTTATTATTATTCGCTCCGGATTTTTGGCGATATCTCAAAAACGCGACCACCTTTTGAAATGAAACGTTCACAAGTTAGTTTTAATGTATATATCTACATTTAGGGTTAAAACAATCAAACGGTTCCAAAAACCAAAGGTATACTTTGCCTTTAAGCCTTGTTTAACCTTTAACAAAACATACAATACAGTTGAAAATGTAAGACTTTATAGGAAATGAAAATGATTTTGGAGTTGTTTTTTTAAATATCACAATGTTTGTCTGCGGTGCAATATTATGTGTATTTAGTGAGCTCTGTCATTCTAATGTCAGTTAGTGTTTGATGTTGTTTAATAATGATTGACTTTAGACATTTCGGGATTTCAATATGATGTGGTTTGTGAAAACACAATATTTGATTTGTCGAGAGAAACTTCCTAGTAGTTCAGATGGTATACACCTCGGGAAAATATCATCTTGGAATTTGGAAAAGTTTTCCCCATCTTTTGTATTATTTTTCATACATGTGCAAAAGTCAACGCTGCCTAATACAAAAGTACACAAAACATTCTTAAAGAAACGAAAGTTTACTTAGAACTGATATAAATTGTTCTCAATAAACCAATACATCGCAAATACATCTTGTGCAAATCAGTCATCAGGGGACAATTTGTTGATACAATTTGAAGTTAAAATCTGCCAACCAGAACCCCAAAGCACTTTACCTGACATCCCCCGTAATTCGACAGCCCATAAAAATGTTTAAGGTACCGGTGTAGCTCCATGGTAACAAGTTACACCGCTGATTGTATCACCCACTTTGAGGGAATTGAATATACCGTTTTAATTCTTACGCGCTATTTTGGAATGCGGCTCTGACGTACCGCGGTGTGGTGAACTTTTCTTATTAATGTTAGAAACACCCGTTAGAGGTGTACCACAAGATAATCCAGGTCTGTGTGCGTAAAGGCATCGATAGCCTCCGGGATGAAGATTTAGTTTCCCCGTTGGGATGACGTTTTGAAGGGAAGTTCTGTCCGCCAAAATAGATACCACGCTGACGTTTTTTTTTTTTGAGCTCTCGCCTTACGGGCTCTCTGTGGGATTTCTTTCTCATCGTGCGGTGATATGTTGATTTTTGGAGGCGAAGCGTTACTCATTTGACTGAAGTTTTGGCTGTTTTTCATGAGGTGTTTTTATTAGTGGAATGTGTCCACAGCGTGAATACTTTATTATTTTTTTGTTATAGTGAACTTTCGGATGGATTACCCATTTAATGATAATAAACATTGATGGAGTGTGATTTCAACCTCCATAGGTCGCCATTTTAATAATTCAACCCGTCTTTAATGATCCAAGAATATTATCTTTGTATAGTAGAGAATACATATTTGATAGTTATGTAGTGGACCAGGGTGGGGGTTTTTGAATAAAGTATCAGGTCGTATGTTACTGAATGGCTTTCGGCAGTGGCTACGGCCGTACCGCTGACAAGTCCCACTCTTCAATGTTGTCCGTTGCAGCCAGCAGCCATAGCCGTAGCTGAAGTCGCTAGAATCTGACAACTATCTGTAAATTATGTTTTTATTTAAACAGTTTTACAGATCGTGGCGCTCCCAAATCAAGACATGGGGCTATTGTATAGTGCATAGCTCTATGTCACAATCTCGTAATCATTTAACCGTTATGCAATAATGACTGTCATAGTTTACTATAGGGTTGTCATAAGAGCATGGCCGTGGGAACAATACTTTTTTCAACTCGCCGGTAGTGATGCAGTTTGCCATCTCGTTTAAAAACACACACATCTTTAGTAAAGCGACTTGGTGGGCTTTTCCCATTTGTTTTCATACTACGTTTTCTTTAATCATTCTTGTAACATTGTGGGGTTAACCCCACAATGTAAACAAAACACACACAAAAACAAACAAACAAACAAACACCCCCCCAACAAACAAACAACAAACGAACGAAACAAAACACTTGAGACAGTACAATTCCTGTGTAAAAATCACCCAATAATGCTACCTTGTAAGGGCACACGGACAAACAAACGACTAAACACCCCGACAGACAAACAAAATGGTTGTCTTTGCAAAGGTCCTTGGCGGTGTGGTAGTTCATCGCGAAACCAAGTTGAACTTAGTCATACTTTGCGGACAATAATTTCTCATCTCCATTTTTCAAAAATTATAAATGTCACGGTGTTTTATTGATGTCTTCGCGCTATGATTTACCAAACGATATTCAATAATCATAGAATTCCAATCTCGCTCTGCCAGTTGCTCTGTGCGCTCAACGGCTGTTCACTGTCAGCTTCTTTAGATTTGTACACGCAATTTTGCACTATTAATGCTGCTGTGTCAATAACGCATGGTGGCAGGGCCACGTTCCGCACGCTTGCAATGCAAAGGCGATAAGTGACACAGCAAACAAATTACAGAACTGGTGTCATCGATATTAGACAACGCCTTCCCCATACCCACAAATTTAATTAGTAGGCTTCCCTGCTCGGGTAGTAAGGACAAATCGTGTTGTGCATACCAGTCATGACATTTAGCTCATTTAGGTTAAGTTTATACACACCATGGAGCTATATGAACACCGAAAGACCGCTAAAAAAAAGACCGTACATGAAACAGCCGTCACAATGAGATCACACCACTCCAGTGTATAGGATGGGAGTCCTCCTCCCTACCGTCCAATACGACGCCGCGGTTGACTATATCTCTACCAAGGTTCATCAAGTCTCGTCACGTTGTGACAAGCGACAGTTGGTGGAGCTTTCCCGGGGAAGAGTTTGCCTTCGAAGCCAGCCCCCTTCCTCACAAGTCACCGAGAGATAGTCCCAAAGATGTCATGGGATCACGGTGTCATCGCGGTGCCGTGAAGAGACGCTAGGAGCCCGCTTAAGAGTCCGATGCACGCGCCGTCCGTCATTAATAACTTGAATCTCTATTGACAAGGTGTATGTTTTACACTGACGTTTTGATGATTATGTCTTGAAGAGGCTGCCTTCTTTGTGTGGTGGAGACAGGACAAATTTAGGAAGTGAAATATGACTGGAGCCGGTAAGATCGAAGCCGGCCTCTTGATGTGAACAAGTCAACTACGTGTACATTGCTCAACCAACAGTCAAAGTTTCAACGAGGTTCTTCTTAAGGTAATTCTCTAACTGATTTCCTTTCAGCTTTCGGCTGTTTTAAATCGTTTTAACGTGGTCTGTTTTTCTTTAAAAAAACACACACGATCCAGCATTGAGAGGAAACTGAACAATTGCCTACCATCTCATACGCTATTTGAGTGACTGTTTTCATCCAATGATTTGGTACGTACGTGATCAATGCCTACCTAAGTTGCAAGACTTATTTGCGATGCCATTGATACACCGATGTTTTTGCACTGGCCAAGCAAAAGCCATTCTCTGTCTTTGTTAGAGTAAAACACACCGTCACACAGTGTCAAACCCAAGGTGTTAAAATCTACACCATCGTTATTTGCATATCCAAATGTTATTGCATGGACGATCCGAATAAATTTACACCAGTAGTTTCAATTTTAACACCTCTGTTCTTGTGAACAGTTTTCGTGAACGATAGACTTAAGATTCGTACAGTAAATTAGGTTACCAGCCAAAGAAAAATTATGTTTTCCCACATTATATTTTAGCTGGTGGCCTAATGAAAAAGTGCTGAGCATAGAAGATGCTGTGCCTAGCGGCATGATGAAAAAATTGTCCCCCTTAGTTCAAAATGAAATGCCGTATTGGGTCCAACACTACTGGCCAATTAAGCGAACTGGTACGGCCTGAAATGTGGAACGACGTGCTCGCAGTTCAACTCAATATACCGGGAACAGTGATTAAATCTCTTCAGGTCACGTGACCTAGAAAAAAAACCGTGCTGGGGTTCCCGAGCCTGAAAAGAAACCTAAGTGGAGTCCCATGGTCATGAGGGCTTCAGTCTTATTTTGCCAAGCCGATTTTGGACTTAATGCCCGGTAACCTGGAAAACGTGGCCTTTACCGCGGCCAAGAATAAAAATGTAGGTCAGCTCGAAAAACAATTTGTCAGAAACCATTTTGTGTGTGTCGGTTTGAAAAAATATGGCCATTGGGGAACTGTTCATATAATTTTGTTAAATCATGTTTGCCGTATATTTCTGGCTGAAAAAATACCTAGGACCACTAACTAAATTTTCAGGTCTGTAAAAATGCAAAAAATTATATATATATTCTTTTGTGGACTATTTTTCCCCGGAAAAATTAATTTACACTGAACAATGATTGCACGATGTAACATCCGTGCAAGGAAGAGTAATTTAATCTCTGTCTTGATTTCTCGCAATCACTGGATCCAAACAAAGGCAACAAAGGAAACGACGGAACCCTGTTTGATAATAAGGGTAAGGCGGAATTCATCACTGGTAGAGAACACAAGGAACACGACAACAATACATGCTTCAAGATTATTTTTAAATACCCAGCGCTCAATGTTGTCATCTTCGTCTTCCACGCTTCCACTTCAAAGATGTGTCTTTACTTATTTTGAAGATGGTTTTGTATTAAGTATTTAATGTCGTTTAATATTCATCAAGGAAGGGTTATTTTCACCATGAATCCAAACAAAATTAGGTAAGAAATGGAACAGTGTAAGTTCCAATTGAACTCGTAAGGTCAGATATCAGTCGCCTTAAATTAACGTCGGGGTTAGTCGTGCGTGCGAGCACGTAACCCGAGCTCGATTAGCCCATCTAGACAGCTGTCGTCGTGTCATTTAATAACGTCCAGGTGAATCTGCTGCCCATCTACGCCTACATGATTGGCTGACCATTCGGTGACGTAACGCGCAGTGGCCTGAAATAAACGCGCTGCACATAAGAAGTTAGCGGTGATTGGTTAGGCAGGCCATTACGTAAGACGCACCTCCACCCTCTGGTGGAATCACGCAATTATTGGAAGATATTGAGAAGAAAATATGTGAAGTAACGTCCAATGAAATGAAGTTGTGCGCTTTGGGTACGCTGGAATGTTTGACCGAGCACCCCGGGGTGTGAAGACGAACGCGATGACCATCAGGGTCTATTTGATGTCAAAAACGGCTATTAAGATCGGGGCGGTTGGCCAATTTAACGTTTGAATAGCTTTTTGGCCTAAGCAAGATGTTGTCTAGAATGTAGGGACTGAGGTTTGTTGTTGTCATGATTTGTCCCCTGGAGCTCGCCGTATCTCCGCTCAGTTTGTACCTTATAATTGTCTTTATTGCAACCCATACACGATGTAACGGAAAGGGCAAGCGCTAATAGTTTGCTCTCGTTGCGTGAGTGGGATGGGATCTCCGGTTGACCGTGATGCGCACTATCAATGATAAATTGCAACGGATGAGGCGTGTAAATGATCAAGCATCCTCGTTGACATCACGGAGATGTATTAATATTGTATAAGTTATACGTACAATAATTAGATTGAAAGTGCCAAACTGCCAAAAGGCAGTATACAAAATGAGGAAAGTTTATTCCTTAAACCATCAGTGCAAACAAACAAACGTGTTCAACAACCGAAAACTGCTATAAGCATCGAGACCAAATACATCATTGTCCAATGACGGTACAAAGTTGTCGATCCTTTTTCCAGCAAAAGTACAGGTTTTAACATCCCCAGTGCACGAACGACGTTTCAACCACCGGGAATTGTGGTCTTCATCACGTATCCATTCATCTCCTCCCTCGACCTTTAAAGCCAGAGTAGATCATTATTTGTATTGTGCAACCTTCTCATATCATCCTATGTTAATCTCCTGCCAAGCAAAGGACCGTCGCTTCAACAAGGCGACACGTAGCCAGCGCAAACAACACCACGGCGCAAATTAAGCCAGTCACACAGTCACCTTTTATCAGATCCTTTCTACGCGGAGACAATCACATAGATACAATACAGGTGTATCACCGTCTGTTGGTCGATGGGGGATACGGAAGTAATCTAGCTTTGGGGTCGATCCCTAAGCTTTGCCAACGTCCCTCTGCACCTGCTATAAAACTCCCAAACGGCCCAAATCACAAGCACTGAGTCTTATTTACGAATGCAGAACCTGTTTTCGGTGGAGCTTGGAACAATATCGCGACCTCAACCGAATTGTCCCAAGGTTCTGGGTGGAAATTACTCCAAATTACGGCCTAGATATGGGCACGTAGAAAATATTAGTTAACCTGGAAAATTTTAATTACAGTATTTATTGACATGGCTGGTGTTATTACTCACTAGGAGCAGACCTTTTGTTATGACCATCATTGACGTCCACCTTACCACACATACAACCTGCAATAATATCAATGTGCTCTTTGACAATAGCTTAGTAAATAAAGGAGTAAAGTCACGTAGCAAATCTGTCAGAAATTGTGTGTAAAATATTGCTCAAACGTTTTGCGGAACTGGGAGGTTTAATGCATACTGTTTAGCACTGGTAGCTCAGAACTCAAGTGTTTCAACTTTACATACCACGACACAAAGTGTGAATATTTCTGTGATTTCATCGCAGCTGTGTTTTAGATAAACACCCGATATGAATTAGTCCCTTGTTTATTAGGACCCCGAGCGCACCTTTAACCGGCAGTCAGCGCGATATCAATAGCAGTGTGATCCCTGGTTTTAAATGTTAAGCTCATAATCGTCTCATTACAAACACACATTGGAATTTAATTCATGCGCACGATGTTCCTATTAAGTATTTTCATATTTCATTTTCTTCTTCGACACAACATAATTGTGTAACCAATGCACGCATAAAGGCCGGCGTATAGCCCCGAGGTGGGATTAGGATTTTTGGTAGTGCTACAAAATGTTTTATTTAAAGCAGACCCGAGGCGTTGGAATGCCGTGTGACCTGCATGCTGAATGGGGGAGACTGAAGACAACTTCTACGTCATCTTGGGGTGCTAAGATCGATGAATATGAGTCAATTGAATTAAATCTTATTTATTTTAGGAGGGCCCCGGAATTACCAGCACACTATAAATGACTGGATACGCTTGTGCGTGATTGTTTGTTATCATGTAGTATGATCAGAAAGTCATTCGAGTTGCTTTTCATCTTGCCGACTAACATCCAACAAATTGAGATGTTGATGAAAAACCCTGTGTATTTATTATATACAATTGTCAGGGACAGTCATCTGGTTTATCCATCAACAGACTTGAAAGGTATCCAGGTCTCTTTATCGCATACTGTGTTCGTTGTATTGGTATACGAGGAACACGTCAAAGATGGCTGCAGCAATATAACGGCCTAAAGGGGAGCATTGGGCCGTATCCGAATTGGCGGCTACGGCTTCGGCTACGACTGTTGCGAAGGGTGTTGCTAAGGACGTCTTATGCTTCAACGCATGATGACGCAGCGATCCAGCCGTAGCCGCAGCCGTAGCCATAGCTGCCCATTCGGGCACGGACTTACTACTAGACGAGAAAACTAAAAATGAAGAGTTCCAGACTTAATTGTGGTTCCTTTATAAAGAGAGTTTGACGGGAGCAAAAGATTGACAGAAAAGACTGGGAGTAAAATTCCTCAAGTATGGTTTACTTGACAGATTTGATTACATTGATTAACAGAAAAGTAAGATTTGTCACCAGTTAACTTGATTATGCTAACAACACTAAAAGGTGGTAGCCACTGATTCATCAGATAATATAACTTTCCTGTAACCCAATTCATCATAGCTGACTTCTTCCATACACCTGTTACGAGCTCTCTTTGTAGTAAAATCAAATGGCATCCCAAACCCCAGCAATGTTGACACATATACATATTTGAGCAGTTAGATTTAGGCGTAGAATCAGGCTGAACACGTTTGCTCAGTAACCAGATTTCCGCAGCGAAACCTCTGAACGTGAAACCCAATCCATAAACACATAAGAGAAATGTCATCCAAACACCCTTGGCTCTGCACACGAGGTCCATACATAAGTTTGGTCTGGAGCACCATAGGTCTTATCGTCTTCAATCCTTCCCCAGAGGAACATTTAACCAGGAAATCCACCTTGTAGCTCTCAAAGCGAATCTCCCCTTTTCCCAGACAATTTTGCCTCTCGAAATTAAATGTCAACATGATGCTTTTTTTTAGTGTGTGGCGGAGTGTAATATACAGTCCACTCTCGATCCCGGTGGGTGGATTTTTCCCGAGCTGGGATACGCTTCGATTCACTCACTATGTTGGCGTAAGGTAAAGTAGTCAAACAAAACTTTGTACGCTCAATTTTCTTTCCTAGCAACACGTACGATTGTGATGACACAAGGCATGTCAACTCTCCAAAATGAATACAAGAACTGTCTTAGAAGAACATCAGCAAGGCAGATTTTTTTTTAACACAATAGCGTTGGACGTCGGGATGTAAAAATTCCATAGGAACTTTAGCAAGTTTAAGGAAAACATACATAATGTCAATAGGGATCTGGAGAGTCAGATGATATCCAGTTTTGGCGTTGACAAAGCAGCTCCCGCTGTCATCGATATGTAGGAATAATCCATCCAGGATCAGTGTTAAGACGACGGATAACGGGATAGGCGATTGACGGGTATCGTTTCCGTTTAAAGGGTAACAATTTTATTGACGGTGAGCGGTAATTGTAACAGCTTCAAGTCGTTTGTCGATGATAGTTTCGGGAAAACAAAGCACACTGACGATTTCTAAGTTCATAATGATTCGTAGTTATTTTAAAGTACATTCAACTACAATGTGGAGAAAGGAGAAAGTGAGAAAAACAGGATCATAAGTAATTTGAGAAGTACCGTATGGAGATACCAGTGCCCCCGATAGTTGATGAACTACGTGGTTGCAATGTTGGTACATTTTTTTGGGTACAAAGCATGAGTGGGGCCTTGTGAATTTTAATGATAAATGGCAGTTGGTTATGGTCAGGTTTATGTAATGAAGCGATTAAACTTTCCAAGCGCAATTTGTCGAGGCCTACCCTTCTTGTGTGGGCGAGTGACATCAGTTTCTTTACTTAAATAAGATCACTAAATAAATTCGAGCTCTCAGCTGAGGATTCATCTTGTTTTTCTCCCGCTCAAAAACGACGGGTCCTTCTCTGGTGTAATGAGAATCAGTGTTCATGATCGCTGCCGAAAATAGGTGACATAACGAAGATGGCAGAATTCGGGTAAAGGTCTAGGCTCACGTAAGGAATGTTATATTATGGATAATCAGCTAAACATGCGTTTGCGATACATCTTCGAATCTTTCGGTTGACCAGAGTGGCCCAGGCATCGATATTTATTGGCAGACCACGCAGAAACGTTTAGCTACAAACATAGTATCGAATGTGTGTGCACACTGGGAAGAAGTCAGGATGAATAGGCTAAATGCAAAAAGATACCTGGTCAATCCAACCTCACGAAACTTGAAAGCTTTGCATAAAGTAGATTTTTGCAAAGCAAAGTTCTTATTGTAAGGAGTAGGTGTAGAAGGTCAATTTATCATCATTTTGTTCCAACGGCAAATCGCGATGTGCGAGGCGTTAAATTCACCCGATTGGGGAGTGTGTAAACTCAAAACTTTTCACCTTTGGAAAATGCCCGCGAACAAAGTTGGTTAGATTATACGTGACAATTTTCTACTAAGACGTGATTTGCATATATCATTGTGGTCTATCCTGCCATTATCCTTGGGGGTTAGGAGTGCTACAGTTTTAACAAGTATTATGTTGGGCATTATACCCTTCTGTAATAACCACTGAAGGGAACTTCCGACTGTATATTTTATCAGTTAACAGTCGACTTGGCGATGATGTTTACAAGATATGTAACAATCTCCTCGGAGAAAAAGAGAGAATTGCTCAGAGGTGGCCGTATCTCGTTTCTCTTGCTCATTTTGTCCTTAAGAGCAAACCACTCGTCTTGTAACATTAAGAAGACATCTTGGAACCCCTGTAAGTGTGTTTGTATGTGAGGAACCAGCCCCAATGGCCATGTTTCATCTTATTATGTATCTCTAGTGGTGGTGAGAGAGAGACCCCAGCAAGATATTTCCTGTGATTCCCGCGGGAAACGGTGAGAGTTCCATCACGTCCGTTAACAAAACGGCCGTCGATTTTGGCCCTTGCTCCCGGGCAGTATTTGGTGGTGTACACCAGGCATCATGACGTTGGTCGCCGTAAGGTTTGTGTTCCCGCGTAAAATATAATTACCCAACTGTCAGTCTGGGAGCGAGATCTCCTCACGAGGTGACGAGACTTCATTAAATTAGACGTGGAAATCGCTCGTAGCGGGTACGGCAGTGACCAGACTAATGTGCATTTAACACCAAATCTCGAGCGGGGAAAGTATCCGTTACACTCGGTTGAAATTGAACAAATTTTTGTTTTCTTGGCACATGATGTTATCTTCGGCACGCGAGAACACGAATTGGTCTTAGCTGAGTTATTGACGAGAAACCATGCTGCGGATCGCGTTCACCAGACTCAGTCAGGTAAATTATTTAGATGTTGCCATGCTGATGAACTTTACAGGTGTATACAACATTGTGTTATTCTTGTATTTATCACTTTTTGCCCGAGGCGTACATGGAAGCTCCAGTGCAGCAAGATTTCTTTTTTTATTCCTCGGCAGGCGAGTTTAAGATATCTGGCATTACGATATCAATCCAGTGACTTTACGGTGATCTGACATAGTTATTTTTCTCCTTCATAGCTTTTGGATTTTCTTTAAAGAAGCATTGAGACCTTCTAATTCTCTTCTATACACAGTTCGCCCAGAAGGGTTATGGTATTTTTCTCTTCTCTCTGACAACCATGTCACCACAGCAGATCTGCACAACCTTCAGGTTATGATTTAACAATTAAACAGTTGCATTTCTTGTTTATCTTCCTTGCAGAATTGTATAGACATGGAACGGCAATAAAGGATTGTATGATTAATCTTGAATCCTGTTGGGCATCAGACACTTCTGAGAGGAGAAGCAAGACAAGAAAACCTTCTCTCATCGAATCGTTTTCATTTTGGTTGGATTAACTTACAGATCTGACCGATTCTGCCATATCCAGGAGGTAAGCTGATTTTGTTTTCCATTTTCCTTCAACGATTTAATCAAACACTCTCATTGTGATAATCTAACGAGTGGTGGAGTGAAAACTTCATGTTGTTTGTCTGAACATACTGAATATAGTTTCAACAGACTAGCATTTAATTAAGGACTATTTTTGAAAGAGATAAAACAAAACAATTTCAAACAAACATATTCACAATCGTCCAATGCATACATTTGAAAGACGACAAAAACACATTTTAACATAGGCCTACTGCTCTGATTATCATTATTTTTTTAACAAACGAAGTCCGACCAAACTTCGTGATCTTCCAATTTTCGTCATCGAGATCAATTGCAGAAATATACTAAAAGCACACATCAGACAACACTGGTATTTTCTGACATTGTGTACATTTAAAAGTCGTACCCCTCCACAAAGTGAAAACAAGAAGACTGAGCCTTCACGAGATAGACTTTGAAGCTATTCGATTTGGCTCGGCATTAGACTGCCACCAGAAAATACTCAGGGATTTCACTAAGATCTTCAAATTGATGTAATGAAATCGAGCAGAAGGTAATGACTGAAATCTCTAAAATGGGTGTTGATTCCCGCATGGTACTTCTATCAACGGTTGATAGTCTCGCTGTATTAATGCTTGTGGACCCTCAAAGATTGGCAATTCCATTAACATTTCGGAGAGCGAACATCACAATGTACTAAAGAGATATTTTTGTGGGTGTTATGATGCGATTACCATGTAAGGTTTTTAATATAATGTGTGAAGTCGATGTTTCAGAATTTAATTAGAAGTAACACCGTTAAAGGCTACAGCTTGTAAACCTACATCTTGTAAATCATCAGTCTAGGTCGTAATTCAGAATCACATAATTACTTCAACACATACTGGAAACTATTCTGAAAATGTTTCATAAAAAAAGGTCAAACTGGTATGTGGGTAAATCACAAAAGGGTAACGCGAATGTATTCCAGACATAGGCCGTCAGTTTCCATATGATGCATGTTTTAAGTATGTCTGTGTATATTTAGAAACAACTTGAGTAAACGCTATCTTTAAAACAATTTGACGGACTTTAAAACATTCATCGCTATCTATTGATCTACATATTAACGCCTAGTAATAACCTAGTACCCTGAAGCACAACCAATCTCTTTAGACTATTTTAGCAAACGGCACCTGTCTGCTTCAGGTCTTAGCACGGACAATGATTCTGATACTATGTGTTCTATCAAAACGTTATTTATAACTGTCTCGCGTGGAATTCTTTCCCCCAAACACTATTTTTTCCCTTTAAAGCGTAATATCTTGAGCTTCAATTTTCTCCAGTGATGCCAATTCTTCGAAGCGTGCAGGGACAAATCTAGACCGGGGGATCATGCGAATTCTCCCGCCAGTACCAGACCGCTTGTTCCGCTATCATATGTCCGGACTCGGATATACCGGGAACCTGATATCAACATATGCATTACAAGTTCTGTTAAAAAGCACTTTATTGACAGAATCTACCGATTGAATCGACTGTTTTTCTGACAGTTTTGTTTTTATCAAAAAATGGCCAGAAAGGTGTTAGTAACTTGTTTTCGCCCATCTGCCCTAGACGAGTTTTTAGCTGAGCGATTTCCCAACTGACACTTTGTACTGATTGGTTACCCTGACATTTTAAAACATTTGAGATATGTTGTGTGCAAGGTTCTTGATAAATCCTTGAAAGCAACTAAAAGACACACTTTGAGAGAATTGCGTTTTGTTTCACACGACATTCTGATTGGATATTTACTCAAAATCTGGTTTCCCCACAAAGTAACAACAACATTTTGCTTGCTGCAAACATTAATGACAAAGGGCAAACGGCAGCTCTTCCCCAATTCCTTAAAACCAGTCAACGGGCAAGTGTTAAAGTGAACTGCTGACGAAGAGGACCTTTGTTTTTCGTAAAGAACGCGTAGATGGTGTAAACATTTTTTGGCTGTACTTTCGAAACGATAATGTGACCGTTAGGGGCGTTTGCTCAAAGCGTTTTATGATTTTGTATGGTAGAACAGATCCACTAAGTATACTTGTTTACAGTATAAATCAACTACGACATCATAGGTCATCACAGGTCATCGTAGGACAACTTTGTCATCACATATACCTCATGTAGCTATGGTGACACATTTCTGCTTAGTATTTGAGCTAAGCAGCACAAAATTGTGGGATATCAACAACAATTATCCGTTAAGATTTTGGGATATCAAAACCTATACCTTTGTTCACATCAATGTACAGTGCAGTACAGTGGTATGACTATATACACTGCTATTGATAGTGAGCTATACTGCGCTGTTATGCAAGTTTACTCGCCTCCCAGAGCTATGTGGTCCATGCCCCCTCAGTCAGCCAACCTTGCGGTGCAGTACCTCATCCAGCCGCGGCAAGAACCCCCTAACTTCGTCACCTCGTGGACGCATCCGTTTGGATAATGAATTTCACCCGCTAGGGGGATGCAGATGTCTAGCATGGCCCGCATCGATATTTATTATCTTGCTCTCTACCGGAAGGGAACCTTCGATCTCGGCAGCTTACGGCCGTGATCAAGCAATGTCGTCTGCTAAGCAAGATGGCTCAAACCAGCTTTCCTTGGAAATCTTTTCGTCTACAGAAAGTGGTTTATAAGAGGAGTTGTATGATATACCACTGGGGAAATTAGCCGAGAGTAAACAAGAAAATAAGTCAATTGTTTTATGTGAACGCATTCTATTCCTAAATATGAAAATATGAAGTGTATGAGTTGAAATTACGACTACATAATAATTTGCCACGCTGCCACCATTTTGTTTTGTTTCCTATGTACATTCTCAATAATCATTACCTTCTCTCATCGTGTAAAAACAGGGTCAGAATGTATGCCCTTCCAGCCTCGGTTTCGTTACATAGATATAAATGGAAGGAAAGAGAAAAAACAAAGATGGCCGCATTAATACGACTTACAAAAGCTTATTTAATCTGAAATTTCTTATAAGAAGTCCATTTTTTTGTGACTTTAATTTTAATTAGAAGTCTTTTTTTTTTTAAAGCAACACGGGTGTGCGCAAAAGGAATATCCCCCTCAAAAAACACACAATAAAAAACAAACAAACGAAAATCCAACATTAAGTATTTAAAAAAAAAATCACAAGAAACTGCCCTTTATGTTGAAGATTTCACGTTTTATCAGCAAGGGGGTTCAAATGACATCTTTAAGTGTAGTTTGAGCGTATTTAGCGTTTGTGTTCAACCAATGTTGCTAAAAACAATTTAAAATCACAAAGTTCACATTGCAACTAAAGCTAAAATACCGAAAACCTTTTTCTGTTCACATAACTTGCCGTTGCTAATCTTAAAGCCCGAAGGGAATTCTGCCTTTAATAACACGGGTTCTTTGAATGGTAAAAGGAACCTTGTAGATAGATTATGGGGTTGGCACTCGGGTACGCCTTAAGCCCTTCGTTTTAAAATAGACATTCCACTAGCTATACTCACCATGCCTCGCAGTTACCTAAAATATTCGGAAATTGCGTTTAAAAAGGCACCTTGTCTGTTTTTCTGTTTTGTTTTAAGCAGGCTGCTCTAAAGATGATAGGATTGGAGTTTCCGATTTGATATTTATGTAATCAATTTATATACTTTCAAAAGAGAACCCACTTCATGAAATAGACATTCATACATTAAATTGTTTACATTTTAAATTTAAGAGCCACGCCCCTACGGGCATATCATAAATCACCATTGCGGACATGTTTATTACAAGCGCCGTTTCGCACGCAACATTAGCCACACTATTTGAGCTCTCATCTTCAACTTGGTCTCCTGCATTATTGCGATGGGAAAACAAGATGTCCAGTTTGCTATTTTAAACATTAGTTAAAGAGAGTGATTGTTAGGAAGGAACGTTTACGCTTTAATAAAACCCATCGACTGACCTGGATACAGGAGTCCCAAGAATGTAATCAGATCTAATGAGGGTAAACAGCGTCATTAGGACGGGTACAGCAGCTTAACAATCCCTCCAAGCTGGGAGCAAGAGACCATGGCGTCGAAATGGTTGCATCTGATCCGGGAAGAAGAAGCAAAAAAAATTAAAAGTGAAACATAGATGGATTAAATTAAACCTTCATAAGAGAGTAGTGATCATTAGTTCAAAAACATTACCATTAATTAATGTTAGCATTAATCATTACTATCATTACTACTTCACATGATTGTTTTTGCATCTGTCATTTATTATTCTCTAAGCTTGACCCCGACTCCCGGGTCCCAGATGGCTAGATCCATTTTGGGGTCACGCTGACCTGGAATGTGGTTGAAATGGTGATTTTGTGACTCCCGTTTTTGCTGATCAATCAAAACCGATTTTAATTGAGTTTTACATTGGGCACCCAACTACGTAATTCATACCCGTTTTTCGTCGCCCCAACCCTATTTTTGACTGCACCCATGTGGGACCAACCTAGGACCGCGTGTGAACTTTGTGTTACCTTTTTTTTTACCAATTCTGCTCTAATCTCAACATAAATTAGTAAATTGATAATGAGAATCGTTAAAAGCAGGTTGGATGCGATCAAGTAGGCCAAATACCCATGATTTATAGCGGCCTAATCAATATCATCGACTCAGCCTTGATTACCTGCTGGACAACACGACATGGAGACCGTCAGTCTCTCAGTGTGTCCGAGAAGGTAGCGTCTTAAACCCGAGCCGGGCTCGTACTACAGGCGGCATCGGGTTCGTACAAGGGGGTTCACCGCGGCTTCCTCTGCGGACCAGCCCGATGTCACGAAGCGGAAACACGGCGGACTATTTAGCCAGGAGGAGGAGGGTGAGCTGGGGTCAGGTTGTGGGGTTGTTAGACGTGATTTGGACGATTATTAAGCTTGAGATCGCGCTGATAAATGGTATTAGTTGAAGGATAAGTGAAATTGCCGCAGGAGTGTTGAAAATTGAGATTAAATATTAGTTTATGGCCTCTCGGTCTTTCAATATCTTGTACCGACTGTTTCATGTATCCAACATGCCTCAGACGTGTTTTATAGCATTTCGAAATGGAGTTTTGTGACATCAACATCAGAGTTTGTTAAGATTTCATGTTTCACTTGTTGATAGTGTTCAAGGATGCTTCAAGCACTCTTGCATAGGGTAAAGCAAACGTTAGAATGGTGTACAACATAAAATAAACCAAGTCTTTGGTCTCTTCTGGCAGTATCACGTCTCAGTCAGTAGGAAACTGCATCCTCTGCTCAGAGATATTTGCCAAATATAGATCTTACAATACTCAACTCAAACGCGTTTACAGAAACCGACCTATTTTAGCTGAAGGGCAAAGAAATGCCCCCATTTCCTCTTCAAATCGTCCTTGTTTCATTTTCTTGTAACACCTAAAGCAACACAAGCAAGACGACGGTTTTCTTTGATGTTGGATGGGTTCTAGAAAACAACCATTAAGATCCAAAGTTTTAAAAACAATCAAGCAATAGCTTAAAGAGACCTTGCAAAGAGAAGTGAAATCAGCTCACTATACCATTACGTCCTGGTGTGATTTTCCATTGTATTCACTGAACGATTATTATTGTACTTGAACTTAGCTGTGTGATCATCTTTGTCAGATTTGACGTTGATAATTGGGTCACAAGAAGGTCATTTGAAGAAATCGTCATACCAAACTGTTTTCGCAGAGTGCGCAGGAGTTCTTACAGGCCATATTTAAACGAGATGCTTCGTAAGAATGCAAATGGGTGTTTAATAACCCCAAGGGACTGTTTTGGGTCCGTTTCCGTTCATTTTTTGCATATCTCCCTCCTTACAGTGAGGTCATCGATTTGTTGCTAACCTTCTGTTTTTTTATATTTATATTTCTGAGTGTTTTTAATATTTCCCATCGTCTTTCTTTGTTGGAAACTGTGTAATGTTATATAATAGTGTTGTTTAATTGACCAAACTGTAACTTTATTTAATTACGGGTAGCTGACATGCCTGTAGTGATGTTATAGTTTTTATCGAAAACTATCGACGTATACGATGGCAAAACATGGCCATATGATGACCTTTCTTTCGATATCTCACTGCAGATAAAATTCTCCACGGGTAAAATTATGTTTGATGTTGCCGCAAATTTTGTGTCAAATGAAAAAAAAAAAAACCCCAACAGCATCACAAGGGTGAAAAAAAAACCCACAAATTGCTTCCTCTTTTTCATCACTTGGAATCAAATATCCATCAAGTCGCCTAGTAGAAATAATCACCGTCGATTGAAGATATGAAATATAAACTACGCAAGAGAATCAAGGTCGCTTATAGGCCGGAAAATTGCGCGCTTTGTAAAAATGTTCAACTACTAAAATAAGGTACACATTGAATTTTATTCTCAAAACTCGCTTTGATATACGCACATTTGTTTGGAGAACAGAAATATAGCTGCAACGTGATATTGTCGTATAAGATATTGGGTATTGACGTTGCAAGGCAAATAATGATGGATGGAGTCGTGGTCCCAGGCCAAATTGACGCGTGCATTTAATGCGTCTGCATAGTCTGGTCCACTGATTCATCTTCATATATCATTCTCAATATTGCCTATATGAATTTATACAGTACTGCAAAATGTGGAATCTAGGTCATGGTGATGTGTGGAATTAAAAGGTCGCACAGCGTGCAGCTGGAGTCAGGCTCGGTCTGGTGGCTAGTGGACGGTCAAATACCAGACGACTTTAGACTAGCCAAGTCTCCCTGTGACATACTTTGATTAAAGTCAATCGTGAGTTGGGAAAAAAATCATATAACATCTTATAAATTCTACAATTCTCAAAAATAGTTATAGTTGCCTGACGTTTCGACCCCAGCAGAGTCTTTCTCGAAAGCCAAATCAACAGTGGAACAAATTATACAATGAATAACATTACCGCACGGATGCGTTTAATGATACAGCATCCCTGCCGATAACAAATATACCATATATGTATATGAGCGCATTAAAATATTGTGTACCGGGGTATATGAAAGACAAATAATTTACAAGTTAACGTTAATCAGTTTAATCAAAGGTGAAAGATGTTTTTGGTCAGCTTGATCAAATTCATACGCCAAAGGTTCGCCGCACGTTACACTCCGTTAAAATTGCATCTTCCGCCCCGGTGCACTGGGTTTTTGAAAACAAAATTACAGTTACGTAGCAGCACGTGCTCCAGTTGTGCTGCTCGAGGTTTGACGTATTATGAATTAACTTACAAGGCACACGTTGTTCTGATGTTATAGACGATTGCAAGCCCGGGGATTTTAAAAATATATTATTGTTACTTTTATTATTAATTTTAATTAAAGTATAACTGATCAGTTGTAATACAAAATTTACCCATACGTTGAAATGACCGCAGAGGACGTGCAATTTTTTCATCCAGTGCAAAGTCCCTTTCCTTACGCAGTAAGATGTCGCCTAAACACCTGACTGAATTAATAACCTATATCTGTATAACTGATAATTTAATTGGGTGTTTTTTTATGGGACGGAAATGTTTCTGGGTTTTCTTGTTACGCGTAGTTTTAGAAATGATTTGTTTTGTAAAAATGTCGGTACATTTTAACAAAATAATTGACTTTGTGACAGAGAAGACGGTCTATCATCTTTAGAAAAACACTTCAACATCACGTAAAGAAAAAAAGTCACTCGCCCGTTTCAAAATGTTAGTGTAGTCAAACCACTGGCTTGTATTATCGACGAGACAGAAAAAAAACACTTCATGTAAAAAAAAAAAATCACTGCTCTCCTAATCATTTGTAGATATTGTTTATTTAAATCAGACGCAACTTTAGTCATCACACCGTAGTGTGTACATGTAGATCAACTGTGAAGTCCAAACCAAAGTGTGCTGTATTGCATTCCAAGCTATAACCCAAAACCAAGATGTGTATCTTTGTGGCTTTATTATATACCGAGTGTGTCAAATTTTATTAGTTTCAAGCCTTTTATCCCCCCCCTCGGGTGTGAATTTATTATTTTCTCGAATGAGCTATTTTTGGAGTTATTTTGACATGTCTTTCGGGCTGCATGGTAGTTTGTTGTTTCATAAAACATGCTTTGGATCATGATTGCCCTCCAGAAAGCATTTAAAGATATTCTTGGCAATGATTGTGCAATAATCTTTTAACTTCAATTGTCATTTTTACTTTTTCCATCCCTTGAGCAAAATTATACAAGGTTTCTTTATCTTATAAACGATACGTCCAAGCAAATTAAGAGAAACCACAACGAAATTCTTATAATTGAATGTTACGGTACGCCCTTTAATTTAATCACATGCTATTTTGTTTGATTGAGAATATTTGTTTACTGAGTTGATATATTGATACAACAGTTTCCTCTTGAAAACTGTGAACATCTTTCACTCCAATTGGTAATGTGATCACATAATCATTTGACCAGATGCTCCACATGGAATTACTTATGTTTCAGAAATACATTATAGCTGATGAAATAGAAAGAAAAAAGTGTAAACAAAAAATATTCTTCAAATTTCAGGCGGTTCCATTAATAATTTATTTCGACACACTGACAGACAATTTGTTATTTCTTTTATTACCTTGAATGATTCTTGAAGATGCTAGGTCCGATTTCAGGATTGAGGTTGAGAAAATTTAGATTAAAATTTTCAATAGCTATTTTATAGATTTATTTCGAGAATATTCCAAGTGAATTTCACTACACAATAACAATGATGTACCCTTCTTACCTGGTATGTGCACACTGAATGTATATAGATTAATAGAGTTCTTTAGTTCATTCCCCCTTTATTGTAATCTATATAAAATATCTGAGATTTGATTTCGATTCCGTTATCCGTACACTTGGCCTATAATAGCATTTGAATAGCTAGACAAACAATCCATTCCATTGACGTGTTACGGAACTTAACCAGCCTCTCTACATTCTCTATAAAAACAATTTCAACTAGAGGACTAGAAAACATGAGGAAGGAGGGAGAGAGAGAGAGAGAGAGAGAGGGGGGGGGGGGGGTGACAAAGAAAAGCTGATGTCTAAAACGGGACATCGTGTTTTCGAATTCGCTAGCACACACCCGGAGTAGACGGGTCACCAAATAGCTCTGCCTGACACCAAAATCATTAAAAAATTGTAAAATATTCCAAGCACATTGTCTCGCTGGCACCACGAGCTTCCGTAACTACTTAGGTTTTCGACTCAACTCCGTGTCTGTTTCCGGTGTACCGGCAGAGGGCGTGTCGTTGCATATGAGTCGACCAATGATGCGTCTAGGCCCCTGGCTGAAGATTATTTTCTTGGCTTGGGGGTGAGAGGAACGTTTTTTTTCAGATGTCTTAGTGGTATTAATTATTGCCCTTATGTGGGAACAGCAATGACAACAACAAATGAGCACTGGTACAATGAGGATGGTAATGCTTTGTATATTAACAGATACAGTTTGGATACTTCCTAGAAACAAACATCTGAACATTAGCTGATCGACAAACTTCACTTTTACCGTTCTCATTTCCATGACTATGTCAGTGTATTTTATTTGGGACGATTTGTTTTTCTTCAGAAGATAATTAAAGCTTGCACTTTTTGTTGCAACTTAGTGAAACATGGAAAAAAAATGTCAGGATATGTTCTCGTTTGACCACGAATCCAATGCTGTAGTACTCTTTCACATTATACCTTGTTACCTACAACCATCCAAACTTCACCCTAAACCATAACAGCTCAACGATCACTCTCTTTTAGGCCTATAAGGTTCGTGTGCCGGCCCATGTGAAAGAAGACACCGTAACCACGTGACTCCAGAAATAACTAACAATCCGTTACCCCAGCCACTCATGCGAACGTAGTCCAAATAAAGAAGAATAAATATTTCCCGTCAGTACGCCACTGCAAACCACGCTTTCCATCTCAAACCTCCAGAAGATTTCTGCTCAATCAAACGTGCAACTTGATTATTTTTGAGAGCATCTTTTTCCTCCCACTTCGTAAATACCTCCGAGGCAGAAGCGGTGGGTTTTTGTTGTTGATTTTGGCGGGAGTTTAAAGTCACGTGGATAAACACTGCGAGGCCTTGACTGACGAAAGAAACCTAGTGGATGCGTCTTCGGGTCGCCTAGACTCAGGAGGTTCAATAAAAGAAAACCCTTCGGTCACACCTACTGGTGATTTGTTTCCATGTATTAAACTTCACAAACAGATTGATAAAGTGAAACAAACCAGCTAGCCAAAAAATGCCTTAAATATTAGTCCCTGTATTATTTTCATTTAGCAAACAACATGACCCGCTCCCTGGTTTACCGTCTTTTTGTGTTCAATTAAATGACAATGCCAAATATGGGTACACAAAAAACCTATTGGATTTGTGTACAGAGCTTGAAATGACCATAATAGGCAACTGAACTGGTGGGATAGTGTATACTATTTTATTTAATGTCATCATGCCATAGATTCGTAACTATCACGCTTGTTTAAAAAAAAATCCATGAATAGACGGAATACGCATGCGTGCACCATTGGTTACTTCCATCTGATGTCATTTATATAGACACCCTAACAGACTTAAGATAACTCCTCTTAAACTTGAGCATCCTCATCCATCCAATGATTGTCCAAGAACCAAGAAAAGTTTTTGAAGACGAAGGAGAACATGCCTCCGAGCAGCCACATCGTGTTCATTCCCTTTAAGCTGAAGTGCAAGATAACAAAACCGTCCTGGGCAATAAACTTGCTTCCGAATGCAATTCTTGGAGAGCAGCGGCAATACAGTTACTGAGGTTTCCACCTGCATAAATTGATCCAGTTCGTCCTCTCGCAAGACTCTTTTATTCAAACTCGACTTTTTTTGTGGAAATCGATGTCTCACGGGGTGCACGCTGCAACATTTTTTTTTCAAAAATGGAACTGCCTCAGTCATTAGGTAGATGGACAGGAAAAACCATTCCATTCGCCGACTCTGGTTTCTTTCACATCTCTCAAAAACAGACGCTGAGGACAAGCAAAATACCGACGTAGCAAGCACGGAAAGCAACGACTGAATTGATTAGGATAAAGTGCAATTCGGACGAAATCTATCCGTGGAGACTCTCTGGTACGAGCCGCCAAAGTTGAGCGAGGTTCCTTTCAATTTGTGAGCGATACTGTAATTTTACACCACTGGTCTCTGTGTCTGGGCCTCGCGTTGGGGTCGTCTTTTGCCTCAGAATTGCTTCAGAAATGGAGACTTCCTTAATACAGGGATCTTGAACTTTGGTGGACAATGGGAGATGGGGAAAATCAGAATGGAGTTACCACATGGGAGTGGCGTTGAAAGATGGCTAAAACCTCTGGCGAGCAATGATCCATTTTGTATTCATTTTTTTCTGGTTTACACCATCACCATCAGCAGAGGCTGGTAGGAGATTTCTTAATCCAGTTGACAATGTCAGGGGCACATGACTTGCAACATGAGAGAAGAGTCTTTGTAGCTTTTTGGGGGTACATCGGTGTTAGATAGTACGAAAAAAGGGTAACGAGTTTAGACAAGCCTTTCCTAAGCTTGATGTTCAAGTTTTTTCTCCAATAAACAAGTGAATGACGAACTATTGGAAACGAAACTTTTTCTTTTCGGCCTAAACACAGTGTCCGCTTCAGATGTTGTATGAAAAGGGTGTGTGGCACTTAAGAAAGAGCATTGCATCGACTTACTAAATTGTTTTCTAATCTACATTTCCCATGTTTGTGAAAGTAGGTATGGTTTCACTCGAGAGTTAACTTTTCTTAAAATTCAATGGATTGCTATCTCTTACGAGACGTGATCAAGAATAAAGACGCCCAGAAGAAAAAAAACCCCGTGCATTTCCACTTTGTCCCTTGACTGCAATTCTTCTTGTGTCAACACGAATGCTTGTCTTGCCTGATGTAATTTAGTTCGGAACTAGTGTGCACTTGTTGAATAATCCGAAGTAAATTAAATTAAAATTCAGACGGGGATTTTACGGTGCAATTCCCAACAGTCGGCCCGCTCAAGAACGACCCGCTCAGCGTGTGCAGACATTAATGACCGGCCGCTGGATCTCAATTTTTTCTCCCACGAGGCAGCAACTTGGACCTAAACACGAACCCGCTTCGGACAACAACATTTCCGAGGATAAAGCGCGGTTAATTATTGCTAATAGCAAACATTAACCTACAATGAGCCTGTGATTGTATTGATCTAAAACCCTTGAACAGCGGTAATGACATGGAAACAATTCACGAAAAGCTTTGAGAATTAATGTTTAAAATGCGGATTAGGCCGGAGGCTGCCCGTTTGATTTGTAAACGAAAAACGGAGGCTGTCATCATGTGTATTTAGCCTACTTCTCTATTTGGGTCAAACCCTTCATGTCTCTTGAAAAGTATCAGGGGTCATACTTGGAAGCAGACTATTGGTATGACCTTTAAAAAGGAAACTAGAATTAGCGGGTATGTGCCCTGTTCAACTCTGGCTGACAGGTGTAATATTCTTTTTTTTTTTAAGGAATTGACTGAGAAGTTTATAAAAACCGAAAATTACAGGGGTGTGTTTATACCTGTCACGTTGTACATAACACGTACTGATATGTATATGCTTACATCATATACCTGGCTTTGGCACTATCAAATCCCTACTGATGAATACGCATAAATTGAACACCAGTAAAGCAAATGATCTTTAACGCGCGTTTTGTAATAAGAATGTAACCAACTTATCAACTGGCTCACAGAAGCTGACAGTTATGTTCGCTTAAATATGTTTTTAAAATCACTTCTGATTATTATATGTGTCATCATCAGCAGCCGGTCTCGCTTGAGTACCGTTATCATAACGCACGCTGTTGTTACTAGGGCAATCATTTTGTGCCTAGAGCGGTTTTGGCGCCAATGGCCGAGTCCCAGAGTGTGTGTTGTGGTTGGTCTGTTATCATTAAATGCGAGCAAACGACGACCGTAGAGCTTTAGGATTTAAAATGGTAATAGGGAACTCTGATGAAACGTTTTGCTGTTAAATGAGAACTGATGGCTAATGATTGAAATGAAAACACTCTTGCTTGTACGGCTCATTGGTTAATGGGTAGCATAATGGAACAACCTTGTGTTTAACACAAGTTGGTATAACGATTCCCTATTTATTGTTCTACACTCTAAAAAAAACACCTCCTTGGTCAGAATTGACCCTGGTTCCGAATCCCAGGGGACTTGATCATTTCTGGGTCAGGCTGACCCGGAACTGATTAAAACTGCGATTTCAACCCGGATTCTACGTGAGTCTGACCCATTTATGGGTCATTTTGGGGCAGGTCCCACGAGACCTGGAATTCGGGTAAATTCTGTGGAGTTTTTAGAGTGTACTAACATAAATATGTATTGTCGTATCTGTGTATGGCTTTGAAATTGGCTCAGTTTCCCAGAGAGTTAAAGACAAGCAGAAGACAGGACGAAATAACAAACATAGATAGGACAGTATGGCTTAACAAAAACCAAATAATCACTCATTATTTACCATGAAAAATGGAAAAGAAAAACTGATTCTTGAGAATTCAGTTGAAAGGGTAAAATGTTCAGATTCAGTGAACGTCACTTTGGAGATATCATTCAACGTGGGATACCACGAAATCATCAAATTGGCATAGTACGTGTAACAGCAGGGCTGGGTAGTATTCCTGGTAAACAGCATCACAGTGCAGAGATTTCCACAGAGACGTGTGTCGCACGTCGTTCATCATCAAGCAGTCTACATTATACAGCCCAAGATGTGCCATAATGTGTGTGTGTGAACACTCTGGCTGTGGTGACTTAGCGGTGATACCGACAGCCCCTCCCCCGATCGATTTGCCACTCTTTGCCGGGCTATTAAAAGGACCCTCACGCAGGTGGTTCGACGAAACTCGAAGACGTAAAAACTGAAGGCGCCGATGACTAACGCTAAGACGCTTACGCAGACGGTTCGGTATGTCTTGAATGTGCATCGTTTTCATCCAGCAATAATAATTGTTTATATGCTACACCACAGTACAATTTGTTAGTCAAGTTGTTAATTAACCTGTAAAAGTAGTCGATGTTTGATGTACAGAAGTGTTTGAGTCGCATTGTTGAGTAACGCCTAAAGAAGTCATCGTCTTGTACGTCACGTCTCACATAGCGTCTTAATGATATCCTTTTATCTCCCAGCCACATCAGCTGGTCTCCCTACTAACAGTCATCAATCAGTGGGATTCTCCGCAGTTATCATGCTCATTACGGATCGCCGCGTCCCAGATGTGGACAATCCGTGATGTTCCGGTTGAAATTCAGCGCTCCCCAATATCCTTGGGCAAACGATTTAATAAATGTCAATCCGGAACGCCTGTGTGAATAGGCCGGAACATTATAAGCAGCGACGAGTAAGGAATACAACTAGCTGTAATTGCCAATGTATTGCAAGGGATAAAAGATGACTTTAAACTTCAAGACGCTGGCACTTCGTCGCACAACTCAACAGAGGACCTTAAGCGTTCATAAAGGTTAGCAAGGCATGCTCCTAGATTACGACTTATTGCCTGTGACGAAATTTGCGTGTTGACTGAGCGTTATACAGGAGAGAAAAATCAGCTCTGTTCCGTCAACTAGCTGATAGATACAAGTGAGAAGCAACTTTAAAATGACCGTGTGAACAGAGTGGTGGATCAGAGTTTGATAGATTTAAACTTCGGTGAATTAAACTTTGATGCGATCAGATTGAAAAGGCAGCGTTCTACTTCGACGCAAGACGCAGTCAAAAGCCTTGTACAGAACATTTTACAAGCAGTTCTGACAGATGATTGCAGCAACACTGAAGCAGCAAAACGTTCTCGATTCTATCAGGCCTCTATCAGAAACTCTGACTATTCAGTTCTTAGTTCAAAAGTCATCATCATTTACGAGATCAGTCTACAACTCTTTTTTTGAAATGTTTGGACGGCGAGAAAGAGGCGTTAGCCAACGCGGTCTGTACCATGGCTCTGTCCAAGCAATACCAAGGTAAGTGTTTACCAGTTCCTCATGCGTATTCTACGGGGAAATTATCGATGTTGCACTTAGGACCAGGAAGCTATAAAAATTCAGAGGTGGACATTCAGAGCCGCTGAGCGATAATGTCTACAGCCTTTGTGTATGGGGGTCAGAAAAGAAAAGAGATCTGAAAGGTTAAACACTGCGGCTCGATAGGATGGGTCGTTCGGCTGCATAATGGTGCACCGTTCGATCGGATCTGTAGGGCTTCCCAGTCTTTCTTTTTTAGTACACACGCCTCTGATGACGCGGCAATTACACGCGGAGGAACACACATCAGCTAGATTTAAGAGGACTGTCCTACGTGTCTTGAGGCCTCAACACGATCTGGCCGCATCTTTACGATCGCGTCGAGTGTTCTCAGATACTCCAGGTATCCACGGTATCAATTAGAGGCTGCGGAAGACATGAAGAGCGAGCGAGTTCTAAGGTTCAGATTTCCATCTTTGGTGAAATAGTCAGCATGTTCTTAAAGAAACTATTGTCAACAAACTATTATGTAATAACAAAGATCCTTGGTAGTTAATTTCAACCTTTAACCATGCAAGTTTACACATACTAGGTCAATTAAAGCGGTCACAGTTTGATCGTACTGAATTCCCGTATCTATGCGTTGCATATCAAATCACTGTCGTTACGGTAACACTTGCCTCATCGCCGATTGTTTTACTCACAGTGAAACAGAGGTGGAAAGGGTTCTGAAGGCCAAAATTGGTTTATTCTTTAAATGACTTACATCGAACTGTTTTCCCCCTTTTGGCTATTTGATACAGTTAATGTTTTGTCTGGATGAGGCATGTCTTCATTTTTGCCTTCAGGTAAATCTGAAGCGTTGTTTGTTCAGCAAAACACCTCCACAATTCCCGAATGACCCTTACACTCATTCCGGTGGAAAATCTCCACACACCCCTCACGGGTGTTTTCTGCTCCGTATACACTACCCACGAATAGACCGCACCTGATTTGAATACTTAAATGCCTTTATGACCAAATAATTGTGTGGAAACGAAAGTTGTATAATGCAGAGGTTAGCGTGACCCTTTTCACGGTTACTGGATCATGGGAATTCAGTCAGGGGAATAATTTGTAGCCGGGGCAACACATTTATCAAAAGAGACCTGTAATCAAAGTGACGCTATTCTGCTGTCAATACAAACACAATTGGAGCGTAGTTCGGTACAAGGTGAGAGCGTTAAATCAAATGTTGTTCTAAACGTTTACGTGCCGTAGCGATTATCACGTGCGCGTATATTGCAGTCAAGTTGAAGTAATTGAGCCTGGAGTTAACTGCACAGAACAAATTAAAGAATATTTCAACTTGAAATTGAGACCCCTTCCTCCAATACATTGAGGAATTCCTTTACGTTGTTCTGCATCTTCGGCAGGTCAAACACACAGAAAGGTGTTAAGTTTGAACATAGTGCTTAACGGTTTAACAGAACGCGCGACACGACAACGTTTGTAATTAAGTAAACATAAAGGAACGTGCTGATGAGATTTACGAAAGAAAACGTTGGTGACGGTGAAGACGGTCGGTACTTTTTGTTAATTAAAAAGTGTGCAAGTTCGCCTCAAAACAATGGTAAAAGCCACTCTTGGTAAGGGGCAATAGGAAGAAAATACTGAATGGAAACAACTCAGAGTGGCTGAAGGTAACAGCCTAGATTGTAGGATGGAGGGAAACATTCATCAATCAAAGAGTTCTAATGATATGCAGTACGTTAAATAAAGCTGTTGGAATGACTCTTTGTTCTATATCTCAGAAAAGCAAGTGGGTGAGAAGAAGCAGAAAGCCTGGTTTCACGCTAAGTTGTACACCACAACTAAGTTGACACGTGCAAATAGTAGTTACAAGTATGTCAAATCAAATGCTCATTTCGGTGTTAAGACCAAACATCAACTGAGCACTACAAATCATTCTCTGAGAATCAAACTTGAACCTCGAGCATTAAGCATCAGAAGTAGTCTCAACAACTTGATTTTTATTATGAGATGAGATTATTTTAATGGTCGTACTGAATTTGATCGAAGGTCAACTATGCCTGAGTAATTATCAAACTATAAGCGAAATTACAACAGGGGGTCGAGGAACCTTTTCATTATGACAGCAACTTAAGGAGCTTGTTCCGTTGAGCCGGTTTGAATCTCATCAATCATATCCCAGAGGATGGTAACGGGACTTGAGATTGACACGGTGCTCTTAAGATGTAAAGTACATCCTCTGCTTAGGATTGCCGTCTTGAGCTGGTTCTTTCAGCTCGCTTGGTCGGTTGCGTGTTTGATAAAATGCTGATGGAGATCTTGATGTACATAGAATGTGTGATTAAAGACTGCTTTCGGTTCTGTTTAAATACCACAGCACGCAATTTAAAAGTACAGTCGTTATGATAGTGTCACTCAAGTGTTTTAAGAACTATTTCAAGATGTAGAGAGGCTTGATCAAGAATTCAACTCAAAACTAATGAGCAATCCACATTTCAGATCTTACTAAATAGTTCTTTAATCTTCAACAATATCTTAAAGGTTATGTACTTTTTAAGTGCCGGTACAAGTCGACGACAGCGACTGTGATTTTATCGTCACGAGAGCATGCTTTGAAGGACGGGAAACCCGTAGCAGAAGCCGTAGCCGTTGTCGCCAATTCCGACTTGGCCTTACTTCTTTTTTACATTGGTAACTGGAGATGCCTTTATTGTTATATATACTAGTATCAATGGTACCCGTTGGGTCTTGTCATACTCCATACGGTAATACGAGTTCCCAGCGTCTAGAGGAGTAATCACATTAGCAAACAAACTTCGTAACCAAATATTGAAAAGTTGTGTACTCTTTTCATCGCCTTTACTTAACAAGTTGCCGCCTCTTGCGTCTCAAAAACAAGGTCACAGTGTGAAGTCATGGTAACTTGATCGCTCATGTCATACGCTTTGTACACATGTTCACGTATATGCTTTAACACAGTCGAGCCACAGTGTGTGTCATTTATACAACCTTGATCTCAGTGATCGGGTCTCGTATCGCACTTAACCCCAAGGGAGTTTTGGGATACATTGGATTGATTCACTTCTCGCAAATGGATCTTGTATGTTATGCGGATTCCGTATAATCCAATCCAATCTGATGTAATACAACCAATGTTATCCAATATACACCTTGACAAACCGTGTGTCATGTTCTCCTGCTGCCGAGTTTACCGTAGGTTTTTGAACCCTTTCGGCTTGAAGTCGGAATCACCAGGGAACGGTTCTGAATTTACCTCAAACTCTTTAGACAAGCCCTAAAAAGACCACCTATTATCAACTATGTAATCGAATCTGATTTGATATCCAATATTAGAATATACCACACATACAGATCCTTGTCGTTTGATTGTTGAAAAACGTGTGACGTGTCATCCCTTTATTTTGCCATGTATACCGCCGCGACGCTCCAGAATCTTATAAAGGAGTCCAATATGAATAAATATTGCACACTTACAGAAGCGTCGTTTCCATAATAATCGTTCCCGGGCTGTTTGTCCAAATGAAGCATGGTTGTGTCACAGCAGACAAGGGGGTGGGGTGTCTAGATTAGGTCCAAGTTGTGTAGAAGTGGGTTTTGGCAATTTCAGAGTGTGGAGTGTAGAGTCCCGTGTGTTTTTATTTATTTAAACAATTTTTATTCGCCTGGTGAAATGAAAAAGTCCAGATTTAGTCTTATGACAATAATTATTCTGCAACTATGCCATCAAGTGCATCCAATATTTAAATAATATTTTACATGAAGGCTGATAGCATGTCATCAAGTAAAACAAAGATTCATTAGCATTCTTGTAATTGAAAACTTTCCTATAATCGCGCACACCAATCAAATCCTATCCGAATACCATTGCGACAAGAACGTGTTTTTAACGCTGCTTCGTTTATATAGCAAGCCTCATTCCGAATTAAAGCTAGACTTATTCCCTCCTACCAGGAACAGAAATGAACTTGAACGTGAATTGACTTGATAAGTTTTTTACGAAGTTAATGTCCTCTTCCCGTCAGGAGCGAGAGCTCACGACCCCCCCCCCTTCAACCCGCCCCTGGCACCTGAGTCAAACCCGGAACACCAATAACACCGGATCGATTAAACCCATACTCGCGATTCAAGGGTGTTCCGAGCAAGAGATTACCGGTGAAATACGTGTAACTGATACGATATTAATGCACTATCCGACACCAAGTCACCAGGATCGAAAAAACCAGTCCGGGAAAACGGGGAACCTGACCCCTTCACTTCTCACTGTATTTGCTGGGAGGGTTTGTTCCTCTCTTTCTTCAGGCGCCATCTTCTTAAGACGCAATTGATGAGCCATTGCAATCTCATTCACTGAGGAGAAGAAAGAACACAGGAACGTCTCAGTTTCATCGAAGCCGAAGCTCTCGCTTGACGACTTCAATCGTAAAGCGAAAGTGAAGAGAAGAAAACCAGCATTGGACAAGGACATTACAAGATGCTGTGGCGGCTGGTTGCCTGACGAATTTTTTCACTGCTCTGAAATTCCCAGATGACGATCAGCACTATGGAACTAACACGTACAAGATGGCATTGTTGTCAGCGTTGACCATGATGACCATGTATCACTAGGTTCATTAACAAGGAGAATTTAATGAAATATATATACATAATAAATGTCAAGGTTTTGTACACAGTTTGTCAAGTGTCAGAACAATCATACATTTGTTATGAGAACCATGCTATACATGGCTTTTCTTATTGCTAATGCAATATTAACTATGAGACAATTTTACTATTCGCTGAAAGGAGAGCGTATTAGAGCGGAACGACCACAAATCCTATTTTATAATTTTTTTTTTGTGATTTGCATTTTAATTCGTAATTTCTACTCTCCATCCCTGCTGGGTGCGGAGGGATAAATAACTGCAAAGAGGGGATGCCTAACTTTAAAAAAAGGATGGGGCACGAAATGTAATGATGAACGTGATGGAGAAAGTCACTCAATGACCTCTTTAATTTAAACCGAGGGAAAGTGGGTCTTGGTAACTCTTTTTCTTTTAACAATATGACAAAATGATTCCAAGGAAATTCGTGAGATTTGGCCCTGACACGAAGCATTACCGGAATTGTTTTTCAAAAGAGTAAACGCTGCAACTTTCAACCTTGTTACAGATTTAAAAGTTTATATTTCGTTGTCCTACTTATGAGTCAAAGCAAATATACATCTACAGAATAATTAGATTCTAGTAACGAAAACTTCATAAAGTGTTAAACTTGTGAAAAGCTATTTCTAAGAAAGAAGAAGGCACAAGAGGACCGCAGCACACATCAAAGACACGAGGGATAGATTGGAAATGGTTTGGATGAGGTCAACTCCATTAGGTTAATTATTGGGCATGGAAGAAAACTAATTATGTGGGACGAGAGAAAAACTAATTACACCAATCGACAGGATTAAGCCTCGGAGATACACGGCTAAGCTCAAGACCATCTACACAGATTCACATTTCTTCCATAGTCCCATCGATAGACGGGTCGCTTCACCGCTCGATCGTTAGCCTAATTTTTTAGAGTGCTTCTTCGAGTCACGGCACCTAGGCAAAATACTGCCACAATCACCCTTTCATTGTCGGTGTGTATTACAACGAGCATTCTTGAGACAAGCGGAAGCAGCTTTCTTTCTCTCTGGCCCTCTACATTCGATTTGTTTTTGAACGGGCCGAGGGTGAGTTACAGAAAACGTTACTCGATGCCACTGTTTCAAATCGAAATGATGTCTAGGACTTTAAGGTGGACGAGTCAGATTTCCATGTAAGTAATTACAAGGCGAACGTGAATGCAAGAGAGATGATCTGTGTCTGAGTGTTGCTTATGATAAAATATTTCCAATGAGTGCTCTCTCGATCTTGGCCTCCGTAGAAGTGGAACTGCTCTTCAATCGTGCAAGGTGCAGCCTGGTTTACCTTCATGTCTTGTCTTAAAGTAGCTTTGCCATGAACAATGTCTCTTCAAAATGTATATTATTATATCTTGAGACCTTGAGACAGTCGAAAGTGCCTTGTATGATTTTTCCTGTGAAGCCCTCCAGATTTCTGTGAAGATGATAATGTTACAACGACCTCTAGTGACCTTTGAGGCTATGTGGTTAATGCGAAATTAATGTTTACACCCCATGAAAGTAGGGAGGTAAGGTTGACGTTTAGGGCGTTGTTAGTTTTTCCAGAGGAAAGACCTTTTGCTGTACCCTTCTCCTGTATGTATTTGATCTATGAAACAAAGTTGTAATTGAGTTACTATTAGGTAAAAATTAAGCAATTTTATTTCGCGTGTAGGGAAAGATAGATTACCTGCACGGTTCGAATTTTAAGTTCCGGAAGAGATTCTATTCTAAAGTTAAGAAGTTGCTGGGAAACTATTTTCAATTGAAAGGTGAAACAAAACAGATGTTTTGCAGTGATAGTTTGTCACGTCATCTTTTGGCACAGAAAGGCACCGTCATCTCGTAGTTCACCATTAGTAACAACCTGATCTACACCACCATAAAGTACAAGTCTGGTTTACTCTTTGTTTACACAGACTTGGAATTAAAAATAGCGTCAAACGAGCCATCAACTGTTTACACGTCTACCCGTCTGAGTCTTTATTCAGATTAATCCGGTTGATGGAGTCGATATTGAAGACAAAGTTTTTCTTCCAGCGCTCTGCCGCTAGCAACTGCTCTTACATTTCAAGACTGCATCAATTTGCGAAATTATAGATCGATACCGAATACATCGTACATGAAAAGTCGATTAACCGAATAGTGAAGTGACTTCTGCTCCCGTTTGGCGGGGCACCACAGGGCGAATGGTTTATCTGTAAGTATTTGCTGTAAGGAGTAATTCATATCAAAGAATAAACATGATCTTAAGCGCGGGACGCAATTTCCGGACGATATGTCTTAAGACTCCGAGGCGTTCAGTGTAAGACCCGAAAGAATCGAGAGTATGAAGAGTCGAAGACTGAGTATATCTTCCGCTGATTAACCCTCAGGTAAGCTCCCGCACCGTGTTTACATGACTTAAAGACGTGGGTTTGATTCCGTAGAGTGGTCAATGGCCCATTTAAATCTCAGTGGAATGGAGTATCTGTAGGGAAGCTTATGGCTTGGCTTCGTGGATTCAAAGTGTTTCTGGTCCAGGGCCACGTGGGACATTTATAGTCACGTGAGCACTGTGATCTAACTATGCCTATCACCACTCAACGTTCCAGATTAGTGTTATGGTCTAGTTTTACCTGATTGTCGGACGACCACATAGCCTATATAATGTTGTAACTCCTCACGCCCTGGTAATGATATGTTTTATGTGATGCCTATAATGAATTAATGATAGGGGGATTTGGAAAATGACATATACCATTAATGATTGGAGTGCTAAACATGGCATTTCCCCGAATGAAAAACATGAGGTTTTGATTAATAATGTTCTGCTCGTCAATGTTCTGCAAGTCCAATTATCGGGATACTAAGTTCATTCTGACTACATCTTTACTATAAATAAACAGAGCATAATCTCTAGTATTAGTGGTTGGTTATCTTATCCCGTATAACACCCCCGCATTGTTACAAAAGAACTGTACTTTAAGTTCAGTGGTCAGATGATTGGTCAGATGATCAATCAGATGAGATAAATGAGAATCGGATTAGGGTTTCTAAGCTCGATCGTCTCTTGCTACCTTAAGTTTTGAAAGCATTCCTGTTATCCTGTTGACATGCGTACTCCCATCAACTCTTATAATGATCATACCCTCTTCACATTCTGAATGTTTATTTACAGGTGAATCCACAAAATCTTACTTGTCTTTATCTTTCTTTGGTAAAAATGAAGGAATGTACGTGGAGATTGATTTCCTTGCTGTTTACTCAACTGTCTATATAGTGTGCTCAATACGGGCTGCCGTTGAATATGTGTTTGTCACGAGTGACAAAAACATCATATAGAAGAGTATTGAGCAACGTTGAATCTTTGTTATGTACAATAATCAAAATGTAAAAGTAAGCATAGACAAATTTGGAAAAAGGGGAAAATGTCAGATGATTGATCATCCTGGTGTTTATTTTATTCGTCTGCAATCCATTTTATCATGTGGACCTTGAACACATGAATACTTAATTACTAGTCATTTTATCCTTTTTTCCCCTTCCCCTTTTTTCTTTTTCGATGAATGTTAAGTGAACTCAACCTGATGTCAAATCTCTCATGTACCGGCACACAAAGACTTCCTCCAAAAGCTAAATTGTATTTCTTCTAAATGTCAGATAAATTTATCCTTAAACGGATACGAAATAAATTGGTCAGGGATTGTCACTATAATTTTTAGCTCAATTCATGATCTACGAGACAAAAATACCCCCCAAATACAACAACTAAAAAACAAAAGCATAGATCGTGCAAGAAAAGATACCGGTACACACTCTTCCAGGCACTGCAATGACGTCACGACGTACCGGGTTTATTTAAAAAAAAAAAGTAACTATAGATGGTAAACTTGCGGAAACAACCATGTGTAAAATCTCTTTTGCGAGGAGTGTTGGCTCTGAAATAAGCCGGTGTGGTCTCGAAGTTTCGAACAGTAAAGGCATACTCTGATCGTCTTCAGGTTGAATTTTGTCGTTTGTATTTGTTTGGAGTAAGGATTTTTACGAGCTCAGGACTGCCTTTGCAGTCGAGGTCATGTAATTTTCCCTTTGTGCCCTCGGTTTATTATGACTACAAACACAAATTTCTTAGCTGATGGACGTTCCTCGTCTATGATTATCCATAATTAATACCCTAATTGATGGTACATAAGTCAAATACCGAGTAGCTAATTAGTATTATAATCACCTGTTTTTTTAAGCCATGTGAGTTCAAACAAGTTAATTCATAGTCGAACATTGGTGTACTTAATGGGTTAAACTTCCATACTTTAAAGGGAATGACACCTTTTGTTTTTAGAACTGTTTGATTGTTTTACTCCCATATAGATATACACAACAAAAGTAACTTGTGAAAATTTCATTTCAAAAGGAGGTAGCGGTTTTTTTTTTAGATATTGCCGAAAAGCTGGAGCGGTTAAGTCCACGAAGGAAGAATAATCCGTTATTGGAATACACAATCTGAGAAACGTCTCTGACAGTAACGTTTTGAGGAGTCAAATTTTGGGGGATAAAAACTGTTATCTTTTTCCATAACCACATTGCTTCGATGTGAACTGATTCTCAAAATGACTGATACTATCGAAAGCCGCTGTACTTCTAACCAAGTTTTTATTGCCGTAAATTTGTAGAGTGATTACTAAACGTGTACCTTCCCTTTAAATCCCTACAGCATACACGTCCTCGTCTCTTTTCGAAGCTTCCAGGAAATCCATTAATCCCGGAATCAAAAAGAAAAAGGAAAAATAATTCCTCATCTCTTCGGATTTAAATCACCGTAGGGTTTGAAGTTGTCACTGTCTGTGCCCCGACACATAAAATCCGTGAGAGGAATAAATTAGAAGGAAATAAATATATGTAGAAACATGTTTTTCATCGATGTTGTGTAAACTCTTAAAACAAACAAGGGTATCATGTTTCAAAGTCTGCGAAGGAAACTCAAACCCGAAAGGATTCAACACGACTACAATGAAGAGTAAACATACAAGGGGTGGTGCAACACCACGGAGGAAAGTACACTCAGTCCAATCAGTCAAGAGACAATCGGAAAAAAGTCATTGGAAATGATGTTTGAAAGGCAAGTGATGTACATGTACTTTTTTTTAGAAACTTTGTTCAATCCTTTCTTCAAAGTCTTTTCTTCTTCAAGACCTGCAGTCCTTTGAGTAACTCTTGGTTTTGTTACTGGAAATCTGCAATCACTTCAGTATATTCATACAGAAATATTTCTCATTACGGAAATATTTCTTATTCTTTATGAAGTAAGATTCTACATTGATCACTCTTTCTCAAGTAAGAGTTCACATCCAAAGTCATCAGTTGCTTTATGTAAGAGTCATGTTAAACCACAGTGTGTCTTTATGAAGGAAGACGACAATGAAAGCTATGAGGACAATTCAGTCGCAGCTTACAATCATGCCTCAGCTAAAATAGACGGCGCTACCGTGAGTAGACGTGTCTTGTGCGAGCACAAGCAGAGAACGAGGTCCATGAAACCAAGTCAAACCTCCAAAATATGGACGTTAAGATGAATCATTCTGTAAATTAATAATCCTATCAGGAAAAAGGCTTTCTTTTGCGGTATATTTCCTTTTAAATAACCCCCCTCTTCCAATTGTCTATTTTTTCTTCAAGTCTGCAGCGGCTAGTGTCTCTTTAATGGGACTTATATGAATCGTACTTTGATATCCTAAACCCTTAATTGGATGTGATATTTAACGGCAGGGAAGTCTTAAAGACTGGAAAACACGGGGGATTTGCGTTTTGTGATCTAAAATTGCTTGTAAGATCAAAAAGGAACCTTTTACCTGCCGTAATTTGTCAGTTAGAATTCATCTGTCTTGTTTAATGCCATGGGTGTGTGGGTGTGTGTGTGTGTGCTTGGGACCTACATGGCGATGTGCAATAGGCTACCACGATGTAATGACATGTAGGTACCGGGTTAGTCTTTTAGGAAATCAACGCTATGTTTGACTGAATTTTCAAAAGTATTAATTTTTCACAAGGTGAGTAATTTAAAATGAAGAATCGCAGAATTTAATGCACGGTATTTGGTGAAACAATTAGTACAATTTGTGTTACGTTCATTTGTGGTACAACCACAATTAGTTTATCGTATATGACAAGTTTGACTGTATGACAAGTTTCACCCGTTCGAAAACACAAAATCAAGATTTGAAGTCATTGTACAAAAGACAGTTTTATGGAACTTGAGTTGACGGTTAGTACATTATTTACAAGGGCAATTTCCTCTAGAAATCACGTTCTACCCATATTGTTTCCCCTCTTCATGGTCACAAACAGTTTAGGGCAAGATAGCATCTTAGCGGCAACCGGTTTTTTAGCATAATAACCAGTGAAAATTCAATGCAATGTAATTGTTTGTCCCTGGTTCCCTGGTTATTTTTTGCAAAGCTCTGTATTCTGCTTAGTAACTGCAAGCAATGGTTGAACCTAGCTCCTTTTGATTGACGTTTGGAAACGAGGTTGTTCATGTAAGAAGCTATTAACAGCAGGGTTCTTTAGGGTGAATGTACACGTCGACAGGGCATTACACTCAGGGACCAGACCTTTAATCTCGCGACCAGCTTTGTCAGACGCCGTATACGCATTAATTATTAAAGAACTGAATTATGAAGGAGGTGCCAGACTAGCTTCCCCTCCAGTCTGTTTGCTCGTGTGGATTTGTATGGAAGAAACTCAAAGATAGATGGAGTCGAAAACCGTGCGTGGATTTTTTTTGCAGTCTAATTCGAACACGCCTTTTGACTTCATCTATATATGGAATTGTGTACGTGTATAAATACCACGGGGCAATGTCAAGTTACAACTGTTGGCACGTGGTTTGAAATTTAACTATTTGACAAAGACACATTCATCTTACCAGCTAAGTGAATTTTGTCTAGTTACTACACTTTAAAAACTTCCGGGTCAGAAGTAACCCAGATCTTGATACCGTGGGGCCAGACCCCTTTCTGGGTCAGTTGACCCGAATCTGTCAAAATGATCCGGAAAGGGTCAAAATGACGCGAAATCCGAGTTACAATCCCATTCTTAAACCACTTTCTGGGTTAGGACCACTGACAACCTGAGTATGGGTAAATTTTGACTCGGGAGATTTTAGACTGTAGGAAGATTTCCCGCTTTTATATGTTAAGTTTAAAATGCTTCTGGAACATGTACATGGATAACCCTTTTACCGCGGATCATTTACCCGCCACCGTCCGCACGTGGACTTCAAACAATGTTCGGTTACTTGTCTGAACTAACTATTTTTATAACAGTCCCATACAAACGTGGCTTATTCATGGTACCACTCAACACTAATTATGTCAATTTTTATTTATACAAGCGACACTACACACTGCTCATTACAGCGAGCAATTTATCTGTCGGGTCCGATGAAACCAATAACCGAGTCCCCATACAGACATACTTCCTGAGAATAGACGGACAACTTAAATGACAAGTTACAAATTGCTGTCACGGATGTCCATTAATCTCCACGAAGAAGAAAAAAGGACATTGTCAGGACCAATCAAAACACAAAAATACTCAATATAACGATTATATGCGCTTTTGTAGCACTAGCTTTCAAAAATGTCTACTTGTCAAAAAGTGCACCGCCAGCGTACTGAAGGTAACAGGTGCAGAAACCTCGTTCGATCTTGTCTGCGTTCTGAATTCAATGGGGTTGAAAAGAACATTTTGAGACGTTTCTGCACACCTTCCAGCCTGTAAATTGCTCGCCCTTCCCCTTGGAAAATGTGAAAAGCTTACGAATGTCTTAATTTATTAAAAAGCAAGAGAGGTTTTCAAGTTGACGAACTTTTAATGGATTGATTTTGATGTCCACCGTTGTAGGTTTTTAGAAGTACAGATTTATCTGAACGTGTCTTTGCACACAGTTGACCAGTTACGGAAAGTGAGTTCGTACTTCATGTGAATTACCCGTGTATAATTTAAAGAGGGTTTGCGAATCTAGTTTTATTGGACATGAGGTTTAATACGAATACCCCTACTGTTTACAACAATTTCTGCTGGCTCTTGCCAGAGGATCCGGCGTGCAGTCAATGCACGAACCAATTTGAGAATCGCTGAGCAGAAGGAAGACTTGGAGGAAATGCACAGAGAACACTTGCTCACAGAGCTTGTAAAGCAAAGCACGATTACCGAGGCACATAACAAAAATCACTCTAAAAAACTTCTGGGATAGAACTGATCCGAATCCGGCTCACATTGGGGCTGACTCAATCCTGGGTTAGTATGACCCGGAATCTGTGTCAAAATGACGCAGAAATGGGTCAAATTGAAGTAGAATCAAATTCAAACCCCATATTTTTAATCACATTCCGGGTCAGGCTGGACACGGAATCCGGATCAATTCTGACCCGGGGAGTGTTTAGAGTGTTGCTTACCGGGAAAAGGTAACCAACCAGCAAAATATCACGTCAATTCAAGAGGGGTGGACATTTTGTTATTTGTAATATTTGAGACTGGTTTCAAACGTACGTTTCCTTAGCAGAAATCTATCACAATGTAATCAATATTTTCTACTTGAGCCAACTTTATTGTTAGGTGTTATCTTACAATTAGTACAGACTCCTTAATTTTTGGAATGAAAAGTTAAACAGATAATCTAATTTCAGGAGTCTACAGATGGAGGGAAATTATCGAAAACGTAAGGACTGTAGTGACTTTTTGTGCCTATTGCATTGGTTTGAATTGAGCGAGAAGTCACACGAAATGTACGCAATAACTTGTATAGAATGCAGGAATATTTGCGATCTGTTATACCATGGCGGCCACCATACAGCATTCTGGGTGTGTATCATATATTTAATGATATGTCGTCCATTGTTTGCAGGCTGATAACATAATTATAGGGCCTGTGTGATAGTGCACACTAGAATGATTAACCGTGTGATCATGTTTCTTCCATGTCCCCCCCCCCCCCTGGCAAGTGACAGCTAAAGCAATCAGCCAACACATTTCCCAGGCAACGCATCAGACAAGGTCCTCATGTCCAATTAGGGCTAAGGTCCCTTTGGGGATGCCCGTCCTTGTCTTCATCTTCTCCACAGCGTGTCCTCAGGGACGTCACGCTGGGAGAGATGAGAATACGTTCTGCCGAGGTCAACGGGACTGACTGCCAAATAAGAACCCTAAGCCCAGTACCGAACATTCAGCCACGATTGACTTCCCCATAAAAATTAAGCTTCGTCTTAAAGGAAATGTACATCTTCCTGAAATTGTCTGTATGTACACTTGGTTAGAGCTAAGGAAAGTTTGGAAGCTTTCATGGTACCTTTCTTGACATCAAATTCAAAGCTTCAGGAACCAGATAATTAACTAGTTGTAAGACACCACAAACAAACTCACGTTAGATCCACGACCACTTATCATTTTCCCGTGGCTCTATGTTATTGACAAATCACCGTCCGTCGCAACGTAAAACAAGAGCAAGAACAAGAATAAATGTGATCAATTTCAAATCACAGATCCCTAATCAGTCAGATTATAACAAGTATCACACTGGCCTCTCTTCACCGCGCACGCTCGGTGATAAGGGTAAAACATCTACTCTAAAATACGGGGTCGTGGGTTTGAATCCCACCCAGACCTCGGAAAGTACCGACTACAGCGCTTAGCACACAAGTCATCGTTGTAAGGGTAAAATCAAAATAAAGCTATCACATGCACATCATTGCTCGGTATGAGATATTATTACTTACTAAAAATATGCATCTGCCTATAAAAACTATAGACTATGCCTATCCATGTGACTGGTCGTCTGCCTAGCAGCCTTCATCTTATTAACTTTTTGACTATACAAATTTATCCAAACAGTAATCTGAGCGAGATCCGTTCATCCTTTGGTGATGGTGGTGTGTCTTTATCGATAAATCGATACGAAAAACCGTTCAGCTTCTTCAGATCTAAGTGTTACTAAAATTACAATTTCATTACATAAAATGTCTACCCTCGCGCGGCTTCGATGAGTCATTTCTAGTGAAATAACAACAGTGTTTCGCTTGGTGCGACGATAAAGAGCATGTTGATTGCTACGGTCAATAAGAAGATCGACATTCATCTGAATCAGTCAAGAAACACTTCGCCGTTGCCGTCATTCCAATGAATCTAATTTAGTTTGAAGCCGAGTTTGTTTTTTCAGTCAGTAAAACTACTGCTCTGAGTGCCTTATCATAGCCCTGTAGACGAGTGTGATAGCAGGTTACCATGGCAACTTCTCATTAACAAAATACCTTTTCCAAGGGTGAATCCATCTGCCACCTTCCATTCGACAAAACCGAGGCTATGGCACGGAAAATAGTCAGGTGCCTGTTTGTTTTCTGAGACGCCATGATTTGTTTGCTGGAGGGAACATCAGGTCTGCGTGACAAAACTCAATATGTAGACTTTTGTCATGCTCCTCTGCCATTATATTTCTCTTCCATGGTAATAAGCAAATTGTGTCTGGAATGAACAAACTGAAGCTACAGGGAAAGTTGCCATGCTCAAACTTCAACACTTCACCCGCCTCATTAGAAGGAAATGTGGCATGGATGCATGGAGGTATCGTTCCCGCCTCCATGCTCCTTATTAAGTGAAAACCACTCTGAATATTATTTCCATTTTGAAAGAATGAAGAAAAGAGATTGATTCCCTTCTTTTAATTCGGGATATGGCTCCCATGCTTATCTTACCGATGCCTCTAGGTACGGTCTGACACAAAACCGTGTTAGTTGATTGCTTTAACATGACTTCCTTTTGCCATTGGTTGCCGGAAGAAACTTGAGATGATATTTAATCATTCTTGTATGTTCCTTGAGACACTGAAGAAAGAATTATCAAGGCGTCACTTTTGTGAAGATGAGTGACGTGTGGAAAATTGTCTTTTGATTCAAGTCCAATGTTTGACAGGCTGAATGGAGCGACAAATGTCAAACTGTTGCATTTTGTCATCAGGAATGAAACTACAATTAAAATCAATCGAGACTGAATGTTTTGATTGCTGAAGTTTCAATCTTCAAATCACCATGTTTTAAATTGGTAAGCATACTTTTGATCGTAATTAAACAATTCATTGTGTCCGAAATATAATAGCAAGCATTGTGATTTTGAGTGACACTTTAATAAAGCTTGCAGATGGTAAATGTTTTTGTTTCTTTTATCAATTTCGTTCAACCAAAAGCAAGGTTTTCATGATTTATTCCCCATTTATAAATCAGTCGCAAAATTAACGTTGCACGTTAATCATACAGATAGGTGACATGTTTGTTGAAGTTTAGCCGTTTGTCACGTTATTATCTTTTGTATCATTATTATTTTTCTGGTGAAGAAACAAAGAATGCCTCACAAGTGAGCTTAATCACTGTAGCTCGCAAGCCTGGGATCATGTAAACAAGGGTGCTTGCTATGTGAAACAGAAACACCGGGGTTTAATCCCTACTCTTCCACGATAAAGGTTCAAGGTTCTTTTACGCGCACTACCAATCCTACATGGCTTAAAGCCCCACCCAAAGTAGAGAGCAATTATAGTAAAGTATCTTGGACAAGGACAAGAGTGCCCTTACCGGGACTCGAACCCACGCTCTGCTGATCAGAAAACCCGAGTTTGAGACTGACGCTCTTATTACCGCTCGGTCGATAACACGCCATGTTTGACCGATGAATGTAAAGACAAAAACCCGACTGTCAAGGTTACACACTGATCCCATTTATGAACTGACTACAAGTGCTATGGAGAAAAGGAACCGTACACATGACAGCCTTGTAATTGAAGTCAGGTGTCCTAATTGGCATCCACGGCTATGGCTACGGCTCGATTGCCGCGTCATCATGTGTCGAAGTATAAGACGTACCTAACATCACCCTTAGCAACATTCGTAGCCGTAGCCGCCAATTGAATACTGCCTAAATATGAAATCGACAGTTGGTACGGCCGGATGCAATGAAAAGGGTGTCTTCTTTAACAACAATGCTGCGAACAACGGTCATAGCTACATGTTCATAGCCGAAATCACTTGATTAAAAACGGCAAAAGCTGTAATCTCTGCTTAAGATTAAAACAATTCAAATGTCAATCAATTGTTTGCTATTACGTCTGCGAAAACACAAAGATCAATCTATTGGTTTCTATGTCTGCGAGAACACAAAGATCAATCTATTGTTTTCTATGTCAGCGAAAACACAAAGATCAATCTATTGTTTTCTATGTCAGCGAAAAGACAAAGATCAATCTATTGTTTGCTATGTCTCCGAAAACACATAGATCAATCTAATGTTTTCTATGTCAGCGAAAACACAAAGATCAATCTAATGTTTTCTATGTCTGCGTAAACAGAAATATAAATCTATTGTTTTCTATGTCAGCGAAAACACAAAGATCAATCTATTGTTTTCTATGTCAGCGAAAACACAAAGATCAATCTATTGTTTTCTATGTCAGCGAAAACACAAAGATCAATCTATTGTTTTCTATGTCAGCGAAAAGACAAAGATCAATCTATTGTTTGCTATGTCTCCGAAAACACAAAGATCAATCTAATGTTTTCTATGTCTGCGTAAACAGAAATATAAATCTATTGTTTTCTTTGTCTGCGAAAACACAAAGTCTTCATTGCTAGCCAGTCATGTTTCTGAAAGTTGTTTTATAGAGAGCTTCATTTAAAATTCAAATCTTAGTACTTTTTTTTATGAAACAAGGACGATTCGAAGTTGCTTTTTCTGTCCTTGGTTAGCTCAATTTACGAACCATAACAAGATCTGCATTCGATTAACACTTCAATCTTATGTTATCTCTAAAATAGATGTCCCTATATCACCACAGGCGAAAATACATAATATGCATTTATAACTCCACCTCTACCTCCTTTCCGCGCCAATTTTCCTTTTTCCCGCCGTCAATTTACCTCCCACCTGTTCGCGAAATTAGATTTTCTTCCCCCGCGTTTTATTTCTTTGTAACTGAGGAAACATGCAAATGCTGTTCACGTGGGATAACTGTTACCCATGTGGGGCAACTGGTTACTGAGGCTTCTACAACGGCACAGATTTACAACTCGAGTGAAACAGAATTATTGGTTTATTTTGTTTGCCTTGGCTTTGTTTTACAGCATCAAGGGAAATTGAATTATTTTCTCAGAGTTTTTCTTTTCCTAATAACTTGATTTTTGCTCCAATCAGTTGAAGCGGTTTGTCCTTAGATGGATTAACCTATAAAGAATAATTCTAGTCGGATGTGAGCAACAATAAATCTTGAAATAAAACTTCCTTTTCAATCGGCAAGATGACAAATGTGTCAGTTTAATCTTAACACTGATCTTTTTTAGGTTGACATTTTTTGTCACAGTGTCACATGAGCGTGCAAAATGAAGATATCCTCGCCAGATGACGGAAATTTTGCACATTTTAATTTCCCTAGGTACCGGTAGTCTTTTTAATTACAAAAGCTCAATCATCATCATCGCTCGGACCCGTTTAAATCACACGGATGTCATAGGACTGCACTAACGTAACACCAGAAATCGCTCAATTTTAACACAATACAAAGGGTCGACTTAGGAACTTTTACTTTGGAAACAATGTTTGCTTTGTTTCGATCATTGGTTATTTAAAGATTATTTATCATTTTTAGTTTGTATTTTTTGGAGATTAATTACAGTAGCGACCAAAATAGGCTACTTTAATAATAAAAAAAACTACAGTTTTGATTCAGACGTTGCGAGGACTCCGTTTTTAGGATTTCCGTTTTTAGGATTATTTCTTCTTTCTGGTATAGTGAAACCAAGGGACCCTCAAAAGCACATTGCAGTGTAACCTGTAAGCATGAAGACACAATGTGAAGAGGTGATAATGAAGAAAAGACAGTTTCAGATGTGGGAGGGAAATTCACCAGAGGTGAAAACCCACACAATCAGGATTGAAACTAAATTCACATGCAAGGCTCTGGTCCAGGATTTGAACTGGGGTCACAAGAGGAGAAAAGGCAGGGAGGAAAACACTTCTTTCCATGGCAACATGAATCTCCTTTGATACGTATTAAGAGCCAATTTGGTGTATATTATTTAACGGAAGCCCTCGCCCCATGCATTTTTCTAAGGTTAACGGTATGAACAAAAAAGAGAAAACAAGCTCTGAAACTATCGACAGTTAAACGAAGCAAAAGGTTTGGTTACTGGATATGTTCTTAGCCACTGTGAAAAGATTGTTGTTACTGGCTTCCGATATCATCTTCAGGCTTAATGTAACATCAACTACAGTATCCACCGTATCTACAGTAGCTTAAACACAACAGCACGTGTCGTCTGATTTTTCCCGCGCTTTTCAGTTAACCACAATGTCCCATCAAATTTCAGGCTTGGCTCGTTGTCAGCGTATACAGTCTAGTCTCCCGGGGCAGCCGTTACGTGAGAGCTCTTTTCATGTTAAGAATGAAATTTCCAGGGTGGGACGAGAAACAGACGTCAGAATCTGTTTGTGTGGCCCATGTGCTCTTTTCTTGTCACTCTTCTGACAATTCAAATGGCTGCGAGGTTGCTTTTTAATCTTTATCCCCACTTGCAGGTAACTCAGTTAGCAAGTCTTGCCTTTTTTTCTTGACTCAAGTAATATTTTATGATACTGGAGTTCAGTTTGGGTTCATTCAATAATTATTCGTGATCTGTGTACAGTAAAAGCTTTTCAGAAAGTTCGACTGAAATTTAGAACAATTCCTGCAAAACTGTCTACTCGCAACATGGTTTGACTGTGACCAGCTCCTTTAGTAAATTTTGGTCGTTAAAAAGATATTTTTAAAACACTGAAAGGCTATCTGTAATGAAAGCCATGAGTTTATAATAACCAGTCGGTGATTGAACTAAGCTAGGTCAGTGTTCATTAATGTAGCCACAACGGTCCATATCGTAATCTGGCTCTAGTACAGAAGTAGACGTAAAGGCGCGCTCTGTTGTGAATAGCCTCCCGCTCGTCCGTTTCCATTTTCCTGTCTTTAAGCAAAATAACAAATCGACTTCAGTTACAAAAACATCCATACGAGCAGCGAGAAGTGTCAGCCATTTTGTCAAACCGACCTCCTGGTAGATAAATAGATCGATAGCAATAAGATTGAATCTCAGCATAAGATACACTATAGCCTGCTCACATTGTGGAGTTAAAGGCAGTAATGTTTGACAAGAGTGTCTGCAGATTCATCAATAACGGCTAACATAGTTTATATACATCACAAGCCATATATAGTTTTAGCGCAATCACAATATTGGACAGTTAGTGTGTTTCTTACGTTATATTGATTCCAGCAGGAGACCAGTTCAGTTGACGTATTTTTTGAACCCTCTGCCGGCCTAATATAATTTCAAATTACGGTTTGATGCGGGATTCTCTCATACAATCTCATGATACATGCTGACAAACCGTACCACATAAATTTGCCCACAATCTGAAGGTTCCGAAGTCTATAACTTGTTAATACAATGGAGAGGAGGCGTGGATTATTACGACTGAGGTCACGTTTTTGGTGATTTTTTAATCTCGTTTATGATCTTTAACAACGAAGGTCGCGTAATATAGACTTTACCCTTCGGTTATTTATTAGTCACCAAAATTGTTTTGGCAAAGTTCCTAAGTGCATGTTGTTGTTTTGATTTAATTGTTACTGTTGTGTTTCGCTTTACAATCCCAATACGCAAAACTGTGATGAGATATCGATGGATATAGACGTAAAATTCCATCCGTAAGATCGGTCTTCAGGTTGGTATTTTACAGGCAGTTCATCCATATGTAATCAGCAAGTGCAGTGGCTGGGTTGTACTTTACGGCATTCGCCGAAATTGCACTCTCTACAAGCGGCAATCAAACGTAACCTTTTGGGACAGGATTATTTTGGATTACATTTTGTGGGATCAAACCTTTCTTCGATCAATGGATGCTTGAGCCCCATTTCAATTAAGACTGTCATTTCTTTTCTGACGTTGAACACGTGCTGTGTTGGGAAGTATTGGTGTCATAAATAGTACGCATCTTGCTTGGTTACACACAGCTCTCTTGTGACGTGATGTGAAAGTTAAAACGTGAAACGATTTGGTACATGAAACTGTGGTATCTCCGAGTCTATTCGTGATAATTAAGAGGAAAGAAACGGTTTTGTCACGCCTCACGTCACCTTAAGCGTAAATGACACCTCCTCCTCTGATACACCTTGTTTATTTCTCGGCTAGAATCAAAACAAAATTGCCCGACCCATATTGTTCATTTGCGATCTTCACTACCAGCTTTAGATAATTGATTGATTGATTTTTTGTCTATTTCACACAACACCCAGCATCGCGAGCGCCAATTAAATGAAAAATTAAAACACGCAAATTTAAAAACACTGTGGAACCAGGCAAAAAGACAAATAGTTAAATAGTTAGAACTACACTAGAAGCAGACTGTGATGTTAAATTTGTTGACACGCTAACAGTATTACCCTCAACAATTGACTATTTTTGCATCATTATTCTAAACCATTTCTTACTCTCTCTCTCTTAAATGTACAGGTTCACAAGCAGAGGTGATCATTCAAGGAAATACAAGACACCTGTACATACTTGGCTTATCTTCGTTCTAGTTGTTCTTCTGAACGTAAGTATGACGTGATTTTGACGTCACTTGTTCATTTTATATGTCGAAATGAAGATGATTGACAAGACCCGCCCTAAACATTAAATATAATGCCTCACTTGAACTAATGTTTCAAGAACGGTTTGATTGCTGAGATAGATGTGGAAAATTAATTAATGATTAATTGTTTTTCTTCTTATAATTTTTTTCCAGGAGATTATAAGAACTGATTTAGAAGGAAATATTGAACGTTTCAGTTAGAGTTCAGGTCTACGAATCCTGTACACTGCGAGTACGTGGGTGTTAAAAGTAACACTATGAGTGTCGTTACATACAGATACCGGAAAATATATATATTTTTTACACCAGAGGTTGTTAAAATAACACTCATTTCTGCCAACACAATTACGTTGGTGTTATTTTAACAACCCATAATGTTAATTTTGGCTCCCTCTTGGGTATCTAGATTTGACGATATCTATGGTGTCAGTTTTAACACCCCAGTTTTTGCATCGACACGCACTAACCTTTAAGAAGGTCTTGTCGTTAAAAAAAATATTAAAAACATTAACACAATAAAACTAAATAATAACATTTTAGATTTGCTTTTGTATAACTACATATTGGACTACACCAGATAAAGACTTCACTGAAAGTGTTAGTCGACCTGTATGTAGAAGAGTGCAGCGTACTTAGTTATTTATTTCAATTGAGTTTCTATGAGCAGTGACAATTTCATTATGACACGCTACGTGCTGATTGTGTCTATCCTGGACTAGTACAAAGACACTGAGTCAGGGATACACAAGACGTTCACTTTGATTTACACAAAGAAATGCAATTTACTCGAACTGATGTTTGACTTAAACATGTTTTCAGAGTCAATAGTGCATTTCGTCTACTCAACTAGATCAAAATAACATGGAACATCCATGCACTTTGAAGTAAGCCTAACCCAAAAGTCCGAATACCCTGCGAATACGTCGATGTATTCGATTTTTTGATGAGTAAATCTAGATACCCACTTAGGCCTGCACTGTTCCGTGGGCGACTTTTTTGCTTGCGCAACAATTTAGAAATAATAGCAAATAAGTACTTTCTGTCGATGCCGACGGCTATTTGATGCATTAACGAAATACAGAGACATGAATTGTTGTTATCGGATGTGTACACAGCCGAAAGGAACTACATGGGATATCGATATAATTGGTTGATATTAATGTAACACATGTCTCAATCAACAGCCAGATGGTGAAGATAACAAGTAGCTACCTACAATCAAATTAATTACTTAGAAAATGATTGGCTAAAACAGCCGCCGGCAAGAAAACCATTCCATCCATTATTGCAAATTTCTTTTTATAGGCAATAAATTGTAGTATATACATCATTTAACAAAAATATGGTAGTGTTTCGTTTTTCTCAGTGTAGGCTATACTTTTTGTGGAATTTATTCCAAACTTGCCTGGTCTGTTCTATATCAAACATTAGTTTGCCAAGCCTTCACAATTAAAATCTGTTTTAATTTATCGAAGCGATGTATCCACGTAAGGGTACAGAACATGAATGTAAACATTGTAAGGAAGATGGGTAAACACACTTGAAGGAAGCATTACTTTCAAAATAAAAACGTCAAACGTCTTCAGTCTTAATAAACATCTCGACTAATTTAGAAAAAAACCTAGATTTGTACAAGAGATAGGAATTGTAGACTCAACGAGAAACCGCAGTGTGACGTATTTGGAAAACAGCTATTGGGTAGTCTGGTTCCGGTCATTTGGAACTAAAAGTCACGAACGTGCCACAGTAATTAGGTACGCGTGCAACAGTTCGCCCGTTCATTGATTCATAGGCATTGAGTCATATTGAAACCATGGCTTTAGTTTCAGCTCCAGCTAAAGTTCTGTCAGTGATTTTGAAAATGTGCACTTCAAACAGGCAGATAGCCCCTAAGCCGTAGCCAAAGCCAAAGCCAAAGCCAAAGCCGTGACTTTTTAAAGGGCCTAAAGGAACAAACGTAATGTTTGCTGAGCATCTGGCATCCTGAAGCCCTGCTTGGGCATTGATTGTTGTTTTTATCACATGAGTTTTGTAGACTTTAACTTTTATTTACGCTTGACTTTATTTTAGCATTGATGAAAGCGAGGCAAATACACATCAAAATACATTTACTTCTATACATTATTATGTATTAAAGGCAGTAGTCGTCAGACAACATTTTAGTCATTTTCAACTAACATACAAGTGGGTGTAACATTTCAAGACTTGTCGTCCCCCTCTCCCAACTCTAAAACTGGTTCCTTTCTTTTCAACATGAACATCCTGCTCTTTTAATGACTAGACAAGAATGACTTTTTTCCTTGAACCTCTTCTTACTTTCCCGTATAATGGAAGAGTAATGGTACTTCATCTTACGAGCCGAGACTGGATTGATTCTTTTTTTCTTTTTTTATAACTACCATAGGCTGAGGTAATCTCCAGTGACAAGATGGACACCCAAACTCTAGAACAACGAGAGAGACACATAAATGAGAGTGAGAAATGTGAATACCGCATGAGAACGGAGCTACCACCAGATGATGGTACGTGTTTCAGTCATGGGTCACAGGTCATTGCGGACAAAACTCCCATTAAGCTTAAGAACACATCTGAGTACTTAGGTGCCTCGGAAATACACAGTTTCATTTAAGAAGGCAAACTACAAGACGAAAGTGATCTCAATCATTTACTGACATGATACTTCACAGTTTTTGGCACATGACGTCACTTCAGTGGGGCGGCGTCAGTGTAGTGGGGTGCCCTCACGTAGAGGTCAAAAGGAGGTTGCTCATTGGCCCATCCTGTCCGCCGCGCGTACATAGTCGCGCGTTCATCATCGACTTACCCGTAACGTGGCGGCATAAGGTCCATTAGTAAAGATTTACATTAAAACGGTACTGGGTACCGCACAAGGCTCTAAATGTAGTCTCACCGTTCTATAAATGTATTAAATCTCACTATTGTCTGCTTTCAGAATACGTTTACTGTAATATGACGTTCGACACGTGGGATTGCTGGAACTACACACGGGCAGGATCCACCATAGTGCAGCCATGTCCGGGATGGATACCAGACTCGAATCCCAACAGTAAGTGCAAGTTCGTGTTTAATTAATGCATAATAAATTAGTTTATAAACTAACAAACAAAGCAAATTTAAGCAAATTTACGCAAATTTACGCCTTGAGGCAATGGGGGGGGGGGTGCTCGATGTATATGCTTTTTAATAATCAAGTTAACAGCAAAATATTAAAACAAATATCAGTGGCAGTGTTTTGTCTGGCAACGTTTTTGTAAATAAAAAGAAGATTAAATTTTAGGTGAAAACTGGTCAAGGATTTGTCGAATTTAAAACTAAGACCAAGTCCGAATCAAGCAATTTGGGCTATGGCTTTGGTCGTTGTAAGCCGCGTGACAACGTTGACGAATATGCCTTTTCAGCCATAGCCACTGCCGAAGCTGTAAGTTCAGACACGGCTTCAGTTTCAGTGCTTGTGAGGGGGCCTACTGTGGGTCCGAAGACAAAACCGGGGTGTGGGGTGGAAAGGCCCCTCTGCCCCTCCCCCCCCCCCCCTCCAGCACCGCCACTTCAAACCACAATGGTTTTACAGATGCCATTTGGGGACCAGAAACGTACAGCACAACATGACTATTCATCCCTTAGCGTCTTGTCAACGCAATTGGAGACGTCTGTCGAGAAGATTTGATTTTCCAAACATTCTGATCAGAAATCTCAGCGTAGGCACTTTAAATCACAGCAGCATGATGGAACTTTGATCGTAACTGAAGAAGCACGAAGCAAGAAAAAGAACTCATTTCCTAGTCATGTTTGTCTACTCTTTTGCAGAGACTGCAAGCAAAATATGCCTGCCCAATGGGCAATGGTTTCGTCATCCTGAGACCGGTGACACTTGGACAAATTACACGATGTGCAACTACCGCATAGAAGAAGATCTGGTAAAATCCTATAATAATATTATCACAGCCCGTGTAATGTCTTGTCAGTTAACTATATGAACAAAACTTGACAGCTGCAGTTTAAAGCGATAATATCAAGCTGATTGTGTGCCCGAGTCCTTTTTTTACCGAGTCAGATTCTTATAAATTAAATCAAACCGTTGTAAAAGAACGATAAAACATTATTTGCTCCAAAGGTACAATCATCCACGCCCAAAGGCACAACATACCTATTTTTAGACTAACCTATGGACATTATTTTGATCGTACCGTAATTCGTCTGGCTTTGCAATGGAAGAGAAGTATAGGCCTATTGCATTTAAAATTACAACTTCTGCAAGATATGAAATTTTAGACGGAAACGCAATATTTTGTTATAACCATTTTACTAATTGTTGAAAGGGCTCGGGATTGCAGTTGTAACTCTGATAAGGCTACCCTGTCTAGACAAAACTTTAAAAGTTTGGAAATCAGACAAATGAATGTTTAAAAGTTGTAAAATTGTTGAATTTATTTGTTTATCAGGACTCCAACGTGCACATTGTCTACTACTTTGGCTACGGACTGTCGGTCATTTCTCTCTGCATTGCCAGCTTCATATTCTTCTATTTCAGGTAATCCAACTAGTATACGTCATAATAACGTCATCTGTAATTTAAAGGGAGTATTTCTAATTCATCTGTTCCACTTTATACGGTTGTGATTTTGAGATACGAACAGGTCTTATCCTTACAATAATGTTTACCATCAAGCAAGAAGTCTTGCAAAAATTGTTGCCTCTGGAAATCGTATTGCTTTGAAAATATTTTGCCGAGGGAAACAAGTCCAGTGTATTGTCGGCAAACTTTGACGGGGCTTAAATCTTAATAGCGTTGTGTAGCGGACACAAATCGTAATGTAAATGAAGTGTCGATTCGGCGGAAATTTTTTTCTTTAAATTAAAACTATGCGCACTTAAATTATTATACGTGCTTCTGAAATGTCGAGTACAAAGAAAAAGGGGGAAATTTTGATAACATCAGAGGAACACGAGCGTGAAATGATTAGAGTCTTTGTGAACCCAGGCCCGGTTGAATTGAGCCGATCTGTCCGTGAGCCATGTTATGGCTGAACCAATCGACCAAATACACACCGTGATTAAACATCCATTTTGATTTTTCTCTCATTTGAAACGGCGTACTCACATCGAGGCTGGAAGGGAATGCTGTACGACATTCTATGGAAATGGTCAGTCGTTGCCAACATAGCGTATGGAAATCGATTGTAGAAAGGGTTTGTAATTAAGAGGCGGATGCTAGACGGCAACGGGCGTTACGTTATCAACGAGTACAATCGTTGCCCTCAAAGTTGAAGGCCGTTGACCATTTTGTCTTAGTTCAATAGGTGTAACAGGGAAGAGTGAATTGCTGGCGTTGACGAGGTTTGCACCTGCGTCCACAAGAATTACTAAAATATTACTGCTTGCATTATTAACATGAAATCAACTCATTATTAATGCTATTCATGGAGGATTTGAATAACCTATAAAAATCACACATTTATTGAATGATTAAAGTGGTTCGATGTAAAGTATTCATTACAATTTAGCAGTTTTTATGAGACATTTAATTCCCCAATTATCTCACTACTTTAAATTTTTTATCAACTTTTATAAACCATGTAACCTGTGACATCGCAGGTTTATAAAATAGCCAAAGGGCCTTGACCTTCTGCAGGTATTATTTGTACACAGCCCAATGGAAGAAAACATAAAATCTTATGTTTGTTGGTGGTTGCATTGTCTGATTTTCATCAACTTGAGATGTGATAAAAAGGGGTACATGTCAAAACTTGTTCATCTGTTATTTTGTATAACTCTTGAACTTTCGTGGAAATCATTACAAAAAAATGTAAAATTTCTCTCATGACCAGTGCATATAGTATCCTGCCTGTCAGAAAGACCCTGGAATGTACAAGTTCGCTATATTTCTTTTTAAATACAAAGGTTATGGTCTCTATAAACCACAATTTCACCGTTCAAGACACACTTGAAGACATTTTTAAACAGTAAAGAACCGTATATATTACTGAGTTATCTCCCAGGATGGGAACTTAACTCCGTTCTACAACTGAAAGATCTGTCAACAACTTCCTCCGTAAAATGTTTCAGCTTCCAGATTATCGTTCAACGTTCCCCCAAAACAAAAATCTGTGTTCTATAATGAATCAAATAATGACCAGGATTTACCATATAGAGCTGATCCTTCAGCTACTGCAACAACAAAGAATAAATATTGGGAGCCGTTCACTGAATGTCACTAGCTTACGGGCAAATATCAAATTAATGTACGCACAAAAAAAGTTAGTATGAAAAGAATTAATTCGAAAGGCAAATCTAATTATATTGTGGAAATTTCCCCCAGGTAGACTTACACAATTAAACTAAATGACACAAAGCTCCAACCGAAGGAATAAATTAAATGAATGAAGATTTTCAATTAAACGTGCGCTTTATACCGGTTCGAGTTTTCACTGCACAGTATAGTGCTGTCAATGGAAACATTTGCATATATAAGTTGATTATAACTTATACATGATTTCATGTGCACTGCATCAGTAAAGATTTCCTTTTTATGAAATTAGATACATCCGAAACCGTTGATTCTTAGGCTATTCACTTCATTTCTGATTTGTTTATTTTTTAGGAGCTTAGGGTGCCCTAGAGTGACGATCCACAAGAATCTCTTCATTTCCTTCATTCTGTGTGGTATCGTGTGGCTCCAGTGGTTTGCATTGGTGACGCAAAATCCAGCTCTCATCGCAGACAATCCTGTAAGTTTAAGTGTGATGTTTTGTAGAATCCGATGCACAAATCTACACTTACGAGTCCATTCTCTCATTACAAAGCCACAGCCACAGACTAAGCTGCTCAGTCTTGATGACTATCTTCCTATCAACAATGCCACTGAAGACATTAGCCCAAGTGATAGCCAAAGTCACACATACTTGGATATAGCCAGATGACTTCATCTTCCTATACTATTTCAACATTACTGCTGAAACCATTAGCACAGCCACTGTACCTTCCTAAACTTTAACAATACCTTCGAAGCCAAATGACCTCAAATCAGCCATAGGCAAGACCTCCCAATTCAGACACACCTTCATTTCTTATCTCCAGGCTTTCTGTAAGATACTCCTGGTGCTTGGTAACTACTTCAACACGTGCAACTACTTCTGGATGCTCAGTGAAGGGCTGTACCTCCACACTGTCATCGTGGTGGCAGTGTTCTCTGAGAACCATCGCCTTCACTTGTACTACATAATTGGATGGGGTGAGTAATATCTACACATATACAAATGCTATGCCGTATCTGTTTATGTCTTGTTTCTATACACTATTATCACTTTTGCTTAAATACCAGCAAAGGTGGCAGCCTATTACCCCCATCTTAAAAATGATCACATGCAACTATGGAAGAAGGGTTTGTGAACGCCGATCCGAGATGAAAATTTAAAGTTCTACTTGTTGATTGATTTATAAACGTTGCGATAAGGTAAATATACAAACGCAACATTAACTTCACATCCACTGTCTGCTCTTAATCGAAGTTACAACAGAGGGCGTCCTTACGAGTTAACGGGTAGACAAAACTAAAGGATGGACTGTGAGGCAATAAACTATTGTACACTGCCTCATCCTTCAAGAGAAGAAAAGGGTCTTCCCATTCCTGCCGAGGAAAGAAATGTGAATCTCTAATCAGTCTCTACATTCCTGCATTTTCTTGAGGATGAATTTAATAGTTTGTTTTATTTTTCGTTTCAGTACTTCCCATGATTCCTGTTACAATCTACACAAGCTTCATGCTGGTCTACCATCATGGAGTGTAAGTTCAATATAATATAAACACAATTTATATAGAACATCTTATTCTTACGCAGAGACTACCCCATAGCGCTGAACAAAATGTAGAATTTAAACTAAACAACAAATTGTTGCAGAAGAGCTAAACGTCCATTAATGAAAAACAGCACAAAATATGGTTCTAACTCGGTCCAATAGACACCCTTGCATGGTCTTCCACCGCCAATGTAAACAAAATTGAAACATGTACGTACCAGCTCTCAACCAATAACAGGTCGTCCGTTGACCTGAGTGAGGGCGTTGTTTGAGCTTGTGACGTCATATGCAAGGGATAGGCCATAAGCTGGTTACGGTATGAGGTAAGCTAGGGCTCACCGTAGGCATTACAACTGTTTCAATCAGACCAGTACAACTGGGCTTCCCAGTTGGACCTGGCAGTACGAGTTTCTCTGGATAACCCCCACCGCTTATATTAAGAATCCAGTCAACGAGGAAAAAACTTGAATAAACACTTGACAAACAAACTCACTTTGCTGCAAAAGTTCACATTTAACTTGAGTCATTTCTTGTATGTTGTTTTTTTCCCAACAGATGTTGGCTTGCGGAGAGTGAGTACGAATGGTGTGTCGCAAGTTTTATCATATTAGTTCTTTTTGTAAGTATGAATTGATTTGCTTTATAAGACAATTAAAATGAATATGCTTTTATTTCTCATTCACCCAAAACGCCCTAAATGAAAAGCAATGTAATTGTTTTGCATTGATGCTTTGAAATGATTGGTTATATTGTTGTGCTTTTGTCAATTTTATTATGTCAATTTTGTTATTATTATTTTTTAATATTATGTGTACTTTTAAAATAACTTATCAAAGTATACACCACAAAGGAATGGGAGCATTTTAATTGGAGTTTGGTCAACTTTAGAACTTAATAACATTCCGAAGCGCATTTTGAACATTCTAAATAAACGATTTTTTTTTACAATAATCGTTTATTTTTGAGAATTTGATTTTTTTTTCTAAACGTTTACTTGCAATTATTTTGTTACTATATTTTCACAAACAACTACTGTTTAAAATATCTGAATTTTTTGCAGATCAACCTGATCTTACTGCTCAATATCGTTCGAGTCTTGGTCACTAAATTGCGTGCAACACCTGCCTCCGGATCAAGCAACTATACGTAAGCAAACCTTTGATCAGGCCGTGTCGGTATCGAGTACTCTTTCATCTCAAACGGAGTTAAGAACAGTCCACAAATGTGCCATACCTCACCAGATTAATTGACAAATTAATATAATATTGCTGACTTTATTCAACAAAGGATTTTGGGATTCATTGCCTTTGTTTCTGTTTTACAGTAATCTTTTTTAAATGTCATGTAAACTCTGTATTTTTATTATTTAAAACAAATGTTCAGTACAGGCACTGTGTACTTCAGCTTTTGGGCTACAAGGAGTGTTTTAAACAATCCATCAATAATAAATAATAATAAAACTAAAACTACACGCTTCCTTTGGAGAAAAATAAACTCAGCTCTCAATTGGTTGATTACTCACTGAAAAACTTCAAAAGCAACTTACCCCATCTATTAACAACGTCTTAGATACACTGAGTACATCCACATCCTTGTGGGCACAGCTAATAGCAGTCGCCGAGGTGTGCTCCTCCTTAAAGTCATGGCACACGAAGCAATTTTCTGGTAATCAGTTCCAGGCAATATCTAAAGAAGGAGTAATATTCACATTTTTATTTTCAACAAATTTTCTTGAGGATATTAGGACATAATGTTAAGAAAAATGTGCTACCAAAGTGCTCCTTGTGTTTGCAGTGCGGTTTGAGCATGACAATGTTCACAATGCAACAATGCAACACATCGGTTTAGTAAATAATAGAAATACAATTAATGTAAATCCCACTGGTAGAGAGAAGTATATATTACTAGTTTAACCCGTAGTGTTTTACAAACATTGTCTGCAGAGACCAAGTACTTTTCCTCTTTTTGCAGGCGAGCTGTCCGTGCCACCCTGATCCTGCTTCCATTACTCGGCCTCCATTACATCCTCTTCCCAGTTAAACCCAAGGGTAATAAGGTGGCTGAAACCTTTTATAACTACTTCATTGCCGTCTTGCTGTCATTTCAGGTAAGAATACGTAATTTGTTATAGTTCATTCATAAATACCCCAGACAGTTTCGCTATTCCTATTGGTGGAGAACATGTCACGTGGGGTGTTTAAACGGCTGATAAAGACCAGCTGGAGCTGTTTAAGACCGGCTGGCTTCGCGTATTAGGCGCGCAAGCCCATGTACGCCAATTTAACTACGCGGAACGCAATCTATATCTTAGAGTACCAGCGTGTTTCTATTTTTACACGCGCGCACACACAACCCAACGCACCCATTAACAACTCCATTTCACCCATTGACACTTCAGGGAACCTCATTTATATGTAGAACTTTCAAAAACGCTTAAGGTTACGACGGGAAATATATCAATTAAATGTCACACACGAGAAACCAGACCTAGTGGTTGAATGTATCTTAAAATCTCGCTCCAAACGAGAAGAACTTCATTTGTTTTAAAAACATTACATTTCTATGTTTGTTTTACGAATGTATTTTTATTTAATCACTGTTCAATGAAGTTTTACATTTGTCTGATGCTGTTTCTGGTTTTGACTTTGCAGGGTTTCTTCGTCGCTTGCATTTTCTGCTTCTTCAACGGAGAGGTAATGACTAAGATCCGTAGGCGTATGAATAATTTAACTCTGACGCAAACCTCACATTCTACAGCCGGCCGCCCGCGTCAGACCAAAGTTAGTCGCTGATTGGGTAACTCCTCGTCACGTGGTCGGTGTCAGTCGTTTGACTTCACAGCCTTGTTGTTGTGTGTTACCAACTCCCCAAAGCACACTAATTTAACATTTTTTTCAAGTAACAGCACTTCAAATTTTATTTCTTTATAACTATGAATAATTTGTTTTCTTGTTAAATTCCCCGCCCCATTTTCTGCATGAAAGCCTTTTTATATTACAAAGTATGACTATATTGTGTTTAAAGTAGAAACAAGTTTTCTTTTGCATGCATTCTTGCACATTTCCACTCAAAAAGCAAGATCGTAATCTGACGATTTTATGATTTTATGATTTTATATCAGCTCTGTTCGGCAAGTTTTAAGGAAATTTTCTGAACAGCAGTAGACAGCTTTTACCTATACCATTTGCTGAGCATTGCTTTTAACCATTGGCCAATTCTTCATAAACTTAAGAAGAATCTCCTCAATGCATGTTGTAAAATTGAGCTTTAAAAAAAAATAAATACCATCATTTAGAAGCAATAGGTTCCTTGAATAGGGAATGCCAGAAGTGCAATCAGTTTTCTTTCAGTCGATCAAGACGTCTCGCATGTCGACTGTGCGCCAATTCATCCTGATTGAACAATCATTTTTCTGGAAACGTTTTCGACAACATTGGTTACAAACGACTGGCACTTTGGTATCAAACGAGGGCGCCCATACCCCAAACTGTGACTTCCACAAAAATTGCGCGTTAGAAATTAAAAGGAACAGCGATATTTTCTTTGCAAAACAAATAGTTAGTGGCCTGACGTTTCGACCCTAACAGAGTCTTTCTCGAAGGCTAAAAGCCTTGATATTTATTTTGTGATTAATTATTGTAAATCATCAATATTTTTACGTAACTGCTTTAATTGTACAACTGCCATCAAAATACTTTGAAAAATTAACAAATTCTAGCCTATTAATGCCTACTACCAGTAGAAGTAAGTAGGCCTTTCCTGGCCCAGTTTCAAATTTTCGTTCTAACGCTTTGCGTTGATTAGCATACAGCATAACACAGAGCTCACAATTATTAAGCTTGAGCTTATATTGCACGACGTTACGGACGCAGAAAATTTTAACATGTTTTCTGATGGACGCCGTCTCTATGGGCAACTTGGGTTTGGGCTTTGAGCTGCGTCAGGCGGTCTATTTTTTCTACACGACCAAGTAGTATCACCGATCAATCATGCAATAACTGCACTCGAAAAGTTCCCGGATTATCCTGGTCTCCAAGTCCAAAGAGGCTTAACCCACTTCCGGGTCAGGCTGATCCGGAAATTGGTTAAAAAAATTGAACTTTGACCCGGATTCTGAGTCATTGACCCAGAAGATGTTCGAGTTCTGTATGCCACGCGCGGTATTTGCCCGTAAAGATGTCTGACTTCACACAGTGTGACGTCAAGTATACCTGGGCACCGTATAATATTGTTTTGGATTACCGAAAGAGTGTTTTAAAAAAATCGCATTTCAGAATCTTTAGAGAATTAATATTATCAATTTATTTTTGGCTTTATCAGACACACAGTTATGTGGCACTTGTACGCACCAAGTATCCATGTCTCCTCGTTTTGTTTGCATCATCATGATCTTGCATTGCTTAAGCAATACATTGGAAACAACTATACTCGATTTACTAAGTGGAAAAAAAAGAAGAAAAAAAAGAAGATAGAATTATAGACCAGACAGAAATCTTAATGATGGTTGCCTATGAAAAAGAAGAGCAACACATTATCTAAGATACTGGAAGAGAAGAGATTTTAAGAATCATCTCTGGACAACAAGACATCTTTCATATCAACACTTTTTTGATACGGGATTTGATCTAAATGATGGAGTTTTTGTCTCTTTTCAAGGTAAAAATGCAAATTCGTCGCAAGTGGTATTCCTACCGGTGGGGCCATCGAGGCAGCGTATTCGGTGGTCGCTATGGCAACATGAACACAACTATCACTGAAACAGTATCGACTATGTCCCCTAACGACAGAAGGAGTATCGACAAAGGACAGAACAGCCCATTATTAAATAAAGCGCCCCCACCGGTTCAGACCAACATTGGCAACGGGAGGACGACGGTGTCTGGACGAGAAATTGTCCCAGACGAAGGGGGCGACACGAAAGATGTCGAGAGCCCGGTGAGGGAGAATTACAACCTCGAGGCGAACAGCTGGGATTGCAACGCAAACGCAGACCAAGACGTCTGTCCTAGCATCCTCATAGAGGACCATGATGAACAGTCGTCCAAGACAACCGAAGTCTGACGTAATACACGTAACTTTTTGCAGCCCTTTATCTCGCTGCGGTCATCCTCGTTGGACACCCTGTATACCACTGCGATCAAAGCATGGCTAACCAATACGGGACCAAAAAGTTTCCCTGGATACCTCGGTATCGTCACACGTGTTTGAACGGGAGACAGCGTGACATCGGTCTATTTATGTAAAATACAAGCAGCTGTAGAGATATAAATATACAAGATGTAGTATACAACATGTTCTTTAGATTTCTCAAAAGGTGATGACACTATAATACTCATGAGGAACAGAACATGGATGTTTAATATCCATGGGAACCCGACTGGTGATGATATGACTTTGGAAAGTTAGCTCCGCCCATCTTCACCATATAAGGCTAATGACAAGCGCATAACTTGACTGAGCCAGGAAAGGTGAAACCCTTTTGCATACACTGGTCCAGCTTGTACGATTAATAACTATAGTTGACATTCAGTTTTACTTTGAAATGCTCCAAATAGGAGGGCCGTACAGAAAAAAAGTCTTACCATATAATAGACCTTATGCATTGACGTCATCCAGCCGCCATCTTAGAGGTAAAACAGTGACGAAACAATCGAAACGCACAGATTTGTACGCGCGGCGCACAGGATTGGCCAATGAACAACCTCCTTTTGACCTCTAGGCGAGGGCGCCCTACTGAAATGACGCCATGTGCATAAGGTCTATAGTGTACACTCTTGATGAAATAATATCACTTATAACTAAAACTTTTAAAATACTTTCTCAATGATAATGTATATAAAAAAGAGTACTACATATTATTAGAGAAACTGACCGTGTTATGGTAATAGTTAAACTATAGCACCATTGTAGATGAGAAAAACAAACTTGCATGATTTTTAAACAACTTTTGCCTTATTATCAAAATTATCAATGCATGATTTGCAATTAATGTATGATAAAAAAATGAAGTAGGAAAGTACTTCATGAATATTGAATTTAAATATTTATTGTTACATACAAAGTAAAACATGGACTAAATGAGACTGCGCTAGCTAAGAACTTCAACCTTCCACTATTTAAGAGTCAAGTATTATAACACTTTATCTGTATATCGAGAAAAACCATGGCAACTGAAATAACTACTGCTCTTGGAGACAAAATATAGAGATTATGGTTTTGGTTGGAATATTTATTCAAACCCGACAAAAACTACTATTATTGTTAAAAATAATTTCATATAGCCCAAATGAGATGTAAACTAATTTTATTCTGTGATAAGTGTGCATGCTTGCATGTTGTCGTTCCAAAATTGCATGCTTTTTAAATAAACAGAAATGAAGGGTCTGTATCACTGCAAATGTGTGAGGGATGGGTGCAGAATCAAAGTGCTACTTGATACTTCGTCTTACTTAAAAACGTAGTATTCTCTGAGTGGCTGGGTTGTAAAACTCCATACTAAGGGAAACATGTTATGGTTGGATCTTTCGTTCCTTTTGAGAGTTGTAATTATTGCACTTAGCAAGAAAATCTTACAGAGTACTCACTCACCGGCACAGTGCTGCAGTTGTGGACTTTCCACGCCATGCACGCGGGTTGTGTATAATTGAATGGCCTGTCCTGCTTGTTGAATGTTGGAAAGCCGTTGTGTAGTTACTGGGCTGCATTACCACCTGTTTTCATCAAGTCTTTTGTTGAGTTTACGTTAGTCTTGTCCTTTCTGACATTTGCATGAAATCTTGTCAATGCACTGCTTTTATTCCGAAGTATGCTGCACGCAATCCTTGTGTTTAAGTTACTGTCGCAACAATCGCAGCAATGGCAGCCGACGGAGTTTCCTTGCACGGCAATGTTGAGCTTGTGTCGGTGGGTCTTCTGCGGTGTTGCCACCCCGCAATGACTGTCTACGAATGTCCCATTGATTGTGAATTTTAAAGTCGATACTAATTACTACCTCAAGATGAGCTCAATAACCTTCCATCACGGCACCATTATTAGTCCACTGTTTTCCCAAAACATAATGCAGACATGTATGATGTATTTACAACGTTATTGTACATGTACATAAGCACCATTTTGTGTCGGCAAGAAGATGCACTGCAAGAGAAATTTGCCTGTCCCTTTCCGCCAATTATCATTACCTTCACTTCCTTAAGACTGGTCTTCATTGTCCATAAAGCCCTGGATTTTTTCCCAATGATGTCAGAGTTTCGATAGAGTCTTTTAGTCGAATGAAACGCTGGTAAAATGTCTACACTTGATATGCGGGAGGAACGAGCAGACGTTTTGAAATTGTACACAATTTCACTATCGCTGGTTTTGTACGATTGTGCACACCGTGTAACGAGCATCACAAACAGGACACCAGTGATCTAAAGTTCGGGTTGACCTTTGACTCCCTGATATAGAGCTTGGTTGGTTGCTAGCGCACATAACAAGCATCACAAACAGGACACCAGTGATATAAAGTGCGGGTTGACATTTGAACCACTGATATCGCGCTTGGTTGTATGCTGGTTAATTATACAAAAACAAGAAGTGTATTTTGATTGAAGATAATCGTATATTATGTGTAAATAAAATATGTCTGCATAATCCGATCAATAGCTGCCTGTTTATAATTTGCTTAGCAAACAAAACGAAGGGAAAACAAATTGAATCTTTGCTTTTAACAAGATGTAAATACAATTGTAAATAATGTGTTATTTTGTATTTCTTATAAACTTGTGTTTCGCAGGCCTTTTCAATATCTGTCTATCTTTATTCGTTGTTTATTAATCACAATTATGCTAATAAACAGGTGCTCTGATGTACGTTTTGAGACTAATGATATTAGTAGTAAAGCACGTGATGGCTAAACAATAATGAGATCTCAAACAAAGGTTTGCACTATGTCAAGATTATTCGACTACGCAGAATTTAAGAAAGAATTTTTTACCATCACTGTATTCAAACCGAGGCTTGGAATGAAAATAGTCTGCGCACCTTTGGAAGCCAAACACTTGTACTCTTAAGTACTGTTTACAGAGCAAAGACTGGCAAGGAAATATCGAAATTGTTGATGGTATCTGTACATAAATTAACTAATGAGAAAAATACCAGGTTTTGTAGCAACTGGTTTGTGGGGACACCGTGCACTACTCCATCCCAGTAGGGTACCCCAAGTTCCCATACTTTAAGAAACTATTAGCCTCTGGTAAAAGCAGTACCCCCTTAAATCCTCTGAAGAATTCCTGAGATCATCAAAGCACACACTAAAGACACAAAGGGGGGATGCCACCATGCCCCGCATTGGGCACAATGGCATGTCCACAACATCTGTATCTTCCAGTGGTGGTTCTGAAACAACTCGACGTTTCGAATAGCATACTCTGATCATCTTCAGCAGAAAGCCAGATTGTACATGTACATAGGTGTCACCGCAAAACTGACTAGATTACTATAGAGAAAGGATGAGCATATCTCCACTTACGCACAATTTCTGATCCTACGAACCAGTCTCCGTTTCCTACCAACCTAAGCTTGGTCACATTGATGTGAACTGATGGAAAATTAAATGGCTCTACTGAAGACATGTTTAGGTTTGGTCATAGAGAGACCTACTCTCTATGGTTGGATTCAGAGCTTCAAAATAGTTGATTACGTAAATATCTGAACACAGCAAATCCCAATAGAGATTTGAATAAGCAGCACGTGTAACCTTTGATTTGAACTAACATAGAAAACTATGGTTTGTGTTTATAGATGTCTACGCTAGATTTGCAGGGTTGACTGAAAGTGAACAAATAACTGTAATACAACAACTCTTCATAGCACGACTTCCAGTACACGTATAGTTAATATCTTCTGTACTGCTATGGTGTAATACTATGAATAAAACAGCTAAATAATATTCCTTTTTGAAAACTATACTCGTTGATTTTGAATATTAAGTATTTATTTGTGTATGTTGTGTACGGATTTAATAGTTGTACTTGTTTGGAGGTGAATATAATAATTATGTACACAAGAAATTTAACCAGATGTAAGGATGTCAATTTTAAGTGTATTGTATTGTATATTATACGTGAATTTCTTTCATTGTAATGATAATTTCATTGATTTGTTTTGTATATTTATTTCTTTTGTTTTCATAGCACAGCCTGTATTTTACCTGATTTCCGTTTAACCTATTTGATAAAGTTGATTAACAGTAATCGTATTGTGGTGTTAAAACAATGTGAAAATTTAACTGTCCCCACCTCCCAATTCAGGCAAATTGACGGGATCAAGATCAGAATGTTGCAGCCGGTAATTTGGAGCCAAACACCAAATCGTAATGCCACGAATAAGGTCAATGACTGATTTCACTTAAACCTTATATCCATTAGCTAGGATAATTCATCATAAAATTAGGCAATGCTTTCACCTTAGTTGAAAAACAAATGTGATGTCACAATACAAATCACCATAACACTAGCTTTGTGAAAACAGGCCGAGGTCTACTTGTCGACCGTCTTGAATTCAGAAGGCGAAATTTGAAATTCGGATTTTACTCAAATTTTACACAAATGCGTTTGTTTGATGACTGCATCGTGGCTGACTTACCTCTAGAACTTCGGGTATTGATGAGAAAGCATTATTTTGTTTACTATGACCTAGCTTTAATTAATTTCATAACAGAACATTAATCAGAAAAGTCTTAGTGACACTTGTGTCCTTAAGCAAGACACTTAACCATGATTGCTTCGTCCTTCGGATGGGACGTATAAAAGCCGTTGGTCCCGTGTGTTGTGTAACGCACGTAAAATAACCCAGTACGCTTATCGAAAAGAGAAGGGGTCTGCCCCGGTGTTCCTGGTTTGAGTGGCTGCATATTGCGCCACAGCACCTTGTAAACCATTACATGGTGCTATAAGGAGTAGGTCTCATACTTCAAAAAACGTAGCCCCAAATACCTTGCAGGAAAATACTTAATGTTGAAGCGCCTTGAGCGTCACTGAGTGACGAATAATGAGCCCTATATAAGAAGCCACTATTAGTTTTTAGTAATGATGGAACATTCTCCCGATGAGCTAGATAGAACTGCATCGTGGTATAAGGGAATGGTCTTTAATGAAGTCGATTCAGATTAAAACTTAAGTTAATTAGCATTAAGAAAGATGATTAATTATTTATCAGTTTCAGCGAACATTGTACAGACATCTTGAAACATTATTGGAGTTATTAAACATGCTACTGTAGTCATTTTCAAAACTCCCTACACGTGCACTGAGACAGTTTATTTGCTTTGTTTAAAAACAGTAAACTGTCCGTTCCGACCTGCATATCATTACTGTGTTTACCATGTTAGGAGCGCCCTCTGTTGATGTTGGCAAAGATAACGCAAGTAGGATAGTCGACATCGGTTGTTGTAGATCATCACTCGGGGACGGTAATCTCATTTTTTCACTTCGTGGTGGAACGTTGATAGTCAGAACCCTTTAGTGGCTTTCCTTGTTGCTAAGGCTGTGTCAAAAATGGCGGCTATCGCTACAGCTATGGCTTAACCACCGCATTTTCATCCGTTGAAGTATAGGAGGTCCTTAGCCACACTGTTTAGTATGCACCAGTAGTAGCCGTAGATGTAGCTGTCAATTCGGATATGGCCTAATTAGCAATAGCAAGACAACAAAAGAAGACTTAGGAACGCTAGGTGGTGGCAGACATACCAGGTAAAGTTGTTCACCTAGTTCTTAGAATGTGCACAATACATTTTCCCTGAATAATCTGCTGCCCAGCGTCCCTAACAGTCTTCCAATGTATTAGGCAAATACCTATGGTAAGCTATCAATTCTACTGAAGATTCAAAGGTTGTGTCAGTCGAGGGCGCCCAGACCTTCACCAGTGATTGCAAGAGAGAGAAAGAGGCTGCTTTCAAGATTAAAAAAAAACACGATGGTACAATAAGTAGTACTTTGCATTGTAAAGTTAAATGCTTTTATTTATAAATAATGTTTACATAGTCAGTGTATGTACAGAGCGAAGCCATTGATCTTTAATTGATAAAATATTTAAGTGTGATATCTTTACAATCTATTATTAATACTTAAAGATACCCTCTGTTTCAAAACTTTGTTTCCACTTTTTGTTGAAAAACATTAGGCTACCATAAACGATCCATTCTCATAATCTTTCAAAATAATTTACTCTTGACGCCATTTTGAATTGTTGCGACCCAGCGCAGTTTCAATCTACTTGCCACCCAATCATTTTGTTTGGAATACAAAGCTTAACGTTCAGTAGATATCAAAGTGACAAGTGGTTGTTGAGTTCAGGTTTAAAACTGGAAATTTGGAAATTAATGTTCCGAAGGTTGCCTTCCGACCTGCAAACCCACTCTACCATCTTGGGGAACTGCGAGGGCAGTAGAGAAAATACAGGTTTCATTTCTAACCATCTGAAATAATGGCTCTATCAGCAGCTATATGGCTCGACAACTGCATCTGCCTTTAGATTAACCATGCTAAGAATAGGCCTACCAAAGTCAAAGTCACTATCAGTTAAGTTGTAGGCTTTATGCATACAGTTGGGAAATAGACTAGCAGTAAGTCTGCTGTTGACTGCGTTTCAAAAGTTTCCTGTTATCGTTCATCATTGCGTACTTTTCTTTGTCGTGTTTCCGTTTACGGGCAAGGTAAGGAACCACAGACACACAACATGAACGTATTCAAGATGGCCCAGACCTAAAACTCCAACCTCGGTTTGGTTCATTTGATTAATTTTGAAGAAACACGAGATGGTCATCACATGATAAAAGTCTACTGACATAATTTTGCGTCATCACGATTACCAATTCCAATGCTCTCACCGACACACACTTGTTTTTCTCTTTCTCTCAACTCCACACCGTTGCTCCTCTCGCCTTCCCAGCGTTTCCATTCCGTGCGCTCTAAAACTCCCTCTAACCTTCCGTACATATTCCTTCTTCTTCGCATCTGCCTCTCACAAAAAGTCTCAGAATATAAAGAAATCAAAACACTGGATATTTCACTTTCAACCTCTTAACGGAAACGTATTCCATCAAGCTCTTGTTCATAAACAACGCTTACAAATTTCGTTGGTGATTATTGTCGGAGGATTGCTTCCATTCAAACCCTTTCACATTAACCCCTCGAAGTCTGCTCAGCACTTTCACTCCACACATCTACACCGGTCATCTCATCCTCACACACTACCCTCTCCATGAATGGGAATTCGCTCTCCTCTTTTTACCATGTCTCTTTTTGTGATGATGCATTAGAAGAAACTGACTTCCTTTCCTGTTAATAACAGTCGATAAATCTGTACAGTGCAATGTGATACAATAAAATACTTATAATGTACAAGATAAACACTACAAGTCAAGCACTGAGGTTGAATATACAAAAGAAATTATCGTATGCTTGATAAAATAATAACAACATCAATAAACGGATGCTTTTAAGCATTTTATCTACAACTGTGCAATAATTATTTAAAAGAATGAAAGCGCCAAGAAAAAATATTTGCCACAATCAGAACTTCAACAATACAAACAGCAATAAAAGAAAGATATTGTACTAATTTTTAAAAAGTATCTTTTACATATTACCAACAGCTGCTCGGAAATGTAGACTGGTCCCTTTAAGCTATTAAATTTAATTTGCGCCCCATTCCCGGGAAATGTAATTTGGGTACATCCTTCTCATGCGACGTTAGGGGGAAAGACCGCCAACCATTGCCACTTGACATACACTACGACATTTGCTGCAAGATTTGTTCCAACTTCCAAATCCTCTCACCTATGTAGAGACTAGTTTCGAGTTTCACTAGGGCAAAATGAAAGATCGTTAATTGTCTCTCTATAAAAAGGTCTGAATCTTGTTATGGCAAGTATGAAGGTGTTGGGTTAATGAAATACCTGTCAAAGGATGTCCAGAACAAAGATTGATGAGTCAGGTTATCATTGATGACTTGCTTCCCGTGTGCTAGGGGCTCGAATCCCCACTGAGCCGGAACCTTACAGCATGACCCGGCCGGCTACAGTCGATATACAACACGCTCTTTTTAGACCACGAGGGTTTCCGTAACTTGCAGCTATTTGCACTAATTCATATATGAACATACGTAAAAGACCAACCCCTTAAGGAGAACAAAAGGTCTTCGAGAAGATGGTCACATCCAACCAATTTGATTAAAAGATGTCAATGGATTCCAACACGCTCAATGGAATGTTTTTAGTGGGGGGGGGGGGTAGTGGCTATGAAGCACGCCCTCAGCGTTCAACATTCTCCGTGAAGGGTTTCATCTCCTGGGATAGTTGATCGATTGATGTTGACCCTTGAACGTTCTTGCGGAAGGTTACGGCCAGAACTACTTCCGATGAGGTTGCCATCACGCAAGAGCCGTTAGTGTGCGTCCGCCGGCGGCTTGAAGTTCCGAATTTGTATCGACTCTTGGCGATTCGTCGCCTAATAGCCATCCGAACCTTAACAAATGTTAATTTGAGAAAAATATTAATATCATTTTCTAGTAAAGTATCAGGTATATTCTCAAAATGTTTAAGAGGAAGTTGACACAGTTACTCAAAGATGTTTTCATGTCAGTTTGGAAATCTTCGAAAGCCGGCTTCGAAAGAATCAACTAAGAGTTCACACACATGTTGACAGGTTTCAGAGAAAATCATATCTTTTGCCAAGTCTCAAGTTAATTGAGTTCGGTCAAAGTCTCAAAATGATAGGGCTGCAGGTTAAATTCAGTCGGGGTGACTGATTCGAATCATCAGATCTGCATACTGGTTATTAAAAACAAGATTAATTCACAAATTATTTTACGGAATCAGGCAAGCTTACTAAATCCATAAACTTGGGCTCCAAATTATCAAAATAAAGAAGAGCCATCTAAACTCAGAAGCTGAAATTCAACGATGGGCCACATTTTCCTTTATTATATTTTTGGTCAAAACATCGGCATGCGACCCAGGAGGGCGGGGCAACTGCCCTCCCAAACTCGAGCAAAACAGTGGGGAAAATTCGGGTACAGCAAGAAGACAAAAAATGGGGGAAAAAAGCAAACAACACTTTTTATCCGGTATTAGAAATTGGTACTTATGTGTTATCTGTGTTCACTTTTGGGCAAATCAACCCGTTTGCCCCCTTAACCAAAGAGTCCCCATACCACAGCGAGTCGAAAAGAAAATCTTCAGAAAATGAACTCACCTCTGCGTTCATGAAACAGTAAATAACCGCCACGAAAACCCCCTGCGAAAACAAATCAAAACTTAATTAGGGCATCATCAAAAACTAAAAATGCTAAATTTCCTTTGAATTGCTAAGAAGATGGTTACCGCACAGAAGTTCTTTTATTTCATTTACTGAAACAGACTCCAGCATTTCCTGGGAGTGAGATGTAATTTATTTTGTTCGTCTGTCGACGGCTCATAGCCACCCACACACGTCTGGGGACACTATGTCTTCCCCTATAATTTTCATCTTGTCCAAACTGAAAGTTAATTTTCTGAGGACATGAAAGCCTCGGCAGCCTCAGCAACCTCGGCGTGTTTCAGAGATTACTGATCCACCAATTTCTTTTCAACTTATATTTTCAGATGAGGGATTCTGCACCAAGGGGGTGAAAAAGTGGGCATCAGTAGAGACTACCCATTGTCAACATTGTGTTCACGATTGTGTAAAGAATCCTATTGGGTGATAGGATTGATGGATTTATATCTTAAGTCTGTGGAGAGGTTGAATGGGGTCAAATCTGGGAACGAAGCGAGAAGTTTATATTAAAAAGTACTAAACCAGAGCAAGTGGGAATTTTAATAGTGCGACTGCTTTACTTTAAACAGATAATTCAGAACTTTGGAGTAGCTGGATGCAGATTGCACATTCTTAAATACAATGAGTCTGTGAAACAAACACATATTAATCAATTAAAATTTAAAACAATATCTTTAATAGAAAAATGAAGAGTGTATCTTGAACTTTGCCCTTCAGGAGAAGAAGTACATCAATGACTTTAATATGTTGTAAAGTTACTGTTCTACATGCAACAATGAGCGAGTCGTATTGTTTTGGATTCAGTGGAAATTATTACGAAAGTGAATACCTGTCCTGATTGCAGCACGGCGTTTGTTGCGTGGTACAGCTGTTGTGAAACACCGCCCTCACTCGGTATATCCCAGATGTAAATGAGATACGTCATCCCAAGTAGTGGGAAAAGTACAGCCACTGCTTTGACGGACTTCCTGTTTCATTATCAACAAGGAACGATAGAAATCTAAACATCAAAATGCAATACTGTGCTAGTGAGATTCAGTTTCGCCATTCCATACAAAACTTGACTCAATTTGGAGTAAATTGAATCCTCACACAGCCGTAAGTGTGGAGGGTGGATAGCATACTGGATGCAGCAGCAAACAGAGCCTCCCTTTGAAACCCAAGTCGTGTTTATAGCTGAACGAGGATGCAGTCAATGACATTTCTATTGCCTCTAATCTATGGATGTGAAAATATTGCCAGGGTAACCCAAAACTGACATGTAAGCATCGCTAGGTTGAGAATGAAAACATTAGTCTGATTCAACTGAGCAGGGATGGCTGTCTACTTCATGTTCGTGTAATATCATGAAAATCAGGGAGTTTGGCTGCGAGGCGCCAGGCCTGACCCAGGGGTAGATTCAACACAATGCTGCCCCTACAAAGCACACACAACATCACTTACAAGCTAACAGTCAGGTGAAATTAGGGGAGTAGAAGAGAATGGTCAAAAAGGGATAAATTTGTAAGGGGCAAGAAAGGTGGCAAGCAATATGAGGCAATCGATTGTAGAGGTCAGGTTACCTCATCTGGGCTGTCTCTACTGTGTTGCTAGCTCGGAGCTTGGTGACTAGAATTCTCACGATATTGATTAAGAAGAACGAGTTCACCTGTGTGATGATTAAAGAAAAGGTGGAAGCAGAGAAACATTAAGGAGGCCTGCTGGAATACGGAGACGGTTGATAAAATTGACTTGGATGTAATTAGCTCAAGGATATCACTCTGGGTCCATGATCACTTCAGAAGGAATTCACAACTTGTGGTTTGCGAAGCCTGAGTCCAATCTACATAAAGATGATACCTCGCTGGGGACCGATACCCACCGCGTATATAGGGCCAGGCACCAGTCTGTCTCGAAACACTGGCAACTCCTCATTGGCTTTCACATGCACACAAAATGGACAAATTCAAGTTTCAATTACCTGGTAATTGTTTCAACTCATGGTTGGGGGTGACCGTGACATTTACAAGGCAAGGATTAATAGCCAGCGAGGTTATATACAAACTGCATTTGGATTGACTAACGGCTGGACTACGCCAGTGTGTGAATGGTACGCGATGACGTCGCGTCAATTGACAGTGTTTTTGACTATGAGGGCGCTTTGAATGGCGAGTTTCCTTGCAACACGATTACAACTTGATATTACGTTGACTGCCCGTATGCTGTTCTGTTGTATCAAAGGCAAAATATGAATAACAACAATGAAAAAGAAGGAAAAACAGAATTTTGTTTTACTTGTTTGAATCGCGTAAATTTGGTACACACATGCCCTCATGGAGGCAAAATTACAGCGATGAACGAATGAGATTAACCATCTATTTGGCACACAATACTACCTTTAATAATATTGGGGGTACAAGACCAACTTCCCCTCTATGGCCAATACAAACATGTATAGGCTCTGATGGGAACAGTGAGATTATAGCGCTGCTTAAGCACAAAAAGTATGTAAGCACAGCAACATTATGCTTACCAGATTAAGGTTTCCTGTCAATATGCTATGTACCATACACCATTTTTGACTGGTATTCTAAACATTTTTGCTTAGCAGCAAACTGTTAAGAATTATTTTCTGTTTAGTCAGTTTTATGACACTGGTCCCAGGTTCAGAAGTGAAGTGGTTCATTGCACTTTCCCCACTTAGACCTGGTTCCCATCCTACCTCACTCCAGCACCTCCAGAATTCCAATCAGGAACCTCTCATGGCTCTGCTTACCGCGGCGATGATTCTGCGCTTACGATCACCATTCTCCGTTACTGTGCAAGCGCCGAATTTCTGCACTAGCTGTGTAAGCAAAGAATGCCTAGTAACGCTTATCCGTGAAATACGCTTGACATAAGCGCGGAATTCCCTGCTTCCGTAAGCGCCGATGATCTGCTTACGGTAAGCAGAGCCATGAAATTGGGCCCAGTACTCCTCACTACAGTTCAGTCTGCACCGAGACCGGTGGGGTTCAAGTAACCACTGGATCTCTTGGTCTTTACAAGCCAATTATAAAGCCGCAGGCATGATTGAAAAAGTGTAAATTACTGACCAGAATGGCTGCGAACATTGGGACTCGGATCAGCCAGATGTAAGGAAGCTGATGGTACCCCACCCAGCACGGCTCCTCCTCGTTGAATTGGACCATCAGTATTGCCCACACAATAGTGAATAACAAAGGGGAACCTATATCAAAAAAATGTATTAATTATGTTAATTTTATTCTTCTACTGCAAATTAATTTTCAATTATAATAAAGTACAGAGGCCCATTTCGAAAACACGGCTGCCTTGGGATTCGTCAGTAATTTAGAAAGCATCAACAAAGGCGTGGTCTCGAAAACAACCACTGCCTCGAATGCGAAAGGATTCGTGTAAAAAAAATTTTGAAGAAAAAAAAAACGATTCGCAGGCAACGTCTAGCTCTTCTTATTTAACAATAATCCGTGACGTCAAATTTCTCTCGAAAGTACACGTGTTTGCCAAGTCGACCAAAGAAATCCGGTTCACAGCTGAGCCAATAGTGCAATCCCAGTTATGCTTGTTTACTTTCCACTTCGGGAATTGATTATCCAAATTAAAACATGTTTATGACTAATGAGTGAATATGTTTGTCTCAGACTGCATTGCTTGGGGGAGAGTTACATTATTGCCCCTCGTGCGTCAACCGTTTGTTTATGGCAGCTGCCTTTAACTCAATTCCACGTGCATTTCAAACAACATTTTCAATATTTTGAAATGAATCTATGATTATTGATCTCGATATTGAACAATCTATGAGCTATTTGGGCCAGACGAGTCTTTGCATTTGGTCGTCACGTAGTACAAGAGTGCAGACCACATACTCCTAGGTCTAAAGGCTCTGTCAGCCTCCCACCTCCCCTCCCCAGCCTTGAGCCAAGGGCCGTCGTTTAAGCAATGCTGGTACACTTGAAAACAATGGTGTACACCAGCGAAATGTTTTTTACAACTCAAGAAAAATGTAGTATTTCTGAAAATGAACTTAATGTTTCATAATTAGTGATACGGGTGTTCACAACTTTTTGAAAAAACGGTTGAAAAACGGTTGCGTGTTATTCGTTGTTTTTGATGTTGTTGTTTTTTGTTAGCGTGCACGACAAACAAAAGAACTTAAGTTGGATTTGAACATAAATCAACCCTAACCCATTTCTGTGTCAGTACGAACCGGTATGTGTACCAAAATGACCCAGAAATGGGTCAGATTGACGTAGAATCCGCGTTAAAATCCCTTTTTGTTACCACTTTCACCCTGGCACCCGGTATCCGAGTTAAGAATTGTAGAATGCAGCATACATGAATGTTTTTTTCTATTGATATGTTTATCAGTATTAATGGTACCAGTACATCTGAAAAACTAAACTAATGTTTTAAATTAAAATCACCAAATGATATTTCAGCTTATCGGCCATACTAAGGTAATTCCTTTAAACCAAGTGCTCTTCAACAGTCACCGCTGACTGCCCGTGAAAAGTGCATTCTCCTCAGGGGGAGTAGGCTGTATGTACACAGGCCTAGTCTTCTGAGCAGTCAATAATACAGACTCCTTTTCGACAAAATTCATTTACTCATTAACTTCGTGACGAGATCCAGAAGATCTGGATGACGTGTTGATAGTAAGGCGAAGTACTCCAGGTGTAATCAGGCAAATCAAGACGCACGTCACTGTGTTAACAATGATCACGATCCAGATCTCCAGCCGGATCAATAATCCATAATTGTACAGATTTTAAAAGAATTATAGAATTTGAATTGCTCAAAAGAGTATTGATTTGTCGGTTTTTGAAGTGTGTTTTACACAAACTGTTTACATTCCCGTAAAGGAGTTTGGATGGTTACAGAAATTTCTTTTTAATCAGGTGATATACACAGGCTCCTGGATTGTTTGGTTTTAAAAGTTTTGGTTCATACTCGTTTCCGAACATATAGAAGTTGTTGATAGTTTCTGATTGTCGATGTTAGCTCTATGTGGAAGCGTTTACAAGAACAGCTCTCTGACGTCACATTGTATGTTTTTAGTAAATGATGCCAGACAGCAAGAAATGCAATAAAAAGTTTTGTCTGCCTAAAAAAGGTACCCTCTTCAAATAAAGTAGTTTGGAGTACATTTACAATTTTATTCACAACATGTGTAATTGAGACTGTACCCCAGATGGAAGTGTTTTAAGTTTCGCTGTAGCACAGAAGCGCAGGGGTTAAACAAGGGTTGGGAACAGCGGAAGGTCCTTTTGTCTACGCTGCCTGCCGAACACTCACCCCATCCAAGTAAGAGGTACAGCTTGAAGTTGGACTCGTTGCTAAACACAGCCACTGCTATTCGACTTGTCAGGAACAAACCTTCCACGAACATCCAGAAGATGTTAGCCATGGTGAAGTATTCGACTAACACCTTTAGGAGACGGCAAAAGGCAACCTGTGTCGAACAGCGGGAGAAGATACCATTATAAACAATTGTTCAATCATGACGATCAGATCGTCTATAGTCATTTCTTCACCTTATTCTCCACACACGCTAAAAAGTCCCACGTCGGAATTGACCCGGATTTTGGGTTCCCGAAAGCCTGACCCGGAAATGGGTCGGCCTGACCCAGAATGTGGTTAAAATGGAGTTTAACTGTGAATCTGCGTCATTCTGACACAGATTCCGGGTCATACTGACCAAGAAATTGATCAGGCCCCACGTGACCAGTGTCTGGGTAAAATTGACCCGGAAGTTATCAGAGTTTCGGGTATTTTAATTCTACAGGTTGTGGTTCTAGTCATGTTTTATGATCCTTTGGTTTCACAAACAGATTTAAAATACAAATCTACAAACTTTTCTTTGTTCAACCCCAAATAATAAAAAAAAATATAAAAATAAACATTTAAACATTTAAACCGAAAAACTCTATGCAAAGCCTTAAGTATACTTCTTTAATATCCAGAAACGACTTCGAACCTGACAACAACAGAAACTGTCAGAAAAGCCAAATTTATCTAACCAATGTCAACAAGCCAAGTTTTAATCTCACTACTTTGTCTTGTGAACCACACTGACAATTAGTTTTACCAGCATATGTACCATGGGGAAAACCATTACCCATGACACCTGTTCGTCATTAAAAAGTACATTTCAAATTAAATCGTGCCACAGGAAAAGGTTGAGTGCCCAAAATAACAACTTATATGGACGGACGAACGCCTGGATCGATCGCCCCATCCCTACATACAAGGGCGGTGTGATTATAAACTCTTACGGCTGTGTACTGGCTCGGATAACGTCTGCAGCCAGAATTACAAGTTGGTTCACAGCTTTAGTAACTCGAGGAACCCGTATGGTTTGAATTTCAACTGAGCATGAAGTATTAATAATGGTGATATTTATCCCACTTTAGAAAACAGTTTGATTTGAAACTCGGGAAGTTTGAAAGAAAAGGTGACATGAGGTTCTGTTTAAAGAGTTGGAATCGTTCTATAAATTCACAATACAACTTTAATTTGACAATGCCTTTTCTTTCAACGTTAAATAGAGAATGCATTTTTGATAACGAGATCTAGCTTGAATTTGTGTGCGTAAAGATCCAGACTCCGACCCGGAAATGTCACCTTCCCATTGATGTAGGCATTCTCATTAGACATCTTTGCTTGCTTCTTGAGAGGCACCAAGTCCAAGACTAGGGGAACAGAGACACTGCCCCCCGCGGACCTTTAAAACTCTATGCAAATCTTCATTGAGTTTTGTAACAATTTGAGCGGCGCAATTCGAAACCACTTTTTTTGTTAAAACTAGGCTGGGTTTCAATATTAGTTTACTTTCTACAGACTTATTAGGAAAAAGGGCAACAGATGAATTTGATTTAAACACTTGAGTCTGAATTGAATATGTAACTTAAAACTTTAATATATAAATCAACGTTATCTATTTCAGTATTTTGTATCACTTCCAACTATCTTATTTACACATTGTCTATGTTGATGTCAACTTATATTGTTCGTTGGCGTTTTATTTCAAATCAAGATTCATACTAAAATTACGAGTTAAATACGAGAAGACCAAATTCTTGATGAACAGGAATTGCTTCAAAGAATACACCTCTGTCCAACACATTGGGTGTCACCTTGTTCTGTGTATTCATTTTGGTTTCCACAACCTCAAGACTTGAGAGAGTTTGGGTATCGAAACAAAACACTTATATTCAGTTATCGTCTACTCAAACTATGGGCAACTTACGCATGCGCAAGTTTATTAATGGTATAGGCCGTATCGGAAATGGCGGCAACGGTTACGACAACGACTGTTTCTAAAGGGTGTTAGTTTAAGAACGTGCTGTACTTTAACTCATGATGACGCGTAAATCTTGCCGTAGCTGTAGTTGACAATTCGGACACAGCCTAAGGTCGGTTACTTTTTGGTAACTGTATACAAACCAAGAGACCGAACTTTGGACCAATCACCGATTAATTGTTAACTAGGCAAGAAACTTTCAGATACCATAGAACTGTGAGTCATTTTATCCACTTGTTGCTAACTTTGGTAAATTTCCAAACAATACCGCGGCTATTTATTCCCAAATGATATTAATATTCTACTGGTCTTTGCAGCTGTACTTTTTTAAAATCTCCGTTGCTATTTGTAACTGACATCGATTCCGTTATACAAAAGGAAATGTCCACAGCGTGTATATCAGACGAAGTTAATACAAACAGAAAACGGGTAGGTGATCAATTTTGAAGGGACATAAACCAGCTAAAAAGTTCAACATAAGAGAGAGAGATAGAGAGCAAGAAAGCGAGAGAGGAGGAGAGCTAGGCGTGTATACAAAATAGCTTAGTTGTTAAGCTTCGTGGAGGAAAGAAGAATCCGGAACGCAACGACCACGGCTTGCTAGCTTAATGACAATCTCTGACATGCACCGCAAAGGGGATTGCACACTAATCACTTGCATTTGGACAAAATACGCAAGACTCGCCGTCCACGAAATCTCTATTAATAAACGGTTGCTATGGCAACTTCAACCTGTCATGTACCATTTTTCACATGGGCCGCCGGTAATATTTGCCAGGCACTTTGGTTTCATGGGACGCAAAGCCGATGTCTCAATACAGTGTTTACAATCAAAATACGTCTGCTGTAGGAAAATTTCATTTTGGTACTTCTGATGTTTTTGTTTTGCTTCTGCATTCGTCATCGTGTAAAAAAAGTTAAGAAAGTTCCCCATCTAATTCATATCACGAACTTGTTGCGTGTGTTTTCGAATGTCATCGAGTACCGTACCTCAGACTGTAAATATTATTAATAGAAACTTGCATGACCCTCTGGGTTTGATGGCTTTAGACCGAAACATGTTTCTCCATACCGCGTTAAATTGTGTAAATAGACAAACTCATGTCAATATCCAAGCGGGATATTTATTCATTTCTAGTCATGTTGATCCTTGAGTTCGTCCTATTAGACCTCTTGCCCTTCGGTGAAAATAGACACAACCTTCCAGGGTACTTTACGCTTCCGTTGTATACTTGAAAACATCGGGTTTTTTTCTTTTTGGTCACACTATCTTGTTAAATGACAGCAGTTAAAATTTGAATACTATCCCAGCAGAGGCTTCAGGACGCTTACAAGCTAAAATCTACGTTTCTTATTTGAAGGGCACCTTTTACGGTCGTGCACGTAGCCGAAATGTCAACTTACCGAATGACTGCTAGTTTGTTCTTCTTCGAGTTCCATAATAGGTACAATAGTGCCTTCCAGTTGAATGTCGGTGTCTATCAAGTCGGAGTAGGATGTCCCAATGAACGGTTGCAAGATAACGATCATACAGATGTACTTCAGTATGAATGAAACGGCTAGGTTTTTATGGATTGAGATTCGTGTGCATTGAAGGGACCTGTTAAAACAAATTAACAACAAATTACCATTAAACGATTAATGATTAAAGTAGGCAATCAAAAATGTATTTTAATCAATTATCGAGAAGAGTACAAAGTAAGCTAGGAGAACTTACTAGGAAGAGAAAAAACGTGTTTATAAATTTTGGTATCTTGTGCGTGTCATGAATGCAACGTGCTGAATATGTTTTTGAAGGATATCACTCAACATAAACTTTTATTTGAAGAATGATAAAACACGTGTTCCAAAGTGGCAGACATCTCGTGAAATTCTTCCACTCGAAGGGATCACTACCCAGAGAATCGTTTAAAGTTTCAAATTGAAAAAGTCATTAAGGCATAATTTGTTGCTGATGCTTAACAAACAAACGGACGCACTCATTAAGAGATGTTATTAAAACTGACCCGTTTTAAACCAAATGATTCGGACGAGTGTATACTATACAATCAATGTCAACTGTATCCTTCCTTATTTTGAAGGTACCACTTTTTGGTTAGGATAAAAACATCATTGTTTAATTTTAGCCTGAAAATGCTAATTTTGATCATCATACTAGAACCATTTTGGGGGTGAAAATTTTCCCTCTGAAATTAAGTCATAATTATTCGACAAAACTGTATCTGAAACCTATATTTAAAAAAACCCAGCTAATTTGATTGTTACAACCAAAATTAAGGAAAATGCGTTTACATGATGGAAATTTGCATGTAATTTTGCATAGTTGTTCAATACTTTTTCCCCTTACTCACAACGGCTTCATGTATGTGGATTCATGCTATTTCATGTTGATCACACAATGAACACTGTCTGCGATTATATTGTCAGCTCTTCCAATCCTGTACAATTCCTTTAAATATGTTTCTCATTTGGTGTAATACTCATCAGTGTGCATACAGAGAATGATAGGTTACCGCTCAGCAACATCCATAAGGAGAAGGATAAGACGTACGACACATCTTTTCTTGAATACGGACACGCTAGAGCTACTCCTCAACGACAACCAGACTGCGGTTTCATCTTATGAAATGGCGAGCTAGAGTCTCAAGTCTGATTGATCTTAATAGTCTTAAAGAGGAGTCTGCTTGTGTGTCAAGAACATCCATTTCCTCTTTATGGAACTCCTTTAGGCTTTTTTGTGTTTCATTTTGTCTACAATATCATGTTATAATGAATAAATGACAGAAATGCATGTACTGAGTGTCTAGACTATTGATACAGTACCCAAAATAGAATTAACGATTTAAAGTAGGAAATGAGGCTGCGTCCGACCCAACGACTTTGGCTATCCATTTTTGGCTAGATCATAATGTCAACTGCTAATATTTTACACGTTCTAATATTCAGCCACAACCCTAATCGCTGAAATGGTAACTAGCTGGAAAACCCAGGCCTCGATAGGTCAAGTCCGAAACGAGTGTGTGTGGCTCCACAAGTGACAATGATGAAGTGTCGAAAGATGCTGTGGTCAGGACGTGACCATCGCCTAGCTTGCTCTATGGTTTCAAATGGCTTCCCTTTCGACGAGTTGAAAGTGGTAAATATATAGTCTGGTACCATATACAGTTATCAACCATCACTTTTAGTTTAACTAGAAAAAAATTCTCTCAGTTCTTGACAAACGATGAATCATGTTTAAAGATTTTGACCATTTTGTCGTTAAGGGGGGTCATGAATAATACAGTAAACCTCAGACAAGAAACTGAGTTTCCAAACTTGATTACCTAAATTGGCAACTTTATACGCCATGCTTGTTCAACTGAAATGAATGCTCCCTCCCAAATGTGGTAATTTAAGCCGTCTATCGGCAGACTGTTTGCCATGGTTTCAACAATGGTGGTTGAACAATCCCATAACCACACACGGGATATTTTATCAGGTGGTCGGATCGAAGACAACACTTTCTCGTAATCAAATTTAAAGCAATTAAGGAAACAAGTCAGGTCACTCCAATCTGGTCCTGTGTGTCTGTCTAAGGATGAGCAAATTTGTAAGACAAATTAAATCACGGAAGACAATACACGTCTGCATGATATAGGTTCTTAATCTGGGTCGCACATAACAGTAAAACGCAAACTAGGCAGGCGATATCACGAATCTAAGGTTGGATAGCAGAAATACAAGACACATATGACAATTTTTTTTGAAAGGTATTTAAGGTGGGGAGATGAAACTCTTACATCGCAGTACGTTACTAAGATCTTAAGGAAAGCTGAATACAATTTGATCGCATATTGTGTTGAAGAGGTTCGCGTTGCCGAGGTTGTTTTTCCTCATTGACCCAACTCCCCCGTAGGAATATTTAACGATATCGACATAGCATGCTGCGTTGAACATCAAACGGCCCGCTACATCCGTAGGAAGTAAAAACAAATGTGATAACAGAGAGGCCAGGAAAAAGTCAACAGGGCACTGTGGGCTAATCGTGCGTTAGATAACTAATAGGAAACATATCTTTCCGGGGAAAGTGTAGAAAATCGTGCCGCTGTAGAATTGTAACAGTTTAAGCAGATGGATCGATTTGAATTTTAGATGAGACACGTGCTTTGAGATTTCAGACACTGCGTATCCAATATTAACCGCCCATTGTATGTTTACCCAAATGGACCCTGACTGATGGTGATGTAAATGACTGCACTTTTCGACGTCAGTCCAGGTTTTAATACTGATAACTATTTCAAAGGCCCTCAATGTTGTATTCTTTCATTGATGACTTTTTAAACATAGTTGACTTTGTTTCTACATGTATTATTTAAATTCAAAACATGACCTACATAAAACCAATACACATACATAGATACATTTTTATCATTAATAGTACAACCATCTTGCGGTTAATAATTTAAGCTTTCGTGGGTTGACCGATTCCAAAACAGGATCACCTTGCGAAATGCGAATATATTAGAACACAACTATAGCCTGCACTAAAACAAAAACTTAATAATCAAACGTGCAGATCTGTGGCTGATTTACCGCACCGGTGCGGTCTTTGAGAGATGCCGTGTAATATCGAAAAACGACGGTACCTGGATATGACGTGGTCCCGCTAATGAAATTGCGCCTTCGTGTTGTCTTTACTTGGTATGGAAGGATGACTTGCCCCTATAGTTTCCAGCCCAATTGTTTCGCAGCTTGATCCAAACCGAATTTTCATTATTAAAAATCAATCAACGGATTAAGTGAGGGGAAAAATTTGAACTTAGTGACGGTAGAAGCAGACCAATGTACTACCACATGAAAACAACTACCTCTGCACAGAAATTGTGTTACTTCGAGCACAATAAATGGTTAATGAAACTTACAAAATAATAAACTTTTTTACTTAACATATACTTGCATGTTTTCTACTGTTGTTTTTGCTTGTTTGCTGTTGTATTTGTTTCGTTGTTTTATTCTAATGCATGATCAAGGGTCCCCATTTAGTGGTCATGCGTACTTGTTTGGGGTTTCCCTTTGCACTATTTTGATGCTTGTGCAATAAAGGTAATAAACTAAACTAAACATTTGCAACAATATTAATCAATCAGATCTCACGGTGACAGTATAAACCATGTAACCTGTGACATCACATGTTTACAAAAAGAGCCACAGAGCCTGGACTTCCTGCAGGCACAATTTGTACACAACTCAATGGAAGAAAACATTAAATCTCACATTTTCTAGAGATTGCACTGTCTAATTTCTAGCATTTTGATGTGAAGAAAGGGTGCACATCTCAAAACTAGTTCAGCTGTTATTTTTTATAACTCTTAAACTTATGTGAAAATTATGCAAAGATGTTTTTCCCCCAGAAGACAAGTTTAGTATCTTACCGGCCAGAAAGGTCCCGGAATGTACAAGGTCACTCTTTTTGCAAACAAAGTTTACATGGTCTATACATTTTGTTGATCTGATATAATGAATATAAAGCACCAATCTTAAGTCCAACCAATACCAATGGCATACAATATTGTGTGGTGAATACGAAATAAGGTAACTGTTCAAAAACAGAAGGTGTCCAAACTAGCGGCTCGGGTTGTAGCTCGATTGCCAAATTAATATTGCATGAACCCTCAGCAACAGCCGTAACCGTAGCCGGCCGCCAATAGACTCCCTGCATATGACGTCACACTCTCAAAAAGCGCCCTCACAGAGGCCAAAAGGAGGCAGATCATTGGACGATAGCTGTTCTTTTGTGCGTAAAAACGTGCGCATAACCTCAGCGTACCTGGAGCGTTTCGCGTTATGCAAGGGGTCTGTTCAGACACGACATGTGACTTACTTGAAATAGCAGAAGATGAAGAGGGTGATTGTTAGAAAGATGAGTGAGAGAACACATCCAAACAACCAGACATACTGCATGGTCTGGTGACTCAAAGGAGGAGTTTCAAATACCTGAACAAGAAAAAACAGAGAGATGACTAAGTTACAAACGTGTACTTTATAATCAAAAGGGACACTATGCTGCAAAAAATCCAATCCAGTGTGTTTTAATTTCAGTATTTGAAAAAACCCTGATGTCTTCACAGCAAGTGCACGGCCCAATAGAGCTGCTTAGGCACAAAAGGAAGCCAAGCATAACATAATTATGCTTATCAGAATAAGGTTACCAGCCAAAATACCATGTCACATGCACCATTTCTCACGGATATCCTGCTACTTTTTGCTAAGCACAAAATTTGTAAGCAAAATATTATTGTCTGCATAAGCAGCTCTATGAAATTCTGCCCTGGTGAAAACCTTTTTAAGTTTGCTCCAAAATGAACCAAGTCCATCAATCAATTAAGCTATACATTTATACAGCGCCAAAATCAACGGTTTTCTCCCAGGTGCTGAGGCACACAATAAATGGATGGTAAGCCTGATGGAACAGGTGAGCTTTGAAGAGTTTCTTGAAAACGTTGAACGAACTGGCATCTTTGATAATGAAAGAGCAATCTCTTAAATAGGTGGGGTATCACCCAGAGGTTATTGAGATAACGGCGAACATTTAAAGATGCCAATCATGAGAAAATGGTACCTAAACAAAAGAAATGTAGCAATTCTTCTTAAAGTGCCAATGGGAATTAAATCATGTGGGAGAAGTACTGCTCAGCGGGGCTTATCTTAATCTCCAGGCAAAGCTTTGTGACCTAAAAAGTGAAAACAAATTGCACGAGTACAGAAACACGATTCAAAACGATTTACAAAAACCGCCAAGTTGTTGCTGCTGTCATGAATGTCAGCTTGCAGCTACGTTGATACTTTTGGGAGATATCACCCAAAAAGGTTTTGAAAGTTATCACCGTTAGTGCACGTGTTTTTATCGACGCTAAAGCGTCATGTTGTGCCACATGACAGAAATAATAAGTCTCAACACTTCGTAAATTCGCAATCTGGAACTCTTTATTAACGGTTTGCTGCATCTTCAGCTTCTGGGTTATATTTAATTATCGAGAAATAGCATAAATTCAATTAGATTCAAACAAATTAAGGGACCGGCAAAATGTTAATTAGGCAAATTGAATTGCCAGCCGCTGGATGGAGTGGAGGCATGTCGACCCGCAGGTCGCGAGTTCCGGTTGAGAACTTTTTCAATCAATTCATCGCTCCCGTTAAGATTTACAGAAAATGTTTCATCGATTGAACCGTTTCAAAGAAGAGGGTGATTCTTTTAACTCCAAGATGTTTAAACGCGTTTCAGGTGAAGTTTCAGGTGTTATACCCTTCCTGCGATTCTTCCATTCTTGCCGCCTTTATGCATTTTTTAAAAGAACATTATCAACCGACCCAAAGCCTCTTCAACTCACATCTTTTATTACAAAAGCATGTACTTTAAACTTTAGGAATTTTAAGACGAACTGTCGGATTCAATGGACTTAACTGTCCGGGGTTGTGTATTGGTGTAAGCAAACAATAGCTGTCTCTATTATTACTCCAGAAACTATTAGCAAAAACTGAACAAGATGACAGCCAAGCAAAACTTATGTCTAAATAATTCTAGGAAACATCATAGAATGAAAACTAAAAACACTAAAAAGTCAACTTACTGGGGGCGTGTACTTGTTCAAGCACTCATTGTAGTTAGTCCAACTCGCCCAGCTACCAGTCTCTTCACACGCTCTGTGCGCTTTGACGTCTATCAGATTCAAACATACACGAGTGTTAAAACTAAATTAAGATGAGACAACATGGAACCTCAAGAAGCATCCCTAAAGTGGTGAAGCCCCCCAGGACTCCAGCAATATTATCAAGCTAAAGCACGTGACCAGCCTTGTCAAAAGACCAGTATTCATGTGACCCTATCACAAACATGAAATAACAAACCGTGATTTTTTCAGCTCAGTCGATCATGAGTCACATGAAGAAAAAAACGGTTTAAAGCATCGCCGTTTTCACTATTTCAAGCTATCGGATTTTTAACTCTTCAGCTCGGAACTAATTCATTTCATTTTTCGAAAACTGTGCCAGTTCAGGCAAAACTATTTCAAGAGAAGTTTTCTACCATGACCATCTTTAGACCACGTAAGACATTTGCAGAAATCCGTGAACATTTATTTCCAGTTCACCCTTAAAAGCACGAGACGACGGTAGTCAATTTCCAAGTCGCTTAGTAAATATTTTCAACACTTTATTCATCCGTGATGAAAAACATGTCAGATATGCCTGAAGTCTTCTGCGGTTTGTTACTTCATCCGCCATATTCATTCCCATTAAGGAAAACTGACTAATAATCTACATCTCACAATTAAGAGTAATAAAGAATCTTAAAGGTGTAACACAGGATTGGTAGAGATGACAAAATAGTCGCAGACGGTGTTCATGTTTTGTGTGATCAACCATGTACATACAAAAACAACCCGTGAAAATTTGAGCTTGATCTGTTGCGTGAAACAGGAGAAACTAGTGAAAAACCATGCACAATTTTCAGCACACGACCAAATTGTCCTTAATTTTGGTTATAACAAGCGCAATCAGCTTTTGCGATTTGTAAGGTTTACAGATAGTTTCCTCGAATATGTCTTCATTTAGGAGGGGAAAAACACAGGGAAAAAAAGGTTTTTAATAACCTTTCCAATCAGAAAGCTTTTAGATTTAAACTAAGCAATGCTGTTTTTATCCTCACCAATCTTGTATAACACCTTTATGAAGCTTCCTGATATATCTCATAGGAATTGTATTGCCTCTGAATGAAACTTGCGGGATACAATGATACCCTAAGATTGTTGCTGGAGGACCTTTTTTTAGGAATTCCCTCAAAGGGCACAAATGAACAACACAAGTTCCCCCACAGTCTGTTATACAAGACTTTAAAATCTTGCTAAGGTTTGCAGAAGCAATTTGGAAAGTTATTACGTTTGAAAATGTCACGGCCCCGTATTGGAAGATAAGGTGTTTGCTCGTGCGTAAGAACTATAGTGCATCAGAGCTGTTGGTCAGGTAGGATCAGGTAATACGATGTCTTTAATCCGCTGCAAATTTCTCCAAATGGTTGCAGGGAGGGATAAATTAATGACCATCAAAACGTACTAAGAAAGAAGCACTGCAGCTGTTGATAATGTATCACACTTTTAGAAAACGATTCCCTTCTAAAGGAATGTGGTTTTAGAGAGAGGGATTTTTAAAAAATTCAATCTGAGAAACTTTTCATGCATGAAACATTTCTCAGATTGTGTGTTCCAATTACGGATTCTTCTTCCTGCGTGGACATAACCGCTCTATATTTTGGCGACATCTCAAAAAACGCTACCACGTTTTGAAATGAAATTTTCACGGGTTACTTTTATTGTATACATTTATATAGGATTAAACGAATCGAACGGTTCCCAAAACCATACGTACACTTTGCCCTTAAATACTGTTTCAGTTATAAGACAGATTAAACTTGGTGCCGGACTCATAAACAAAAACACACATTCTCAAAAATGCATCTTTGCGGAGCATTCTTTTGCTCTTTCATGTGTCCCTGCACTTAACATTTTCCTATAGACTTGGTACACACATTTGCTTGTGGAGCAATTTTCATGTAGAGACCTTTTGTTTTCCCTTTTTTTTATCCTTGGTCTCCATCATGTACCGGAAATGAGCACACACAGCTCTGTGTCGCAGTCACTGTGTGGACATTCATTAATTGTTCTATACACTTAAGGAAAATCCTATTCCTCAACACTGTAAATAACACTGTGTGGACGTGTGTAAGTCCACATAGCGTTTCAAGTCCCTACATTATGTGGACCTCTTTTGTTCTCAAGTCCACACTTCGTATGTAGCGTTTAAACACACACATTCTCAAAAATGCATCCTTGTGGAGCATTCTTTTGTTCTTTCCTTTGTCCCTGCACTTTACAGTTTCCCATAAAACTTTGTACACAAATTTCCTTGTGGAGCACCCCGGTCTTTAGAATTTCCATGTGGAGACCTTTTGTTTTCCCGTTTTTGTTTTGTCCTTGGTCTCCATAAGGTGCCGAATATGAGCACACAAAGCAGACACACACAGAAGACACACAGCGAGCCTCTGGCTCACACATAAACCCATCTATAGTTGGGTCTGTCTACAGCTTGGCACATTTTCGTTTAAAAATGACTAGAAAGTCAAAAGAAGATGGATGTTGCAAGGCCAAATCAATACGTACAAGTTGAATTGAATACTGGGCAGGGAATGCTCTCGTTCTGACCCGCAGCCTGAGCTGGCCAGCACAGTATCCCATCATACGATGTATTACACACAGGAACTCCTACACAAGAAAAAAGAAAAAGAAAAAAAAAGGACAAGTAAAAATATGAATTCAGCAGATCTTTAAAAATGCCACCTGCTGGTTTGTTGATTTTTTAAGCATTGTGTCCATTTCTTCCCCGATCCAGTCTCAAGAAACTGCGTCTCTACCGGAACGCCCCCAGCCCACTTTCCCCGGGGATTTGGAGCTTGGGCACGGCCGAGGAAGTGCCACATCTTCGGTGAGGATTCATGTATTATGCTAAAAAGGTACGGTATAGGATGAAAAAAGGGGGAGTAGAGTCTGCTCCCCGTGGCTTATGTAAAGAAAGCTGCACGGTGTTCTGCATTAGGCCAGGTCGCCCATCGGGCGCAATAGGGTTTACCCAGCCTCTAGATTTCATTAAAAAATCTGCGAGGTACATTATACCCTACAAATAAGTTCCAGGGTAGGGACAGTTTGATGCTTGGGCACCTCTTATTATGTGAAAGGTCTTTAAAATCATCTTCTTTTCATATCAAGAATTGAATCTTCATGTACAAACATATTAATTTATATATGTAACTAATATACATTACTTGGTGTAGAACCTACTTAATTGGTTTGTTGACACCTGTCGCACACACAGTACGTGCAGAGGTAACAAGTCACATTTTGCGTTTATTTACTTGCTTTTGCTGGCCTTTTTGACTCAGTGTTAAATTGTTTGCTCGTTTTGTTTGTTTTTGCTGTATAATAACAATAATGAATAGTTACCAATATTTATTTTTTATATGAGATGACAGCTGGTCTGGCAGTAACTGTTATCCTTGTTGGGTTTTTTATTGGGTTTTTTTTGTTTTATTGTTATTTTGCTTTTTGTTCTAATGTTAAGCGTTTTGATGAATCTTGACTCATATTGCGCTGTAAATGCTGTTTTTATTATTAATATGGGTTGCATTTTTGTTGGTATTTGTTATTCAAACCAGATAAGAGTATCAGCACGTATCGGCCCTCGTCGGGTTTACATTTCGGGTCACTTTATGATTGAGTTAGTCTGGTTCGGGATTTTAAACCATGGCTATCCATCCTCTAAGCTCAAACTTAAGTATGACCCTCCGCCACTGCACTTTTACGAATTGATCTAAAAGGGACGCAGAATATCACACCAATTTATAAACAAGAACGCTCCAGGTGATGTGACAATAAGAGGGTTTCTGTAAATCTTAATTTGCAATTGTCCTGGTTGTAAAATGTCAATAAAAAGGTGAAATGGTTCTTTCTATAACAAGATGCGGTTGAAAATCCTCACATTCTACAGATGACCTGCGTGCCATTATGTGGTATAATAAGTTAGTGGCAGTGTCTATGCATGGTCTATGAGTTGCAACAAGACATGCCCATAGGCAGGCATGCTGTTGATTCAATACTACTCCTATAGACGAAACCGACTAACGTAGTGCCTGTGAAGCATGTATGCATCACCGGGGCACGTCCCGTAAAACGAGACCCTTCCCACTTGGTCACGAACGCTACTTGCCCCGTAGCGTGAATCGTAAACTGTGTTCCAGCCCGCGCAGACGGCAACCGGGCATACCCGTGCCGTTTAAAAACAGCGCGCGGTTTTCATTTTGGCGCCACGAGTCCAGAGTGTAACAAATTCACCGCCAACGGCGCAGTAACCTACGCATACACGATGAATATCGGATGAACGACGATATGGGTATCCGACTAGACGAAAACGTGAGCTAAGCACGAGCCAGCTCTCGAAAGTACAAGTAACCGAGTAGAGTGTTTAATACGATAACTAGAGGGTGAGTAATTAGGGCTTCTTAATGATCAGTCAATTAACATTCTAAATAATCGGTGACCCAGTTTCTACCCTTCAACGTGGTGGATGACAACCCTACTGTCTCAAGTGGTTATCGTATGGCCTTTGATGTTTACCTACAGTGCATGGTGCTACCCGCGGGAAATTAGCCAAGCAATTGCATCCACTTGGTCTCCGGTGAGCGTGCACCACACACTGAAACAATCCAATATAGTTTAGCCTTGGTGAAGCTTGGCAAACACCTCAAAGTGTCTAATCAAAAACCGTAAACGATTAACAAGTATCGAATTCTGTTTTATCCATTTTGTCCATTCCAAATCTCAAGGGGGTTTAGACCTGCAGGTTTACCGAAATAAAAACCACAAGCTTTTTCTGTGTGCAACTTATATACACGGATATCGCATCATGAGTTCGTGTTACATCCACATAATATCTATCAACATCTAAGTGTATGTGATGATTTAAATTTCATGTTTATCCAGTCTTGGATTTCTTTACTGTAAAAACCAGTCGCCCTGAACATACAATTCGCTGATAGAGGGATTGCGTTGTTCTGTTTGTTACAACGGGCGTATTTTGCTTGCACGGCGAACGTGAACAAGTGGCATATCCCCAAAGTGGATTATGAAATGTTGCCGAACGCAAAGTCTTACCTCCTCACTTCTGTTTGGTTTTCAAATAAATGTCTGTCAATGAACGTCATCATGACGTCATAACGCAGCTTTATATGATGTCAATCTGTATATTCAGTTTGCTGTAACACAAGTTACTTGTGTAGACTTTTCTTTGAGAACTTGTCTTGCTGTTTATTCTACTGCCGCGGAGTAGATTTTGGAATTCGGGACACCAACGTTCGTAATGCCACTTCTGTTTTTATGCTCCAAGGTGAACTGAAATCATTTGTCTTCGGAACCATACGTCACTCACAGCCTTCAGTAAAAGTCAAGGAAACAGTACCTCAAATTAATTCAGATTTCCCTCTTGGATTTGTCAGGCAGTCGAAAATTACAATTATCAGAACAATTCAACGAACCGATGCGTCTTTTCTTTACTATTGTTTGGTTTTGTTGATGTGTTATTTATTTGATTCGATTGTTTTTATGTCTTATTGTTTTGGTGGTTTTTTTCAGTTTTGTTGTTGTTTTAACGAAATCCTATTCAGACCAAAGACCACCTTAATATACGCTCAAAGTGTTTCAAGAAGAAAAATTAATAAAGCTAAGGCCAAACGCAATACAAAAATGTAAATGTAGGCCACCCCCCCCCATGAGTAACACAACAATATTAAGCAAGTTCAACAATAAGCCCACAAATTTACAGTTTTAAAAATCATGATGATTGCTGTTTAAGTGAATATAGAAAAGTTTTTGTAGGAAGAAGTGTCGTTACTCTAAAAAAAATTGTTTTACGGGATGTCATGTAGTCAAGCTTTCCCAAAAATGTAAAAAAAAACAGCAATTTGCAAAGAAACTGCCTTCTATCAAATTTCCTTTCTGAAGCATGGCATTATAATATAGATTCAAAACTGATGCCAAACTGGCCTTGCATGAACGCAAATCTGGGGATTAGTGCCTCGCAAGAACCGGGCTCTGCCGCAGTGCGAGCAGCTCGAAACGGCACATTAGCGGTCCTCAATACTCCGATCGCAATCACAGTCTCTAAAAAACAAACCAAAACGAATCTGGCATGAAACTATGTCTGGATTCTCCTCAGACGCTAAATTTAGATGACTGTGAACAAAGAGCCCGAGACTTCTATGGAACTAATTGAATCCCACATTTACAATCAAAATGGAAAACTAATTCTGCGCCGTTCCCCTTGGTAATTCACAAATTAACAATCGGCAACATCTGGGAATTTATTAACCTTTCTCTAAGAAACACAACTAAGACAATTCGTAGCATGCCGAATCTAAATTGGATGCATATCGAATTAAACTGAGAAAGCAATTTGTCTTGTCCCCCTTGATGCCGTCTCAAATTACAACTTACAAATAAGGTAAAGCACCACTGATTATTGGCAAATGATATATAGTTCAAGAAATAAATTCTTCACAAAGAGTTTGTAAAGTTTTCGTAGAAATAACCATGAGTAATTAAAATACTTTTCTCATCAGCAACCACAAAAACACACAGATGGACATTTTTTATAAACACAATGGATAACAATTCTTTCTAATTTTACGTCTGAAACATACCCATAAAAAAAATTAACAGCTGAATTTTCAACAAGTTGATCACCAGTCAAGTTAAGTTCGTACTAATTGCAGATAAACATCCATTGGAAGGCTGGTTGTCCCCCGCTCTCAATGTGAATGCAGCAAAAATATTAGCTTATCATTTTGTTCTGCGGAGCAGATTTTAATTGGTCAACACCGTATTGGACGTCAAAATATTGCAACACATCAGCGGTAAAGATTGTAGTCACTCTTCACTGTGAGGAGTAAATTTTGTTCAATAAATCTAACAAGTAGTTGCTTTTAATTTTAAAATTAAAAACCGAGTTTTATGTTTAGGTTTGGTTTTGCTTTGGATCGTTACGACGCTTTGGTAAAAAAAAATCATTAAATATAAAAGATCCAGGTCCAGAACTATCTCAGCTATTTTTTTAATTTTCTTTAAGCGGGTGTGTTATGGGCGTGTGCATTTTAAAAACACAAAACATTCTGTCAAAATAACAATACCACTAGTTAAATGCAAACATTTCTAAAAGCCCGATTGGCCAAACGTTGCAATGCGCTGATAACAATTTAAAGAAAGAGCAAAAGAAAAAAACACCCTGATTTCTATAATGTTTTAATTAATTTTAACTATATGCAAGCTTTTAACTGAATGTACTTTAGTGTTTCCAAACAAACCTTGGTGACTTCTGCTATATTCTAATTCGACAGTACTTTCAGAGCCCGCGGGTATTTTCATTCAGCCTTGGACGCATTGGAGTGTACAATAATTGTAACTATATGTAGAGTTTTTGTTATTTCATGTTTAGTCACGCATCCTTTGGCCAACGTGAACGCAACTTTTTCTCAAACTTAGGATCAGTAATAGTTGCATCCCAGTTGTGGATAACATAATAAAATGTCACAATGTGTTAAGGAAAATTTATTAAATTTAATCAAATATTGAAGATACAGAGGAAAAATTTTCACTTTTAGTAGATTTTTTAAAAGAACGCAATTTATTTTATTTTCGAAAGTGTGATTTGCGTTCCCAATTGATATCGGGTTAATGTCAACTTTACTCAAATTCTTGTGGAAGTGCTACGATTTTAAACTTCCTTTGTTGTTGTTGCTGTCATAGAAGTAAAAAGCATTGGCTATTTTGGAAAGTTAATGACTGACTTCACATTTTGGGAGACGCAGTTTGTTGGACAAAGGGCGTTTTTCATAACAGAGACTACATGGCTATGCAGGCTCGCCAGGAGTAGCCCCAGGCATGGACTTCGCTTTACCCGACGTTGTCAGCCATCCTCAAGTCCATTCGATTTTCCTGATTTAATGAAGCAACGTTTTGGGGCAATTAAGAGTGAACCATACAAAATAAAAACTTGCCTGTTTGTCGGAGTCTGGTCTCGTGGTCTCGATGTGTATACTCGCAGAAGTATTGCTCAAAACTGAAGTTTTCCATATTGAAAAAGTCCAAGAAGGAACCTCCGTCCTTCTCAGGTGCTTTGGTGGACGCGTCCTGCTCCTCCCAAGCTGTGGCAATCTCCGTGTAAGTCTCTTCAGTACCAAGGAAAGTGTCAAGCTCGGTGTACTCTGTAGTGACTATGGGGGATGCTGATGCTGCAACATCATCAACTGCTGTGAGAGGGCTTACCTATTGAGAATAAAGAGATACACTCTATTAGACTGTCCACGAAAGGTGGAGGTGAATTAAATCGGAGTTATTCGCGGCTGGGATGCAGCAAATCTCCCCAGTCTGATATTCAGCATGCCTGATCCAGCCACGACACCCGTGGTCTCGGCGTTATAAACGGGATCACGTTGACTCGCTCACGGATGATCACAATCCCGCAACTCTTCCCTGATCAATAACAGGAGCGTCTTGGTAGTACATATATATGTATATATATATATATAAATATATTAATGCATATATGGGAAACCCACTGTTCTGACTGGCCAGCTTGGGATGAAAATAAACAAGGTCCGGTGAAAAGAAATCCGTAGGCCTGTTTAAATTGAAAGAAATCTCTCCAGTGAGATGGGTCAGATTGCTACGGCACCAACGGCAGGCATATTGCAACCGTCATGTAATATAGAGAAATGAGGCATTTGCTGTCAGTGAGAAAGTGCATGGGATCGTTTCCACGTTGAGCCAGTTAAATGGGTATTATATTTACGTACAATGAGGCGTAACGTGGGGATATCTCAAGTCTAGAGGTGATATCTATTGAGTGCGGGGTACTGCCGCCAACATGTGTCCTACTGCACTTCACATTGTTGAGTGGTCTCGTCAATATCACACTGTGCATATATAACCTCCCCACTTTCTCCTTATCTAATCACATGGGGATGGCATGTAGAGGACACCGTACGTTCGGGATAATTTTCTGCTAATTGCAATAAATGTATGTAAGGAAACAGATTACACTGAAGCATTGAGGCAATGCGGTGTGCGCGTGACGTGCCATTAGCGCTAATTGGTTTCAACACAAGGCAGGCTCCTACCTCAACACTATGGCTTGTGATTGGTTGCTTTCAAAGTACTCTTAACAACCTCCATGGCCATGCATCAATATACAATACTCAATACTAGGAGACTGAAGGGATGGTGAGGGTTTGATATTTAATGTTAAACGGACGTCTTGATACCAAACCTGGGCAAGTTTAGCCATAAGGAATAATCTTCTGACTATTTACGACCCCATGGGTTTCTATACACTTCAATATTATTTCCACAGCATCGTACGAGCCACATCAAATGACACTCGAGTCGACCAGCACGGCTAACTCAAAGTTTTAACATTAATACACATACAAAAAATTCTACCTGACCAGAATGTCCTATTTTAAAAAACCTGCTAAAATGATGAATTTGTTGAATGATATTCTGTTATAATACAAAATAGAAATGTGGGTTCCGGGGGACACCAAAACCGTCACGGAGCACGCAAGTCAGTGTGGTGTGAAGCGGAATTCGTTTTGTGATTGGTTCAAAGAGCACATCACACATCGGTGATGAGGTACTACATGGTAATCAACGGCTGAACGTAACAGCTGTTCCACTGTGGTTGCTACTCCTAGGCCTTATTCAGGTGCAATAATTCAACCAGAAGGCTATTCACTCTAAAAGCTTCCCGGTCAGAATTACCCGGTTCCGCATCTTTAGGTGGCCTGACCTATTTCTGGCTCAGTGTAACCCGGAATATGTGTCAAAATAGCCCAGAAATGGGTCAAACTGACGTAGACTCCAAGCTAAAATCCCCATTTTTTTAAACCACTTTCCGGATCGACCTGTCTCAGAAATGGATCAGCCCCCGGGATCCGGCATCCTGGTCAACTCTGACAACGGGACTTTCTAGAGTGTGGAATGTTTGACGAACAAAATCTACACGTTTTCTGATCAAAATAAACACAATATTCATATAGGAAGGACATCCGGTTTTCTGTAAAGTATCCAACGGGTCATTCTACACAAAAATATATTATCATAGAGTAAGCTATACCGTGTGACCTTTGTTTACAAAAAGAGCGATCTTGTACATTCCATGGTCTTTTGGCAGGCAAGATGCGTCATTGGTCATATATTTCTACGTTGAGTGTCACACTTTCCACATTGGGTCCGACACATCTATGTTGACAGTTAGTTTAACTGACCTGACCCGGACATTTTTAAATGTGAATATGTACTTTTTGCCAGATGGGATTTTAAAAGTTGATACAACTTTGGTGCGATCTCCATAAAATATAAGATGTTCTTCTATAGGGCTGTGTACAAATCGTGCCTGCATGAAGTCCAGGCTCTGTGGCTCTTTTGATATCACAGTTCATGTGGTTTATTACTGGTAGGTGGGCTACGTCTGGTGCATTTATTGAATAGAAGTGACGTTTGAAGGTGCATGGTGCGGATAACTATTACCGTTGTGGGTACAACCAAGTGTAAATCCTTTTTCGGAGGAGTGTTGGCTCTGAAAAGAGCAGGTGTGGTCTCGACGTTTCGACCATTTACTCTGCTCATCTTCCACAATACAAATACGAGCCCACATTACCCTATATAGTGCCCGAGATTGATTCAAATGGACTGGTCAATACAGCTCTTAATTCCTTATTGACATATTGCAAGCTGGTCATTATAGGCGATTCTGAATCCACACTGAAATACTTATTTCCTAGTTCATTATTGACATATCACAAGCTGGTCAGTACGGGGAATTCTCGGTCCGCACTGAAATACTTGCTTTCAGACAATAGATGCATGAACACTTGATTTATGTTTGCTGTATAAATGGCTGCACTGATGTAACGAGTTAATCATTGTTTTAAAACAAGACCTGAATAGATTTGTGCAAAGTTATTGATCAGTATTTATTGGAACGAAACGAAATTATTTAAAATGATAGGAGCGAGGATAGTTATAAACAAATATACATTATGACTTTATGTTGAGTATTATGATCATAACTGTACTCAAAGGCTATATTAGACGCCCATAAGATACAAGGCTTCATAATAGGCAACGAGAATGACGGACAAACCTTAATTAAAAAGTTATTTCTATCGCCATTAGAGGTAAACAAACTACTGAAAAGCCCGTCAATTAATTACCAATTTTAGGTCGCAACACTGTCGAGCTTGTGACAAAAAAATCCACGTTCTACAAATGGCTATTATACGCTGTGAAATCCTTCAAGGTATTATACAAGATTCGTCATTGCTTAATTTTAGTCTGGAAGCTTACTGATAATGAAGTTCATAATAAAACCGCTTTTTCTGTAAAATATCCCCCCCCCCCGAAGTGAAGTCGTATTCGAGAAAGCTGTATCTGAAGAGAAAACAAACCAACACACTTCCGACTAAACACAACGAATTCAGCTATGTCACAGGTTTGTTAATACATGTACGGTTGATAAAACAAAACATGTACTCTGCGACTCTGGACATGTTGTCAGCTCTACAGATCCTGCATATTACCTTTAACATTTAAGACAGTTAATAACCAGGACTCGGGGTACATAATGCATCACATCAAATACCGCCACCAGAGAGACAAATTATTAACTATTCTTTCTTCACAACGAAATAATTACACCGCAATAACAAATTGCAAAGTGCTTACAATCTGATAAAGTACGTCAGTCACGATATCCCCCAAGTGGCATATTATTTACAAATCTGTGAAGTGTACTTTAGAGGCGGTGTTAGTAAGAATTTTTTTTAATCAAATTGAACTCCTTCGAAATCAATTGACTCCACTCTAAACGTTGTTTCAACACTAAATAGCCGAAGGGGTACTTGTCAACAATCAGCGCGTGAAACAGTCGTATGATTTAATGCGATAAATGTTCGACATGCTGTGGAAAGTGACATGCTTTTCCATCATATAGGCCTAATTTACGTTTTATTACGACAAACAAAGCACGGCTACTGTTTAAATTAAATAATAGAACACACACACGTGCACACACAAAATATGAAAACAGCCGTCGAGTGATGTCAATGGTTAACTGCTGTGGATAACAATGATAGAACAGCATTCTTCTGTCTATATTCTGGTTTAAACAATAAGTCTTTTCATATTTCCAAATAAAAAAAGTCAAAAATTATTAATTCTCCGAAAAGCATATTGATAAATCTTTCACGGCTTAGGCACAAAACGGATTATCGAAGCTTAAACGTGATGGAGAGATGTAGCTATCGGCAAGCCTAGCTTATTATACAGATTAGAGGGCCTGGGCTAAGCCAAAGGCAACGATTAAGATGTCTAGAGTCACTCCGCATGAGGCATGTATCAACCTTCCGGCGAGTCGGGAATCAGACGGCCCCATCGATCACAACCTCTCACTATCCTCGGGAACAGTTAACCAAAAGGGGGAAAAAAGAAGAAAAAACGGCTAAATAAAGTGCTGTGTTTAAAGATACCACGACGGTGTTAAGTGAAACTTTGCGGATTTAATAGTGGCTACCTATCGGAGACCGAAGACAACAAGAACAAAAGATCTCCACGGGGGAATTCTTAAGAGAGGGATAATCTACAAGGAATTGTATCTATTATGTTAAGTACAGGGACAGAGGGAAGAGCAAAAATGTACCTCTAGAGTGTATACTGTTTTCGCCTGTACTCTCTTCAAATTAACACATGCAGTATCCAATGGTGGTAACTTTCTGACCTCTATACTAACAATTAGCAATATTGTTTGTGTCTGTGCTGTTTGAATCAAGGCCAATAAATTTCCACACTGTGGGATATAGTCGACCTCCATTAGGCCTATCTATCTATCAAACAATGCTGCTAGAGAAGTACTGTTTGAGTGGGTAGTCGTTATTTACCGTTTATCAAATTTGGATATTTATTTCCTTTTTTCGAAGAATGTAAGACCCGTCAGACCATTAGCAAGGGGAAGTTACTGGACTAAAAACAACACCAGGTACGGACGATTGCATTTTCACAACTGAGGGAACGATTTATCTTTAATGCCAGTGCAGGCCCAAAGTGCTCCACTTATCTCTGCAAGAAACGCAAAGTGGGATAACTGCCGCAGACGAGATGAAAACGTTGTTAGCTCTTCACATTTCTTATGAATGTCAGGGTCGGCGGGCAGAGCTGCCATATTTAACGGGGGCGTAATGTCTTGTTTACCTCGATCGTACCTACTCGCAGAGTTCGCCTCAAATGGTCAGATGAGGCAAGTTTAACATCTGGCGATGGAGAATTAGCCTCAAACACCTGTAGAAAGTAAAATGTCATTTCGATCGCTATCTCGGCTTTTATGGATCATCGCAGCACGCAAGGAATCAACTCTTTGTAACACTGCCCCGAGGTATAACTGCTACTAGCAAAAGGTGTAGAACCATGAGGGATAAATGGTACAACAGCCTAATAAAAAAACACGAGTTTGAATCATAGATAAAGTATGGAGCGTGTATTACTTATGCAGACTCTATTTTTGGAATTCAAAATGGCCGTTCAATGGCTGATGACGTCATTGCGAGCTAGCCGAGGCCGAGTAAAAACATTGATAAGAACCCGATTACAACATTATCAAATCACTGCCTGCAAGCCATAATGGTTTAAAGAGGGCACATCAAACAACATCCATTTTTTCAAAGTCGTCTCCATTTTTCCTCCTCCCCCACCCCTCCTTTCTTAAGACACATTGACATCTGCGTTAAGGCTTACGAATTGCAGGGGTGCAACCGGCTGCGGGAGAAAAAAATCTAATTAAATCATCACAGAGCTTTAATCTCGATTTTCCAATTTAGCTGTTGACGGGGAATGCCCATGGTGCACGTAATCCAATCCGAAGCTATTTTCGAAACCACTTTTCCCTGCTTGTATTCGTCTCGGACGAGGATGCCCACAGCAACGCGTACCCCAACTCGAGTACCCACAGGTGTTTGGGGGCAAAATCAATAACTGCCGCCTTACTTGATAACAACAGCCAATATAGCATCATGTTTTCCCGCGCTTTTCTAACATTCAATTTTCTTGACTTCTGATTTTAGCTGTTGTAATTTTGTTTTCCTACTGTAAAAAGATACATCTGTAAGGTCTACTGAGTGTCACTGATTGATTTTTCTGGCAAATCTTGTATGTGAAGGAACCTTCTCTTTGTTGGGAATAATTGTCAAGAAACTGCAGGACAGAATGAGACATAGGAATCTTAGCTTGGAGGTATCTTTAACTAAACGCGGTAACACTACTCTGCTGTCTAGTGAAGAAGCGAAACTAGACCTTCCAGCTTCACGGGTCAAAATATTGCTCTAAGTTCATGTTCACTTCTTGAGTCCAGTCGAGCTCATGACGAACGGCGGGGATTTTGTTGTCACCCTTCTCTTCTTAAAATGCTGTTCGCAAGCATGCTTGTCGTGAAAAGGGGGAACTCTTGCAGCAAAAAAAAAGCATCATGCTCGACAGAATTGCGGCCTAGAGCTGGTACAAGAAAAACGAGAAGTTGACGTGTAGATAGACACTCTTGAAGGACGACGGGAACAACAATGAGAGACATTTATGTATAGAAGAAACATGAGAAGGGAAATATCTAAAGTGAAAGTACACATGATATGATGCTCATGACAACACATATTGTTAAACCAGGTTAAAATCTCGACTTAATCAAAGACACTCTACGGTTAACCCTTATTCGGGCTTTGGTTCCGTAAAAGGTCTTACCTAGCGGCCATTCACCTCATGGCTATACTGATGAACTCCGTGTCCCCCGAGTACGAATTAAGCCCAACTTGGGAACTCAGCGGATCTACTTTAGATTCTTCCACATCAATGCAGTCTCCGGACATTGAATAGAATACGGCAATTTCTTGTCAATTGGGCACTTCTGGGAGTACTAGCTTCTCGAGGTTTTTATGATGTTTTATTTTGAGGGGGAAAAAGCCCTTCAGGTTTGAAAGTTACCTCCCTAACCCAAACATCTTCAGTGTTATCTTAAGGCAATACCGGTATTTTGATGAGCAATAATAAACTGAGAAATACTTTCGGGAAATAAGTGTTATAAAAAGTAAGATGATGAGTTCCGTTTCCCTTGAGTAGTTCATAGAATAAAATATGATAATATTAGTATATATTTTTCACTTCATTTTTCTGAGAGCTAAATACTTGTCTCCTATTCCAAAAGATCTACGGCACGGTAGGTGGTGCAGTCTGAGTGTCACCGTGTGTGAGTTTCGGTTCTCATTTTTCCTTTTTGTCTGTATGAATTTTAGCTATACTCCTAAAACTAAGACGTTGGGGAAAAGTGTTGAAATGGAAAAATGTCAGTTTTATTTATATTTTCATTTATAGATAGGTGAAGGGAAACACGACCTTTTTCTATTCAATTGTTTTACCACAATCATGACATCCTAAAAATGATTGCCAAAGAGGAGTAGCGAAATGTTATGAGAAAAAGAAAAACCCGCAATCTTTACCAATGTGATAATGTTGTCTTTAGTTTTTCGTACGAATACTTCTACCGCGGAAAAACTACATTGGATTTTGGGGTGTTTTTGTTTTGTTTTTGTGTGTGTGTGGTTTTTTTAGCACCTGAACTCAACCAGCCCATTGGGAGACTTTGGAACGCCAGGTGGCAGCAGACATACCAGGTAAATTTCAATTGTTCGCGTAGTTCTGGGCAAGCACACATTTTCAAAAACAATTGATTTTCCAGGTTAGTCTGCTGCCACCTAGCGTACTAATCCCGAAAGTCTCCCATTGTCATGTAATCAAGGTACGTTTAGTTGTTGCGAGTTAGGAACTCCTTCTTACCGACAGTGTCTTGCAATAAAGTGTTATTGACCCACACGTTCACAGACAAACCAACAGTTGGCGTGGATTTCCTCCCAAGGCCCATGTGGGTGAAAAAGTATACTATCTTCGTGAACGGCAGATAAATATTTTCCCCGCCGAAATGTCGTTTTCTAACGAACCGAACAAAGATAGCGTTTAGGGTGTCCGGAGAGTGAAAACAACATCCATTTAAAATGTTCGGTTTCGCTCAGAGCCGAATGGGCGGTTGAAATTTGAGAGTTAAACGGCGATGCAGAATTGATTTCGGTGACTATTTTAATATGAGGGACTGTCAAAATAACAAGGTAGTATTTATTTTTCCCATAAGCTATTTTGTAACTCTGAAACTAGATTGACTAAAATATATATTTTAAAGGGAAATTACAATAATGGTAATTTCTGGGGTTTTTTTTCAAGAATATGTGGAAATATCGTTCCATCAACCTGTTGACATTTGTCAGTCAGTGACTGCAGAGAAAAAAAGGAGCAAATGATGAAGATTTTAAAACTGTCGGACAATTCTTGTACAACAACTCACATGTCCAATCTATGGTCGGCCAACCATCGCTTCAAAATGACACACTTTGTTCTTCAAAATCAAACAACACCTAAAGAAATGATTTCACCGTATAATTGTGAATAATATTTACTGTCAGTCAAGTAAGTTATTTTTTTAGTAATACTAGTGGCCTGACCCTAGCAAAGTCTTTCTCGAAGGCTTCTTTGAAAGACTCTGCTGTGGTCGAAACGTCAGGCCACTAACTTTCTTTTTCTTGTTCTCTCTTTTTTTCATTTATACCACAGGCCCTTTTGGTTGGTTAAGCAGTTTGCAACAGCTGATACTAGTTTTCAAGTTATTTGCTGATAAATTGTCTGAAAAAATGATGTAATATCTACCACATCCGGCTTGTACTCGTGCGTTTGGGTGGTTGTGACGTTTTATAGAAACAATGAAATGAAAAGAGAATCATTAACTTCGGCGCAAAAACGTACAGACAACTTTGGATTCAACAAAGACAATTTGACTTTAGCGGGACTTGAACCTGCAACCTCCGGCCTAACGTGCCGGCGCTCTATACCAACTGAGCGCCGACACGTTAGTCCGGAGGTCGGAGATTTAAGTCCCGCTAAAGTAATTTTTTTCTTGGTTCCACCCAATATTAATTAATATTTTACCATGTCACTTTCCCTTGTGGTTCACTTGAAACATTAAATTACAAATTAATCTGATTCTTAGGTTTTAATCAGTAACATGATTTGGGGCAGCAAGTTGTTGCTTTTCCAGAGCAATGTTTGTGGTTTTAAATATTCTGATACGTCTGCCTTCTATGTAGGCTGACCGATCAGTCCGAAAACATGCATTAAATAACAATAACTGCCACGAATCTGACTTGCACACTTGATGTTTTACAGCTTATAAAATAAACAGTGTGGAAAGTGAAGTATAGCAACGACAACAACATCTGTTGCTATAAAATAATTCACGGTGCGATTTCACATCAATCGTTCCGATTAACTGAGGTGAATAACACGCTCATGCAAAACAGGCATTTGGAGGGGACTGTATAATCAGAAGTAGGATACCAGGCGTTGATTGACTCCGACAGGAAAAAAATGATCATCAGTGGCAGCCGGCGAATCTCGATCCATTAATCAAATCAAAGATTTGGGATAATTGAATGAAGTGCAGCGGGATCGATAAAAAAAGAGGCTGCTCTTATTTCTCTTCTCTCTCTACCTCTCTTCGTGCCATGGACGAATTCGGTCACGTCGAGGTCTATCTAGCCGGATACGCCTTTGATATCCCCCACTAACCACAGCCTCCCCTCGCCATGTATCGCCCTCATCTACGGTCTTGCGGCATACAGTGTGTCGCAATTCATTTCTATCACCGTGAGACTCTGTCAAATGCAATTACGGATCAATGGGGTTTTTTGTTAAAACTTATTGAGCCCTCGCCGTTTCCTCGTTCCGACTGTGTTTTCTTATTAGAGTTTGCGACACAACACATGCAATTACGTTATCGGAGTCGAACCCGGGTCAAATTAGACGCAAAGAAGAGCGTCTCATAGTTATTGCCTTCATCTTTCAGATGGTGTGATCTTTTATCTAGTTTGGCAAAGCAAACACTACGCCCAGCACAAATGTTTATGATGGACCAGGTTTAACGTGTTGCCTTTGTAAGAAAAAGCTTTGCACTCTATGACCCAAGCCTCGTGCACGAGTTCCTCTCTCCTCCGTCTTCCCAGATCTCAAGTCAAATCTTCTTGCCTCAAGAACAGGACTACTGTAACTCCACACGATGCATTAGGGTTACATCAACAATGTCACACATGAATGCAATTTCACTCACAAGAAACCAGAGTTCTTGTTTTCTTACCTCATTGTGTATTTATGGCAGAAAGTGTGTCACTTTCCTTCTCTCGTCACACTTTTAAATGTTTCTAAACTCACAAGCCGTGCTTTAACCTTGTTATGAATAAAGTTGTACAGATAAAGGGGCGACTCTCAAAGAAAGTCATATAAAGTGACGGTGATTGGCCCTGTTCATGAATTCGGAATGACGGTGACTGACCCTCTTCATGAATTCTGAACTACAGACCCACTTCCTTTTCACTTCCTCATTTTACACACACATCTTCGGGAGCAATCCACTAATAGATGAAATTCTTGTACATGCTTGTGTCTACTGAACACAGTGTCGTCAGTGGTAGTTGTTGAGATCAAACACTGATACATACGGCGTGTTCAGTTTAAAATCTGGAGAGGGTTCTGAAGATTGGGTTATTGAGACGACGGGACGTTATGACAACATTTTCGCGCGCTCTCTCTCTCTCTCTCTCTCTCTCTTCTTCTTTTTTTGTGAGAGAAGAAGAGTCGAGAGTCAACACACTAGAAGAAGACGGATGGATCGCATTTGAATGTGTCAGGTGATGTCACAGAAAGAGAAGAGAGACCTGGTAAATGAAGATCTAGATCCGATGGAGATAATGGTACCGTAAAACGTGAGGATTGCAAGATGATAGCGCTGGGAGAAAGTGGTGCGGTTGGGGAGATAAGGAGACGTAGATGAAGGGCATTCTGCAATCGATGATGGCGACGACAAAAAAACACAGAACAGTGACACACTCCCATTGCCACAAACATTACCACGGCAGAAAAGGACGTCAGGTTAAATTTAAAAGTGCCCTTGCACATATAGACTAAAGGTTACATGCACTCACTGGTACAGTTTACAAAATGGCTATACAAAGTTCACAATGCAAAGACTGCGATTTGCTTTGTATGTGTATGACGCAGTATTTAAGAGAGAGAGAGAGGAAGCAGCTGCAAAGCAACATACACGTCAGAAAATCAGAACCAAGTTAAGAGACCAACCGAATTCTCCTAAACCAAGTAATTAGGGGGAAAACACTTCCAGTAAAACAAAAGTAATCAGTGACTGGAAAATCGAGCTTTGATTTAAGATGTGCAAACATTGATCGTTTGCTGTTTTGGCATGCACAATCATTCATGGACAACGTCTTGAACGTTCAATCAAAATGACAGGTGCAATATCTCTGATGGCTCTTGAAGACATAGTTTACATGAAGTGATTTTTAAGTGTGTATATGCAAAATCTCAACGAGATTAAAGATAATCGAAGAATCCGGTTTAGAATAAACAGCGTGAGAGGGTTGTCAGAAGTTATATACAAGAAATACAGATATCTCTGTGGTCCGGGAAAGGAAGCGAAAATCCCTCTATACTCGCGGGAAATTATTTCAAAGTATCCCTCAGATTCTATTTGTATAATTAAAAAGAACCATTAGGATTCCGGGATCCCATCACGGGAAAAAGGGACAATTTTAGAAATAGCGGTAGTTAATCCTACTGTCTGGTGTATTCTCTTTTGATGGCACTTTAATTTGGAGCCTAGATTCGTTCTTTTTGAAAGCACAAGACGCACAAAACCGAGACAGACTTTTCAACTTTATTGAGCTTGGTCAACGAACACTTAGAAGCCCGAGTTTCTTGAGGCCCAAATATAGATAGCCACACATATATTTTGAAAGATTGTTATTTTCACAAATCGAGCTAAGATTCCATAATTGCACACCTAGAAGCCCGTGCTTCAGGGGCCTCTGAGCGGGCCAAAAGTAAGTCAAATTTCTTATCCCCAGATATCCACACACATATTCTGAAAGATTGTTATTTTCACAAATCGAGCTAAGATTCTATAATTGCAAACCTAGAAGCCTGTGCTTTAGGAGCCTTTGAGCGGGCCCAAAATAAAGTCAATTTCCCCCAGATATCTACACATATATTTTGTGTCTGTAATTCAATGAAATCATGCTGAGCAGGTTCTATTATCGAAAATCTTACAAGCCTGAAGCCTCGGTGTGTTTTAAAGCGGGTCAGAATGCCATCACAACAACTCTTCACAGATTTGCACGGAGGGTTTCTAACTTTCTATTACGCTCGCATGTAAAAAACAACAACAAAACATGATTTTTATCAAACGCCTAATAGCCTGAAGCTTCTGGTGTCCTTAAGCGGGCCACAAAGCAAACAATTCGTAGTAGGATTCTACTCAGTGTGGTCAGGCACAACAACATGCCACGTTTGTTTATCAAAACCCCTACTGGCCTGAACTTTGGGGGTCTTTAAGCGGGCCCCACTGTCGCCATTTCCATCCTTCCAGGTAGTCAACGCGTTTGAAACCCGTTATTTCTTCAGAGAGAGATGAAGGCGTCATGAATCATAAAGTATACGTCTATTTTATGTCTCACACAAGAAGGGATGTCAAAACAGAAGGAGATGGATGGCTTATCTGGGATTCAGATCCACGTGAGTCATTTTTCGTAGTACGCATGTAATTTATATCAGGATGTAATTTACACGCGGATAGAACGGTTGACAAGGGACAAATAACATAGCTCTAGCGATTTTGTTTGGTTAAATCTGCACTTTTTGAGTAATAAAAAGTTGACTTTGGTAAGCTGGGTGCATTAAGAGGAAAGCCGTTCTTCGATGGATGTATTTATTCGCGATGCCATTTGATGAAGACAAGGAGAGCTGATTTTTAATAGAACCTAGCCATGGTGCAGGTGTCTTTGTTTATCTCTCATTCAGAATCAACGTAACCGAATCGAGGCTGAAGGGCTCTGTTCACGTGTCAGCCATCTTATACGTCGTATACCCTGACTTCAAATGATTTGTAAAGCGCGCATTATTCAATATGGCTACCAGGCTATTGTCTGTTTGCAGGGGCAGCCTCGCTTTCAAAATATCAATTATGTTGTTGAAATGATGCTGACAACTAGCAGACTATGGACATTTTCGAAATCACGGCTTTTTGACTTCGGGTTTTGACTCTGGCTTAGGCTACGTATGCCTGTTTTAAGTCCCGCATTGAAAGCGGTTTTTGTTTCAAATGACATTACGGATAGAGCCCAAGCCATTGCCTTCAGCTGTGCTGCCATGGTTTAGAAAAGGACGTGTTGGTAAAATTCACAGATGCATGCTGGGAAGGAGCTACAGTGGCTGGTGGTGAAAGCTAAAGTTCATTATAAGTGAATATTACAGATAGTTTGCCTTTTCTTAATTCAGAAATAATTATTTCCAAGATTTTGAATACACACAAAGAACGTAATAAAGATGTCGACAATATTGGATCCCAAGAGAGAGAGTTCTTGCGTACAATTTCAAAACCAAGAACAGGTTGTAACATCAATCATCCACATTAATACAGAGCTAAATCGGCCGTGTATTATATTTGATTAAAAAGTCTGCAAATGTGGTTAAATTCCTAGCGACCTGTACAGCATCCAAATTCAAAGAGACGTAGTTATTAAAGTTACATTACACCGTCTAAGTGAGAGAAACCTTAAGGGTTTGGTGACAGTAAGAGTTTGGATAAGCCGTAGCTAATTTTCAAACTGCTAAAATCTGCAAATCGTAGCAATCTGTCATTAAAAGGAAATTAAGAAGCATTTTTCTCTTTTAGTTACATTAACTCACTAAAGGAAATCACCACCCGAGGAAAGAAGGGTTAAAAATGTCACCTCCCTAAGGACCTAGAGATACCGTTGCTGAAACAACATCGTGAGGATTGATTGCTTGAGTTATGATTTATTTATTTGTTTCACACATTAGCTCAAGTGGCATTTTACATTTAGATCTTGTCCTACAGGTTGTTTTACTTAATGGTCCTGTCATAAAAGGTCGTTTTACAACATTCGTGCTATAAGGGCCGTTTAAAATGTCCTGTTATATGGCCGTTTTACATAGTCCCGTTATATGGCCGTTTTACAGTTTGGTCCTGCTATAAGGGCCGTTTAATGTCCTGTTATATGGCCGTTTTGGAGTATGGTCCTGTTATAAAGACCGTTTTTACAGTAGGTCGTGTTGTAAGGCCGTTTTACAGTACGGTCCTGTTTTAAGGCCGTTTTACAGTATGGTTCTTTTGTAAGGCCGTTTTACAGTAGGTCGTGTTGTAAGGCCGTTTTACAGTATGGTCCTGTTATAAGACCGTTTTACAGTAGGTCGTGTTGTAAGGCCGTTTTACAGTACGGTCCTGTTTTAAGGCCGTTTTACAGTATGGTTCTTTTGTAAGGCCGTTTTACAGTAGGTCGTGTTGTAAGGCCGTTTTACAGTATGGTCCTGTTATAAGGCCGTTTTACAGTTTGATTGTTATAAAGACCGTTTCACAGTTTGGCCCTGTTATAAGGCCGTTTTACAGAATGATACTGTTATAAGGCCGTTTTACAATATGGTCCGATATAAGGCCGTTTTACAATATGGTCCAGATATAAGGCCGTTTTACAGTATGGTTCTTTTATAAGGCCGTTTTACATTATGGTCCTGTTGTAAGGCATTTTCATATTACGGTCCTGCTGTTTACACCATAAGGTTTTGGTGTAAATAATTTCTTGTATCCCTCTTTTGTCTTACGTTAGTCCTGTTCTAGCGGTCATTGCTTTAGTCATTCTATAAGGGCTGTTTCACATTATGGTCTGATCAAAAACACCATTTCACTTTACAGTCACCTTCTTAAATCCGTTTCCCGTTTTCTACGAGGGATGTTTACAATCGTTCCTGTTATGAAACTATAACAATCAAACACACTACACAGCCACCCCCCCCCCAAAAAAAAAAAAGAAAATCGCAGATTTTCATTTCATCGAGAAACCGTTCGTGATTGCTTTAACCTGATCGCACCGGTGGGCCTCCCATGTCATATATATTACGCTATGTTATGTTCATCATCAACTTACTGACGTGCACCTCGTAATCTGAGATGCGGATGTTGCCAGATGCAAGTACACAGCGTGGACCACTCTTACTTTGCATCTCCCAGATGCTCTCTTGTGTATTAAATCCCACTGCATGTCTTAAAGGAGGAAAGCACTTCGAGACAGAAAGTGAAACACGAATTTGTAAACTTCAAATATTACATATAACATTATTATATTGTGGAGAAAGATAGTCACTCGATATGCATGTTTGTGTATCACTGAATTTTCAAACAGATCTTCTCGAAAATGAGACAGCGTTTTCAAGATGCGGAGGACAATATTCCTTGGTCTGGATCACTTACCCCTGACCGATGGAAGAAAAAATAGAAGAGAAGATGTACAGAGAGGAAGACCAAGGACAAAACGTAAAAGGGAAAACAAAGGTCTCCATTAGGGAATTCTAAAGACTGGGTGCTCTACAAGAAATTGTGTGCACAAAGTCTAAGAGAAGATGTTCAGCACAGAGACAAAGAAAAGAACTATAGAATGCTCCACATGGATGCATTATTTGCGAATGTGTGGACGGGAGGGTAGACACTCTCACTGCCATCTATCTGGATAAACCTCTTACGGACATTCCTGATCTCCTTCCTAGTCTCAACCTATGATGACAACATAAACACAGAGACACCACTATGGTGTGTTTCTTCAAGTAAGTAACGTCTGAATGACTATTACTCGTCATACCTTAAAAGTGGGCCATATCTTGTGAATCTGTGGAATCTCAAAATGAATGTGTCCGTCTCCAAGAATTTCTATTTGCGAGACACCAGGATGCGAAGAAAAATATTGTTTTAATCCCTGGCCTCGTGGTGATAGTCCACCCTATTGATATCATACAATTTGCGTCTTCCTTTCGGTAAAATACGGGTTTGAAAGAGGGAGCGATCGATACTCCCGGAGAAAATTGAATAATGAGATAATGGTGTTATTACGGTGAGGAGGCAGCGGCAGTTCTTACTGAGAGAAGATGATATGTATTAGTTCTTGAAGATCAACCCTTCATCCTTGGCAGTCTCTCATGACAAAAACTCAAAGCACAATAGCGATCATAACACCACCTTGCATTAACATCACCATGTGTTTATGAGCAAAACGTGGCATGCTGATTGGGTGAAACTTTCACTCAGTTTTAGAACTAATTTCTGTATCGGCAACAACCATCCTGTGAAAAATGAAGCAACATCTCAAAATATGATGAAAGAAACTACCGTACTTTCAAAGAGTTCTCTTAGCTCCATAACGTATATAGCTTTAATCGTGTAGAACGCTTGGTATCTTTGTTGGAGCTTGGTCATCTCCATTCGAATTGTGAAATTGCTTTACCGCGCGCAATAAAATAACTTTAGAGCGCGTTCTGTATGCACCATCCATTTCTCAAGAACTTGTTTTTTTTCCCTGTGTTTAAAATATTGCAAGCTATATGGGATTTGAATTTTCCGATGACTTGTGCTTATACTGTTACTGTTATCCAACTCCGTAACCCTCCAGGCAAGTTTGGAGGGGCTTCCGACATTCCAAGCTTCCGAGATCATAACCAAGATATTAGATTTAGAGGCGACTGTGACAACACACAAGATCTGTCCAAATACAATTCCCGCGAGAAAACGCGCGGTTTGCTTGTTCAGACTCAACAGCCCACTTGAAGCGTTGCTCCCGAGTGAGGAAGTAGAATAATATGATTCCAGCTGGTGTTCTTTCCCCGGAGGGAGGAACGCAAGAAACCCCTCTGCGCATCCTGCGCTGGTGGGCAGGCGATAGGACCCTCGACAATTCCTCATGTTGTCCTAGTACGGTGATTGGCGGTCAAGAGAGTTACCAATCTCTTAAAGGTGAGCTACAGAATGGCAAGTGTTTGCAGAATTGCATATTCAGGAAGTGCAGATACACTCCTTGAAGATATCTTACCGCTTGGGAAGTGTTTTAGTTTATTTCATTGTTTATTTTTTTACCAGAAAATTTGTGGAAATCAATATTGACCCATTTCCTTCCACTTGTTCTTTGTAAGAAACAAGTGCGCAGTTATAAGTTAAAAATAAGAAGGGAAAAAAGCTCCTTAAATCGGCTGAGTGTAATATTTAAAGTGGTAGACTCACTGCTTTATAAGAATTTACAGAACAAATAGAGCAAACATAAAATACCCCATTCACAAGCGCCATCTCAATTTTTTATTTTTACCAGATTTCATCTTGGGAAACCAAGTACACAGCAAAGATGGACGCTATACCGTATAGATTGCCAGGTTTTATTTGTGCACTAAACTGCTTCTAAATCAGCACGCCGTGATGGTTGCCAGCGCGCGTTGCTTGGACTTGCATTTCACCAGAACTCTTTGCGCGCCGATCATGCGCATTGGGAGATACATTGGTAATTGTGTTTTTCTTTCTCCGTTTGGTAGCGTCTTCACTTTTCAAACAAACTTTGTGAAACATAATTGCTGACAATTATATAGTAAGTTTACGACCTGGTGCGTGTGTTTTTATCTTTATTTGTATCTTCAACAATTCCCATCTTCTGTGGTAGGAATGCACAGTCACATCTTAGAATGGACATTTTACGTCATAAAATGTTGTCTCAACCGAACTAAAATGTACCTTTTGGGAATAATGTGCACTATGTTTATCTCATTATTACTTCCTCTAAGTCTCGGGGATAAAAATACATATTGGTTTGAAGGCAATTATGTTTTAGCAGAACTTTACCTTTAATTGATTTGTGGGCGGGTACTCGCTTGGGAAAACGCCAAAATGTATTTGAGTATGCCTGTAATGGTGATTACTGACAGAAAGAAATTGTTTTTAGTGTTTATGAACAGTTGGAATAAAATGGACGCGGGTTGCAATTATCTCTAGCAATCGTTGTCAAAATCAAAATGGCCCTATATCAAATAAACAATCAGCAACATGAAACTGCATAAGATCATAAAGCAATTTTCTTGAGAAGAAACTAGCTTTTTTTTAAATTACCTTTCTGAAAACCTTGATGGAGGACAGGTACTTTGTATCCCCACACCACCAATGTGGAAGGGAAAAAGTAATAAGTCTGTTTTATATGACCAAAAAAACATCCAACAAAAAAAGTTCAACTTATACGTTTCTCCAGTTGCGGGAGAAAATTCAATTATGATATAATTACCATCGAAGACGATATGGGAGGAGGAACTGCAAGACATGGGTGAGCACAAGCTCTGCTAAAGCAGTTTTATCTCATCCCATAAATATGACAAGATGTTATTGTTTAGATCACATGTGAAGACATATGGTTTATGTATCATGGGTCCAATAATTTTATCAAGGTCGGACGATATTCTAACAGACAAACATATGAAAAGGAGCAGTACGAATTGATTAAAATGTAATTTTGAGAAATAAATGACCTTCATTTTGGATGGGAAATTTAGTCTGAAGGATAGATATGAAATGATCCCCATATCATGCATACTTATATATTACTTAGACTGACCTTCGATGTGTGTATAACAGATCACTTAGAGTAAACCATTTTTTTTTTTTGCAGTAGAACAATATTTATATACATTTTGCTCTGATGCTGGTACATTGCAAAATGATAAAAACAGTATTTTGTACGGGCTGTTTTTCCCCATTTGTTTTAGGAATGCAGGGTTTTTTTAGTTTCAAGTGTGTATTTTGCTGTGATATATTTTGTTTCACACCATTCTTACGGGCATTTTAGGGTAGTACGTAGTTGTTTTAAATTGATTTTGCTCGGATTTTCTCTGTGTTAAAACAGTTCCCAGCTAGTGTTAAGCCATCTTTTTCTTCTGTCAATCTTCTTTCGTTTTCAGCTTGGTACATAGTAAAGAGTAATCTTAACTCTGCCCAAGGTTTCAGACTCCGACAGCCAAACCATAGGACTGTAGAAGATCTTCCACTTAGTTATTGACTAACCTTAGTCAGATTTACCCCATGCTTCAATGCTCAGCGACATTATAAATTTCATATTTCCAACCAACCATCCATCCATATCATATTTGAAACCTCATTCTTTATAGAACTGGAACGAAACGTGCAGTAAATTACGTTAGTTCACGTACGGGTCTTTGTGTGTGGTGGTCTATGTGGTGGACTAAATTTAGCTAATTAGCTGAATTAATAACCTAAGCCCTTGCTCTGAACTAACCTCAATCGATACGAAGGCCCAGAAACGACAACCAGTATGAACTGTGACAAATTAAGCGTCTTTAATTAAAACTCAACTCTTATCATTTTCAAACGACCAGGGGAACCGATGACCAGCAGAGAAAACTGCAATATTGTAAACAACTGCTCTCCGAATGTTATGTCGCAGTATCAATACTTGTGGGAAGAACAGCTTTACATTACGATATCACATCGTATTCAAAAGGAACCGAATTCCACCAAACCAAAAATGTCTGCAATCGAATCATAAGCGAAGAACCACAAGGAAAAGACAAAAACGTCCAGCTGAGCTCTTAACAATCTTGAAAGTCCAGAATGGATATAAAGTCCAAACTATAAAACTCCTAGGTCAAAATTTACCCAGACTTCGGGTCCCATGGGGCATGACCAATTTCTTGGTCAGTATGACCCGGAATCTGTGTCAAAATGACCCCAAAAAGGGTCAAACTGACGCAGAATTCGAATTAAAAATTCCATTATGAAACCAGCTTCCGAGTCAGAAAGAGCCACGAAAACGGGTCCGGCCCCGAGAGCCGGGATCGGGTCAATTATGCAAGCCTTTATAGAAATGCTTTGTAAATCTTGAATGTACATCAATGCAAAGAGTAGAGGCTGACATAACATAACTGAAGGTCGACAAGCCAACAAATCAAGTTCTCAGAAGAGTTGTGTCTGGAAGGAGTGTTTTAATATTCGCTACCTCATGGAGACCGAGGACAAAACAAAAAAAGGAAAACAAAAAGTCTCTGCAGGGGAATTCTGAAGAGTGGGGTGCTCCACAAAGAATTTTGTGTACAAAGAATATGGGAAGGTGTCAAGTACAAAGGAAAGAATGTTTCCAGAGGGATGTAAACAAATAAATAGAATGTGTGGTTGCAGACGTGTGACATTTCAGACGATGCTCATTTAGCATGTTCCGATGACGGTCATTACCGATACCCAATGTTTACATGGCATGGAAGCTGTTTATAGTTTGTTTCTCCTGTCAAATTCACTTGAATGTTTCAGCACGTAATCTAACCAGGTAGGTACGTGACATGCTCATAGAAAATGAGAGTAGAGTAGACGGAAATAGACTTATCAAGTAATTTTATACAAAGGCTAAATTGAATGTGTGATTTTATCCCGCATCAGTAGAAGCTATTTAACAATTTGGTATTGTTCTTCCGCACGTGCATCTGTGGGCGTGTTCGTTTATCACGCTCTTTTCGAACCAAACTATGAGCGTGCTAAAATTCGAGGTATGAAATGTGAAAATTTACACGATTTTGCTGAAGCGGACAAAAATATTGAGTGTGTATGGGGATGGGGAAGGTGGGGAAGGTGGGGACTAATGTGGATAGTATTCTTGGCTTTTGGTTGATTGACTACCGTTGCCAAAACCCATTCAATTTAAGTGGAGCATGGCAGGAATAATGGATTTTTGGAACAGTTTATCACAACGGCAAATTCAAGACACGGGTTAGCACTTCATGTGTCCATCACACACATCATAGATGGGTAACATCTTGATGATGTTTCCTTCTTCATGATGCAGCAAGGGAGAGAAGAGAAGGGGACAAACCACATACAGAGAAATTGATCTTGAGGGAGCACAGGTAGAGTGCAATCTGTCACGGCTTGCGTCTCACGTCCTCCGGACCGTCACGCCGTACGGCATGATGGTCACGTCCCCTCTTCGTGCATGGGTTTGGCCAAGGCTACATGGGGGCTAGTAATTGATTACTCGCGGGATATTACGATGAGGAGCTTGCCTCTATGTTTCAGAAAATGGTATCTTTTTGTGTTTTACTTCTGATGAAGGCTTTCTTTCACTGTCATCTTGTTTCCCTTGCATTCGAATCAATATGACCAAATCGAGACTGAGCTCCCAAGGAAAAGTCTGGCTCCTCGTGGAGAGCGTGTCGAAGATGCATGAAAGCAACGATTGAGTGGGGTCAGGTCTCAAACAGAATACTCTTGTCAGTGCTGGCGAAGTCCAATACAAGGGGTGCAAATAACGCATGGCAATGTTAGCAGCATGCTATTGGTGATGTTTAACTATGCAGTTTTAAGTCCTGCTCATGCACATGGTGTTACTGCAAACCTTACTAGACTGTATCTCCAGCATGCAAAGTTTCAAATCCTACTCATGTACATGGTATTACCGCAAACCTTACTAGACTGTATCTTCAGCATGCAAAGTTTCAAATCGTACTCATGTACATGGTGTTACTGCAAACAGTACTAGATTGTATCTCCACCATGCAAAGTTTCAAATCCTACTCATGTACATGGTATTACCGCAAACCTTACTAGACTGTATCTCCAGCATGCAAAGTTTCAAATCCTACTCGTGTACATGGTGTTACCGCAAACCTTACTAGATTGTATCTCCACCACCAAACATGTACAGTTTCAAATACCAATTGCCATCTTGAATCATCTATTCCGTAAGTTTTTCGGATCAGAATGACACGTGTTCCGGATCAATGTTCCGGTTCCGATTCATTGTCAGTTTGATCCAGAAACCGGGTTAGAATGCTCAAAGCATGGGTCAAGTATATGGACCCGGATTCCTAAGCCCAATATCAAAGGTCCACTTACTTAGCAGATAAACTTGCTAATCCTAGCAAAATTAGGTTACCAGTTAAAATATTACATTAAATGTATTGCTATTGGAATTGGGTGGTCCGATGCTCAGCAAAGTTATTAATTTGGGACCAGGTCGAATATGATTTAGGGATTTTTTTAACCAGGATGTGATTTGTGTAGCATACATTGGAAATCGTGCTTTTTTGCCTGCTATGGCCTTAACTGTGTGGCAATGAATATGGCAAATTTCGATGCAACGCGATTTCACTTTAACTTTCTTCTTGTTGCCGTGAAACAAAACTCAATGAAGCTGTACGTTGCAAGAGCACGTACCAACCATGCGGCAGTTTTCCATTGGCCCTTCTACGAGACCCACTATTAAAGTTCTATTCATACGTATCTACACTAATAGTTCAGATATTATGGATTTGAAAGATCTTACCGCCATTTTGATGCACGCTCAGCTATACGAGAAGATTCGATATATTCAGCTGCCCGTAAGTGGTTTCCAACATTAAGGGTACATTTGAGGATAAATGCTGGCGTAATGAGAGCTTGAGAAACGTGCCTTTCGTTCGGAGTTACGGGCGATCGGTGCAGGTACGGGTAAACCTCCAGTTAAAATGAAGAAAAACACCGGTTTTGCGTTGAAAACGATTATTACTGTCTCTGCGCGCGTGTGTGTGTGTGTGTGAACGGATGTTGCCTGGTAACAGTTGAAAGCAAGACAGAATTCGCTTCTCAGTCAATAGCTTTTATTTTTCTTCTTCGCCTTGGAAGACGTCCGTTCATGCATTCCACTTGATGTTGTAATTACTCGGCCAGTCGGGACTCCGTGTGTAAGTCTCATCGCATGGTACCCCCTTGGTATATAATCAGTCAACTGCGTAGCTACTCTTTTTACGGCTCCAAGGGAGTCGATGATTAACAATGGCTGACATCCTCACGGGAAACTATGAAAATTATACACGACTGTATGCAAATATTTTGTTTAGGAAATCTAGTCGCTGATATGTTCTTCTAATTGACAGTGAATCTGATTTCGAACCGCCCTGTGCTGTTGCGTGCAGACAAACCACCAGTGTTTATCACTGCCCAAGATGCTATGAAGTATAAAAAAACACTGGCCTTTATATAGCACTTCGCTGCATGGAGGCGACACAACCAGGAATAAAATATAGGTCTGCGCTTAGCCCAAGGGTGATGGATTTAAACGGCAAGAGGCCACTGACTCAGGTTTAGGGACACCTGTTAATTTGTGACTATGTTTCTCTTGGTTAGTTAAATCATGGAGGTAGAATTAGTGGTAGAATAAACAATACCACTTTGTAAGGCACAATAGTCTTAAGTATAAAGTCGTGAAGGATTCGTTGTGACTTCAAAGAAACATTGGTGACAACTCTTCCATCCAAGCTTATTTGTTTCCAGAGGTCGCATGAGACGTGACCGATGGAAGAAACATCTCAAAGTTAATTGATTTGGTCAAGGTGACAACAGAGGGCGCTCTACCCCAAAGTGTCGATACGAATTCGATAAGCGGTTCGAGAAAGCAAGGTTGTAAACGACGCGCTGACTCCATTATCCTTCCGTTCCTACGGTAATAAAGAAGCAAGATACGGGAAAAACAAAAACATCAAACTGAGGTCCCCGCCACACTTAACTAGTTCCTCCAATAGCATCCAAAATGATACAATAATGACAGAAAAACACGGTTATAGATTGGGTTCACATAAAGACGGGCAGTTATTGACATAACCCATCGGTGAATTGCAAGGTAACCCCCCCCCCTTTCCAATTCATTAGTCATTACTGCTCTATAGTTGGCATCAAACCATCCGAAACGATCCACCCGGAAGGTAAGCATCAGTCCAGTATATGCATATGAGATTCCATTAAATGTAGTTTTCCGGTTGAATGGTTGTAAAATCGGACAATTATGGCTCCGTTTGGCATCGGTAAATTGGGAGCACGGGACGGTGTTTTTTACGGCGACGCTCTGCCGTAATAAAGGTTTCACGATTGCTCCCGGTGTGTTGTGTTTATTCCTTGACACTACAAATATTTAGGGGCTGTTTTATCACGTGGTTTAAATTTTTACAATGCTGTTTGTACATTTTCATCATACTGCCGACACCCGTTGTACAAACTATAGAAAAGACCTGACAATTTTCATCAAGTCTCGCTTTGAAACATTGATTTGAATAAGGATGTGTTTGTTTTTTATTTTTTCCTTATCTTTTTTTCCTGAGAAATCTATGTAGGCCTGAACTGTTTTTTTATTGTTATGATTTTACTTTGTTTTTGGGTGTGAAGGGATTAAACCGAAAGCAGAAATTCCCAGGAATTATATTGTGGTACCGCAAAATGGCAGAGGGCAATTTACGATTCAGACTTGGAAGAAACAAGATGATTATTACTTTGTGCATGACCTCCCCAGTATAAGATGATTTGTCTTAAACTAGTTTTGAGAAAGAAAAAAGAAATAGTGCTAAGAAAGACGAAGACGTGTTAAAGCGCCACAGCGTTCCCAACACACAAGGCCCCTTGTGATACGCAGAAATCAAATTCAGTCCCAGCCTGTGTTCAACCTCGTTTTTTGACAAGTAGATGGCCATTTTTTGAGGCCACAATCGATCGATGAGAAGAAAAAATGCAGTGTCTTTTAGCGCGCGGTTCGTAACCGCTGTATGTACGACTATACCCTAAACTCTTAATGAAAGGAGAGAAAAGGGGGATGCAGCGGCTGTCACAACATCAGAGCTGCGGCTAATCCGTAAAATGTCACTCACGAAGATCCGGCGGTGAAGTACAAGGCTATGTTCAGTCTCTACGGACCTAACATCCAATCAGAATCTAGACACGTGTAATCCCACAAAGATGATACCACACAAAAAAATAAATGTAATGAATGTGTAAACAATTTCAAAAAATGACAGTGTGTAGCGTCCTTGTTCTACTTTCGGTACCGGATAAATAAGAAAAGGGACGGTCTGCAGTGCAACGATCGAAACTCCCACCCGTTTTAGGCGATCGAATTTGAGTCAATGCCTAAACAAAATGCTAAAAACGGTTGAAGTGTTTGATGGACCAGGCTGGAACTCTCTAGATCGGACAGTTGTATCTTTCCACAGAGTCGACATAAATACACATCAATCTAAAACTCTCACACAGTTATACCAGAGACCACTCTGAATATTTGACTTCTTAGATACGGCTATGGCTAGATCACTGTACAAACATCGTCAGCACGTTTGCCAACTGCCGTAGCCGTAACCAAACTCAATATTATTGGTGTTGCACAGTTTGTGTTAAGGAATGGAAAATCAGATTGCTAAGGGTGGGGGAACACGATTGTAGTGCAGGTAACCGGGTCTTAACAAGAGCCCATATTTATTTGGGGTTAGGATGACCACAAATCCGAATCACGGTGACCGGGACTCTGGTCAGCAGTGGACTGAGGCAACAAGTTGGTTGCAGATTGGTGGACCTACAGTGGTGTTGAACATTCTGCATGCAGGGAGTTCTCTGCCCATTCACTCTAAAAACTCCCGTGTCAGAATTCACCCGGATCCTGTGCCCCGGGGTGCCTGCTGGGTTCATCAGTCTGCCGATTCCGGGTCACACTGACCCAGAAATTACCGTGCTTGACCCCCGGGACACGGAGTTAGTAGAGTGCAGGAAAAATCCAGCTCTTTTTCATCAATGTTTCGAAATTTTCTAATTTCCTAAATAGGTTAAATATTTACACAATGACGTAAAGAGCACAAGACGCGAAAGAAAACCTGATTTCAGAAAATTCAATCGAAGGGCGGATCTAAGTTTCTTTGTGGTATGTTTTTTTTCTCCCCGCGCTTTCTTCAATTGCTCCGTCGCCTGGGTGTACACACGCGCACAATAGTGGCGACTCAATAACGTCTGCTACATCGTCAGAGCCATTAGTTTATAGGCTACAAATGATGCATTGGAGCACGTAGGAACTTCTGGCGTATTTTGCTCGATCGATTTGGCGGGAAAGCTGTTGTCAAGCATTTGTATTTGCTTTATGATATACTGTTTGAATGTTAAACCGCCATAATAGCTTTAGTGCTGACATGTGAGTAAACCAGTACCACTACTACACCAAATATCAATGGAAGGGATGCACCACTTATCGAGTTGCCAAAAAAATGCTTAAGTTTCCATGGCTTGTGTTTGTTTGTTTACTGTCGTTGAACCTGCCTCACTCGTGTTTGTTATTGAATGTAGGTGACCTCGGTGTCGGACTCAAAAACAAGTCAAGAAACGGCAAAAAAAAAATCATAACATTGTCAAATAAATAAATTTATAAATGTCCGAAATAATGTATCTGAAACAAAACCTCCAGCCTCATATATTAAATAAAAACCTCAAATAATTCCACTGTTTGTTTGTTTTTTTATCTCCGGACCAATGCCGCCCTCAGTGTATACGAAGTTTTACCAAGAAAGTTTGCCCGGGTCCACTTTACGAGTCGCTAAACAGCGATATCATAGCAAGACCCAAACCGCCACGGGGCTACTGATATCATTCACCTCCGCTAATTCGAGTAGAAATGAGCGATCATTTACTTTGACCAAAGCACAACAGTCTACTCGGGTTCCACCAACTCGGGCAGTTCAGATTGAAAATCGATGACCTAAAATCTACTTTATTTTGTCTCGTACAGTTTTCCTTCAGTTTGGTGGGCGATCGAAATGCTCTAACGGGTAATTCTATAAGTGTACTCGTGTGATATTAACCATAGCTAATGTTGATATCTTATTGTTTCCGGTTAGCTACACAACTGTAGGTTATAACACGACTGGCTGAAATTTTAGAGGTGGCTATACGACAGGTAGGAGTGCACTCGACTAAAGGTGCATTGCGATGATACGGTGATTAAATCCAGCAGCGGAATGATACCTTTGAACTCGATAGCCCGAATCCTGGTGGTACAGTTTTTTAACCACAGATTTTGTATCCAACCTCATGAACTAAATAACCTCTAAACCTGGAATTGTTACCAATTTGCTTATTTCAATTCAAGTACAGACCATATATGCACGTGACATCTTTTAAGAAGGGCGCCCTCCCCTAGAGGTCAAAAAGAGGTTGTTCATTGGCCAAATCCTTTGCGCCGCGCGTACAAATCTGTGCGTTTCCATTCTTACAACATAGGTTTACCTCTAAGATGGCGGCATGCGCTTGATGACGTCAATGCATAAGGTCTATTGCTACATTGTCATGAATAACCTGCATTTTTTGACAAATCACTTCTTGTTACAAAGAATATACACATTGATAATCTCTTAGCTCACTCTCATGTATTCTCTTGTATTTAAAAACAAATTTTAATGTAAACTGTGTTTTATAGCCGGCAGGCTGCAATGTCGGGATTTTTTAATCATATGAACAATGTTTTATGATAATATCGTGTCACTACGTTGAAAGTGATATCTACCAAAGAGAGATGTCATTTCGGAAAAAAAATCTTGTCGGTAATGCGAAGTGTTTTCTTTAATAAAATGGCTTGGCAGTATAGTAAACTTCTACCCTTTTCAGTTCTGCTCCTCGATTTACATGCACTGCCCAAAGGGAAGGTCCGGGTATTATTTTCCGTTATATAACCTAAATAGATTTGTATGGATGAGATTCAGTCTTTGAGGCTAAACAGGGTGTCCTTTACCTTGAAGTGGTTGGCACTGTATGATCGTGAAAGAATGAAATCCAGGGGCAATCCAGGAGGGATTATAACCTATGACCTTTCACTTGGAGAGTGTCTTAACCGTAAAGTAGAATAAATCTAGCCTACAGGTTCAGACTGCCAAATGGTAAGCAAGAAGAGTCCAACAGGCCATCGAGAAGGGATCCAGGAGACAACAGCAATCACAACCAGCAGTTTTCTTCTTTTTCATTCCGCTCATCCTGCACCATTTAAAATTAAACTGCAAACCACAGAAACCTTAAACCAGCCAGAATCTCTCCTCATTCGATAGCCATCGAACTCAGGGAAGCAGATCGCAATAATTCCTCGTTTTGACAAAGTCAAAGCTGCAATAACAGTGTTGGTAACATCAGAATAGCCGGCCTCTCCGCAACGCTTTCACCCAAAACAAACACAAGCCCTGACAGCTTAGCCAAACCAAATTGATTTGCGTGTGATGACGGATCCGCCTAAAGCTTGTCAATAAAATGGGGACTTTGAAGTCAACAGTTTTGGCGCAAAGGCGAGAAACTGTCGACTGTGTTATTCTTGTCCAGAGTGGATGCATAGACCAACTGCCCAAAATGTGTCAACTGTCACTTGATAAAATTACAACCAACAATTTTGTTCGAGCCCAAAAGTGGAATGTCCGATCATCCACACCTGAGCAGGCTGAGCCGGGTGCCTCATTCTAATGCTATTGGTTTTTATAAGTACTGGTCATCCTGCGAAGACAATAAATTAAATTAAGATTAATTCAATTTTGCGGGAAGACAACCAAAAATAGTGCAGTTAACTTTCATTTCACCGGGCCTTAAATATGCAACTATTCAATTGATGTAAAAAGAAAATTGATATCTGACAAACAGAATCGTGACTGAAAGCTTTTTTAGTGAATCAGTTGTGTGATTTTTGCAATAATCCTGACAGCATTTTTTAAAAGGTTTTTACAATCATGGTAGATACACACAAGATTAGTTACAATAATACTCCTCAAATAATTGATTAATGCTAATTCTATCGATGTCTTAGAAAGAAAATTGAAAACTGACAATCGGAATTTTGGCTGAAAGTTTGAAACAACGCTTCTTAATGCAAACACGGATAAATCCGTAGTATGACTTTACACAAAGTTGAACAACATTTGGTACAGAGTTTTACAGTGGTAGACACCAGTTACAATAGAACTCCTCCAACTTGTCAATGATAATGCAATCAGTACTATAGTGAAGGGACACATCTATAAAAAAAAAATTGAAAATGATTGTCTCCTAAAAACAATTTTGCTTCTACGGCACTACGGCCGTAGACACTTAATATTTTTACTATTTGAAGGAGTGACAAAATCGAAAGAAAAGGACCTAAAAGTTGTCTTTTTGAAATATCAGAGGTAAGCCAACCTTTCAAGGAGTCAACGTGATGCCGTTCGTTGCTATATGACTTTTCCATCCAATTACTCGAGCGGCCGAACGTCTAACGGCAGTTTTATCCCGAATCTTTCATCTAAGGACCTCCTGGATGCCTTTTTTTTCTCACACAATAAAATTCCCAGCGTAAATTTCTGATAATCAGTGGGGACGCTCGACAGGTTTAATCCCATCAGATGATCTTCACCGAGTAGGGAACAGACGGTAAGAATGTGTCGCGTTATCTCGCCGACCTAGTTTAGTTTTATCTTTTAAATATGGCGTGTCTGTCTGATGAACCACAAGAATCTGTAAAGGTTACACGCTGTACAACTCATCATGGTGTGTTTTAGATTACACTTCCATCCCATAAACGAAAACGAGGTGGGAAGTGAAAACAGTCTGGTTTCTTTGACAAGTGTTAGGCGCCAGACTGACATGATCGCGCGACATAACAAACGTCTTTTGTTATTTTGAATGAATTTATAATGAGTGTTTCTTGGTAATTTCAAATCATACGTGAATATGACGTCTTCACTCAACCTAAATTATGAACAGTCGGCTGAATAATTGACCCAGTGTTAATGGGAATCTGATTCAATCATGCATAATCGTATGAATAATAAATCAGATTCTATCTGAAGCAACCTTGTATGCATAAATCACTCTAGGGGGCAATCGGGGGAAATTTAATAGAGAATGTGAACAAACATTTTTCTTAAGACATTTTCTACTTCAACTGCTTCATCATGAGCAAACAAAAGGCAAGTAAACTCGCGTTGTTCATTAGAGGTACACAAAATATTGCTGAACAGTTTTCTGCAAAGCAAAAGTGAGCAGGAATACCAGCCACAGATGCTTACGTTATTCCGGTAAGCGTAATCCTGTCGTGCTTAGCTTACCTTAATAAACTTGGCCCAGATGAGTGACGTTGCACTTTAAATCCATTGTGAACGTGTACACGCACTGGCAAATCGTTTGCTTGCACTCATTTCCTCGATGTAAGCACACAATTCACTTATAAAACTGGTCTCTGAAAAAAAATCTGATTTGTCCTCAATAAATCATCAGTTGATTATTTTATACTGAACCTAAATTACAACTCGAGATCCACGTGACTTCGGGTATCTCAAATTTCACGACTATTACAAGTGAAAGTAAACGCTCATGAAAGTGCGTCACATGCATTGATTGTTAAGCCAGAAGTTCGGCTCTGGTCTTGACTCCAGCTCTAAGCTTCGGCTAAACCTCCGATATTGGAGCAGTGCACTGATAATTTGGAACAATTAAGTGGCCTAAGCAGATGTTGTAAAAGACTTGTTTGGAAATATGTTTCTTAGGAAAGGGGTGATTTTCCCTAATAACGAGATTTGAATTACTTGCAACACTGCAAAGTGTTCAAATTGACATCAATGGTATTGTCACATAGATACCGAAGAGAGAATCAAAAACAACATTATACGGTGTCAAAACAACGACAATGTAATTGTTTCGTCACAAATGAGTGTTATTTTAACACCCTGACCCTATGGTGTAAATGTTGATTCTTTTTTGGTATCTATACGTGACAACACCCATGGAGTCAATTTTAACACCCCAGTTTTTGCAGTAAACATTTATGAAGCAACATAATACGTAGATGACTTCGACTCTTTGTCATAGGTGTTTCACCTATGACGTACGTAAGAGTCGCTTATCATCTATAAAGAGATAATCTTTCACTGGTTATTTTTCAGGGGGGTCATTCAACTTTGATATATAATTCTTCGTTTACGCATTTTAGCATGCTCCATCCAAAGACAATTGAATCTGCGCGTGCGTCAGATTGTATTATTTCTTTGTCCTTCCCACGTTGCGTGTTATTCTTCCAGAAAAAAAAAATAATGAAGTTGATTCAATGCTTTATTCCAAAGGGAGAATAGCAGTGAAAATCCCCTGTTTATTATCATCATTTCAGGGGTGTTGTTAATACCCCTACCGTACCAAAGGAAGGATTGCCCGGGGGCCACCATTGTCTGCGTCCATCCTGACAATCAAAGAAGCTGAAATCTCTGGATGTTTATCCTTCTGTGGACAAAAGGCAAACCGAGGTCCCAGCTCCTCAAAGAAGATGAATTGCTTTTGGATGTGAAGTCAACTAATTTGAAGATGTTTTATCCTCTTGTGAGGAATGGGATAAGAAGTAAGCAGCGAACAAGACCACCCAGTGGTTACTTCCGACCTAATCACAATTACGTACAGATCAAAGCCTCTGGTACAAGGATAGTACGCCGGTTCAAAAAAGTACAGCAAAGTTGCGTGAACCAAAACAGGAAAAAAAGCAATGTTAATAAAGACACCTGATCCAGCTTTCCCGTCTTCGAGCATCATCAAGCAATCCTCCTCTACAGTACTTATAATCAAGCCTGCAGCATCACCTGAAGACAATCAGAGCACTGATCGAAACGTCGAGTTGTTAAACCACCTGTTCTTTTCAGAACTATCTCAACTCATAGTGAGATATATTTTATGGACAGTGAATGTGGTGTTACTGCATACGTTACTAGATTGTCATTGCTCTAAAATGACTCTACATGGTATCATTACAATGAAAGCACTGATTCAGCAAGTGTATCCAATATAACCCACATGTTCAAGAAACCGACAAACAAAATGTTTCACTAGAAATAAGTAATTACATGTAAGTACAATAATAGCATCCATTCCCAGGCTGTACACCAAAGAATTACGTTGTGGGTCAGAAAAGTGCATCCTGTAAACCGACTAGATTTAGAAACGGAAATTGAAAATTTACGTGTTCATCTCATTTTTACGTTTCAAATTGCAACTTCGTTTTCCGTGTAGTGTATGGACATAAAACTAAAATTGCACCCGATCATGTCAATCTTTTTTTACCCGTACTCCTAAAACCCTTGTAAATCTTGGTGTCGACTCTTAAAATGACTGAAACTACCGTCCTTTTAATTTCAAACTCATGGGCTTTTACGAGCAGTCCTCAATTTTATTTCTGTTTGTCTATGGTTAGGTATTTGTAGTTAAAGGATAACTGACTTGTGATTGAGTGTTTACTTGGGAAGAATTAAGAAACAATCGAAGAAACCGGTCATCTAAACGAAGATGGATGTCAAACCTCCTCTATGATGACACCTGCTCCTGGGGTAAAAAAGTACACACAGCACGGACCTTTAGCTTTGAAAGGAATGGCCAAGGCATCTCCCACATAGCTTAACACAGATCCATTTTATGTTTTATAATGCCAATTCTCTTCATGGTACCAATGTATTGATCAACAGCTCCTTACTTGCACCTACACCCCCTTCCCAATTTTATAGTGGGTTAAAACTAAACCTATAGTGAGGTTTGCGTTTAACCACACTGGTTCCAAATGGTTTAAAGGCAGAGTATACTTTTGTAATAGACCTTATGCACATGACGTCATTTCAGTAGGGCGCCCTCACCTAGAGGTCAAAAGGAGGTTGTTCATTGGCCAATCCTGTGCGCCGCGCGTACAAATCTGTGCGATTCGATTGTTTCGTCACCGTTTTACCTCTAAGATGGCGGTTGGATGACGTCAATGCATAAGGTCCACTGTCAAAGACTAGTATCCTCACTTGGTGTGCCCAAACATGCATAAACCTGAGAAAATTGGGACTCAATTGGTCTTTAAAGTTGCAAGAAATTAGTGACAGAAAAACACTCTTGTTGCATAGAACTGTGTGTTTTCAGATGCCTGAGAAAGGCTTCATGCCTGAAGCCTTTCTCATATTAAAATTTAGGGGGGAAGATCACATCTTTCTCTAAAACTACATTACTTCAAAGGGGGTCGTTTCTAACAATGTTTTAGAATATCAACAGCTCTCCAGTACTCTTTACCAAGTAAGTTTTTACGGTCATTAATTTTTTGGAGTAATTGCAAAAGGTGTACCCTGCCTTTAATGCTACAAAATAAATAGTTCTAAACCTTAAGTTTGTTATTTGTTCCACACAGTACTAATAAGTGCCAGTACCAGACGGCCCTGTTTGTTTAACTTCTGATCCTTCTTGATTAAAACCTGATGTTTGGTTTTTCCACTAAGTTGGTGTCAGTGTGGTTTACCCTTGAGCCCCTGTTCAAACTTTGGGTTTGTTTTTTACACCTTGGACCGTGCCTCACCCTTTCCCTTGTCGTATTCCTCAATGATGAATGACTGTACCGATTCCCACTCTAAACATTCGAGTAAGAAACAAAATCTAGTGACTAAGATTTCACTGTAACCCAAGTCGGGCAATCGACACTTATTATTTCCGATTAAAGAGTTAAGATGTGCTTCCCCTCTCACTGCAAAATCTTCAAGGGTAAATGAAGCTCGCAATCTAAGGCTGGCTGTGGGATACGTAAGACTGATATTGGGATGGTTTACAGATCAAATCGTGCTATCTAAGCTTTGAATAACCTACTATAATTAGTTTCTTAGAGCGGAAATTATGTTATAACACCCTTGCTCTTTGGGAGAGATGAGGCAGAGCTGCCGATCACCTCGGGGTACAATACGATATCCAGAAATTCTCTTTTGAAAGGGGGAATTTCGCGCTCAGTAACCATGCTTGCATCTGGAGATATCCAGCTAAACTAACTGTGTAGAGTTTGTTTTTTCTGCCAGTGGACTTTGCAAAATGACAGAAATAAAAAAGACAAGAAGCGTTCACTCTGTTTATATTTGTGCGTATAAAGATATGTCGAATGCACAAACAAGTTTGAAACGAGAGCTTGTGCACATGACGTCATTTGAGTTGGGCGCCCTCAGCTAGAAGTCAAAAGAAGGCTGATCCTTCGCCCTTCCTGAAAGCGCGCGTCAAAGATGTTTTATCGTCGATTTAACTCTGCCTCATCTCTCCAAAGAGCAAGGGAGTTATAACATCTTTTCCGCCCTAAGAAACTTATTATAGTAGGTTATTCAAAGCTTAGATAGCGGTGTGATGATGTTAATGCATAAGGTCCATTGATCTCCATATTAATGGAGATCGATGATAAGGTCAACTGACCCATTTCTCAACACGCAGCACACTTGCACGCGCGCACATCACTTGTGAGCCCTTTGGGGGTCAAAATGTACACAAAGGAATCATCAACAAAACTTTTTTCTCAGGGGTGACTGATCTCGTCGCGCGATTTTTTTTCCGAAGCAAGACTCTTTATACGGGGCACTGTCCAATATTGCAACGGATGATTCCCAAAATGGTGGAAATTGTAGACGCGCGTTGTGCGGAGGTGCGTTCCACGTCGGTATAGAACATGCAAGTCTCGTGCGTATTCGAACATTTTGGGGACCACTGTGGTCCCACGTACATTGCTTTAACGCGTTAAAGAAACAAACTCACGCGCTTTAACGGATCCCGATGTTCGAATACGCGCGAGACTTGCACAGTCTATTGCTGGCTGCAAGAGCCATTGCATAACGCGCAACGCTGCTGGTACGTTCAGCTCACGCGCGCTTTTTTTACGCACCAAGAACAGGGGTGCGTTCCACTTGCGCAAACGTTGCCAACGTTTGCGCACGTTTGCCAACAATTTCGAGTGGAACGAGTTGTGCACTGCCAACGTTGGCGAACGTTAGCAACCGTAGGCGAACGTATCTATGAGGTGTTGGTGGGTGGTTTTAAAAATGGCGGACAGCATGTAGATAACCGAAAGGTTAGCAGACGACGGGTTTTTTCTTGTAACGAAAACAATTATTTATTTTTGTTTAGTGAAGTTGAAATAACAACTTAATAAGTTGATGTCGTGATGTATAAAAGAGGTACTAAAAGCCAACGCTACAAAAAATACACTCCGGTGTCTCCATCTCCATTACAGTGCGCCGCCATTATTGAAGTGCGCAACAAATCGTTCCACTCGGCCGCAAACGATCACAAATGGTTCGCGCAAACGGTTGCGATCTGTTTGCGCAAGTGGAACGCACCCCAGCTACCGTCCAATGATCTGCCTCCTTTTGCCTCGGTGAGGGCGCTGTTTAAGAGTGTGACGTAATATGCAAGGGGTCTTTTTAGATCACTGATGATCTAAATTCTTCATGATCATGTGAGGTGTTAAAATGAATCGGTCATAATAGATTTCATATCCGAAATATGCGTAAAATTACATAAACCGCGGAAATAAAACGCACAAAAATGCTTTACTCCGCCGCCGTGTTCCGTGTGTCTAATTGAAACGAACAAACGTCTTGTTATTTCCGCGTCCAATTTACGGTGAGCTCGCGCGGGAAAGTTGGCCAATTTAGGGGGCCGCCTTGAGCGGAGGGAAACCGCCCCGAAGGCAGGAGGTGATGAGAGCTCACAATATCGCTGTGACACTCAACCCTGGGTAGACCTACCGGGTTTCTGACAACACGACTTATTGGGTCTGTAACAGAGGTAGTGCTAGGAGGCCCGGCTTTGCTTTGTCAGTTTGTGTTTTTAGGGTAGGCTTTGATGAGTGGAGACTCCAGATCAATTTTAGGGGATTCTGACCGGGTTTAGCTGTGGTGTTGTACTGTAAGGCAGAGTTGGTCAAAATTGAATGTGAAAATGAGGGGAAATATCTGCGTCGGTTGCCTTTTTTGTTATTACTGGGTTACTGAGTACACAACCTCGTGGCTTCATCTTCACGGAGTGTTTGCTCTCTGATTCTTGGCAGCGATTCACTGTATTCATTTGCAAGTGAATTCGCCAACGGGACCTCTTTTTGGAATTAAATTTAAACCCCTTCTGAACACAACAACCGAAGGAAAACATTCAAATGTCTACTTTTATTTAGATGACAAACCACGATATATGAATACATTGTACCGTGCGGGGCCTATTTGCATGGTACCACCGAATTATGTGCTTCACGGTGCCCTGTGATACTATGGCCGTGTCCGAAACGGCAACTTCGGCTACAGCTACAGCTAGATCAGCGCGTCTGCCAGTGAAGAATAGGCAAACGCGCGCGATCTAGCCGTATGCTGTAGCCGAAGTCGCCGTTTCGGACACGGCCTATGACCCGAAGGCGCAGAAATCCAAGGTAGCAGTAAAATGAAACTGTGCCTTGGGGCCCAGTTTCATAGAGCTGCTTCAGCAGAGATTGCACCTGTGATATGATACTTTGGCTGGTAACATTATTCTGGTAAGCATAATCTTTGTTGTGCTTAGCTACTTTTTGTGCTTTAGAAGGCTCCATGAAATTAGGCCCTGCAGGTACTGAACACAGTGGTCCTGACACGTCCTTCAACTTAACTGATGGCGCCCTTCACACACAGCAGATTGCACTCACTGGTACAGTGACCAGGCAATATTGATTCCATTTACGTTTAAGTGCTAACGATTACCAGTGAAGACTCTCCATTGAAGTTATAAAGTACTCAACCAGATACATGCCATCGATTTTCAAAAACAAAATGGCGTTGCGAATTTCAGAAAGTTAAATCAATCTTACTGATAGAGGGCCAGGGAAGTACACACCAGCAAAGACGAAAGAAATTGTTATTATTCTTTGATCTACTAGTGAAAGGGCAGACGGGAAACAAGCATCCCATCATGCATTGCGGTACAAATCGTTATTCGAAATATAAATATATTATAGTTAACAACGCATTTCTTTTAAATTGAATTAAAAAACCCAGTGTAATTAATCAACACTATGCATTTCAAACGCTTCCGCAGTGTACATGTCGCGCCATTTGGGATTTATAATTCTATTATCCAATCAAATTAGAATCAATCTCGCGATATTTTACTTTTCCCGCGCGTGTTCGGCATGCAACGAGATCAATTGTGTATGGAGGACTAGACTCGCATCAATTTTCTTTTAAAGGGCAAGTATTATCTTCGGCAAGCCCCACCTCTCCTTCAAAAAGGGGCGAGAAGCAGAAGAGCACTTCAAGCTCTTATGATTTATATAGTTGTAATGCGATTGGTTATTTTGACTTAAAGCACAGCTTTAGTTGACATAAATACCAGTTTTCAAGTTACCGCGGAAATGATACAAGTTTCAGTATAAAGGGTTATTACATAGGCCTAATTCCAGTAATTTAAAAAAAAAACAACATTTTGTTTCTGTTTTGATTTTGTATGATATCATGACTCAGTCATGAGTAATTTCTTCCAGTTATAGCAATTTGATACCCACGTGTCGTATACAACTAATACATGACTGTTATGTGATCCATCTAAATTAACGGTATGATAAACAAAAATGCATTACAAAGTCGTTCCTACCAAAAGTAAACACTGCCTTTAACTGACAATATCCGTGCCTGGGATATCTCCAAACTTGATAGGAGCACCGGTAAGTGTGTGTTTGTGAGATGATATCTCCTTGGTTGTCTTATTGGATTTGCAAGGCGCCGCGCACGGAAGGTATTCAATTTAAAGTCAAGTCCCATTCAATTAGGCTCGGTCTAATTATCGAGCAAAGCTGGGGGTAGTTTCCCCGTCGATTTGGGCCTGTATCCCCCCTCAGCACGGCCGTGCAGTTCGCACAAAGACGGGTGAACTTGTAAGGGAACTTTTTGAATAATTTTTTGTTTTGATGGTACGATAAAATAATTAGATACAAATTGCTTCAAGATGCATTACACTTGGGTTTTCAGCATTACTTCCCGCAGGCCACGACATTGAGTCTGTTGAAATGGTTGGTATATGGACGGAATCCAGATATCTACTTTGGAGATACCAATTTTAAAACTTCACGGTTGCATTGCTTTCTTTCAGAGCCGAGGTTTAAAGGTGTTTCGGCACTTTCGGGTACTGTGGGCTGATGAAGCGTTGCAATATAATAGGCCTACCTGAAAATGGTTTATATATTGTGATAACATAATTTTTTCTTCCCTGTGTAAGTAATGGCTAGTTTGTGACAAATTAAAGTCAAAGTATACCTTTGGTTTCTGGAACCGTTCAATTGTTTTAATCCTTAATAAATGTAGATAATATATACAATAAAACTAACCTGTGAAAGTTTTATTTCAAAAGGTGGTCGCGTTTTCGAGAAAGCACCGAAAATCCTGAGCGAATATGTCCACACATGAAGAGTAATCCTTAATAGGAATACCCTAATAGGAGAAACGTTTCTCAGATTCAATTCTGAGAGGACAAAAACTGACATCTTTTCCCATAACTTCTTTATTTTGAATTGAAATGTTTTTCACAATGCTCTCAAGGATATCAGTATTTTAGTTTGAGATAAAGCTATTACTGATTTTACTTTATAAAAGTAAATTGCTCCCTGAACCACTGGGAACCTCTCCTTGATATTAACTCTTCCGTGCCTAGCCATTCAGAACATCGAGAACTGCAATTAACTTAGACCCGGTAAAACTGTACCTGCATCAAACACAAACTCTGTATTGCTAAATCTTAGCAGGGGGAAGAAAATGTCACCTGAAACCGCTCCGAGCAGTATCTTACGGAGGACATGCACGGCGTTGACTCAAGCGCAGTGTATTATATTTAAAAAGGAACTGATTTAATTTAACACCCGAAAAGGTTTTACCAACACAAGATTTACCTGTGATTACCATTAGACACGAGTGGACGACTCTGGACAAAGTACTCCTGTGCTCCCACCTTCTTAGGTAAGCCTTTGATATCCCTGCTGTATATTTTCTTACTTTGAAGAGGCGGTTATTGTAACTACAACAATGTTGAGATGGTCCTGCCCCACTTAACCAGTGTTTACACTGTCCTTGGGGTTATTTTATGGGTTTTATTAATATATATACTGTTATTTGAACGTTGGATACCCATTGTTCGGTTGAGGACAATGGGTACTTTGTGGTAGTAGGTATTGTTATCAGGCCGTGAGTGAGGTAATTGACTGTACATGGAGAAGTATCTGACAGCTAAGTGGGGTCCTTGCATCCCGGATTCAGGGAATCTAGAGTACTCTGCCCTTTTTGCAGAGAAACTTGGCAGTATCATTATATACCACTTATATACAACCTTGTAATATTTGCCTTCCATACAAAGCCACGCTGCCGTAGTTTACACCAAAACAAATGGCGTACATTCATTAACAATAAATTTATTTTCTCCCTCTTTTAAAAATAATCTATAGCCGAATTCGTATAATCTTTGAATCTTTGATCTCAGCATCTGGCTCACTGCGGCCCTCTGACCATCACGTCGCATGAACCATTGCAGGGACAGAGTTACTCAGTTGACAAAAATTCGTAATATTTTCCTTTTTCAACTTGGTCATTTGTTATGGCAGGACCATAACCCTCCAACCTTCTCATTTAATTGACTGTTTGCAGTGTTTTAGTGTTCACAATGTTTCTTTAAATGTACATGTTTAATGTACCAATTCAATGTCTTTATATTGTTACATTCTATAGTCATTTGGTCTGTGGGCCACGAGTGGAAAGTGATAAAACCAAAAACAATACAATACTCTTTGATCCATATTTCCAGGTTTTCATTTTCATGGGTAGATAGTGTGACCATAATGTTCAGACCAACAGAAAAACTGACCCATAACGGGTGAGGATTGACTGGATAACCAGGTAACACTGACCCAGTTTATGAACCATGTTTACATGCACTATATAGGTATAGACTACATCAACTGACCCATAATGGGTCAGAATTGACTCGATAACCAGGTAACACTAACCCCAGTTTGTGAACCATACCATACACTATAGACTATATCAACTGACCCTTTTGAGGGTAACCTACAAGAAGCTGCGGCTAATTCTGACAACGTGGGTCAGAGAGAGTTAACACGGGTCAAAGTTTTCGAGTTAATAACCCCATCCCTCGGTGTGAACTACTCTACCTATATTCCCAGCGTGCGTGTTTGGACAGAAATCTTTTCCGGGTTGCAGCACACGTGCTTGTCGGTTTGCTTCATCTCTATTGCACACATTCTTGAATTATTTATATGAGTTAATGATGTCTGTGTTCTGTGTGGTGTGAACGCTTTTTAATACAGACATAAACATATAGGAATCCAGGGACGTGACTGAAACTTAAATCATCTATCCTATATAGTAGCGTACTGCAGTAAAAAAAAAAAAAAAAAAAAAAAAAAAAAAAAAACCCAGAGGATATAACAAAAATTATGTTTATGCTCTAGTTTCGTAGCAGAATATTAGTTCAAGGATTGGTTTTTAGATATTAATAACAAAAAGTTATCTAAAATGATAACAAAGTCTGGCAGAATTTCACTGCTCTTGTACAACAATCTTTCGTAAGTGGGCTTCCAGACTGCCCAGGAACTTGAAGAGATTCAGCGTCAGACCAGCGGTAGACCAGCGTTTTAAAGGTTTCCTTTTTGTGAATTCCCAAGCGTGAACACAGAATTCAATACAGGAAGTTTATAACAATACTTTCACAAATCCAATAAGGTAACAAAATAATACTGTAACAACAAATCAGAATGTCAGCAAAGAAGAAGGGACATCAAGACCAATGTCATCCAGAAAGGAAATCTACACGGGGTTCAAAACGTCACTAAATACTACTAACAAAGCTTGAACAAGGGCTAGGAAGAGCCAGCCATGGCTTCTATCACCTCGCTAATGTCCCTTTAACAGTCTGTGGAGATATACAACTAGACTACATTAAGCTTGAGGGGATTTTTTGTAGTCAATTCGTGTATGATTTATGACGAAGGGAGAACTTGTCAAATATTTACAGATCCACACTCGATGCATTACCGGTGCAAATTTATTGGAAGGGTGAGAAGAAAATGCGCAATGAAATGGCGAAATTTTTATCATAAGACCCTTTTCGAAATCACGGCTCGGGCCTGAGCTCATCTGGCTTATGCTCCGTCTGCTTGCTTGAAACCCGTATCAATTAGCGCACGTTATCGAAAGAACTGACTGAGTATAAACCCTGGAGCCCAAGCCCAAGCCGTGTTTTCGAAAAGGCTCATAATGACGGTGGACAGGGAATGAGATCGACGGATATGCCAACGAATTTACTACGATTAAAATGGTCAAACTTGTTATATGAAATAACATCAATTCAAAATTTAAAGGAAATTCAATTCCAATGCGGGTCAATATCGGTCATCAATCGTTCGATCAAGCGTGTGGTAGCCAACTAAGTTCAAGATTGCTGCTTTAAGCGAGCAGACTGGTAGAAAGCCAGTGTACTGTGTCATAGGTGCCTGATGCCTTCGAAAATGAGGAGCCTGATAGATATTGCAGTTGGAGACATGGTTTGCGCTTCACAATAAAGAAACCACAAAACAGCAACAAAGAAAAAACAACTTCAACGGCACTTTTCCATCTAACTCTCCTATCTAGTTCCCAGAACAAACCGGATGCCGTTTCCATCCAAAGTATATTCACACTCTCTATAAATGGAAAATCTGATCAAGTAAACGGTGAAGCTAAATAAGCCGTTAAGTTTAAGATTCATTTCGTTTGGCGAAAAGAAAACCTACAGGTTAGGCTGCAGTGGAAATGAGGCGAACAAAACGAGCTGCTTGCCATAATGGGTTGCTTACTCATCGTACTTTCAGAATAATTTGTTGGAAAATCTTCGCCGAGTTTCTAAATTGTTATCGATCCGCTGAATGCATGAACACCATTTTAACTCGGCTGAGATGGTAAGTTTATTTCGCCCTACACCAGACCCAGCTGTGTGTTTTGTTTTAAATACACGCCGAGATGCACTTCAACTGTGCAACCTAAGATTTCTGAATAATTATGAGGCCTATAGTGGTAAACAATCCAAACATAATCAGACCCTGTGTTTAAAGAAAATAAAAACTACACAATGGAAATATCTTAACACTCACACTATTTATGGAAATCGCTTCCTCCTAAATGACAATATCTTGTTCATGCACCACCTTCTATGAAATAAAGACGCATAATATTGTACCAAAATAAACAAATTCACAATCATCTCTAGAGAAATAAACAATCTGGCACTGCTTGTTATGAAGTGACGTGCAGGTATTTGAAATAATTGACACTGCAAGCCAGCAATTGTCACCTAGTCACGACACTGCTGTACGGTACCACGAGGGTTCCTTTCTCTCATATGGTACCGTCTTCGAACCTTACAGAAAATGAAGACTTGGTTTTGATCAGGAAAAATAAACAATTATCAAATTGCCTTGGAACCTGTTTGGTGGACAAATCGTGTTTACATCAATCTGCCCCAGGAAAACACTTGCCTCGCGTCCAATCATTTCAGAGAAGTGAATCAAATTTTGGAAAAGGTGCGTTGTAGACAAATTTGCGTTCAAATATCTGACCCATTTTGTTTTAGACTTTATAGACAAATGTTTCTCGACGGCCGAGTTATAGCCTTTATTCAAAGCATCAATCACTTATAGATCCAACAGACATCATTTGCGTCCATTTTTAGTTATTGCATTAGCCATGCCATATAGAAATGCTCTTTGCATTAGGAAGAATCCTGGCTTGACGAAGGATGACGGTGAAAAAATATAGTCGGTCTTCTCTTGATCTTTTCCATTACCTTCCACATTAGGTCTTACAATGCTATTTTTAAAAGCCAATCAACATATCATATATTCATCAGAGCATGTTACAGCCATTTTTGGGGTTAATCCTCCATCAATCGATCAATTATTCAATAAATCAATCAATCAATTTTCACATCAAAGCGGATACAGTTGGAGTAGTACAATATAACAAGTATTAAAGGTAGATTACGTTCAGAATGTGTTTTCAGGGAACCAAGTTATCGAGTACAAAGGGCGGCAAAGATATCCATAAACTTCACATTCACTCAACATCCGGGTCAGAATTGACCCGGATCCGGGTCACGTGGGGCCTGATCCGGGTCACATGGGGCCTGATCCGGGTCACATGGGACCTGACCCATTTCTGAGTCACCGTGTCCCGGAATCTGTGTCAAAGTGACAGAAATTGATCAAACCAACGCGGAATCCGGGTCAAATTCCATTAAGTATTCGGGTCAGCCTGACCCAGAAATGGGTCAGGTCCCCGACACGGTACGTGATCAATTCTGACGCGGTGTCAGATAATATATGGTGGCAGTATTATATGAGAGTTTAATATGAATCGAAAAAGTGAGACAGTACAACTGAGTTCAGTTTTCATGCTCCCAAAATGGAAATCCCTCTGTGTGCGAGACTAAATATGTAAATAACAAGCAGTTACCATAGAAACGGGCCACATAGAAGTACAAAAAGCCACGAATAAATTACTATGAGTATTTTTTCCGAAAAGATTCACAGTGATTGATTAAAGCAGAGCTGCCAACATTTGCATCTTGCAATCAATTTGGATAACAATCAGGGAGATATTTAGAAGTACATTCAACATTATAGGGAAAAGGTTTCCATAATCAGGTAGATTTTCAAATTTGTTTATCAGAGCATGGAAGAAAAGTTAATTTTCAGGGAAACTACTTAAAGTCTGCTCATTAACAATCGCCGTTCATTCCTAACATCAAAAGTAAAAAACTAGATGCAGCTTACTAAAACTTGTTCGCCAAGATATTTGCTATTTTGAAAGCGAGGTTGCCTATATTCTGGTCACGATCCCCAGCCCTGAGACGTTGGAGAGACAATGCTCCATACGCGCGCGTATTGGGTGCATGCGCAGTTTATTCTTACCACTAATTGAAATTATACCCAACAGAACACACCGACAGGATTGCATGCAAGCAAAGTCGTAAATGATATCCACGCCGGGAATACAAATCACTATCAATTCAACCTAAAGTATAAAAGTGTTCATGTATTTTTGACCTTTTTGTCATTTTTTGATCGAACCAAAAGGAGCAGTCTTTAACTTACAGGTCATGACTCCGTGAGTTTTAATCACACTGAAGTGGCGAGTCTTACAATCCGTAGACCACTTGATCGAACAATGAACCCGTCAGTCAATACTTGAGATAGTCAAAACATTTCAACTTCCGTCCAGTAAAGTTGTTCTGTAAGAATGAAATACTCTTTGGATGATGTGATTGCAGTTACACAACGATAAAACGGTCTAATTGTTAAGGGCAGCCATTTTGATTAGTGTCTTGTACGGGTCGCGATAATTGACCTTTGGGTCAAGAAAATGGCATCAATTTGCCTTCATTTACATTCTCAAAGGTACTCTGGAAATTAAAAAATAATGTGTTATTAAATGGGAAATTTGATTTCATCAACTCCTAGACGCCCCAAACTGGTTTATATCTGTTAAGTAATTAGAGAAAATCACCATAGGCCTACGAAAGAGGCTGGAAAACGTGTTGTGTAGCGTGTTTTATAATTATTTTAATCGCTAAATAATTAAATTAACTCAGATTGAAGGCCAATCCGTACAACGGATACACAGCGTGTTACGCTGCACCAAATTGATAATAGCGCGTCTCCTTACACGACCATTAATACGACCATTACTGGATATCACACGCCCCTCGAACCCGCCTTATCAACCCCGTGACCAGTAGCAATCAACGGGAACGAGGTCGTCACACATCAAACACTCGCCATTTCCCCCATTCCAAAAGTTCACCAGCTGAACTCTCTCCCACACTATAGGCCTATACATTCGGGATGCTAATTTCAGTTCAGTGCTGTGTTGTTGACGTCCAGGACTGTAATACCCTAATGCATCGGGCTAGATTATCTCTAGAATTCCCCCGATATCTCGTCCCTCTCCCACGGAGCATCTCCGTGGGAATTGAGGGACCCCTACTAATGGCCCTGCTTGGAACATGTACTTGCATCTAAAACACTCTCAAAAATTGAAAAATTGACGTTGTATACCGGAATGGGGCGTGCAAACAACTCCCCGTGACCGTAGAGGTGAATATTGACGCGGGAAATGTTTGAGCTTATAGCTCCATGGTTTGACCGAACGCTGGGCCTCGTGAGTGCCGTACGTGATAATATTGAACTAGCAATTGGGGCTAGACTGTCACACCACATACAGATGTTGCCCAGAGGTCTTTCTGACAATATTCAAACTGACCAAAGTGCAAAACACCCATCTGGACAACTCCTCCACAAGGAGATCCTCTGAGTACCACGACCCCCCATCCCAATGCTCCAACCAATCAAAACAGAATAATAACCACAGTCGCTCACGTGGGAAGTTATATGAATCATTTAGCTTCACATGACGACTAAATCCAGTCAAAATCACCCACAAACTAGCGTAAATGGTGTATCGTTCTAACCAGAATGACAAATTGTTACATCTGGTGTCACTTTAAGGCCACAGCAGCTGAATTATTTGCTGATGCTACAGGTGTTTTGGACGACCTGTGCCAAACCCACGCCATCACCAGTCGACGATTAACCAATCCCATCAAGCCATCGGCAACTACCTTCTCATTTACACCCATATCGGTCTTTGGAAATCTGTCGCTCAATTTACTCACACTTCCCTCGGGACAAATCAAGAGCACAAGTTGCCTACACAACCTGCTAGTAAGAGAAATAAACATAGTTTGTTCTTATCACAGCTTTGGAGGGAATGGCCGAACTTGCCAATTGAACTAAAATAATTCATTTTTCAATCAATTTGTTTCCCCCTGCAGACAACTTTGCAACATCGGCGAGCTATTATGTTGAGCAGATAAATCAAAAGGCATGCCATATGGTGACAATTCATGTATAAACAGGCAGTAACGAACGATGTCACTGATAAAAGAGATATCAAATATTCCACAAATTTTGACAAAATTCATTTCATATTTAATATGAAATGAATGTAGACTATGACAATAGTTCCTCAACACACTGCGTAACCGAGACAGGGAAATAGTGGAATTGGGGTACATGGCCAAGGGGGTACTTCGACCCAAATACATATAGGACTGATTGTGATTTTGTGAGGGAAATGGTTCGGACGACACGGTAAATAAGTTTTGGTAACACTAAACCCTATCTCAAACCCGCAGGGCTCTCTATCTCTCTTCACATGTACAGCAGTCGCAACATAGAAGAAAACACTTCGAGTAATGAAATCAAAGAGACATTTAACATGTTTATTTCGTCCTGAATAACATTTTCTTGCTCCAAAAAATAAATCAGGCGAAAAAATAGCTATGCAATTGATCTCTGTAAAACTACAGAAGTTGTTTTAACGAGTTTATATAAAAACAATTATATACTATGAGTAATGTGCTAAAAATCTTTTGTTTGATATTTTTCCTCACAGCAAAAACGTAACTATTTTAAAGGATGTATATGAAGTGAGAAAATGTCACAGCGTAACCGGTTGGATTTGTCAGTTCATTCAACCGCGGTATAAACAAGGCATTAAACAGATTACATCTTGAGAGCTCTTTTTTTCATCTCAAATCTTTCAAGATAAATATGTGTCTCTGTGTGTGAGGTGACACCGGTAGGACTGAACTCCTTTTGCTCGTATTACTGATAAAGAATCAATCTGTAGGGCGACAACAGACCGATCTGTTCTGAACGACAGCTTGTGGGGGAAAACGATCAGATCGCCCGCGTAAGAACCACGGGAGAAAGCCGTCCAAAATGCCGTAAATCTCTGCCTTAATCACACTCCGTAACAAACATTGGAACCTTTATTGCACCTCGAAGCACCCGAGGCTTACGAAACTTCATCATGTGTGTGGCTTTTTATGATGGAGATTCATCCACTGAAAGATGTGTTCCCATGGTGATATCGGCCCTTGTAGTTCGAAGGAACTAAAAGAGTCGCTTTCCCGTGAGAGGTGTGAACATGCTGTCTCCATTTTAGAAAGTATTATTAGGCAGTTGAAATAAGCTTGAAGTTCTTCAATGGGATTAAATTCTATATTGTGTTTTGAGACGTTGGATCTTGACCCGCTATATAAAGCCAAGTGCATTGCATCGGCTCAGTCGTGAAACCAGGTAAAACCTCCTCACTGGTACCCGTGATGGCAGGAAAATCAGTTACACAAACCAAAATTGTGTGCCTAGGGCACTATGCGAGACACTCTTTGTGTAGAGGACGCCCCCAACGGAGCGGGCAATATTGGTTACCAAGAAGATACAGTTTTCCCTGAAGTTTACTAAACCATTACTAATTGCTATTGTTACCCTAGTTTCCTCCGTACCCATGTTTATTCCATGCACAAAATGACACCAGCTTATTTTGCATTTTCTGCCCTCAAATCGGGCATGAAAATTTTTGTAATGACGAAATTCAAAATGGCTGCCCCAGTCAAACGTACCGTAGCATGGATCAAATGGCGTGACACAGTAATTCTGAGTGACACGATATCCTCTATAGACGGTCAGGTATCAGGCGCTTTATCCACAGATAAGTCAACCTCAGAATGTTCCATTGAGTCTGCATCCATTGAAAGTCTTGAGAAAATGTCAGGGACTTCATACAGAGATAGATATCTCTCGAACCCTGAAAGACTGCTTTGAAGGAAATATTCAAGAAATCATATCTTAATCAATGGTGATCAGAAACACTCAAATCTGTTTATCAGCCAATATCTCTCTGCTTGACTGGAATAGTTACACACTTTGATATTACACAAACAGTCGACACTCGTTCTAACAAAATCTCTGGGTCTTGCCAAAAAAACCTCTTTATAACGGGAATTTGTTACAGGAGGACAGCACAAGCAAAAATGAGATTCGGGACATCACTTCAAAATACTCTTTATAAGCGAATCTCTTTATAACGAAGGTTGACTTGACTTAATTTTTCCATAAGACATCAACAACCCTATCCAAGTAATATTGACAATCAAGTATACACCTTCAATAAATTCTCCAAAAATGTTAAACAAAAACAAGCTGACAAGTCAAACATTTCTGCGCAACATTGCTTGATCTTTGTGTGCTAAAACTTGGTTTTGTTTTCTTAATTTAACAAAGGTGAAGGCACCCTCCCGGTATAAAGCTAAAGCTATTCGGCCATTCCTAATAGTGACGAATCGTTTTGGTTACAGTGTAAATTGAATGCCCAGGCAGGTTACTAATGATTTCACTGCGAGGAAATCACGCAAAATCTAACGAGTTTACAACAGCTTTATGTTCGGAAAAAAAAACATCAACACGACCTACTTGTCCAACTCAATTTGAAAGTAATCAATTGGAGTAACAAGAGTGGAATGATTTTGCGAGACCTGGGGTCGATTTCGAAAAGAGTTAAGATTGATCTTAACGGTGTATCAATCTTAATTGCTTAGCAAAGTGTGATGTCACAATACAAATCACCATGGCAATGATAACAACTCATCTTTAAGATGAACCTTGGTGCTTTGTGACATCGAGACCCGGATGCTTGGTTCATACAAAGTGAACTGGCAGATGACCTCTTTGTTAAACCAAGGAGCTCCATGGATACACTCTAACAACTTCCGGGTCAGAATTGAGCGGGATCTGGATCCCGTGGTGCCTGGCCCAATTCTAGGTCAATGTGACCCGGAATCTGTGTCAAGGTGACCCAACAATGGGTCGAACTGACGCAGTTTTTTTATAGTTAAATTACAATGTTTTAACCATTTTCCTGGTAAGCTTGACCCAGAAATATGTCAAGTCCACTGGCACCCAGTCCGGCTCAATTTTGACCTGGGAGTTTTTAAATTGTAAACTGAAGTTTTCTTTATTGTAAATTTGCAATCCGATTTGAAAACCGTCCTTGTTCTTACCGAAAGTCGTCTCTTTTCGACAATTTTGCAAAATAAGTTTTTGATGAAAACAAGGATTACATCAAACGAAAAATAAAAACGTTGACGTCACATTGTTATTCCGGCATCCGCCTCTTCCAACGACACAGACAACTTGGACATCGACATTGTGAAGTCACTCGATGGTGGATAATTTGTTTGATAACCTCAAAGACATTCGATTTTAAAAGATAAAATGTTAATGTTTGTTATCACAAAATCCACCCACAAAAAGGTACCCCAAAGCAAACAATCACACACCCACACACCAAATGTTTACAATAATAAAGTATCCGAAAGCTAAAAATAATCACATAAAGTGATTGAAAACGAGTCTGTTTGTAAATATTTACTTAGAACTTGCACCTAAGCCTCGCCCACACACGTTCAATTTGAGTGAAGTATGCGTGCATATTAAAGTAAGCAAGTGGTGCACAGATTTCATTGGCGCAAAGATAAAGATATCGGGTGAAATGGCGATCGTGAGATAATTAAGAAAGCTCTCATATTGTCTTCCCTATAAATGCTTTAGGGGGAGACAGCAGAAGCCAAGGACTGAGGAATGTCCTGCTGCCTGTGGTATACGGCAATCCGTGGACGCGTGTGGGTGGCGGGTTGACCTTACCACAGATTATTCCCGCTGCATTCACGTAAACCGCGTTGTCCTACGTAACGAGTCTCATTAGCATAGCAAATGGCGCGTGTCGTTTTTGGCGAATGAGGAAGTACGTGCTTCTGTCGTGCCATTTCTAATGTCAAATTGTCTTGCAGGTTGTTCCCCTATTCTTCTGATTGTGCACGGCGTGTTCCCATGCTACAATTTGGTACGTCACAAACCAGAGTTCCACTTAGTAGGTGACCAAACCATAGAGCAAGGATGAAACCCAACGATCGGAACAACTTGGATAGAATGATGTCAATGATAATGCAACCGTAACAGGTAGACTTGTATTGCAGTGCAACAAGCATGACCTTTACCAACAAAATATATAGAATGGAGCAAAGGCCTTTAAAGTGTTTGCACCGTTTTACCAGCGAAAATTCATCTTAACCCCTATGTGTATGCAAAGCAAGTTTTGCGGCTCTGTTGAAACTGGTTTGCCAGAGTTTCCCTTCAGCTTTCTCCTAAATTACGGGACTGGTGATCGTTCGTTCAGAAAGCACTTAAGCAATTTGAGGAATCAACTAACTTACAATTTGTTGAACTTCCTGCGCATAAATTTGGAGTGATTGTTTATAGTCACAACAAGTTCACTCGTCCGAACATACCATTAGATCATGGAGGGTCGTAATCAGACGCAGCACCCTCTAGTACAACCAGAGGCAATGTCTGGATTTATAAGTGGATTTGGCTGTGGCTACAGCTTAAGCTGTGGCTATGCCTGTTGCTTTGGCTTGGACTATGGCTGTGGTTGTTAAATGAGTGATCATCCAAAGCCAAAAACTCTCATCTAAAACTCCAACTGCTTTTTAAATATTCAAATGAGTGACGATGCATCTTTTTTCTGCTTGGTAAAATTACAAGATAACAATCTAGCTGTTTGCAGAAAACAATGCTGTACAGATTTATTCTCTTTGTGGAATTAACAAAAAATAATTTAGACAAGTTTGAATTTGAACCATTAAACTGCGTCTTCAAGTGCAAACCAAGAAGTTGTCTGTGTGCAATAGCCAATATTATTGTGTAGTCACTAGTCAGTAGAATGTGAGTTCATTCCGTTTCTTTGCCGAGTTCCACAAGCAACAACTTACAGTAACACAATTATATCCAAATAATTAGCTATTCTTCCACAGGCAGAGACAATTATGAGAACCTATTTGACATTTCATGAACGTGAAATATTTTAAGAAGACGTTCTCCTGGAATCCCACACCAGATCTACCCCTTCGCTGTTGCCATCAGGCCCCACCAGCCCACATCATCCCCGCTTGTTTTCTTCGAGACCAAACCGTCCCATTTTTCTTCCTCTCATCTTCTTGGTAAATCGTCCAGAGGGTACAGCACTCCTTTGATACAAAAAAGTCAATACAATTTTTTCCCACTCATATTTTCTTGATTCTCAGTGGTTCCTTTAGTTGTCTTTAATCCAGACCTCTCCTCTGCTTTCTTCCCACCCTCGCAATTGTTCCCCTCCATCCTTCAATTTCTGTCCTCTCTCCATCCTCCAAGGTCATTCCTTAATCCGATCCAGGGGCTAGGGTTACCGCCGGGATGATCTGATCTCTTTGTTTGGATTGTAGTTGTGTGCTTATTGTCCCAAGGGCTTTGTTAATGGCCGCTTTAAGACTACCTGAGATCCTCGATGGCGTTCTGGAGGTTTACATTGGTCAACGAAGGGTGAAAATACAGTCTCCAAAAGCAAACAGTAGGACGCGGATGGGGGAAGTGATAGTCCTGAGAACATGGGGTAGGGGTGGACCCACTGATCTCTATTATACTGATAGAGATCAGTGGGTGGACCACGAAGGAAGGGTTGGATCATGACAAGATTACGTGACCACCACGGACAGGGACCATGCAACTTTATAACTCGTGATAAATTTCACTCTGCTGATGTGTGATCTTCACAGAATCAGCAAACCTGAATCATGGGACGAAGCATAATGTACATAACAGTTCCATTAATGGATTGAGTGGGCGGCACTTAAGGGACCAATACAGAATGACCATTCAAAGTTGGCCATGAAAACTTTTACACAACTAACTGGAAATGTACACGTATACACTACAAAGGAGAAGAAGACGATTACGATTAGGTGACCAGTACAAGAGCAACAGAGCAATCGAACACAGATTGATTGACCAGTAACTATACTGACCAATGACCAATGACCATTCGCATGTGACCGTGAAACGTAACACCGAATGCTCAAATTGTCAAGTATTTACAAAGATCGCACACAAAGTAAACTGCTACACAAATTTTTTTTTGTTTTTCAAGAACCATCAAGAAATCTCACTTTAGCCAAGATGTTTTTCTCTGAAAATCACTTCCGTATTTGTGATGTTGGCGTCGTATATCCTGCAGCGACCACTCATTAGCACATAAATACCATTAGGTAATCAATTTCCCCCACAAACCCCGTCCTGTCCCGATGCAACATCTTGTTTTCAATTCGCATGAGAATAAAAACGAAAAAGGGGATTAGCGATCGGCGAAAATGACTATAGGAATCACCCTGGGCAACACAAACATGTAATTTTGAAATTATTTTAGGCCCACTGGGGCACAATTGCTGTAAAGTTTACAGCTTTACAATGTTCTACTTTACCTTAAGTTTCACATAAAAAAAGCCTGAGCGGTGTTTGCAAAAATGATCAATTGTACTTAACTTTCGCTTGTGACCGCCCGTGCCCTTCGTGTGAGAGTTATTGCAATTTTGTTAGATTTAAAATGAAAGCGATGTCTACAAACATGAGTAAATTTATCACTAACTTTTGATGAAAGTTATACATTTTTTTAAATTAAACATTTATGAAAACAACACAATTGTCTTTATACCTTTTAACGTTGGTGTGTTTGGTAGAGAGTCACAAATAGCTGTTTAATGCGTACTTACGGTACTTACGGTGTTACCGTTAGCAGACGTCTTTAAAATGTATGGAATAAATGCATGGAGCAGAGCCTTCGGATCTTATATAATGCACAGACTGTGTTGCATAATGTATAACGATTTCATTGCATTGATCTATCTGCGAATGTATAGGATACCTTGGCATTTGATAAGGCTTGTACAGTTGTGGTAAAGTTACAAATAGAGAAACACAGATTTACACATAATTTACATGGTATAAAGATGGTCATGGTCTAGCCTGCCTGAAGCGATATAGCTTTTGAGAAAAAAAGCAAAAACAATTAGTTTTGATCTCGCGAAACCACAAAGTTTTTACTTACTATTTTCTGATGACCGATTCCGCTTAAACGTTCACAGGTTTGTTATTTCATGCAGTGATGTTCTCCCTTAACAGTGGTCCGCTATGGCCAAATGCCAGTTAAAACACATGAGGACCAGTCAAAATTCTGTCCACCAAGTCCAGCCGGCTAGTTTCATTGCCTCGCACTGCTACATGTGCAACAGCTGATTATTTGAATTACTTCAAATTCTAAGTCCCATGCACTTTTGAAAGGAAACCTTTAGTTTCGGACTAGTGAGAAAGCTGAGGGACCATTGAAACGACAAGCTAACTGGTCACCCCTGGCTAGTAAACTGAAAAATAAGGGCAAACCCTGTCATGTATATGTTGGGTCACATATTGTGGACACTGGTCTTTGGCAATTTACCAATGATGCCCGTGTGGTTTCAATTTCAATAGCAACATGTTTTGAGTTTATAAATGATAAATTTGCAATGGGAAAAACAGAGAGGAATTTTCCACAAAGCTCAGGTAACTTCTTTTTTTATATATTTTTTTATTGAACACCTGCTGTCAATTTCGATCTTTGAGGCTATTTTGGTTGGAAAAATTATGTCATGTAACAACGTAGAATCTATTTCTACCTCCATGGTAGAACAAGAACCAAAACCTAAAACTGGAACTAAAAATGAGGTTAAGAAAACATTCAGCCCATAGGTATCTTTTATTTCAACCAGTCACAGTATATTTATTGAATCAATCCCTTTAGGTCACCTGACAATCCTGTAAGTTTTGCAGATCCAACGAAGTGGAATAAATCAAATTTACTTAAGCGATAATACTATTATCTGAAAGATTATGGTGTTTGGAAAGTCAATGGTGATTCTTGGAATACAAATAACCAAAGTCTCTCTTCAGTGTACTTTCCTCTTTAATCTCTGTAATATCTACCAACAACATGCAGGGTGTGAAACACTTGATGTGCCTACTTAACACGACAAGGGCAGGTTTTAATGGAAGTTTGGGTTCAGACGGATTTTAGGAGGTGTGAGGTTTTGGTAGCTCCTCGCTAACCTCTTGTTGACTTTGGAGGGTTGAAAACGGAGGTAGTACCGAATGACAGGTTACCGTCGGGTGATATATTGATGGAACTATCACCGGCTTAATTTACATTAATGGTTGCTCTTATTTTCGAGATTTTTGTTAATGATTTCTGTTGCTTAGGCTGTTCATCTTCTCCTTGCTGAACAGTATAATTTCTTTCTCTCAATAGCGAGGTAAGTCAAATAAACTTAGACTCAAATAAACGACCTGTGAATTATTTGGATAGATTTCTTTATCTGTTTGTAAGTTTCAACAACGTGTAATAAATGTTAAGTGTATTCTTATATACAAGGTTTGCGGTAACACAGTGGCATGGAAAAAAGCATTCTGTCTAATGAGGTATGGTCCTGAAAAGAATCGTTGGTGTAACAACTTTATGTACGTAATATTGTTTATGGTTTTCTGCTTCTTCTTTTATTTATCTAATTATGTCATAATGAAATTTGGCCCTTGGGCTACGATTTAAGATTTTCGATTTAGAAAAAAAAAATTTACAATCAAAACATTAGGCCTATAGGCTAAATTGATCAAATAAACTGGAGAGACGATAAAAATTTCTCGGAACAGAAGAGAATCTAATAATGGTGGAAGAAAATGAAGGTTTGGGTGGCGGCATCAGCTTAGCCATTATCTCTTTAGAAAGCCCCGGCACGCGTGGACTCCACAGCTTGTTGCCGTGGGGGTACTCGACGGTTCCCCCGGTAGTGATGCCGACAAAGATAACACCCCCAATGAACAGAACAGATTCTCAGCTTGTTGCTGAAAACATCAACTCTCGTTGGGTGTTACATTTTCTGCGAAGGTATCTTGACCAGGGAGACTCGTATTTCATCATAATGATGATTAAAGGTCGCGTCCGTTTGAAGTGAAAGTGGCCTCAGTAGTTGGACATAACCTCTTGGAACAAATCATCACTACTCGAAAACGTCAACTGATGCAAGATTGAAACGAGCAGCACAACCTGTCCCTTGTGTATCTCTAGCCCAAAGTGCTCTCATCTGCTTTGAGATGTGCTGACTGCATGCATTACACTAACTACAGCATGGTATAGCCATTGATAAACCATGTCATTTTCTTGACAGAATTCACCGATTGTTACATTATAAATGTATTTTCTGTATTGCTTTAATTTTATTGTATATTTCTTAATGCTAGGAGTGGGACCCCTGGGAGGCAAGTTGATCCCCTTGCTCTTAGAATCAACAACATGCTTAAGCTTAAATAAGAAATGAAGGAAGGGATGAATTGTTTTAAAGACTTGACATCGATTGGATTGACTTATTCGAACGCGGTTTTCGCTTTACACACTAAAACAATGTAAATACATGTAATCTGTTTAAAATCAAAACTAATGTTTCATTACAGGCTGTTTGAAGGAGTGCGTTTATTTATATGAAAAATTGATGTTGGGGGGAAAAAAATCATGCTTCAAAAACCAATGATGTATTATTAATATTAATTGCTTCGACTAAATTCTCACAGGTTGTTTGTATAATTCTTTTAAATTTTGCTATTGAAAATTATGAGATTGGAAAAGGACGTGCACTGCTAATGTGGCCCCTTTAATTTCCATATTACATTCCACTCTGGCATAGGACCGTGTGAGTACGGGGAAAAAAATGAAAGACGAGGACCAGTCGAGAAAGATCTGCGTTCGGTGATTTCACACCGTGAAAAACCCAGCTTTAATATAATTTGCTACGTATCCCCTCAGGGGATTGCCCCCAATTTTCGAATTTTGAAGGCACTGGGTTTTTGTATTGACTGCATGACGTGTGCGAGAATAATGGATAATTGCTCAAGCTGGAGTCGAGACGAGAATTCTAAAAATCTTTAATCAGTAGCAAGTTGGTTTAATTTTGTTCTTTCTGTTAAAAATTCAATCTCTATTTAATTTATCTCGGGATGTTTCGATAAGTACAGCTCTTTTTGAGTAATTCTGTTGGGAAATTATCACCGTATGTATACTATTTAAGAACGAGAGGGCATTTGTAATTTTTCTGATCGGCAAAAGAAACAATAAATTAAATGCATTTTCTCCGTTGGCGGCTGCCCAAGCGGGGCTGTCGGCATGAGAAACGGGCCTTGCGGTATGCAGCTCGGAGGAGAGCGTGACGTGGCAATCAAATTGGGCAGAGCTAAGGAGCACTTAAGGAGACCTGCTTTAGATCACGATGATGATGCCAATCTTTAAGGTAGCATTCAGGGAAGTACCATCGGATTATCCCAAAAAAATACTGGCTCTTTACGTCCCTTAAAAACATAGCACATGATTGGTAAAAACTAGAAAAACTAGTACTTTTAATCTGAAAGCTCACTAATTAGGCCATCGGTTCCATGCCTTCAGAAACAATAGCTCAGTTCGAGCAACGCGTAAAGTCAATCATTTATTGTTCAAAATATTCTCTATAGGGACTCAACAGTACTCAACAGATGCAAATTCAGATGAGGACTGTTGGTCTATTCATTAAAAAATATCACATCGCAGTCTGCGGACAGTTTGTACATCGCGTCAAAAAAGATAAAAGCTAGACAAAAGAAGACAGAACAGAAAAAACAGTCAAAAAAAAAAAGCACCTGAAAGCTTCTTCATCAAAATAAGCCCTTTTATGCAAATCATGTTTTTTATTTATGTTTCCACGAAACTATCATCTTAAACTTCCATCAGAAGCTTACCCCCACCCTCCCTTCCATTTAGGGCGTATTTCTAACATCCCGATAACAAGTTGCATATATTTATGCTTAACTGATTTGCAACTTGACGTCTAAGTACATCAAAAAAGTTCCGCATCGTGTTAAGTTATTGACCCAACTAAATCGATCTTTACACTGTTCACCTTGTCATACACTTGGGCCTGACCATATCGCTTTGAATCGGAGACCTTAAGTGCCCTTTCAAAGTGGCTGGCCGATGTAAATGTAGACGTTTATCATTGTAGGACTCTCAGGTGGAAACAAAACATCAAGCAAACCGACAGTACGAACATGACTTCAAAAGCAGTGATTAAGTTAAAACTGATCAAAAAACTTCTGTTTTAGAAAAACAAGCAATTTCATCGCTTTGTCATACCATATAGAGCAAAGTTCCTTGCTCTATGAATGATCACCTGATTTGCCCTTGCCGTGTGACTCAACCACGCCCCTCTTTTCGAGTTTCGGCTGCCCTGGATTTTAGACCTCTGAGCTCAGTCCATTAACAACATGTGCCTAATACTAAGCTGACTAAATAAACAAACCTCCAAACCGCAATACTGCTGTGCGCTTGATAGTTCCAAACTAAACACAAAACACAAACATGTAGCTTTCTTGAAAAGGCTTAACATGAAGAAACAATTTCCACTGATGGCGTACCAAGGAAACACCAAATTTAACAGCACAAGAGAATTTCTAGGAAATAAAGCTGACCTTCGATTTGATACACGAGGGTGTTTACATAAGTTTTCAAATTGTGGTCTGCAGATAGACTGGAAGAGAGAGAGAGAGAGAGAGAGTAATAACTACATATGAATCTACTGTCACAGTGTCAGCAGAACATCACGAAGCATCCAAGCTCCAAATGGACTTAAAGGGAAGATACACCTTTGGTAATTACTCCAAAAATTAATTACCATAAAAACGTGCTTGGTAAAGAGCATTAGAGGGCTGGTATTATAAAACATTTTTAGAAACGACCCCCTCTGAAGTAATGTAGTTTTCGAAAACACTTTTCCCGGTTCCAACCCAAAAATTGAAAATGAGAAAGGCTTCAGGCATGAAGCCTTTCTCAGGCATCATGAGCACACAATTTTATGCAACAAGGGTGGGTTTTTTCTTTTACTATTTTCTTGCAACTTTGATGACCAATTGAGCCCCAAATTTTCACAGGTTTGTTATTTTATGCTGGGATGCACCAAGTGAGGATAGTATTCTTCGAAATGTAAAGTATTTTGACAGTGAGTTATCAAAAGTATACCCTGCCTTCAAAATGAAAAATTCCTTTCAGGTCGGAACCCTTCTGACTGGAGTGATCGCACTTACAATACCTATCTGGCCTCAACTCTCATGAGACAATTTTCCACACCATTTTCCCGATCAATACAAACACAAATCAAAGTTTTACATATTTACTCACACTGGGCATCGATACTAAAATAATGTAAAAACAAGATTCCAAAATGTCTTCATCCAGTTATTACATTTACCATCGATTTGAAGGATTTAAGTTATGCGACAGCATGAGCAAGGGCTTCATCCTCAAAACCTCAAAACCCAAATAAACACGATCAAATTGTGCGTGTCCACAAACTCTACATTACCAACACGATGTAAATATAACAGATGAGTTTGAAGAAGTCACAAACGGGGCCTCAATAATGTTTAGTTTAGACGTGTTACGCTCTGATTATAGACATACTGTAACACGCGACTTCCTGGCTCAAATATTATGCAAGTAAATGCTTGATCCTCATTAGCTTTTAGTGTTGTCGTGGTCGGGAAAAAAATCAACGAGTACGATTATTAATTAAATGGGGGGCACGCTAAAGCATAATGATGTAAAATAGGTTTTCATATACCGATTATGGTCTCATTCCACATAGGGATTTTGTGTGTGCTGTTAACGTAAATGAAATTTCAACAGCTCAACGAAAAATAACGCACCTGATGCAAATTACGTTCGATGGCAATTCTGTTTGCCTTTGCTTTTTCGTGAAGACATCTTTATTTACGTTCGGTTTACCCCTCCCAAACCGTAAGTTAAAATCAAAAACATTTCACAAAATTAAGAAAGAGAAAAGGCAAGTTACTGTATGTTAAGTCAACACTGATATCTGGAATTGAAATTTCATGCAAAATTTTATTATTTCATGCACGGGTAAAAACAATACATAAAATCACTTCAGTCCACAACGATGTGTTGATAATAATGAACATGGAAATGACGTTTTCCTCCATTTAGTACACTGAACAGTAACCAGAACATTTCGTCAAACATTAATCTATAAATGCTGATAATTGCACACCTGACTTAAATGTAAATACGACCGTAGCTTTGTCTCCTATCACTTAAGGAGGAGACCCCAACAACAGCCGGCCATAGCGGTGGTAGTTAATGATTCTTAATCAAACACACTAAGGGATACAGGTTCCAAGACACAGCTAAGAGAGTAATCCAAGACGATGCAATAATGGAGGGTAGACGGGAGACGGGCAGGAAAAGAAAGAGCAAATTGATTTAGTCTTCATGGACCTACTCACCTGACATTGAATAAAGGTCATCTGTGTCGTCAGGATGAAGAGGACTGCTGCTGCTGAGCGTAGACGAAGACATCGACGGTTCATGCTGATCATCGCAGACAATGTCTTGAAGAAAGCCTTCATCATTTCTTGCAAGTTACGTCGTAACAACGTTCCAACTTTACATCTGAATCCTATCTGACACTTCGAGGTGGTGTTTGTTAACTCAAACTTGGGGTCAGGGATGAGTTGTACTCTGAAATGAACAGGTTTTCAAACTTTAAAAAAAAACCTCTAAATCCTCTTGGATCGAGCCTAAAATAGATTGAATCATTCAAATTCAAGCTGTTCCAAATTGAGACATTGCATCGGCAACAACAAGCAAACTTAAAGACAAGTATAGTTTATTGGATCCGCGTCTTGACACAGTCCTCAACAAATCAGTGGATTAAAAAAATATTGTCCGAAATCTTGCAAAAAGTCAACTTTTCTCTCTACGCTATCCCTCCACCAGCAAGACGTTACACACCAGCTCAGCCCGTGTGTTACTGATGCCTTCAAGATGTAACAATGAGCACATCGTACGCGAGGCACCCCCACCAGCTGTAAAGGAACAACGACAAGTGTGTCTTGCAGGAACTCCAAAACAACGGAGTCTTTGTTCGCGTTATTGACAACGCGGCTTTACACAGGGTATAATCTTGGCTAAAGTAAACCGGTTGACCGACCGTGGTGGTTATTTTTAGCAGTGTGTACAGCAGTGCCCGGGAGAAACCCGCTTTTATTCTTCACACCACCGGCTGCAACAAGCCAGGTCCAAAGTATACCTCGTCCAGCAACAGTCCTCGCATCCGTTGGAACACAAAAAAGACATCTCCTCCAATCCGGACACAAACAATCTTTTAGTTTCTTTTCACGGCAATCATTGCCATGGTTACAGTAACACGAGACCGTTGCTATGTGATGCTAATAAAGTTCCCACGCCTTCAAATCTTCCCCCTGCAAACACTTCATGTATACACGCTCGCTGGTTGTTTTTCTAATTATACAATCAGTCCATCCGGAAACAGTATCCAGTATTGTTAAAGTCAGTCCGTTGCAGATTGACACACATTGCGACCCACTGCTTCTCTTTTCTCTCTGATAGCTTGGGTATATCTGTCTGCAAGTTGGTTCACAAGACGGTGGCCAGATTACAATACGGTGTCCAGCAAGTCTTGGGTTTGACGTCGGTGTTTTATAAATAACGCTTGAGTGAACGCGCTTGGAATCGAGCGGTAGCGTCCCGGGCAGTCAAGGTGGCCGATCCAACGGCTGTCTCTATCGCCGGCCATATTCGTTTGAATCAAAATTCAGTGTCCAGTGTTACACAACCTTTAAATAACTGGACTTCCGCAGCTAAATCTCAAGATAAAAAATAGCCTGACTAGCAAAATAAATTATTTATAAAAACCTCTTAATATATCTTTTAAAAGAAGTAATGTTTCTAAGTACCCCTCAATGCTTTTACAATTTATATAAATGGGACCGTTTTTACATCAATATTTTGGTAGTCTCAGAAGATAATTTTTACCGCTAGTATGGGGGCTTTTTATAAAACGTTCACTCTTTCAAAGATTGACAATCGGCAATGGTTTCGTAAAATACTTCATTCCCTTTGATTAATCTGATTAATCTGTTCATAGAGCAAGGAATGTGATCTGTTGAACATTCACTGTCATTTTTTTGTGTCAGTTACACAAGGGTAGCCCTAGCACTTTTGGTAGATGGTCCTGTCACCACAAGAGGGCGCAATTGTTTGAAAATCACAACGTTCAAGACGAAATTAAACTTGTGCGCTACTTCAAGCTTTCGCGTTAAATTATATATTGACGGACGACTCATTTTACATGGTGATTTGGTAGCTGCCTCAGCTTTTACTAAGAACCTCCTATGCCCACGGTCGTCAACTCCATTGCCAATTTCATTTAAAGAAGATTCCAGCATACCTGAAAAAGTCACGTTTTAATAATTTGTCCTTGATTGCGTTTGACTTCCCCCTCGGCATTCTGATCAAGGAAGCACCCAAGGTCTCCATCGCACGGTGTCTTCGCCATCCTGCCGAAACAAACACCTCTTGCGTCCCAAAACACACTTTGTTAATGAAAACTTGGGCCGCGCAAGATTTGTACAAAGATAATTAATGTTGAAGAGTTGTTGGACGCACTCCCTCTCGTGTCCCATGTGTCTTTGATAATTGATTATTTAGGCGGCATATATCTGTCTGGCACAGAGGACTCCGTCGCCACTATTTACGCGTCATCCTGGACTCCCCGTCTTCCATACTCATTGAAACACCCCTACCCCTCCAATCTTTCCATACAAATGGCATTTTGAAGTGATTTGCAAATTGTCACAAATGGTAAAAGGAAAACGATCATCTGCAATAAAATATTCGGCATTATGCCTATACATTAGGCATTATGCCTATAAATTAGGCACTATGCCTATAAATAAGGTATTGTGAAATGTGTTACTTGAAGATAATATTGTTTCCACGAAAATCAGGTTGGAACTGGTACAGGATAGGTGGAATACGGAGATAGAGGATAGAGCAGATAGGAGAAATAAGTTGAATTGTGCCTTCATAGGCATCCGACCTGGGGAAAATTCGTGCACAGCAAGAAGAAGAGGGAGAAAATGGGCAGAGAAAGCAAAACAGACTTGTTACCCTGTGCTAGAAATTTGTACTTATGTTTTTATGTGTGTACAAAATTTGGGCAAATCACCCCCCCCCCCCAACCAAAGGTCCCCATTTATGAGCATGGGTTTTGCCACACAGCCTATGTCATGAGAACGACAAATGGCTGTACACTAGTCTGTAAACATAGGGCCATCACAGCTTTGTTCTTTGAAAAAATATATATGTAGAAGAACAAGCAGTTTTCTGATTGTTTAAAATGGCTGCCATTGCGTGTAATTCTACATAGGCTACATGTTTCAGATGACAAATCTCCGATGGCCCTGTAGCCAAATATCTTTCTCGTTACATACTCTGACTGTGGGCCGAATTCTATGCTTTATCGCCAAAGGAACAATCCCATCACGTACCTGCCGTACATTGGTAAAATGAAAGACAAGTTTACACCAGTACCAATCCTCCACGGCAGAGAATCATTTCCATCTGAACCCCTGCAAATCAAAAAAATATAGTATTTCAAGAACTCCCCCAAATCACTCTGAAAGACAAGTAGCGTATTTCTATTACAACCATCAAAAGAAGCCCGATACGGACGTGCACAAAACATAAACAGATTTTCGTTGTTGTCACGAAATACTGCGATCGTCAGATTTGATGGAATTTTCACAGTTTAGCTGTGTTGTGTGTTTATTACAAACCAAAGGGTTAAAATTGATTTGCTAAAACCAATGTGTGTCAGATCAACTATACACTTTCTACTTAGGATTGGGATCACATTGCGAATCAATAGTTGGTGAATATACCCGTCGTTGCTGCCATACTATTCCAAGTGTTTGGAATCCTCCAGCACGAAACCATTCCAGACTGACAAGTTGATGTACAATATAAAAAAACCCACATCGTTTAAGTAACGGCTAACGACACTCTTTATCTGTTGTGAAACTGGTTACAACACCTTACAATACAATGGCATTTTGCTCACTTAGAAACGTGCCCCAATTCAAACAAGAAAGAATGTGGCGTACTGGCCACCATTGTTCCCTTTATAACTACGACAAATTTACCATAAAATAATAGCACACAGAAGGTAGATAAGCGAGTTGAGTCACAACACTCTTTGGAGAAACCATGGAGGTAGAATTATACCTCCATTGAGAAACAACTCTCAACAGCGAGTGGAAATTTGTAATTAGATTTCGCACGTTCATTTATTATGACTTTATCCTAGTTGTCTGCACTGCGACCAACATGTAACTACAATCAACACTCTTTTGTTCCGGAGCAACAACGGATAAATACAAAATGGTGCCTCTTACTTTGCGAGTAATTCCCAGACAAAATATTAAAATAACCTTACAGACAGTGCACTGAACTTAACTTATTTCAAAATACAGACTTATGTGTTACCTTTTTGTATGAAACTTGACGCTAAAACAGTGACAACATCCATGACGTTCCTCTTCCACCATTAACACCGCAGTGAGTATTCTTCTTACGTGATTATTACACGTGATTAAAAGAGGCTTGGGTGCCAGACCAGCAAAAACTGACCATTGAGTGATCAAAGTAATTCTTACAAAGGTACAATCTAATAACTTGAGTGTAAAAATAGTTACACGATAACCTAAATTTCAAAAAATTATAAAGCAACACTATTTCACAAATTATAGTATGCTTCTATATAGACTGAAAACTCAATTGAACGCGTTATCTAGTGTTTGTATGGGGTCTCTTTTACTTGATACCCCCTCCACTCCAAATGGTCGAGCCTGAAAGTTTTCAGGCGCGAAGAATGTGCGTGAGTAAATTGTGAAAATGTACACACAGGTGGATCAAACTGAAGAAGAAGCAGACGATAAAATCACTGTGTATCTGGCACACGTAGAGGCTAAAATAATACACCGGGCTTTCAAGGTGTTCGTTTGAGTAAGCCGGGCCTATTTTTGAGAGCTTTCAAGCACAAATTTTGTGTAGTTAAAATATTGTTTTCGCTAAACGACTTCAACAAACTGATATGTGAATTTGCACACGTTGTCTTAAAACGCAGTTTGTCAGCTTGCAAACAGTTACTTACTAAATGTTACTTTTGTTACAATTATTTATTTTTTATCATCGTAAAAAGTTTCAATGATTACTATATATCCCAAATTGTTTATTTTGATAAAATATTTGAGCCATAAATTAGGCACTGTAAATATTAACATTGTTATATTGTACTACTCTTAAAACAAAATACAAGAATCACAAAGGATTGATTACAAGAGAATTAATTATCCTTTTCAAGAAATGTACACTTAATAATAGTATTGTGAAATTTAATTGCACGAAAGAAGCTACATTAATTAGATGGAAACACCAACTATGACCTCATAGACCCCTTAAGGATCTCGATGGAAACTTCTATCGGGTTCCTCTTAGTAACAATGTTTTAATATAAATCTTTGACAATGTGTGACCAAATTGAGGCTCCAAGTGAAATCAAACCGAGGCTCAAGTATAATCAAACTGAGGCTACAAATGAAACCAAACCGAGGCTGCAAGTAAAGCCTAGTCAAATCCCTTTACATGTATTTGTATGCAAGTTATTCGTGCAGTACGTGATGTGTGTACAAGGAACGCGACAAAGATTGTCACGAGTATACAGGATCCAAGACCGGCACAAAACAACAATCTCAAGTTCCTGTATAGTATTTACTTTACCATTCAAACGCTCCAACATTATTTTTATAAAAACGAAAGTAAATTTTCAGCAACCCTTGTCGATCATATTTCAGGATTTTTTTTTTTTTTTTTTTTGCATTAATAGAAATTCGTCGAATATCCATACGCCAGTGCTCAGGGAGACAAATATGCCGTCTTGTGAGACGCTCCGTCCTAATGCAATCCGTTCTCTCACATTACGGATTTTTTCATCTTAAATCGAAGGAGAGGCGTGTTGTGCCTTGTTTAATCCCCCGGGTGATTAGATCTGGTTTAAGGATGGGAGACCGCATATGAACACGAGAAAGGGACAGAGTTAAGACAAGTCGTGTTTGTTATGTTTCTATTTCTGAAACTAAAGATATGACAGAACTCTTAGATTTCTTGGCCCCAGAGCACCAATAGTTCATGAGTAGATATGGGATGTGTCCGGCGCCCATTCATTGATCGCGTTTTTTTTATTTCGAGTTTAATTTTACCAAAGTCAGCTTCGAGACTTGTTAAGGACAATTGGTGGAGTTCTTGAATATAACTTGCTCATTAAGCGCTCGGGAGCCAAATATGATCACATCTGTATGGCCTTGTGGACGAACAATTATTTCTTCGATATATTGATTATTCATGAGGAAAAAAAAGTGATGATTTAATATATCCCAAAAAGGGGGAAAGACAGGTGTGTGTGTGTGTTTGTATTGCCTACCCTCCGAGGACATTTTACAATAGGGACAATAGGTCCTCACTAGTCGGTTCTTTGTTTTCAGGTGTCCTCACTAGTCATTTGTGTACAAAACCAATGGGGATTGCTTCAATACAGGAACAACAGAAAGTACAATAGGTGTCTTCTAACGTATAGGTGTGCTGTACCTGTGTGTATGTGTGTGTGTTTTGACAAATTGAGGACGTCCTTCCTTCAATGGTGTGTACAAAACCAATTCTGTGAAGTCCAAACAACGGGAGAGCAAAGAGAAGTCCACGATTTACGCGGTTCGACAAGTAGGTGTGTTCTAAAGCTACATACGAAGTGTGGACCTGAGAACAAAAGAGGTCCACATAATGTCCGGCCTTGAAACACTATGTGGACTTACACACGTACACACAGTGTTGAAGAATAGGATTTTCTGTAAGTGTACAGAACAAAGGAATGTCCACAGAGTGACTGCAGCACTGGGCTTCATTTGTAAGAGTACTTTACTCCGAAAAAATAGTTGGATCATTAAGTTTGATGTAAACGTGTATTCCTTGTCTAGGAATTCACAAAGTTTAATGTTTTACTGTTGTGTGATTTTAAAAGCCTTTGTGTGCAATCTCCATTTTAATAATTGTATAGTTATATTTTGTCGTTGGCAGGGGTCTGGTTGTACACATCTTTCGATGACAGTTTTTATACTATTGCTTAACCTTGACAGCTCCTGTACAACTTGTATTCTTTGTGTAAATGTCTAAAAGTTTAACATTAAAATAAAATGAATAAATGAAGTTAACAAAGCTCTTCTTTTTTCCCCCTATTTTTCATCCGTTCCCCAAGCGGGAAAATTTGCTTTAAAAATAGTACATTTTTATTTTACAAAACACTGATTTCCAGGAAGTGTACAAGAACAGGTCTCACACGTTTCTTAACAAGACTTTGGATCAAACCTTGCCATTCAGAGACCAATAGACCGTGCAAGTCTCGCGCGTATTCGAACATTTTTGGGACCACTGTGGTCCCACGAACATTGCTTTCACGCGTTAAAGAAACAAACTCACGCGCTTTAACAGATCCCAATGTTCGAATACGCGCGAGACTTGCACAGTCTATACAAGCCACTCTTGTCAGTGTCGACAGTCCTTCCGCGAGATAAAAGTACCCGCAAGTTGTATTAGTATAAAACTGATTTCTTATCCACACCCTCAGCGCTTCAAATATCACGTTCGACTTTGATTTCTTGCAGTTTTGGCGGGAAACTAACACGATTTGTATTCGGTCATTTGCCGGCCACTTTCCTCGTTCTCATCCTTCAACAGTCCTGTGAAATAAATGATGACGTTACTTATGAGATCTTAGGTGTCTGTATCACTGAAATTTAATTCTTGCAAAAAATAGTTAGTGGCCTGACGTTTAATTCGACCCTGGCAGAGTCTTTCTCGAAGGCTTTGAGAAAGACTCTGCTAGGGTCGAAACGTCAGTCCATTAACTATTTATGCATTTATACCATAGGTCCTATAGGTTGGTAAGCAGTTTACAACGGCCAATTCTATTTTCACATTGCATTCTTGTGTGTCCTTTCGCAATGGATAATGGTGGCGTCTTTTGTAAGCCTTTTTCGAAAACGTGACTTGGGCAGCGGCTTGGGCTCCGCCCCGTACCGAAAGCACACGTTTTCAAAATAACCGTGGAATAAGCTGAAGCCGTGATTGCGAAAAGAGCTTATCATGATAGAAGAAAAAATAAAAGAAAGAAATATTGCAAGCCAGCCAAGCGAGGGCGCCACCACCGGGCCTAAAATTAGGTGGAGTTAATTATTTGTTATAAAAGTTGATCAAATTCTCGGCGAAAGTTGATCTTAATGTCCAATTAGGAAACCTGAACGAGATATTCTGCAAGTCGACAAGGAATAAGAAAAGCATGAGTCCATCTTGAGGTGAATGTAACATTTATTTTAGATGCATTCCTTTTCATTAATAAATAATTACAAAAGGTTCAGCTAAACAGACCAACTCATTAAACAAGCCCCGCCCATGCAGCGTAAAGTACGCACTTGTTCCGCTAACGCGGATGTGATTGGTCGACACACCATCATGGGCAGGACTCTTTGGATTGATCTATTTGTCAAACTCATTTCTAGTTATAGACTATGTAACCTTTGTTTACAAAAGAGTGGGTTTGTACATTCTAGGGTCTTCCTGCAGGCGAGATACTACACACTGGTAGTGGGATTTTTCATATTTTTTATCATAATTTCCACATAAACTGAAGAGTTATAAAAGTAACAACCAACAGTATTTGAGATAAGCCCTCTTTCTTCATATTATCAAAAGTTCGTAAATATCAGGCGATCCTATCTCCAAAAATTTAAAGTTATCTTCCATTAGCCTTTTTGAGAGATGGTGAGCACTAATTGGGTGCACTGTTTTGGGTTGGGTGTATATAGTCAAACAAGTTTACCCAAACCTATACTACTATAATGATAAAGGCATAGTTGTGTGTCTAGCATACTCAAAATAGCTTATTTGAGATGTGTACAACCCATGACTGCAGAAAGTCCCGCCTCCTTGGCTCTTTTGTAAACATGTACATTTTGGTGTAACGTCACAGGTTACATGGTCTATACTTTCAGCTGACAATATTTTTTTTTTTTTCAAATTCACCCTTCACCGACAATTATCGCATACACTTTCAATATTTCAAAAATCTTTCTCAAAAATGTCATCAAATAAACAAATAATATTGAGGGAGGACACAAAATTACATAAAGAATAAATTTGTAAATTTGTCTTTTGCTGAAGCGATAGATTGGTTTGCACTCAAAAGTTTAACAACTCAATCCAAACTTTTCTACTGCATTTGACCGTCAGCACTATCCTGAGGACAACTGATTCGTAAACAAGTGGACATGTTGATAATTGGACACGAGATGACCAGATAGTTTTCTTTTTCCTGACATGCAATCATACAACCATATGTAACCAAGCTCTTTCCTGTTTGTCAGCCGTGACAGGAAATTGTGTTTTTCGTTTTACAAAACAAAACCTGTCATTTTCTTTTAAAACTGCAAGGTAAAATTGCGAAACAATTTCGCGTAGTTTCCTCAGGAATAAAAGATGCATGAAATGCCCTTTTACTAAACTGCGCTCGGAGATTGTTTACTTTGATACAAAGGCAGAAAGGTCTTGTCTTGATTTATTTTGCCTGTAACCGAATACATCAACATCTCAACGGACCACTTTTAGGTTGTTTTTGTGTTTTCAGAAAATAAGAAAGAAAGAGAAGCACTCAAATGGATGTTGAAGATTTGAATCAGAAGAGTGCAGTAAGTGGGTGATGCTCTTGATTTGTTCCACAATGTGGATGCCATCTTGGCTTCTGACACAAAGCCATGAGAATCAAACCGAGGCAAGTGTCTGATACGCCATCTTGTTTATTACAATCAATAGAAATCCTTCTCTAAATGTATCAGAGCAAACTGTTTTGGTCGAAGAGCATGTATGACAGCATAATGTGAATCGGATTTTAACTCCTTGAAACGAGACTAATAAGAAAAACTTTACAAGAACTACTGGTGCACTGCTTTTAGTGAAACCGTAAAAATATGAATACATGTAATGTGAGACTAAAGCTTAATGTAATTACTTTAAACAAACTGTTTGTGTTGAGATGTGAGATCTACACGAACATGCAATAACATAAACTGTTCGTGGTGTTACAACAAAAAAACAAATTGTTTTAATATACTTTAGCATTGGGTAAATATTAAGTAATAATATGCAACTGTTTACGTTTTTCTGTTAAATTTATCAACATCCTATACAATGACAATCAAACAGCTACAATGCTGGGGTAAAATTCAAATCAAAACAAAAATTATTTGTGCCCAATCAATTATTTCCTCAAGGCTAGTGAATTATAAATATTATAAACAGATGCATTAAGATGAGTTGCATAACAATTCATCCCTCTTTCGCCATCTTAGTCATGTTCCTAGACTGTTACCATGATAATCAGCATGTGGTGGTCATACGCTCCACTCTATAGACTCAACATTGACTCAGTTTGACGCAAATTGACGCTTTCGGCAGTGGCTATGGCCAGATTTCTGAGAAGGCCTGTTCCTCAATGATTTTGTTGCAACCAAATGGCCAATAGCCATAAGCCTCGTACACTCTAAATCACGGCTTCAATTTCAGCCCCAGCTTAGGCTCCATTAGTTATTTTTGAAAACATCTACTTTTGGTACAGGGCTTTGAACAGCCGGATAGAGTTTAAGTCAAAGCCAAAGCCAAAACCAAAGCCAAGCTTTTGAAAAGAGCCGTAGCCTCTTAAACAAGAAAACCAAGATGGTCAAAGGTCGATTAAGACTCATATGTACAGAAATCACTAATAACACCAATCAAAGGTTCCATTTAAACTTTACAACCAATCGGCAACGAATTATGCAAACTGCAAACACCTGTTTTAACTTTTAACTAGTTAATAATATGAAACAGCTTAATTAGGCATGTGTCTGAATTGATGGCTACGGCCAGCGGCTACGACCAGAACGCTGAAGAGTCGTATGACTGTAGCCAAAGCTGATAAATTCGGACACAGCAAGAAGAAAAGAAAGCGGAAGATTGTATCAGTCTTCTTTTCCAATTTGAATGTTGGTTACATAACAAGGTAAGGGTTTAGTCAAATAGAATTTCAAAGAGGAATAACTCGCTGGTTAAACTCTAAAACATCTTTCATATCTTTCTGTGGGTACAAAAAATATATTAATGAATTATCCTTCTATATCACTTCATGAGACGCCTCCATTTAGGAAAAAAACAATCCTCATTACAAGTTATTGCGGTTCAATTCTCTGTTCAAATTGTGCGCCCCCTTCACTGGGGGAAGCTATCTCATTAAAGACAGGGTATACCTTTGGTAATTACTCCAACAATTAAAGACTTGTTAAGAAGCACTGATGTTGACAATGTATAACATTTTGAGAAACGATTCCCTACAAAGGAATGTGGTTTTAGAGAGAGGGATTCAAAAAATGTTCAATCTGAGAAACGTTTCTGCATGACACAATTCTCAGATTGTGTACTCAAATTCGGGATTATTCTTCCTGCGTGGACAAAACAGCTCCAGATTTTTGGCGCTATATCTCAAAAACGCTACCAACTTTTGAAATGAAAGTTTCACAAGTTAGTTTTATTGTTATATCTACATTCATATAGGATTAAATCGATCGAAGGATTCCAAAAACCAAAGATATACTTTGCCTTTAAAATGTTATTTTAAGACGTATTTATTTGCTGGAGCTCAGTGGGAACTACTAATCACAACCAATGTGTGCTACATTGCATAGTGGTTCATTTCTGCTTAGCAATCTTTGTAAGTACTTAGCAAATTTCATCTGCTTACAGGCCTGGTACTTCATTCTTGTAAGGGTGAGACAGTCTTTCCTTGACAAATGGCACTTACTATAGAGAAACCTTGAATTTGTACTGTACGCACCAAGGCAAGCCAGTGACATTGCCACATTGTTTTCTGTGAAGTTTCATGCCTGGACCCAACAGCTTTATGACTGATGTGTATAAGCAATACCCATTGTTCCTAGATCCCAACTTGACAAAGCTGCTAAGCAGAAAGTATTTCTGATAAGCAATTTTATTTGCTACCATTCAATTCGAATGGCACCGGTCTCAGATTTCAGTAGGCGACCTTTCTTCTCAGCAAAATTGTCAATGCCTAGCAAATTTTGGGCTAAGCAGCTCTAGGAAATTTGGGCCTGGGTCCAATTTCATGAGGCTGATCTCCACAAAAAATTGCTCAGCACAGAAAAATTTTGCTTAGCAAAAACAGGTTACCAGCCAAAATGCCAAAGTTTATACTATCACAACTTTTTTTTTTTTTTTTTTTTTTTTTTGCTTAGTAAGAAATGTGCTAAGCAGTATTTTCTGCTTAACAGCTTTGTGAGATTGGTGCCTAGTTTACTGTCTGTATCCACGTATCGCACTTGCAGACTTTATCTATGCCGTTGCTGACTCGTCTAGTTTGTGATACGACCCTTCATCATCTGGCATAAGACCTGAGGAATATAACAAACTTGAGCTAAGATAATCGCACCTAACAACTCATCTTCATCCAACTACATACCGGACATGATGACAATAGAATGGCTCCTAACCATAGTTTGCACAAGAGGATAGGTGTGAATGAGAAACAAGACCTGTTCTGAGAAAGGTTGGTGACAAAGTCGGACAGACAGCAAGACATGCAAACGACAATGCCAATAAATAAGAAACCAGACCTGTTCTGAGACAGGTTGATAACAAAGTCAAACAGACAGCAAGACATGCACACAGCCATGCCAATAAATAAGTATTACAAAACGTGTTCTGAAAAAGGTTGATAACAAAGTAAGACAGACAGCAAGACTTGCACACGACAATGCCAATAAATAACAAGACCTGTTCTGGCAAACTTTGATGACAAAAGTCAGACAGACAGCATGTCATAAGCAGGACAGTGACAATAAATAAGAAACAAGACGTGTTCTGAGAAAGTTTCATGATAAAGTGAGGCAGACAGCAAGACAAAAAACATATTTCGTGCAAACTTCCATAAAAGGAGAGGATAAAAATACAATCAATAAATTTGTTTGTAACTTAAAAACAAGATACACTCAAGGATGACCGCCCAGATCATCAAGACAAATCAATCTGGGTAGCCGACCAACGGTGCCAAGATCATCTAAATCTACAAATTGGTTACGATAAAAAAAAACACTGTTTTGACACTACCACAAATACCATGGTCGACATTGTCAACTTTCTTACTAGTCGCATACATTTTTGTCTAAATGATGGCCTGATAATTCATTTCAGCAACAAGAGATCATCATGCATGCGGAAACTAGTTTTGACTCTATCAGTATTCTGGTCTGCAAAATCCTCTCAGTGGTCTCTCCATAAAGGTGATGAGCATAGAAAGATCATGCTTTAGAAGTTCGGTTAAATTAAAAAATAAAACAAGAACCAAAAGTTTCCCAAAATGTTTGAGTTTGGGCAAGATTTGTAGAGTCTATAGGGCCATAAGGTTCAATGCTAACATGAGATCAAGCTAAAAGCTATACTCCATTACTTCCTTCTGCCACGATCAACCATGCACATGCTTTTTGTTCATTTTCTATGAATATTTTGGGTGAACAAAGGAAAATGGACTAGAACAGGATTTGAACCTATGACCTCTGAACTAATTGCCAGTGCTCTACCAACTGAGCTATCTAGCCCTAATGATGGTAATAGTTATCTAGTCCAATTTTGTCAGTATCTTTGTTCAGGGTACCAGTCAGAAGCCGTTCAACCTGTAACTGCTGTGTACATGTAGCCAGGGATTACGCCCAAGTTTACGAAACAACCTGGGCAGCAGTCTAGTCAGTTTCCATTGTGTGGTTTATTACTTGATATTTTTCATGAATTTTCATTTCTATGAAACATTGACAAGTTATAGTATTTTGAGAGCCTCTCAGCAATGATTTGTTGTATCTCAAGGGTCGAGTCAATGCTCGGTCAAAAAAATGACCCAAAGTTAGAAAATCTCCCCAACTCTGAAATAATATATTCCAATCAGAATGAGTTTGCTTGACAGTTTGTCGTGTAAATGACAGGCGATGTGTAAGCTGAGAGATTCTTAAAGTGATGCACTTCTTTCTTTCCGTTAGATTAAAGTGTTTACTGTATAAATTCTGACAGTAATGTTTAATGTGTGTCTACAATAGGATTGACAGAATGCTTTAAACTGTCAGATTACACTTATTTTATACAGATATTGAAAAGCCATCTTACAATTTTGTTTACTCCATTTAAAGTGCATTCATCCTTGTTCTCACTTTTTAAACAAACGCAACACTTTGCTTTTTAGAAATATATATATTTTTAAAGGCTTTGTTAATGTTATTTTTGCCTTCAAGCGCTTTTTATTTTTCTAAAAAATATGTGCAATGAATATGGAAAAATGACAAATGAGTAAACTGTTCATACAGAACGGTATCTTCATGATGCGCCAAGCTAAACAAAATAAAAATACATTCTGAATGATGCCAAATTTGCCAACAGATAATTTATTGACTCACCATATTTCCTTCTGATCTCATCATTCTTGGCCTTTCGATCAGCTTTCCTACAATGATGAAAAAGTCTGATTTGTTAGATTTCAAATTCCAATTAATTCTCACATTACATGAAACAAAATCTCAATGCTACAGCGTAGGCCTCACAAAAAATATTTTTGTTTCCTGTAACATGCTAGAAAAAAAGCAGTACGGTGGGTAGGAAAAATACTTATTTTAGCAAAACTTGTTGTATGTGCACACAAAAAATAAATTTTGACACGGCCCAAGACACAAACAAGATAGTAGATTTATTATCAGAGCCCAATTTCATAGAGCTGCTTAAGCAGAAAATATTGCTTAACAATTTCCTGCTAAGCAGAAATGAGCAGGATACATAAGATTTTGCTGAAGTGCCATCAGAACAATCAAGACGCTCTCAATAGACCTCAAGCATTGAGGTCATCATGCCACCATCTTAGAAGTAACACAGTGGTGAAACAATAGAAACGTGCAGCGTTGCACGGCAGACAGGATGGGCCGATGAGAAACCTTCTTTTGACCTCTGGACGAGGGTGCCCTACTATAATGGCGTCATTCGCATAAGGTCAATTAGAGGAAGAGTCTTAAAGTGGAAACAGGAATTTGGTCTTCGATCACCGCAGTCTAAACAAGTATCTTGAAACACCTGAAAGTCGAGGGTTTCGTATCTTGCTTTGTCTTACTTTACTGGGACTTACATCTCGGAACCATCTATGAGAGCAAGAATTTTACTTCATGTTTTAGACTGTGCAAGTCTCACGCACATTCAAATTTCCAGGTTTTAAGTTGGTCCCAACCTTATTGAGTTTTATGTGTGTGTGATTCTGTCATGTCTGTTTCTTCAAGTACTTTAGTTGAACATAGTTTATGGCTATAAAAATTATATCATACTGTTGAGAAGGTAACATTTTATACCCAGCCATGAAATACATGAAAGTAAAATAAGAAAACTTGAGAATAAGACTTGACCTCCGTTCCCGATAACTTGTAATCGATAACAAATTTTGCCTGACTGATGTTCATGTATCATTAACCCTATGTATTGGTCGCGCACAAATTCAGGCGTGATTGGCAATTGGGATTTCTAGAAAATAAGCATCCTTGTTCCAAGTTAAAATTTTGTTTCAATGTTAGTTTTAACAACTTATTTGTATGATATAAAAATTGAAATTGTATTTATAAAAAAATGCTATGGTATTGTTATTTTCAAGAATTTTGTCTAAATAGAATTACTTAAAAATTGATTTCCTAGAAATGCAAGTTGTTTGTCTCTATATGATACGCACAAGACTTGCACAGTCTATTGAGGTGAAATAATCCACACGATTCATATCAACCCAAGAACAACAATTGTTTACAGACACAAAACTAGAAATGCAGAGCAACATAAATTACAAAATCACTGCAATCACACATTTGCACACAGAAAAAGCCAAGCTGATGTTGCAGCCTTACTGGACTCCACATCACGACAGAAGCATGCAGGACTTAGTTTACAGTAACCATTCATGCTGATACAGTAGACATACTAATAATAGCTGATAATCCGCTCTATGCATCCACTCCAGTCTCTGCCCCCCCCCCCCCAACCCATTATGAAAAAAAAAAAAAAAACGGCAAATCTGAGATTAAAAGCAAATTTTAACAAAACAAACTTTCCAGAGTGCATTATTTTCCTGAGCTATGTCAGTTATAAATGGTAGGTTTATATTCCAAATTCTTTAATGGGATAATTTTGTTGTAACTTGAAAGCCAATATGGTGGACATAGCTGTAGCTCATACGAAGAGCGCCCTCATAAGTATTTGCACAGAGCAGATTGGACTACAGATCTACACATGAAGAGTTGCTGTATCTAGCTCTACATTATTGTGTCTTACTTCTGGCCATGTTTGGCCTCGCGTTCAGCTTTCTTCCTGGCAGATACTGCTTCCTGCCTTTCTAGTCTGAAATACAAAGAGATTTCCAGATGTTTTTATTTATTTGAACGTAATGAGTTCTTACTTCTGCTCATGGTGCATTTTTCTCTCAGTCTTCTTCCTATCAAACTTTGCATCCTCTTTAGCGTACCTGTAAGAAACCAACGTGTTAATAATATTTCAGAAGCTGCTCGATCGTTTCCTTGAAATCCTCAGCCTGGATATACTTGGGTCATTTTAATCTTCTCCGACAATGAGCTCAAATGCAATCAATATTTGTATAACATCGCCTTCCTGGCAGGATTTGTTTTACCCCCTCAGAGCTAAGTACTATCAGCCAGTCCAATTACAAGTTTACTACCCTTCCTATAGTCCTATATTTCACTCTTTGGATGTGGAAGAAAATATTGGCCCTTCCACAGGGCCAATATAAATATAATGCCCTCCCAAAAATAGTATTGCCCTCATCTGCCAAAACACATTAAGTATATTGCCCTCCTTACTTGGCTCTGTTGGATCCTGAACGGCAGCAGCAACAATAGCAGCATATAGTAAATGCGAGGATGAGAACACCAGCAATCACCCCCATGGCGATGATCAAGGCTTTAAAGTTCACTAAAAGAGAAAATACAAAAGTAACCTGGTAACAGAGAAATGTTTATTCATGGGGAAAGAGGGACTTCTAAATTCCATTATGAAAATTCACGTGGTCAACAAGTTCATGAGTTGTTTTCAAAAGTGAACATTGTTTAAATTTAATTCACAACTCAAAACATTTGTTGGGATTAACAAATCAGCATTATCTCATTACGAATGGATGTACATGTATATGCAATGTTTTTTTGTTTGGAGGTAACCGATCTTTCCGTTTTCTGGTGAATTTCAGCCCATATTCCCAAATTAAATTTGGGTTGTTGATAAGTGTGTGCTAACGTGACCCTTTCATAGCATCAGCTATGACACAAACTTTACGCTAGATGCCATAATTGATATACAGGGCAGGAGAACATTAGTTCTTCTTTAGCCCTCTTCGCACTGGATAAGTATTTAACCGAGACCTTGGGTAAATCTTACGGTGTCTGCACTTGGATTATTTGACGCAAGTAAACTAACCGAGACGATGGTGAAACAAACCGACTGACTGAATATAAACAGTACACATGAAGGGCACTACGCCTCTGACCTTTAACCGGATGTGACAAAATACATGACCTACATTTGTAGCTTGTAAACAATGATTGAAGAGAAGCACAGCAAATGAAAGTAAGAAAAAACAATGCAAGCAAAGGGGCGCAATTTATGAGTTCTGTATACTGTCACGACAACAATGTGAGTGTAAATGTCACCAGTGTATGGCATGTTGTAGTTCACCTCCGTGTGTCATGTGATTATGGCACAATGGTTGGTTTGACCAGGTTAGTTTTACCTGGGCAAAAGGTGGCCGGTTGGACTCGGTTATGTTTCCTGGATGAAACTTTCATGGGCTGTTCGCACTGGTCAAGTTACCCATATGTTTGGTTAGTTTACCCCCCAAAATGTCCAACACAATTATGGCTTTTCTTAACAGTCTCTGGGAGAGCTCCTTGGTACTTACAGAAGCAGACGCCCCATCTTGCTTCAGACAGGTCACAGTACTTTGTAGGGAAGATTTCATTCGCTGGGTATTTTGCACAGACATTATCTGTATAGCAGTAGAAACACTGTGTGGAACAGTAAAATAGTACAACAGACATTAATCAAAACGAAGGAATATTTTAAAGGGATTCACTTTTTTTAAATTGAAGTACAGTTGATTGTAAAATAATTTAAATCCAAGTATGGGCAAAAACTGACTCTTACTTTTTCACTCATAACTGAAAATATCAATCGTCATAAGTGAGTGAATGAGATACTACTTAAGGTCATAAAGAGTGAAAAAGAGGCAGTTGGATTCAGATCCCGTTTTAAAAAGATTTGAATTTCTCTCTGAGAGTGAGAAGTTTCTATCCTGATACAAGCTTATTCAAGTACCATATCAGAATCCCAATGTCCATGCATCCATCATGCATTAAAGAAAGTGTATACCTTCGGTGATTACTCCAAAAATTAACCACCACAAAGGCACAAAAACTTATTTAGTAAAGTAGTACTGCAACTCTTGATAATGTATTAACATTTTGAGAAACAATTCTCTTCAAAGGAATGTGGGTTTAGAGAGAGGGATTCAAAAACATTTCTATCTGAGAAACGTTTCTGCATGAATCATTTCTCAGATTATGTATTCCTATTATGGATTATTCTTCCTGCATGAAACTCTCCAGTTTTTTTGGCCATATCTCAAAAATGTTACCACCTTTTATTGTATCTACATTTATCTAGGATTAAAATAATCAAACGGATCAAACAACTAAAGGTATACTTTGCCTTTAAAAACATTTAGATCATAGATTCATAATTTCATAATGATCTTAACTTCTTCCTTGTGACTTACTTTGGCACCTGGAAACTTGACACATTCATCACAGCTTCCATTGTGATCTCCACATGCTGTGATAAACAAAACACACAAATTCATTTTAGATAAGTTACGGTAGTTAGCGATTTTCGGATTACATTTTGTTTTTATTGAAGAGATGCTGAATCTGACGGCCTTAAATGAAGAAACAGACCCTCAAACCAAAACCATAGTCCTATATTACTAGATATACTAATTTCACAGGCACTGGAGATTTAGTCAGCACTGGCTTTCTTTAAGTAGACGATAGAAAGCCAGGAAACACTGAACATAAGCAGTAACTTTTTTTAGGGGGGGGAGGGGACTTGGTTGTTGTCTATTATTCAAGTTGTTATACAAAATAAGTTTTATAAAAGAATTTTTAGAGTGTGGGGTGGACAAGTTTTCGTGTTTATTTTGTGTTTATTATGAAACAAATTCAAATGACACGAGGATCTTTGTGCTAGTTATATAAAACAAGTATATTGAATACATTTTGTTCATGCCTAGTAGTAGCAAAATGTATCACTCAGTGAAACCTGGTTTTCCATAAATTTCACTTGGCTTTGCCTGGAGAAATGGGTTACTTGTGCATATTTTTTTTATTTTTTTATTTCTTATTTACCCTGGGGAAACCTCTCAGTGAAACACTGTTTTTCAGAGGTGCCCAGCAACTACAAACACATTTAAACAAAATAAAAATTATATTAATATAAAAATCTAATTATAAAAACATACTGATTAAGAGCAATATTAAAAATAGAAAAACAGCCAAATTTAAATAAAGACCACGGACATACGACAACAGCACATAAACTTTACCATAGCCATTAAAATAGAAATTGCAATCACGAACATTCAAGAACATTCTTCTTTTGGTGTTAAAAATTGACTTCTACATTTTAGTACTACCTTTACTTTTACTGATTTGTGGCTCCCGATGATTTTTTTTTTTTACAATGGAAATAAAGTCTGAAAATGTCGGCATGGAATCAGACTATCTATAGTACTCTTTAGTACTAATTTATAGTAGTAACATTTGTCACGGTCAATTTTGTAAGTTCCACAAAATGGTCACTGGTGTTGTTCAGCTTTATTTTACTTTTGTCTCAATTAAATTTAAAATAATAAGTTATTAATCTTATTAAATTATAAATTTAAGAGAGCCAGTGTGCCGCCAAAATATCCACTGCCTTTTAAAAATGTGTTTTGTTTTTGTTTTCAAATACATCATAAGGCAGTTTTTCCATCACGTACAAAACGTGACAAACATAAAAATACCTGTATTATTTTATAAGAAAGTAATTTATTTTTACACATATGATGTAATGAATGAAAAAGTGGCAGTCATAATCATGTGACAAGAAACTTTAAAAAGGACAAACATAAAACAAACTTAACAAGAAAGTGTAAATTGTAATTTATATGCATAAATAATGGCCACACAAGCTTCTGTGAGAAAATAACGCCTCATTCATGGGTAAAGTAAGAATAAAAATGGCAAAATTGCTGGTAAAAATCATGACTTCTAAAATAAAAAACGTTACTCACTGTCTTTGATGGGCGGTGTTGTCGGGTCCGGTGTTGTCAAAGGCTTTTTCGTTGACGTTGTAACTGCCGAAACAAGACAACTCTCCAAACAGATACATACAAAAAAGACGAGAATAGTGGCCAAAAACACACCTCCCTTCATCTTGATAACTTGTGATGGTATTACTTTGTAGAAAAGGCGGATTTTTTTTTAAGGTAACAAGAACAAATTCTTATAAACTAAGTTTTTGGATAGTATTTCTTTCTACGCACTCAAAATAATGACAATGTTTCTGTTCTGATGGTGCGTGTGTTTGGAGGTCAAATTAAGGTCATTATGAGTAATTTTAGGGGTAAAGGTTAAACCGTTTCACAGCGCGCAAAAATATCGCCTAGGCTTAACTGAAACAGCTGAATGTGAATATTATTTTCCCGAACTGAAATAAAAATGTAACTTAATTTATAACAATTTTATTATTTTTAAAACTGTGTATATATCTTTCATTTAGTCTTTATTTGATACTGGATGAATACTATTTTTTAGCGTATGGGTATCCAAATGCGAGTAAGTTGCCTCTTAAAAATGCCGTCATATGAAGTAGTCTTCTAATCATACCGCTAGAGGGCGGACTAGACTTTGAACTAGTCTTCTCCCAAGATGCATAGGCAAGACAACTGAAATGGACACAAAATAAATGACAAATATTATTTTCTTCAGGAATAATATACTTTAATCTTCAGTTTCTGAATCTATAGTCTCTTTTCGAAAAATGTGCAAATTTAAACGCTGTGAAATGTGGTGAAACTAATCCAAATACAGTGATTAGTGTGTTTTTTTAATAAAAATAAAATTCGCCCATAACCAACGGTATTTAATATTTATACACCTTTAATTATTTAAGCACACTTGTGTTGTAATTCACACGGTAACAATTATATTTATTCAATTAAATTTCAGATATTGTAACATTCTTGTTCAGTTTTTACAGTTCACCACACCACACCTTAATGAATGTTATTAAAAAGATTTATTTTAATTGAGGCCGCCTACCCCCAAGGCAATTATTAAATTCAGTAGAAAAATTTTAACCTAAATCACTTTATTAAAAAGTCTTCATTGGAATGTGTAAAGATATCAAAGATTTAAAACAACTAACGGGGAAAAAAAAAATGTACATAAATATAAATGTACCCTGATGCGTGTGCCGAAAAAGTTAACTCAACAAAACGTTTACTCTGTCAGAACATAACAGTATATTGTAAAGGTGCTTAACGTATTATCCAATCAAAAAATAAATATGGCATATAGAACAGAATTAAGTTTATAGCTATACCATCACATCGATTAAAACTTCATTATCAAATAATGATGTACGAAATGTTTAGGTGTAACGACATTTTTCGCTGCTTAAGAAACAATTCTGTCATCAGTATCATTTGTTCGCGGATTTGATTTTGTTCATGATGACAAATAATTCCAGTCTCTTGAGGTAATTTATATCACTCAAGCTCACAAAATCTCTTATACAGACTATTTAAAATGCTTTCCATAAACTTCAGTTTGATATTCAAATCATGCTTGAAATCTGCAAATGTGACATATTTCTTCGTTTATGAAATCAATGCAAGAATAAATTTGGAAAGATCTGACATGTCTTCAAGTTTGTAGCATCCCAAGTGTTCAAAATGTTTAAGTAAATACAAACGAAAAGTACTAAACAAATAAGGTTTTACTCATCTTAATTCATCCAATGACTTCAGGTAACTTAAGTTGATAGAAAAGTCATGTCTAAAGCAAACCGTTGGACTGCAAATCAAATACTGATATTTATACTAAAATTCAAGCTCAAAAATTTCTCTAAGGCAAGAAACACAAATGAAAATATAAGAATACCACCATAGATATAAGTGTTAATAAATAATCCAACAGAGTACCATCAGTAAAATAACGGAGTGGACTTGAGTGACTGGAAGGCAACTCTGGTACGAAAATAGGACATCACATTCCTGTAAAATTCATTTGTGAAAAAGACTAAGGCACAGTCAAACTTTGCCCTCTCTTCTCCCAGATATCGTTAACAAACTTCACAACTTTGCAAATACTGGGAACATGCACATCAGCTGAGGTGCATGTTGGTCTAGCTAGTGACAAAGGTTGATCATTAGGTATCACAGTGTACCAAGTAGTTGCGAAGTGATTTACATGTTTAGTTTGGAATGGTTTTATATTCAAAGAAAGCTTAGTGCTTTACAGGGAACTGTTAGATTTGGTGATCCGAATAAAATGAATGAAAATCTAGAAAATTTAAGGCACATCGTTTTAAGAAAGTTTCATGAAAAAATTTACGTAAGCGCTCCACCCTTCACACACATAATAAATGCATAGGCTTTTTGTATAGATGTTTTATGAAAATACAATTCACAAAAGGTTGCGTAGTGCATCTGACAGGCACAATATTCAATCACAAGAAATGTGCATATACAAAATAGCAATTGCAACTGAGAGAAAGAAACTATATAACCAAACTACAAATAGTGAAATGTTACTTAAAATCAGAAACCATAAAATGTCCCCTCACAATCCCAACAATCAGTTTTTGTGAGAATTATCAAGATGCAAAAATCTCTTAAAATATGTTTCTGTTGAGAAATCTGAAGAAGTCAATAAAAATATATCACAGTAACCAAGACAAGCCAACAGAATTAAGAAACTACAAAACAATACGGCACGAGCAAGAAATGTTATACACAGGCGTATGGGGGACTCTCTGGTTGAGGGGGGCAGAGGGGTTGATTTGCCCAAAATTGTACACAGATAAAAATACAAGTACCAATTTCTAACACCGGATAAAAGTGTTTTTTGCTTTCTCTGTCCATTTTCTTTTCTTCTTGCTGAGCCCTAATTTTCCCCAGTTTTGCCCAGATTTAGAGGCAATTTCCCCCCCCCCCTCCCCTGGGTCCTACGCCTATGTTACAGGAGCACAAATAGCAGGAAATTTTGTGTTTCAACTCAGAATACTGATGCTGGATACCAGCCAAAAATTGCGACGATCATTATTTATATACCGAAAAAACTGTGTCTTGCTTGCAAGGAAAATTAATAACCAGAGGTGAAAGAGCTTCAAGAAACACCAAATAAGCCAAAAAACCTATTGGGTTTTGCACGGCAAACAAGTTCAATTCATCGTTCTACCGCCAACATCCCTACAAGGGTCTCTGACCATTCTTACATTAAAAACTAAGCTCATTCTAGATCTGGTATCCTGTAACCTCAACACAGACTTTCATTTCGAAAAAAAATAAAGGGAAAATTTCTTTCTGCTAAGAAAGAAATTTACTTTTGTATTTTTGCTGAGCAGATTTGTTTGGTAATCAGTAAAAAAAATAACAAAATAAGACAAATATTTGGCATCTGGTGGCTAGTCATGAGCTTTCAAATTGATCTTATTGGTCAGTTTTTCTTCAAAAGTATTTTTTTTAGGTCTTCGGTTCACACACTGATTTGTCTTGTATGGTAGTTAACATACTAACTACTGATTGTTCTTTAGAATTAGTGACTGTCTGAGCTCCCTTTTGCTTTTATTCCTTGTGATACACATTTGGGAGTTCCATTTCTTAAGGTTTGGGTGACTTCAGGCTACCCACTTTTCCCTTTAGAGACTTAGTACGTCTTCTTTCCAACACTTGCTGGGTTGCTGTCAACTCACGGGATTCTTTAGCCTTCATCAACATATGACGATAGCTCATCCTCAGCGAGGGGACATGCATCACATAACGGTCATAGAACATCTTGAGCGGGGGTAGGCGTGGCCCCCATCAACTGGGAGCGGTCATATCAGTGACTGTCCTACGCTGGGGTGCGTAGAGACCCCTTGGTGGGTGGGGCTGAGAATGGGCAGATGTTTTACTGGCTGAGCTTGATATTGAGGCATTACTCCCTGTGGAAGATAGAGCTCTGGGCTTGGCTGGTCGACGACGGATCTTTGGAAGATTATTGGCCGAGGAACTGTTTGAAAACAATTTCAAAAATCATGAAGATAACTCCCTGGACATATACAAAATGTTTGTCATCATTTCCAAGCTTGTGTTCGAATAGCAAACAATATTCATGCAAGATGACAAATCCTAATAATATCTTAGAACGAGTTGTTTTCTTAAAAATTTCCAGCCCATCTTGTCATCAATCTCACCTCTTTTTAATCCCTGTTGTAGGTGAGGGAGCACTAGTCACTGGAGCGCTGGAAGTACGTGGGTCTCGTGCCTGAATGACGTTGGAGATCGGTGACCACTGTAAGAAAACAACAACATTATGTGATTTTTGAAAAATCTCAAATGGCGACACAGTGACATCATCATCGCATCATCTCCTTCCTCTGCATTGATGTAATGCAAATTATACAAATTTGACTCAAAATGTTGCAAAACAAAATGTCGAATGGCACTGACATTATTTTTTTGTGGTGTGGTGCAAAATGTGTAATCAAACTTGATGGAATATTGGGGTCATTTTTTTCTGGAACGCAAACAATTTCCTCTTTCTTTATGGAAACGTGACATGTGTAAGACTTCTGAATGAAACCTGGATGTGTTTCACTATCAGGTTAAAGTGACTTGAAACAAAATGAGTGAATGAATGTGAAATGAAAAACAAACAATATGAGATGAAATGTTAAAAAACTCCTTGTCATAATGTCAAATATGATGTCATAAAAGTCACAAAGACGCATTCAAAATAGACCTTATCATGCACTCATGCCATCCTACCATCTTAGAGGCAAATAATGATGAAACAAACAATAATACAGCAATGCATAGGCAGCACACAGAATGAGCCAATGAGCAAACTTCTTTTGACCTTTATGACCAGGTGCCCCAGTCCAGCAAAATCACATGCTTAAACCTTACACCCACTTGCCTACCGGTGACCTCAATCCTCCACCATTCTCCTCTCCTATGTCACTTCACAGCAAGATAATAATAATAATAATATATTGTATTTGTATAGCGCCTACTGCAGGCCAGCCTCTAAGCGCTTAACATTCAGTATTTCCTGCAAGGTATTTGGGGCTACGTTTGAAGTATGAGACCTACTCCTTTACATAGCACCTTGTAATGGTTTACAAGGTGCTGTGGCGCAATATGCAGCCGATCAAACCAGGGACACCGGGGCGAACCCCTTCTCTTTTCGATAAGTGCACTGGGTTCTTTTTCGTGCGTTACACAACACACGGGACCAACGGCTTTACGTCCCATCCGAAGGACGAAGCAATCATGGTTAAGTGTCTTGCTTAAGGACACAGGTGTCACGACCGGGGCTCGAACCCACACTCTGCTGATCAGAAACACCAGAGCTTGAGTCCAGTGATCTTATCCACTCGGCCACGACACGCCACGATGTTTGAACTTGGATGAGATTGGAATGCCTGACCCAGTGATAAGCAATTGCCATTGGGGCCAACAACCCTCAGTCTTTTTTAATCCTTTATTTCGGCAAAGAATACATAGAAGGATTTGGGAGGGTGAGAGATAAGGTCTGATAACAATGATATGAAGTCAATATTGTAGACTTCGTCAATGATGGCTTAGGCAACAGCTACAGGTGGATTGCTGAAAAGACGTATTCTTCAACATTGTCACTGCAGGCATTGGCCATAGCCTCTTGATTCATACATTGCCTCACTTCACATATGTTCTTTTTTTTTCTTTTTTTTCCTGAGATTTCACCTAACATCACACAAGGCCAGACGGCAACTTCAAGGTGAGGGCTACACTTAACTGATTTTGGCTGTCGACCCAAATCAACTGCCACCAGGCGTAAGTTGCTACCAACTCCCTTCACAGTTCGTAAGAATGTAGGCATGGGTATCATCCACAAGGAGCCTGGCTGGTAAAGCAGCATGCACTACCTTCGCAATTTTTTACTAGGCAAGTGCCTTGCTCAAGGGCACAAGTGTCATAACTTGAATTCAAAACTACACTCTGCTGCTGACAAGACCAGAGCTTTGGTCCAGTGAACTAGACCACTCCACCACGACACGCAATCACAACAAAATGTTGCCCAGACTGACCACTCCAGAACAAAATGCTGCTGATAGCGATGGTGTGAGTACATTCCAAACACTTTCACAAACGCTTTTAGAAATTGTATGGCGGATTGTGCATTGCCATTTAGTGTGTTATACTTACTGGTTTGAACCTAGGTGAGAATAGAGGGCTCCACTGCTGTATGGAGGATGCGTGTTATAATCAAAAATATCAATCATTACTATTCTCTTGTATTAAACTATTTTCCTAGTGACGTAGCCTCGTTATGGGGAACAACATTGCAGGGGAAAGTTGACCACATAAATTCATTTTTTATCAAGCATGGGTAAAAGAATAACTGCAAAGTCTGCTTTTTGTTTCTGAACACCATTACAGTCAACTCTACTTTAACAGTCGATATTAACTGGTCTCTTTTGCAACAGGAACTGGGTGTGCACTGTGCAAGAACAAAAAGTTCATACCTCAAACTTTGTAATAAAAAAGTATTACCATTGGCACAACTTGAGACCAACTTCAATCAGCTGTTAGGCACAAAAACTTGCTTAGCAATGTAACTTGCTAAGCAAAATTTATTTGGGGGTACAAGTCATACATATTGTACATTACATGACATTTTAGCTGGTAACCTGTTTCTGCTAAGCAAGATTTGCTTATGATTTTGATGGGCCCTGAACACACCTGTGTTAAGATACATTATAAAGGAAATGGATCAGACTGAATGATCATTACCATCACCAGACCCAATCTTATTTCAGAATTTAGGCTTACCACATGTGAGTTGTCTTTGCTGTTGGCCAAGTGGAATCCTTCACTGCAATAATCCTCCAGTAGAGATAAGCCTTAAATGAATAGACAAAGTTAATCAGAGTTATTCACAATGTCACCACTTTGAAATGCCCTAGGGCAATCTGTTTCCTAAACTCTACTGGTGTAAGAGTAGAACCTAACTAAAGAATCTACAGGTGTATTCGGTTCATTATTTTTTTTTTCAAACAATTCTTGCCTGTGAGACTTTCAGGAAACTGGTGATTTATAAACACTTCAACTAAAAAAAGTTTAACTTTTGTTTTGTTTTTTGGAAAGCACCGTGAACCCAATTCCTCCGACATCATCAACAATTGACCCCTTGTATAAAGCACAACGGTGCTGGTGCGCCGAGGTTGAGCGCAGTTTTATCTGCACCAAGAGCAGCTATCGTCCAATGATCTACCTTCTTTTTTTGTACTGTTCTTTTCAGTTTTCAATGGCACAGCTTTACAAACTAAAATTGAGGAAATCAGCCAGGAGCTGAAGCATTGAAAGCCTGTAAAGAAAATCTCCATTCAGAAACTGGTAATAAATGCAGTGATCCATCTTAAAGAAGAGAGTTGATTCCTCCTACCTTTAGCATGCTGCCTCTCATACTTCTTGACCCACTCATTAAGAAGTATGTTGTAGTACCGAGGACTCTCAAAGAACCTCATGAACTTTTGGGCGGAAGGAGCAGGGAAGACTCTCTCGAAGCCTCCACATCGACTGTACTCATCTTCAGCTTCAACAAGGACACGGAGATCATCAGGGGTAAGGGTATCTAAGATGGACATCCGACATTGCTACAGAGACAAAAAGACATACCAATCTAGTAACAAGTTTGTAGCATAGAAATGATGTCCAATCGGAGACAATTAACAGTTTATCTTCAGTGTTTTTAAAGAATTATTTCTTGTTTTATTAAAAGAAATTCTTTTAGACCGTGCAAGTTTCGTTCGTATTCAAACATTTTTGATCCCACGTACATTGCCTTAAGGTGTGAAGGAAACAAACCTGCACACTTTATCGGGTCCCAGTGTTCGAATACACACGAGAATCGCATAGTCTATTAACAATCTTAAATAATATCTGACCTCATCGATGTGTTTCTGTGTGTAGAAGACATGTTTAGACCTCTCATCTTGAGAAAGCTGCGTCTGGAAAAGCCTCTTATCCATGAAGATGTCACTACCACGAGTCCTTCAAAGATAAAAGCAAAGAAGCTACTTAGCTAAGATGTCTTCCAGTTCATTAAAAAATGCTCCATACAAAAACACTATCTTAGCATGTACTTGTTTTGTGTGTACAATCCGAGCTATTTTAAATGAGATTCAATGTTTGGAAAATTTTAAACTTGGGCGTAACAATTTTTTGGTTGGTTTAAGTTGTTTCTTGAGAGAATATTTCACATACTTTGAAGAAGAAGATGAACTTGATGATGCCAGGATCGGGTAGACGTCCTTCTTATCAGGGATGTTGAATCCAGAGATGTTCAGAAGGTCTTTGATCATCTCTCCTTTGATGCTGACATCTAAAGGAGAGTTGGAATGAAGACTGGAAACAAAACCCAGAAAGATCAGTGATCAATATCTAGTCAATTTATCCACAATATAAAGAAAAGGTTCAACATTCTCAATTTCCAGAAAGTTGTAGTCATACTGTACCCCAAGAGGCTTTTCCTGCTGACCTTAGAAGATATAAAAACTCAAGTCTTAAAGCACATTTTCCTTTACCACTTATCAACAATTACTTATCCCCTACCCCCGCCCCACATCATCTTCTTACTTATCTACTCTTCTTCTCACCTTGGGGAGATGTTTACTTCAAGGATCCATGGTTTAAGATTCTCATCCAGCATGACGTCAAAACCGAACAACTCTTGAACGCAGTAGCGGCTCTTAACGTTGAGCTTCACCATACTATTCACTGTAGAGTCCACACTGGTACACACAAGAAATTAAAGAAACTCCTCAGTCAGATAGGACTTTAACCCCGACTCAAGAAACATCCCTTGAGTATGAATTAGATTCAGTCTTGAACAGAAGACTACAGTCTTATAGAGCCAGGGTTCGATTTCACAAAGAGCTACTATTGGTCTTAAAAAGTGTATTAATGTTACCTGCTATTTCAAGGTGTGGTGTCACAATACAAATCAGTGGTGATATTGACATCTCATCTTAAAGAGGTATCTGAAGGAAGCGTTTTGTGAAATCAAGTCCTGGTACATCAACCTTGAAGCCCCCTTTCATACTAGTTTCTCTAGAACTTCTTGGGATAATCTGATTGACCTACTCACCCTTGAAATTCTTACCTTGGCAAACACCCAGTAAATACTTATTTCCCAGGAAGCGGCTTCCCCTGTTTGGGTGTGGTGTTAACCATGGGGTTAGAAACATGAGTGTTTGAATTTCCCCAAATTATGAAATGAAGGCAAGGTTGCGGCGCAGTTTAATTCTATTGGGATTTCCTAGGAATTTGACCTGTAGCGCGAGAAGGACTTTGGAATCCAATGATGTGGGAGGTACAAGGCCAAGATGTTTGTACGGGTAGAGATACAGACCTTTTCATCTACAGACAACTCCGAGATGAAATGTACATACCTTATGATGGTCTTCACAACGACCTCCTTGATGTTTTCCCATATAGCGTTGGTGTCAATCCCCATGGGCTTCAGGTAACCCCACAATGCCTTCAGACCCCTAAGACAAGAGCAAGAAATCATACGTCTTACACATAATCAGAATCCAACAGTTTGGGTGTCAAGTTACCACATGGTGTTGGATTTGCTAGAGCGAGGAAGGATCCTAGTAAATCAATCAAGTGAGTCAGGATAAATAGTTCATGGTTTCCGAGGTTTGATGGGAGATTCACAAGTAATTTGAAGACAAACCAACTTACTCATTCTAGAAAAGATTTCTAAACACCTAGACCATTAAAGTTACCAAGAGACGGAGTCTAGCACAGAAAAAAGTTGATGAAACAGTCATACAGAAACTAAGCAAAATAGAAACATTAGCTATACCATTTGTGTCCCTCGCAAGCAGTGAAGTCGCTGTTCGGTGTGAAGTCTGCATTCTTCTTATTGATGCTGTAGTTTGTCAGGTGCATGAACTTGTTGGACAGGTTCTTCATGGAGGCAGAGTATCTAAATATAAATACAAACATGAAACAGCAGTTGGATGAATCGAACTGTCAAAAGTGTAACACCTCCCTATTGATCCCTTGCACAACACAGAGCGCACTTACACGCACGTATCCTGTCCGACATTTTTGGAGTCAAAATTGCACAAAGGAATTGACTCCCCAAAAGGAAGAAATGAAAGATGCACATTTTGCGCAGGAGCATTACACATTGTGCAAGGGGTAGATACAGTTTCTCAATTAATTATGATTACTATTTATTTATTTTTTGTTGAAGACGAAGAAGCTCTGCTTCTTTAAGAACCTTCTTAAAGCCAAAATCTCAATAACTTACTTCATGGTGGCAAATCTTGCCAGTCCATCTTGGAAGATGTATATTTTCAGTGGATCGTAGGATTTGACGTAGACGTAAATGCGTAGATCAAACTTGCTCCCGTTGATCAGGAACGGCTTGGCTAGGTAGCGCTGGACGATGACTGGTTTCCGTCTTGGGATCTGGTTCCACTTGTGGATTACACGGATACCGATTCCTCTGGCCGAGGCAGGCTAAGAAAGAAAAAAAGACAATAAATTATCTGAAGAAATAAGATCATGAAACAGCAGAAAACAGCAGGTACTGTGTCTATTACATCCAGGGATACCAACGTATGTCAAAACAAAACTTTAAAACGAGTCGATCGATAACTTACCGGCTTAAGGATCCACTTCTGTTTGGTGCCTCCATCTTCCCAAGCTCGTTTCAACAGCTTGAGGTCAAAGGGCAAGACGTACGTCTGAGGGAAGAAGCTGTAGTCTCGTTTACCAAAGTGGACCTGCATCTTGTAGAGGTTGCGCCACAGACGATCCTTACGACCAATCTGGAAGGAGCCTGGAAGATGGTTCACCTGTACATACACAATAGAAATCATTTCAACTTGGTTAGGAAAAACAGTACATCATCGAATCCAGTCTTGTTTGTGAAAGTAACCAAAGTAATTCCACTTGGCCATCGTCATGGTCAATGATAGCGCCAAAATAAAAATCTTATTTATTTGTTTTTTCTATTTATTTTCTTATCTTTTTAGCCTTTGAGAAAGACTCAGGATCGTATTGGGTCATTAGCTACTTCTTTATTTTCTTACTAAACGACATACATGTATTGTCTGTAAATCTAACGGAAAAAATGGAGGTTTGAATCAGTTGATGAAACCATGTCAAGTCGATGCTTAAAAAAAAAAACACTCTCAAACCAACAGTCTCTTTTTTTTCTTCCTCTATCGCTTGGTTATTTGACCTATGGATCTATACAAACAAAATACCCCCTCCCTGCCTCCTCCTACACACACACCTGCGATCATGATGAATTGGTTTAAAAATAGCCACAAACCCCGTTTTCTAATTACTTTATTTAAAATAAGTTTCCTTATCTTCATGAAACATTGACTCCAGCAGAGAGACTCTATTTCCTGTCTCGTTTCATTGCAGACGTGGGGAATCATGACATACACAGAGCCTTTTCTCTAGAAAGCAATAAACCAAGCTCACCTTTTGGTAGTCCTTTACAACTTTGAATGCAGCTGCCTTCATATGCTTTCCCCAGTAGCCTAGCCATTCGTTGGCTTCTGTAGAGAGAAACAAAGATTCAATTAAACTGATTCAATTAATGAATCAAGGACAAAGAATGATTTGATTTATTGTTGCCATACACTGACATGCAATAAGCACAAGTGCCACTGGCATGATATTTGGGCCCAATATCATATCACTGCTTAATGGTTAGCGAATTTTCATGCTAACTATAGCAGAAAAAATTGCTTTAGCATAAGCGCATTTCATAGGTAAGCAAGTTAATAAGGCAGCCATCTTGCGTGTTCACCGTAGATTTGCATTGTTATGCCGTTCATTTTCATACAGTAATCACCGGATGGTTAGCATACTTTTTCGTGTGCTTACGGTTAGCAGCGCTATGAAATGGAAATCGCACAGTAAGCACAAAATCGGTCGCTCTATGAAATTGGACCATGGTCCTTAGAAAAAGTAGGAATATTTCACCAAGTACAAGGACTGACCTACATACATACAAACATGGTGCAGGCTTATATTAGGTTATTTAATTACAATTTGTCTGTTTTTTCCAAGGGCAAACAAATCAGACTCAAGTAGGAAGAATAATGCACTCCGAGTCCCAGTGGTTTCAGACATAGACTACCCTCAGATCTAGAAGATCGTTGGTTTGAGATGGAAAAGAACTCAGTGTACATCGCAAAAATGTAACATCAAAGATGATTTTAAAAAGTTTTTAAAAAAATTATAAAAAGTCTTGGACACAGTTAACCTGCTTACAATGGTAGCACCCATTACCGCGAAAAAATATAGAGTTAGTAACGCATACAATTGTAAGAAAACCTTTATCAACAAACTTCTTTGGAGGAGTGTTTAATCATGAAATTGAACTTACGAAGTGCATCCTACATGTATCAATTTTCAATACAATCATCTTTTAATTTGAACCAACTGTATTTAAGTGTTGTTCTTTTTGTTTTGTTAAGTACTATTTAAATGCCACATAAACATAATAAACAAGGACCAATAAAATGCCAGAAACGGCAAGAAAGAGAAAAAAGCCTGAATGAGTCTACTGCGTGAACGAATAGATTGATTGGATTACTTACTTCGAGTTGCTCTGAATCCTGATCTCGCAATGCAATTCTTGATTACATTTGGCGTTATTGGACTCATTCTCCACTTCAGGAGTTTACGAATTTCCCATGGAAACTGGACGGCTAGACAGAAAAAATAGAGAAAAGAAAACTTTCTCAAACTTTTACACAATTTTAACGATTTTACATAACGAACAAAAAGTTTGATTTTTTTTTCTACATTTACATGACCTACATTAAGTTCTTTCTAAATAAGTTTTTTTTTTAACTTTAAACCTTTCACTTAAAAATAAGTAATTTACAGTTATTTAAATACTCAACAGAAGTTTTGATTTTATATATTTTCTATTCTGATTTTAATCCCAAAAAATCTGATAGGTCTTTTAAAAAATTCCTTTTTACTTCTCCATCATTTGCAACTATTTGCAACTATAGAATATTTTACAAATTTCTGAAGAAAAAACAACATGATGTGTTCAAAATTGTGAACTCTAAACCAAAAGAATCCCTCAAGGACTGAATATGAAATAAATTTCTTCAAATACTTTCAGGTAATCAAATCAAACAAGCCACAATCAAATAACTTTGCCACTGTATTGAAAAGACTTTAAAATAGAAAATCCATTCTCTTTTTTAGACCAAAATATCCCGCTACCATGGCAACCGAACTGACCTAAAATCTGATGGAACAATGTGCCCTTACAACCTGACATGCTAGTCTACAATGTTATCAGTCAAACTGTAGTGTCTGACAGTGTACACACATGCATTTACAGTGTACAATAGACATGAGATAATGTCAAGCACACGATAAACACAAAGAACCCCCAGAAACAACCGGGGCACAATTCTCACCTTGAATGTCATTTGCTAAGCGAAACAGAATCATAATAATGATATTGGGGCACCATCTGGTGCTTTGACTGTTTATACTAAGCATAATTTATTCATACTAAGCATACTCCTACATTTAAGGAGTTTGTTTTTTAACACTTTTACATGTACATTCAAGACATAAAAGATATCTACTCCATCTGGCTATGCAGCCTGTACATACCCTGAACACTATAGAAGAACAAACAAAGATTAAAAACACAATATCAGACTTAAATTCCCTTATGTTGAAACCTTTTTATTCCAAAGTTTCATTCTACAATCTACAACCCCAAAAGGATCTCTGCTTTTATCTTTAGATATTTCAAGTGGTTACATTGTTCCTGCCCCCCCACCACCCCCACCACTGTGAAATCTTTTAAATCCAACAAGGCGATCAAGCCAAGCTTTAAACAGATTACTTCTTTAGAACTACATGTATAACTGTGTGAGAAAAACAACTTGAAAATTTACAAGGAGACTTTACTTTTAGTTCAGTTGAAATTGTAATCCTTAGTGTACTTCTTATTGTCTACACTAAGACTAGCCAACAGTCCTTACCTTTCTCTTCAACACCCACAAAGTTGATCGTCGGTGGCACATTACTGAACAGACTTGTACTGAGGGCAGGTAGGGCATCGTCAGCACCTGTAGTCAGGTATTGGAACATGCGAGAACCAGGTCTTGAGGAGAGACTAACCCTGTCTCCATCACGGTGTGTCTTGCTAGTGACTGATGATGAGGGGAGACTAGTTATCTGATAACGAGAGTCATTGCTGGCGATGGAGAAACTATCTGATTCATCTGGGGAAGAAAAAACAAATATTTCACCTCAGCTCCTGGTACGGGGTCATACAATTTATGACCATAAAATTCACTTGGTAAGAAGCACTGCTGCTGTTAATAATATCAACTATTTTGAGAAAGGATTTCCTTCGAGGTAATGGTCAGCAGGGTTTGGCTAATTATTCACCTAAAAACATTTGATTGGGAGAAACGATTCCTGCATGAAGCAATTCTCAGATTTCTGAGGGTTGGTGTCCATTTACAAATGCTGCAGCTAGAGATGCTGTCACCTCGCTACATGAGGATGGATTCAACGTTTTTGTGGAGATACTGTAAGGTTTTTGCTGTTTTCTCAGCAAGAAGACACTGTACTGTACTCATCTGAAACTTTCACAGGTGACTTTGATTGTATCTTTCTTTATAATTTGCCTATAAATTAGCATTTCATTGACAAACACAAATCTATGACCCTCTTTTTGTTATTTTTTAAAGCAAATTAAACTTTCTGGACTAATTGTGCTATATTACTGAAAACATTTGATATTTAGTTTAAAATAAGTTGTTTAATTTTACCATCTTCAATAGTCTGTTCCCCATCTTCTAGACCATCCATGCCATCGTCTTCTTCGAAATCATCAAACGATGCCCCATCTCCTGGCATCCTCTCACTGTAACAGTACAAACATTTCAGATTAATAAGAGATAAATCATTTTAAATTGGCAAGATTTTGCACCCTTTTACATCACCTCTCCAAACACTTGTCTCAAAATCATAATAACCTTAACATTTTATGGAAATGAATGAGGGGGATCTATCCACACTGGCACCCTCTTGTTTGGCACCCTCAAATAACAACAAATCAAGGGTATGAAGAAATGGTTCACACAAGTACACAAAATTTGTTTTTAATTCATTCTTGATTTTAAGCAGTAATTCTAACAACAAAATGTAACATTTCCCAAGCATTTGTGTATGACCAGTGTGCCTGCAAGAAAAAGCCCCAGAATGTAAGGTGATTCTTTTTTTGATTTTAAGGTGACAGGCTCAATTACACAAACATCAAGATTCATCACCATAGTGATTTGTATTGTGACATCACACTTTCCTAATCAATTTAGAGTGATACACAGTTATTAAGATCAATCTCAGATCTTTGTGAAATCAAGCCATGGTCGACAGGACAGGTGCAGTAGGGACGGTACTTAGAGAGTACCATGGTCTGTGGGCTTAGATCAATTCCCCATGGCTACTTGTACTACTTTAGTTAATCCATGGAGGTAGAAATAGAGTACTACCTCCATGGTTAATCCATGGAGGAAGGAAACACCTCCATGGTTAATCCTACCATAGAGCAAGGAACTGCTCTATGATCCTACTATAACCAGATCCTAGGCAGTGGGTTTGTCAAACATCACAACAATGAATCCACCAGGTCAGTACCTGCCAACTTTAACAAGGTACTTGTTTTGTAAGGAATGCAAAATGGGGACAGTTTTGTTGAATATCTGCCCACACACACAGTATGGATTACACTCAAGCATGCTGTACCCAAGGGCTACAAAATCCAACCAAACTAGTCTGGCCATGGAGGTGATCTGACCCACAATGGAGGTACATGTACATTTAGGGACCCACTATAAGAGCATGCAACATAGAAAAAACTACTAACAGAAAAAGTTTAGAATGTTCACAACATCAGATATTTACACTATTGATAAGACATAATTTCAATCAAAAATTGAGAAAAGCTGCCAATATTTTCACATAAGAAAATATAATGAATAACATTTTTACACTTTTGGTGTAGACTGTAGAGTGATATAACAAATCAACAGATCAATAATTTGTTTTACTAGTAAACAAGCCTTTGTGAATAATGGGTAATCAATATTTAATTAAGCTACAATGGTGTAAAAATTCCAAACAAATACAGGTGTGGTTTCGTATGAAAAAATGCATTAAAGAGTGGTCAATAGTTTCAGTACATAAAACGTGTTTGCTGGCTCAATACTAAAATAAATGGACTTAGGTATATCAAGGGTATATTTCCATGCTGTGCACGTGCCCAGCATATTTTAGCTTATTTGTTTCAGAGCATTTTGAAGAATAATAAGTTTGTTGGAAAGGTATGTGTGACAGCACTGATAAAATGCATGACATCGAATATATTCTCACAATTGTGCAGGCCAAGGTAATGAATTTAAGTGATCTGCCTAAGGGGAATCTGGGTGTGTTTTTTATAGTCATTTTTGACACTCTACACTGTATTTGATAATTCTGTTACTTTCAAAGTACTGAAAAAAGCAATTTATTCATTTTATTTCCAAATTGACAGCAACTTTGTCCATCTCATTTGATGGTGTTCGTCCAAATTCTTCCCAATACCCTTTCTAGAGAGACAGGTAAAGGTCCCCAGGGTTGGTGAAGAGGATAGAGGCAGGCAGCTGTGAAGCACCACCTGTAATGTTGATGCTGGCACGTCTCTCTCCCCCCTCTCTGGTATTCATTAACCATATATGTTACTTCCACTCCAGTGACTTGCCAAAGGTCTTGGAATTTTACTGAAGTAATTCCCAACGCCTCTTTCTATCAATAATACAGTAGGCAGGGATGCAGCACTGTAGATCAAACTTAATAAATCAGACACCTATGTCTGTACATATATGAACATGTATTCATACAAAATTTTGATGAGGTTTGCTCAGAGGAAAATAAAAAAGAGCATTTAAATGAATTTACTGTATTTTTAATCAAAGTGTATCTACCTGTGACATCACATGTTTACAAAAGAGCCACAGAGGCCGGACTTCTTGCAGGCATGATTTGTACGTAAATGGAAGAAAACTTTCAATCTTATTTATATTTTATGGAGGTTGCATTGTCTGATTTTTAACAACTTTCGATATAATGAAAGCGGGCACATCTGAAAACTTGTTCAGGAACTTTGTTACTTTTACCTGGAATTTATGTGGAAATGACACAAAATGTAAAATTTCCCGTATGACCAGTGCAGTATCTTGCCTGCTAGAAAGGCCCTCGAATGACAAGGTCACTCTCTTGTAAACAAAGGTTGCATGGTCTATAACATTAGTACAATGTCACATTTATGGCATTCAACTGATTATTAACATCTAAACTCAACTGTAAACAATTAAATTGTTTGCCTTACATTTGTACACAAATATGTAAAATCAGAAAAGAAACATGATTTGTGGGAACAAAATCACAGACTTTGAAAGTATTTTATAAATATGTTCAAACAATTTTGTTTAAATTTCTTTAAACATCTTTCACATTGATTCTTATCAATGTCAAGTAATAAATCACAAGGGAAACTAACAGGGTAAATTTTTTACCTTTACATAAATTTGGGTTGAACAAAGAAAAAATGACTTAAGTGGGACTTGAACCTGCAACCTCTGCTTGTTAATCCAAAGTTTACATGTTCATGTCCTGCTCTAGTCAAATTTTCTTTGTTCCACCCAAAACTGTTTTAGTCAAGGATTTCAAGTGTAGGATTTAAACAAATTAAAGTGAAAGAAATTTGAAGTTTTAAATGTTCGTCAGAGGACTCGGAGCCAATCATAAAAATATTAATTTCAATTTAAAAATTTGATTTAGGTTGAGAAGTACAACACTTAAAAACACCAGCTGCTGTTAGGAGTGTTGACTCAGTCAACTTCTGTCGGGTTGCTCTCTTCTTCTATGTATACCCATCATTCCGTTTGACCGGTTTCAAATATTTACATCTACATGTAATTGAAAAACTAGCGCAGCGTGGTACTGGCACAGTACGACTACGTCAAATAATTAATCAAAGCTGAAGTGTTGAAAGTGTAAAGAGATAAAGGAGGACGCAGACTACTTGAGGGAAAGTGATTTTTAACTGGACAGTGGTGATGTGAAAGCTTTTTCACCTCGAGACAGTGTACTTTATAGTGAGTTCAGTCATATAAAAAGCTAGATTGACCACACAGTATGAGAATGCTTTCAGCTTGTAACAAATAATCACTCACAAAAACACTTTCTAGTTGTTATTGTTTCTCTAATCATACGTTACAATAATTCTTTTAAGATCAAAACATTTATTGAAGTATGTTGAAAATAAACCATAAACAGTTTCAAACTATACATAAGGTTAATTGTGAGAATAATTTTAATTAACATCGACAAAGTATCTGTAAGTAAGCTTAACAACTGGTGTATTTTTAGGGGCTGTGCTAATGTATACTGAACACAAAGTATGCAAATGCTTTCACCTTGCAATAAATAATCGCACAAAAAACACTTTCTAGTGTTTTTTGTTTCTCTAGTCATGCGCATTCTTTAACATATCAAAAAATTTAATGAAATATGTTGCAAATAAAAATAACAAATATTTCAAACTATATCAGGTTACTTGTATAAAGACTGGTTTTAATTGATATGAACAAATTATAACCTTTTATGTACTATGTAAGCTGAAAAACTAGAGCCTTTGACAGCAGTACTTTAACATTACATAAATGTTTCCCACTACTTTCACTTTAAAGCCAATGTCACTCCAGGCAATTTGCAGTGCAGTGGTTGCCACTAAGTTGCCTGAACAAAATTGCCCTTTCTAATATACTGTAGCCTTAAACAGCAAAAAACATTGAAGACCAACAAAAACCAAGTCAAACATTACAGGGCTTGAATTGATACTGGACCACTGGCCCGAGGCCCGAGGCCAGTGATTTTACCCTTGGGCCAGTAAACTCATGACCTGACAAGCCCGGCGGTCTTGTGTTTTCAATTGAATAAAAGCAACTGTGTAATATCTTTAACAAAAAGAAATGATGTTCAAATGTTGACCTTCCGTCTGGTATTTATACAATTCCGTTGAATATCAAAATAATACTAACCCATAAGACAAATGAGAAAAATCAACAATTTACATGATGTTAAACTGTGCAGAAATCTCTTTCTCATAAAGATTCTGGTCTTGTAAAATAAATTCTGGTTCGGTAAACATTTTTAGCTACTCTTGTGGAATTTCACTCCATATTCGAGCCCTGCTTTAACTTAACAAAAGATGTTTTTTATAGGATAAGCTCAAAAGGTGAAAAGATAATTGTCTTACCTCCCCAAAGGATCTTCATCCTCATCTTCATCATCAATATCACTCCACTCTTCTCCATCTTCAGATGACGACACCCTTGACCTCCTTCTAACCTTTGAACCCCCATCTGAACCTGACCTCTTGGCACGTCCTTCCTCACTGGATGAATCTCTACTTTGTTGTCGTTGTGGTGGCTTCGTTGAACCTTTCAATGGAACCTCTGGGGGTTTGGGTTTTAAGTTTGTCTTGGATTGTTTGCGATTTCCAGAAACCGACAGCCGACTTCTAGGTTCATTTAAAGGCTTCTTACCACTGATTGGTCGAATAAGGGATCGACTTGGAATAGGAGGTTTAGTTCTTAAGGAGTTTAAATGGTCCTTGGTAGTGACACTTGTACCTCTAGCACCTGTTTCACTTTTTGCCCTTACCACCGGGCTGTCACTGGTTTTTGTTCGCTGCGGCGATCTGATATGAACATTATTGAAATCATTGCGTATTTTATTGAATTCTTCACTAGTTCTACTGTAACCGTTTTGATCGGCTCCACCAAAGCTGATCATATTGTTGTTGTCCAGATCACTCCAGACTTGAGGGCCTTCACCTAGTTTGGTACGAAGCAGTGGCCTGCTTGTCTGCTCCCGTAACGGCAGCTGCTTGAAGTTACCAGATAGTGCTAGGTTCTCCAATCCGCGCTGCAACGTTGCTTTGATCTCGTTGATTTGATTTGGTGTTGCCATGGTAACAGCTCTAAAATCTTCCTTCACTCAGGGTGAGGGAACCTGACATATCGAGCAGCTCTTCTTGACGATGTGCTTCCTCTCCGAATGACAGTCCAATGATGCGGGATAAATGTTCTGGGCGTCAGCTCAACGTCATTGCCGCTGAATTCATTGGATTGGTTGTAGCAAGACAGCTCCTGGGCAGTAAAATGACAGACATTCCCAGTCATGCATGGATCAGGTGAGACGTGGATCAACCTGTAGGGGTAAAAGGAAATTAATCAAAACACTTGACAATGAGTTCATACATCATAGTCAACATTAATGGGTTTACATTTATAAGACAGAATGCACAGGTTGGATCAAAGGCGTTTCCCCGCTTCACTGATGATGTACATGCCATACTTTATGATCATTTTTTCAAAGGAATCCATTCAGCCGCACATTTTTGTCAGCTGTTTTTAACATTTAAAACTGTAATTAAACCATCTGACTTATCTCACAAGACTCTCACGATCTCAATACTTAATTAATTACAGTTAATTTTTTTTCAAATTAGCTGCTTAAAACGAAAATGTTTAGCAAATCCTGGAAACTTACTTCAAAGGTAAGGTTATACTTTGGTAATGACCCCAAAATCCTACTTCTTAAAAAGATCTTTAAGATATGGTAATTGGTATTAAAGCATCCTGCGAAAAAAAAATTCAACTTAAGTGTCCCATTTGATTAGAAATCAATAAAAGTATAATATCAAAAAATTTGTAAGATTAAAAAAAATAAATGTTCACAGATTTAAACAAAACTTCATTGTAAAAAGATGGTTATAGTGGAAACTTACCTTCCAATATTATAGCTTGAAAAGTATAATTTTTGAGAAATGAGTTAAACAATTAGTTTTGATCTCGCAAGAACAAAACTTTAACTCTATGTTTTAAAACAGCAAGGAGTTTTTGTATGTTTTTTTCACTATTTGTGGCGCCTTTGATGACCGATTGAGATTAAACTTTCACAGGTTTATTATTTCATGTGTATGAAGGGTCATGTTAGGCCAAGTTTTTAAAAAAATAAATGGTTGATCACCTGAATCTTTTCTGAAAGAATTTTAATTTTATTTAATTTTTTCTGATTATTCTTTACAAAGAGGAAAGAGCCAGACCAAAAATTGCTGGCTTTACAGAATTTAGAGGTAAAAAATCGTAGAAAGAATGGTGTGCCAAGATGAAGCAAACATACATGAAAAAATAATGTAGTCTTTTCGGGGACAGAAATATTCTTTAACATGGGATGTGGCTTCAAAAAAAGCATGATGGCGGGACATTTAATATTATAACAATAATACATTTTGTAGAATTTGTAGATCTACTATGTGCTTTTAAACATGATTTATAAAATAGGCTTAGATTTGTCACCAAACCACTCTCCTCGAGTTAAAATTTGTATACTTTTTTATTTCACTAATTTTTATTTTTATTTATTTATCAATGTGAATGTTTACTGAAGTAATAAAGTTGATTTGAAGTTTGGTACAGCACAGCCTCCAACCACCCACGATTGGGTAGTTTTTAGCCCCCTAAATTGTGCCAATAAAAATACGCTGGACTCTCTACTCTCCATTTATAAGGAGTCAGTTTAGTAATACTACTCTACTACTCTGGCACTATTTATGAATGTATGGCCATGGAACTAAGTGATGTTTTAATGTTAAGCAAGTTGTTTAGGGAAAGATTTCTATTTCTGTTCAATTCAACCCCAATTTCATTTCATAATTATTGTACTTGTAGGCCCCCCTGGCCTAGTATTAACAAACAAAAAATTCACAAAATTTGCAAGGTCAGTAGAAACAGTTATAACTATATATAAAGCACCAAAAACAAGCAGTTTGTTTTTGACTTTGTTCAAACTTTAAATGTTTTTTAGTCATGTAAGTTAAGTCAATAAGTTCTTAAACATATACAGTCATTTGACCAGTTCGGGATCACTTTTTGAATTCACATTGTTTTTGGTTGCAATCTCTTTGACATTTTAAACAAAAAAGTTTATCAGTTTACCTAAACATGTTATAAAACTCACCAAGTATCCACTGACAAAAAAAGATTAGTACTTTTGAAGAGGCTTTGAGAAAAGTATTGTCACCTGTTTGACCAGTTCAGGATCAGTTGATTCTATTCTGAATCAGTAGCTTGCCCTCTATTGCAAACCAATACTCCCATTCATAAAACTGTCTCTCAAGGACACAAACTTCACAAGTGTGTTGGCATGGACATGGACTTCCTTTCTCCAGAGAATTTCATGCAAGTGTATTCATTAGCAGCACAAAAATCCAGCAACAAAAACACAAAACAACAGCAATGGCAAATGAAAAGGTGAAGCACGACTAAAAGCAACATTGACCCAAATATCTATTCTTACAGTCGCAATTTCCTCCTCCAAGTTTCATTTTCTCACAAAAAAACAATATTCCTACAAGAATTTGTTGAAGAAATGTATCTTAAAAGCAACAAATAAACTTTCAACTGCAGCAGTAAGATTTTACCTCACTGAGTGCGGTACCATTTGACGCAATGAGAGATGCTGAGTAGTGAGTGATCCCGAACTGGTCAAGGGTACGATGCCCCCCAAAAGACGATTTCGGTAATTTCGTCTCCTCAAAAAAACAAGACGACTGCTCAGTATTTACCTGAAATATTTTTTACACATTCTAAGCATTTAACATAAATATTATTCGCCCTGGCGTTCAAATTTTAAAGGTGAGAAGTTTTAACAGCGTTTTTCAACCAACATTTTTTTTTTAAATAATGATCAAAATCGCAGACAAACTTCAAGAAAATGGCCATAATTTATTTGTTGATGAAGTTTGGAACCTTATTTTGGGTTTGTTGGTTTATTGCATGTTATTCTTCACATGTATCAACAGAAATTGGTAATGTGAGAAGTAACTTAATTATGGGGTTGTTGCAAAGTTGAAGTGATCCCGAACTGGTCAATGATCCCGAACTGGTCAAATGACTGTATAACAATGCAAAATGTCCACTCCAACTTTTCTGTTCAAAGTGAATTGAATTATTTAATTAAAAAAGTTTTATAGTACATCAAAATACAAACCTCAGTGACGTGCAAATTTACGTTAACCACGAGTTGCACTTGTACCAAGCAAAAATCCCGGTGTCTTGTCCATCCATTTTATGAAATTTTGTGACTTACTTGAAGCTGCTCGACGGAAGAAAACAACGGGACCCCCACACGCAGACAGACGTGTAAATGAATTATCACTCAGCCAAATCTTTTCTTAGCAACACAGTCACGTGATTTATTTTTGCCCGGCTTTCCTCTCACTGGTAATCGTTAACATTCAAAATCACGCACAAAACGGGCTGTTCAACAGCAAACCAGCGGCACAAAATATAGAGGGCGCTGCAGAGGTAAACACCGTGACACCACGCGATGACAACATTTTTTCGATGACTGTACCACCGTGACGGATGACCTTTCAGAAATTCGCTTTATCTGCAATAAATTAGTGTTTTAGCCAGATAATTCATGTAGACTTTAGTTTTTGCATTAAGAAAACAGTTCCACGCGGACGTCAGTTTATTTGTAATAATGAGCGGTTGTGTAAGAATCGTTGAGTGTGTTCCCAATTTTTCAGAGGGCCGTTCCAAGGAGGTAAGTTTATTGACAGATTGAATGATCAAATTCTGTACAATCATGACAGTCGGGTTAGGTTTTGTTTGGTTTAGCTTTGAATAAACAAATATAAATTGAATTGGTGTGATTATTATTTATTTCGGGGGGGGGGCAATCCACTACTCACCTTGCGGATTAACCCATGGCCTCCATGCATGATTAACCTGACCTGGGGATAAATGTTTGATTAAATCATAAATGTTCTTAGTTTTATACTACCTTAATAAGCTAATTCTGTCTGTACACACTTGTTTATGTGTGGTGTCTTTTCGTTTAGTCTTTTAGTTTGAGAAAGACTCTGCTAGGGTCGAAATGTGAGGAAATTTTATTTTTAACAATGATTATAATCATGTGCTAATAGTTCTCCCCTGCATGAATATATTATGACGTTCGACTTTGTTTATTAATTGATTCATCCAGGTCATTGATGCGATTGCAGAGGCACTCATTTGTACACAAGGATGTCATCTATTGGATGTGGACCCAGGTCCATCAACAAACCGCACAGTCTACACCTTTGTGGGCTCTCCGTCTGCTGTCGTTGAGGGCGCTTTGAATATGGCGAGGGTGGCTGCAAAATTGATTGACATGCGGGGCCATCATGGTAAAGTTTTTAAGAATATTATAATGAGGTGTTTTGTTTGATTTCTACAATTTTGTTTGTTTTCTTTTTTCAGGACTCAAAAAGTGTTGGTGAAGATGAGAAGATAAATGTCAAATGCAAATCAGCTAATTGACATAATGCTACTGAGACAGAGTGAAATTTTAGTGTTTCATGAATTATTTATGAAATTTGAATGGGATCATAATCAGCTCATGAATTATTCACGTTGCAGGAGAGCATCCTCGTATAGGAGCTCTGGATGTGTGTCCGTTCATTCCTGTGAGTAATACAACGATGGAGGATTGCGTTGGATGTGCCAAAGAGTTTGGTTCACGTCTTGCTCAAGAACTTGGTGTACCAGGTAGGAATAAGTTGTAACTGTTTCAAACTTTGCTATTGACTTGGTAAACAGGTCATAAGTCAACTAGACAAAATAGTTCCACGCTGAGTTTTGCCCTAAAAATAAAATGTTGTCAGCAACCTGCTCTTGTACAAAAAAAAGTGTTCTTAACTGCAAGAAACTCATCTGTAGTGAATACTGTTCACTTTTTTTCTAGTTTATCTCTATGGCAATGCAGCATCTGAAGACAAAAGGAAGATCCTGTCAACAATAAGAGAAGGAGAATATGAAAAACTACCCAAGAAGGTCTGTCCTTTTTTTTCCTCTTTCTTTTTTACTTTTGGCAATTTCATTCTGATTTATGTCTCTTATGGAGTGAGCTTATTTTTAGTGATTTGATTTATTGTTTCAGCTGGCCAACCCGGATTGGTATCCTGACTATGGCACCACTGACTTCATCCCAACTTGGGGTGCAACTGCTACAGGAGCTCGTAAGTTCCTCATTGCCTTCAATGTCAACCTGCTGGGAACCAAGGAACAAGCTCATCGGATTGCTCTTAATGTCAGAGAACAAGGGCGTGGTCCGTCTCAGGTGAAAAAGCAAATGACGGGTTTGTGACAGTGGCTTCTGGTTCCTCTATACTATATCAGGGCCTTGCCACATGGGCAATTTTGACATATATACAACTTGGAGGCAATCAATAAGCCATTTGCGAGTTAGAGTCGAATCATGTTTGGTACAATGACTTGCTTGTCACAAGTTACCGCTTAAATCTGAATTCCTCGGACTATAGCCATTATGCATTGCTATGTCACATAATTGAGGACAAGTTTTGCGTAGTTACATAAGAGACAGCAAACACCCATACACAATTCTGAATGACTGTGTATGGCACAATGGTACCAGGGTTTGCTCATCTGGAGGTTGCTATGCAAAAGCTTGCCCCGTACCATTTGACATAGCAAAGGTTTCTGTAGTATAGTCAAAAGGAATACTTTGTTAGCACAAGAGACATTTGCCTTTTTGAGGCTGACTGCCTGTGAGAAATTTATGTGAACACATTTTTATTTATTTTTTCTCTTGGAGACTGCCTTGAAATGATTGCCCGTTAATTTCCTTTTATGAACACTTCTTTTTCAAACAAATAATAGACAGTTTATATTGAATTGATGACATTTTTGTGGTGACCATCGGGTTAACTTCCAGACTGTCTGTCCCTTGTTGTACTAAACCCTAAAGTGATTTTTATTCTGATGATTTCTCTGCTTAGCATGGGACACTGAAGTCTGTTCAGGGCATTGGTTGGTGGCTAGATGAAGCCAATCTAGCACAGGTTAGCTTGAATCTTCTTGACATGGATGTAACACCCTTGCATCAGGCATTTGAAGAGTGTAAAATGTTTGCAGAGGTAAGGCCAGTTGAAATAAAAAACTTGTTTGCGAACCATTGTTAAACTTTAATTGCTGTAAGGCCAATAGAATTTAAAAACTTGTTTAAGGGATCAAGTATAATACGTCTCATGATAAAAAAAAAGTGTTGGGACATTTTTTTTTTTTTCATTAATTATATTTTTTTTAAAGTAATATAAGAAGAACCCCAAGTTGATACACATTTTACTTTAAATTGCACTTAAAAAATTTAACCATAAACCAAACTTATTATTCTTAATAATGTTCTTTATCAAAGAAACCAAAAATGTACGTTTCTCTTGATTTTAGGAGCTGAACATCGCTGTTTGTGGATCACAGATTGTTGGCTTAGTTCCTAGGAAAGACATTCTAGATGCTGCTGATTTCTACATTCAGAAAGAGAATCTCTTCATCTTGGAAGAAGATCAGAAAATCAGATTGGTGAGAATTCTTGGATAAAAACTGAAAATTTTCCTTAATAAATGGCAGCTTCTTCCATTTGTTACTGTATTCAAATGAAATTCCTTTGCATGGTTTTACTGTGTTGTTCATTTGTAAGTGACTTCATGTATCATTATTTGGTAATATCATGTAACATCCTTATATGGTAATCATTTTGTGATATTGATATATGGTAATAGCATGTGATGTCCTTATATGGTAATAATTACGGGATATCCTTACATGGTAATATCATTTGATATCCTTGTTAAAATTGGGATAAGCATAATTTCCTTATTTGGACATACATGTATACAGTAAGGTAATTTATGTGTTTTCTTTGTACGTTTTTGATTCAGGTGATTGACAAGTTGGGTCTGAGTTCACTCAGTCTCTTCAAACCAAATGAAAGAATTGTTGAGTAAGTTTATTTATGTCTTTATCAAAATATAAAAGTAATAGCTTTGTATAATTTGTATGCAATGAGTAAGGTAGCTTGACCCTCAGCAGAGTTTGTGTGTTTTGACACGACAAAACTATTTTAAAAGGCTGGAAGTAACAAGTGCATGGCTCCTTTTTTGTGTATTGAGATGAATCAACTGTCATTGTATACAACTGAAATTGTTTAATGTTAGGTACCAGACTTCACGGACGAAATCTCTATCTAAAGTTCTTGAATGTGATTTCTGTTATTGTAATATTCAGGTACATGATTGCAGAGGATGCGTCGTTGTCGGCCCCACTCGCTAACATGAGTCTGAAATCTTTCATTAAGAGTGTTGGTGCCAGGACTTCAGCCCCTGGTGGAGGATCAGTGGCAGCTGCTGTAGGTGCAATGGTACGCCCAAATGAATCTTGCACTTCTTTGTTTTAAACATATGTTTGACAAAGCAATCCGCATTAACGACCAGACTTCTAATGACGTCACTTTTGCTCAGAAGTACCCGGATGTCAGACAAACATTCCACCACTCATAGGGTTCCCCCCATCGGGGTTCCAGTCCAGACTGCAATAGTAGTAATCATAAAGTTTGGACATTTGTGCGCACATAGGTTAATGAAATTTTTTTTTTTATTTGTTTGATTTCACTATGCAGGGAGCTGCTTTGACAAGTATGGTTGGATGGTTGTCATATGGGAATAAGAAGTTTGAGCATCTTGACGCTGAGATGAGGCATCTCATACCACCGCTTAACAACGTCATGCAAAGTCTGGTACCACTGATTGATGCCGACACTAATGCATTCAATGGGTATATGGTAAGGTCAAATAAGACAAGGATCCAGACTCGGCTATGTCAGAGACTTAGTGCTGAAATGATGTCACACAGAGCCATTGGTCTGGTACCCTTGATTGATCATTTTAGTTGATATCTGCAGTCCTGGAATGTCATCTTTGAGAGGCAAGGCCACTTTTATTTTTGCAATGGGCACTTTTATTGGACAATTTTAAAGTCTAACATGTGTCTACGGGAAACTTTTGAAGGGGCCTTCATGTAATTCCAGGACTGTATCTGACAATACAAAATGAGACAGGGTTTCAGACTTTGTTGATTGGTTTCCATGGAAGTATCTAGCAAAGCCAAGCTAACCATTTCTAAAGACATTGTAAGAGAAAGTCTGACACTACAACTGGGTTTACACATTGTGATGAAAAGTCTGACACTACAACTGGGTTTACACATTGTGATGACAAGTCTTGTTAAACTACCTTAAAATACCTCTACTTTTGTCGGACCCTTTTTATCTCTGTTTGTTTTTATTTGTAGGCAGCGATTAAGATGCCCAAGTCAACAGAAGAAGAAACAAAACGGTAAGTAAGAAAATTGTTTTCTCAAAAGTCTCTTTACTTTTAAGATTTATTTAACCAGAAAATACTTTAATTAAATTTGGATGCTATAGATTGATAAAAAAAAATTTCAAGAAAAAGCAGGACATAAAAATAAATTAACATCAAATTTGTGGTTGATTAGTGAGCATTTCAACTTTATTTTCTATTTTGTTTTAGGCGTGAAGAGTGTATGCAACTTGCAATACATTCAGCTGTCTCGGTACCCATGCAGGTAGCCAGATGTGTCAGTAATATTTGGGAACCATTGAAGGAGCTTGCCAAGTGTGGCAACATACAGTGTGTCTCAGACCTACAGGTACAGTGCTAAAAAGGCAAACATTAAATGCAAGTTATTGAGGTCTTCAGTGTTACATAAATCCCTAACTGTTACTGTTAGAAGCGACCTCATTTGACCTCATCTGTGTCAACATTAAGTGTCTGTATATTCTGATAAATAACTGCATGCATGATAATCTTCCAGTTTTAATCAGATTTCTGTTATATAACAGCTTATAACATATGTAGGTCCATTCCTCGTAATCAACAAGTCCTATTTGTTCACAGTCGGTTATCATGCCTATGTATTTGACCAATCGTTGATATAACTCTATGGAATTGATATTTTTTAGGTCAAACAAGGTCGTGCCTACAAGTCAGGCTTTACCCGGAATGGCAGCTATAGCTATGGCTACAGCTAGCTTTCCACATCATCAAGCATTGAAGTATATAGTACAGCCTTGGCAACACCCCTAGAAACAGTCGTAGCCGTAGCTGTACAGCATTCTCTTAGAATCTACCGACAAGGAGTTAAATGTTTGATTTTTAATTGTGTCAGGTTGGTGCGAGGGCGTTGGAGGTCGGCGTTTGGGGAGCCTACTACAACGTCATGGTTAACATTCCAAATGTGACCGATGAAGCCATCAAAGCTAAGGTATTGACTCGCTTTTTGGTGATTTCAGTCTCAAGAATTGAAAAGCTTGTAAAATGTTGTTTTAAAGTTTATGTTTTGAAATGTTGCTGGGTCAGATATAAGCTGTAGCTTTGTACCAACCAAGCTTGTAAACTAATGGATTCACTCACTGTTCTATCCATTTCAACAGGCAAAGGAAGACATTGAAACTCTCCTAAAGATAGCAAGAGAGGGCGCTGCTGAAGTGCTGAGCATTGTTGATGGTCGAGCATCAGAGTGATGGGAAAAAGTTGTATTCAGATGCTGGAGTGAAACTTCAAAAGGTTGGGGTTTTGTTTTTGTTTTTTGTTTTTTGGTGGGGGTTTTTTTTTTGGGGGGGGGGGTTAGGGTGGATCAATATTTTTTAAATTCTAGACCATAAGGTTTTATTTCAAAGTTTATGTTATTAAGAATTGAAGTAATTGCAATATTATGTGCTTTCGGACTGGAAGCCAAAGTATAGAGACATCGTCTCCAGTCTGCAAATACAGGTATATTTTGTTTTCAGGTTTTTAAGTGAAGTGAGGAGATGGGATATTTTTACATAAACTCTATTATTTAAACAGATAGTTTGAAACAATTACGGGAAACCTTTTGAAGGTCTTTTTATTGTTTTTAAATTATTTTCTGTCTGATGATTTCAGATGAAATTCACATCATTTAACAATAATTTAATAAAACTAATCCATTATACTTATATAGAGCTTTATCGCACCTGACAAGCATCTGAAAGTGCGTAATATTTTTACGACATTCTGCAGAGCTATGCTTGAATTTGGTGAACCTGTATTTATAGTACGTTGTAAGGGTTTACAAGGTGACAGTAGCCGATTTCACAAAGAGCTATGATTGATCTTAACTCTGTATCCATCTTAATTGCTAAGCAAAGTGTGATGTCACAATACAAATCACCATGGTGATATTGGCAACTCAACTTAAGATGAATCTTGGGTTTTGTGAAATCGAGCTCATCTCAGCGTAAACCATTTAGAAAATTTGTTGAAGCAAGCTGAGCTAGTGGGTGTGTCGTGGCCGAGAGGTCAAGTGCACTGGACATTAAGCTCTGGTGTTACTGATAAGCAGAGTGGGTTCGAGTCCCAATCTCGACACTTGTGTCCTAAGGAAAGACACTTGACCATTAATTGCTTTGTCTTTTGGATGGGTTGTAAAGCCGTTGGTCCCGTGTGTTGTTTAATACACGCAAAATAATCCAGTACACTTGTCGTTAAGAGAAGGGGTTCACCCCGGTGTTTTCTGGTTTGGTTGGCTGCAGATTGCACCACAGCACCTTGTAAACCGTTATACAATGCTATGTACGTGTAGATAAATGGGTCTTACAATTCAAGCACAGCTTCGTATAAAGAGTGCTTAGAAACAATGCGAATTAAGTGCTTTATAAATCTTGATAATTTGTTTAGCTGAAATGTCTCTACTTTAGTGTATTTTCTTGGAAAATGTGAGTGCCTTATTAAAAAGTCCATGTACATTGTATTGTTAATGTGCCTTAATGTATTCTGCGCAATGCTTGATAGCTTGTAAATAACAAACATAACGTGGTTTGAACAGTCCAGGTATTGGAAGTTGACAAACCGAGATAGTAGTTTGTCACTTTCCAATAACTTGGGGAGCTAATATCGATTGTCCGCCCGAAATAAACCATGCTATATTTGATTTACTATACCTCATACTTCTCTTTGTTTCGGCGCCATTAATGTCTGGAAAGCATGACGTTTATGTGTGCCAACATCTTTTCATGTGTAAAGCAAGCGATGTGCGTGTGTGTACTAATATGGTGCACCCGCACAGTTCAACGATTACTTCATAAACCGCATGCGTAGTAAACTGTTACCCATGCGACAGTCTACTATTGTGTATTTACCCTGTGTTTTATGTACACTGTACAGAGGGACTCATGGACACTGTTGCTTGTGTGCTGGTCTATATCGAAGTGCTTTATTGTAACCTCAAGTCCAAGGTGAGCCTTCCTGTGTGGGCCCTCCTACCTGTAGGTATCTCATTACATTCCATAACTATACAACATGTGGTCTACATCAACCTGTTACACCCTGTACATGAATACTTGCGGGTGCGCTTGGTAAAATATCAAAAATAGCATCTGGCATAATGTGATGGCGAATGGACCAATAAGAATTCGGCTCTCTATCATGAATATGTATGAGGTGTAGGAAATGAATATAGAGTTCATAAAGTAGTGTGCACAACATTGGTAAGGTTTAAAAAATAAATGGTCCCAGATTCGCTTATAACTTTATAAAGATGGTAAAGTTTCAAGTTGGAAAATGAGTAAAACAATTAGCCACGGAACCAAACCTTGATGTTTTAAAACAGTGAATGTAATATAAGGGAGTTTTTCACTATTTTCTTGCAACTCCGTAGACCAATTGAGCATAAACATTCACAGGGTAATTATTTCATGTTATGTTGGGCAACATAAAGTTATACCATGCCCATTATTTGGCAGACGGTGTCCCCCAAAATGTTGATTCACTCTTTGCTATTGTACAGAAGTACCCCCCCCCCAAAAATCCTCAAAGAATTTCTGAGATTCCTAGAACACAATGTTGACACAATAAGAGGGGGGGGGGGGTACACCATGTCACATATTGAGCACCAAATGATCTAAAGTGCTAATATAGGTGTTTGACAATAGCAAAATGTGTGCTTTTATCTATTTCAAGGTTATACTTGTATTCAAGGTGTTGGGATTAAGTATTGTAGAGTTTCAGTGTGCTGAAGGTTTAGTCAGCATATTTTGCCGCTGGGGGAAAAAAGTAGGACAATTTTTTCGAGTAGAAGGGCTGACGTATATGTGCATATGGAAAAGGCCTTTATAGACTACATGTATACGTGCCGTTTAATAATAACTTTGCTGATTTTTCTGAAGGCAATTGACAATCGGAAATCAGTACAAAGAATTTCAGGCCTGACATTGTTAGCTAGTATTCCTTTTACATGTATATTTGTAGATCACTGCTTTATAAAGGAACTTTCTGTTGAAGACAAGATTACCGTCTCTCGCCCCCCCCCCCCCCCCGACAATTTTGGGGGTACGCCGAAGAATTTAGTTTCCCGTTGAAATTCAGTGGATTATTGACTGGATTTGTTTGAAACATTTCCAGGCATGTTTGGCCTTTGGAGAAAAATAAATAGTAACATTTTTATTGAGTACAAAGGCTGACTGTCCCACATGTACATGAATGGTTTTGGATTTTAGGCTGTTTAATAACAACTTTACTGGGGGGGGGGGGGGGGGGGGGTTCTGAGGTCCCCGAAAACTAGAAATCGGATTAAAGTAGGAAGAATGTCATGCCTGCATTTCATGTGTATCATAGTTTATTTAGAAAGATGATATGTTGTGAATTTACATTGTACTGAATAAAAAATATATAAATGTCTCGTTTCAAATGAGGTATATGAAGCAATAAATATAACATTTGGAAACTTATTGTATTAATTGGTTTTAACTCCCTACTGTCTGACCATCAATAGTCTGCACCCTGGTGTTGAACTATAGACAAACTATGTTAGCTTCGTTTTGGTACCATGTGGTGGATAGGCCCTACATACATAATACACAGTCAACCTTCCTACTGTCTGACCATTCAATATCATCCACTATGATTTTGAATAATAGATAAACTTTACCAGCCTGCAATATGACATCATGTGGTGAATGCATCTACTCGGTGCACAGTTAACCCTCCTACTGTCTGACCACTCAAAATCATCCACTGTGATTTTGAATGATAGATAAACTATACCAGCCTGCAATATGATATTATGTGGTGAGTGCATCCACTCAGTACACACACACATAACCTTTGTGCTCATATTTGGTACCTTATTGAGGACGTAACAAAAAAAAGGGAAAACATGGAAATTCTAAAGACCATCGAAACTCCACAAGAATAGACTCCATGTCGAATTTCATCGTACACAAGTGTTTTAATACAAAAGTTAATTGAAAATCTACACACAATGTATACATATTTTCTTAAAATATGAATTAAAACACAACAAAAATCAAAAATATATATTTATATATACGAATAGATTAGATGGAAGTCATAACAACTGAATAGAAGAGTGGTGACGAGTGCAGTCTCCATAGAATGGTACACAGCGAGAGTGCACGTGTGCAGTGACTGGGCGAGAGTTCATAATTCCATGTACAGCCACAGGCTTGCTTTGATCATGACTAGACTGCCCTTTTAAGACCGCCACTGTTGGGCTGTGTGATAAAGGACACAGCCCAAGACCTCAAATTATTTCAAGGTTCATAAAGAGCCACTACACATGTATTTCCATTCATAAATGCCTTTTGCTAAAAAGGGTAAACTGGAGAAAAACTCTGACACTTTTCTTTTTGTCAATTTTTAATTCCAGTCACATCCTCGGGCTCCATTTCGTGACTTTAAATTTACGATCTCTTTACGATCTCTCTAGTTCTGTCTTCCTGATTATGTACTCCCAATGTTTCTTTCTGAAGTCTTCACTGGAAGTACAGAACTTTCAAATTTAACAATTTGTACAATTTTTATTTCAAGGACAGCCTGTTAACATCCTCAAAATATATCCATACTTTCTTCCTCCTTTTTTATGACTTTTATTACTACCGCAACAAACTGCCAATAAATTATTCAAACAGATATTTGAACAAAGAAAATATATTTAAGGTTCATAATTATTTTATACTGATGTTCACAAAGAAAGGGACAAAATTACACATTCAGATCAACTACCCATAGTTTTTTTAATATTAACCAAAATATTATTGCAAAAGAAATTTAGTATACAAAATTACAAGACTGAAAGTCTGTTGTTTATTGGATATAAGTTGAACTTAAAACTTGAAATAGTGATATGCAAGGTCATCAAATGTGTGTGACACTGCTACAAGAAGCTAACTTGACCTTTAACCTATAACCCTGTGTGCTCTACTGACTTGCAGTGCTTTTTTTCAAAGGGAAACTAGGAAAGTAGAGATATTTGTCTTGCCGCGGCCATCTTTGTTGGGTTTCCTGTCTACCAATATGATTATATCATTCTTAACTAAAAACAGGAGCCAGTCTATATTCATGACTTTGTTTTCTTACTCCAAGTAGTTGCATGACAGAAAAAAAAATTTGCATGATGAAGACTGATGACCTGGGCCCAATTTCACAGAGTTGCTAAGCAAAAATGAGCAGGCTACCAGACACAAATTGTACACGTGCCATGGTAGTTTAGTTGGTAACCTTAATCTGGTAAGCATAATTTTGTTGTGCTGAGCTATTTTTTTGTGCTTTAGCAGCTCTATGAAACTGGGTCCTTGTTGCAAAAGGTCATTCAAGAATGGCGTACAACACTCCAGCACCTTCTTTGTTTAGCACATCCGACTTCTTTGCATCAAGGGCATCTTCGGGATTGCAGTCAATACGGAAATACTCGGTCACGATTTGTTGATCTGTCTGTGCCATCAAAGTAAAGTTGAAAGTTGTCCTAAGGAGCAAAGCACACATACAGATTTACAACAAATAAAAAGGATTAGATAAGATTAGATATGAACTTTATTATCCCACGCTGGGGAAAGTGAAACTAGCCTCGATTCAAACAGTACAGACAAAAACACTAAAATGTAGAGCAATAAAACAAACCGATGATAGATTGAACCCATATAAGAAAGAATGAATATCAAGAAAAATACAAATATATTTAAGGTAGGATTAAAAAGATTAACAATAATATAAACAAAGTTTTATATTCACAAAAGGTAGTCTATAAAACTGAAATCTCAGATTGGCACAGCTCCTTTAAATCAAGGTAGAATCAAATTGCAGTTGGGACAAATGAGTTGTTGTAGCGCTGTGAAAAAAAAATTTCCATCGCAAAAGGTGATCCCCCGCCCCCACCCCACCGCCCCCCCCCCCCAACAACAACTTAATAAAAACTATTTTTTTAAAATAAGGATCCATGGGGAGGGTTGGGTCACACAGAATCATAATCACTTTAGTAAATACTTGACAGAGGTAAAGTGCCTTCATGGGGATCTTTAAAAAAGACGACATTCTAAAAAATTATAAAACAATCAATTGTGATCTCAATTCTTTTCGTTAATTCATTCAATCATTAATGGTTTATTAAACAATTTACAAATCGAGGCATCAGCCGAATTGCAAGTAAATCGAAATTGAAAGTATAACAAAAAATTGAAGAAAGCACAATGTGATAATAGCAAAGAGTTTCAGACAACAAGGTACACAACCAGAAGTACTCAAATTGCACAAGGAAATTAGTTTCAGTATTCGAAGTTATACAAGGTGATGTACAAAAATAGTAGAAATTGAACAGGAAATAAAAGAGAATAACAGATCGATACTTACTGGAATTTCATGAAGATATGGTTATCATGCTGTGGTGTAGGCTTACAGTAATCACTGCAACAGTAATAATTAACAAACAACATTAAATCGCAGGCCTTGTACTTCGCTCTTGGGGGCAAGAGGTCATTTTCCTCTCATAAGGGGCACTTTTATGAGGGAAATGTTTGTATTGGAACTTTGCAAAGGGCACTGCAGCAAAAGCACGGGGCACCACAGCAATAGACCTTTACCACGGTGCAGCCATCTTGATTTTCTCTCATTCAAACTAATGTAACAAAAAACAGACCGGAAGGAGAAATAGTCTGGTTCCTTTTTGAGCGATGAATATTAGCATTCAGCACTGTAATTAAAAACAGGACACTTCACCAAGATGGTGGCAGCATGATAAAGGTCTATAGACCCTTTTCATGACCATTGGAACATGGACGGCCTTTATTAAATTGAATGATGTTCATTATTCAATGGAAGACTTTTTGAGACTCTAGGTGGCAGCAGACTTACCTTGTAAATGTATTGTTGTGGAGAGTGTGCACATGCTTGGAAATACGTAAACAACAGAAATTTACCTGGTAGATATGCTACCACCAAGCATTCTAAAGTCAATCTAATGATCAACCACACAAAGTCATCAGGGCAGAGCTGTGCACTAAGAGAGTTGCAACATGGAGGGATTAGATTTCTTTGGTCACGTGATTGCTGGAAGCCATTTTCAGTCAAAATTGTACAGTCTAGTCTGGCACCCTGTCTTCAAAAACACATTTTTTTGGACCAAAAGTGGCTTTCAATCACAAGTTGTCCAAACTTTCTCAACACACAGCTCTGCATCAGGGTTGAAACTATGCCTGCAGTTTCTCTCCCATGCAAATAAGTGCGACCATAATGAGGCTGGGAGGGGAAATAGTCTGAATCCATATTGAATATTTGAAATGGAAGAAAAACAAGATAGTTACACAATGGTCGCTAATTCAATCAAGTTTCAAACTTACATTGGAAAGAGACTTCTATTCAGCGTAATGTTGAAGTTTTCTACAACCTGTTCAACAAGACAAGACAAAGAGAATATCCAATTTGTTTGCAACTTGAGATGGTGCATACTGCACAAGACTAGTTGCTCAGGCAACTCAACGACTTATAGGATCTTTCCATATGGACTCAATTGATCCTAGAGGGAGGGAGAAGTCCTTATCTTACCTACTGCGGGGCTCGATTACGGGAGAAAAATCCACAAGACCACAGGGCTTGTATTTCAAAATGTTTACTGGACCAGAATTGACCAGAATTAAAATGAGAACAAATCTTCCTGAGTCCTGGCAACATGCATTTAACTGATTTCATTTGAACAACTAAGCACTACTGCATGTAAGAGAAGATTTATCTCATTTATCTCTTTGGCAGGGCTCGAAATTAGCGGTCGCCCGGTCGCCAAATGCGAGTGAAAACAGCGGCGGGCGAGTCAAAACCCTTCCTTTACCAGCCCGCCGGGCGAGCCAAAAATTGTTCCTTTTCACAATACACACGGGCGAGTGAAAAAACTTGCGGGCGACCCAAAATTTTGGTTGACTCGTCCGGCGGGCGAGTGAAAAAAAAAAGTTAAGGGAAACCCCTGTTTGGGTATCAAGTATACTTCATTACTCAATAGAATTGAAAGGTAGTTTTCAGACTGACAAGTCAACAATTGAACATAATTTGTTTCTGTTCAAGATATTACACAGTGAGGTACATGTATTGTTATTCAATTAAAAAACACAAGACCGCCGGACTTGTCCGTTCATGAGTTTACTGGCCCAACACTAAATCTACTGGCCTAAGGCCTGCAGTCCAGTGTAAAATTGGAGCCATGCACTGAGTCTTCACAAGAGGTAGAGGATGAGAGAGGGAGAGGTCACTATCTTACCTCTTGAGTCTTCACAAGAGGTAGAGGGTGAGAGAGGGTGAGGTCACTATCTTACCTCTTGAGTCTTCACAAGAGGTAGAGGGTGAGAGAGGGTGAGGTCACTATCTTACCTCTTGAGTCTTCACAAGAGGTACATGATGAGAGGGAGAGGTCACCATCTTACCTCTTGAGTCTTCACAAGAGGTACATGATGAGAGAGGGAGAGGTCACCATCTTACCTCTTGAGTCTTCACAAGAGGTAGAGGATGAGAGAGGGAGAGGTCACCATCTTACCTCTTGAGTCTTCACAAGAGGTACATGATGAGAGAGGGAGAGGTCACCATCTTACCTCTTGAGTCTTCACAAGAGGTAGAGGATGAGAGAGGGAGAGGTCACCATCTTACCTCTTGAGTCTTCACAAGAGGTACATGATGAGAGAGGGAGAGGTCACCATCTTACCTCTTGAGTCTTCACAAGAGGTAGAGGATGAGAGAGGGAGAGGTCACCATCTTACCTCTTGAGTCTTCACAAGAGGTACATGATGAGAGAGGGAGAGGTCACCATCTTACCTCTTGAGTCTTCACAAGAGGTAGAGGATGAGAGAGGGAGAGGTCACCATCTTACCTCTTGAGTCTTCACAAGAGGTACATGATGAGAGAGGGAGAGGTCACCATCTTACCTCTTGAGTCTTCACAAGAGGTAGAGGATGAGAGAGGGAGAGGTCACCATCTTACCTCTTGAGTCTTCACAAGAGGTACATGATGAGAGAGGGAGAGGTCACCATCTTACCTCTTGAGTCTTCACAAGAGGTAGAGGATGAGAGAGGGAGAGGTCACCATCTTACCTCTTGAGTCTTCACAAGAGGTAGAGGATGAGAGAGGGAGAGGTCACCATCTTACCTCTTGAGTCTTCACAAGAGGTAGAGGATGAGAGAGGGAGAGGTCACCATCTTACCTCTTGAGTCTTCACAAGAGGTAGAGGATGAGAGAGGGAGAGGTCACCATCTTACCTCTTGAGTCTTCACAAGAGGTAGAGGATGAGAGAGGGAGAGGTCACTATCTTACCTCTTGAGTCTTCACAAGAGGTAGAGGGTGAAAGAGGGAGAGGTCACCATCTTACCTCTTGAGTCTTCACAAGAGGTAGAGGGTGAGAGAGGGAGAGGTCACCATCTTACCTCTTGAGTCTTCACAAGAGGTAGAGAATGAGAGAGGGACAAATCACTATCTTACCTGCTGGGTGCTCCTGAGGCCTATACGCTGGTTCCGAACAAATTTCTGGTTGAGAACCATTTTTTTATAGAACATCACCGTCACATCAACTTGGAAGTCGTTTGCATTCACAGCAACAAAATTGTTGTTTGTTACATTGTAGGTAGACTGAACAGAAAGTAAACAATGTATTAAAAACTTGGTCCAAAGTCTGTAAAGGATATTTGCATTCAGAGCATTTAGATAACTTAGAATTGCAACCCAAAGTGCTGATTCTTCACTTTTGGTAAGCAGAGCCAAGAAAAAAAAGCTATTTGGGAGTTAGGTTTAAATACTTTCTGGTACACGGGCTTGCTTGGTCACAAGAGATTGAGTAATGGTTGATATGTTAGTTTTTTAATTTGGTCATGTGGGATGAATGCTTGCTAAATCAGTCATTCACGATGACAACAAATAAACAATCAGCGCTTGTATAAGCACTCTTAAGCTGGTGAACACCATTGTTCCTTTGTTATACAGTGAGTCTCCTGGCCAATTCTACAAGAATGCGCGACAATGTGTGACATTGGGTTGGTTTTCTTTTGTTTGAGCTTGCACACATAGGAACGCATCGGAATGCGGCCGTGCCTGTGACATAATTTATCCCTTATTGGGCTGTACTAACCACAAATATTTGTTCAGTCATAAATATTTTTCTGTCTAGCAGCTTCATCAAATCAAATCAGACATGAGACTTACTTGTAATGTCATAAAACAGTGGTTTCTCGTAAGGTTGAGATCAACATACAAAGTTGTGACGTTGTCTTGGACGACATCAACAGAGCGAGGAATAAGAAGCGCACTGAGGCTGCCTGCTACTACTATACAAATGATGAAGGACAAAGACACGTACAACCACCTGAGAACAAAGAAAATAGGTTTTAACAAAAAGTGTGAATCAAGTATTTATCATATTTATCTCAACTCATTAGACCTTGTAACTCCAGTCGAGCTGGTCTTCATTTAGCAAGTCAACATCTTCTGACCAAACCGAGATCTTATCGCTCGTGGGGAGATAGATCTTAGCATTGCTGCCCCTCGTCTTTGGATCAAGCAACAGACTCTGTGCCCTTTGTCTTCGCATTACCACTACCTTGAAAGGCTCCTGTCCACATAAGAAAAGAAGTATTGTGTTTGTGACGGAATACTTACGTTCTACGAGGTTTTAAACGATCGTCTCTGTAAGGAATAAGGGCAACAAGATCATCTTCTTGGCCTGTTAAGAGAAAAGAACAATTTTCATTTTAGAACAAGACACTTCCAAGTTCATAATTCAAAACTGTTGGTAGAATAAACCACAATACTAATATTAATAACATAATAAGTTCATTGACAGTGCATAATGAATGGACCAGGGATGAAAACACATCTCTAAAACTCCTGAGTCCTCCAAAATCAACCGGAGGATTTTTTATGATTTTGGAGGATTGAGGCAGTTTAACATTGAAAGATGATGAAGGACTGAGGGCAAAGGCATTATTAAGTCTAGATGATTATACAGGGCTCGAATTTTACATTGGACCGCAGGCGGGAGGCCAGTGATTTTAGCATCGGGCCAGTAAACTCATGACCGGACAAGTCCGACGGTCTTGTGTCTTTGTTCAAATGCTGACTTTCAGTTTGATAAATATAATTCTGATGATTATTGAAGAATAATTACCCATGATACAAATGAAATGAATCTTGTCTTAGTGCTTTTTCAAATTCAAACAGTTCAGTTGTTAAACTGAGTAAGGCATTTATTTCCTTCTCATTTCAATTCTTGCCTTGCACACAAAATTCTGGTCTAGTAAAAACTAAAAGCTACATACAAGCCCTGCGGTGTTGTGGGTTTTCCCCAAAAATTCAAGCTCTGATTATAGAGGAAGAATGGCTGAAGGAGATACATGAGGAATTCCGCAGAAATGAGGAAGGTCTTTTGTTTTGTACTTATACTACTGGAAAGATTGGTTTTGCATGGCTGCACAAATATAACGATAGTTAGAGCATGTTATTTCATTTGAACAATAGACTGGTTCCATGATCGCTACCACTAATACATCAGAAAGGTAAAGTTTTACTATCTACTTTTTTAAAAAGCTTAAGCACCTGAATAAATGCATTTTCCCAAATTCATTTCAAAGCAATAATTCCTTTTTTGGCAGTACATTTTCAGAATATGACAGGGATCAGAGTGATTAAGGTCTTAGGTCTAAGGTTAAGATGATGGAAGATATTTACCTCTTGGAATTTTTCCAGTTCCTTGGCATGTTGGGCAGGTTAGACCAGAACTCAATTCTTCATAAGAGTATGATGAAGGACCTCTATAATTCACCGACGGTGGAACACTATTAGCATTCTCTTCTCTCTGTTCGTTGGTGGTGTTTGCGTCCATGTGGTCAATAGAGGAGTAATTATGACCATCTGGGGCTGATGAATTGAGAAGAGAAGTGTTTTTTCCACCAGCGGCTCCCATGATATCTGTCGAGATGTCACCACTCATATCAATCTACGTCTTATGGCCTATAACAAAAACAGTTATTTTTCTTTAACCCTTTTCTGGTGAGAGTTTCTTATTCGGAAAAAAAGGAGGGGAAGAAAAAGCCTTACTCCCTCAGATATTTGACTTCTAAAACTGCTGGAGGTCTTAAGGCCCGGTCCCACTGCAGCGATAACGAGAACGATAACGATAACGACGCAAAGAGAACGCATTCTATTGGTTGAATGAGCGTGTGCGTATTCTGCGTGGAGTAATTCAACCAATAGAATGCGTTCTCTTTGCGTCGTCATCGTTATCGTTTTCGTTATCGCTGCAGTGTGACTCGGCCTTTACACTAAAAATGTATATTTGTGAGTCCATCATGGATGGCTTTTGTTTAAAAATGTATGAGTCCAAGTTACTAGTTATTTGCTTAGTCGGTCGGGATTGCTTAGTAAGTCTGAGATTGCAGTTATTCTTGTCTGCATCAGCCACATGAAATACCATTGGTTATCACATGCCTTAACTCGCGATCTCATTAATCCACATGAGGAAGCTATTTCAGGCAGTACTGCATCGGCTACCGTCTATAAACCACGATCCCTGCGGCATGCCTGAGTATATGATTCTTTAGGCTTAATTTAAATATCATTCAAGTTGATTTAAAATCACAAAAATTGTGCAAAAAAATATAAGAACCTTTTTTTTACATTTAAAAAAATTGTGATTGACCATGAAATAAACCTTCATTTGAATCACTCATTAATTCTATTTCATTTTTTATTTCTGGTTGTGAAGCCAAGGATTCTCAGAAAAGCAAAACTAATCACTCTACTTGCCAAAAACCCCATGGAGAGAAGACAAGGAAGGAAGTTTCAATTTTAGACGTGGAAGGAAAATCCCAGACATTCATTCAAAAAAAAACCCGCGCAATCAGAAAGGGACGAAAAAACCCAATAACACAGTGCCCTAGCGGGATTCAAACCAAGGACCTAGAGGTGGAAGGTGAGGAAAGATACCACCACGCCAACCCAATCGACTTTTACGAGCAAACATCCAGTAAACCCTGCTTTGAAAGGGAGGAACGTCACAAAGGCTCAAAATAAAGTTGAAGTTTTTAAACAGGTATTTGAAAACTTTCTTGGTTTGACGACTTCAGATTTGTTATCCAAAGAAAAAGCAACAAATGCCTATAAAAATGGAGAAATAAATAGACAAAATGGAAAAACTGAAAGAATGTCAAATCCAACTGCCACTTCTTTAAAATTAATCATAATAGGTTAGTGTACATGTACTTGTGAAGTTGTGTATCTAAAAAGTGTGTACTACTACTGGTTTTATATTAGTACAGGCCTTGAACTTCGCTCTTGAAGGGGCGCGGCAATTTTAGTCTGGTAAGTAGCCAGCATGGTACTAAATTACCTGGTTTTTCGTTTCACATACTCGTCGTAGCCAAAAGTAAACCGTTAACCATCCTGCTTCACCATTTTCGCAGTCAACAGGCTGCACCTTTGAGACTTTAACGACTTTAAGTTTTAATGGCCCTTTTCCCGAATTTTTATATCCCCAAAATTAAGAATATTCTTCCTTTATTTACAAAAAATTGACTCCCACAATAAAATGGAGGATTTCTTTAAAATCCCAAAAACAAAGGGAAAGGTAAAGAGTCAAGAAAAGGTAGCATAAGTTTTTTAACTTCCAAGCCGAATATTCTTAGTCTGGAACTGTATTGTGGTGTCTTATTGAATATTATAAATCCACACACACAAACATTTACAGTTATTTATTTAGTATAGTTTTTGTTAGTAGATCTACAACCACAAAACACCAAACAAAGCACCCCCCCCCCGCCCCAGCCCCCCCACGACGGCTTATTTATTCTTGACGTGTAAATGGATTCTTTTCTTTTTGTATTTTACTACTTTTAAGTTCTATACCCAGCCCAGATATACCTAGTCTAGAAACTCACTAAAGTAAGGCTCATCTCACAGGGCGAGCCTGCCTTTTCAAGGAAGTATGATTTCACCATTTTGGGTTATTTTTAGTTTCTTACCTCTGGCCATTCGATGGGACTTTCGGTAAGACAATCTCGCTTACACGTCGAAGGAATCTCGACTTACTGCAGCAAAAATCTCTGCGACAATGGAGGTAGACCCGACGGACTCAAACAGACAGCAGACAGCTTACTTACATGCAATAAAGATTGATCTGGGTCTTATGACACACACAGAACAACACAATAGCATCAAATTGTACATTACGTCATTCATGTACATGTACATTGACTGTTCGTGTACTGAAGACGTGCACCATTGATTTAGACGCGCATCCACTGATCTCTATTGTGCACCCATTCATTACCATCCACTGTTGTGATAAAGGGTACCATACCGCTTTTGTTTATCAGCCACGCGTTAGTTGAACACAAGCACCGTGTTGTTACGTAAGCGACTGGCACCAGACGACAGTACTTAAAGGGGCAGTCTACCATTATCAAAAAGAATAAACGATCCGATGTCATAAGTTTCTCATTTTGTATGAAATGTTAAAAAAATTCTTATAAAACCAAAACAGAACAGACTGTTTTTGTTTTCCAAGCCTTGGTGTTTGGTGACAAGTATTGGTTTAGATCTTCACAGGCCCTTTTCGGAACTATGCTGGGGCTTGGGATTCGTCACCTGATTAGTGACAGTGCTGTTGTCCAGTCCCTGTTGTCCGAGTCCGAGCCACTGAGTCCGAGACCGGTCTCGAGTCATCAAGCACTGCTGATTGAAGCCCTGTAAGGACTGCACTCATCTTTCAAACAAATGGCAGTGCCTAAGCCCCTAAACCTAAGCCCTTTAAAGCCTAAGCCCAAGCTGTGGTTTAGCAAAGGGTCACAATAAAGCAAAGATGTGTATCAAAACCCTGCAACCTTCTTAATTTTGTACGTTTCATTTCATTATACAGCATCGCCCTGAAAAATTTTAATATTATATATTGTAAGCACATCTTATCCAGCTTTTATATACGTAGAGTAGCCTTTTTGTACTTCCCATTTAAATCATTTTTATCGAACTGAGGCCAAAGGTTAAAAATAGTCTAGGACCCCCTCTGGTACATTGATAATCACACTCTAGTAAAGTAGTATTGATACAGAGGACGGGGAACGTGACTGCAGTCTGATAACGGCAGGGGCGTAGAAAAAAATATATCCACATAATTCTTTTTTTCCATATTATGGAGAAATTGTGAAGTGTTTTTATTCAGAAATATCAATGTATGTACAACACCATAATAATAACTTCAACAATCAACACATTGTAGATGGGTAGTTCAAAACATCAAGTACCCACTTACAGGGACATATTGCTTTAGATTGGGTGGTTTGGGCTATAAAAAGCAGTTGAAAGCACTCGTTATGAAATGAATAGGGATGGAAAGATGTTTGAAAAGTAGAATATAATGATTTTTCAGAACCAAACTTTTACTTTCTACAAAATGGCAGACCGTGTTAGCCCACGAGGTAAAAGGAAAGGCACACAATTTTGAGACATATTTGTGTGGATCATTACATTCTACTTTTAAAACACCTTTCCAACCAAACTCATTTCATAACAAATGCTTTCAACTGCTTTTTATGGACGAAAATCACCCAATCTATGGCAATATATGTTCCTATAACTTCCTTTAATCAAGAAAACATTCGTTATAACCCTAGAAACAATAAAGACTCAAACAAAGCACATTCAAGAGGTTACATCATCATAATCAAAGCAGGCCTGTGGCTGATCATGGAATTATGAACTCTCACCCAGTTACAGCATGGATATATGACACGGAGGTGATACACTCATATTACGCTCACAGGTCTGCTTTGACCATGACAACACAGCCCATTTAAAAGAAATCGCTCTCACAATCAGTGAAGTACAAAAATAACTTGTCATTATGGAACACCAGGGACAATTGTTGTTCAGTTGTTTATTAATTTACAAAAGAAATTTAGCTGTTGCATGTTTTACCAACCAAGTGATTTGGACCCAATTTCATAAAGCCTGTACCCCGGTACTGCTTACGGAGAAACTCTAAGCAATTTGTATTTCATAAACACTGCTAACCGTAAACAAAGCAAAAGTCATACTAGCTTGTCGACGGTTTTTGTCAACAGACGAGGGATGCAACAATGCAAATCCATTGTGAGTACACACAAAATGCTGTCAATTCTTATTGATCGCTTATGAAATACATTTCTGCTATAGTAAGCACACAAATGTGTTTACCAGTTAACAGCTTTATGAAATTGGGCCACATTCTATAATGCAATAATTATCAATGGCCTCAATTAAGTTTATTTATTGTTTATTTTTTTTCTCAATAAGTCAAAAGCTTCCTTGGTAGCCAATTTAAATCTCACACAAACTTAAGTAATAACGTCAGTGTTTGACAGACGATGGGCTTTTTCCAAACCTTGGCTTAGGCTCTGGGCTCCGTTTGGTGTTGGAAACACTGCAAAATGTACACTGCTCTAAAATTGGTGAAAGAACCCAAGCCCAGCCAGAGCCGGACCCCAAGCGGGAGCCAGAGCCACAGCCGGCTGGCTCTGGCCATAGCCAGAGCCCAAGCCGAGGTTTGGGGAAATAAAACTCTGCAACATTCTTGATACCAGTCTTTGTGTAGACAGAGCTTTCTAACACTGGAGGATTGAGGAGTGAATTAAACCTGAACGTACCAACCCACTGCACATTGATTTACAAAGTGATATCCATGGCCTAATTCAGCACATACTCATTTTGGTAGACATGCAGTCCTCAGTCCAACAAAATCCTACAGAACCAGCTGTTTTATTATGATGGACTTTGAGTGGTTCAGGAAATGGACGAACATCAAATGTGAGCTTAACAAAATGGGTGTACACATTATTTTGTGAAAATATTCTTTACAATTTTGTTTAGTCGAACATCATTTTTTGTAAAGAGTCTTTACTCTGCAAAAACAATTTCAGAAATTCTTCAACTTGATTATTCCATGTACAAAAAGGTCCAAGCATGGCAATACCAACTACCAGCCCCAAAATAATAAATTTAGTGACAATTATTTTGACTGTTGAACACAAATTTATGGTTAGATTCTGTGGTAACGTTTTTACTTAGAAGTTATGAAACTACATTTACTTAATTTGTTTACAATAATGGTGGAATTACTTGTAACAAAGTAATGTGAAACAATGAGAATAATAAATGTACATTTTAAAACTGTTAGTTAACAGTGTTTAGATTGTTTTATCCTTTAAACATTTATGAGGTATCAAAAACAGATACAAATCTTTTTTTAGGTATTTCTTTCATATATTTTTTTATGACAAATTTAAAGACGTTCAAAATCTGACAAAGCTCTTCCATTGTCGCTGGTATGTAACTATTACTTGATAAAAATTATCTTTAAAATTTGACTAGATTGAGTCTAGGCATGTAGTGGCCGCCATTTTGGTTTGGTTCCCTATAGCTAATGGTTCACAATTATAGCCTCCATAAGAGAGACACCAGCCTGTTTTAGACCAATGCTTCAAAATGAATCAGCATTATGGAATTAAGATGACAGACGGCTTTCGGCAAATTTCATCATACAATCCAAGAACATACAAAGTCACCAACAAAACTTAGCTGATAAATGTGGTGCTGGAGCTAACGCCGTGTCCGAAACGGCGACTTCGGCTAGAGCTACGGCTAGATTGCCCGCGTCTGCCTATTCTTCAACACTGGCAGACGCGCTGATCTAGCTGTAGCTGTAGCCGAAGTCGCCGTTTCGGACACGGCCTAAGATTCAGAAAATGGCTCATCGTCATCGAGCCACCATAAAAAAAACAGCAGTTTTAACATTTTAAAAAAGAACTACCAATATCACAGTTAAACAGTTTGCAGCCATATCAGTGTTTATGTAAACAGGGAATTTCTAAAATATACACCAAATAATCCAAAATTTTCCTACTACATGTACAAACACACAACTAAAATTCCAGTGATCTAGAGAGTTACTCTTTGTAATCAACCAATATACATCCAGTATGAAAAGTTTTGACTCCATAACCTCTTTAAAAATCCAAGTTACAAACTGGCTTTATGTAAAGTATTTATTTACAGTGATAAAAACATGGTCTGTTCTCCAAGACTTTTTTGCACACTTTAAAATTATGTCCATAAGAAGGTTACAAATTCTAACAAACCAATTCTACTGAACTACAACCAGGTGAAGTTTTTGAATTTACTGTTGTCATTTTCGTACCGACATTCTACGTTTAGAAAAATCTATCTCAAGATGGTGCCGAATAAAGATCTGGGAAAAAAATTGATTCTACTTTTGAGTGTTTGTAAAGAAGGTTTGTCTTTCAGTTTAAGCGATATGCACTTTTGTAAGAACTTGGATGGAATGACACAAAATAATCAAACTCAAAAACAAAAATGAAACACTCAAACTTTATATAATATAAAAATGGAAAACTTGAAATTATAAACAAATTAAACTACATGTACATAAATTGAGAAAAACATTGAACGAAAAAGCAAAGGAAATGTAACAATTTAACCCTTTAGAGAAAAAGAAGAAATTTATCTTCAAAAACCATAAATAAATAAATTAAAACTTTAGGTTTCCCTCTTCCAAATCTTACAAAAATACATAAAATAAAAAAATGACAACATTTCAACACTTTTTATTAGTCTTTTCTTTAAAGTTGACTTTAGAGTACTTTTGGTCATAAGCAAAATTCACTTTACACAGTGACAGGGAACATCAAAAACACCCGGCACAAGTTGAGAAAGTATGGATCACATGTGAGACAAACACACTGCTTTATGTTTTTTGCAATTTTTCAAAATTTATCTTTATGTACTTCTTTTGAATGATTGGCGATGTTTGTGTAATTCACAATAAAAAAATGTTCGTACGGTTTCTGACTGGCATCCCCGAACAAAGATGTTGAAAATAGGGAGACCGCCAACATAGGGCTAGATTGGTAGAGATTGGTAGAGCAACGGCACTTTAAAACAATGATTCAAATCTTGCTCTCGTCAATTTTTCTTTGTTCAACCCCTAATCATTTGAACAATTTACCCAGTCAGTTTTCCTTGTGGTTTATAACTTGATACTAAAAAAAAAAAAAAAGGATTTATTTTAGGAAATGTTTTGAAATGAAAACAAACTCGATCAGATTTCTTGAAATGAGCAATTACATGTAACTGAAACGGACAGGGCTGTTATCAGCCCATGTTTTTTTCCAAACCTCGGCTTAGCCTGTAGCTCCCGGCTTCGTTTGATGCTGGAAACACTGTGCAAAATATACACAGTTATAAAATTATATTTTATATCTAAATTGGCAACTACAGCTACGGCAACAGCTGGATTGTCGCGTCATGATTGGCCGGGCCAATATAACCAAAGGCACCACCGCCAACAGATTAGGAGCAGGTAGGAGTGTTCAAGGTGTGTGGATCACGAATTGATCTTAGTCAATTTTTACTTGGTGCTTGCCACCCGAAGTCCTTTTTTTGTTTTCTACAGGACTCCAAAAGATGGTGCTTATCACACATTTGTGTAAGGGCAAATCCAAAATAAAGGCTTTATCCCCATATACCAGTTCAATTAAAATAACTAAATACTCCAAATACTTCCATACGCTGAAGGAATTGGTTGTGTCTCAACAAATAGTCATGACAAAAGTCTTACTCCTTCAGACATAACGAACAAAGATCTACTTTAAATCTCTAGATTTAAGTATTTTGTACAGGTATATGTACTGTTTCCTGAGAATTATTCAATGTTTATGTTTACTGTACATATTCACGTCACAGAGCATGACATGTGAAAAAATATACAAAGTTCTGATATTTTATACACCATCGGTAAAAGTGGAATTTTCTTTTTTTAAATGGGACGTCATCCTAAATCATACTGCAGGAGTTACCATTTTTAAAAAGATTAAAACCATGGCTGCCATTTTCAGTTATTTTGATGGAAAATTCAATTAATGTAAGATGAAATCAAACTGCCACGGGCAAGGGGCTTTTGTCACTTGCTGCTGGGCTTCAGCATTGCAGAGAACTGATCCATTTCAAATAAAGAGTCAGAACTCTTCATTCTTGATGTCCTTGTTGTCCCAAACAATCTTTTACCAATGGCATACACCAAATACTGTCATGTCTTTTTGGGGCAAGTAAACAAATTAAATGTAGCTAATCAACTTTTCTCCAAAAAAATGTACAAAAAATTGGCGTGTTTACTACTTAAACAAACAAACCAACAACTGATATGTAAAAAACATCCTGTACTAATTAGGTGTAAAGTTGTACAGTTTGGCACAAACAGTTCAAAACACAACCGGGTGCTTATCAAAAACTGCGATAGACAAGGGAACAATAAAAATCACCACTATGAATTTCAGTGACTAACTTAAGAAGCAGGAATATTTAAAGCCAAGTAAAAACAAAAGATTAAAAAAATAAACATAATTAACGAGACTTGATGACTAGGTGAGGGTTGCCACTTACTTCATGTTGAACAGGAAGGCGAGCTAAATGCTAGCTCTTGTCTTTGGAATTTGTCTGCCTCCTCTCGCCCCTCGGACTCTGAAAAAATAAACGATAAAATTATCTCAGGATTTGTATGACAGTTAACCTTGGTAATGCTGACATTGCAGCTATAGACACTTGATAAAACTGACATTTACGACAAAAGGGTCTGGGAAAATTTGAGCCATTATTTTGTAAATTTCACACTCTTCAAAAAGGAAGAACGCCAAGTTGGAGAATTCTGTACAAGCTCTTACAATCGGACAAAACCAGTTAAGTAAATATATGGTTGAAAAGATGTTAACTCAAGAAAGTTCAAAGATAATAGAACAGATTCCCTCACCCCCTTATAACTCATTCTATTTATAGACTGATGATGTCATACCTTAGGCCTACTTGTACTCTGTGACTGGGAATGCCCACTCAGTGTTTGTAATTCCCCGTTGACTGGCATAAGGGATGCTGCCGTTGTGGTTGTTCCAATGCCAGGGGGGAGAACGACGGAGAGACCTAACCCTGGATTTTGACTTTGCATCATTTGGTAGACCAGCTGATGCTGCTCCTGTCAACGACAACAAAGAAATATTAGTTTTGTTTGGTCAAACATTTTATCCTCACTTAACAGAACGGTTATACCTGGCACAAAAGACGCTTCATGCAAATATGTTGTATCTAGGCACCATTGGGTGTGTACATGAAGGATAGTGGTGTTGCATTTGCTTATACATATTCAGAGGAGGTCTGCTAGTTATGCAAATATGATGAATAATCATTCAAATGAAACAATGGCATTTCCACCTGTTGGTAACCCTAGGGTGTGGATTTCACGGAGCTTTTAGGAACAGTGTCCTCAGCACTAGAGAAGTAGATCAGAGAGCAGGACTTCTTAGTATGTGGACAAAATAACAACTCAATTTCTTCACAGGCCGACTTGAAACGTCTGAATTAAGATAAAAGCCTTAAATTTCCCATCCCTGACAATCCTAAGTCTTACTTACAGGTGTGAGATGCTGATGCACCAGTGTACTAAGGTTTGGATGTTGTAAGACCATTGCTGGATGGAGCGCTGGGTTGACCCCTGGGAGCTGATTGGGTTGATCTCGACTTGTACTGTCACGACTAGAATGGGACGACTCGGTACTTGTGCTGGGGAAATAGAGAGTACAAAGCAACTTGTTAAGCACCTGTACAGAAACCCAGAAGTTGGGGGTTCAAATCCTTGTGAAGTCCTAGGTTCAAAGGATCAGTGGCATTCTTACCCAGTCAATTGCTAAAGTCATACACTTATCTCTTTAAAGACACAAGCCAGAAGAAGACTTTGGAATGAAGGTGCTAAAAATTTGATTAGGAAATTGGTTCACTTGATTTATAGCAAACTCACCTGTCCCTTGATGGTACTCTTTTATGGCCTTCTGACCCATGGCCTGATGAACCTTGACCTAGTGTCTTGACCAGCACTGGGGTCATCCGCTCCTGGCTTGGGGTCATACGACCCTGCCCATGACCCGGAGTAAGTCGACCTGGAGGCGGGGTTGCCTGCCCATGACCTGGGATGACCTGGACTGTACCATGGGAGGATGAGGACGCGGGGGTGGAGGTATGGGAGTGGGCGGGGCTATGGCGGGAAGACTGCGAAGAGGGAATTGGACTTGGCATGACGGGAAGATGTGACAGGCCGTTGTTCTGCGGAGTACTGGAAGGGTGGAGTGACGACTGGGAATGATTGAGATTAATGGATGGGTTGCCATGAGAGTGGGAGAGGGCAGCCGATGGAGACTGGTTGTAAGAGTGATTCAAGGACTGATTGAATGAGTGAGTCAGGCTTTGTGTACTGCTCCGACTGCTGTTCAACTCCTTCAGAAAAGAAATCAAAATAAACATCATTACGAGAGAGCCCTCACATTGTAAACTTCCACAAAAGAAAATTTACATGTCATCTCAAATCAAATCAAAGCAAAGTCAATATATAAATTCCTTTAATCAACCTTGCATTTATCACACAAAAAGCACAGTCACAGATCCGACATCACATAAAGCAAACCCAAGTGTGCATTGGGAAAAAAAGTAACCAGTTCCTTAATGAAGCTCTACATCAGCTACTCAAAAATGCCTTTCCACCCTTTATACCATTCCCCACCTCCCTAAAAAAAAAAACCCCAAACACATCCTTCTGAATCACTACCTGGCTACTAGCACTCATGGTCGTCCCATCAGAGTGTATCACATTATTAAACCTTGGACTCCGTCTTGAGTTCTCTGGGGACCCTCCCTGGTTCAGGGGCCTTGCGAGTCGCAGGTTGACAGCAATAAGATGATCCCGACGTTGGACAAGAGATGTCAGGTGCTCTTCCAGGCGTGTGTTCTCTTGCCGTATTTGATACAAGCAAGACAGAAGAGATGCAACTGTGGAGGACAGGCAAGACAACGTTCATCAGTAAGAAGTTTGCTGTAATTCATCACGGTTTGAGAAACGTTACAGAAACTTTTACAGACAATAGACCCTTCTCGGATGACATCACAGTTTTATTGCTCAGCATGATGGAGTACTTGAACGCACACGCCACACACACACGTTATTAGAGCTGCGCGAACATGCGCTATGAAAGGCAATACTGGATGCAGGATTCACCCACCCAGGTTTTGTCAAAACTGTGGGGCATTCTGAACCAAATTTGTTTTGATGTTTGGCCGAAGCACGCTAAATTGAAACAACATCTTTGGAATGTTTTCTACTTGGTGTTTGTCTTGGTTTTAAAGCTCTACTGTGCAATCTGGAGCATTCTTTATGGTTTTTTCTCAATTTTTTTGAAAAAAAAAAAAAATAAAATAAAAAAATGAAAATCGTATCAGCCAATTTTGTTTTCCGTATCAGCACGCAATTCGGATACGCTAGCTATTACATGGGGAGAGCCCTGCTGGATGGCAGCTACGCGTACGCATCCTACATAGCAGACCTCCCGCATTGCTAGAGAAACGTGACATCAGTGAGAAGGCTCCATAGAGTATAAGGATGTGAAGAACTCACTGTCAAGATGAGTGGCTTGATGCATCAGGAACTCTGACCCTTGATCCCACTGTCTCTCAAGAAGTTGCTCCATGGTTTCTGGCATACCAGACCTTCAATTCAAAACAAAACCAAATCACTCAAGAATTGCTTATGTTGACTGTATACAACAACAACATAATGGTGAAGTATATGCCTCTTTGAAAGTAGCGTAAGAGGGGGTTCAATGGGTATGATTCCAACTAAATGTGATTGCCAAAAGTTATAATAGTAATAATATTAATAACATGATTTATATAGCACCAGATTACCAATGGATGCAAGGTGTTTAAAGGATAAAAGTGAAGGGGACAACCAACTACAAGTTGGAGAACAGGCCAGTCTTGAGACCCATTTTGAAGGACAAAACAGTCTTAGTGTTTTTAATGGGGACAGGAAGACCAGGAGACAGCAGTGGAAAACAACTTTGTCATTGGCTAGTTTGCGTGACTCATTCACCACGAGGGAGACAGCATCATAGCTTTGAAGCTTTGGGGTGGGTTTTTTTTTTCGAGGAAAGAGATCAACATTTTTATGGTGTTATTCCAGTGAAGATTTTAGGTGTTCGCCACCAACCAGGTTTTCAAGCCAACATGTGCTGTACAGTAAGAGGAAATAAATAAACCTAACAGTACTTACGATTGGTTGGTCTCTTGGTGTTGTCTGTGGTTGAGTGACGAAAGCCGAGACTGAGGTCCAATCAGTCCGCTCTGCCCTGCCATGTTAAATACATCCCTGATTGCTGAATCTTCTAGTGAGACAAAGAGAGACAAATGCCGGTTTCAAATTTTTAATGGATAAGTGGCAGCGCTTGTTAAAACTAGTCTTCAAAACTGGGCAACTCAAAATTCTTGAGGCCAGTAAACTTTAACTGCAGATTCTACTAGCCCAGTGGGCTACACAAAAAAGAAAGATAAGCACAAGTCCGGAATGGGGATTTTTTAAACACTTCATAGTATTCTGTTACTTATAGAGTAGAATAACAGGAGTGGCGAAACTTACATTTCACCCGAAAATGATACAAGTTTAGGATGAATCTGAGAACTGTTTATGGACCAGTTTTTAAAAGTAACTCATGGAGAGGTACCATCCTTTACCTTTTGTATTTACTACAGTACAAGATCTGGTTCAAAAACCAAGAGAGATAACATAACAAAGGTAGCTGATAAATTATGGTCAATCATTTCATCGTCCATTCTCTTTTCACATCCATCCCACTTTATGGAGGGATTATTTCCATGGTGTTACCCTACCCATTTGCTTTGTTGAAGAAAAAAAAAATTCTTCCAGGGACATTACAACCAGACATGCCAAATATGCAAAGTGATCAAAACATTGAAAAAGAGGAACCTGTCTGGGCCATGCAACTAGGCGACTAGTAGCAGAGAGATTTACTAGTAGCAGGGAGGTTTACCTGTAGCAGGGAGGCTAACTAGTAGCAGGCAGGTTAACTAGTAGCAGGCAGGTTAACTAGTAGCAGGGAGGTTTACTAGTAGCATGGTTGATTATGGGTATAGCAGGGAGGACAAGTGGCAGGGAGGTTTACTAGTAGCAGGGAGGTTTAGTAGTAGCAAGGTTGACTAGTAGCAGGGAGGTTTACTAGTAGCAAGGAGGTTACCTAGTAGCAGGAAGGTTTAGTAGTAGCAAGGAGGTTGACTAGTAGCAGGGAGGTTTAGTAGAAGAGGGAGGTTTACTAGTGGCAGGGAGGTTTTTACAGTAAATTTCAAGGGAACTTACCATTATTTGCTGTTGGATTCAAGAAGTTTATCATTGAGGATCCTGAGGATGGAGAGTTTAATCCACAGCTACCACCAGTCCCACTAAAACTTAATCTTGGCATGGACAAAGCTTGAGGACTTCCTAGAGATGATCCACTCGACCTCCTCTTCTTATTGGGTATCCCGTCTCCTCCACCAAAAGATCGCAAAGACGACCTGGGACGATTCAACTTGCTGTCTTTGCGTTTCCCACTGCGGTGTTTTTTCCTCTCACGCTTGGTCATTTCATCTCCACTACTTGAGGTAGTGGATATTGCAGTCTTAGAACTTGTGGGTTTGTGGATTGTTGGTTTTGTCGTCAAGACCTTTGACGTCTGGAAGATGGTCGAAGCAGGAGAGGACTCTTCCTCTTTGCTCTTAAGGGATACATCTTCAGTCTCCTCGGCTTTATATTTTGCCATGAATTCTTCGTAAGCACCTGTGTAGGTGGTCTTCCCTGAACCACTTGGGGTTGGTGATGTTACAGTTTCAACATCCACTGTTGGGGTACCTCGTGCCTTTTCTGACACCGGTGGAAGATCCTTGACCATGACTGTTTCTGTTATTACCATTGGTGTTGTCGGATTCGGGGTCGAAGGATTAGATTTTGACAGCCCTTTTTTAGATTTGTTTGGTTTGAGACTCAAACTTGACTCCTCTTGTGTGAGACTTGGGGAAGAAACACGCTCAGAGTAACTAACACTGAACTCAGATCCTCCGGATTTTGAAGAGGTAACTGTTGACTGACTATCCCCAACTCCTGGAATATCCAACTTTTGCGTGTTGCTTTTTCTTCCTCTATGTCCAGGCTGGCTCACCGTGTTCCGAGTGAACTTCAGGATCAATGAGCTATCACCCGAGGATGGATCCTCCACCCCTGAGGAAGAGGAGGGTGTTCCAGTCGGGCCGATCACAGTCTCTGTAAAATTTGCGTTGGTAAACTTTCCACTTGAGTCGTCAACCTTTCCACTACTCGGAGAACTTGAAGTATTTGTCCCTGACTTGGACTCAGTCGTGCGTGCTTCTGTGAGGCGTGTTGCTTTTAATTCAGCAGCACGTGCTTCTGTGATGCGAGCTGTTTTCAAGTCAGCAGCACGTGCTTCTGTGATGCGAGCTGTTTTCAAGTCAGCAGCACGTGCCTCCGCGAGACGTGCTGCCTTGGTCTCAGCGACACGTCCTTCTGACGGACGAGCTGACTTTAAGTCAGTTGAACGAGCTTCCGCTGCTTTCACCTCAGCTGCTCTTGCTTCGGCTGCACTCTCCTGTTGCGCGATCAGAGCAGCACTTGCCTCAGCAATACAAAACCTGTTCTTCCTTTCAGGCTTTGCTTTATTAATCTTATCCAGTTTTAACTTTTCTGATTTATCAGTTTTATCAGTCTTATCGGCAGAAAGCCTTTCCGAGGCCTTCTCAGGGGTGCTGTAGGCACTACCAAGAGGCTTAAATGGAGGTATTGTCTTAATATCTTTGTCCTTTTTCTGAAAGAACAAACAAAACAACTTTTCAAATGAGGAATTTTCCTGCAAATACAATACAACAAATTTAAGCAGGTTTCTCCCACTAGCAATTTCCACAAACAGCTAATTGGAAATCACAGAGTTTGGATTTGTTTCACCTCCTGTGCAATGGAATGGGCAACTTCCGTATGAAAAAGATATAAATTACTCACCAACTTATTGTAGTGGTACGAACAATAGCCAGTGTACTTGACGTTATCGTTGTACTGTCCAGCTTCCTCACACAAGAAACCGTCTTGTTGAGCACTGCAAGACAAACACAACATTTATGTATTTCATTGTCTCATCTTGGTCAGGTAGTACAGAGAGAGAACTCATCTTTAAGATCCCTTCAACAACTAGGTTGATGATAAATTTACGCAGGGTTCTCCTAGTGTGAGCAACTTACCATGTAACATGAAAAGATTGGCGGCAACCGTTCTTATTACAAGTCATGCAGGCTCCCACAGCTGCCTTTGCCTCACGCCCCTTTGTCTCGCATAAACAGCACGACTGAGGATAAAAGCCAACGATAGTTATTAAACAATATTAGTTTAGTCTTGGTTTCAAGACGCTTCAGTTGTGAGGTCATGAAAAAACCTTGTTACCACTAGAGGGCGCTACCATTCCTGCAACTGCTATCACCCCATTAACCACTATCACAGCGGTTCAAGAATGACAGCGCCCTCTGACGGCAAGTGGTTTCTGTGGTGACTACACAACTGGAGCATCTTGGAACCAAGACTACTGTTAGTTCAGCAAAATTTGTTCTATTTTCACTATTTTCAGATAACCTACAATGGATACTCTGCAATCCCTAATATAGTTATAACTACTCCTAATATTGTAATATCACAGCCCTGGAATCTCATCTTTGAGAGGGCAAGGCAATTTTCATTTTAAGGCACTTCCATGAAAAAATCTTTAGCAGTACTATGTCGTAATGATCAAAGCAGGCCTGTGGCTGCGCATGGAATCATGAACTCACACACAGTTACCTCCATATCATATCTATAGAGAACGCGATTGCGTGCTGTAACTGGGTGAGAGTTCAAAATTCCATGTACAACCACAGGCCTGCTTGGATCATGATAACACAGCTCCTTGAAGTCTATGGGACACTTTGGAAGGGCCATCAAGGCCAAGACCAGGGCAACAGAGTCCACGGCCTTCCAGGCCCAATAGATAGGTTGCAATATGACGTAAATCTGCCATCTTTAAGGGCAATTCGGAACATACAGTCATGCGATTCGCATGAGAATGGCGTACAGCACGCGCACATTTCACAAAACTCATTGCCTGATTGGTTAGTAAACAGCGCGGCTGCATTAATAATTTGAGTGCTTGACGTGCCTGTAAGCCAAAATGCAATTTGCACATAAAGATGGCGTCCATTGGGAACTATCTATACCAGGATATAGTACTCACTTTGTTATATCTATCATGAGGAACAGAAGATAGAAGAATAGGTTCCATAGTAGTTACATTTCCAAAGCAGACTTCAGGAATATATAACGCACAGACCACATGGGCCCAACCTGATAAGAACAACCAACAGTCAATTTGTAAAGTTTCAAAACTACAAACGAGAATTTGGACTCAGTGTGTTTTGGGGTTTCTGGGCATAGTACTGTACCAATCTCAACCCCAAACTGTACCACCCAAAACCCATCAAAATCTTAATCTGCATGTTTTGTTTGACTATGTTGAACTGAGAACTACACTAGTAAACTGATTATGCTTTACATGGGATCAGGCATACCACCATAATCAGAGTCCAACAGTTTGGGTGTTGAGTTACTGAATGGTGTTGGACTGAGGACTGCACTAGTAAACTGATTATGCTTTACATGGGATCAGGCATACCACCATAATCAGAGTCCAACAGTTTGGGTGTTGAGTTTCTGAATGGTGTTGGACTGAGGACTGCACTAGTAAACTGATTATGCTTTACATGGGATCAGGCATACCACCATAATCAGAGTCCAACAGTTTGGGTGTTGAGTTACTGATTGGTGTTGGACTGAGGACTGCACTAGTAAACTGATTATGCTTTACATGGGATCAGGCATACTGCCATAATCAGAGTCCAACAGTTTGGGTGTTGAGTTACTGAATGGTGTTGGACTGAGGACTGCACTAGTAAACTGATTATGCTTTACATGGGATCTGGCATACCGCCATAATCAGAGTCCAACAGTTTGGGTGTTGAGTTACTGAATGGTATTGGACACATGAAACCAATTTATGGACTTAACAATCAATATATGACTTACTTCCATTATCAGTCCTTTTTAAAGCTCCTTCACGTTGAGGACACAGCTCACAGCGCTATCAATCAAATAACAAATAACATGTAAATCACAATGTCAAACATGAAATTTAGTGTTGGAGATCTAAGAAGATTGTGGCCTTTTTCCCTTAACCAGAAATAAAATTTACTTCTAACAAGGCAATACATACTAGAAAATGTACAATAACCAAATGAGAAAACAAAGTATCATTTCTCTAAGCTGCGATAATCATTGCTCTTGGTCACGCCGATTAGAGCTACCACTGTTAATCGCACATATAAATTTCTAATTAAATTTTACAATTTTATTTCAGTTTAAAACAAAGTCAAAATGAAAACAACTGCCAACAGGCTTGTGTGTGTTTGTGTGTGCTACATTAGTTTTAATCAAACATTGATTCTCACCACTCTGGCTGATCTTTCTTGTGATTCACATTTGCGGCAATACCAAGGTCCAGTTGGAACTGTCACGATACCATAACATGCTTCAAAGAAACAAAAAACAAGACATTCACAAGGAGGCCGTGGTCTTTATTTACCCTGGTCTTGGCCTTGGTGCCCCTTCAAAATTTTCCCATAGACTTTAAGATTCTCCAATGGAAGTGTCCTTTGCAAAATGGAAATGGCCTTGCCCTCTCAAAGATGAAATTCTTAGGAAATTGGGTCCAGGCCCCTTGCCATTAGAAAGGTCAAATCAATTCAAGGAAGTGCCCTAAGGAAAACAATTCCTGGCCCAAACATTTTAACAAGGACAAAGTGTCAGGCCTGTATGTAATTCTTCAACTTTCTGGCAAGAAACTTCAACAGTTCTCCTCTTTATTTCTGTCATATATTATAAGATAGTTCAAGTTTAACAGCATGAAAAAAAAACCTTGGTGACCAGGTGATTTTATAAACATGGGAGGAATACAAACGATTTACCTAAAAACTTGGAGTTTCATTTCTTTAGTTTGGTTTTAAAAATAATCACATTATTGTTTAAGTAACAAAACAAATCACACACGTTCTCTGGCACTACAAACTAAAATAGATTCAGGATGAACTATAATTCAATGAAAAGACTCTGTATGTCAGTTTGATTTGATGTGTTTTGAAATTGGATCATTCCAAAATTTATAAAATTAAAACAGGAATGAAACATTTAAAATCATCATCATGTAGGCCTATAATTAAAATTAGAATTAAAGTTTAAAATTAACATTTTGGACCCATCCATATCACAACAGTGCACTAAAGTTTATACACACTCCTATTCCTGTTAGCCATTTTGGGAGTCAAAATGTACGCAAAGGAATTGACTCTGAAAATGGTGGTTGATGCACACTTTGCGGAGACCTGTGTTCCGCGTGATGCAAGGCATGGGGTGAACACTACAATTGAAATACACAAACATGACAACCTGTACAAACAGGTTTAATTGTTGTTCTGTAAAACTATATTATTGCAACTTGGGCTCAAACAAAGACGGAATTGACAAAATGACAACAATCTTTGTTCAAAACCATATCTCATCAAAAGTTAGTCAGTGTCAGTGACGCTATCAGTGAGTATCAGGCACTACCAGTACAAATTAACAATTTCACTTCCATTATTTGTTTTCCTTTCTATTGTGATTCAAATGTCAGTGGATAATAATAACCGGATGACAGACTATTTTTGCTTTGAGAAAAAAAAATTACAAGCTGAACGAAAAGGCCACATTGTGACCCAAACTTACAATGATTTACACTCACACTTTAACTCCACGGTCAGAAGCAGAGCGATTTCATTATATAGCTACAATATTCATTGAAACAGTATGTTGATTATTTAAATAAATCATGGCGCGTAAACTGCAGAGACCGGGGGGCATAACTTGATTTTTAAAACAACGTGAAGTTTCGGGGATTTTTTTACCTTGGTGTACGGCCACATTACAGCCCTGTCCGTCGCAATAAACTAACGGGTTCTCCGTCCAGCCGCGTTCATCTCCGCAAACACAGCATCCCCCGATCATCTCCTTCATATTGGAAAGCCTATCAACTGTAGAATTCTCACCAACGAGTGGGAGAAAGGAGGGATTTTCGGGCCCAAAACGGGTCCTCCAGTGGTGATTTATCCATCGAATCAGGGCAGGATTTTATTTTGTCCCAGCGCCAGGTCACTGAGTGTGCGCATTGACCTGAAACAGAATTGCATTGTGGGTAGAACAGTGAAGTCGGGTCAAAGAACCTTCAAGCTCTTCACCCAACGTATTGTGTAGTAAGTGCACCACCTGAGTCTTCATTAACATTTTCCTCGAGATCAGAGCGAACAAAAAGACGAGCTTATTATACAGTGCGGACTTGTTTGATCTGTTCTTATTTTCTTCAGTTTCCTGAGACTCATTCAGAATGTAGGACTGTAAATAATTACTCAGAACAGGGCACGGGTGGACGTGGGGAGGGGAGGCAGGAGGATGGGGATGGATGTTGGAGATGAAACCTGCATGAGGAACAGGGCATAGCTTACTCGTGTATGGGTCGGTGTAGAGCATCAGATGCTGCTGATGTTTTCGAAGAGTTCATAATTTTGTTTGTTGCAACCATTTAATCGCTTTAAAATTCTAGGAGACTGTAACTCAACTTAATTACGGGAATGCCCAACTTGGGATTGTCAAATTAATTTTAGTTCAAAAGAGATACTCGACACATGAGGGCGCTGTGCTATCACTGGCTGACAAGATTGTATTTGAAAACAGTTATAAAATGCAGTGTCTGTAGGCTAAAAATGCAAATTCAGGATTAGTAATATTGCTTGTGTTATGTTTCGACGAAGAAAAAAAATCGTACAAAGACACAAAATTATTACTTTTGGGTTGACAACCCCAAATCAACAATGGTTTCTTTGTTTTCTTCTTCAAAAGGTAACACAATCGATTGATTTGCCCCCGTTTTACTGAGACCCCAATCTGATCATCAGCGACCGACCTTCTTTTTTTATCAAATTGGAGTCTGATTACAAGTTACAAACGCCGGGGGAAAAAGTTATGCATCAATTACCTAGGCCAACTTTTACACACTTTCCCGCGCTCTTTCTTGAACGAGAGCCAGTGGCACAATGGGCAAAAAATATAGGTTTGGTAGACGAGCTGACTGTGGATGACCGAACTTCAAAGAGAAGGGGGAAAGTACGGGTCATTGGAAAATCGTGAAAACACGACTCAAATAAATTTAGCAAATAATAATTTTGGTGAAGCCGAATTCTGCGATCCGTCCGTTATTATTTTGGGGGTTATAATAATTAGCAGCCGTAAAACCGGCCCTTCTGATGATTTTAGGCCGTGGTTTATTACCCTTGTACTATTGAGCTTAGCTGACGATTTTTCTGAGTACAGGAAACAACACTGGATCGAGTTTCATTGGGAAGGCAATTTCATTTTCACTTTACAAACAGCACTTCACTGGAAAAGCTTAAAGTCTAGGAAACTTTTTTTAGGGGCACACGAAGGACAAGACCAGGGCAACATAGGTCATGGTCACTGTGGTATCCGTATAGCATTCCAGGCCTACTGCAAGGACATTGTGAGTCGAAGGCAAGAATGTTATTTTAGTGTCAGAAAATACCTTTGCCGTAGAAAACATTTATAAGGAAATAGACCCCCAACTGTGGCCAGCCGATAGTTTCCATGGAAATGAAGCATTTCTGGTTGCAATCAGGTGTCAAAACGAAGCCAAGTATGATACCATTATGACCTTTGATATCAATAATTTATTGCAAGGATTTTTTTCAGGGAACTATACGATGGGGCACAATCTCAATGCTGGCGTTTGTCCTGCAAACCGACAAAACAAAAATACATTTTTCCCACAGACTTTTGCATTTCTGAATTGCACTATCCTATGGTGTAATTCATGTAAATTATCTGGCGTCATATTCACTTGAAAACCTCGCTATTCTTCTCATAAACGTTCACAAATTCTGATATATTTGCGACGACAAAACGAGTCAGTGAAAATGGCAGTTGTGTGGACCAGCTTTATGATTTCCTCTTGTTAGTGTTTTTAGTAGAAATGACAAAGCCGTTGTCAGTCCCCACCTTCAACAAAAAGCAATGTTTTCTGCGCCAAATTGCATTGCGTTCTACATGAATGTACACCCCCACAGTACACCCTCCCCGCCCCCAGATCCAAAATATATGTTTAACTACGACGGAACAATGACGACATAACCTCAGGCTACAATGGTCTAAATAATGTCCTGACAGTATGCGTCAATCTATCAACAGCCGAGAGCGACACCCCACCCCCGCGTTAAACATTAATGAGGCCAGTTTTACGCAAGTGTCAAACTCCATTTTGCCATGGGTTCACCCATAACAATTCAGTAACGTGAGGCAGATTGGGAAACGTTCGGGAATTATGCCTTTTAACTGATGACACAGGCATGGAATAAATGGCACAGTCAGAAGTATTATGCAACAAGAAAGAAATTAATTGCCTATAATACTAGGGCTATCTCACATTGTCCTTTGAAGAAGATAACAAGCAGCTTTCAAATGGCTGCCATTGTTTGATATTCTACTCAAACTTATTTTCAAAAGAACACATATTTATCTGCAATATGGCCCTCGTAGGCCAAAAATATTTCTCATCCCGACCGTGTGCCAAACTCCATGCCTTATCAGCGAAAGGCACAATTCCATCATATACCACCAAGGCCAAGGACAGCGAAATAACAATCACTGAAAACCGACTGAACGTCTGGAAAAAAATAAATAAATAAATAGAAATAAATAAAAACAAAACGAGAAAGCTTCGGTAGTATGTATCTTTTTTTAATAATATAAACTTTACTTTTGAACAGTAACATGAGTTGTTTTAAAACAATGCTAAGAATATTTTCCAAACTGCCACTATAGTTATAGGCCTCAGAATAGAGTGCGAGTATGATTTGTGTCCGTTATATTTGCTCAATGGAATGAGCTTGGATTATTTAACCAACATTAAGCCAAATAATGTCATACTGGCGTCGTATGTATGTATGATCAAGCTGCAGTTTGAAGGGAATGCTGTTTGGGCGACAAGTTCAACCATAACGAACTTATCCCAAATCATGTCATAATCCACTCAGAGCATTATACAAAGGAAAGGAACTTCAACAAAGAAAACAACATTGTAATACGTAACAAAAAAATTAACACTGAAAGCACAAGTGCAGAACAGAACACTTCCGAATTGTCAAAGTAGAAATACTTATACATCAGAAATACCCGATAAATACACTGGGTTTGTTCTGTTGAACGAGCGGTGCCTGGTGCTGTACACGTACAGAGGTTTTGACCTCCGGTGACTGTATATTATTGGAGCGGTTTTGTTCAAAGCAACGGTTCATTCGATTGTTAGTTTCGTCCTGTCTGGTATAAAAATGGTTGTATTTATTTTGACGATCAGACAAAGCTTGTGGTGGCCATTAAGAAATATTGAGCTAAACGCATGTAAAACGTGATGCATTCTGAAGCATATGCTTAGCCATTGGCAGACATTTTTTATGTCTTACATGGTCTTCCTTCATTATAACAGGAATCATAGTTCAAACAATATCCAAGTACAAAAAAACATCTTTGGAAATTTCCTTTATATGGAACTTAAATAAGTCTTAACTTTTCTAGATTATCTGAAAGTTTCTTCAGTTTTTTTCTCAACCATTTTTATGGGAACATGATCTCAGTTGTTCAACCAGTCCATAACTTGAGTAGTGGGTGTCGAGGGTTTCGGTAAGGGAGCCTGGCCGATTCTCCACCGCCAAATAGGGTGGTTCGTGACTGGTGGTTCGCCAGGGTCCACTGACGCGCTGTAGGCTGGGTGGAGATCACCGTCTCGGACGATTAATGAGGGTACTATGGAGAAAGAGTCGTTGAGTTTGAAGAGTGACATGGTTATAGGCAGAAGGCCTAGCTTCTTTTCGATCTTGGTCGAGTTGTGTCTTTTTGTCTCTTTGTGTAATCTTTTCTTGGACGGTTTTTTGGATCGCAGTCCTCTGTGAGACCTTGGTCTGTTTCCGTTACTGGTCTCCTTCTTGAGTTGTTTGATTTGCGCATTAATTGATTCCAAAGCCCTCTCTAACACCTTCACTGCTTTCTGTGGATCACTTGGTAATCGAAGGGTTTTTCCAGGGTGGGTTGTGTTCGATTTGGAATGTTTCTTGGAAGTATTTTCTCTGCTTTTCTTCCGTTTGGTTTTATGATGACGTTCGCGTGAGATTTTCTTTTTTCGATGTGGACTTAGCTCTCCTTTAAGTTTCTTTGACTTGTGCCGTTGATGCTTTGTCTTTGACGCTCCGAGCACTTTCTTATTGTTTTCTGGTTTAGGCGGGAAAAACTGTTCAGCTTCTTTGGGTTGCTCAACTGGAAGACAGTTGCCGATGCTTTGCCACTCGTCGAGAGTTTTGTTGTAATTCGACGATGATGAAAGTTCAAATGCTGATTTAATCTCTGCTTGTTGTGAACATGTACTATTGATTCTAGCTTTCTTGACATCGCCATTTTGAATTGATTCTTGGCACTGGGAATTCTCTGAAACCGTCCACGTTCTGCGCCGTATTTTGATAACAAGAGGCTGGTCTCTCGAGGTGGAATTCGGCGTCTTCTTTGGGCAAGCAGTAACTGAACTGCGCTGAGAAGCTACCCTGGGCTTGTTTACAGAAAGTGGAAGGACTAGGTCATCCCGAGAGATGTTTTTCAGATCTAAATTGTTTTGACGGAAGGAGTTGTCACTTTGATTTTCATCAGGCAGTGGAGTCTCATGTTGTTTTGCATCGACGCCATCGAAATTTCCAGCACGGTGGGAAGTGTTCGCGGTTGAAAAACTCTCCTTCAGATGCTCATCATTTTGCGGAAGAAATGTACACTTTGGCGAGTCAGTGTTGGATAAATCAGACGAATGAGACAAATTAGAGTCGATTTCCAAACTTGAAATATCGCTTTCGCTGTCGCTTGACATGTCTGTTTCTTGGTTGTCAGTCATGTAAACGCCAAGACGTTTCTGGAAGCCATTGACAAATTTCACGGGCGGGTGGGGAGCTGGATGCTCGAGCTCGGCCGTGCTGCACGGCGTAAGCTCTGGACAGTGTCTTGCCATGACGTCCGCTGTCTTGCTCACGGACTCTAGTTCGTTGTGTCGGCTTGAGAACACGTCAGCTTCACTGTACAGCTGCACTGTGTGCTAATCGTGTGCACTGTGCTAGATTTATGCTCGGTGTTCAGTCCTAGTGCCATATGAGAACGTTTTGTTAACAATCCCACTCTGTTATCAGTGTCAGACATGGTTCACTGTCCGGCCCACCACCGACCGCCATCTTGTGTGTATAAAAACCGTCATGTGTAATATAACGGCCCCGTGATAATGTCAATAATGCAAGTACGCAGGGCACCGACAGTACGCACCGTTATGTTTGAAAAACCCGAAATGGTTTTAATTTTGCCATGCACACCATTTTTCCAAAACCACTAGTTTAATGTCTGTGTACGTGTGCTGTCAATGGATGGAACAGAGAGCGAGGGAAATGGCCACTCGCATCCGACTATCAAAGAAACCCAGTGCCAAAATAATCGTTTTTCCCAAGTCTCATGCATGATTGTGTTTTCCCCCACAATGACCGCGAATGTCTTGCCTTACATATTTTTAAAACTAGATATCACATTCTGAGGAAAGGTCACCTAGCCTCCGCATGTCTGGGGTGGCTCGACACAGGTTAGCCACTATAAACGTGGCTGACTACACATACGCCAAACCACACAAATTCAAAAACCGTATCATCAATGTTAGCGACATGACTGCCTTCAATTACGACAAATGTTTTAGCGGAAAATATCACTCAGACGCGTTATGTAAAACATCGCATTAACAACGTCAATTTCTGTACATATACATGCACACATGCACATTCATTGATTACACGCATAACCACTTGGTCCGTCTGATTCGTGGTTAGGTTATACATGAGAAGGTTCGCAAACACTAAGGTTGTTTTCTCATTTTTATCAAATTCTACCGTGCTCAATAATCTCACACTTTGATATGAATCAAACAATAACACCTGAAGGAATACAAACATACATTTTAAGAAATCAAAGGGCATAGGGAATACTCATTTTAAGCCGCTATTTGTTGACATTTTTAAACGAGAAGCAGTCTTTTGTAGCTCATGCTCACAGAAGTGCAAACGTTCTGCAAACAATGGATGTTATCAAAATGAGCTCAGCTCTAAGACCCACGTCAAATGATTTAAATTTGTTACATTCGATCCCCGAGATCTGAGATGTTCTGCTGAAATAAACGTCCTCATAGAGAGAGGTATGATTGGACAATTTTATACAAGCGACTTGCACGAGTGCTGCATGGGGTGCTGCACCGTTCACACTCTAACAAAAAACGAAGGTCCCTGGGGATTGGGCAACCCCAAACCAGATGGCCCCGCCCATGTTAGTATACAAACGTTTGGGCCCGGGGTGCTAAATGGGGTGGGGTCGGGGAGTGGTTTCTGTAGCCAGCTGTGTTGTATAAAAAAAACATCACATACTTTTGGTCACAATTATGATAAATCCTGTTTGTTTGTACCCTGCCCAATGCCTTCAGACTACAATCCTTCCTCCATGCTAAGGAAGGGACTCCCCTGAAAATGTCGAGCCCGTGGTATGTTTTTTTTTGCACGCTCCATAAAGCTTGCCGGACCACTACCGATATAATGACATTTCATATCACGTGGGTTATATATAATGATGATGATGTAAAGCTTATGACGTCTGGCTTGAATTGGTTGAGAGAGTTCAACTCACTAGATAAAAGTACAAAATGAACAGTGGGTAAACAGAAATGCTTTTAATTATAACTTTATTTATTTATTTATTTATTTATTTAATCATTTATTTATTTATTTATTTCATTAAACACACATTTTGTTGGGGGGGGGGGGAGGTCAGCAGGGCAAAGACATCATTTGGGGGGGGGGGGGTATTTCATTTCATGTATTTGTGCATTTTAAAAAATCTCATTGGAGGTGGGCAACAGGGGCGGGGCAATGGTGGACGGCACGGGCTCTGAGTGGTGGTGGTGGGGGGTTGCAGGCCCTGCCCCCTGGTTACGCACTGACTATTAATGCTTGGTGCACCAAGCGGGTGCTTCCGAGAAGTGTTTGTGTCAGACATGCTGAATTTTTCTGGGGGAAAATGATAATTTAAAACTATTGGTTGGTCGAGTTTCTGCCTTGGAGGTGAGTAAATTATTTTTCTCTTGACATGTTATTGAAAGTCTTTGAACAAATCAACCGAAAATTCTGATAAGATTGTAAATGGCTCATTTGAATCTGGGAACAAACTATTTAGGAGAGGCAGAGAAAAAAAGGAAAAGAAGAGGGGGGAGGAAACACAAAGAGAGAGAGGTTGCTACTTTAAGAAAAAGAAACATTCGTGTACGTTGAGGGCGCTATTTCAAATTTGTGGTTAACAAGATAACTGGTACCCGCCTTCCCGTCTAAGCATGCAATACCCAGTGACTGTTTACTACTTACCAGTGCCGCCATATTGCCAACATGTCAGCCTCCTGCAGACGACGTTTGCATCCGCAAAATGTATCATTTTGTACTCTTTTGTGTGTTTTAATTTGTCTTGTGTCAAGTACAAGAGCATATGATAATGAAGATTTTGAGTTGTTTGATCTGGTGGAGGAAGTTCAAGGGAATTTCTATGAGCTCCTTGGTGTTGAAAGTGTAAGTGCGATTCAGAACACGCGAATTCTTTTTTATTTCTCAATCTGAATCTTGGTTGGCCCACTAACCACACCGCACGCATGGCTCTGCTTAGACATGGTAGACTGTGTAGTAAAAAAAAAGTATGTAGGCGTAAGCTAAGAATATGCACTTACGTTACAGAAACAGAGAATTATGTGCTTACATCAAGCGTATTTTACAGGTTAGCATGGAACTTTCGCTTGTGCGAAAGCGCGACTAGTCGGGTAGTGAATTTCTTTAGTTGCCCAGCACTAGTTTAAAAATAAAAGTTGATCCCTTTCTTTTTTAATTTTAGTTTTATTAATTAAAAACTTTATATCATTATTTTGATGCATTACAGACCGCTAGTTCATCAGAGATCCGCAAGGCCTACAGGAAGCAGTCGCTCCTTCTACATCCAGACAAAAACAAAGAAGAAAATGCAGAGGAAAAGTTTAGACAGGTACAGACGAGAAAAAAAACATGACAAATATTTCATGCCCAACCAGATGTTACATCAATTAGTGTCAATTCTGTTTGTTCTTGATAGTGATTAATTTTAATTTATTTAGGCCTGATGCTTTGTGTTTGAAAGGGCAAAGAGCACCAAGGCGTTTTCTCCTTGGAAATTGTAAATTCTGTTGGAATATTTAAAGGGGCACCAAGACATAAAGACCAGGGGCAATGGAGGCAGTTGCCCCAGTTACTTCTGTGAAGTACCTGGCCTACATCATTTTGATTATTTTTTGTTGTTTTGCAAATCCAGTTGGTGGCTGTTGCTGAAGTTCTTAAAGTTCCAGATATGCGACAAAGGTAAGACTAAGAATGCTACATTCTGTAGTAAGAAAACAAAACAACCTCCAAAACAAAACACACACAAAACTTTAAATTATACCATTATAAAAGTTGATGATGGCTTACCTGATAAAATAATGATGAATATATTCATGATAAATAATAATGAATATTTATTATGTCTAGTGGTTGCCACATATGAGAAACTCATAATAAGAACTTAAACAAGATTCATGAGAGTAGATTTATGCTGTACACAAATTTATAAATAAAAATAAAATGAAACAAAAAGTGTCAACAAATAAACAGATCAGTACACAGGTAGAAATGATAGTTCATACATTCCTCATTGAGTATATTTTAGAACAATTTCAGGCAAGCATTTTCATTGTCTAGTTACTGCTTGGTGCGTCCTTATAAAAAACAAGGGTCGATTTCACAAAGCACTAAGATTCATCTTAAGATGAGTTGTCAGTATTACCATAGTGATTTGTATTGTGATATCACACTTTGCTTAGAAATTTAGAGTAATTTGGAGTTAAGATCAATCTTAAATCTTTGTGAAATTGAGCGTAAGATGCTTTATCTGAAACTACAGTTTTCAAATGTTGATTTGTGTATATGATTTGTAAATGGTTTGTATTTGATTGAGTGTGTAATTTGTAAACATTTTGTTAGTGTAATGATGTTATTATCTCTTTCTCTCTTGATAAGATATGACCATATTTTGGAGCATGGGCTGCCTGATTGGCGGGAGCCGGTGTTCTATTATCGACGAGTTCGCAAGATGGGTCTGATTGAGCTGGGGATACTACTCTTCATCATCCTTACTGTCGGACATTACATCGTCTTGTGGTCAATCTATTGGGAAAAACTTCTGGATTTGGTAAAAAGAAAACAGAAAACTGATTTGAATTTGACAAATTACATTAATAACTTTCGCACTCTCTCTCTGTGGTTTGGAATAATAGATAAACTATGCCAGCCTGTGATATGATGTGTTTTGAATGCATCTACACAGTACACAGTCAACCTTCCTACTGTGTGACCTTTCCCTATCATCCACTGTGGTTTGGAATGATAGGTAAACTGGTATGTGTTGAATGCATCTAAACAGTACACAGTCAACCCTCCTACAGTCTGACCATTCAATATCACCCACTGTGGTTTTAAATGATAGATGATAAACTATGGCAGCCTGTAGTATGATATGTTTTGAGTGTATCCACACTGTACACACGTGCACACAGTTACTTCTGTGCACAGTTGCACCACCCTACACAACCCATGCAGTTAAATGTTTCAAGTGATTGGTCATCTCGCTGGAAACAATGGTACCAAGAGTAGTAGGGTTTATGAAATATGTTAATGTGTTCTAGAAGAGAGAAGTTATTTCCTTTCTGTAGACAGGGCAACTCAATGATTAAGAGGAAAAAACAGGGATGATAAATTTCAGACTTTTTATGTCTGGATGGTGGAAAAGGTAGCTTTTAATTTCTTAAGATATAAAGAAGTCCTGCTCTTTGATCTACTTCTCTAGTGCTGAGGATACTTTTCCTTAAAGCTCATAGGAATCCATAACGCCTCGGCTACTAAAAGGTGGAAATGCCATCATTTCAACGTACCTCCCTGAAGTTGGATCCAAGTTTCAGACTTTTTTGTCGGCAAAGAATCTCACTCTTGAAGAAAATCAACATTGCCTTGGGAACTTCTATTGGGCACTGGTCACAGTTGCTAAGCTATTTCTATCTTGTGTAAACAAAAAGAATGTTCACAAAGAATTTGTTTTACTTGTTATTTGTCACTGGCAGGAATCAATCATCCCAAAGAAGAAAAAAGAGAAAAAATCCAAGAAGGCCAACAGACAAGCTGTGGGAACAATCCCCCAAGATGCTGAAGAGATCCTTGCTCAAGAAAGCCCAGCAGATGACCCCTTCATGCCAGTCAAGCCGCTACTTAGCGACGCACTCCCCTGTAAACTCTACCGCCTTGTTGTCTCAACCATTACATCAGCGCCCTCAACATTCCTGACTGTCAAATCTGAAATTGAGATGTGGAGAGAAAGAAGGAAACGAATGAAAGAGGAGGCAGAGGCAGAGTTAGAGGAGGAGGAAGATGAGGATGAAGGGAAAGAGAAGGTCAAGAAAAGGAGGAGGGTGGATCTACCTTTGTACGAGTACGAGCCAAGCACAGCTGAACCAGTTACTTACACTCCAACAGAAATAATTCCAGAAAACACAAACACAGCCCAAAGCACTAAGGTAAGTAATGATTGATGGTTGAATAAATTGTTTTAAACTCCTCCCCAATCCAGATTGATATGATATATTTCTGATAATAAAACCGAGGATGCCTCATAAGTGAAGCTTGCAAGCCTGAGGAAACCTGTAAACAAAGGTGCTTGCTATGTGAACCAGAAACACCGGGCTAACCTCTACTCTTCCACGATAAGTGTTCTTTTACGTGCACTACCAATCCTAGTACCCAGGAACCTACAGCTTAATGCCCCATCCGAAAGACAAAGCAATCTTGGTAAAGTATCTTGCTCAAGGACACAAGTGCCAAGACCTGGACTCGAACCCACACTCTGCTGACCTGAGCTTGATCTGGTGCTCTTAACCGCTCGGCCACAACACGCCACATGACATGATACTGTTGCCAATGAATCCAATCCAAAATACTACCTGGTTAATTTCTTTGAATACAGAACTCGATCTCTGAAAACTTCAGTCTGTAGTATTATTTTGTTTGTGTTAGCTTATCAGACAAACTCTCAATTAAAACCAAAGTAAGTTGACACAAACTTCCGATAAGATTACAAATGCTGTGTTCTAAAGGTTTGAAGCTTTTCAACGCAGTTTTGTTATTTTCAAAGGAAGATAAAATGACTTCAAAATATGGCAAAAGTGCTCCCCTAACCTTTGGTAATATCATCTTATTGATTCCTCATTTAGGCTGGAGAATGGAGCCAAGATGAAGTGACAAAACTCATCCGTGTTATGGTTAAGTTTCCTGGTGGCACAACAGCAAGATGGGAGAAGATTGCTGATGAGATATCCAGGCCAGTAGATGAGGTATGAAAATAAGCGGAAATTACCCCCAATCTTCTCAATATCATCTCGCTTGGTCACAACTTGTCCCAAACCCTCAGAGTCTAGGGGCCTTTCTCAAACCTCGGCTTGGGCTCCGGCTCCGTGCCGGGGCTCCGTGCCGCGCCGGCTCCGTGTGATACAAATACACGCTGCGCCAACAATTTATAACGGAGCCCAAGCCGGAGACGGAGCCCAAGCCGAGGTTTGAGAAAGGCCCTAGATAACTCTAAGGCTTAAAATGTATGTAGGATTTGAAACTTTGCACAGTGGGTGGTGGGAGTACAATCAGGTGAGGTTTGCGTTGATACCATAAGTAATATTTCTTACAGTAGTGTTGGTTCAGAGAAGAGTTGTCAAACCATCGGTTCTTCTCAGAACCACCATGACTCAAAGAAATTCTACACTTGGTGTCATCGCAAACCTCACCTAAAATACATGTCTGTTATGCGTTGTGCGTAATGCATCGCGCGTATTGCGTGAAAATGAAAATACACGCAGAGCAGTGCGCATATGCCCATGTATCTATATTGAATAATGCATAAGCCCTACAAAAGATATTTGCAACTGGTAGTGTTTGCTACAGATGATGGGTGAATATGCATTGGGTATAGAGGTAAAAGCATATAATATTGGTATGTTTGAGTAGCCTACATGTACAAATCTTGACAAAGTTTGAAGGTTTTTTCCTAAGGAGCTTTTTTTTGTGTACCATTTGCTCAAACTGAGAAAATTTTGTGTGAACATTTTGTTTGTAAGATTTTGTTGTTGTTTCAAATGCTTCAGGTTATCAAGAAGGCTAAACAGATCAAGTCTGGTGGGTATGTAGTCAGTGTACAAGCAGCAGCTCAAGGTAAAGTCACTTGGCTTTTGAATAATAAATGGATTAAGAGGATAAGTGGGATTATTAGATTTATTCAAGGATAATCCCGACTTAGGAAGATTTCATGTTTGCTGGGAGACTGTTAATATAGAGAGTTAGAGACATTTGCCTGTTTAGAAATACTGGAGCACAAATGTAACGGACTACCTCTTTGGATTCAGCTCAATGTAACACAAGATGACAAACTGCTTCTTTCATCTGTGATAATGTACACTCAGAACTGAGTAAGTTTATGTCACTGTAATACATGTAAGAGAGTGGATTAAATCTCTTTCAGGAGAAGTGTTGGTTGTTACCAGAAAACCAGATCTTATTCCCGAGAAGTTGTAAAACACTAATTTTTTTAATCTGCTAAAAGCATTTCCTTCGTTACTCAATTTACTTGATTTCCCAAACCATCTTTAGGTATTACTGGAGCTGTACAACACGCGGTAAGCAGTAAAACGGGCAAGACCTTCACTGATGACATCATAACGACATCATCCTCGGAACCTATTGCACAAAATGACAATACCAGCAACAAGGAAACCAAAAGAAAACCGAAAGTTGTAAAACAAACCAAGGCAGTGGATAGAACTTTGCTCATATCAGAGCCTTCAACTAATGGAACATCTGAACAGAGTAAGACGGCCCAAGATCTCAGACAGAGCCAAGATAACGGGGAGGATGTGTTAGTACAAGGAGGAGTCGAGACATGCAGCTGGACACAAAGACAGCAGAAGATCTTTGAGAAAGCTCTTGCCATTTACACCAAAGGAACATCAGAAAGATGGGAGAAGATTGCCGATGCAGTACCAGGGAAGACAAAAGTAAGCTTTGCAGAAATTGTGCTCCCAGTATGAAAGTATCCACTGATCACAAGTGTTGTAAGCTCACAACTTTATCTGGACCAGAAATATTTGTAAATTGTTACAAGACCTAAAATCTTTTCTTTAATTTTTGTGTTTGCTGAACTTAAAGGAAGTTTGTAGTTGAAAAACTTCAGTGTGTTTGCAAAAACCTGAAGGCCTTGTCACACAGGGCAGTTTTTACAGGCAACTTGGGGGCACTACAACATAATTTGTAATTGTCACAAAGAAAATTATTTGGAAATTAACAAGTGAATTGTTTTCTTCTTGGAGCCTGAAAATTGCCCTGTGTGACAGCTGTAGGGTTGGGCTAAAACTACTGGACTCGAATGCTTGTGGTACTCACTGCTAATTATACAATTTGATCTGGTCTCTCATTAGAGGGGAGCTTGGTTGTCTAACGGTTGAAACATGCTCTAGAATCCAGAAGGTTGTAGGTTTGAATCCAATCAGCACTGGGTCTACAATTCTTATCATACATTGATGAAGGGCAAACCTAAATGATATTGTCATTTTTATAATGCTTTCTAACTTTTATATTTTTAGGAGGATTGTTTGTTGAGATATAAAGAACTAGTGGAGACCATACGGAGGAAGAAGCAAGCTACAGTACAGCCTCAAGGAAGTTAACAGTTTTCAAACTTGACTCTCCTTCCGAAATCAGTGAAAATAAAGCATCAGGGATCAATTTCACGGCTCTGCTTACCACCAAATTCTGCGCTTACAATCACCATTCATCGCTTACTCTGCAAGCACTGAATTTCTGTGCTAGCAAAAAATCTCTGCTAACCCGTGAAATATGCTTGACGTAAGCGTGGAATTTCCTGCTTCCGTAAGCGCCGATTCTTTGCTTGAAAGAGCCATGAAATTGGGCCCTGGTTGAAGACAATTCAGTTTTAGATGCGGGAGGAAAACTCCAACTAGTGAAAGCCCAAGCAATCAGGTAGGGACTGAAAACCCACTCCACAGTCAAGGCTCTGGATCGAGATGGGAATCGAACCAGGCTCCACAGAGGTGACAGGCAGGGAAGAAACCAACCCAATTTCTATCTTGAACAAAACACTCTGAAGATAGGAACATCTTTTCATCCAAAATAAAATGTACCTTTAACATCAATTTATTGGAACCATATTGTGGGGGTCAAATTTTAATCTGTGTTATTTCTAAAGAAATCAGCTTATATATTTATTCTCACAGGGTCATCTAAAAAATGAGTAATTTGGACTTTGTTAAAGTAGATTCATATATGTAAATGATAATAATTTTTTCAAATTGTGATTGGTCTCATATTGAGACTGGGAGGCCAAGGGCTGAAGCTCAAAAGTCTTCTAGAAATGGGAGCTTGCGGCTGCCTAAGGTCCCTGTCACACTAGGGGCCAATTTCACAAAGAGCCGCTAAGGTTGGTCTTAACTGTGTATCAATTCCTGCTGCTAAAGGTCTTTATTTGGTGCCTGATATGGGGCATGGTGGCACCCTTCTATTGTGTCTTCATTGTGCGCTTGCAATCTCAGGAACTCTTTAGAGGATTTTAGAGGGGGGGGGTTACTTCTGTATAAGAGGAAAATAGTATGTTAAAGTATGGGAAAATTGGGGGGGGGTTACCCTCTACCCCATATCGAGCATGGTATAAAGGTCCTTGTCACACCTAGGCGGTGATTTCACAGAGAGCTAAGATTGATCTTAACTGTGTATCAATCTTAATTGCTTAGCAATGTGTGATGTCACAATACAAATCACCATGGTAATATTGACAACTCATCTTCAGATGGATCTTAGCGCTTTGTGAAATCGAGACAGGCAACTTGGAGGCAACCAACTGCAGTCCATGCTGCAGGACCACATGAGTAATTTTTTAAACAATGTCTTATGATCCTCAAGAAAATTATGTGGAAATTGTCATGTGAATGCCTTTTCTTCTTAAAGATTGCCTGGAACTGGTTGCCTGTAAACTGCCTCGTGTGACATGGCCTTAAGGGGGGAGCTAAAAATAGGTCAACAAGTCTCCATTTTCTCAGTATTTATTGTAGAACATTGTTGATATTTTGTTTAGATTGATATGTATTTTCATTTCATGGTTTAAAAACTTAGTCACCCTTAATCCTGAAGCACATTGTGAAGATAGTTGGCTTCAGCCCGTGGCCTACTAGGCTCCATTGCTTACTCTTGCCAAGACTTCCAGACTTAATCACCCATTCTTGTAATAAAATTGCAATAAGATTTCAGACAATATGTCATTGTGCCCTTGTAAGTACGTAATAGCACTCCGCACTTATGACCTCCTTGCCTCAAATTACCTGGTTGCGAGACAAATATTCCACACACAATGGCCGCATCGGCGCTCCAGCTAGACGGCAGTTGTACAGGCTGGGCCTGTCTGTACACGCGAGTAAACATAAAGCTTACGCACATGTACGTGACATGTCTGAGATCCTGGTGCTGAGCTTCTATTTGTTAGTATTAGTGTGGAGTGCTATTTGTTTCAAATGCAACATGTCTGACATTTTAAAATGATACAAACCTGTCCTGATATGATGATAGATCCTAGATCAGTTAGTTCCAAAATGATTACTTTGTTTCTAAAATATTTAGAAATCTGCTCAAAACAATTATATTCTAATTGTCAAGGTTCTTATTTATGATAAAACAAATTACATTATTTTTAATTTAGAAGTAACATCAATTAAAATCAAATGAAAGGTATTGAATGATTTTATTTTTGTTGCATTAAAAAGGTCCTTATTTAATTAGTTACTAAATGAATAGAAATAAAACAATCTTTTATGCAAAATTAAAATGTTTGATTGAATTGTTTTTTTGTGGGAAGTCGACTTCTCTATCTCAATAAGAATAGTGGCATGAATATGGTTTGGGAACACATTTAAAGTTTCTAGTATTTTGGATTTGTAAGAACAAGAGTAAGAATGCCCTCGTACTGAAAATAAATAGTTTTCATGATTTTTCTGAATAAATTATGCAAAAGACTTCCAGTCGTATTTTGTGCATTTTGATTAAGAGTAATTATTAAAACCACTGATAAAGGTTACAGTCTGTAGGATATTTTAATAAAAGGAGAAACATTATTTAAGTTTGGGAAGTGTCTGATTAGGGCTCCACCGTAGACTACAATAGCAACACTTTAGAAAACTAAGTGGTCCTAATTAATCCATAATAAACAAACAAACAAACACTAAATACACCAGGCTGAAACTACTTCAGACCTCCAAACCAAACACATCTTTTAATGTGAGATATAAAATGATGTTGGGGGTGGCTGTAGATCGATTAAAATTAGCTAAAGATAAATAAATGTTATTTTAAAAAAGTCTTACAGCAGACAGTTTCTCAAAACAATAACAAACAAGTTTCCCCGAATCTCCAAATCGCCCCATACTCCTTGTGTGTAATCCTGATCAAACTTCGCCCCCACTAGTGCTTAATGTAATAACTCGCCCCCATGTTTTCGCCGGTACTCTGCTTTAAAAGGGCATATATGCGAATTTATAGTACGGAACCAGTCAATGTTTATCACACATGCAGTGCTTGTATACATTTTTTACTGCCTAGAAACTGAGGGCAGTAAATTTTGACAATCACCAAAACGTTTGGTTGTCAGTTCCTGGGATAAAAAAAATTTATCTTCACAGATCGGGCAAAATGTTCACTTAAAATGGCGTGACGTCTTGGTGACAAGATGGATATGTCCCTCTTTCTTCTGGTCATTCTTTTGGCCACACCAAGTCCATCTTTGAGTGAACCATCTGGAAAATTGGGTGAGTAAAACGAGTGAATTTGGGGGAAAATGGCATTGGCTTAACACGCGCGAAATTATTCAGTTTTGTCTTCAGTTCAGTCAAAGTCATGCTAATTTATGATGATATGTGTAAACATTTATAATTAATTGTGACAGACCTTAGAAGTGTTTAATTCATTTAATTAGGAGTTTTCTGCCTGTCAAAAACCCGTATTTAATTTGTTGTGTAATGCATCTAAACCCAAGTTTATTTTGGATTCCGAGTCAGTGCCTCCCTGCTGACTGCGTAAAAAATGTCTTACTTGTCCAATTCATTTGGTTGTTTATTTTACTTTTTGCCAGTATTTGCATGTAATTACAATTTTTATCAAGACTTCAGTGAATGCAAAGACTAAAAGAGTAAAAGTTTATATGATTAATTGATTCGGTATTTTAGTAGTTTATATTTGAATAATTTGCAGTTTTTGTGTGCCGAGTTGCCTGACCGTGTATGACTACTCGTAGAACTACGCGGTTCGTTCCGGCTATGCGGTTCGTTCCGCTATCGGCTCCACGAGCCGCATACACATGTATAGTTCTAGGACGGAGTAGCGCATGACCAGATAATGACCACACTTACTACAGTTATTAAAAATATTAATTTGTTTGTGATGTGTTGTGTGTATTAAATAATGAGACCAAACTAGTCAGATGTTTTTGTTGCATCAAAATGTATGTAAAATTAGCCATGCTACAACAAATCTTTTTAAAATTGGCACAAGATTTAGAAAACCTAATTATGCAAATTAATTAAATTAATTTGCAATAATAAGTGGTTGCAATAATCACAACCGTCGATCCTCCCATTCGATCGTAGTCGAGTCATAGATCAGAGGGTTACTATGAACCGATGACCAAAAGGTTAAAAATTTTGCAAATTTGTTTGATCCTTTTTCCAACATTTTAAAAGTAAAAAAAAAAAAGACCCCCCCCCCACCCGATTAAAAGCAATTTATTTATTTTTTAAAAATATGTTTAAATTTCTCTTATTTCATTAAATTACTTTATTGTGAAACCTCGGTCCACTAGGACTTGCCTCCACTGAGCAGAAATACAATTTAATACAATGGTGGAATCCTCTAGATGTCAGGTAATCCTCTTACTTTAACAGTAGTACAAAGGCCTGGAATCTGTGGATTAAACGCAATTCTTACTTCCTGCGAATGCAAAAAAAATGCAAAGCGAATGTTGGTGATGCAGTAATCCGTACGCGCTGCCCTTCCAATTGTGACGCAATAAGATTTACTTCGCACGAAGCATTTGCAGGCTGATGTATATGAACTGGGCTTTACACAATAACCCCCCGCACAAAGGCAGAATTTAGCATTGTTTCTGACAGCCAACTGTCCTGTCTGTGTGGGTAAAATGAAAGGTTGCACAATGAGTGCATGCTCTGTTTACGCTCCATCTATTGGTTCTTCCTCCATGGTAGGGGCAACCTCTGTTCTGGTCATCCAATATGTCGCAAAAATACAAAAGTCACAACTCTTGGCATGCATCTGGGGAAAATTGTGCGTGTCAAAGTGACATCCAGTGTCAACTGGTTAAGCACTGAACAGGACAGTAAAAAAATACTCTTAAGGATATTGGCTTTGAGGTGTTTAAGAGGAAATAAATAATTCAAGACAACTCCCCCCCCCAAAAAAAAAAAATAAATAAATAAATAAATAAAAATTAAAATTAAAATAATAATAATAATAATAATAAACAACAAATAAAATAATTAATTAATAAAATAAAATAAAAATAAAATAAACAAATAAAATCTTTTTCCCAGCATCCTGAAAAGTGTTTTCTCTTGAGATATAATACTCGTGAAAACCTTTGTAACATTCAAACAGCCAAGATACTGATTTTGACAAATAACCAAAATACACAATGTAATGTAGTTTTATAGCCCTATGGTTGCTTTCCTTAATTTCGTTTCAATTCAATTTCTCCAATTTCTCAACCTGAGGCATCCAGACTACACATTAATTCTTATCTCCAATGTCTTCTGGCAAACAGTTGTCAGTTGAAACAAAAATGCCTAACATCTGTCAAGTGTCAGTTTGGTTCAGACAGAGTTTCTTAAATGTCACTTCACTCCACAGTTTAATAGTGGCTTTTTTCTTCTCATTTTAGCCAGAATTATAAGTTTACTGTAAATCCAACCAATTTTATATATAATTGTGCTCTCTCCATGACCAGCCTTTTTGAGGGCTCATTACATTAAAATTCCAGTATTTTACACAAGGTTCAATAATTTTAAATTTAGTTCCACAGAGTCAATTAACACAAAACATGCAAAAAGTCCAAAGAAAATATTCAAAAACTCTCTTGAAAAGTCTTCTAAAAGTATTGTTAGGCTTGGTCTGAATTGATGCTTTCTCACCAACTAACCCCCCCCCAAATAAAACACCCTCCAAACAAACAAACAAACAAACAAACAAACAAACAGACAACCCAACACCACAACAAACAAACAAACAAACAAACAAACAAACAAACAAACAAACAAACAAACAAACAAACAAACAAACAAACAAACCCAACAAAACAGTTCAGTAAAAAAATGCCTGGTTTTAAATGCTAGCTCCTCAGAATTTCAAGTTGTTGGTATCTTGTTTTAAAAATGCAATACTGGTAAATCACATTTTTTTACCCAGGTTATGCCCAAACAGCTACACTTGTTTCCATTGGGCCATGCATTCATTACTACAACAATTTGTCACTATCTACAAGAACAATTAATTATTATGAATATTAGATTTTAAATCATGTTTACCCTGATAACAAACAAAGAATCAGTGTGAATATAACAATTTATTACAAACAGCAGTAGGCCTAATACATAAATTTATAGGACGTGTGTGTGTACTGTATGTTTGTAAGTTGAGTTATTTATCACATTACTTTACCGAGGTTATGCCCAAACAGCCACACTTGTTTCCATTGGGCAATGCATATATTAGTGCAACAGTTTATCACTATCTACAAAAACCAATTAATTATTTATAAATATAAGGTATTAGCTCGTACGTACATAAAGAGTCGTTGTAAATATATGCATTTATACATGTACATGACATAACACTAACTGACTAATTGCTGAGTACACGTGAGCAAAAACCCCTGCGAAAAAAACATTTAGGGGAAAAACACTTTGGATATTCCCATCCGGCTCCAATTTGTAAGGCAACAAAGTTACACAGCCAATCTGTACATCAGCTTTAAATAAAAACTATTATATAGAGCTATATTTGTAGAATATTATTGACTCGGCATTTGGTGAAGTTCCGATTTATATGAAATTGAGGAGTTTGCATTTCTCAACTGTACAGGTTATCAAGTACACGGGTATTCAAGTACACATGTTGGTAAATGACCACAGTATGATCAGTGATAGATGTTTTGCATTTTTTAAATGGGTGACTTAATCATGTGGGATAGCGTTTGTCCTACAGCCTACTCAAACTCATCCTACACATCACAGGCTGTCAGTTCATCAGGACCATGGTGTCGTCCATGCTGCGCGGACACAATATGAAATTAATTCCCTCTCAATTGACGTCATTAACATCATTTGTATGCGTTATTGAGATAGTAGCTATGAAGACTGTGTTCTTGGACATGTGTAATTACCAGTCCGTTTTGTTTGTCCTGAATGACTGATGAAAAAAACCCAACCGACCCTGCGAAAGAAATCCAGAGAGCAAAATTCTGTGCTGTCATTTTAGAATGAAAAGCATGTATCCTACTGTACAGTACACTTTATTTCCCTAGCCCTAAAAACTTGATAATCAGGGTGACATTATTCGTACGAATTTCAAATGTAGGGCCTACTGTACAGTTTTTGGAAGAGTTACATATATTAATTCCCATCCTGTAATTTTTAATAAACAAACCGTACCAATAAAGTTTCATTAAACATGTTGACTAGAGCAAGACTTGAAACTGCAAGCTCCAGATTAACATGCCTTCATTCTACCAACTGAGCTATCTAGCCCTATATTGGCGGTCTCCGTATTTTGTCTTTGCTCGGGGTGCCAATCAGAAGCCACTCAACCTGCAACTGCTGTTTAGTAGACTTTATCACACCCATACAATACAACCTTTGGAAGCGGCAGCAGAATCTTACGTTTTGGAAAAACAAATTAATCATGTTTTTGTCAGAGATGCTATTTCAGTCATTTTGGCGCATTTCGATTGCGGCAATTAATAAAAATACAATGTAATTTAGGGCCTCTTTAAATGCTGTTTCTGTACTTAGAAAGTACGTAGTACAAAATAAAACATTTCTCTTGAGGATTGGTACTGAACTTTATAATGAGAGTGCTTTCAGATTATGGCCTAACAAAAAATGTTCTCGTTTCCTGTAACCTAACCGACTGTTCAAAAACCTGCGGACTGTAAAGGTTTATTTGGCAATAATTTGGTTAGAGTCAGTTATGACCAAACTGCATGAATGTAAGTGTATTCCTCAAAAAGATTGTTTTCATAACAATTTTGTTAATAAAAATTTACCTTGTTAGTTTAAGACCACCTATTATTTGAAATAAAAAGTAAGGTTGTATTGTACACTTGGTTGTGATCCCTGGCTGTGCGGCAGTTACAGGTTGAATGGCTTCTGAATAGAGTGGCACCTCCAAACAAAGATCTATTGACAAATATAAGGAGACCGCCAACGATCTTAGGGCTAGATGGCTCAGCTGGTAGAGTGCCAGCACATTAATCCAGAGGTCGCAGGTTCAAATCTCGCTCTAACATTATAGTCATTATTTGTTCAACCCCAAATTACTTGAAAAAAAAAAAATAAAATAAACAACTAGAAAGAAAATGTGTATATTTTTTCAACGTTTTTAGACGTATGCAAAACCAAAGTGAATTTCACTGTATGTGTGTATACATGTACTACATTAGGCTATGTGTGACAATAAAACAGGATACTATAATATTCACTAAAAGAAAACAACTGCAGCAAAAATGGTGTACAAGATTTTAAACGCTGACATGCACCATTCAGGCACAGTCTGTTTGTATACATCGCCTGTCCACAGAATTTACACAGTGAGTTTTTGTACGTACGTATAAAGTCCACTGGTCATTGAGGCAGTGGCCATATTCTTCGTCATGCATGAATTTCATTATTATAAGCATTATTGACTGTGTGATGGACTGATATTTAGCATAGTGATGTTAACGGATTAATCAGACTGCTTTGAATTGATTACAGTGGGATCAATGACTGGTGTAGTGTGATCTGACGGCAGGTTTTCAATTAAGTGAATTACAAAATGAAAAATCCATTTGAGTGTAACGTAAGAACTGCCAAGGTTTCATTTCGAACTTTGATCACGCAGGATGTCCAAAATAACTGTATTATAATTTATAATTTGGTGTCCAAATACATGAAAGATATCCAAACCATTGAAATACGTCAAGAGAGGGTCAGTTGAGAAAGAAAGAAATCAAGCTAGGATGAAATCTTTGGATGAAGCTGATAGGATTTCAAAATCTGTTTATTTAGTGTTGTCAATTAATGTAGGATCGGAAATTATACGTTTATGGGAAACACCATAGAATCACTTCTTTCTCCATGAGTCAGATTTTTGTTTAAGAAAACTAAGTTAATTTCTTTTAGTTTTTCTGTTCTTATTTTAGATATTGAACTTGTTTTGCCGTAACTTTAATGCATCATGTTTTTGTTGTAATTTGTAATTAAACCTGTAATGAAAATAATTGGCTTCTTACTGGCAACCCAGACTTGACAAACTACATGTAGGAAGACTGCCAACAGGGCTAGATCATGTATTACTGTACCCACATCTTTGATGATATATTTTTCTTTAAAAAATATTGTAGATTGGGAAAACGTTGTCTGAATTTGTTGCAGGTTAAAAACTACGCTGATGTAATAAAGTCATTTGGTGAATCAGGCAGAGCCATTAATGGGTGATTTCATTCAAGGCCTATGGGTGCAAGTAGTTTCCGTTTTGATTTCACGACAATTGTATTAGTAGAGTAGAGTGTACGTTTGTTCTTTTTCTCAAGGTAAAACCTGTTTATTGTCACCCGTTTCTTCTGTATTGTTATTTCTACTAACAATGATTTATACAAACCCAACACCCAACCCTGTGAAAATTCCATCAGATTTGGTCCATTGAATATGAAAATAACAAATGAATTTCTCGGTGGATTGATTTTGCTATTTTCTGTAAAGTTTACGGCTTCGCTGTTGACTCATGTCGACTGATGGGTAGTCTGAATGGGGTGGCTCCCCCAAAACAGAATATTAATAGTAGGAATGCAAAAAATATAATTCTTTCACCATCTCCCGATCTCTCTCTCTCTCTTGCACTCACTCTCTCACACCACATTCCTAACCAACATACCACAACAAAGTACAAAAGGTCTGGACAATGAAATTAATTACTGAACAATACACATATTAAACAACAACACCCCGTAACCGCAGCTTAACCGCCTTAGGCTTGACTGGATAAAATAAAACTTGCGGGAATTTCCTAGTTATTTATTGGCTACAAACTTTTGGATGATACCACACGAATGCGCAGGTAATTTTTCACACTGTGCCAAGATGGGTTAACGCATGCAACAACAAAACAAACCCCCTAAAAAAATACTAGTGTTACACACATCAAACAAAGGTTTTTTTCTTGTCTGTTCATACATGTATACTACATTTCATATTCAGTGTGTGCTGCACAATGAATTAATACACTGTATGAAATACTAATTATGACGTCAAAAATAAATTTTTCCAAATTTGTTCAGATACAGTGCCACTGAGTGTACTGTAGGGAGAATTGTGCCTTCACATGTAAAATAGTGTAATAATGTAATCTTGTAGTGAATGAAGTACAATGTAAATGGGTCAAATACATGTACATACATGTAGTTTATTTATGAATTGTTAGTATTTTTTGTAATAAGTTCATCCATGTGTAAAAGCCATTGAGAAATTAAACCATGCTTTAAAAAGTTATTATTTTTTAAAAATATGTACATGTGTATAGCCTAGTGCTTCAAGGGCCTGTAACTGTAAAGCTATAAAATCAATTATCATGAATTCATGGAGACAATGTAGAACACTAGAAATTAATTGTACACATACAAAATTCTAAACACTGCTTGAAACACTACACTGCATGTGTGAGTCTGAATGCACTGCCTTGGCGTTTGTCTTATAATACCTCTTTGTGCAGTAAGCGTCCAAGCTGTCCTGTCATTTTATTTCTAGCAACTGTGCTACAATTTGCATCAAGAACAGGATTGTTCCGTCTCAGCAAGGCCGATGGGCTCAGTGGATTCAGAGCCAAACCAAATTCACTCCCATCAGATGAGGTCACCCGTATCAAGCTCCGTAAAGCTACACTCGCTCCTCGAGGGTTTTTCTTGAAAGAAAGGGAAGAATTTGCATTGAGGTTACAAAAGATTGTGCTGGACATCAATGAGTAATTCTACAGTGATGGTGATTGAGTAACAGTGACCACTGAAATCTGTGCAATCTTTATTGACATTTTTATATTTTTGTTATATTACTTTTGCACAGCCTTTGTTCATTGTACATTTGTCGTTGTTTTGGTCAAATAAAATGATAATAATAAACATAGCAGGAGATTTCCACTTCACATCGATTTCTCTAGTTATAAAATTGACACGGTAACCATGACAACTTCAAGGGCACAATAGGTCTTAACAAGATGTACATTAGGGTACACTGTTTCAGCTGTACTAGCCAGTCTTTCTGTCATCAGGCGAAGGTAAATATGTTAAGGTTTACTGTTGGGCCAGCCATCAATGCTGATAACACACTCCTGGTAAAGACATTGGATGGGCCGATGAAATACATACGGGTACAAGTGGTGGGGGGGGGGGGGGGTGGTGGCTGGGGATGGAAACTGCATGATTGGAGAATCAATCATTAATAATTATCCTGCTCACTGAAAATGGACTATTGACTGTTGATGGTTAAACTAGACTGCTATACTGCTGACATGCTTGTTTTGATCTATAGACCTCTATCATACGGCCACCATCTTGGTCATGTTCCCTGTATCCAATAACAGTAGTGGATGCTAGTGCTCATTTTACAAAAAAGAACCAGATTATTTTTCCTTCCAGCCTCGGTTTGGTTACATTGATTTGAATGGTAGAAAATCAAGATGGCTGCACGCTGATAAAGGTGCACTAATGGCTTTGGTTACTGATTTTTCTTATTACCTTCCAGCCTCTGTTTGGATACAGTGTTTTGAATTTGGGGAAAACAAGAGGTAATGTTATGAAAAAAGATCATTATTTCATAATGTAGATTTTGGTAAACATCAAGAAGTACATTATGTATGCAAATGAAATCTCACATTGGTTGGTTAGGAGTGACATCTCCGTTATTTTCAGTTGGGAGAGGTATGGGTATGATATTCCTCGTACTTAAGTCTGTTTTCCAATTTTTTTTTCCCTTGGGAAAAAAACTGAAAATTTGTGAGTAATATAGCCTGAAAAATCTAAATCTAAAGCCCACACCATTATAATATGTAGGTCGCCTTGTATTCAATAAAATGCTCCCGTTTTTTTCCCAAGAACCAAAGAGTGCTTCCATGAGAGGTTTTTTTGTTTTTATTAAGCTTCCATTTAAGTTTGTTGTCTTATATCGAGATTTCATACGAGTTGGTTTTCTTATATTGACCTTCCATGTGAGTTGAATTTAAAGGAATCCCTTGACAAGAGAGTAGACGTGAATTGCCTGTAAATATTATGAGGTTGATACCTTGTTGCATTGATGTTTATAGAGCTAGTGTACTTGTACACGTACTGATGGTCAGGTAAATATTGGTGAAAAATGTACATTTGATCAAATAAAAATAGGGGTCGTTATAAAATGATGATCAGGACAGGGCACTTAGTAAATTATTATTTTAATTAGTTTTACAGGCATGATATTCTTCCAACTAGTCTGTTTTCTTTGCTTTTTGAAAAGTCAGGAAAAATTCTAAATAAGTAGCCTGAAAACTTGAAAAGTCTATTATATAAAAAGCCCACACAATGTGTATTATGTAGGTCAGCCCTTGTTTTTGCTTTTTTCTTTTTTGCTTTTTTCCAAGGACTAAATATTATGCCTGGTTTTAAATCATCTACATTTTACTTCCAGTTTGGCACAAAAAATATCTTGTACACATGTACTATGATGTATGGTGGGTATACAGTGTGTTGTAAACTGTGGAATTGAAGCAATCAAAGGATAGGATTCTCCCCAGGTTTTTTCAAAACTGTGGAGCATTCTGGACCCAATTTTTGTTTGTTTGGCCGAAGCACGCTAAATTGAAACGTTTTCAGAGTGTTTTCTACTTGGTGTTTATCTTAGTTTTAAAAGTCCTACTGTGCAAACTTGGAGCATAGCTCATGGTTTTCTCTCGATGTTTGTGAGAGGAAAAAAATAATGAAAAATTTTGCGTATCAGCTAATATTTGCGCGAATCGGCACGTAATTCCCGCGTATCGGCCCGATACGCTAGCTTGTGCATGGGAAGAACCCTGAGTGAGGTTTGCAGACACCATGTAATAAATGGCTTTGAGCTGTAAAGTGGTTTAAAAGCTCAACATTTCGATCAGTAGGCTCTGATTGTCTTCAGCAGGGAAGAAGTCATTGAGAGTCAAGCAACAAGGACTCATTAGCATGTAGTCATATTGTCTCTCCTTGTCTGTGTGCTTGATATCTCGGCATCGTTCCAGCACTATGTACAGCAGGCCTATATAAATGTAAATTATTGTTATCATTTTGATGTACAGGCATGACTGGCGGTCATTAGTTTGTAACACTTTGAAGTGATGCTGGACTGTCAGTGTGGACTGCAAGAAATTATGCAAATTTCTGCTGACAGGGCTTAGTGTCACATCGGTCAGATGGCCGAAGGACAAGATATCAAATTTATTATGAATTGGATATTGGGCAAAAAATAATACTGATTGTAGGGATGGGGGAGCAATCTGTTCCTCAACCGCCCCATCCACAAAAATAAAATAAAAAATACAAGAAAATAAAATAAAATAAAAATAATAATGAAAACAAAATAAAAATATAATGTAATAAAATAAATAAATAAATAAAAAATAAAATAAAAATAAAACTAAATAATACTTATTTGTGGATAAAAAATAACAAATATACAAAAAAGTTAAACAAATTTTAATAAACGACTGACAAATAACATGAACAATCAATACAAATTATGAACAGAAAATATAGCAACATAAATAAAACATTTCAAGTAAATGTAATCAAACTTTTAAATGCGTGGATTAATAAATAAATAAAAGAAAATATTAATAGAATAAAATAGTAATAATTATTTGTTGGAAAAATATCAAAAAACAAGATAGTAAAACAAATTGTTTTTTAAATAAATGTGTAATTAATTGTGAATGACTGTCAATCATTGTGAATGACTGTCAATCATTGTGAATGACTGTCAATCATTGTGTAGACATATTTGGAATTTTTTTTTTTGAACCTCTCTCTTAATTCTTGTACAAACACCTTGATGAATTTTCTGGCGTCAAGTTACAAATGTGTGAACCTGAAATATTTTCATGTCAGATGTTTCCCCCCCCCCCCCCCCCCCCATACAAAGATATTGACAAACTAGGAGGACCACCAACATCAAGGGCTCATTCTCCTTAGATAGTGTCGGGGCACGGGGGTTAATAACATTATTTTTACGAAAAGGAATATCTCAAATGTTTTTTGCTTTCACGTCCGATGACGTCATATACCAACGGGCGCCATTTTGATGACGTCATATCGACGGGCGCCATTTTGATGACGTCATGCCGCCCTCCCCCCAAAAAAGTCTGTGGAGAACACTGGGTTAGATGGCTAAATTGGTAGAGCGCCGGTTTCTGGAGGTCGTGGGTTCAAATCCCTCGTTAGTAATTTTTGCTTTTTTCATCCTAAAGTTAGTTCATGTTTCTATTAAATTACAATGCCCTGTAGACTAACTGGTTACCTGGCAACACAACTTGATAAAACTGTAATTAAATACATTTCTCCCAATATCTCGTCTTAACGAGGCACTAACGTAAGAAATTCCCTTCATCTCACTTGCATCAGTAATCTGCAAATTGACGCGAACAATTTACAGCATCCGTCAGGGATGAATTTCTCCATTGTGATGCCATTAGACGTACCTGTGTTGTCTAGTAGGAAATATGACCTTCTACATTGCGACGCAAAACACCATTGAATCAACACTACATGTTCTTAGCTAGAATGTGTGGGCGTTGCTAAATGTGGGCGTTATAGTGAGCTCATAGCAAGGCTTGCTGGATCGTTCTTGTGAGATTCTTTGTAGGCTAGGGTTATTCTTTGCCATATGTTAGGTGGGATGTTCAATACAAAAGGCTTGCGGCAAAAGGAAACACGATCGCAGTTTTCCTGTTTTGTACTGGAGAGAGAAAAAGGATGGTACATCATTTGTGCCAGGATGCTTCATTGTTGGGTTTTTATTACAAATGGAGAACAAACAAGAAGAAGTGGTACAAATCTATAAATAATGCTATAAAAACAAACGATTATATTTTGTTAAATCGATTTATAGAGGAATAGAAAATGCGGACAATGATAATGACGATAAAAAAATATACTAACCTGATTCCAATGCATCGCATAACATTACATAATTTCTAAAGAAGTCATAATTGCATTTAGAACAAAATCATTTCAAATTTTAATATACCCTCGGATTAATTTGTGGTGAGCACTTTCAGAGCCTTCCGAACACTGCGTAAAAATATAAAAAAAGGGAGAGAGAGGAAAACAAACTTATAAAAAGTTATAGAATGCGGGGATTGTGGGTTCGAATCCCACCCGAGTAGTTTGCCTGAAGTTTTTCTACAAACCTTAGAAAGCACTGAGTATGCAGTGCTTATCACACATGGTGTAAGGGTAAAACCAACAAATTATAAGGAATTTTGTAATTTTAAGAGGGATTAAAAACACAATCTTTAAAAAGATGCGTCACATAATAATAACTGTCAGATGACCATTACAACACAGTACAGTACACTTTGTTCACAGGTAACGACGGAAAACTACCACTAATTGAAAGTCCACATCTATAATGCATAACTTTATTAATAATGTATTTTTATGTGTATATATGCAAGTTGCTGTGGTAACCGATTAAATGTCCATCATTGATAAGGTTGAAAATGTAAATTATATTAAAAATGTCATTGTATTACTGTGCACTATTAAGCTTATATGTAGCTTATTTAATACTGCACATGGTGTGTTCATTTGCTACTAGGCTTTGTTGGGCATTGTATTTTTGTAAACAAGTTTGTACTTTCTACACACACAAAAATAAATAAATTATACACATTTTTACAGTGTACTTTCTAGTTTCTATAATACATGTACCTTGTACATACATTGGGATTAGATGATTCAAAATACATGTATAACTTGTTCATCATATAGCCTAAATCCTTATATTTCTGCTAATCAATTGTATTCCTTTTTACCTGCTAAATTCTATTCTGTTTGACACCGGAGAGTAACACAAATAAATAATTCAACAATATATTGGTTTTTTTTAGTATTAAATTCTTTCCAGTTACAGTATGCCTCAAATAGGAAAATTATATACATGTACTTAAATACATTATCATGTACTTTGCTTCTGGTGAAGGCAAGGCAGTCTTTCCTTCTGTCTGAGGATACAAATTTGAAGTGAAAGAGAACATTTCAAAGGACACCAAGGCAATGACCAGGGGCATGGTGGCATTTGTCTTTGTTGCCTTCATGAAGTCACTGCCTGGAATAACAAGAACTACCCTGTCAAAAATGTCACCGGAGGACTTAATTTAGATTTTCCTTTCTTCTGCTGGCAAATCTGAACAGCAATTCAGTGACTTATATACGTACTAGTTGTACATACATCACAGAGCTGTCAACTCTCAATGATTCTGCAGAAAGTTCCCTGAAAAAAAAAAAATAAAATAAAATCCATGTTCTTATAAACAGATTGATAAATCTCCCTGATTATGGAAACTTTTCCCCTATTATGTTAAATGTAATTCCAATTATCTCCGTGCAAGAATATGCAAATGACGGCAGCTCTGACATCACTGCACATGTAATGGTAATACCATCAGAGTGGGGACAGTAGAACAAAGGAATACAAAAGGGACAATGCTGTCCTCACATTGGAATCCTTTGTATTTTTGTGTCCTCACATTTTTTCATATATGGAGAGTGTTAAGTTAGAGGGACAGAGGAAAGTCCTCACATAGATAGCAATGAATTGATACATGTACATGTACTCTGTGATAGAAGGAAACACAGTGTTAGTGTAGGAAATTTGAAGCACTGGTTTTAAATGGCTAGTAGGAGCTAAAAATGACATTGAGAGTCATCCCAGACTAATTAAAGGCATGACCATTTGAATCTAGACTAATTGAAAAATGTCGCAATTTATTTGCAATTATCTCGTACGAGAGCTCAGGATGGAGAGAGAGTGAGAGCCAACCCTTTTATCATACACGTTAAATCTTCGTTGTCAAACAGAATAGAATTTAGCGGGCCAAAAGGAATCCATTTTATCATACACGTTAAATCTTCGTTGTCAAACAGAATAGAATTTAGCAAGGCAAAAGGAATCCATTTTGTGAAGCAGAAATATTATCTATGCCGTTCACTCCATTTGGTGAGCTCGATATGGTACACTCCCCCTCTCTCTATTGTGTCTTCATTGTGTGCTTGGAATCTCAGGAATTCTCTAGAGGATTGTAAGCGGGTACTTCCACACAAATAATAATAATAATAAGCAGGCATTTGTAGAGCACCTTTTCCAAAGGTTGCAAAGCGCTAGGATGTGTCCAACACAGGTCAAAAATCAAGATCAAAGATGGCCCATACATAAAAAAAACCCAGGAAAATAGTGTGTTAAAGTATGGGAACTTTGGGGTGGGGGTGGGGGTTACACTGTGCCCCCATTTCCTTCATGGTATAGTTCATTCCAGCTCCAATGGGTTGAGTGGTAGCATCTGCCTCAAGATGTTCTGCCATCCTCTTCTGTCCTGTACCAGTCTGCTAGCCACTACACTCCCTCTTTCCCTGGAGGAGATATTTCATTTAATCTGAAAACAACTCCTCAATTTAAATATGTAACTTTTTATGAAACCATGGCAAAAAGATTTTACAAATTTAACACTTTTTAAAAAACAATACAGAATTTATCTTGATACAATATTTGAAAGGAGTCCCAATTCGTTCAGAATTTTGCTCAACCAATTGCTCTAAATCCAAATTGTTCAAAGTCTGTTAAGATCGAACAAAAAGTGAACTCATACGATGACTAGATGAACGTGCACAGTATGTAACAATTCTGTGTTCCTTTCTCTTTGCAGGATGTCGCTTCAGTCCAGTATGCGACCAAGATGAAGTGTGCGCGGAAGGTTTGTAGGACTTGGCTGTTTTAGTTCTAAAAGAATATAAATGTTGGGCTTAAAGGGCGGGGACAAAGAATTGGGCCAAAGGGAATAGAAGACTTGCCTGGTGAGAGGGATGAGCAGGGAAAGGACTGAAAGAGTGAGGTCAAAGGGGAAAGGACATGGATATAGGCAGGGTCAAACGGAAGAGGGATATGAAGGATAAAGAAAAGGGAGTAGGGTTGGGGTAGATAAGAAACGACATGGCCAAGAGAAGTCGGGGCATGTCTTAGTGGTTTAATAACAGAGTATAGAAAAATGCTTAGAAGAATCTCATTTCTTATTACTGTGAACAGATAAGTTATTTGGGACGTGCACACAGCGTTCAGCCAGCTACTTGCCATCTTATGCCCTGGATCCCCCTGGCTTGAAGAGACTGAAAGCTACGGTGCAGTATCTCCTTGATCAGGGTTTTGCTTGGGAGGATAAATATGCGCAGGTTGGTAGCAAAATCAGGGATGTGATTTCTCCGTTTTTAACCGGAATTCCGGTTTTTTTTGCCCTCAAAAAAAGAAATTCCGTTTTTTCTCCCCCCAAATTTTATTTTTAAATTTTTTTTTTTTTAGATCAAATTCATAAAAAATGAAGATAAAACCATATAATAACGCCCCAGATTGCAGAGTAGGGCTTTTAAAACCAAAGATAAATGTTAATATTAGGATTCATGCTCGCAAGTTTTCGAGCTCGCATGCTTTCGCGCTTTGCGCTCAGAGTTCAGGTTTTTTTCTCAACAGCCTATCACATCCCTGCAAAATGATCATGGGATTTCCTTCTTCACAGTGGTGTGTTAAAAATTTACCCATGAGTACAATTGATATTGTGTGTACAATTATTCTCCATGGTGAGTGACTGAATATTTTATCCTGACATCTTAAACAAAGACTTATTTATCAAAGAGTATTCATCTTGTTTCTCCTCAGTCCATGGGCGTTTTCCTAACTCGGCTTTGGCTCTGGGTTGGGCTTCATCATCTATTTTGGAGCTGTGTGCATTTTGCACGGTGTTTCGACTTTCGAGTATCAAACAGAGCCTAAGCTGAGGGTTGGAAAATGCCCCAAATCAATTCAATCACACTGAGGCTGGCAGGGAAGATTAGTCTGGTCCCTTTTATTTGGAATGAAAATCAGTGTTCATAGCCACTAGTGCAGACAGGGATCAAGGCAAACATGTTATTGAGATGGTAACAAAATAGTCTGGCTTCTTGTTTTCTTGAATAAAAATTTGTATTCATCGCCACTAGTGCAGACAGGGATCAAGACAAATATATTATTAAGATGGTAAAAAAAAAAGCCTGGCTTCTTTTTTTCTTGAATAAAAATTGGTATTCATAGCCACTAGTGCAGACAGGGATCAAGACAAGCATGTAAGTATAATATGATAATAGAATAGTTTGGTCACACTTTCACTGCTGTGAGAATCAGTAGTCCTGATTGTAATAGGCATACAAGGAACTAGACAAAGATGGTGTCAGTGTTAAAGTTCTATAAACCTTTCTTTTGTTGAGAAACAAACCGCGCTGGTTGGCCGAGTGTTACCAAAGCATTCAATCGTGTTAACAGATGTTGTGACTAAATTCAACATTTCTACAAACTTTCAATTAAAAACAAATACATGTACGTCCCATGATTGGTTGTTTTGTTTCCAACAAATTCAACACAATTTTGTTAAACATTTGTGTAACGTTGTTTCAAACTGTGGCTGTCTATTTTTGCTTTGCATTTATGGCTTCCCATAGTTTTCCAACCTTGGTTGGCAAAAATTCTGGCTGTGACGTTGCAAATGGAAAGGTTTATTGACGCTGCTACAGGAAACCGTTGATTAGTGGTGAATCTCTCGAAGGAAGTAATAATGACAATTGAAGCGTTAAATATTCACTGTTTATCACGATGGGAGAGAGATTGCAGCTTAATGTACAAAACAGCCCCAATTTCAAAAACTTAAAATGTTCCTTAGTACCCAATGAGAAAAGTAATAAAACTGGTTTTTGAAAGCATGTCACCTTAACAAGGAAAATGTTTTTAAAACGGCTAGGATAAAATATTTTGAACACTCTCCCATAATATTTGTAGATCACGCTGAAAGTAAACTGGGAATGAAAATTTGCCAATGTGGATTTCAAAGATTGAGAAATAATTGTATGGTTTCTTTTCTGATGATGGAACAAATGCCATTATAATGCCAAACAGCTGTTCGCTAGAGCACCTCCATGTATTTCACTCGGCTATCTTTAGATTAACTGAGGTCTGTCGTTCCTACGTGATTTGCCGCAGGTTGCCGTGGGCAACCTTATTTTCTCCTTCTTTCATGGTAGATTTACGTCATGTAGTCATTACACCCCTGTGGGAGTATCTTCATTGGTTTTGGTGAGACGATGACGGGATGATGTTCTTTGTATTATGAAGTCATCCGAGGAACCAACTGCTACTTGCTTTTATTTACCCACATGGAATGATCTGACTGAAAATGGGAAATATTTGCATGATGAGCACTGTTATCATAATAGATCATCAGTCAGTTTTTGATTGATTTTTTTCAAAGTCAGTCCTGAAGAAAGTATTTGCGTTCGTTGTGATGAGAGAATTCTGAGTTGGGTTCATCTTGGGGAATTATTACTGCACATAAAAAAAGAAATTTTATGAAAGTGGTTACATTTTTGCACATGTGCATAGCACCAACTCCAAGTGCAAGTCTGATAAAGTTAGTATTGTACAATACATGTACAGTACATGCACGGACATTATAGAGCAGGCCTGATGCTTTGGTTTTGAAAGGGCAACAAGGGCACCAGGGCTTGATTTCACAAAGAGTTAAGATTGATCTTAACTCCAAATCACTCCTAATTGCTAAGCAAAGTGTGATGTCACAATACAAATCACTATGGTGATACTGACAACTCATCTTAAGATGAATCTTAGTGCTTTGTGAAATCGACCCCAGGTGTTTTCTCCTTGGTAAAGGGCACCTCTATCAGGAAATAGTTAATTTCAATTAGAATATTTCAAGAGGCACCAAGGCAATGGCCAGGGGCAACGGAGGCAATTGCCCCCATTGCCCCCATGAAGTATGAGGGGCATAATACACACACACTTCATGTCATGTTAAATAGACCTTATGCATTGATGTCATCATGCTGCCTTCTTAGAGGTAAAACTATGACGAAACAATGGAAACCACGCAGTTAAGTACACGTAACACAGGATCAGCCAATGAGCTACTGTCTTTTGACCTCTAGCCGAGGGCGCCCTACTCAAATAACATCATGTGTGCATTAAGGTCTATAACCATAATGATATACTACACGTAGATAGTATCAATTTATTGCTATCTATGTGAGGACTTTCCTCTGTCCCTCTAACTTAACACTCTCTATAGACTTAGCCGATGAAAAAGTGAGCACACACAAATACAAAGGATTCCAATGTGAGGACAGTGTTGTTCCTTTTGTGTTCCTTTGTTCTACTTTCCCCATTCTTCTGATAACACCATGACATGCACCTTTATTTCTTAGCATGTTGTATCAGCTGTTGTATCAAAGTCTAAATTATTTTACTGCAGGTGTACAGAGCTGTTATTTAAGTATGAGACACACATGTAAATAGCACCGTGTACACATGTGAAGGTTTACAAAGTGTTGGGGTACAATCTGGGCTCAATTTCATAGAGCTGCTTAAGCTGCATAAAATATTGCTTAAGGATTTTCTGCTTAGCAAAAATGAGCAGGACACCAATCACAAATTGTACAAGTGACATGGCACTGTGGCTGGTAACCTTATTCTGGTAAACATAATTTTGTTGTGCTAAGCCATTTTTTGCGCTGAAGCAGCTCTATGAAATTGGGCCCAGCCAACCATGCCAGAATCATTCTGTATCAAACAGTAGGCCACCGGGCTAGCTCGGTGGTCTAGTGGTAAGACATCCAAATGCTCTACATGGCAAAGGTTGTGGGTTCGAATCCCACCCAAGTGTCTATGGATTTTTTTTCACAGAACTCGGGAAAGTACTGAGTATACAGTGCACAATACACATTAGTGAAAGGGCAAAAACCAAGTCATAGTCCAGTTACCATTAAGTCAGCCTCAATCTGTGGAAATATTTACATTAATTTAATTAATTGTTTTATTTAATCACTTGTATTGTATGTCAACTAGTACTTTTTATTATCTTGTAATGACTGATAATTGATTACGATGTTCTAGCTTTCCAAATTGTATTTCAGAACAAATTAATGTATTGCAAAAAGTGAGTTTGTTGACATTTGACCAATTTGCATACAGTGCTTAATAGAGGTTAGTGTAAGGGCAAAACCAATTAATAGTCTAGTTACCCGTTAAGTTGGCCTCGGTCTGTGGAAATATTTACATTAACTTAATTAATTGTTTTATTTTATTTTATCACTATTGTATGTCAACTAGTACTTATCTTGCAATGACTAATAATTCTTTACGATGTTCTAGTGATCCAATTTGTATTTCAGAACAAATTAATGTTTTGCAAAAAGTGTTCGCTGATATTCAAAAGAGAGGATGTAGTTCGGTAGATTTCTCAGAGAAACACTTTGAAGTCTAGTGAAGCACAAGTTTTTCTTGTACAAATTCCTGAAAGGTACATAACACCTGTACAAGTGCATGCACTTTTCAGAGACATTCGTAGATTTGAACCTGAACGTAAATTTGCTGTGCACAATTGCTTCTGATAACCCACTCAATGTGAAAAAGTACATTCCTGTCAGGTTTCCCCTGAACATTTGGTGTGAAATTGCATTGATTGTTAATGCCCCTAGGATCTTATCAGAAGTCCTTTTTCATTGACTTTTCAAAAATGTTACTTTATCTGTTGTATTTATACACAAAGTATTGATTTTTTGGACATTTGAAGTAAAGCTTGACATGTCGAGATTAGAAAGAATAAAGTACCATCCTTTTTATATACAACATTGTGAAGAATTTTCCTCTTCAAACTTCTAGAGAAGTTTCTTATCGAAGACTTAATTTGTTTTTTTGTTTCCCCTTAGGATTCCCTTCAAGAAGTACTCTATCCCTACAAACATAGCATCATCCCTCTATCCTCCGACCCCCGACCCCTAGGTCAACCTCAAAAACCCTCCATGACAGACGAGGAGTTGGAAGTGTGGTCAAATGTCAACGAACTCGCCCAAGCTTACCAAGCCATTGTAGACGAGTACAAACAACGCTACGATGTCTACAACGAACTCGTCAACCAGTACGGTCTGGGCGGAGATGAGTTTGACGAGTACGGCATTGCGATGCGAGAGAAGTACATGGGGCTTATACAGACGCTGAAGGACGAGGAACGGGAGAGTCTGCAGAAGTTATATGACCTCTACTATGACAAGTACCTATCATTGCTGAAGATGTATCGCGGGCCGGATGAAGGCATACAGCTTGGAGTCAACAATCTTGAAGATGCAGGAGAAGGAAGTAATGGAGAAGACTGGGAAGAAATGTATAAGATGCAACAACTCAAGGAATATCTACAGGTAAAAAAAAACCCAACAAAATGGTTCAACTCCAAATATTTACCACAATGCATCATAAAGAATATACCGCAATGCATCTTGGGAAACCGAGTACTGTTGAAAAAAACCAAGCTGGTAAGATAAACGCCATGCTGTGGTATACATCTAACTGTGCCAGGTTTTACAGTTGTGCACCTCGTTGCTTCAAAATCAGTGTGCCGTGATGGTTGCCGGTGCTGCTTGGACTTGGATTTCACCCAGAATCCTTTGTGCACCAATCTTGCACATTGGGACATTCATATGGGCTATTTGCGTTTAAGTTTTGTTATGGCGTACGCAGAAGTATTTTATAGTTTTCATTTTGAAACGTCAACATCTGTCAAAATTCATTCCAGGGAAACATGGTTTGGTCTTTCGGTTAAAAATCCGGTGATGCAACTTTAAGTAGGTCAAATGTCTGGTGGGTTTCTTTGCCCACAGGCAACATTTGCCAGCCATATGTGATAAACCTACATGTAAGCCTGCCCTATTTGAACTGTTTGTATAGCAGCCAATATTCATCTGCAAATATTCTGAAGGACATTTGTAGGCGGGGGGAAAGGGCTCTGAACTTGTCCTTTGTTTGTTTTCACTTTTGAAGCTCATCAGAGAGATTTTGTCATCTCATCTTCCTTCCTAGAATAAGAAATCCAGATGAATGTTATGAGATCATGCTTGTTTGTATTCAGACAGCTGAGACAAGACTGGTTTAGCAATGAATCTGCTGAGCAGAATAGGGTTACCAGCTAAAACACTATGTCATGTACTACTGTAAGCAGCTGGTCTCTGCCGATCATTGCTAAGTACATAAATTCGTTAAGCAGTATTGGTTTATTGAGATAACTTTTTACAATGACAAAATCTTTGAACAGTATCAAATTGACTTATTTCTGCTGGCAGGATGTTTTAGAGCAAATCAAAAATGTATGCCTCCATTGACAACAGACCAGTGTCCAGCCGTCGATTTCACCAAACTCTTCCTAACTTAGGATTAATCTTAGGACTTAGGACGAGTCCCAGCCTTGCACTGTAGAATGTAAACCTTAAGATTAATCCTAAGTTAGGACTAGTTACTCGTCCTAACTCGAGATAGGATTAATCCTAGTGTTTCGTGAAATCGGCTGCAGTAATTTTAGCATTTGACCAGCAGTCGAGTAATTTCCAACACTTCATTTTAAGAGATTTTCTAGTTTATATGTTTTCAAGTCCCAACTTCTTACATGTATTACACAGTTCAGGAGTTATTAGCGGTTTTGTAAAAAAAAAATCTAGTCTTGTGAAAAACTCTGAGCTACATCGTCTTGTGCAGATTTTCTTTAAAAATAAAGTCACGCAGTTGTAAGGCTGTGTCTGAATCCGGGGCTACAGCTACGGCTATGGCTGGATTTCTGCGTCATCATGCTTTGAAGTATGGTTCGTCCTTAGCAACACCCTTAGCAACAGTCATAGCCGAAGCCAATTCAAATACGGCCTGAGTCTGAAATTTCTTTGAAACTTGAGTACTGGAATACTTGTACTATTCCAGAATCTGTCTCCTATGTGGTCTTTTAAATTATCTCTTTGTCTGTTCCTTGATAGCTTCTTTACAACGAGAATCAAGATCGTCTTTCAACGTCAGACGAAGGCTCTGAGGACTTGATGTTGTCAACCTACTCCTACCAGGAGGATTGGAATGATGACATCATCAATGAGATCCTTACTAATGATGGAGTGCCAGAAGAGGAGGGAGTGGCTGATGAGATACAGGATGAAGGAGCAGAAGAGAAAGGTACTTGTTTTCTTAATCTTGTTTTGTCTGAGGATTGTGAGGACCCACTTTAGCGAGAACCTTTGCGAAATGAAAAGAAAGTATGATTAAACAAGCATGTTGAGGAAAAAGATGGGGTCTTTGGAGTTTTCTTGGAGATTAGAATGTTGTACTTTTTGATGGGAGTTGTGGAAAGTCTTTAGAAGAGAAAGCCTTGGCAACAAGGCTGTTTCTTTTGGGGATTAGAGAATCACCAACAGAGGAGTGATAGAAGGATAGGACCATCTGGGTCATACAAAGGGGGAAATAATGAAGACGTTGAAATATCTTACTTTTCAGAAGACATCGTGGATGTAATCTTGGACAGCTTAGATGGGAACTACTGGAACACTCTACCAGAGGATGAGAAAGACAGGGTGATGGATGAGTTCTTCAAGGTCTACTTCAATGAGGCAGACATCTCTGAGGAAGAGCAAGAAGAAGGAGATGTGAAGGAGAAGAAGGGAGGAGAAGTAGCCCAGGAGGAAACTGCTGAGGATAAAGGTGAGATGTTTGTAATCAGAAGAAGGCTGTTATGTCTCTTATGCCAAATATTCGGATAGACTTAAAGATTTTCCAGTGGAAGTGCCCTTTGCAAAAAGAAAAATGACCTAGCCCATTCATAAACCAAATTGCAGAAATAGAAGTCCTGATGTGTAATCCAGGGACAATTGCCAAGCATTTGAATTTTTTATCTCATACACATTACTATAGAGTGGTTAATGGTACAAGCTGTCCACTTTAGCCACTCTGGCCAAGTGTGCAAACTTCTTCACAAGTTCACAAACTTCTTCATCGATTTCTCTGCAATTTTTATCCAGACCTACACATTTCTGTGCAAGGCACAAATCAAGAGGTTTTTGTTTTCATAACCTGAAATAAATGACAAAATTATAAAAAAGATACACTCTTAAATAAATAAACAGCATTTCAACATCTTTCCCCTTGGGGCGCCCTCGCCCTGACTGCACTGACTAACACAGTAACACTCTAGCCTTCTCTTCACACCATTGTTCTCCATAAAACAACGATGATCAGTTATTCCATCGCTGCGTTGTGAATTTGTCATATTTTTCTCACACCTTTATTGCATTTGATTTCATAAATAAATAAATGAAGGTATATATAATCATAATTTATGAATGCTGTGAAGTGTGATCTTCTAATGCAACCATGCAGAAACAAAACAACAAGGAGAATTTTCACAGTCCTTGAATACATGGCAGCCATCTTTGTCAGTAGTCCTGACTACACAAATGATAGTAGCAGTTATAAATTTCATATAAACGGGACCTGAGTGACTACGTTTTCATTCTTACCTTAGTGTGGTTTAGATTCAATTAAATGGAAATAAGAAGACCATGATAAAAGCCCTTAAAAGTAGGGTCGTAGATTTTTTTTTGTCAACGTAATGCTTAAATATAAAGGTCAAGTTATAAAGAAAGATACAATAAAAGTCACATGTGAAAGTTTCAGCTGAGTACAGTGTCTACTTGCTGAGAAAACACTGATGTTTTTACAAGAACGTTGAATCAATCCATATTAACGATTTGACAGCGGGTACCAACTGCATCTTTGGCTGCAGCATTTGCGAACGGACACCGACTCCTTAAAAAAATCTGAGAAACAATTCATCTACGACTCATTTCTCAGATTCAAATGTTTTTGGGCGAAAAATTATCCAAACCATGTTTCTTCAAAGGGAATCCTTTCTCAAAATAGTTTATACTTAATAAGTGCTTCTTAAGTTTTTATGGTCATACATTTTTGGAGTAGTTACCAATCTATGACTTTACCTTTGAAATGTTTCCATAAAGGGAATAAGCAGACAAATTATCAGATCAATCTTCCTAACGTTCATTTTATTTTCAGGTAAAGGAGTGGGCGAGCCAGGACAAGAGTTCGTTGAACCCTTGAAGCAACCCAAGGAGTCAGGGGTCAACCTGCGTGTTGACCTCTCAAAGAAGGATGATGGTACGTAAGATCTCATTCTTGTTTTCCATGTGATTGCAATTCAGGTTTGCTTATTGCTGATGAACCAACAGATTATTTTATGCTTAGTAGAAATGGGTTACCAGCCAAAATACACTGCAATGTACATTGCTCATGACTGGTTCCTTGCTATTTTCTGCATCCTTGCTATTTTTCTGCATATCAAATAATATAATTAGGCAAAATTCTTGTGCTTATAGGCCTACATGTAAGCTTTATGAAACTGGGTACTGCAAGGTTAGGAATTGTCAAATATCAATAATAACAATAATGACAATGAGACAAATCTTATAGACCATGTAACCTTTCTTTACAAAAAAAGGGACATTTCAGGGGATTTCCTGGAATGCAAAATACTACACTAGTCATATGGGATATTTTCCATGTTGTGTTATAATTTTGCCATAAATTCTAGAGTTATAAAAGTAATAGCTGAATAAGTTTTGAGGTGTGCCCCATTTCTTCATATCAAAAGTGGATAAAAATCAAACGATGCAAACTCTATGAAATATAAGATTTTACGTGTTCTTCCATTGGGCTGTGTACAAATTGTGCCAGCAGGAAGTCCAGGCTCTGTGGCTCTTGTGTATACATGTGATGTGACAGGTTACATGGTCTATATATACTGTAGCATCAAATCTATCAAAGGTGCCTTGATGTCATGTTATTATCATTTTTATCAACATGAAATTTGCTCATGGTTGGTTTTGTTCACGAATCTTGAAATCTGGAAGACTAGAATGGAGTGTGCTCATCAAAAATCCAATGCAATACCTCAAAGGATATACTTTGATACAGGTTCGAAATATATTTATCATATTCAATTTTGAACAATAATTTGAATATTATTAATAAAAAAAACCCATTACATAGTGACTTATTATAATTCAATTGTAAAACACAAGACCACTGGATGGTCTGGTCATGGATTACTGGCCTAGCTGTAAGACCCTCACCTTGAGGTAGCTGTCCGGCCTTGTGATGTTAGGCGGTATCTCGTTAAGAAAACTAACTAAATAAACAGGGGTCAGTGATTTGGTCAGGTGGGGGCAGGAAAAATCTCTGCCAGCAGCGTTTGTGTACATAATCTGTTCTCAATTGTCAATTGTAAAAGATAACAACTTAAATAATTAGACAAACAAATAGGCTCAAAATAACCCAGACTGTATCCAGACAAGTAAATAATGCATTTACATGTAGATAAACAACATTGTTGAGAAAGGGCAAAACAAACACTTTTAACTTACGGGGAAACGCTTGGGAGCATGTGCTTACATTGTAATATGGGTCCATTGGGACCAAAGAAGTGCCACGTTTGAGGGTTTGAAAGATGGTAAGCCATGAAGGGTTCATATTAAAGTAGATAATGGTTTCTCATAAACTGATGATTTATTGGCTAGCGAGGGCGCTAGCGAGGGCGCTAGCGAGGGGGTAACTATATGTATGTGTGAATACATCAGAGTGAGGAGACAGCATGTTTATGAAGTGTAGCAATCTTGTGTCTTTTAAGTGTTTGTGTACATGTAGCTCAAGGAATCTTCAACTGTTTAGTCTCAACTAGTGAACATTGGGTACCATGCTATTAATGTTTTACTTAAAACCTAGATCATGATGGAATGTTGCACCTTTCTTCCATTCAAATCAATGTGACCAAAGTGAGGCTGGAAGGAGAAATAGTCTGGTGCCTTTATGTTTGATCTGAATCAATATTCATTAATGCTGTTGCGTGTACAGTGTGCATGTCTGAGATGATGGCAGCAGAGTATGCTTGTGTGATGGCAGTTGACTTTCCTTCCACTTTGTGGATCTTGGATCAGATCCAATTGATAAGCCTGATAAGAGTGTAAAAAAATTCTTGTGGAACTCGGTCTGGTTCTATGTTTGCATCTTCAAGAATGGAAACCTTTAACCAAGGTAAAGTATTGAGGTTCTCATCACAACCAACTTATGATTGTCATCTCTTGAAAGTTGTCTTGATGAGACACACGAGGGCCTCATCGGGATTCATCTTGTGTTTGATGATCACCATTTGTCTGATTATCATGCGAGACCCTCATCCCATGATCTATCGACCCAGCCCATCAAGGCTAATTTTCTGTCTACGAACCGGTCCCTATGGATCGTTGTTTCTCACTATTACTGATCAGCTATGCCTAGCTGGTACCCATGCCATGAGTTTGCATTTTAAAATCATTCTTTGATGATGATTTGCTGCACCACTCATGGTAGTCTTAGGGCTTGCTTCTACGAGTTGTTGATGAGTGATGCTTAACTGGCATGATTGGTACCTTTACCACTGGTTCTCATTTTGGTGTTGATCAGATTTGTCGAGAGGGGAACTTGCTCATTGACATTTCTTCTTGGATGCTGAGGAATTTCAATCTTGGAGTTTGATCTTGCCGTTCTTCCTTTCAAGGAAACTCCAAATTTCATACAACCTTGTTTTAACTGGTTCTCATACCAGTTCGTGTGAACAGAAGATACAGTGCTTGATGGTACCTATGCTATTAGTTTGTGTTTTGATGATTGGAGCCACATGTACAATGTACTTTTTCATCAGTGCTCGTTTTTGTACACTGGATGAATCTCTACAACGATTAATCCACTTTCCCCCTTTGGAGAGAGTACAGTGATAAACACCATGGCAGGCTGGTACCTGTTTCACTGGTTTACATCATGTTGCCAGCTATTCTGGAATAACAGTCACTTCTTTTCGATTTTTCTTCTCAACTGATGGATCTGCAGTGGTCATGTATGTATTTAATGGTATTGCCTAAAAGGCAAATGTACGTGTTTATTGACATGTCTTGAAAATTGTAAATTCAATCCCGCCCCCTTCCCCACCCAAATTTCTTTAACACGGACGTACTTGCAGGATGCCCTTTCTTCCTGTAGTGCTATGCTCTGGAGACACCTTCCCATAAATCTGTTTTCACACGCGCCATGTATTTACACACACACCTGTAAATCCCGTAATTTGACTGCAGTGTTCCGGAAGAAGTGCCCCAGGGTTCCTATTAAAATCGGCTTCCCTTTCAGCTCATTAAGATTGCAATCCAGTGAGTGGAGTACTTGTCCAAAATTAAAGGAACGAGATTTGGGAGAATCTTTCTGGCTATTTTTAAAGTCGGAGTTTAGTAATAATGGCTTGGTAATTGCACACTTGGAGCACTTTGACATTTATACATGTATTAGAAAAAGATGAAAAAAGGGTGATTGTACTCGACACACAGTAGGCAAGATTCTTCTTGTAAGGGCAAGGTAGTTTGTCATTGATAAAGGACCTCTCTGTGATGGAAATGTAAATTTCTACTTGAACACTTCAATGTGCACAAGGCAATGAACAGTGGAACAATGGCAATGACCAGGGGCATCAAGGCAATGACCAGGGGCACCGAGGCAATGACCAGGGGCACCAAGGCAATGACCAGGGGCATCAAGGCAATGACCAGGGGCACCAAGGCAATGACCAGGGGCATTAAGGCAATGACCAGGGGCACCAAGGCAATGACAAGGGGCAACGAGGCAATGACAAGGGGCACCGAGGCAATGACAAGGGGCATCAAGGCAATGACAAGGGGCAACGAGGCAATGACAAGGGGCACCGAGGCAATGACAAGGGGCATCAAGGCAATGACCAGGGGCATCAAGGCAATGACAAGGGGCACCAAGGCAATGACAAGGGGCAACGAGGCAATGACAAGGGGCACCGAGGCAATGACAAGGGGCATCAAGGCAATGACCAGGGGCATGGAGGCAATGACAAGGGGCATCAAGGCAATGACCAGGGGCACCAAGGCAATGACCAGGGGCACCAAGGCAATGACAAGGGGCATCGAGGCAATGACCAGGGGCACCAAGGCAATGACCAGGGGCATCGAGGCAATGACCAGGGGCACCAAGGCAATGACCACGGGCACCAAGGCAATGACCACGGGCACTGTCTGAAAGAAACTTTGAGAAAATCTAAAATCCCTAATTCTTCATAAAACATGAAAGTTGGAAAGACCACATCCCCAATACAGTTTTGTAAGGATATTTACCTAAAAAACCTACAAACAACAGAAAAAGGAGACTTAAATTTGCTGGACATTTCAAGAGAAGTATAGACCAAATAATTTCAGATCTGGTGCTTTGGCAACCAACACATGGAAAGAGGAGCAATGGAAGGCCATAAACACAACTAGATGAACCAACTATGTGAAGACTCCAACCTGACCTGGGAGGACATAAGCAACTGTTTCATAGCTGACACCTGCCAAGAAACACCCTACACACCTGTAACATGAATCCAATTAATTTAAAAATGTCACATAATCTCCTTGAAGATGACAGCATTGCAGATGATAATATTTCCCACAGATTCAAAATGTCATGGATTTGTTTGATCAAACTAAATCAAGCCTTAAGCTCTCCAGAGTCTTCATATTCTACATGTTCTATGTCGTTGCCGCTAATTTATTTACGATGCTCCAGTCCAAGTGTGTCAGAGAGCAGAGGACTGGGTTAATTTTTAATGCAACCAACCGGCAGAAAGAAATTCACAATGTGGTCTGTCTGCAAGAATTTTGAGTTTTAATAAAACACTAGCGTTGTGACAATTTTTCCATATGAAAGAGCTCACACATAAATGTCATGTTAAACTTTTAAACTCCTGGATTTTGAAAATTTTGAAATCTATTTAACATTATTAAAATGTTTCCTACTTGATAACAACTATGCTAAGGAGCCAGTTGTGCGTCCCACATTCTCAGTGTAAGTGATTTAACAGAATGAACTTTTGAAGCTTAGTTTGGTGATGGGAGTGAAGCCCAAAATAGACTGCATGTTGGACATATTGGAATACAGTACATGGACTAGCGAATCGTTTAGTGGTTTAAAATTCACATGTACATAGTATGTATCTTTTGTAGGTGGTGGTCTCCCTGGGGTTTCTTTCTCACATTTCCTTCAAGTAGTATTTCCCAATCAGGACCCCATCTCATCTGAATTCTAGCTTACTTTGCCCCTGTGTTCTTTACTGCATTTATAAAATTTACAAATTTGTAATGATGTATAAATTGTAAAATTACTATGTGACACAGTTGATTGGGTGTCCTTGGTTGATTGTCCTACCTCTTTAAACCCTTACATCCTGGTACTGGTTTGATTGTTTTTAGAGTGTGAATGAAAAATGCCAATTAACACATTTTAACAAATTTGTGGTTTGCTTGTGTTTTGATCCAGTTGCCACGGCAACACCCGAGCCTTCTGGGAAGGTCAAGACCCCAGCAGTTCCGACCACCTTGAAGCCAACAACATTTGCTCCAAGCGGATTTGTCTTCATTGCTCTGCAGTCGGGGTAAGCCAGGATTTATTTACATAGTGTTGAATAATAATTCAACAAAGATACATCCATATTTAACAACCATTGTTATTAAATACCGCCCTCAATTGGCCAAATGTAAAACCATAATGTAACCAACTAAGTGAATATCAAGATCAGCCATATCATAATACCCTATGAATATTCATGATGTGAATGCGTGCATAAGTAATCATTCACAAGTCGAGTCGTTCACACATGTCATCCATTTGTAAGTGCTGTCACCTCTTAACTGTTGGACTCTCCATTGTCAAAGACCTTTGAAAGCATTTACCCCAACTAGACTTAATCGTTGATTCAGCAAAGGGTCACGACCATGTAAAACTGCACTTTCCCAAACCGTCTGAGAGAATACATCGGCGTTGAAGAAAAAGCAAACCCCAAAGAAATTGTCTTGTCTCGAGGGATAGGTTATTAAGTAACGTCTCATTATTTGGCGTGAAAATCTCATGGTTGAAGGGCACCAGTGAGATGGATACCACTTACTGAGTGTGGGCGAGGAAGCATTGAGGCCGGTTTTGATTTCTCCGTAATCTGAACCAGTAGTCGTGACATTTTTTTCCTCCCGATGGCTGACGGGGGTTACTCAGTCGCCACTGTTGTGTCGTGGTAAGGCAAACACAATAACAAAGTCTGGGTTTTGATTATGATCTTGGTGTTGTCTTGCTGGAGGAGGATGAAGGAGGAGGATGTGGGATGATCTCAATGAGGACTGTCTTGAAGATGTTGACTTTACTTTAAGAAATATATATGACCTCTGACAAATTTGGTTATAAGATGACTACTTGTAGAAGCAGTAAATGAATTCAGTTTGCCCACCGTGCTGTTAGCTGTTGAATCTCTAGTCACCTTGAGTCTCTCCTCGTCACAACCTCAGCTTCTCACTAGCTTTGAATTCTGGCTCGGTGTATGACACTTGACCTCAATCTCACCCCAGATCCATCAGGTCATTTGTATTCATCTGATGTTTGAGGCCGGGGGAAGGCTCACCGCCGCAGAATACATGCAGTCTCTCAGGATTGTGCCGAGTTGGAAAGAGTCAAAACACTTGATGCCTTGAAGTGTTTTTCGTCTTTGTTTAAATTGTCCCTCGATTGGATACAATCCCAGCTCTGGTCTCAGTTCATCCGTGGCGTTTTGGGGGTTTTCTTGAGTGATTTTTCAGAGAAAAGGGCAAAAGCCGCAGGAATGATGCCTCATTTACATGTCTGACTATGACTGACCATCACTCGAAAAATGACCATCGCTTGCTACAACTAAAAATTATCCTCCGAAAGTTGAATTTTGTTGAAGGCAAATAATTTGACAATAAAGCAGTGAACAACAATGTCACTTTGCGAAATGCTTGCACAACCAGAGTGGTAAATCAAAATGTAGCAGTTACTCCTGAACATTACATGTAAATTGCACCAAAGACATTCTTATAAAAATATTTTCTTTTCTTTTTTCATCCTGCTAAATTCACCAGGAAAGAAAAAAAAAAGAGACAATTTTTTTCACATTTATTTAATTTACAAGACCAGAATCAATATGAGTTGAACAAGCACTAAGAGAAGACAATCTCATTCATCCTATGTGTAAACTGTGTACCTCGATACTCAACAGAATTGAAATATGTTTATCAGACTTAGTCAAATTTGTTTTTATAAGAGATATTACACATTGAGGTAGCCTATATTTATGTTCATTTGAAAAAGACAAGACCACTGGGCTTGTCCAGTCGTGAGTTTACTGGCCCGACGCCAAAATCACTGTCTGTGGTCTGGTGTTAATATCTAGCCCTGCTTTTGGTCAGAAGACGTATGGTCTAGCGGAGATTGTCCTGAAATTCAAGCACTGCTCCATCGTATAATTGCTTTGCTAGAGTCTGTATCTTGAGTTACAGCAGAGTTTTGTTCCGAGCATGAAATGCTTGATGGAGAAATTTCCTGCCCTGCTAGTGCATCTGCATAAAGACATTGACTAGCGATTGAAGCGCGCAACCTTTTCCCATCTCAAGAGTGCTGCATTGCGGAAGTTCAATCAATGAAAGAGGCTCCAGAGGTCACCTGATCAATACCCGTCTCAGTTTGGCTAGATGTGAAAAGCAAAGGAGGCCCTCTTGTGGCCTGTTTGGATTTGTTTTGAGTGTTTTTTCGTATAAAGTAACTACTTCACGTGTATACAAAACACTCTGAACTTAACTAAAATAATTTAAACATAGTCTTGGATTTAGATTAATATAAGGGTACATAGTAATTGGTTGGCAAATTATGCATGTAGTGAAGGAGGCCCTCTTGTGGCCTGTTTGGATTTGTTTTGAGTGTTTGTTCGTATAAAGTAATTACTTCACATGTATACAAAACACTCTGAACTTAACTAAAATAGTTTAAACATAGTCTGGGATTTAGATTTCAAGGGTACATAGTAATTGGTTGGCATATTATGCATGTAGTGAAGGAGGCCCTCTTGTGACCATGCCTGGAAATGTTTAGTTCATTTTCTTCAAATTTCAAAAACTACCCGGGCTGCTGAACCATTAACTCAATTAGTTTTGTTTGATGTTGTACAGAATCTTGAGCAGAATTCGGCACCTCCAGACAAAGATATTGACAAAATAAAATAAGGAGACCACCAACGTAGGGCTAGGCAGCTCAGTTGTTAGAGTGCAGGCACATTAATCCGAAGGTCATTGGTTCAAATCCTGCTCTAGTAAATTTTGTCTCTGTTCAACCCCAAATCTTAAATTGAGATCACTTTTTGTGATGTTTATATTTTTACAATCAGGATTTTGAGTGAATCCAAAAATAGCTCAGCTGATTTCTTTATACATTGTACATGTAGGTTTAGTACACCTGAACATAATAACAAGTTAAAATATTTCCTTAAAAATGAGAAGATCTCATAGCGCCCTTCTTTACTGGCTGGTCCAGCTTTTAAATTTTGGTGCTTTTAGCTTTAGTTTTTATTATATTGTCTATCAGTGCATTTTTAAATCTTCTGGATGTTTAAGTTTTTAATGTAATGTACAAGTATTGTAAATGTTTTTGCACACTGCGGGACAAGAATTTCATGTTGTTTTTTAAATCAATGTGACTAATAAATAAATGAATGAATGAATGAATGAATCTACACACTAAAACAATGTTGTTCTATTTGATTCTTAGTTTCTTGGTGATTAACAAATTATTTTTAAAACCTCCATTTACTACCATATTCCATAATACAACCCATTTTAAACGAAAAAAAATAAAAAATCCATCACTCCTCTAACAACAATAAACTGAATAATTATTCTATTCTTTGTATATTGCAACATCAACATAAATAACCAGCTAACTAAAGAATCAATCAAATAAAAACTCAGTCCACTTACATGGAATCGTGGCGCAGTACAATCTATTCATTAAATTGACTACATCAGTAACATAGTCTAACAAATATGGTAATTAAATATACTCCAAAAAAGGATACTGATGTATAATTGAATGGGGAGTAACGTATGTACCATATGGTGGGTGTTCTATCCATAGTTTATATCCCATTCATAAATTCATTCAAAGGTAGAGTACATTATTGGATTGTTTGCTTGCTATCTGTTATGGAAATTCATATAACAAACAATTTTTTATCTTATTTACCTTTTTTTGTTTGGTTGGAAAAATGTGGGGAGAAAATAGCGGCTGTTAATTTTAGAAAATTTACAGCGGAAATCAATCAAAGAGAGTTGTTCAATTTATATTAGTTCACCAAAAAAAAATAATAACAAATGCAGGATGCATTGATAGATTTTCTTAAATTTACTTGATATTAAATATTACATAATTATTTTTGTTACAACTAAAAAATGAAATTGAACAATTTTTAAGGAAATTCCTACTGTTTTATTGAATGCTACATGTAGGTTTAGGTCAAGAAAGTGAACTGAATTTTGCAGTGGTTTAGGCTTATTTATTGGTAATTGTTTTTGTTTTTTTCAGGGTGAGTTTAGCGGAAGCTCAAATGCTTGTTGAGGAGTTGGCCAATGCACTGGATGCACCCCAAGGATCCTTCACTGATATTGAGTAAGTAATCAGTTTCATTTTCTAAGTCACTTTAATTCACAATCTTGATTTTGCAGGAGGTGGTAAGTCACTTTAACTTTCACATTTTAGTAACCTTAAATTTGTGAGGCTGAAAACAATAAAAAAGAAACTATGCATTCCCCGTACTATTAAAATTACTATCGTCATCTTAATTGATTTTTTCTAAAAGATTAACCAGTATAAATGTAAAGGCCCCCAAAAATCGGAGTATTTGATTAATATCACCAGACATTAAACATATTATTGCAAGACTGTTTGGAGTCTTGCCTTGTGTAAATATCAATCGGAATATTTCTGTCCCCCCCCCCCAAGTAAAAATTAACTTTTTAACTTGATATTATGAAACGAAAGTCTGCACAAAGATACATAGCTTAAGGGGGAAGACGTTGTGCTACTGAAGTATGTGTTGTTTGCACATGAATAAAATGGAACGTGAAGGTGAATCGTGCCGTTGTATTAAGATCGGCCTGCCTGTAGGTTTTGAAGTAGTCAGTAGGAAGTCTGACGCGCTGACGAGGAAAAAAGATTGTATATCAAAGTCCATCTTTTGAAGATTATATTCCCATCATGGCAGTGGAGAGAGATGGTGGGTGCTCTCACTCGCCCACGCTCAGGATTATATTTAGAGCAGAAAGTGCTCTGAAATTTATTGATCAATATTAAGATCTTGCAAGCTGTGCATTGTCTACGATGTGGTCGAGCATGTTTAGTGACAGGTCTTTTCTTGCAAGCTGTGGATTGTCCACGCTGTGGATTGTCCACGCTGTGGTTGAGCATGTTTAATGACAGGTCTTTTCTTGCATTGGTTTGTCCACGCTGTGGTTGAGCATGTTTAGTGACAGGTTTTTTTCTAACAAGCTGTGGATTGTCCACGGTGTGGTTGAGCATGTTTAGTGACAGGTCTTTTCTTGCAAGCTGTGGATTGTCCACGCTGTGGATTGTCCACGCTGTGGTTGAGCATGTTTAGTGACAGGTCTTTTCCTGCAAGCTGTGGATTGTCCACGCTGTGGATCGCCACGCTGTGGTTGAGCATGTTTAGTGACAGGTCTTTTCTTGCAAGCTGTGGATTGTCCACGCTGTTGTTGAGCATGCTTAGTGACAGGTCTTTTCTTGCAAGCTGTGGATTGTCCACGCTGTGGATTGTCCACGCTGTTGTTGAGCATGTTTAGTGACAGGTCTTTTCTAACAAGCTTTGGATTGTGAGTGTATTTTCAATGACATCACCCACAAACAAAACATACAAAATATGAATAAATAAAGTAATATAAACATTCAAAATGAATAGTAATAATATTGTGTAACCATAAAACATAACGCTTGTAACACTTTCTCACAAAATTCATCCTCTAATTCTTAAAGAAAACAGTCGTCTTCTCACTCAGACAATCTTCATTGTCAACCAGGAAGTGCTTTTGAAATCCAATTTCATTTCATTGTTGACGGTGAAGTGGTTTTGTTGTGGCGAATCGTTAGCCTTTGGCGTATTTGCATTGACTCGGATGTAATTCCACCGACGGCGCAAGTCTGTTATTAAATCTCATATAATCAACTCATGCTTGTTGGAAAAAATAACACATTTCATAGAACTGAAAGTTCCACTGATGGCTCCCTTTGTTTTAATTGATGATGTTTCTCAATTTTTTCAGAGGAATTTGAAATTGAATCTTGTCATTTGAATCTCAATTTGTCATTGAATTTGCTGACCATAAAAGAGTTTGTTTTCCTCTTTTATACAGTTTTTTCCCTTATTCATTTAAAAGAAATTGTATTTATTTATTTACAGTCCTTGCGCTTCAGTTTTTTGTAAAGTTGCCCGACGAGCTAGTAAACTGCCTTTTACTTGCCCCAGGGAAGTTTTAGTAGCCCAGATTTTAAGCATGTATTGTCATCAATGTATCTTTCTGATTAATGGGTGCAATCATAACCAGTTCAATGGTTAAATGAAATTACATTCACACACTTTATTTAACACTTTTTCAAAATTTTTAATTCACATCTGGAAAGGAAGAAATATTGAGCAATATAAACAAGTAGGTTGCACAGTTTTTGAGTAGCCCTGCAGGGCAGGTTGAGAAGTGGTGTTTACTAGCCCGGTCGTAGTTTTGACAAGACAATGTATGCCGGGTTAGTGTTAAGGGTGGGCCCTGGTTTAGTTGTCTGGCTTATGTATCCAGATGCTAAAGGTACCTTCTTCAGGCCTGTGAAATCTCCGCTTTAAAGCGGATTTCCGCTTTTTCCTTGACCGTGACGATTTTTCATTTCCGCTTTTTTTTTCGTATCTTTTTTTAAAGCCTAATATATGCTTGGCAACAACAATGTACAACTTTAATAATGTGAAATAAGCCTAGTGACTGGATCAATGAGGTGCCCACATTCGACCAGCGTAAATGCGTGACGCGCGCTCACTTGATGTTCCACGATCATTCTTACATCATGTATAGTGTTTCAGCTCTTTTTTTAAGGGTCCATTCACAGGCCTGCTTCTTACACTGTGGATCACAAAAATAATTCAAACCTATTTCTTGATACTCTTGCACATTGCACCTTTAAGCACTGTGGCTGATCTAAAGGACAATTTCATCCAATGCCTGTAAAAGATGTCCACGTCACGGTTATCGTTTGACATTTCTATATAATGCAAATACTTTGTAGTGTAATTTGGAGTGCTTTGAAGTGGCATTGTGGACGAGATGTTATCCAGAACAGTCTCTCAGTATTCTGGAAGTAGACCAGACTGTCTTCATGATACATGTATCGTGAGTAGCACAGTTTTCTCAGTATCTACGTGCCAGGACTCTATCAGTCATAAGCCATCATCATATGAGGCAGTTGTTTACAGGCAACTTGGAGGCAACCAAGTATACACTGGTGTACTGCAAAAGGAGCACTCCGGTAGCGCAAGACATATTTGTTTACCGGTGTTAATTCCTTCTCAAGAAAACAAAATGAAATTAAGTGTTTTCTTTCGTCTCGGAGAATGCCTGGAGCTGGTTGTCTGTAAATTATCCTGCTGCAACCATCTTGGTCATGTTCCTTGTATCCAATAACAGTGATAGATGCTAAGATTTATTGTACAAAAGGGAACCAGACAATTTGTCCTTCCAGCCTCTGTTTGGTTACATTGATTTGAATGGGAGAAAATCAAGATGGCCGCACCGTGATGATTATTGCCTGGAGTGACATGGCTCATAGAGAGAGCAGACCACGGCGTATCTCTTACATTGTCCATGAACACTCTTAACCTCTTGAATCTTAATATCTTATTATCTATCTTGGTGTGGACTGCTTCAGTCCAGTTTGTCTCCAGGATGTGTCTCCAGGATGTGTACACACAGGGTGAACCTCAGATGAGCTTAAGATGTTAAGAAGCTTTGGATGGTGTGACAATCCTTAGAAAACTACATATCCACACGATTTAGGATAGAATCAAATTAAATAATGATTGGATAAGACATATATAATCTATGGAAGGCTCCCAAGGGGCTACACCCTCTCCCTCCCAAGAGAACGAAACTCAAAAAAAGCTGATATTCTAATACTATTCTGAAGACGTAGATGATGGCACAACAAAATAAATGGCACAAAAAAGTCCATCATGTCGATCAACAGTAGTCAGTATACAGTACATGTACTATCATGACAAAAAAATGGCGACTGCCGCGCGCGCGTAGTAGAGGAGCCACCCCACACTGTGTGGTCGCCATAGATACGTTGCGCCTGCGCACTGCCCACTTGGTCGACCTGTGTTGGTGAACTTTGAATCCACTTCCGTTCCCAAAAGGGAGATCAATGCGCGATCATACTCTAGTGGGAACGCGACCGCGATTCACGTCTGCAACTAATCCTTTTGCGGGGTCAGGATCTCGTAATTGTGGATCCAGTGGGAACGCGGTCCTACATGTATGTTTGACCTACAGTTGTCTTAATGATTTATTTGCCTTGATGCCCCTGGTCATTGCCTCGATGCCCCTGGCCATTGCCTCGATGCCCCTGGTCATTGCCTTGATGCCCGTGGTCATTGCCTCGGTGCCCCTGGTCATTGCCTTGATGCCCCTGGTCATTGCCTTGATGCCCCTTGTCATTGCCTTGATGCCCGTGGTCATTGCCTCGATGCCCCTGGTCATTGCCTGGGTGCCCCTGGTCATTGCCTTGGTGCCCCGGTCATTGCCTTAATGCCCCTGGTCATTGCCTCGGTGCCCCTGGTCATTGCCTTGATGCCCCTGGTCATTGCCTCGATGCCCCTGGTCATTGCCTTGATGCCCCTGGTCATTGCTTTGATGCCCCTGGTCATTGCCTTGGTGCCCCGGTCATTGCCTTGGTGCCCCGGTCATTGCCTTGGTGCCCCGGTCATTGCCTTAGTACCCCTTGAGATGTTCCAATACAACCAACCGTCTTTTCCTTGCACAGAGGTGCTCTAAAATGTCCTAAGTATCATTGTTGGGGTTGACTATGACGGGTGGCACTTCCGTCTGATGTCATATTTTGCGATGTTGAAATAATCTAGAGTATTAGGAAGTTATATAGAATCATAAAACAGGAAAATTGTTCTAAGATTAACGAGGTTGTGTCTTATCTTAATTGATAAGATGCTAAGTGCTATTGGCAATAAACAAAAGTCAGCAACACCTGCCGTACTCACACAATTCAATGACAATATTAGCCAGTGACTAGAACTCCCAGGAAATGAAAAGTAGATCTAGATATGTTTGTTTACTGCGGGTCATTTCCTCTCTGGACTTTTGAGCTCATCAGTTTGTTGGACCTGTGATTGACATTCTAGAAATAATTCACCTTGGGTGTACTGTACCTGTACATCCGCAGGAGGAAGCACCAGAGTAGTTGAGATCAAAAATTGATGAACATCAAATTTAGTTCTATAAAAGTTGATGGAGATTCCTCAGTTGTGTTTGTTGGTCGGATGGCCTACCCTGAAGACATTGTTTCCACTACATTTACCCTTCAGTGCAAGGAGGTTGAAACTTTTGGTAGAAAGGTCATGCCTGGTCTTTGATGGATTGAGGTCTCCTAAGACATAACCCAAGGGAGTTAGAATTGAACATGAGGAACCTACAAAGCATGTAAGATTCTCATAAACATTTACAAGCGACAAACAATCCATTATGAATGGCGTCACGAGAAGTATTTTTACCACCCTTTTGAACAACGAACTCAAAATAACAAGTCGGGTAAACACGGCAACTCAAAACTGAACATGTTTACCTGGAACTCCGGATGTTGAATGCGATCAAGTTTTAACAACATTCAATTACCCGACAATAGAGGCTAAGAAATTAAGCCTCGTATTAAGACCGTCCATGTGTACGTGTATGTGCACAGGGAGTTCCTTGTGATTGAATTGACGTACGTTGTTTTTCCGCTTCCGTCTGACCAAGTAACCAATCCCAAGTCTAAACCACCCACATCGAGACTTCTCATAGGATTTCCCCCAATATATCTGACCCGTTTTCTCATCTCACCCCCCCCTTCAACCCCCGATGTAAAACCCCACAAAAATTACCCGAAGCAGCTGCAGTTAACGAGGGAAAACACATATTAGATATTCTGACGGTGGTGACGTCACGCCGCAGTGCAGATAACGTATACGGCACGCCACAAGCAGAGTTTGTAATTGAAATCATGGAGGATCTATTGATTATCTCACAGTACGCTAGGCTGTATTGCAGTGTACTCTATGCATGAACACTGTATTACTACCACCCACGTCATTGTGTACAAGTCCTATATGGCTTGACTGTATGCTGGGCTTTGTGTGTACATCTATATTACTTTTCTACGTACATTGTGGAGCTGGTTATTCAGGCCACTGTGGAGACACATGTTCAGTGAGACGTGGACTTCTCTGTAGGGATTTTAAGTCAAGATGATGATGTCATAAAGTGATTTCATTGATTTGAAATTCCGATGGTATGTTCTTCTTATTAATTGATTGTCAGTAGTGTTTTGTTAGTGTTTGTATTTGAATCAGTGATGAGATAAAGATCATATGATTATGTTGGTGTTTTGTATACACTGGCATTGTACATGTACTTGTTTATACCAACTCTTCAGTCAATTGATTTGTCATCTGGTCATAGAACTTTAATTCTTAGTTACATTACTGTACTGTCTGGTATCTTAATCAGATTTTCTGAATGCTCACTGATACTTCTTTCATAATTCAAATTTCATAGAGGTGACCAGACTATTTTTCCTCTTGGCCTCAGTCTGGGTACATTCATTTATGCAAGAAATATTTGTGGATACTTTAAAAAAAAAGGATTTATCATTCTGTCCTTATTAATACTCAATTTAGTTGAGCTCTTTCTCAGTTTTTTTTTTGGGATGGGAAAGAATCTTGTCTACAATACACTTCTTGCAAAATGGGCAGCGCTGCTGGAACACCGGGGTCACGCGCACGTTTTTACGCACCAAAAGCAGCTATCGTCCAATGATGTGCCTCCTTTTGCCTCAGTGAGGGCGCTGTTTGAGAGTATGATGTCATATGCAAGGGTTTTATTCGAAAACAGCAAATATCAATGTCGGAGTGTCTAAAAAATAATAACAATAACATTTCTCTAGCCCTTAATACTGGCGTTTCTAAGCGTATTAACCTTAAATTACAAAGAGAAGAGTCTTTAGTAGAGATTTGAATGAGTCTTTAATAGAGATTTGAATGAGTCTTTAATAGAGATTTGAATGAGTCTTTAATAGAGATTTGAATGAGTCTTTAATAGAGATTTGAATGAGTCTTTAATAGAGATTTGAATGAGTCTTTAATAGAGATTTGAATGAGTCTTTAATAGAGATTTGAATGAGTCTTTAATAGAGATTTGAATGAGTCTTTAATAGAGATTTGAATGAGTCTTTAATAGAGATTTGAATGAGTCTTTAATAGAGATTTGAATGAGTCTTTAATAGAGATTTGAATGAGTCTTTAATAGAGATTTGAATGAGTCTTTAATAGAGATTTGAATGAGTCTTTAATAGAGATTTGAATGAGTCAGTAGAGGCAGCTTGACGGCTATTGAGAGAGAGATTGTTCCATGGTGATGGTCTTAACTCTTCATTCTTAGAAGTGTTCCGGGGTTTTCTCTTTAAGGCCAAAGAAAAACAGCTGACCCATTTTCTGGGGGCCAGTTTGACTTTAATCAAATCACACCCATGATCAGCAGAGTGGGGCAGGGGTAGGGCTCCCTCATTGTATCAACAAATTGCTACTTATAAGAACATCATCTCTTGTCTCCATATGGGAAGCTTGTTCACAGTGTTTTATTAAAACAGTGATCATGTTTTGACTGATTGCGGGACATTCTTAGCGGTGGGTTTGCTTTAAGTATGGTTAGTACCCAATCAATCAGCCATTGACATTGTTATTGGACATGATATACACCATAAAGCAAGAAACAAGCAACCCGACCTTTTTCCAGACCCAGACCAAATTGTATAAAGCTATCACTTTACAAATTGATTTGCAGTCATGGTCGTGCTATGCATGGTCGTTTGGTTGGTTAACATCTTTTGCTAAGCAAGAATTTTCTGCGTTGAGCGAATTTGTGGGCTTACTATGAATTTAGCAAGACTTTAGGCCTAGAATTACTTGGCTTCTGTTGCCCTGGGTCAAATTTCATAGAGCTGCTTAAGGATTTTCTGCTAAGCAAAAATGAGCAGGATACCAGTCACAGATGTTACATGTGACATGTTTTTTTGGCTGGTACTCTTATTCTGGTAAGCATAATATTGTTGTACTAAGCTACTTTTGTGCTTAAGTAGCTCTATGAACTCGGGAACAGGTCTTGTCCCAGGTGCCCCTTCAAAAGTTTTCCCACAGACTTTAAGATTTTTCAATGGGAGTGACCTTTGCAAAAATGGAAATGCCTTTTCTCTTTTCTAGGCCGATGAATGCCCAGCCGGTCTATTTCATGGACGACATGACCCATGTAGACCCGTAAATAAATGAGTTAATTCCTGAAATCTAAAGGATTTGAAAAGTTACCGTCTTGAAAACACTAACTTGTACCGATGCATTTAAATGACGCTCAGTTGAACGAGCAGTTGCTTTCACACTCTCCCTTCAACGTGCCCCATTTAGATCTGTGTTGACATCAACTTCTACCAGTTGACCATAATGTGTGATTTAAATCACCCTATTTACCTCTCTGCATCCAGCAGTCTGCGCTGGACCTAAATAATCTGACTGTAGACCTTCTTCTTGATCCAACGTTACCCTGAACGGGAGATTGAAACTGTGGGATGAGAGAGTGTGTCTGTGAACAATTTCAGACCAAGCGAGGGGCGTTGAGAGAGATGAGGTTGAAGGGTTAATAAGAGGGTGATGGTTTGTACTGTCTAGTGAATTTCAGTTCAAGGTCCTGATTATCTCGGTCCATTTACAATAAAAAAAAAAACCCGGATTATTACAAACATACAATTAGTGTCCGAGGCAGTTTTCTCTTATTTAGGTTTACAAGTTTACATCTCTGCAAAATGCTTTTGAGTAGTTGATGTGGAAATGGAGCGATGATGAAACTCCTGGTCTTGACACTTGTGTCCTGAAGCAAGACACTTAACCATTAATGCCTTGTGCTTATGACATGAAGCTGTAGGTCCCGTGCATTGTGGGGTTTGCCCCGGCGGTGTTTCTGGCAGTGGCTGCCGAATGCGCAAAAGCACTTTGTAAACCCTTAAAATGCGCTACATAAATTGGTCTCATAATTCAAAAATTTCAAAGACCTGTCTCAAATGTTTCTCTTTGTTCAAATGCCGTGAAAATCAATCATTAAACAACAGAACCATTTTGAATTAAGAACCATTTGATTATTGTGTTTCTACTGAGAACACTCACTGCTTCTGTACTTTATTGATGCCTACCCATGAACATGATGAAGCAAGATGTAAATAAATCAAGTTATTCCACTTTAACGCTGCACGGCAGGGCAAACAAAATACTGAATTCAGTTTTGTAAAATGATGAAGAGCGAGTAGGGAGAAGACAAAACAAACACAGCGTACCTTTGTACATCCATACTTCATATCATTTTTCATTAGGCTGTGGAGTTGTTATAAACCCCTCATACAGATCATAATACAGGTATTTGCATAGCATTGTTTATGAAAAAAACTTGCATTACCGGACGTTTAATTAATTGCCGAGGGGACCTGTGAGGTTGGGGAGGTAGCTCTGCTGAGAACGGGATAGCGTGTAGAATACTGAATTGCTTGACGTCATTCAAGCGCTGTTTATCCTTAAACATGTTAAAGAGAAGTGCTCACCTCAATGTATCCAAGCTGGGTAGTCAGCTTTGGGAATCTCACTTTCAAGACCAGCGCCACAAGAAATGCCTCACCTGTTCTTAGTGTTTGTGCAAATGAAAACAGTTTATCTGTTAAAACTGTGTTCTTATTTTGATTCTGGTCTTCTAAATAAAATCCTGGTCCAGTGAAAATTCTGAGCTACAAGCCCCTGCGGACTTGTGGAGGTTTCCCCCAAGTTTGAACTCAGTCAATGATGGCAAGCTAGCACCAGTAATCTTCTCTGCTGATCAAACAACAAAATTCAATTTCTTGCAAAGCTTACTACAATATGTGTAGTCACTCTCGGCTCCATCGCTGTGGCAGGAAGTCTCAGGCCTACGGGAACATGTATTTTTCTTTTAAAGCTGACAAGGTTTTCTCAGTGACTACCCAGCAGGACCAGTTAGCTTGTCATTTCACTGGTCCCCTAGCTTTTTTCACTGATTCTTATCTGAAGGTTTTCTTTCTACTGTCATTTGTAGTGGACTTGAGTTTGAAACCATATGACCAATCAGTTCAGTCAGTGGTGTGCATACCTCTAGAAGCAATGAGCTAACCAGGCAGGACCAGTTGGACAAAAGTTTGACCGGTCCTCAGAAGTTATAACCGGCATTTGTCCAGCTGGACAACTATTACTTAAGGGAGAACGCTGTAAGATATATGTGAGAAGTTGGGCGTGCCTCTTGCACAGGAAAAGACTGTTGGTCCAGTTCAAGTTAAAACTTATCTGGGTTTAGAGATTGACACTTTCCCAGCAAGTTAGGGTGCCTTTAGTGAGAATGCAAGCACTCTGCAGCAAAATTCATGCCGCACTGGGTAAGAATAAAATTTCCCTTGTTGGACTGTAATCACTTGTTGGTCCCTTGAACTGTGTTTTCTTGTGCGGAAAGTAACTATGTGATTTGCCCGGTTTCAACATCTCCATTCATCCTCTCTTTAGCCTTGTCAATTGATGAGTGATTCTGACAAAGGAGTTAATTTTGTGAGTGGTCTTATGACATATTGATGTTTCAATTATCAAGTGGTGAAGAGGTTTTTGCCGTTTGGTATAAAATCTCTCACTTGTCATCTTTGCTCACAAACTTTTATGACTAGATATTCAATAATGTGTGACATCAATTGCTGTATGAACAGGTGAATGAGTCTCATTTTACCCTATGCGATGTAACAGCCATAGTTTCATTTCAGCATAAATAATAAAAAAGGCCTACAAATATATTGATTTTTAAATTAAATATGTTTTTTTTTGAAAAGTTGAACTTAATAATATAAATAATTTAAATCATGAAGTACATAACCACAAGAGAAACTGGGGACATTTTAGTTCAATTTTGGGTTGAACAAAGATTGACTAGAGCGGGTTTTGAACCTGCGACCTTCGCATTAATGTGCCGGCCACCCTAACCCAAATTCTCTGCCTCACCACACTCTGGCCGGTGTTAACCCCAACCAGCCCCTAACTCCTTCAAAATTCAACTGCATTTGTTTGATTCTGTTTGATTGAAGACTACATTTGTAAACTGATCATGCTTTATATGGATCAGGCAGCTGTTTTTCCCCTGAGTTATTAAGGTGGTGGATTTTTGTTAGAGCGAGGAAGGATCCTTAGTAAATCGCTCAAGAGAGTTGCATGTAGGTAACCCAGTTAATTCCTGCATTGATTGACCTTTTTGAGGTCTTGTGAGGGGCAGCCTTCTTGAAAGGTTTTTCAGGTTTTCTCAAAATTGGGTCAATGTAAATAAAGTCATGATTCATATGATATATTTCTATGATTTTTTACACAAGATATGAATAATTTAAACTAAGTCTATATAGTTTGGGGTTGAACATTCAATGAAAAATTGACTAGAGCGGGACTTGAACCTGCGACCTCCAGATTAACGTGTCGGGGGGGTCGGCGCTCTACCAATTGAGCTATCTATCCCGTATGGTGGCGGTCTCCCCATTTTGTCAATGTCTTTGTTTGGGGTGCCAGTCAGCGCAGAAACCATTCAACCTGGGATCACGCCCCAAGTTTAGGATACAACCTGGGAAGCAGCAGCAGAGGGGTCACTTTAAGGGTGTGTGACTGTTTTATTTCAAATATCAATAAACCACAAGGGTAACTGACTGGGTGAGTTTTAAATAATTTGGGGTTATACAAAGACAAATTGACTATAGTGGGATTTGAACCAGCAACCTCTGGTTTAACGTGCTGGCGCTCTACCAACTGAGTCCATACACCTACACTAGCACTCATTTCTTAGAATGTTAGTGAATGCACCTGATAACTTCTGAAAGAAATAAACCACACACTTGCAATACAGAGATGAGAGATTTTAGACTTTAAACCGACTTGAGATCTTTTTTTATGTCTGCCTGGTGAAAGGACAGCTGTTATTTTCTTCAGATACAAAGAAATCTTACTCTTTGATCTAGTGCTGAGGATACTGTTCCAAGAAGCTCATTGAAATCTATAGCTCCTTGGGTTAGTAACAGGTGGAAACCATTTCAACATGCCTCCTAAAATTGGCATTTTAATTGCAGACCGTTTCGTCAGCAACAACGCTCACCTCAGCAAACACTATTAATTAAAACTGTTTTCTTTTTAATTATACACAAATGTTAATTTAGCAGTTATACTGCATGGCACTCATTATCACATAGCAGGTCTCATATTTAACCTGCAATTTGTTAATTAAATCCAAGTTGTTTGTGTCCACTTGTTGTGTAATTAAATTGTCCTTTTTGTTTGATTTGTTGTTGAGTATCCGGTAGGTTGGAGTTTGTTTTGCCTTTAGGAGCTGTGTAAGTGAAGCAACAAGTTCTGTTATTGACATGAGCTATAGATTGTGCAAGTCTTGGACGTATTCAAACATTGGGACCGGTTAAAGTGTGTGGGTTTGTTCCTTCAGGCGTTAGAGCAATGTACATGGGACTAAAGGGGTCCCAAAAATGTTTGAATATGTGCAAGACTTGCACTTTCTGTTATTCTTTAAGCCCCATTGATGTATAGTCAATTATTAGGGTTGATCTACTCAACTAGTTTCTTTGAGCAGATATCAATGTTAAGAGGGCTCATTTGCAAAAGCCTGTGAGTAGAAAAAACTTGCTAAGCACAGACAAATATTGCTTAGCAGAAACAGGGTACCAGCCAAAACTCCATAAAGCTTACATTGTGACTGGTGCTCCACTAATTTTTTGCTTATTAAGGAAAATTGCTAAGCATTTTTCCTGCTTAATACGAGGGCTCTGGCCTCCATGACACTGGACTTGCCTCAGTTGTTGCCACCTAAGAAAATATTTCAATTGTTCTATATTTTGGAGGGTTACAAAGGCCCTGGGATTTGTTGCTCTAGACTTGCTCTAGTTGCCACCGTTCCTTTAAAAGTGACTATTTTGAAAGCTTGCAAATCTTTCCTCGAATCATCCTGATTAATTTCAATTGGTTTATTTATGGGCTTTGGTCGTCAAACATTACTTGGCAACCCTTAAGCTCCCCCCCCCCCCCTGCCCACAGCTAAGAAAATCCTAAGAAATTAGGGATTAAACCTGAACGGAGAAAATCGGTTTTAATGTAGGGGGAGGAGAAAGCTGAGTTGCCTGGAAGCGACTGTAGAGTTGTCATCTCATTGTGATTAAGAAAAACTTAAAATTGATGTGAAATCCCTTGGGGTTTGAAGAAAATGGCAGATGATAAAGAAGGTTCAATTGCAGATGAGAGAGAAAGTTTCAAGTAAACTAGTCAAAAATTCATGAAAATTCTAAATAGGCTTAGTTTAAAAATGTTTACAGCTTTAGAATAAATATTACGTGGGTTTGACTTGAAAACAAAATTGTTTTGCATTCCTGTCAGGGGATTCAAACTACGGGAAAAATATTTTAAAAATAGCAAGTACAAACTACAATCAGAAAGTCTTTAAAATAAATCTCATAATCTCTAAATTTTTTTTACAAAATCATAGAAAAACACTTTTTTGTTTTGCAAATGGCTCCTGTGTCAGTGGACCCAATTTGCATAAAGCAGGCGGTAAAACTACAGCTGAATATTTTTGGGGAAAAAAAACCCCCAAAATCATATGTAGAGTTTTTTAAATACATGTTTTATTACATCTGACGTGAAGACTCCCTACTTTTTCTCTTTGACATTTTCTTGAAATGGCTTCCAAGCTCCCTGTGCACCGCATTTACATAAAGGAAAAAGTACAAGTGTATTTCAGGCATCAAGTTCAAGGTTTAGGATTACACAATGCCCGACAGGGAGACTCCCGATTCTGTCGTCTCTACGTTTCATTTACCCCTAGCAGATTTTTACTGACTGTGATTGGATTTCAGTGTTAGAGGCCAAGTTATAGGTTTCGTAACAACTCCCAAACCTGCCCGTAAAAATGCATCTGGACCCCTGCCTCCCCCAAAGTCACGGATTTGTTAAAGAATTGAGAGTTGAGTGAACCTATTTCTGCTTAGATTTTGAAATTTCTTTATCATTTTAAAAGCTTTGAGAAATTTGTTTTGATTATATTTTGCTTGTTATGAAAGCAAGGAAGCCTCAGAAGTGTCTTGAACGCACTTCAACCAATACGCCTGAAGATACCTGTGAAGAGAACATGTTGAAGAAAATTCAGTTTTTACTGTAGAAGGAAAAACCCAACGATTAGAAACCAATATGATCAGGATGGTAGGCACTGAAAACCCAATCTATGTGCAAGGTTCTGGTTGGAGGTGGGATTCGAACCGGGGTCCACAGAGGTGAAAGGCAGGGAAGAAACAACGAAGCCAACCTGAAATGTCATACTTGATAGAAGTCTGCCGTTGCAGTCACCAGACTGAAAATAGTTCAAGATGAAATCGTAGAATTATTAGATTGATTCGGGAAAGGAATATATAAACACTTTACACAGGGTTGGTTTCAAACTAAAGATGTTTATAATATTTGTTACGGTGGTTGCCTTCTTCATGACACCCTGAGACAAATTATGACGTCAAGAAGCATTTCCGCTTGAAGAAGGTGTTAGCAGTTGCCGTGACGAGATAAACAGGAACTAAAACATTGAGTATCTCTTAGTGGACAGAAACACCTGTATTGAACCTCCCGTCTCCCGGAGATTGCCACAGCCTCAGGAGGAAAACATCCTTAGCTTGCTTCCTAGAGGGGGGAGAAATCAAGCAGACGTAATAAATGCCAGGTTGAACGACTTACGTGGACTTCCTTCAGTTTGCCTCGATGTTTTTGTTTCGCCGGCCATAACTCTTGATGTCCTTTTTTGTTTTGATTGTAAATATTGTCAATTATCACTCCCTTCTGCGTGACTTGAAGCTGGAGATGTTAACGCTGTGATTAACCTTTTTGGGGATGTGAGCTAAATTCAGAATGATTTGAGTTTCTAAGATGTGATTATAATAGATGTGAGATACAACTGTGATTTTGAATTTACAATCCTATCATTCCTAATGTCCTCGAGGGTGGAATGGATTGGCACAAAAGTTAAATTCAATTAAATTTAAATAAATTTAAATCCATTTATGTCAACTAGTACATTCAATTAGGGATTCTTCTGTGTCTGTGGTGTAATTTTGTTGATTTGGTTTCCTTGCTGACACGATTATTACTTATTGGTATTTATTTATTTTTGTATTATTTATTTTGTTTTTATTTTTATTTTAAAAAAATTCTTGAGGACTTATGGCAATGAGATATTTTGAGACGGTCAATTGTGACAGGTTTACGAGGAAAGTTACCATTGTTTACGTCAATTTTAAGAATTCACGCATTTCCTAAAGCTGACATTTATCAGGTAATTAGTTCAGCTTCCTAGCATCCCCTATAGTCTGCCGTTAGTGGAGTAATGGAACCAAAGTCACCCTCATGTACCTGTCAGGTGCACCTGTTTCTGCATCAACCTAGACACCACTTCAATTTTGTTTTCTCTTTCTTTGTCTGGATAGAGCTGGGGAGAAGCAGGTAACTTTCAAAGTTCATCCTGACGTGATTAAGATGACCCCAGCTGAAGTCGCTGGAGCTGCAGGTAAGCCAAATCAAACTCTCCCAAATTACCAACAAGCTTGTTCCTTGACAACAAGCTTGTTCCTTAAAGCCTCTCGCTAAGCGACAAAGCTGCTTCAAGGTTGAAACTAACAAGCAGACAAGAGTTGATGTAAAACATGAAAACCCTGGACTTGTCAGTGACAAAGTAAGTGTGAAATCTAATCAGCGATGGGTCTGCAGGCTACGTGACAGTCTGCAAGAATAAAGGACAATTCTGCCTGAATTCCATTTGAAGGTATTTCTGTGAATATGGGGACAATTTCCTGAACCAGAAAAGAGGTTAATCCTACAAATCGGACGTTTAAATAGACTGTTTTCATTGCGTTTTAAAAAATTATCACTTAGTCTTCCAAACCATGCTTTGAAATTTTGAGCGGTGTTGAATTTATGATGGTGTTGTAGATGAAAATTCACAATTATCTTTAAATGATTTTTTGTTTTAATAAATAAAATAAAAACACTGTCTAGAAGAGGACACCTTTATAACAAAAACAAATCTTTAAACCTAACAGAGGATCTAAATATTACTTCAACTAAACATCTTTTTCTCAGAACTTACAACTCGTCTCTAAAGCAATATTGCACCATTTGATGCTCTTTATGTTTTTTTATATATTAATCTTGGCTTATATTATGCTTGACTTAAAAATTCACTTTCACCACTCTTGAGAGAATTAAAACTTAAGTCCTGTTCCCACATGACTGTTCTTTAAGCTCATTAGCAATTCCTTTTAAGACCCCAAACTAGTGTGTAACTCTCCGGAACTGACCCCATACCTCAGCCTGACATTAAGATTTGGGTTGGGAGTAAGTATGGAACAGACAATCCGGAGGAGAGTTACTATGGTTACCTGAGATAACCTGATGGAGTGATGGAGCCAATGGGGAGGAAGGTGGAGACTGACTGTCTGGAGTGGATTGGTTGAACTTTGACCCCTGGGTTCGGGGGGGGGGGGTAGGGGATAGATGAACGTGTGGCGACATCTCCCGGTTCATATATTGGGATGGATCATGTGGTTGAACCATGAGGTATTGGAACATGATCTTAAGGTGCTTGTTATTGGCCCATAAATCACAACAGTTATTCTGAACATTACGGTCGTACAATCATGACCCATGAGCAGAGAGATTTAAGATAAATGGGCTCGTCAGAATAGAATGCAAGATGTTGGCTGGATTGTGTGCAGGCCTGATGCTTCGTTTATGAACTGGGAAGGGCACCGAAGTGTTTTCTCATTGGTGAAGGGGACCACTGTGAGGAAATTGTACATTTCTATTGGAACATTTCAAGGGGCACCAAGGCAATGACCATGGGGCAGCGGAGGCAATTGCATTTGTTGCCTCTGTGAAGTATACTTTCATTAAACAACAGTGCACGGTGACTTCAGTTTTAAGAATCTGCCATGTTGCAAATTTTCTCTCTCATCTGAGTTTCCAAGTACACAATTTTGCTGAGCACAAGAAAATCTTGCTTAGCATAAATGGGTGGAACACTTTGTTTTATACATTGTTGTTTGTCAACGGTTCTTCAATAAACCTAGTATTTTCAGCCGAACAGTCGTTTGAAAATGAGCTCTGACTTTAATCAAATGTTTATGTCCCTACATGCAGAATGAACACATCACATTTGATCAAAAACATATTACTATTCCTGTGTGTGCGTCTGCCCTTCGAACTGGTCTGATCTTTAAGCATAAATTGCAACATGTAGGTGATGTCACACACAAACCATGGTAATCTGATGATGTCATTACTTCACCATGGCAACGAAGTACAATGCATCAATTTACTGAGTGAATGAGGACGTGGTTTCTTCCAATTTAGAGGCTGTGGTTGCACTAATAGTGACCTCCGAAATATGTTACCGCTCAGAAATGTAGCGCCTTGAATTAGCTTACAATCAAAATAGAGTAGCGACTATGAACGAAACATGGAATATAACGTGATTGATAGTAAATTTACTAAGCTCTGATTTTTACCTTCCCCTTCTTGTAAAGAAAATTGACGCATCAAGGTTTTTTTTTTTTTGTAATTTGCATTAATATTAAATTAAGCCAAATGTTTATTTGGGCGTTAGATAAAGTTGAAATTTGGATTTGGTTTTGTTTGTGCTGCATTATATTAATGTGTTTGTCGTGGTTTGAAGCTTGTTTTTGGTGTGGGAGTTAATGGAGCTGCCATTCTTTCCATTTATAGAACGATTAAGACTGGTTTTACTTGAAGAAATCTTGAATTCTTACATCCCACGTGTCTTTCTTTAGTTATATATTTCTCAAATGTCCTGGGAAAATGTTTCAGTGAAACACTGTTTTCCAAATGCACCCCGTGAGAAGAAAACATTAATATAAAAAAAGAGAAAATTTGAATAAAAACCTTTATTTAGAATATAAAAGTAAGTGAATACTGTGAGAGACCAAAAAGGAAATGTGTTCACCACGATGCACAAGATTATAAGCAATATGTAGATGTATGTACTAGCCAGTTTCTAGAATGAATATGGACTAAAAGTAGTTGCACAAATAAAGGTTGATTATTGATTGATAAATTCAGGAATTTCCACGGGATTTACACAATGAATGCATGGTCACAATGCTGTTGCTGTTCACATTAACAGGCCGCCTGAAATTCCATCTTTGAGAGGGCGAGGCCATTTCCATTTTGCAAAGGGCACTTCCATGGGAACATCTTAAAGTCTATGGGAAACTTTTGAAGGGGCACCAAGGCCAAGACCAGGGGCAACAGAGGCCACGGCCTCCATGGCTTCTGTATACATTCAAGCCTGAATTAAGAAAATCCAACAATTCTGGCCAATTTTCATACAGCTTTTTAACGGAGAAATCTGTTTTTAAAATGTTCTTTTGGTCAGGTACCCTGCTCACAAATCAGTAAAGGGCTAGTGATACATCACATTTTGATAAATTGAAGGATACCTGTACCTAATAGAACCATGTATGTGTTTGTGAAATAAACAAATATTGATAAGGTGATTCTTAGCTCTCAACATGTCCCTTGTTTTCTGGTTTTCATCTCGTTTGTCAAATGGGAAGAGTAGGACGGTGTTTTGCTTCATCATTTTTTCCTTCATGTACACCAAACTGACTGTAAATATCGATGTACCAATACCCTTTCATACGCGATGCATAGAATAATCAGGCATGGTATTCTTTCAAGTCTGATTTGCGATTGTTGGCCCAGAGAAAAATCAGCAAAATTAGGATGAAATAGCCTGAAAAGTCTTTTGAAGCCTAGACCACATATAGGTCATCCATTGTACTCAATATGATGTTCCTACTTTTTTCCAAAGGCCAAGTGTCATGGCTGGGTATTGTATTCAACATGCATTGCTGTGCATAGACTATTGAATGTGAGTGTACTTCAATGTAATCAGTATGCATTGTTGTCAGTGTGGATAAATATTCCTGGAAAAAAATATATTGAAGGCTTGTTATCACTGGCGTGTAGTCATTGTGTGCTAAGCTTGATTTGCTCATCAACTAAGCAGCATGGTGCCAGTCACTAGGTATATCACATGGTACATTGGCTGGTAATCTGTTTATGCTGAGCTAGTTTGTATTGTACTTAGTAGCAAGGAAACTAAAGAGCTTTCCATTCGCCTTGCGGTAATTTGTTTGAATCCAACACACCTGGTCCCAGCATATTGTGTGTTAACGGAACCTGTAATATTGACCAGCGCCTGTTTCAATTAAAGGTCAGGATTGGATTTATCATTAGGTAATTTAAAAAATACCCAAAACAATGGGCTGATTTCTAAGAAAGGATTTATCGTTATGGGATATTGGGTCTTGAATAAGCAGTATTAATCAGTCTGTGGTCTGATATTTTAAATGTCGTTCCTTTTTGAGAAAGAGCGCTCTTTTCATGTTTTGGGGGGATTTTTTTTGGAGAAATTATTATATCCAACAGTGTGTTGTGTGTTAACGGAACCTCTAATGTTGACCAATGCCTGTTTCAATTAAAGGCGAGGCTTGGATCATTGGGTAATTAAAAAAAAAAGAGGTAGGGTTGATGGGATTTATAGCTATTGGTTATGGGATCTTGAATAAGCGGTGTTATTCAGTCTGTGATATTTTAGAAGATCATTTCAAAGGATTTTGCAGATACAATATAGATTAATATAATTCTTTAATTAAAATGTCGTTCCGTTTTGAGAAAGAGTGCTCATTTCATGCTTTGGGGGATTTTGAAAGAAGTTATTTTATCCAATATATTCACGTATGGGTTTTGGGTTGAACAAAGAAATGTTAAATGCCTTCTGAGTGTCACCTCCAAACAAAATATATGAGTGGCTTCTGACTGGTACCCGGTATAAAAACATTGACAAAATGGGGAGACACATTAGGGCTAGATGGCTCAGCTGGAAGAGCGCCGGTACGTTAATTTGGTGGTCGCAGGTTCAAATCCTGGTAGTCAATTTATCTTTGTAAACCCCCAAACTAATTAAAATTTAGCCATAGTCAGTTTCCCAGATTGTGGGTTGTTACTTGATATTCACGTACAGGTTAATAATAATAATACAGGAACATTTGCAAAGCGCCATCTCTCTATGACCAAACGTATTCCAAGGCGCTGGAAAAAAAGGAACAATTTAAGAAAAATAAACATTGCAAGATACTTAGACTATCAAAGTATACAGGGGATGTAATTAAGAGCACATTAAAGAGAGATTTGCACACTAGCAAGAATTACACATTGACTAAATACACGCGATGGTCTTTGGAACCTACGTAATTTCTATTCTATTTTATTATTTTGCTTGTAAAAAACAAAACAAAAGCCCTGAACAATCTGAATGTAGCATTAGTTTGTTTTAGAACCAGTAGATATATTTTTTTTCTTGATATTTTTTATATATATAATACAACACGAAATACAAAACAGTGTTCAAAACCGCAAAGTACGTTAAAAAAACACAATGTTCCTTGAAACCTGATGTGTGTTCAGACAAACTCTGGCTCACAGCTGTTCCAATCCCAGAATTGTACTCCGTTTGCAAATTTATTTGTCCATTGCCCTATCAATTAGCACAATTCAACATGGACTGTACCACTTAGCAAGAGGGATCTTTATCTGCAATGTTTTTTTAATATTGTTGTTTGTTCATAAACTCTGTCATCATTCACAGACATTTCATGAGAATGGTTAATTAATGCTTTGAGATTTAAATTAGTGTAATTAGCATGTTCTTCACAGTGTCATTTTGTTTTAATTACTTGAGGTTGTAAAGACGGGGGGGGGGGGGGGGGGGGGGGTAGCTTGGGCGGGAAGTCTTTGTCGATTTGTTTCACACATTTATTTGAGGATGTACATTCATTGTAAACATTCCATTGTCTGTAACAAGTGGACTAGAATTAATAGGTCATGGTATCTGTAAATGGAAGGGATTACTAGCTGTAAGACAGGTGCTTGTCTCATGGTTGGTCTGATGGAACCTGTTCAATTTTTCTCAGCATCAACATTTACAAAAATATATATATATCCCTGGATACATGGCAGTTACAGGTTTAATGGCTTCTGACTGGCACCCTAAACAAAGATATTGACACAATAGCGAGACTGCCAAAATTACGATGAGATAGCTCAGTTGGTAGAGCGCCGGCACGTTAATTCGGAGGTTGCAAGTTCAAGTCCCACTTTAGTAAATTTTTCTTTGTTCAACCCAAAATTATTTTAAAGAGAAACATAAGGAAACAAAACAGCAGTCGATATTAAAATGTTGCATTAGCTCTCTCAATTACGCACTTCAATTCTATACAATTTCCATTTTCCAGTTAGAATTTTGTAAACAGGGGTTTTATCATTTATTCATTTATTTCGAGTCAATTGAATGTTAACTAAATCCACTTGTCAGGCACAAGAAATTAAAATTCCAAATCAATATTTTCAACTCAACTCAAGTTAACAGTCATTTCATACTACTCTTCTTGGAATAAAACATATATACAATTTTACTTAAATAATAAGCACAGAAAATGGAGGGGAAAGAGTTAATCTATGTAGACCAAAATAAAAGATGAGGCTGTCAGAGTAGGCCAAGGCTTGTAGAAGACAGCCTAACAACAAAAGGGGAGACAAGACAAACAGGTAAAGCAAAACAATAAACCAAGGCTTGTTGTAGAAGACAACCTACACAGACAAACAACAAAAGGGGAGACAAGACAAACATGTAGTGCAAAAAAACACAAAAAACAGACTGGATGCAATGAGAGAAAAGTCTCTATTCTGGCAGGGCTACACGCAAATGTTACTATGTAGAGTAAAAAATATTAGTGAAAATTTTTTTCTAAAATTGAAAGTTAGCGTATTTCTGTGCCTTTTCTAGATTATTTATAAAGCAATGTGGCATTTGGCAAAGAACAAGCCCTGCCAAAATAGTTTGTTGACATAGAAATCCACCAAACCTAGTTTAGTTCAAATAACGAGCAGCTGTTTCTACACAAACAAGTTCTCTGAATAACAATTCAAGTTTAAAATGCTTGGACATCCGTTTGAGGGTTTAAAGAGGAGCAACAGTGTTGGTTAAAAACAAAATAATTATAATAAAATGATTTGGAAGTCTGACAGATATTTTGCAAACAAGTTTAATAAATAATATTTCAGGGTGCCAAATGTTGTAGAAATGATTCTGTCCAACGGTTTCTGTTGCATTGATTTGTGGTATTTTGCTTTCCAAAACTTCCTTGACCCGTTGTGCCTGATCTTGATGGATTCTTAACATCAGAATCAAACTAAGTCAGCATTTTCAGATCAAGGTGTTAGATGAAGTTACCCTGTATGGCTCTGATAGATTCAGGAAGCTTGTGAGTGCAAATTTGGGAAGGATTTTGGCATTCATGCAGGTGTCCGTACAAAATGATGAGCAATTCCATACTGATAAATAAATTGTGGGGTTCAGTTCTACTTTTTTTTTCACTTTAGTTTGACACGTTTATACTCCTTCAATGTTTTATCATCCCCTTGTGGTATGGAGAGCAACTATCGGAGACAACTTACGCTTCCCCCCAAAACCAACAGACTCCCCTCTTCTTGAAATGTCAGACCAGCACAGAACCATGCAAGGGATAGTTCAATCAATACCACTTCAATATCTTGTGAAGGAACGGGAGATTGTGAAGTTACAAACAACAAGCGTATGGGTCAGCCAGCCGGCCAGTGTGATATAGTTATCTATCATGGACTAGAGATTGTTTGCTACAAATGCTATTTAGGGCCACCTTCACCCCCCCCCCCCCCCGCGAATCGGTCATGACGTACTCGTTTCGTAAATAAGATGGAACTAGGCAAAGGTCGATATGGACAGGTTGAGAAGAGGAAGTGCTTATTTGAAAGCATAAAAGCCTTGTAGCTGTGAGTGACTGCTCATAATTCTCAATTCAAGAAACATTTAGAAACAAAGCAAATATTTGTATAGGCGAGACATTTTTGACGGAAATTTAACTTGAGAGTTAAAAGATAAAACTCTTATAACCTAATGTTGTAGCTGTTTATTTCAGCTTGGGTTGTTTTCCATCTAATGAACCTTAATTAACACAATGTGAGAGTCGATGAATGAAGCAATGTTGATTAAGTGGTTGAGGTTGTCTATTAAAGCAAGGCAATAGAGTGGAGACCCCAAACATTGGTGTAAAGAATGGATTGAAATATTTAACGAGCTTACAACAAAAGGTTTCGAAACCTGTTAGTATCAGGTGATCTCTAAAAACATGTTTGTATTGAAGCGTTGGATTTCTCGATCAGAAATCAATAGCTGTATGATGGGAAAGATTGGTGAGAGTTGTGTGTGTGTTCTGTCCGTTCAATAATTCTCAATAGAAGTGTGGCGAGCCAACGTCCAGTGATAAGCATTGATTACAGGAAAGCCCCACCCCATCTGGGTCAAAATGGAGGATTATTACAGGCCAGTGGTTTTTCATTAATTTTTCATTATTATTTGTTGATTAACATCACAGTGACCTTGGACATTAGTAAAGGGAAAGGCAAAGAGTAAAATTGATCTTAGTAGAACAAAAACTCTACATGGACTGGCAGTTTAAAAATTAAGTTTTTAAATATGAAATTTAACTGATTTATGGACCTCCCTTTTGTAATGGGAATTTTAAGAATCCAGCAAAAAAATCTAATCAGCCAAAAGGTTATGTGATGTGAAGTGTTTGTGATGGGTCATCTGCAATGATTTTGCTAAATAAACAAATTAATTTTTGATATTTATTTTTGGGCAAATCTTGAAGTAGGGTTTTTATGCTCCGACTACAGTTTAATTTCATTTCAGGAATTCCGATACTGTTTTTACAATTCACCCAGTTTGTTTTTCTGAAGCTGTTTTGATAGTTGAAAAAAAGGTGCATACAGTTTTATTTTATGTTATAGAGGCGCTGATAATTCAGTTTAAGATGGTTACATGGGAGGGGGGGGGGGTACCTTTAGGGTGCAAGCTGCACTAATTGATTGGATTATGTCATTGCACCTGTGATATACACACTTGAAGATTAATCTACACAGACTGGGACATACTGAATGTAGTGGGTACCTATTTTTATTCCCCAAATATTGTATTGAAATTGGGGTGTTTTTTTTTATTGCTTTAAGGTATGTTCGTATCAGTAAGCCCTTCATATTTTATTTCATAAACTTGGTTTTTTTTTAATCTGTAAAAATCACTTTATAGGTTGGTTTTATTTTCAAAATATACAAAGATTATTATTTGTTGCTACTTCCTTGACATATAAAGCTGTTATTATTCGTTTATTGAAAAAAAAACAACGAATTGTACGGCATTGCAGAATGATTGACACAGGACTGGACAACCTGCTGGAGATCTGGAGGGAAAGTTTGGGATTGTTAATTTGTGATAGCCCCCTCTTGTGTTTAAAGTCAGTAAGATGATTTGTCTGCTTGTTGAACAAACTGTACCTTTCTTTAATGCACACAGTAATGTAGGCTCTGTAACTATTCTGATGAGCCATACTTAGTGAGTTAGATTTGAATAATGTCTGGTACCATGCCTTGTTCAGTCATGAGTGAATGCTCAGTTTAAAATCCTCAGAATAAATCTAGTGTTGCTATATTGTATCTTGACATGGTTTGGGGCAAGCTTTTGCATTGCAACCTCCAGATCAGTAGAGACTGGTATCCAATGAGCCAAACATTTCATTGAGAATCGTGTTTGAAAGGCTTAGTGTATGGGCATTTTTCGTCTGTTTTTGGACTAGGAAAAAGGCTTGCCCCTAACCATGTGACCTACATTGTAGCAACACTGGATTGTAGTCTGGGGAATTTGAATTGAGCATTCACTTGTGACTGAACAAAGCAGTGTACCAGACATCATTCATATCTAACTCATAAATTGACTTATTTTGGTATACTTTCATTCTGATTGCAACCAACCTCTCCAAATGGGGATATCAGTTGGGAATCTTGGAATGACATTGTAAATTCACTCTCAATAATAAATTTTTGAAGAAGTCAAATTTAAATTTTTTAACTGAAAACCTTTTTCCTTGATTGAAAAGAAACCTCACGTACTAATTGGAGTTAGTTAAAACATTCTCCCACATTAAATACAAGAAAAAAAGGAAATCAAATAATAAAAATTATAGTTTATCGTTGAAAGATTTCATAGAACTTCATAGCATAAAGTTATTTACTAAGCAAGAATTAGCAGGGAACCAGTCCTAAACAATGCACACAACACTCCATTTTTAGTTGGTAACCTGAGTCTGCTAAGCAAAACTTTCCCTACCACAGCAACTGTGTGCTTCGCAGATCCATGAAATTTGCCTCAGGTCAAACCGTTTACGTAAAAACTTAATTTTGAGGTTAGATTTTCTGACTTGTTATTAAAGACGCAATTTTACCCTTCGGGCAGAGTGGTGCACCCTGAGATTTTATTTCTGTCGTTAGAAATCTTGTGGTATCAGCAACGGACTGATGAAACTTGATCTGTTTTTTCCCGCAAGGGCCTTATGCATCTGTCCCATCTGTTATTATTGGTTGATTAAAGACGCGTTGTGACTTCCGCTGTGAAGGGAGACAGTAGAGGGCACTGTTTGGTGCCGGTAGTAGAAGGGCCGGCGGCGGAAAGTTAGGACGACTGAGTGTTAAGTGGAAAATGGCTGCTGTAATATCGAGCTTGTTATTGTGTTCTCATTGTGTGATAGCAAGAGAGAATAAATAGTTCAGATTCTTGTGTATTAGTTCTTTCTATACTTGACTTCCGACTAGAAACTTGAATAGAGCCCTCTGTTGACTGATCCCATTTATGCAGCTCGGTCCGGCAACAGTGTCCAAATATAGGTGCACAAGCATTTTCACTGATGCTCAAAAAAAAAAAATAAATAAATAAATGAATTGGAACATCACCGTGAGTGCGTTTTAGTTGATTAATCTAAGCCAACCTGATGCGGGTTTTGGAAATGCGATGCTTAAGTTGTCTCAGCTAGCTGATTGGTTGTCCCGATCTTGCTGGCAAACTGCACTCCGCCCTCTCGGCTTTCAGTTCCCAGTGAGGTACGACTACACACTTATCAACCATGTGATGATCTTGATATATAAACATATATTACTCATGTTTCCCATGACCCAGATACTGTAGACGATGCCAGGGTAGGCATGACATGTTTTTTTTTTCCCATCCCCAGGTGCTGGTTCTGGGAAACGGCAAATAGAAAATTGTGGTCTTCATTACTTGGCATACTGTGACATGCTCGGGATCAAGTGAACATTACAGATTCCACTCCAAATTTCCACTTGACTCAATTTCAGTTCTATTCAATATTGTTGTTTTTTTCTTTTCAATTTTATCAGTGCATAATGTTAGACATTTGGACAATGTGGGGGGAAAACACATTTTATGTAAAATCTTATGGTACAATAGTTTGGAAGAAAATTGGGTTGTTAGCTTGAGAAAATTCAGAGACTATACCTAATCTCTCAAAACACCCACAAATATTTCTTGAATTACTGGAATGAGAAATGTCCACTTGCCAAGGCTAATTACCTGCATATTTAATTTAATAACCAAATCTAGTCCTTCTTATGTTGTCTTCTTGGGTTTATTGCCAGAAAAAAGCAGAAAAATTAAATGAAATGCACAATTTGCTCACTTTCAACATTATGTTCATAAGCCACATGTAGGCCATCAGATGTTGTTAAAATATAGTTTAACATTCAATTAGTACATGTATATAATGTTCCAACACCCTATTACATTTATGTATGTTAAATATTTTAACACCCTCAGAGCTCAAATTTGGGATAAAATTTTGCAAGACCGCAGGGCTTGTACATGTAGCTCAAAATGTTTACCGGACCAGAATTTATTTCACAAGACCAGAATCTTTATGAGAAAGAGCTTTCTGCACAGTTTGACAAGTAAATTGTAGATTTTTCTCATTTGTCTTATGGGTTAGTATATTTTGTTACTCAATGGAATTGTATAAATACCAGACTCAAGGTCAACATTTGAACATCTTTTCTTCCTCATAAAGATACTACACAATGGCTATTATTAAATTGAAAAACACAAGACCGCCGGACTTGTCAAGTCATGAGTTTACTGGCCCAAGGGTAAAATCACTGGCCTCGGGCCTGAGGTCCAGTGTCAAATTCGAGCCCTGACCCTATTAGATCATGTACAAGTAACATATATTTTCTCTCCCTTAAAAATGGCAATATTTTTGCACTGGACGATTTCTCATAATAATAAAACAATTTATAAACCAGGGATGTTTTGTTCCAATTGATAACAAGATTCTCTTACAAGGTTGACTGCAGTGGAACTTAGTCTACATACAGTGTATTGGGGATCATTTTGGCTCAGTGTTTTCTGCCCCTACCTTTCACCTCTTAGAACCCTGGTTCGAATCCCACCTCGGACCGGAGCCTTGCATGTGGATTGTGTTTTCAATCTATATACCTGATTGTTTAGGTTTTCCCCATTTGGGTGTCCCCCACCACATTTCCTATTGATCCTGTTATTGGTGCTAATTTTATTGTTGGATGTGTAATAAATAAATAAATAATTTTGGGGTTGAACAAAGAAATAAATGACTGGAGCAGGACTTTAACCGGCGATCTCCAGATTAACGTGCCAGCGCTCTACCATCGAAGCTATCTATGTTGGCGGTCTCCGTATTTTGTCAATAATCACAGTCCAAAGATGCTTTCTTCTTTCGCTCTGGCTTCAACTCCCATAATTTAACTTGAGTGATTGACTAAGATCCTTCCTCACTCTAACAACATCCAGCACCATATGGTAACACAACACCCAGACTGTTTGGCTCTGATTATGGTGGTATGCCTGATCCCATGTACATTGTACATGTACAATCATGTATAAAAGTAAACAGTCAATCCTCGTTATAAAGAGGTTCTGCTTAATATAAAGAGTACATTCTGAAGTCCTGAATCTCATTTCTGCTTTGTGTTTCTTTGTTTACCTGTCCTCTTATTACAACGTTCCTGTCTTAAAGAGGTCATTTGTCCAGTCCCAGTGACCTTGCTATAATGAGTGTTGACTGTAATTAAGTTTACTAGAGTAGCCCTCAGTCCGACAGAATCAAGTCGGTTTTTTTTTAAAGGGTTTTGAATGGTTAGGGTTAAAACAAAACGGAATCAAAAGGCTGTCATTTTTTGCAATAAATTTTCTTTTATCCAAGACTTAGCGGTTTAATACTTTTCATTCATTGATTGATGAACTGGAAACAGTGGCTGAATTTATTTTGTCCCACACACGTAACAGACCCATTTATTTTTCTTGAGGTGAACTTTGATTCATTTAAGTTAAGCTGCCACACTAAGTCAAAACATGTTTTTTTTAATACGAGCATAATAAACCATCTCGGCAGATTGCATTACTAGTCAGAGAGCCTCAGGGTTTCAGAAAATTGTCAACTGCCTTTGGGAATTAGACAGCATTTACTGAATACCTGTATTTGTGAAAATCAGAAAGAAGAATGACGTATATTGCAGCGATATCCGGATTAGTAGTTCTTTTAACATGTTTTTTCTTCCTTTTTTTCCCCTTTGTGTTGTTCTACAGCCACTCATCAGACAGACCTCGAAGACATGATGGGAGTTACCATTACAGAGACAGGGGTCGGCAAACAGGTGGGTGACATTTATTTTTTGTTTGTCCTTACTTACTCAGGATGAAGTCAGGGAAACAGACCGATAGAGAGAGAATCTTCATCTTGCAGCCGGCTTTGGAAGTTTACGTATTCATCACTTCTTAATTTAAGGGCCAACTTTTAATAGACGCCACTAAATTAGTGTTTCTTTGTATATCCGATCCTCTTTATTGTGGTCACCTTAGACTGGGACAAGACCTCCCGATGGGTTTGTAGTGGACTGATCTGAGGAGGCAGCCAACAAAACTCCTCTTCTGAGGTCACCAGTCTATTAGATCCATTTGCCCATTATGTCCACTTAGCCATCATGGCCCCTTGCCACCATGCCCGCAAGGGTGACCACTGCACTTAGGTTTTTGTCAAATCCCTTGCCAAGACTCGGACCAATCATGGCTTATTTTCACCAAGAAATCTGACCTCCCACACCCGTACCTTGGAGATGTTGTCCTGTTACTCTCCTACTGCGTGGTTTCTCTTGCCTCCCAGCCGATTCAGCAGAACAGGCTTGTCTGGACTTGTCCGACCAACCTCTCCCCCCCACCTGCAGCGTTTATTAGTTGCCATAGAAACTTTGATACATGTTACAGGTATCTCGAGTTTGATATCTAGCCAGCTTTGGCACAAATCTTGTTTTTTCAAGATCTTGCTGTTTTCTTAGTCCGTTGTTGAGTTGGTTAAAGTACTCTCAAGTCGGATTCATAATGCATCTACAGAATACTAAAGTACAAAGTCGTGTTTAAAAAATTGTTTGTTATCGTTTTGTGATTCTACATATTTAAGTTTCTCATGTCATTGAGTTGACTGACTTTAACCCCAGTTTCCCCAAAACCTCAAAATCGTTCTAATCTCAACTTATTGTCCGAGACAGTTGCTAAGCAAAAGAGTTTTTTTTTCAAATTCGAAATAGTTTTTTTGTATAAATCTACCCTCTAAAGTGAGGTTTTCTAGTGGAGCCTCTTTGTCTTTGTAGCTGTCTGTCCATGGAGTAGTTCTAGACACAGATCTATACAGAGCAGACTCAAACGTTAAGAAGGTAGAATTAAATTCCTCAGGTTTATAATCCCAGAGAAGTTTATCAGAAGTTGTATTTAGTCCCAGTAGAGCGATCCGTCATGCGATAGTCTTAGTACGAAGTTGATATCAATTCAGAAAGTAACATAAGCATTAAGTGGGGACCCTGTGTATGAAAATCTCATCTCTGAAAGGATTCCTGGTATGAATGGATTAAAGAGGTCTTGTTTCAGTGGGCTGAGGATGCGGATTGGACTTAAAGGCTGCGTGTATCTAAGATGCTACAGTGGGATAGTCTACTTCTGCGACGTTAGAATCTGATTCATTTGAATGTTTCATGTAAAGATGAACCAATGTCCTAAGCTGGGTGAAGTTTTTTGTTGTTGAGGTCGATGCTTTTTGGTATCTCAAATTTCAGTTTGTAGATTTCCTTTTCAACTTAACTTATTCCTTAATAATTCCTTTTTTGTATCTCACATCTAACATGATGCCTCTTGCACCATCTCATATTCTCATCTTTAATTTCCCTAAATTTGAAATATATCTATCTTTCTTAATCTTGTATTTTGAGATCTTAGTTCGTCTCTCTTCCCAGCCCAGTTGTCTCAGTTTTCCCCCATCTTTATATTCCTCCCTTTTCCCCATCACTGTCATCCTTATTACTTCATCTTTTTTTCCTCCTGTTTTCTCTCACATCTCATCTTGTCTCCTTTCCCTGTCTTCTGCCATCCATCCTCCTCCAGCTCCTCCTACCATCTCCATCTCGCTCCTGTTACCTCTTCGTCTTCATCACCTGTTTCTCATTGTGAATGACCTCATCCCCAAGTAGATCCATTTGTGGCATTACACAAGATGTTTAAGCGCCTTACCTAGATACCTAGGCTTTCAGTAAAAGGAAAACTACATGCATTTAGATGTAGCAGATGCATCTCTAGGGATGTAGTGTACTGTAAGTTTACCTACGTGCATTCACCTAAGCACTCTTAACAATCAGTTGAATGGTGATTTCTTCTTGCTTAGGCCAGCTAAAAGAATTAATTTGTTTGTGTTACCACTTGACTAGAAAAAGCAGATGCAGTCGGTTTGTATTTTTATAGGGAGTCTGTCTCAAGATGTTCTGAAAGAGGAGGTGACTCAAATGAAACCTACTTCTTATTACAGTGATGAGAAGTGTCAGACTTTTATCTAAATTCAGACCTTTTTATGTCTGTCTGGTGAAATAAATGGCCGTTTTCTTCAGATAGAAGGAAATCCTGGTCTTTGATGTACTTCTCTAGTGTTGAGGATACTGTTCCCCAAACTCATTGAACTCTATAATTCCGGGGGTTCAGTCATTTTTGTCAGCTAGGGCCCTCACCCTGTTTTTATGTGAGGTTATTAAAAGAGAGAATTTAAAAAAAGGAATATTTGCTTATGGTGTAGCTTGGGCAGTATACAAAATGTGCCAAGCAAAACACAAACAGGTTACCAACCAAATAACTATATATTTGTATTGTGTAATTGATTGGTGCCCTGCTAGTGTTGCTAACCAGATAAATGCACTAAGCAATAGTCAAGCAGTTCTAGTAAAGCATTTCATCTTTCGAAACAAGATTTAAAAAGAAATGTAACTCAAAGTGTGAAGGTACATGTTTGAGACATAAGTCTCTGTATTATCGAGCTACCCTGAAGGCATCCGACTCTTCATCAGGTTGTTGGGGGTGGGGGAAGGAAGTGGGGGGGACCATGTTTAGCTTTTGAAATTGCGGCTTTCTTCACCCAAAGTCCGTAATTACATGCCCTTCATGCCTCGATGCATGCCGGATCACATTCCAGAGCACACTTGAACTAAAATGATAATCACGTTTGTAGAGTTCCGTCTCTCCGATATAAAAGCATCTCCCCCTAGTGGGAGGAGTTGACCTAGTTTGTATTTGTGTGTCCCTGGTGTTCCGCTACTCCGACACACACACTGCCGTGTTCTCCGGGCAAATTATATTTGAAGGGGATGCAGTTTGCGTGATTGCCTTTTCATCTCTTTCAAAAGCAAATTTGATTTGAGATGTTCTTGTTACCTCGACATACGCTGCACAATTTCGTTGAAAATTTCCATTTATTTCCTACCTTTTTAATTTTACAAAAAATCGATTCAAAATGGTTTTACTTCAGTGACATGTAAATGGTTTGTGGTACAATTTTCAAAGCACCATCACATATTTTAATATTTTTCATGTCGGTAAATTTAATACCAGACCATTTCATTTGACGTCATCAAATTATGAATGTTTTAGATTGATTAAAAAGAAATTACTGCCAAAGAAATGTTTGTTGTAGTTGTCTAGCATTTGCCAAAGCATTCTTTTAGAATTTAAATTTATCAGGCAGATTGACTTTAATGCATATGTTTAAAAAAAGTGGAACATGTACCAGACAAATTGTGAAAGAAAGATTCTTAGAAATCATGATGACACAATCGTCGTTACAAAAACACAAAATGTGTTTCTAAAGGCTTTGCAACACTCCTGTTTTGAATTCAAAGAAGCCTGAGGTGTTTATTTATATGAGTATGAAATGGATACTTGCAATTCATCTAATCCAGTCTAGATCCAAATCAATGCTTCTTGCATTTTTATTTTTTTTTTTACCGGGCATCCCTTGATTTCGTATTCCTAGCTTTCGCATGTGGCTCTTCCCTCGTGCTGACCTACTCCCTCTTCGCCAAGAACCCTATAATTTTGTATTTTGTTTCCTGGGCATGAAGCCAAATCATAAATGTGGCAATTTTTCTTACGCGCCATCCTAGACATTTTTGTAAAGACATTTGTTGGGTTTTGTTTTTTCTCATTCTTTGAGGGAGAAGCCTTTGAGTGTTGACCAGTCGCTGGCACGGCAGACAAAAGAACATCTTGGCTCCTTAAACCTATGAAACAAAGTCCATTGAGGATTTGTCTTTCTCCTTCAGCAATCACTATAACTACAAAGAGAGAGAAAGAAAGCAGAAAAAAAGAAGAAGCAAAACTAGGTCGTATTGGCCTTTTTGCCTCTGGTGTTTTCAGGCCAACACTGCCTGGCAGGAATGTCTTATGCTTTTCTAAAGGCAACATGATAATTTTATTAGGGGAAACTGTGGGGGTGAAAGTGTACATTTGAAGTGTACACATGTAGACAAAAAAAACTTGGGTGAATATTTGAATGGAATTGAGGTAACTGTTTGCTGATACATGTTTTTTTTCTGATTTGTCTGCTGAAGGAAAAAGGCTGAATCATTTGCTTAAAAGAAATAACCAATCACAACAAATTAAGCAAGAAAATAGAATTAGCTGTTACAAACTGCTTACCAACCAAAAGGACCTATGGTATAAATGCAATAGATAGTCAATGGCCTGACGTTAACAACGAATAAACTGTACATATATACTGCATAGCATTTGTACTGGTAACCTGTTATTGCTTAGCAAAGTAGTTTTTGCTTAGCAAGTTTGGCTGGTGCATCAACTGTCCCATCAACGGGTTTAAACATTCATTCCCTTAAGCTGTAATCTGAACATTATTTATAGACAAACTGAACTGTTTTTAGGCCTTCTGAATAGGATGTTATAAATTCACAATGCAGGATATGCCCCCATTTGAACCATACTTCTGTGAATAGTTTACAGCAAATGTCTGTTTGAATGTCACAGTTTGCTGCTCGTCATTTTTATCAAGTGTAAACCTGTCTGTTTTGAGGTAGACTCTGGCCTACATTAAACATTAAAAGGGATGTTTTGTTCGGGAGACGTATTTCCTGGAAGTTCCTTTATTATTAACTTATCATTAAATTTGTAAAATGCCTAGGATTGCCACTACTGAAACACTATCCAATATACACCACACTACAAAAAAAGGGGAAAAAAAGAAAAGAGGAAGAATGTTAAAGATTTGCCGTTGCCGGGGAAAAAGAACAAAGTTAAGCTTGTAATCAAAACTCGCAAATTGAACCTGTCTGACACAAAAGGTGTGTGCCGAATTGGGTCAAATTCCCGTTGCTGTGGTTACTGTGTTCCTCACCTGAAAAAGTATACTCGGATATCTTTCTAGTATATCCCGAGGGGCGTGTAAGCTGTAAGCAACCTTAGACAACAATATTACAAGTTATGACCGCCCTTAAAAATAAGAAGGGGGAGAAAAAAACACACCTGGTTTTGGATCTAACCGTGTCAGTCTGTCCCTTGAGAAAGTGCTGAGAGCTAGCACTATGTCTCATCCATACAAGGCTGTTGGTAGTCAAAAACAGCGACATGTAATAGGACGCTAGACATTTAAAACTCTTAAAACCAAGCCAAACAAATTAAAGATAGGATCCGGTGGTCCTAGCCTTTTACTCATTTGTAATTTATCATTGTAATTCACCAGGCTGGCAGCTACACAGGTGTCGCCTGGTTTTCAGTTCACAGCTAAATATCTCATGAATTTAAAATGGTTGAGAGCTGGCTAGAGCACTTGTAATTCTTGGCTAATTGTTTTTACAGGTAATGAAACGTTAAAGCTATCCACATGTTAAGGCTATTGCTGAATATGCTTTGCCGTTTGGGAGAACTGTGAGATAATTGGTGATAGTGTTGTGTCAGTTCGAGATCGGGATTTCTTATTTGTAACACTGAAAAAATCACAAAGTGAAATTTGAAAATTGACAGTCGCTGTTCTCAAATTGTGTCCTGGCAAGGGTGCATAACCAAGACTTTTATTTAGCGTGGCCAGTACTCATAGTGAACTGGAAAAATTTGCCTCCCTAGTTGCAAGACTAGGTTTTTGTCATGCTATAGATCTGCAAGCCCTTTACAGGTGTTATTAATCAATGTCATATTGACGAGGGTCAACCAGATGATGCAGCTTGGTTGGAACTTGGTCAATATTTGTTCTGGTTATTCCTCTTTCCTTTTTTTGTTTCAACCGAAGCTCTGTTCTGATTTTATCTGAATTATCATTGGTTACTACAAAAAATGAGAAAATGAGCCAATTGTGGCAGAAAATAGGAGCACCGTTTTCAAAGAACTTTACATATTCATTTGCATTTTTTTTTTTCAGTTTTACCGTGGTTCTTTTCTTTGTTCTAATTTGAACTGGTTACAGCAACACAATCTTTATAAAAAAGCAGTTTTATTGAAAATTGATTTAAGCCTCTATTTTAATAAGATGATTACTTTCAATGCAGAATCTACCCTCATGGACACTAGTATCAAAACAAACAGAACACAAATTTACATGTTTGATCTTTTCTCCCATGAATAAATTAGTTTTTACATTAAAGCTACTAATTAATGACAAGATCAGTGTGTAAGAATGCCAATTATTCAAGGTAACCCAGAGTGGTAACAATTTTAACAAGTATATTTTTGTGTATAATCTTATTTATCTTGCCCTAAACTAATTTGAAGTGTAGATGTAACAATGAGGGTGCACCACACTCAATAATCTCCCATAGCAACCAATGCTAAATGCTAAATATTCAAAAGTACAAAAAAATACTCAAAAAAGTCCCTCAGCCTCATGAAAACAAACCAAATATTTTTTGGGCGACTAAACTTCAGATTTCATTCAATTTTTGGCAGGACAACCATTTGGAATTTTTGCTAATTACCCCCCCAAAAACATCCTCGAAAATATGCTTTTTCCCAAACCGACGTGCTGCCAATTTGCATGAAGCATCCCTCCACTTCCCCAGCCAAAAAGGGCCAACAATAAAGCTTAAACTTATCAAGTCTCTTCAATGTTGAAGCAGAGAACCCCTAGGTTGTGATAACTTGTCATAATTACACAATCGATTCATTGCATGACCCCCAAAGCGTTATTGTTCAAATTTAAGGGCTTACACATTATGATAATCAGTTTGGTGCTTGAATTTTGGCCTATTTAGTGTGGTGCACTCATGAGTGAGTTGGGTAGAGAGCTCCCTCTGTAGCCCAGTTGATGCCAGTCAGTGGTACCCCTCAGGTCAGAGGAGATATTAATTGTTGACATAAATTCATGGGTATCAAGCAAACCCGTAGGTGATGCTGCCCTCCCACCAAAGATAGAAACGGAAATTGTCATAAACTTGAGAGCATTGTTGGAGGCATGCAACATTCACATGATTAAAAAAACAGGTCATTGTTCAGATTGGGGCTTGGTGAAGATCAAGAGTGTTTGGTCCATGGGGAACATGTAGACATTGAAAACTTTGAGGTGATGAGATTGATTTGAAGGGGAAATAACTGATAAGGAAAGGAAATACGAAGATAAAGTAAGTTCATCACAAATTTCAGTTGGTTATTGGAAATATAAATAGACAGACATAAGTCTAATATCTTTCTTGACAGTTTGGTAATAATAATAAGTGTACTTCCGTTTGCTCTGTTGTAAATTTTAAGAAAACCAATTCAATCTTACAACTATTGACTTGCAAAGAAAGAAGCATAATTTGTGGAATGCCCTTCCATTGTCAGTCAAGTTTGCCCTCTCAGCACTCTCTTTAAGATAAAACTGAAAGCTCAATCCTTACCTGCTCTCCAGTAGAATTATTGACTTCTTTGCAATCTTATACAGACTGTTGGCACTTGTAGGAAGTGATCTGGTGTCCGCACTTTGTATTCTCTGAAAAGGTCACTTAAAAACCTGTATATTCTTCATGTTTTTCTTCTTGTTCTTCTTGTTTTCTTCTTCTTCCTGTTCTTCTTCTTGAAGAAACAGAAGAAGAAGTCTTCTTTTTTCTCCTCTTTTTCTTATTCTACAGAAATCTCTGAACAAATGATTTGTCTGTGCTGTTTTCCAAAACCTCCTTTTTGAAGAATATTCTCCTGGATAGGATTAGGATATTTTACTCGAGAGTAAAGTTTAAACAAAACCACTTTTCCCAAAACAAATACAATTCCTGTTACTATGAACATCTTATATTTCACCATTATTTCTTACCGTTTTCGTGGAAAGTACAGTTCATTCAGGCTGAGTGTTATAACAATGTTTCATTTTTGTTTTTTACCGATGTAAGCTTTGACATTTTCCTTGAGCCTTCCAGCAAAGTAATTTTCTTGATTCAATAACGTCTTGATGGATTCCGATTTCATTGAATTTCATCACACAATGCAAGTGAGGCATGTCAACATCTTGTTTGTCCGGTTAACAACAAAGTGTCTTGGAAAATGAGAAAAATTGTGAGTTGAGAAGTACTTTTTCAGGGGGGGGGGTTTGCTTAGTAACCCCACTCGATGATGTGAATAAAAACATGAAATTCTTGTTTTTCAAAAGAAAAAGGAAAACAATTCTTTGAATTAAATTCTTTAGGATGTTATCCGTTGGTGCAGTTCCCGACTCAAAAAAGCTCCCCAAAACAAAAACCCCTCCCCCCAAAAACAAAAACAAAAACCTTAATTTTTTTTCTAATAAATAACAATTTGTAGCCTTTTAAAAATGCAACATGTGACCTTTAAGATTCCATTTATGGTGATGCATGCCTTTACCCTGTTCTTGTTTTTAGCCTGTTTTCCTTAGTAGAAGGCACCTCAAAGAGGACATGTAAATTTGCCTCCATCAGTGAGGCAGTGAAGTATCAGACCTGGTGATGTAAAGAGTCTGTAAATCCCTTAACATGTCATAATCTGGAAGTTCAGGGGCTTCCTTAAAAACTAGAGACACATTTTTAATGGATTCTTCATTGATCATTGCCCAGTGTATGTTCGAATCCCTGAAAATGGCAGCCTGACCCTCAGTTTGTTGGATGGACTCACACTATCGTCTGAAGTCTTTGGTAATGAGATTAGTACAACGGATTAATTATACAATACCAGATGCACACACAGTCATCATAGTATATGAGTCAAGACCAATTAAGCTCGTTAATACACAAATGACCTCGTTAGGTTTATGTCATCCATGATGCAAACACCTGTGCACAATCTTTGGAAGTATAAAATTATGTAGCAGTGTTTGTTTTTTAATTAGAAAAAGGAATTGTCAAGACGTTCAAGTTATAAGCAGTGTTTATTTTTTAAATTTAAATTTTGATACCGATACAAACATGTGCCTATAACAGCACAAGCAACTTTTTTAAGCAACAAAATGAAAGGAATTGTATGCTGAGATTCGGGTGATCATTTAAATTTTGTTTTACTACAAAACATTTTTTAGGGGAGTTTGCAAAGTTCACTTTATCAGATAAGACGTATGTGAAATTAAGTATTTAACATGTTTAAGGTGTGCTGTCTTCACCTCTTACTCTTAACCAGCATCCTTCAGCGATACAAACTTGTCTTGTTGTGTTGTATTTTCCTTACTCATCAACCAAACATTTCTAGTCGGATATAACTCTTGTATGTTTTCCAGTGGTGACTAAGGAAGGGATTTTCATGTGTTTGTGTTATTATTGTGTGATTTGACTTTACTGTCTGTAGGATGGCAACCTTTTATAATAGAGAATGTATGAAGATCATTTGAGGTCATCAGGAAGTAGAATACTTGGAATAAATTTTCAGCAAACTTCCAGTCGCATAACAAATCTGATCACAGAGCAGTATTTATTCATGAAGCTGATTTCATTTTCATTGGAAACCACACCAGTATTCCATATTCCCCACAGAAAAGTTATGTATTCCTCTTATCTATAATTTATGTGGTTGCATTAAATCTATTTAATTATTGACATCGTTAGTCTTCAATCTATGCTCAAAGGCAATTCTAAGATATGTTGAATAAAGAGGGATACATTGTCAGCATCTGTTGACAAAGCTAGTTTAGAAGGACATGTGTAGTATGCAAGGAGTTTTCTATGCCCCAAGGTGAAGTGAGGATGTTTTGTATGCTAGATGTATATAGAGTGGTCATTTCATTTGTAGATTTCTGATCAGTCCGACAGATAGCCATTATCTTGAGAAAAAGTCTTACTTTGTGAGGCGCGGCCCGGGCGTTTTTATTAGAGGTTATGTCAGATGAGGATAAATTAAATTAACCTCGCCATAATGGATGGGAGTCCACCTTCATTGGTCACAATTAATTCAAACTTAATCAAATTTACCACTAAAGTCAGGCAAACCAGGGCTTTTTATCAATCTGAGAGAGCCATTTGCAGTCAGTGTACCTCGGTGTAGCTTTATTTACTTTAGCTACAATTTTATTGATCATTACGTAGCGACATAATGGTTCAAGTTGCAGAATTTTTATACAGCTTTAATACACATTAAATATATGATCAAGTCATGTTAGTGGTTACCACATTATGGAGAAAAACTGAGCCGATGTTCAATAAGTATAAATGACATTGTTAAAACCAGGTAACTTACACATTTAAATAAAGAAAACTACAAAAGAAGATTTATGTATTAGCTGCAAAAATTTCAAAAATATTTAGAAATTTTCGTTTTGTTTTTGTTTTGGGGGTTAGCTTTCAGTCTGGATACAGCACAAAGCTGCATTGAGAGCCCATTCTCATAACGTCGCTGATTTATCATCTCCATATTGGCCGACAATTATCCAGCTGTACTTGCATGTCCCATGTAGTCATGCCTCAGAACCCCTAGTGGCAGCTTGTACTAATTAACATTCACAGTGAATAGCATCTCATAGGGGCTGTGATACAGGGCACGTACTACCGTTACGTTGCCTCACTTTCTCTTTTCCCACTCTTTCCATCTCTCCATGGAGGAGAAACAGCATTGAGGTCAGTATTGTGTAAATAACCAGGGCTTTACTGTAGGTGAAGGATGTTACTCGTAAGGGATGATGCATACTAGATACTATATTATTCAGTGGCATTTCGGTTGAACTTGCTTTTGTTTTTCGGTGTCAGTGGTGGGATTGGATTGGATTCTGTTATACAATTTTATTTTATGCGCTTGACACACCTGTTAGAAAATTTACTGACAGCCGTTAAGTGAAATAGGTTTTGCTTACTTCTTTTAGACAGTCATTTTGATCAAAGTATTAAATTATTATATCTTACTTAAATGAACATACAAATAAATTTTATGGTAAAAAAAAAAAAAAAAAAAAAAACCTGTTCAGCTTAAGCAAGGATTATACCTTATTGTTGAAAGGGTGTCCACAACATGACAAGACTGAACATCTAAATGTTCATAGATTTACACATAACTTACATTGTATAGAGATGGTCATGGTCAAATACTTCCCTGGAAATAGTTTCTCCTAAATTTTTAAGGTTTGTTATTCTTATGTATATAATGGGTCATACACAGTGCGGATACCAACGTTGTCTGCGTGTTGTCAATCTGGTGAATCATTTGATCACATGCATGTACTTATATTATACCCTGTTACCTCCAAATGTTTAGTATTTATTTAAGTATTTGTTTATGTATTTGTTTGTTTACTTATTTATTTATTTATTTATTTATTTATTTATTTATTTATTTATTTATTTATTTATTTATTTGTTTGTTTTTCAATTTTTCTTATTTTTGTATTATTATTATTTTTTAAATTATTTATTTACAACAATCTTTATAAAGGGCCATCCATCTAGCACAGCTGATCATCAGATCACGTTGACAGCAAATCAAGAAAGGTAGTTTAATCTTAGTACCAAAACACCTTCCATCTGTTAAAATTTGTATATAATAATTCACCCCCAAATATTACGATTGACACTTAAAGATTGGAGCAGTGATACTTGGGTCAGTTGTTGCCGTCGTAATACAACCCAAAGACGTGTCATAATTATACATTGAGCAATCACTCAGTCATGGAATATCCAACCAATCCCTTCATCACTTTCATCCCAGATTGACGATGAAAAAAAACAAGAGGAGGGAAGACACAAATGGGAAGACACAAACTGTGTCTTGACCTGTATGAGACAGAGATGGATGGAGAGAAAGAGAGATTACTTGGGTTTAAAGACTCCTACAGCATACAAGAAAGTCTTGCCTTGGGCCTTCATCCTTGTACACTCTCTAGTTCCACACTCCTTGCCCAGGTCACTTAGCGGAAAATGAAATTTGGACGAGGAATACGGGGCAGGGATGACAGAAATTCAACTTGACAATCTGAGTGTATAAATATACACAGGCCGGTTGGGTAATAGGTTGCGGCTTGATGAAAGGAATATTGTGTTTCTTGCGGAGGAAAATGCGAGAAAAATAAATGATTTTCAGGCGTTTATTTTGTAAAGATGTTTATGCGTAGTATTTGAGAGTTGAGAGTACGTCATGCTTGTGAACCACACCTATCCATGGAATGTACGCATAATGTGCACACTAGACTTACAACGATGATTTTTTATTTATTTTAGTCTTAGTAAATAGATTACTGACCCGAAAAAGAAACAACTGGATTGAAATTCATTTGTAACGACTTTAATATTGGAATACCTATTCTTGACACTGAAAGGACTTGAGGCATAATTGTAGAGTTTTCACAAATAGTCAGTATCGTTTGCCTGGGGCCTTACTCAGAAGCCGAAGATCCCTCACAAATTTTAATACTATATACTGACCGTTGATTTGTACTCTAAAGACCTTACCCAAATAGACTTGATGCAGTCATCTTGTCTCTTTCACATTCTGTTCACTGCAAATAAAACTGAGGCTAGGAATAAAGAATAAGTCTGACCCTTGCTTTATAAAACTAAGAAGTAGTTGAGTAAACAGGACACTAGACTAAGCTCTATGGCTGCAGCTGCGGCTTGATCATGACCGGAGCATCAAGAAGCCCATAACAACACCCTTAGCCATAGCTGGTAGTCCTAGCCGCCAATTCAAGCCGTAGTCCTAGCCGCCAATTCAAGTTGATTGTACTCAAGCAGAGAAACTAAACAGAGATTTATGATGATCTGCCGCTTCATTTAACACTGAAGATTGGCTCCCACTAACTATTCACAATGTAGCTGCTTTTGTACTTATATTCCCTGTTCGATATTACAAATTACTAGGTTCGGACTGGAATGTTTGAACAGGTCTTCATGGACCAAAGTCCTTGGACTTGGACCTGGACTGCTACATTCCCCCCCCCCTCTCGCTTTTTGAATATGAAATGTAAGATCAATATTGACCAAAGACATGGACACTGGACCTGCCAGAGTTTTTGTCCACCACTTTTTTACCTTTCCCGAACGCTCTACATTGATTTGGCTTTCACTTGCATGAACAGAATGTTAAAAATTAACTTTGTATTTGGATTAGGGAGGTAGGTTTGCCCAAAGAATCAATTCTTTTGTTAATACCCCCAGAAGCACATTTTGTTATTTTTTTTAAAGCCCCCTACTTATAACTTCTGTAGTCAGCCAATACTTTGAGATCGATATGACAGATTTGGCTTTTTTTTTCAGAAATAATTTTGGGAAATGGTTAATGGCCTCACATTTTGAGTCTTGCAGAGTCTTTCTCAGAGATAAAATAATCTGATGGTGGATGTGGAAATTTATTCCACACTAAATAAAAAAAATATTTAAAAATATTATTAAAAAAAATAAGAATCAAAAGACACACTGCACATGGCAGGTTAAATTCATCTTGTTATGTATTCATTTGAAATCACGAAAGGCATTCATTTTAGCAATGAAGGAAACAGTAATTTTCAACACGTGCAACTTGTCTATCCGAGGCAATATACTTCGGTTCTGCAACAAAACCCCTGCAGGGTGCAGCATAACAATCAAAGCTAACCCAATAAGCGATGGAGGAACAGCGTGACCAAGTCTTCGTCCAATGAGATGACCGCATGAATGACCTTTTGACCTCCCCATCCATGATTGACACAATACAGTTCAGTGTCTCCTCGCTGTTTTATTTTGATAAAGATGCGGGCAGTTTGTGGTTACCCTGGAGGATGACGATAGCATCCTTAGGAGACAGGTCAAGAGAAAACTGCAAAGCTTGACAGCAATCTCATATCTGCCAAGGAAGAGAAAAGCTTTTTTTTTCCCCCTCCACGAACGATCCTCAAGATGATAAATCTCTAAGGAGGTCACAGCCTATAAATGCCCACTGCTCATATAAAAAAACACAAGTCCAAAAGACTTCAGTTCAAAGGTGTTTTTGCTGGTTTGTAGTAATCCTTATTTGTAACCTCTGAGGACTGTGATTACAAAGATACAATGAGAGGTGTACATCGCTAAAAAAAATCTCTGCTTGTTTGTTTTCAACTCACCTTCTGAGCATCATTCCATTCTGATACTGGTGTTCAAACCAGACTAAAGATTTAAATTTCAGAAAGAGTAATGTCTACTTGTTAGCTTTTGCTTGTAGTTAAACAAAATCTGCTCATTTCCAATGAGTGGAACTGACTTGAGCCTTCTCCCATGAAAAGAAAATTGTAATGATTTGTCAAGCCAAGTGTATTTATTTGTTTTTAATTAATTGACAATCAAACCCTTTTATGATCATACAATGCATTTATATGCTGACTGATATAACAGTATTGTGAGTTTACGACACCCAGAAAATGTAAATTTGAATGATTGAAAATAGATCAACGTTTTTAATCAAGAAATACAATACACGACCTCGTGAAATTAGATTTTCAAATTATTTTCTTAAATGAACCATCATTGCCAGCGGTAGATAAATCTTGACCTCCAGCTCCCTATTCACAGTTGTGATTCCCAACTAATAGGTTTCAAAAAAACAGCTAATGAAATCACTGGCGTTCCAAATGAAACCAATTTTCCCCCAATTATTTCACTCCGATGTTGTCTGCATTCTGCACAGTGTCGCTTGATTGCACCGGCTTCTTCCCCACATAAAATTACCGTCACAGTTTATTGGTTCGGCTGAATAGGTCTCGTTTTCCTTGTTTTCCGCCATTGAACTCAATACAGTGATTGATTTGTATCAAGTTTTATTATTACTTCTTGCATTGATTGAAACGAACACAGACTACGCTCAAATATGAGTTGCGAAAACATTGCTTCAAAATTCTTTCCTGAATTATCAAATATAGGGAAGACCATTGTTTTTTTTATGATGAGCTTTTGCTATTTATCAAAAGCTGCTCATCACATTTTCACTAAGCATGATAGACAAAACTTGTTTAGCGCAAACAGTTAACTATCTGAAACAAATATTGTATGATTGACAAGTTTTTGAAGAAAACTATGTCATCTGTGATTTCTAAGGGATTATGATTAACTTGTGTGTTCAGTCGTTCTTCAAAATCTGAAGACCATATAACTTTAAGAAGGATTATCTATTTATTTTCAATTTGAACGGAGGACTTCTGAATTGATAAAAAAAAAGCAGTGATCGGTATGAGGGATTGCATCTGGAGGTGTTTGGAGGCTTTGGTCATCTTACCAGAGGGCTTCAGGGTATTGTTCCATCCGGTCATATATTTATAACCTGTTTTTCTGGACTGTGACTTACCGCCAGGTTGACCAGAGTTGCTGTGTCCTTTCGTTCAGACTTCCGCTGTCAGAAATCATCTGGTTTATCTATCCCCTGGGGGGGAGAGAACAAGAAAAGAGGCTTTTTATGGATTCCGATTTAGGCCGATAGTGCGGATTTCAGAGTCAGCATTTGTTACATTTCAGGATGGGATGCAGTCATGAATATTTTATGAGTAACAATAATACACAAAATTAATGTTGGTGGATTTGTTCCTATAAGGTAACATCACTGTGATTTGGTTTTTGTGTCAATTGTTTTTAAAAGTCTTTTTGTAACAAACCAGTTACTGGCTAAGTAAAGTTTAGTTCAATTTTTGGTTGAACAAATAAAAATTGCCTAGAACGGGATGTGAACCTGAGACCTCCGGCTCGTTAAGTCGGCTCGTTAAGTCGGTGGTTGCAGGTTCAAATCCTGTTCTTGTCAATTTTTGTTTCAAACAAAAAACAATAGTATTCACGCTTTAAAAGACAATTTTTGTTATATTAATCATAATCAAAGTGAGGACACTAATGTGAAAATGTAATATGTTTTGATGAGCAATTTTAGACCCAAGCAAGTGTAACCTTTTCTAAAACTTATAAAAGTGTCACTTGAAATAATGTTGTTCTCCTGATGATGATTTATTGTGCTGCAAATTCGACAGATTTGAGGAGAGCGTTTACTCGTTAGACTAGAAGATGTTACATATGTACACATGAGCAGAAAAAGAAACCCAAACCCACAGTGTTGCTTTTTAAGTGGTAAGTTTTGAGTCCAGTAATATAGCCACGTCATTAACGGGTTCCGTGAGAGCAAACTGTAAAATATCTCTCTGCATCTTCTCTTGGGGACCGTCACATGACCTCGGGCTCTTCAGTCTTGTTACTATCCTCCGCCCCACTTAAGAAAATCGTCTCTTTTCCCCGAGAAAGCTTTTTTGGCCGTGCTCGGTTCCCCTCGGAGTACTGATGCCTTCCTTTGTTTCAGGACATCTTTGGGTAAATTTCTAGGTCTTCCCTAGTCCCGTTCCTTCTAAATATTGACAACCGGAGAGAGCGCATGATGTCTGCCCCTTGGTATTCTTAAGACGTTTGGAAGCAAGGCCGTGGACAAAGTTTGCATAGGCTATCTTGACTTGACCTAAATTCTGAAGAAAATTGAGCCCGTAAAGTAACATGGCTTCTGATGCTCTCTCCTATTAACTTCTTAATGTTGTAATGTCCTCTTTGATAAAATGGATGTGTTTGGAGACTTTAGGTTTGGAGTTGGACAATGTCGGATGTCGGATGTTCAGTCTGTTGTTGTTGTTGTTTTTTTGTGGTTTTTTTTTTGGGGGGGGGGGTGTGTTTTATCATCTACTAAAGGGCTTGTGATTTGATTGCCATTTGATGTGGATACTGTTTTGATTTGCTCATGACCAAATATTTGGGATTACGTCTTTCTGCATTCCATTTTAACTGCAATTTAAAAAAAACCATTTTCATCCTAAAGATTTTACCTCAAAAGTCACATCAGGTTGTTTTTTCATTAAGTGGCCCCCAGGTTTAAGTCTTATTTCTGTGGTGTAAATAAATAAAATTTTGTAAAATTTTAGTAAAAAAGCAGCAAAATATTTGCGGTACATTAGCTTGTCATAATGGTTTTTCGTTTTCACAACACCGAGGGGGGGGGGGATTCAAATCAGCTTCAGCCGTTTTGATTTCTTCATCTTTCAATGAGACTGGTTTCAGTTTGAAGACGTTTGAATGATGAATCTAATAATGTTCTCAGTCACTTCATGGTCTTGCATCTTGTCTTCTTCCAAGACGATACCATTCATTTGGATGATTCAGGTAGTGCAATGTACAGGAGATTTGTTATCTATTTGGGATGCACGGCAGTAACTCAATAAAGAGAGTGTTCACATGTTGTGCTCGTTCCCTGAGGTTGTTGCATTCATCAAACTTGGACAGCACTGGGTATAGGGTGCTTATCATACGTGGGTACAAGGTTGAATTTCATCATGGTACATAAATACTTATTGTGTTTGTCCATATTCATATTTAGATGAAATTCTACATCCTGAGGGAAAAGTTAAATAGTAATAGATAGAAGTTTCTCCAGTATCTGAGAAATTAAAAACAGACGTAATTGGAATTGGAAAATAACATATTGAAATATTAATTGTCATCAGATATGTCAATCACGCGCCTTGATTTATGCATTCAAAATCTTCAGCTCTTGATGCAATGTTTACTTTTTGGTTCTTTTAAGATGACATGTTAGTGAGTCAGGAATTTTGGCTTCAAATTACTAAGGTCTTAGAAGTAATAAGGTGCTAAAAGCAGAGACGAGAGAATACTAGAGGGAGTTCAACTGTTCCTTGCCAAGTTGTTGTACAACATCATTTCTAGTGTATAATTATCCAGCCTAGTCAAGTGCAAGTCTCTATAAATCTCAATCTGAATCTGATCGCACTGACAGCAAATCTTTTTATTTATTGATTTACATCATTTTTTCCCCCTACAGCTAGTAACTGCTTTGTGTCATGAATATTCAAACACTCTATCCACCTGTATGTTCCATAACTCATGCGTTAACATTCATCCGGCCTCCACTTTGTCTCTTTTGCTCAATTATTTAATAACACTGCTTGTTATATACAATCTCAGGTATGTCGATGGGACTATTTGCAAGTCTAATCCTTGTCAAACCTTCACACTCAACCCTGATGACAAATCTTGACAATTATTGAAAAGACGAAGAATTGTGCAATGCCCTGTAGAGTCCAAAGCTACCTCAGCCCTGGCCTCGGATGGCCGTCCGACGTAAAGAAAATACAAGAGAAAAGAAAGAGAGAAAAAACCTCACTGATTAAATCCCTCTAGGTGAGTTGGCCGGTCGTTGACTCCGTGACGGGGTAGAATGAACGAAGTTGAACGTCTTTAAGACAGCAAGGGGTTTAGTGGGGAACCATTGTAAGGATTTGACTGCCACTCACTCTACCTAGCCATTTGATTCGGCTGTTCATGTAATAACATAACAACCATCATCCCTTAGACATTGGACCTGTAACAATATACTTATTACGTACAGCACTTGTTGTTTTTGGAATTGAAAACCTACAGTTTGGTTCCATGGCGGTGATTTCTTTTTTTTTATCAAAGAATTACATTTGCGCTTTCTCAACGACTGGAGAAATATCAGCTGAAGCAGAGATCAGCTTTCAGAGGATATCCACCCACAGACTTGTCCAGTCTCTCAAGTTAAATCAAATTTATGGAAATGGCCGGTGTACAAATGTATGTCATCACATACATTATTCACATATTGTATTTCCCGTGACATATTGGGTATAAAATTTGTAGAAATTATTCAAGTTTTCTGGTCCTTAACACAGAATGAAATAGTAAATAGAAACATCTTTTTTTTCTTGACTTGGAACTTGAACTGTAACTATCTCCAACCCTTCAAATTCCAACTGCGTTTTTGTTTGGTTCTTTTGGCTGCACTAGTAAACTGATTATGCTTTTCATTGGATCAGGCATACTACCATAATCAGAGTCCAATAGTTTGGGTGTTGAGCTACTGTATGGTGTTGGACTGAGAACTGCACTAGTAAACTGATTATGCTTTTCATTGGATCAGGCATACCACCATAATCAGAGTCCAACAGTTTGGATGTTGAGTTACTATTTGTTGGAGTGAGGATTGACTTAAGGAATAACGGAGTTAACCTGGAGAAAAATACCTGTGGGTCACTTTAAATACATAGAAAAATAGAGAAATAGATTTTTAGAAGTCCCAGCCTTGTAACCCGTAGAACGTGAACGTGGCACATCAAAAGTCAAAATCAATTGTCATTACTTTCATTACCTCTGAAAATGTTTCCACCCTCTTGCTTTAAATTGTACAATTTATGAATTAAGGCTTAGGGTAACCCTGACCGGAGCTCATTATTCACATATGGCTGACCAAATTCTACTTTCTATTCATCAAATCTACAAACGCTGTCAACATCTTGAGACATTTTAAGGGTTGCCCCGGCTGTGGTGCCCCGGCTGTGATGCCCAGGCTGTAGTAAGATGAAGACTAGCCAGCGTCACTGTTGCCGTTTATCAGCTGCAATTAAATTGCAGACATTGGCCAGTAAAGGGTCAGGATTGTTTGGCATCCAAGTGAGATTTACCAACTAGCCTTGAGGATGACTTTCTGCTTCATGGAGGTGCCTCAAGACTATCGCCAGTGATAGGCATCTTGGATATTTTCAATTTCAGGTTTTTCTGTTTTATTTTGGTATTGCGGAGTGAGGGGAGGGGGTGGGGTCCGGCAGTCAGGAGATACTGTTCGCTAGAGGCTCAAGCACTGATTGGGATGTTGTCATCAAGTACTTGGGTGTAACTGCTTTCTTGATGTTAAGCATGAAATTTACATCCTCATATTTCTGATTATGTTTGTTGGTAAAGTGTTGGGGGCTATAAACCAGGGAGGAAGGGGGGTGGGGGTGGTTACAAGGAAGGGGGAGGGGAGTTTGATGTTCTGCATCAAGTGTTTCCCACTGTTTGAGTTGTAGAAGTTGAAGGTGTATAAAAATCAAACTGGATTTTTTTTATTTTTTTAAACACCATCAAGTGAAGCCATGAAAACAAAAAATAGTAATAATTTGTTTGTACATTTGGTTGTTTTTTTTCAGTGGTGATATTTTTTTATTGTAAACACTATTACAGTAGGCACAGGCCTGATAATTTGTTGTTGTGACGGCAAGGCTTCGTTTCCTTAAGAAAGGGCACCTCTATGAGGATTATTTCAAGGGGCACCAAGGCAATGACCAGGGGCATGGTGGCAACTGTCTCCATGAAGTGTTAGGCCTGAAAGTGAAACATTTCAAGGGTCACCAAGGCAATGACCAGGGGCATGGAGGCAACTGTCTCCATGAAGTGTTAGGCCTGAAAGTGAACATTTCAAGGGTCACCAAGGCAATGACCAGGGGCATGGAGGCAACTGTCTCCATGAAGTGTTAGGCCTGAAAGTGAAACATTTCAAGGGTCACCAAGGCAATGACCAGGGGCATGGAGGCAACTGTCTCCATGAAGTGTTAGGCCTGAAAGTGAACATTTCAAGGGTCACCAAGGCAATGACCAGGGGCATGGAGGCAACTGTCTCCATGAAGTGTTAGGCCTGAAAGTGAAACATTTCAAGGGGCACCAAGGCAATGACCAGGGGCATGGAGGCAACTGTCTCCATGAAGTGTTAGGCCTGAAAGTGAAACATTTCAAGGGGCACCAAGGCAATGACCAGGGGCATGGAGGCAACTGTCTCCATGAAGTGTTAGGCCTGAAAGTGAAACATTTCAAGGGGCACCAAGGCAATGACCAGGGGCATGGAGGCAACTGTCTCCATGAAGTGTTAGGCCTGAAAGTGAAACATTTCAAGGGGCACCAAGGCAATGACCAGGGGCATGGAGGCAACTGTCTCCATGAAGTGTTAGGCCTGAAAGTGAAACATTTCAAGGGGCACCAAGGCAATGACCAGGGGCATGGAGGCAACTGTCTCCATGAAGTGTTAGGCCTGAAAGTGAAACATTTCAAGGGGCACCAAGGCAATGACCAGGGGCATGGAGGCAACTGTCTCCATGAAGTGTTAGGCCTGAAAGTGAAACATTTCAAGGGGCACCAAGGCAATGACCAGGGGCATGGAGGCAACTGTCTCCATGAAGTGTTAGGCCTGAAAGTGAAACATTTCAAGGGGCACCAAGGCAATGACCAGGGGCATGGAGGCAACTGTCTCCATGAAGTGTTAGGCCTGAAAGTGAAACATTTCAAGGGGCACCAAGGCAATGACCAGGGGCATGTAGGCAATTGCCCCCATTGCCTCAGTGAAAGTACCAGATCTGACACAGTGCTTACCATACATTGATTTAATGAGTAAAACTCCAAATCATAGTCTTTATTCGGGATGCAATTCTTGCATCAATTAAAAGGTTTTACAAACTCTAGTTGTATAGTGTGCTCGATTAATTAGCACCATTATCTTACTTAATTAAACAATTTACAATAACGAATATTCCCAGCGTATGTAAAGATTTTTTTCTCACTCAGCGATATTGATCTTATAATAGGCAACCTTTTGAACTGTTCGCTATTGTGGTTAGTGGACCGTTGGCAATCATTGAGGATGTTAATATTGGTTGACCTTAAATGCCAGGGTCATTTATCGATTGCTGGGGACAGTCTCGGTGCTCTGTCATATTCCAGGGTTTGGTTTGGACGTTATTGTCTAAATGCAAGAGTCCTGTTTAAACAACTGATTTCTCTTTTCATGGAAATTATTTACATATACAGGCATGTGATTTTGTAAGTTTTTTCCTGAAATCAGGATTTTCTGAAGCCTCCTAAAGCCTTTAAATTTTCTTGAAAGTAGTAAAACACTCACCGAAGGAGGAAAGGAATAGTCCACATTGTGTCCAAACCTGTAGTTTTGTATTTCTGGTGATGCACAGAGTCAGTAAACCTCCTGAATTGTAACATCTGGAGGTTCTGGGTCTAGAATAAGAGAGAACCCATTTTCAGGAATGTTCATGCTTTTCAAATCTCATCCTTGCAAATTGTAGAAGTGTTACATTTGAAAACTTGTGTTAGTTGTGACTGAGACACAGAAAGTTACTGTACAAATTTCATTGAAGGTGGTTTTGGGCAAAATTGTTTTCACCTAACTGGGTTTGAACTATTGAGGGCTCTTTGTGTTTCAAACACTTTTTTACAAGGGCAAGAGTTAACATTAAATTTCTGTTTTGTGTAAATGATGTGACATTTTTTTTCATGGTTAAGTTGTGACAGAACCGTCGAAGTATGCTGTTGCAGTTTTTTTTCCCGTAAACTACACTGAGTCAATGACTTTCCAGTTCAGCAAAATGCAAATTACAAATCACCGCATCACTAGATCGATAACACCGCATTTAAAAATAACATGATTTTAGCCCATACAAAATCAGTGACTTGTTAAAAATTGAACCTCTAACCCTTCAAAATGGAAAACCATTGGCTTTACTACGGTTGCTTGGGCTCACAATTCCTGTAAGGAATTCAAGCGACTTGAAGAGATGTTCAACTTTGGCGTTTAGAACAGTCCATTTATTCAAGCTGTTTTGTTTTGGAGAAAGTGCGTGCTGAAAGCGTATGTTCTGTCATGTGAACAAAGAGTAGATGCTCACGAATGGCAGGTACTATTCCATTTGTACCTGGTGACCCATTCACTGGAATCTCAGACCTTCTTCCCCCACCCTATTTATCACTGTGTTTGTCAAGGTTTTTTTACACCGTATCCTTTGTCATCTGCAATGTCAGACTCTTTCCCCCCATATTTTATTCATACCTGAAATCTATACGCACAGCGAAAAGTCAATATATTTTATCTTCATTCGATACCCAATCAATCCGTTATGAAATATACCCCAATCTGAGCAAGGTGCAAGACCAGACCTTGAACATGTTGAAAGTGACTTAATTTCCTCTATAGTCTTTTTACTCGTACTGCCTTGTCCTTTCTGCATTTTTCCCAGCCTTCCAGCCGCTGCATCTCAAATTGCCGTCTTTTGTCTGAGTTTGACTGACCCGACAATTGACTGCTTTTATACCCAGCCCCCCTCTCTCTGAAAGCCTTTTCAAGTTCTACTACTTCGATCTGTTTGTGAAATTTCATCTTCGTAGAGAAATGTGATATTATCCCTTAGATAAGGACCTCTATGTGATATGGATATGAATGAATCTCAAGAAGTTCTGTGAGGATTCTATCGCTGTATTTCACATCTTCAAAATTACTCTTATTTTGTTTAGTTTTTTTCTTCTTTTTTGGTCTGGTTACCTGTATGGTATTTCAAGATGATTTCAAGTGTGGAAAAGGAGCCAGACTAATGTCCCCCTGGCCTCGATTTGATTAGCTAGATTTGTATGGAAGGAAAAACAAGATGGCTGTTAACGTGATAACAATCTTAGAACTTGAAAAGTTTTGAGTATGTCTTGTCAGATTGCCAGATTTATAAGACGCTAAGCCAGATTTATAAGACGCTAAGCCAGGACTGAGACTGAAAGGTCACTATCTCCTACTGATCTTTGATGCTCGCATTCTCCCTCCCTCCTGTCTTTTCGCCTTTTTCTTTCTGTTTTTTTTCCTTTCCTTATTCAGTTCTCTTTACTTGACAATCTTTCTATACGTAACCACTTCCCTTCTGTTGCCTTCAACCGCCAGTACACTGTCTCACTTCTTACACCTCGTCATCTTTTACTCGTAGGTCAGTCTTCATCGCTACTGCCCAACCAACCCCACCCCTTTAAGACCACTTTCCTTTAGTTGCCTTCAACTATAACCATCGGTACGCTGTCTCAATTCTTATACTTTGTCATCTTTTACTTTTTGTTCACTCTTCATCGCTATCACCCATCAACCCCATCCCCTTAAGCTACTTTAAGACTCTAGGTGTACATTCTCATTCCTCAAGTTCTTGCCTCATTCTTGTTGTACTAAAATGTGCATGTGTCATCACCATCTACCCCCTACCACCTTACCACACCTCCTCCCCTCTAGGTTCCCCACTCCAGCCCTCCCATCTTGACAATCTTTGCCTCAGGCTTGACAGATGTCTGTAGCCTCCTTGACGAAGCTGTTCATTTCTTGGTCTTTTCTCATCCATCAGTTCCTCTTCCCATCTCCTCATGTGTTCTCCATCTCCTTCTTTGTGTGTCGTCCTTTGATTCCTCTTTCCTGTCATCTTGTCATCTAAGATCTTCTTCCTGTCTTGTACCTCATCCTTGTCTTCTCACGTGTCGCAAGAAGGAAAAAAAAAACTCTTCATTTCATCTCCCTCCTTTTCATATTTTTTGAACACTTCAAACACATCTAGGCCATTTGTTGATTCTATTTTTAAATTGAGAGTTTTATGGATACAGTTTTGTAGCTGATAACGTGAACGTAATCTTCTTTGAGTGGTTTGGAAAAGAATCTGTGGTGCGGTCGGGATGTTTCAAAGAGTCGGACCATCGAGAGAACGTGGAACTCTAACTGATGAAATTACTTCACTTTCAATTTCGTTGTGTCATTCGCTTTTAAACTTGTCATCTTGACTTTAATAGACTGTGTACTTTAAACAGCAGCAATAAGATTTTGCATGAATGTGGCTTAACGTTTGGGAGGTTTTGCTACACGACAGTGAATAAATACAGCAAGAAACACGGACCTTAAGGGTTTGAGTTAACTCTTCTTCGAACCTGAAATTTCTTCCCCGTAGGTGTAAGAAACCTACCCTAAGTAATTCTGCATTTAAGATTATAGTAGATTGTTCCACTTGCTGTCACTCCTTTACTGTCACTCATCCTCACAACAGCAAAATTGTTTGATACAAATTTCATTTTGATAGCTATCAAAGTTGTTTTACTCGCGGATAATATCGCTTCAAATTGAGGCTGGTCGGCGATAACATACATCACCTTGGAGATGTTATGACAGATTAACTGATGGGCCAATCAGCTATCAGCAAAAGGGAAAACAGATTGAACGAAGTTGGCGCCATTGTTAGCCCTCCAGCAAGTATTCCCGCCGCTAAATGGATATGTGGAATGGGGGTCAAAAAAGGGTCATGTAAATCGTTACATTCGGCTCTGGCTCTGTAAGCCAGTTGTGCATTAGGGTAGGGCTTCAAAATGGCTTATGACGTGTAAGCCGCAGCCATAGAGGAAGATTGGGGAAGGTTTGTCTCTTAGAGACAAATGCTTCATGCAATTCTACAAATACTTTGTCGTCTACATGTATGTCATTTTCTTTACCCACAATTTAAACCACATTAATCTTGTTTTCGTGACACATCGTAAGAGTGTTGTTTTAATTGTCATCTCTTTATTCTACTGAACGTTTTTCTTCTTCTGACTGGCACCCCAGAACAAAGGTATTGACAAAATAGGGAGACCGCCAATATCAGGGCTAGATAACTCAGTTGGTAGAGCTCTGGCCTGTTAGTCCAGAGGTCACTGGTTCATGTCCTCCAGTCAATGTTTCTTTGTTCAACCAAAAATAAATTTTTATTTCGTTAATAAATGAAAATGATATTTAAGTAAATTTTTTGCACTAAGAAAGTATTGTTTGTTTCTGTTTTAGAAAATTCCACACATGCTGATAGTCTATTTTACTTCTTCCTGGTCAATCGTAACCCACTTTTTTCTTTCTGGCATGGCTGTCAGGCCACACATAAGATATTCCATGTAGTTTCTGAGTGTAAATACTTTCAAGCCCCTTCATCACCATCACTCAGTCCAGCTCCTGTTTTTGCCCAATCTTCAAAAAACACACTCCTTTAAAGAAACGAGGGAAAAAACCACAAGGAGGGGGAAAAAAAACACGAAGAGGAAAAAAGAAGAAAGAAATTTGATCCCTCGGCCGGAATTGAAATGAGACAGAAGAGTGTCCATAAGAAATCAGTCTTGAAGCAGAGATGGGATGAGACAAGTGCATTTGGGTGTCATTTCAGAGAGGTCTGGTGCATCAGTGTGGCTGTTATGACAGGCTGCGCGTGTGTACATTGGTCTGATCTTGTCGATAGCATTACCATATTATATCACACTCGGGGACAACTTGCAGTGGACATGTCCCGTCCCGGTCTGTGATGGTGGTGTTAAAGGGAAAAATTCCATCATGGAAGGAAAAGTTGTTTGAATCAGAGAAGTTCATTTCTACGGCCCATGTCTGCAGATACTTTGAAGGTTACTAAATGCGTACTTGTGTACTGCTTACAAAAAGGAATACTGTAGTAGCACAAGGAACAGTTGGTAATACACCGTATTGAATATGACGTCACCATTCAAATATCTGCCCTACAACATGGCGTCTAGCGTGTGCGTGATGGTGTGCGTGCATGTGCCGCATAGATATAGAATATAATACTATAATATTCTATATCTATGATGTACCGTAGAAATCAAACTGGGAACGCTGCGTGCTTCATTGATGTACGCATTTAGACGCGCATACGGTTTGCCCTACAAGATGGCGACTTTCATAGCAACAAAGGAGTTATTCAATACGGTCTATAGTGCCTGACCGTCATCAACAGTTATGTGAAAATTTAAAATGAGAAGGTGTTCTCCTCTGAGAGATTGCCTGGAACTGGTTGCGTGTAAATTGCCTTAACAGGTTTTCTAGGTACTCGTTACTCTGTTAAATGCATCAAAATGAAACACAGTTGACATGAAAACGGAGGATTTTTATTCTTGGAAATGTATGTTTAGTTTTACCGATAGATCTGTGAGAATGTATTTGTCATCTTGAATTTGCACATTGTGTGGGAACTAAAAATTTGAATTGGTTATTTTGTGTAAATGCATAGAGCTCCAATAAATTGTTGTGGCTTTTTTAGTCTTCAAATATTTTATCACAACTTGTTTTTCTCTTTTTCTTTTTTAAAGGGCATGTATTCATATTTCTTCAAATGTCAGTCCTCTTTTATGACCATTCTTACTAACTATTTGATATTTTCATGAACTATTTCATTTCCACGACTATGCGTGGCGACAACAGATTTAATTAATTCGCCAAAGTGCATCGCAAAAAAACCCAAGAGAAAAACATTCATCTGAGAGTAGAAGAGAAGCTTAGAAGTTTGTTTAAATATAACAAGTTGTGCCAGCTTCTTTTGTTGATTGCCACCAAAAAACATCAAGGCTGTTTCTTTCCCGAAATGTTTACTCAAATATTTGCAGTAGGCATCTCTCTGGAGTTAAAAGCAGTAAAAAGTAGACATTTATTTAACAAGAAAACACGCCTGTAACCCAAGTAGAGCCCACGTTACATGAGTGTCTCATTTTATCAAAGAGGAAGAGAAAAAAAACTTCTTTCTTGTTTTGATACAACCGTCAGGTTACCTTATCCTCTGGATCTCACCTTTAATTTAACAAATCCTGTCAAACCCTGTTAGTGTTTGTAGTCAAAATACACATCAGCCCTGCCCCTGCCCTAAAAATAATAGCATCTGTCTGTGGTTGAGCAGAGGCATGCAAACTGTTTGCTGAGTCAACATCAACTCTGTCTTAGTTGCTGTGGCAACGGCTTTGCATCCGGGCATGAGGTGAGAGGAGGAAAGGCAAGATTTTGTGTGTATACTGTTTGCGTTGATCAAGTCATCGATACCTTATGTAAATTGTGTGGGATTTGCTACAATAACTCTTCCTAGGTGTGAGTTACCGATTGGAACAAAACATTTAAAGGCAGTGTTTTTGAATCTCTGATGAGCGCTGAGAAAGATAAATCAACCGTGTTCAGAAGCTTTGACTTCAACTCACCTTAAAGGAATCCAAAAGATGACTGGAAGGAAAGGAGGCCTGCTTCTTGTAAAACGTCTTCAAATGCATCCACACTTAATGAAAGTCAATTAAAAATCTTATGATCATTAGCTGGGGATTTTCAACATCAGAAGATTTTTTAAAAAATGCAAATCTGTAATTTACATTTAAATGATTTGTATAACTAATCTGTGATGTACAAATATCTTGGTGCAAATCATAAATAAAACATTGTAGGTCTTGAAAAAGGAACTTACATCACTTTGTTAAAAATGTATATTTTTTGGATGAATCAAACATTATTTTTGTGAATAATTCACGGGTCAAATGCAAAGAGAATGAGGAATAGGATTGCAGATATTCCTTCCTTGTGTGGGGGAAATTTTTTTTTACACAAAAAGACTCTTAAATCTTGTGTTGAAATTTGTTCTGTGGCTACGTTCATCTTGAAGTAAAAGCTATTGTCTGAGGAAAACATCATGGATCCCTCATCGGCCAGCAAGGGTACTCTCAAAAAGCTAACATCTGAATGCTCGGGACAAATCCCCGCCAGGGGCCAGAGTGAGAGACGGAAGGAGCAAGATGGTCGCTCGCCTCCTTGAGGGAGCGTTGCCAGGGCGACCCACGGATCTATTCTCGCTGTGACCTGGGAGACAAGAGTACGAGATCGTAGAGAGATAATATCAGCTGCTGTTACCAGGCAAAAAGGGAGGCTTTATCAAGGTAGAGGAACCTGCTGCAAGGAGGGTGTCAATTTATTACTGATGTAATTAAACGGAAGAAAGACCATTTAGTTGAAGAGGGGGTATACAGACTGAAGATCTTGAAATTGCTATTTTTTTACACGGATGGCTTTTTTTTACTCGGAACATCTTATGAATTTGTTGATTCACATTTCAATTGTATAAATGTGCATGAACCATGATGGGGACATGTCTGAATCTGCTTTTGGTGTTGAATAATGTGGTTTGCAACTGTGTGCTGCTAGGAATATCTTGATGTGCTTTTGCAGGGCAGGTGGTTTAGTTCTCTAAAGGTTTAGTTCTCTAAAGATGTGAGAACAAATATGAGACAACCTTGAAGGATTGTCTGGGTTTAATTTGTGAATCTTTAAGAATAATCTGCAACTTGTTTCTCTTAAATGAATTTAGAATCTGTGGCTAAAGCTATTGGACAAGTTATGTTAAGAAGGTAATGAAGTAAAACATAGTCGGCAGTGGTTTTCCTTTTGACTACTCAAGAAAAAGCTAATTATTTTTACAAGTTTGTAAGAAAAGGTTCAATCTTTAATTCCTGAAATTTTCAAAGCACCTCCACGTCCCTGGTCTTGGCATTAATGCCTAGCTTCAATTTCCGACAAGAATTAACATTTTCCTCCCACACCACCATTTGTCAAGTGCAAATCTTGGTGTGAGATGGTCGATTTAATTTAACTTGTAAGTGTACCTTCACGACAATACGATCACAATTGATCAAAGTTCAAGGCTCGGAGATCTTTCAATGTTGATAAATGTTGGAAACACCTCTTGCTGTCCCACGAATGCCGCATGTTCAGTGGTAGAGTGCCTCCACAGTGAATTATCAACCGGACTGCAGGGATATTGATCGAGGTTTGGGGGGGGGGGATGATTAAGTGGCCAGTATAGAAGTATCGACTGAGGGAGATTGTTTCGGTTAAATTCTCTAGAATGGGTATTTGAAAGTACAGTGCTATTTGAACCAAGGATATGCAGGTATCTCTTAAGCAGGTGCCATGTACAAATTCTTTAAGATACCCGGCGTCTGCTAAGACGCTAGATAATTTCCTCTTGAATGGATATTGTCAAGCTTTATTTTCACGGAAGAAAGAACCCTCTCATTGTTGATCTAAAGTAGCTTGTCCACTTCTCAGCCAACTTTCGCGAAATTATTTTCTTGTAAGCGTGAAATCGGTCAAGGTAAGCCGTGTTTTGGAAGTGATCAAGAATATTTAGGCTTGCTGGAGGAGTAAGTCTTCAGCTGCTCAATTTTAGAATATTTAACTTGAAAAGAAACATGTCTAACTGGACTCCGTCCTTGCTCTGCGGCTCTCTGTACAAGATAATCTTCTTGTCTTGAGAGTAAGGGAGGACCAAGCATAACAACATCTTGCTCATTTTATTTAAGCTTTGTTTAAGGTGAAACCTTAAACTGGGGAAGGCTGAGGTCTTTTGTAATAAAGCAGTCTTTCTGCACTGCTGTTGTACTATTTTTCTGAAGTAATTTAAATGATTTCAGGTTTGCTTAAATTTGTACAACTCGTTCAAGTTCCATGGTCAGATTGTCGTCGAAAAAACACATATGTAATATTTTTTTTCAATTTCTATGAACAAGTTTTAACAATTCACAAAATACACGTAACATGTAGAATTGCTTGTTTGCGGGTTTTTGTCTACAATACCTTCAATACAAGTTCAAACTTTCTCAAATCTATAAATAGCTGCTTCAAATTTAAATCTAAATTTTCAGGTCAAATCGGCCAAAAATTTGCCCTATCATCTTTAAGCAAAGTTTGTCACTTAACTCCCTGCATTTCGACTTGAGTAATTTTTTGAATCAACGTTTTATTTGAATCAAAGATACTCATTCTTTAAAAATATAACTTTAAAAATATTTGATTTGGGGTTGAACAAAGACAAATTGACTATATCAGGATTTGAACTTGTAACCTCTGGTTTAACATGCAGGTGCTCTACCAACTGGGCTATCTAGCCCTATGATGGCGGTCTCCCTATTTTTGTCAATATCCTTGTTTTGAGGAGCCATAAACCATGTGGTTTCTAACTTGATATTAAAAAATATTTGTCAGTTTTTTGTATTTAGGGAAGTGTGAAAGTGTGCGTGGTCTGGATAATACAAAGTACAGTAACTATTACCAGTAAACTTGAGGGTACAACCATGCAGTCACTGCAACTATGTGTGAATCCCTTTTGGGGGGAGTGTTGTCTCTGAAACCAAAGTGAATGCTCTCCTCAGACATAGCACTGGTAGTTTGTGATAGTTACTAATTAGTTTAAATAGAGCCAGTGCCCACTACCTGAATCTAGCTCAAGCCTAACCCAGATTTCAAGAAAACAAATTGTATCAAACATTCCCGATTCGGCATTTCTGCTTGAGAGACTAACAGAATATGGAGATTTTGCTTTGCATTTGAAACTCCGACGGAAGAAAGAAAGAGAGAAAAAAAAATTTCAGAGAGAAAACAGAAAAAGAGAGAAGACGGGAAAAGAAAACGGTGACAGGTATTTTTGTTCTCTCTGAGAATGATTGACAGTCGGCGTGTAGCAACCCTGGGGTCATGATTAAATGGATTTGATCGTTCAAAACAAAATTGTCCACAGTAGCGCAGCAGACCTGGTCAGGTCCTTACTTGTGTTTCTGGCTTATGCCTTCAAATACATGTCTTAAAGCTCTTGCTCTACTAGGGCTAAGCTTGGTCATCATCAAGGGGGCTGCTTAACAAGCAAGAGTTAAAGGAGAGGACGCCTGCGTTGAAATCTCTGCAAATGTATCTATTCGTTTGACTAAGAATCAAAACGTTGGTGGATAAATTCAGCTTTGATTTGTAAGATTACAAACTTTCTGAAGACTTCTTATATTGACCTAGATGTGGAACGTCTTGAAATGTATCTATGTCAATTTTTATAAGAATCGGGTCTTGAATTGTTAACGAAAGTGTGAACCATCTTAACCAAGATGCAAGACATCTTGAAATGAACTTGTATTAAGAATCTAGGCAGGTGTACAAAAATAAAATTGCATCATACAATTCCATTTTGTGTTGAATAATAGTACACTCGACAAATGTTTGCAAATGTGTTTTTCTGTAGATGACAGTTTGACGATGTATTCTGTATTGCACTTTTACTTCTTACAAACTGTCTTCTGAGGATAGTGTGTAAGATGGAGATAATCATCAGAAAAATTAGACCCCATTCATGTTGTCATCCATCTATAAGAATCGTTTTTAGTGATGGTTTTGGGGTTTCGTTGTTGTTGAGGGGGATAATTAACGATATCAAACATCCCCTTTAAATGGCCTGGTTTTGATTGTCGTACTTGTCTTGAATCCCATCGTGGGATCCATCCAATCTGACGGAGGTATAAATGCAAATCTTGGATTCCCAGGCTTGGTTTAGATACGAGCTCTAATGGACTCGCAGAAGAGATGGGATGGAGGAAGTACAAACAAATACAAGAAGGGGAAGAAAATGAACAGATTAGAAAGTAAGGAGGATGAATTTTATTAAAAGTCTTTTCAGCCTGCCAGATGCTTCAAGGAACTCCTTGGTACTTATAGCTGATGCGGGTAATTGAGTTGCTCATTGGAAATGCTGTCTTATATATGTCAACGTTTTTGGGGGAACTGTGTTGGCTGGCTGTGATTGCAAGCCATTTTGGACAGAGCGATAAATCTTTGTCTACGCCGAGCAAAGACTTTGATCATGAAATCTTAATGATGTGAGGGGAAGTACTCCTGTATGGTAGTACGGTAGTAGATGTTTGTGTTGTTAGGGAGGTTGCATCTATTAATGTGCCCGTAACATCCGGAGAGACTGTCATTAAAGTAGACTACGAGTTTGGGTGAGTACAGTGACAAGTGCACTTGCTTTGCTTCATCAGTCTATTTTTTCTTCTTCTCCTTTTCTAAGATTCTTCATTTATAAGACACTGCAATTCAAACCTTAGACCCCTACTTAGAATCCCTCCCAATCCACCTTCTCTCAACTGATTTGTAGGTCCCTATGGCCTCAGTATTGCTTAACTCAATCATGCTATGTATAAACCTAGGCATACCAATCTCATACAGATATGTCCGCCATATCTCTAGTTTGACCTGCATTTGATTGCCTCAATTCTGCTACATGTAAGTGTAAGAACCGTGCTTATCACAGATAGGGATGGAGTGTCCAGACGATCTCCGATTCAGTGAAATTTCTCTCGCTGCTCAGACCTATCACATGACCAAATATGTTTTCTTTTGCCGAACCTTGAGGGGGAGGTTTGAATAGAAGTGAAGTAAACCTTAGAGAGACCAAAACACTGGACCGACTTTTTCAATTTTTAGGCTTTACTGGTCCAACAATAAAGTAATGAATAAAATACTGGACTGGATATTTTTTTCTCCAGCCCTAACAGCACCAAGCATCCTCTACCTCTGAGTATAGAGGTTTGAGTATTAACTTACAATATTCTCAAGGATTCTGACTGGTATTGGATGACTTATAGACCAAGTGGCAAGATGGATCTAGACTAATAGACTAGTGCAAGTCTCGCCAGATGGTTAGAGTTATAGACTTGTGCAAGTCTCGCATATTCAAACTTCCTGGAACCTTGTATTATGAGTTTGTGCCAAGGAAACAAAAGCCGCACACATTAAAATGTGAAAACAATGGAATGTGGGAGAAGCGCAAAGTCTGTTGCAATTTTATAAAAATTTGTCTGAACTTAAACCAAAGAGGTTTAGCTGGTTAGATTTGTTTACTACGTGAACTTATATATTTTTAGGCTGAAAACAACTCACTTAGTTTCTTCTGTCCAATCTTAGCATTTTATTTCAAAGTGATTAAATTACAAAAGGGAAGCATGTTATGCTTCCCTACTTTAGTGTGATTTCTGAATTATTATTATTATTATTATTATTTTTTTTTTCGCCTTTGAAAAAGTCTGAAAATTGTGTTTAAAAATAGCCTGAAATGTCCATCAAAGCCTACACCATGTGTAAATGTAGGTCAGCCCTTGTACTCGATAAAATATTCCCACTTTTTTCGAAGGACCAAATATCTTTGGAAAATGTAAAAGCAGACTATTACTGCTGCCTTTACAGTGACTTGTCTATTATCGTTCTCTACCACACTCTCAAATGTCATTGAAATGTCAGCGTTTGTGTAAATGCAAAACCACCACCTGTTAAGATGTAAATGAGAAGTTCAACTGTTTTCTTAAGAAAGCTGGAATCTCCGGTTGTTGTGAAACTTTTCTTAATAAGGAAGCTGGAGTGAGTCTTCTTGCAACCTTTGCACTACTTATGTCAGCCTTTTCATGAGTTATAGGACGAAACTTTTTTTTAAAAATTAAATGTCTGCAGGCAATGTTTGATTACAAACTTTAATTTTATCCCAAGAAAGATCATGTTTTTGCCCTAGTGTCAGGGTTGCAAGCCAAGCTTTATCCCCCATCAAAAATATTTCAGTTCAAGCATGTTTTTTTGTTGCCTGATTCATACATGTATTATTTGACTTCCGAACCCCCTCAGGAAATTTTTTCCCTCATAATTAGTGGCTCTTCTGTTGTCACGGAAACCGTCTTCTGGGATCGAGGCTAAATCCCAGTCCTCATTCCAGAAAAATGTTATCAAAAGTTGAATTGTCTTGTTTTGGTTTATTCTTAACTAGTTACCAATCCATTGGATTACAGCCGATTTCCATTCCTGGTCCAAACTCGTTATCTCATTCTGGATTTAACTGATCATTTTTCTGCACAGGTGTCTACAAGCGCAAACAAGTCTTATTCCGGTTTTGTTCTCAGTCTTTATGCTGGAAATGTTTCTATGATAAAAATCGCTGTTGGCTTTCTTCAGCGCTTTGAGATTCTCCGTACTCTCTAATTAGGAAAAGGGCTATAAGGTCTCTCAATTTTCATTCATTGAGATTTGTTGAGCCGTGGGGGTTTGCCGATGTATAATGAGCCAGGGGTTATTCCAGGCTAAACACCGGAGTCGGGTACCTCCATGGAATTGGGATCTCTGCCGGAAGTCAACCGGAAAAACTCTCCCGATGTTTCTGCTGAACTTACTGTAGCCATGGGGAAAATAACACCTACAACAACTATAATGAATGTATATATATACATCAAAATAACTACTCTCAGAAGTAGTAATGCCTTGTACTTTTTCCCTAGTGTATTGTTACTTTTTCTTAATGTACTGGGGTTTTTTTTCTTCAAAATGCATTGGTACTTTTTCAAAATGCATTGGTACATGTACTTTTTAATAATTGCGTTGAGCTATTTTTTCCCAAATTGTCGTTTCTTACAATGCATTTTTACTTTTTCCTAATGCATTGGTACGTGTACTTTTGAGTAATTGCGTTGAACTATTTTTTCCCAAATTGTTGTTTCTTAAAATGCATTTTTACTTTTTCCTAATCTGCATTGGTACTTTTCCCATCCGCATTTGTGCTTTTCCCAAATGATTGATACTTTTCCCTAATGCGTTGGTACTTTCCCCAATTGTGTTACTTTTCCTAAGTGCATTGGTACTTTTCCCAAATGCATTGGTACTTTTCCCAAATGCATTGGTACTTTTCCCAAATGCATTGGTACTTTTCCTAAATGCATTGGTACTTTTCCCAAACGCATTGGTATTTTTCCCAAAAATTCTTTTTTAGTACTCATTTGCTTCCCCAACTTCCCAAGAGACTGATGAAATACCATTGCATGCATTGTAGCATCTTGGCTTGCCCATGTAACTTGTTCTTGCTATTATCAAGAATCTTTTTTATCTTGGTCCTGGCCACGCCTTATCTTGGTCCTGGCCACGCCTTGAATCTTGCCCTTTGGAGAAACTTACAGAAGATAATGGTTTCCAAGGAGACAGTTGACTTGCAGCTATGGCAACAACATCAAAATTTGCTCCTGTAACACACCAGTAAACCAAATATATTATAGTCTTCGTTACCCATTAATTAGGGGAAATTATTCTCTGTGTTGTCATAATATTGAAGCACCGTTGATGTCGCAGGAAGGTCTCAAATATCCACTGCATTCGGGAGTGAAATCTGAGCCTTCTTAGTACTCCACTTGGAATTGTATTACTTTATTTCATTTTCGTTCGTTTAGAAGGGCGCTGACATTTTGTAAGACGGACCCAGCTTGGAAAGTCAGATCTTTTGTATCGTTTTCCAGTTTGCATTCTTGTGATTTTTGTTTTGGTGTACAGCAAATTTTTAATTCATTCATTTGTTGTTTTATTTTTAAAGTTAATTTATAATTTTGACATTTACCATACTAAAAACTTACTCAAATCAGTATTGGTTAAAGTTTTGAAGGGGGAAAAAAAAAAAGCGATTTGGGGGATAAACTATGAAAAACAAATGCGAAAGAGAAAATAGTCTTTCCAATTATATATCAAATTTTAATGCATATGTTAACATTAGTGTTTTGATAAGAGTTGAAGGAACTCTTTGATAAATTTCTTGAATTTGGCAGTGTACTCGGTATTAGTTACTTAGAAGCTGAGATGAAGGTGATCAATGCACTCACCCTCACATGAACTCCTTTGGACTTCTTAATTAGATACAGCTTAATCTAATATCCCTGACAGTACCACCATGTGAAACCGAATAAGACGCTTTTCTGAAACCCTGTAAACCAGACCGGCCCACACTACTGCTATCCTAACAGCCTCTACGTATCTACTCCCTCTACCTACGTCGCTTCCTGAGATGGATTCCTTGTAGGACGGACTTGCGATACCCCCGCCGAAAATTGAGCATTGCCGCCATGCGATAATTTTTAAAAGCCTGGGCTGGCCTCAGAATCAGTCAGGGATATCGGTGAGAGGTATTATCATAGAGGGAGATAAATACAAGACGTGGATAAACAATCATTTATTATTCAGTCGAGGTAGAAGGGATTGAAAAGTACTAGGTTCATGTTTGGAGAATGAGATGCCTTTGGCAAAAGTAGAGAGTAGCTTTGAGGTACGAAAAGTGGGGAATGTTAAAAGGCTGCTTATCTCATCATGGAAGAAATAAATAACACTTTAAAAAAATAAAACATTATTAATTTAAAAGCTGACTTGGTGTGAAGGTGCTGCTGATGCCGATCAATTCTAAATCATTTTCTGTTGGAAATGCTTTTTTTTTTTTTCCCCGATAAATTTTGTTTGAATCCAATCTGCTTGCTTGAAAATGGAGAAAAATCTCTTGCCTGAAACGAGTAACAAAAGTGTTTTAAATCTAAAGAATAAATTAATTAATGCATGGTAAATGTTATAGTTCTGTTTTCTCAAAAGGTTATCCTAAATTTTGATTAGGGAAATTGGAGTTGCTTAAGCTTTTAGAAAACAAAATTTGTGAATAAATACACTGTTTTCCTAAACGCTTTTCAAGCATCTATTTAAACTAAATTTGTAATAATCTGAATTATACGTTAGTCTGGTGTAGGAAGTTACTCAAGTAAAACACAATTGAAATGACAAATCTCCTAATAATATTACTGTCAATCATCATTTGTATTTGAACTTAAATCCATCCAATCTTGGAGGGTAACGTTTGAACAAACTGTGATGAAATTAAATAGCATCTTTGAAGATTGGATCCGTCTGATATCGGCACAAACGTGGAGCCATAAAACTCAAGCAGTAGTCAGTTACCGTCCCAAGAATGGATCAATAATCGCTTGCTAGCAGCAACAACATTATGGAACAGTCCCTCCAAGATATTACCCACCCTGTGGCGAGGTGGGGGGGGATAGTTTATGGTCAGTTTCCCTCAGTTAAAAGCTCCCTTCCCACCTAGTGAGAAAGGGAGAGGGGGTTGGATTATTTCTCCTAACAAACAACATGCTACATAAACCCCAGACAGTTTTTAGTTTGTTGTAATCGAATATGCCATTCAAGACAAGACTATTCACACTATTTGTACTGAGGTACAATTTCATACTCACATTGTTATTTATTATCTGTACACCTCAAGTACTTAATACCTTATAAACAATGTTACTTATTGAATTCATAGCAATTAAGATAACCACAGAGAAGGACAGAGACTTCTTTGATCGGTCACACACAGTGATCATGTGATGAATATTTTAGTGGAGGGAGATTCAGGGAGAACGATGAACAGATTGCCAACCTTTAGCTTAAGGCTAAGAATCCTGAAATCTCAAAATTAAAAATAATAATGATGTAGTTACTGACACATCCCTCACCCCAAGGTATAGTAGTCCATATTAACGGCTATGGCTAACTCACTACAACCACTTCAATGTTCAACATGGCTGCCATTAGCCACAGCCACATACATAGCCATTATATCAGCACTGCCATGTTGGACCCATTCCAGTGATGGTGGATTCGACTCAAGCAGATAATTCAAGTTAAACCAGTTCGAATTTTGTCGGTTTTTTTTTTTAGCAGGTTGACAGTCCCTTTAAGTTTGTTCTGTCAGCTGTGTGCTTTTCCTTTTATTTTTCCTCGGTCCTTCAACTTCCCAAGCACTTGATTGGATTGCCAGTAGATCTCAGTACGGTGTCACATTCCAAGCTCTTCAGACAAATTTTTTTTTCATTCTTCTTTACTCTTTACGGAAAAATCTTCAGTGGCCACGGAGACAGAATATTAAAATCACAGCTAATTTCACTTTCAAGATTGATCCAAATCAAAATTTCACTCAAGTGGAAAGGATAAAGTTGACATTGTCAGTGAGTTTATGAGCCTTATAAAGCTAAGATCACCGAGAAGGTTTTGTAGTGTGGAAACTAATGAATATTCAAATGTAGTTAACGAATATTTAGTATCAGATATTTTATCAATTTTCATTTTGACATAAAGTCTAGTGACATGGCGTCCATTTTTTGTTTTAGTATAGTCTACATAAATTTGGGTTTGAATCCAGGTCAAGTCCTTGGTGCATGAGCAAGGCACTTCACCATAATTGCTTCTCTTCACCCAGGAGTGTCAAAGTTAATATCTGTGAGGGGTTAAACAGTGTAATAAGGAAATTTACCTTGAGTATCACATTGAATAGCACTACATATAAAGCGTCTTTGTTGTTATTATTTTATGTAGTGATAATAGAAGTTGAAATACTCTTGTCTGGGTGTTTCATTAATGAAATAGCTCATTGCGTTGCTTTGCTTTGCTTTGGAATTGTTGATATAACAGCGCTGTATAAACAGGCACAGGTGAAGGCAGAACGCTTATCTTAATATTTTCACAGGGGAAGATTAATTTGTCTTTGACAATCTGGAAGTTCCGCTCATCAAAGCTGGAAATAAATTGTAGCACTTGAGGAAAGAAACTGACTACTCGGAGGATGGGAATCGGATGGACAGATAATCGAAAGTAGAGTTGTCCATATGGAGGGGAAATGGCTCATTTTTAGAATAACAAGTTAAGCATCGTGCTAAAATTCCTCATGTTTCAATTTCTGTTATTTGAAAAAACAGAACTGGGAGGATGCTGATTCATAGCATTTTTGAGCTTTTCAACGTTTTTTTTTTCTGCTGGTCTGAGCACAACTCAACATATGGCATATGTTTTCAAGGTCATGATGACATTATTATGCAAATTATTATGCAAATAAGGCTCACCACAGTTGGAGGTATAATTCAATTTTTTTATATATTTTTTTAAAGTTGCAAACGTGTTCAAATTATTGATTGCATGAGAGGGGGAAAGGAGAATTTTTGTTTCCCGTTAAATGACAGTCAGATGAGAATTTTTAGAAAATATGAAATAATGTTGTAATATAAATATGGAATTAGTATTTCCTCCTTTAATATCTATATCCGGGTCCCGTTCGCTCTCGCGTCATGCCCAACCAACGACACCTGCAATCAACTCAACCTTAGCTATAAAAAAAACGAATCTGTCGGTCTCAGGGGGGTATTCAGTATTGTGAATGTATTGACCAGTATGGTGGGTACCGGGCACCATTGATTGTCTAACGCGACACCTGTACAGACATCACTGGTTGGATCATTAAAAGAAGGCTTTTATCTCTGGTCGGTACATTACATGATGTGGAAGAACAGATGGTAAAATGCTAAACATTTGTATCACATACAAATCACAACCAAATTTTTTTTTTTTTTTTTTTTTTTTTTTTTTACAGCGATATTTTGATTTAAAAATTCACTCGAATATTAAGTATCTGGGACTGGATGCTGTATATATATTTGAATCCTATAATCCCCTTGTTTAGTTTCTTGTTGTGTAAAACTGAAATTTTTCTTTGTGTGCTGTCCAGTTGAGGATGTAATATATAATCCCTTTTTAAGTCTACACTCTTCAGTTTGAGTAATTAAGATTTCTTAAATTGTAATTAGGAGGTAAAACAAATTCAGGTATTTTTTGATGATTGCATTAATATCTTGAAGTTAGAATTAGTTGAAATGTTTTCAGCTTAAAGGTGAAAGGTCAGAAGGAAATTGCCTGAGTCCAGTCAGTAGAGAGGATAAATTTGAGAGAGAGAGTGTGTGAAGCGGAATTAACACTGGATGAGGAATCAGTCGTAGCGGTCCATATGCTTGCATCTCTCTATACCTCTCTATCAATGGTTAAGCATGCGTAATGGTGCGTATGGGTCACGAGAGGGAAAGTCCTCGTTAGCATCAACCGGCGAGCGTCTAACGGCTCCCTCTACATGGACTTGCTCGTGTGCTGGAACAAAACGGGTCCATAAATCAATCCAATGTTATTCTGCCATTTTGTCGAGGTAATGAAATGAAAAGAAATGACTTGATTGCTTTTCGGGAGCCTGTTTGTATTTCTAAGGGTTTCAGTTCTGTAAATAAGGCAGTTTTCAGCGGGGCATTGTATTATTCAGCTTTTAAAGGATTTTGTGCGAGAGGTTGTCATGTTACGACACATATACCCTTCATAAATGTCATTGTGATGTTTTTATTCGTGGTTTAATGAATACAAAAGTAAGTGCAAGGAGGGAAAAAATGCTAACTGTTTCAGATAAAAGGTATAGTACATGTGTACATTCAATTGGGGAAAAAAGGAGTTTTAAACCTTAAGAATTCCAAAATTACTGTATAAGAACAGGAGCTGGTTTGAGAAGAAAACAACACTTGACAAACAGTACCATGAATTTTGTGGGGGGGTTAAAATATATACTTTTTTGGTGTAGACCAATTTTAGTTATGCTTTATAGTGCATGCTAAGATTCTTTAGATTTTTTTTACTATCAGTACTAAGTGCAGACTAATGTAAATGAAACCGACATAAAAAGATTCAATTCAGTTCCACATTTGTGTCTAATTTGATAAGAAAGACGAGTAAGCAAACACAGAAAATGCAATTAAATCAATGACAATCAAAAACCGATAAATATAAATGATACTGACCAAACCAATACAGGGGTACATTTATTAATTTCAGAAGCAAGGACTGGAGTGGTATTAAAATGCTTAAATGAGCCTAGCTGTACATGGTATGTTTAGACAAAGTGAGCAAACAAACAAATTACCAACTGATAAATTACTGTGATGGTTCAAATTTCTCCATATTTAGGTTGATGCAACCCTGAAGTCATTTGTCCTTTTTATATTTAGTGGGGGGGGGGGGTTTCTTAATTAAATGCCGTTGCTCGTTTTACTCTATGGATGTGTATTTTGACTCCTTCTGTAAAGGCCAAATCATTATTTGCATTATTGCCCGTGAACAAAATATACCAGCTTTAATTAAATTTGTAGTCTGCTTTAGATTTTAGTGCAGTGAACCAGGTAACGGGAGAGTCTGTTGCATGGGTTGACCTAACGGTTTACCAGTGGTTTTATATTAAAGGGCATTGACCAAATCGACCTGGGAAAAATGACACAGATGAATTTGGAGAAAAAAAATGTATGCTACAATTTTGTTGTTAAAATAAAAAGAAATAACTTGCAGTATTATGCGTGGGAAGTTTACAGCCCGGTTCAGACTTCACGTGAAAGCGAAAGCGAAGCAAATTTTCTTGTGTGACAATTGGAAAAACGGCGTGTACCGATTATTGCGCACCAAAATTTGCTTGGTATTTCGTTTTCATGAAAGCATGAACTGGGCTTTAACTATGGTGAAAACATTTTCAACCGTTGCGTTGAATTTTTCATTTGGCAGTTTTCCTGTCACTTGAAAGTTGAAGACAGGAAGGAATTCTGTTTCTAAAAGTCATTGTTGGAATTACCCTCAGCACAAAAATTCTGTAAATTTTGGCTCAAAATGTCAGTTTTAGATTTACATGTACATGTGTTGGAGTCTCTTTGAAAAGCAACTGTCTACCTCAGCCAGAGCACACATAATTAACTAGATTAATTCCTAGTAGGATACTTACAGCATTGTCAAAATGTAAAATTTACCGATATTGCTTAGAAACTGAGTAAAATTTACATTAACGGTAGACATACATTTAATATAAAAATGAGTAAACAACTTTGATTTTAAAACAGCGGGATGAATTTTGCTTATATTAAACCAAAAATAACAACATCACACCATAAAATAACATGTTACTATAGAATGTTAATGCTTTATTAAGCTAAGTGTTCAACTGTGTATGAGACACTAGTGATAAATAAAGGTATCCATGACCCATCAGATGCAGCGTCCCTCCTAAACTACAATTCCCCTCTGATTGAAATAGAATATTCCAAGTCACACTGAATACTCTCTCATTAGTAGGCATGAAATGACATATGTACCTGTTTTGGTTTTAACAATAGTGGATTTGTACTGTGAAGCTAACTGATTATCATATCCATATATCTCCCACCCCTCTTATAAAAAAAATTGTTATAACTGACTGGACGGGATTTTAATTAGGGAAACTCCAAGGAAATCTGACTAACAATGTGGAGGGTCAACGAAACCACAGCTGCATGGTATTCCCTATCTATTGTGCTTGTCTTTTTCTTCCTTGGAGTTCCATACATAAACTCATCAGTGTAATAGTCGCGGGTGACTGAAGTGTCCCCTTCTGCCCCCCCCTTTCCCCTCATTTGCATCATAATGGCCAAACTCAATGTCCGTACCCGTTGCTCCACTGCTATTTGCAGCACCTGTTCCCCGTTGCCGTGGTAACCTCTGGATCTAGCCAATTGAATCCAGGCGTTGTCATTTGCATGTTGTATGCGGGGAGCAGCGGTGTAAGGATGGAGCAGTGTAGCCGGGTCGCCACATTGAGCTCTCGTTAGTACAGCCGTGTCAAGTAAAGATAGAGGGACCGTTCATGGCCGTTGCTTTGTTAGTTCCCAATATGTTGCACACAGGACAGCCTCATCCAATGGGTCTCTTTAAAGGTAAGATTTCATGAAATTCCTCTTGCTTGTTCCTCCCTGCTGTTATCCCTTACCTTCCTCCATCCTTTTCCCTCACTATGATTGATCGTCTACCAGCAGTAGAGTCTTCTATCAGGCCGCCTCGTAGAATGTAGTCTCTTTGTTGGTTGATGAAGACCCTTTTTCCGATTAGCTGGAGACGGTAACAAAGAAAGCATTAGTTTGGAGGTCAGTGTAGTGTATGAAATGTTCTTTACAGCGCCTGGATGAGCTTCCTTAATAATAAACTGCTTTGGGTTAGAATGAGTTAGTCTGTAGATAGAGGAGTATGAGTGTGTAAGGTTCCATGGCTTCTGGTTCCTGTATGAGGGACCGTTTATCCAAACAGGTGAAATAGAAAAGCCATTCATCCTAAAATGGATTTTCTAGATGCTTTGTTTGGTGACGGTTGATTTCAGTTTACGATGAGAGAAATCCCATTAAAACGTTACTAATTGATCATTTAAAAGCAAATCTCAGTGGCTGTGCACAACTACCTGGAATCCCTTCTTTTTATGGGTCATGCTGTGGTTTTGTCAAATACTTCACTTCCAAGAAAACAGGACTTGTTTTTTTACCCTTTTTTATGTTTTGTACAAAAACAGGCTGTTGCTTGTATCACTGCTAGTAGATTAGGAAGTATGTGTCACAAGTAAGTCTTAACGGATAACGCATTTTATAGTCATTTACATAAAGGGTTTTCCGGACATTAGCTTAAAAAGCAACAGCTTGGATATCGACGGGAAGACTCCTTTTGTTACTGATTTCAAAATTGAGATAATCCCATTCGTCAAAATGCAGACCTCACTGTTCAAATCTTTACCAATTTGATGACAGACATCAAAGGTACAGTTTCGGGTGTTTTTTTTTTTTTTTCAGAGTATAATTTTCCAGAACAGTGTTCCAAAACCAAACTGTTAATATTCTAACAAATTGTGGCAGTGTGATGACTTTTGCATGGTTTTCCGTGTTACATGCTTGTGGTTTCAGGCAATATTTCCCAAAATGGCAAGAGGATAATTTGAGAACAGAAACAGTTTTACGGGAGATGGATTCTAGAAGATACTAAACAGCAATTGAGAAGACTTTCAGATGTTGAAACTGGCGTTTCTTTAATTTTGTAACAAGAGGGCTGTATAGAGTAGTCACCAGGAAAGAGAGGTAGACCTTAAGAAACAAACCAACTAATCAGCCCCATGTTTTTGAAAGGTTAGTAGCATCTTATTACACCATGTTCTTTGCATCCATCCCAACCATCTGACCCCTCTCTCCAAACAATGTGTTTGCATTAATTACCCCCAAGTCCAACTCTTAAGTCAAGTCATTAAATCGACTTGGGGGATGTGGAAGGAGTACCGTTATATAAAAAAAGTGCTCAGGGCGACCTAGCAGTCCGGAGGTGTGTAGTAGCGATAATTGGTTAATAACGATTCTCAACCGATAGGTTTAATTTCCATATTGATCCAAGGAAGGGAGGAAGGAAGGAGGGGGGGGGGGTGTCGCTTCTTCCAATGGGAGGTCACTGGGAGGGTAGGAAGCAGGCCACTGTAAACGAAAGGCTGATCTGTTAGCACTGATGATAGAGTAATCAAATAATCCACTGGCTAGATTCAGTAGGCTCTTGTCCCGAGCTCCGACAGAGCAGTCTCCAACATCAAGTAATCTTTTTCAAAGTTTGAGTCGGGTTATTTTCCCCAGCTCTTCATTTGCTTTTTTTTTTTCTCCCGAAGGGTTGCCCTGGGAGAAAAAAAAACACCCGTAAAGAGATGGAAAATTGGCCCACGCCAAGCATTATTCAACACAATACTTGTTTTGATTGGCTTTTATCAATATGTATAGGAAGAAAAGAGACAAACTTTGAATGTCCGAAAAATTTAAGTAATCCATCAAAATATTTCAGTAGAGAAGATGAGGTGTGGACCTAAGTTCAACAAACATCCCTAAAGAGTCCTATTGACTTGCAAAGGATGACAATATCAAGAAGACTGTTGTTTCAGGTGGGTTAATTATTGATTTTATCCAAGACAGTTAGTCTGAGAGAATCCTCACCCCAATTGTTGTCTGGCTCCTGTGTACACAGTGATAAAGACAGATCTTATTCTCATCTCATAAAGAAAGACCAGACTATTTGTCCTATCACCTTCAATTTGGATTGATTTAATTGAGTAGGTGAAAACCAAAATGGCTTTACAGGGAGAAGGAAAGCCTTTTTCTATTACACTGAAATATGTTGGAAGAATAGAATAAAATATCTTTTGATGCTTGCACTTCACGTTCTAACATGGAAGTAACAAATAAACCTTGGTGGTTGTACTGAAGAGAAGCTGGTACTCTGCAGCTTCCATGGCTCCCGTTACCTTACACAATAAATCACCCCATACTCATTGTTTTCTTGTAGTAACAGAACAGCTGTGATGTCCTGTTTTGTTTGTTGAATTAAACCAGCTGTTGTTACTAGCATCGCTGCTGTACATCTTTCCCATCATTACCTTGATTAACAGGGCATGATTGGATGTCGTGAAACTCAACCTCTGTCACAGATACATGATATATGCCACGCCGGATGTGATCCCCGGCTGTTCAAATTGTCACGATTGCTAGATCATGGAGTATGGCTCATCTATGTGAGATAGAACTAGGTTTGGGTTGGAGGTTGCATGGATTTGAAAATCAGATGGTTGTTTTCAGCAGAAAGCACCCCCACAAAATTTTTGTTTTTTCAGTTAGTTTATTCCTATCCATCTTGATGGATTTGGAGCATGGGTATTAGACATTTCCAACCACCAAATCCCATCATTGGAATAGAAATACAGATCAGTCCAAATATTTGCAGGCCTGTTCTTTTCCTCTTGTAAGGGCAGGGTTTTTTTCCTGTACAAGGGAAATTAGAATTTCTAATGGAACATTTCAAGGGGCACCAAGACTAGGGATATGAAGGCAAGTGCGTCCGTTGCCTTCGTGTCTTCATGGGGCACCAAGGCAATGACTAGCGGTATGAAGGCAAGTGCCTTTGTTGCCTTGTGACTTTAAGGAATCAGACAGTGACAAGGTTATTTCTGTCCATCTTGTTGTTCCATACCTGGATCAGTTTTAAATCAGATTGGGAATAGAGATCAAGGACAAAAAGACCACAATGTGTTGGGAAAGGGGATTACAAAGGAAAGGGATTAAGTCAGATTAGAGTTAATCCTTAAGGATGAGAGATACATGTAGATGTCCTTGGTGTAAAAGATAATTCAGTTAAGAAGCAACTGAAATTGAATTAACCAGTTAACCACTAGTGAATAACTGGTGATTCAGTTACTCTGGTCTAGGTTTGTGCAGAGAAAACCAGGAAGGTACTGTGGCTTATGAAGTCATATTTAAATTTAGGGTCATAGATTGGTAAATACTCCAAAAATTAATGACCATAGAAACTTACTTGGTGAGAAGCACTGCAGCTGCTATTATCCCTTCAAAGTAATAGTTTGGAAAACATTTTTTTACCAGACATTTGAATCGGACGATTCATGCATGAATTGTTTCTCAGATTTCTGAGGGTTGGTGTCCATTCGTGAATGCTGTGGCCAGAGATGCGGTTGGTACTCGCTGTCACCTCGCTAAACATGGATGGATTCGCATTCTTGTGAAAGTACTGTGACAATTTTTCACCATTTTCTCAGCAAGTAGACACTGCATTCAGCTGAAACTTTTACAGGTGATTTTTAGTGTATCTTTCTTTATAGTTTTGCCTATAAATCAGAATTACATTGACAAAACCCAATCTATGACCCAACATTTAAGTAGGAATGTTGTGGTGTTCAAGAGAAAGTTCAGCCCAAACAAGGCTAAATAAAAGCCACTCTTGGTAAGGGGCTACAAGAAGAAATATTTAAGATGAAAATAACTCGGGGAGCTGAAGGTAGGAATTGATATTTCTCTTTAAAAAGTCTAGATTGTAGGATGGAGGGAAACATGCACCAGGCAAGGAGATCCAGAGAGATGCAGTCTGTTTTTCTGCATACTTACTAGTATTTTTTAAATGTGTTGTTTTATTTATTTGTTTATTTATTTCTTTGTTTATTATTTTTTGTTTGTTTGGGGGTTTACACTATGTTAGTATCAGTCGATTCAGGAACTCCACTTCAAAATATATTTTTATGGACGTTTCCAAAGCTGCAACCGTAGAATTATATGGTGGCATTAACACGTACTCAAACACGAAAAGCATTGAATTCAACCCTATGTGAACTGAAACTAATGATTGAATACCTCCTCATCACGCACACACAAACTAATGATAATACTAAAAATAAATCTGTGTGTTTTGGGGACAGCTGCCGTGTCCGTAGCTCTTTGTTCCCGGGACAATAGGGGGACGTGATGGCCTTGCCCAAGCAGCTGTGCTGTAACACTTCTGCCTATACAATCTGAATGAAATAGGAACGGCACAAACTGTGAATGCGCATCCATGGAATGCCACGCCTTTCCACGGTGTAATCGGCGAAGGGCATGTCGGTTTGGAATTGTGGGACTAGAGATGGGAGGGTCGTGGTGGGAGGGATGCGATGGGAGGGATGGGTGTGGTTAGGTTGCGAAGTTTAGGGTAATGCACTGATTGTTTCCTCGTTATATGAAGTCTTTGTACTGATGTTTACTGTGCTGTGGCTGTGTTCAGTTCCCTGACTACCTTTATGAAATCCAGATTAATTAAGTTCTAGTGGGTTGAAGGGTACAGTCTATTTGTCTATTTTAGTGTATTTGTCTGGATCCAAGTGTACATGCAGAAAAACTATTCCAATGGACAAAACCAGTCTAAATTTCATAAACAGGGCAAACTTGTCTTGTGTCCTGACTGCTACCATCAAATCAGCACCAATGAATTACATAGCGAGTGGCATCAGTCTATTCAACCTTCAATCTCATTAAGAAACGCAGTTTAAAAACCATCTTCAAATCCTATATCCTTTATGACTGATACCATGCAACAGAGTTGCCAACTCTCCCTGATTGTGCAGAAAGTTCCCTGAAAATAAACCAATCTTTCCATGTTCTGATGAACAAATTTGACAAAAACTCCCTGACTTTAGAAACTTGATCCCTATTATGTTGAATGTCATTTTCTAAATGTCTCCCTGATTGTTGGATGGAATCCCTGATTGCAAGATGCAAATGTGGGCAGCTCTGCACACAATTCCCAAAATGTAAACTCCCTAATGCTCCCCGCCGTCAAACTATTTTCTTACAATTTGCCTGCAGGAAGCTTCCGCGGAACACTCTTAGCTTGATCCTAACCCTTCTCTGCACTTTGAGGAGATTTTAATAATAAAAAAAACCCCTCTTCCCGACGCTGTGAATCCTAAAAGCAATTTGTTTCATTGTTTACACACATCTCCACAATTTACCAAGTCGTGATGGAGTTTCTGGAATCTATCCTTCGTGTCCTGAAACCCATTAATGATAATACTACAGGACTCCAGGTTTGTGGAAGGATCGTAAATTACTTTGGGTAATTAAAGGGATGTTAAAACAATAATTAATTAGATTCAGTAATTCATATCTAATGGGGGAGCATGGAATTGGGTATTGGCTACCTTTGTTCTTACAAGAAAAACTTGTTCATTGTTTTTTTTTAAATGTGCTTGATTTTACTCTTTTGGAAAATAGAGACCCCACAACTATGATTGAAATCATGATTGACTCATTATGACCTTGTGTGTGATGAATTCCTTAGAATCTACAGGGTTTGAATTTTAAATTGGTTCCAGAATGTCATTTTGAGTTGAATGCGCCATTTTGTTATAAAAGATGAAAGGCTTGGGAAATGTGAGTAGCATATGCTAAAAAGTTCATGGTGACTCAATGTTGAATTTAATAGAAGTTAATGTTGGCATATACATCTATTTATAGATGTATAAACTAATAACACCATAAAGTATTTATATGTACACATAAGCTGTCGATCGCTAAGCGATAACGACTATGTAGTGCGGATAAGATGAAATAACTGATGCTGGTATAACCCTATGGACCAAAAGAAGGTAGATAGCTTGTCGGACAGTGTGAGTTCTGGCATTGGCCCACTCATGAGAAATGAGACCAATTCTGGCAGTGATTTTATAAATGACATCCACAGAAATGGCAAAATGAAGTAGGCATTGTATATGAGCATTGTAAAATGTTGTAGGATGTTTTAAGCTTTTGGAACAGGGTGTGATGATCAGAGTTGAAATGTCGCTGTTGAGGGAGGAACTGAAAGTATCTGTTTTGGTTTTGGTTTTTTGAGCTGTAGGTAAAAGAAAGATTCACTGTGACGTTCCTTTAAAAGAGTATTGAATGGTCAGTGTTTCGTAATGGCTGGTTACTCAATCATGCATTGCACTGTGTCAGTAATGGTGTAATATGATCAGTGGTGCAGAGTAAAGAATCAACTCATCATGTTTGCTAAAAATATCTCGTTTCATTCTGAGGATAGTTTCTTGTTTTTTTGCTTTTTAAGTAAATCCAAAAACTAAAACTAAAAATAAAGGAAAGATAATAGTTGTAATCTTAAACACAAACCTTGGAACTTTTTAGTGGATCATTTCATAAAAACCAAAACAGTAAAGAAAATTTTAAAGAAAAGGAAGGACGTCTTCCTTGATTTTGATCAACCCCCCCGGATAGTTCTGACTTTTGTTGTACAGTGAATTCACCTCTTTTGATGCACCTGTATTGAGTCAGTGCCACAGGCCAATAAGTGGATTTTTCTTTGTAATAATCACACCAAACCGGATTTCTTGCAGGCGGAAACGCAATTCAGGATTTATCCAAACAGGGAGAGAAAAAAAACCCAGGTCTTATTTCCATCCACAAAGCGAAGTCTCTCTGGGTTGTTATACAGTGTTGACTCTAGAAGTTTGTGTAGAACAATGGCAAGTTAGTATTAATCCAAAGTAATACCTTGTCATGAAAGCGTCAGATGGCCCCTCGGGATTCAGTGCGACTCTTTTTTTCTCGCTATTCTGCGTGAGTTTCTACTGTTCCGTTATGAAAGACACTCTGTGGCAGTTTCAGAATGACGCTGATACATCTTAATATAGTTAGCATACATGTATGATAACCAGGGCAATGTGAAAACGTCTCGTAAAAGACGATAGTGCTTGTGGTATCGATACGTTTCCTGCGTAAGGAACGAACCATTTGTGTCATCATGCGACTCGGATTTCTTCAGAAATTCCCGAAGAATGGAATCAGGACAAAACATCTAGGCCAAGGATAGAAATGACGGTCTCTTAGAAAATAGACAACTCTGCAATCGGGGAATTGTGAAAATCTAGAATTTCATCTGGTTACAATCAACTGCCATGCTGTGGAAAGAAAAGAAGATATAAGTACAAAGAAATCACAACAAGGGGCTGGCGTGTGTTGGACGGTCTTTATATGTGTGGAAACTTACCCAGACCAAAGTCTAGGGCAACACTGTCCCCCCCAAAATGTCTATAACAAAAATGGGTCACTGGTATGCCGTTACACTTCAATACAAATACAATCATGTCCCACCAAAACCAGTTGCAGACAACCGAGTCCAAATAGTCCATGATCAAATGAATAAGGCTATTAGTGTTGGCTGCAGTGATAACGTTGAAGACTAGACCTTTTAGCGATCAGGCCTGTTCCTCCAAGAAGGCAGTGGAGGCAATTGCCTTGGGTGATTACCTTGGTGCCCCATGGAATATATAAGTTTCTCATAGCGAGGAGGAAACACCTTGGTGCCCTTCCCCTTATAACTCAACGGAAAAGAGAATAAGAAACACCGAAATGCTTTGTTCCTTCCGCAAGAAAACTTTTCACCACCTACTATGTAGGAGTCTTTGCTACTCCTTGATGGCATTGGTAGATTAAGACCTTGTTTAATGCCATATGCACCTCATTTCATAGAATATAGAATTGTTGTCTAGGGAAATAAGCACAGCGTACCAATGGTTTTTATTAATAGAATGAATTCATCCATTACATTAGAACAACCTTTCTTCATGATTATATTTCCCTTTTGCTCTCAGTGGATTCTCATCCTTTTATTGGGTGGGGGGAACTTTAATATATGATGAAAAATTCATGAATTCTGTGGATTGTGGGCTTAGTTTGTTTCTGTTTTTGGTAAATGTGATATATATAGAAGCCCAGTCCCTCAGGTAACTTCTGTGACAATTATTATGATTCCACCGCAAGAGTTTTGATTCTGTTGTAAACAAAACTGAGACTTTCCTGTTGCTAATGAATATTCAGATAGATGGTGTCCTACATGGCTAGTTTCTATGGCTTAGCAGGACAGTTTCTTAAAAGCTTTTTAATTTGAAGATTTATGTCCGATGTCTGTTTGTGACACTTTTAAGTCATAGTGGTGTGCTTAAGCTGGTCTGGCACCCTCAGGGCAAACAAAGAAATGAATACCCACTGTTGAGGTACCTGTCTCTTTTGACCTAGAGACTCCATAGAATACTCATTGATTTTGACTGAGAGAAAAAAAAAATCTTTTTGAGATTTGTAAAGCCAAAATTTCCTCAAACCACAAAAGATCTTTCAGTACACACTGTTTGCACTTGGACACGGTATTTGTAAAGAGACAATAGTTTCAAAATATCTCCCTAACTGAAAACTTCCCTCATCCAAATAAAAGAGAGATCTTTGAGCACTCCCTGCCTCTCTAAGTATTCCCCGTCAGATATTGTTAACTCCATCAGCAACTTAATTAGAAGTTTCCTTCGAACGAGGGATGCGTTTTAGAGCGTGGTTTTTGTGAAGGATTGATACTTGATACCAAGGGGGGTTTTTATAGCTTGATGGATTGTCAGAAGTACACTGAAGCTATTCTTCACTTGATTCTGAAGAGAAATTTGATCCGATGTGCCATCGTTAGGATTTCTTTACAATGATTGTGCTACTTGATACTCTAGCTCAATTTCCGTCATATTTTGATCAATTTATTGTATTTGATTTTATATTTTTACATTTTTTCCTCTCCTTTAAATAACAACTTGTGAAGGGTGAATGTTTAGGATATTAATTTTTTTACTAGAGGAGATTTTGATTTAAGTTTGATTTATCTTTGATAAGGATTATGAATCGGGTGATGATATGTAAGTATCAAGCGGAACTAAACCGGCTGAGAGTTAAGCTGTGTCATTAGTGGGGAGAAGTACATTCAGGTCAGTTTGGGGGAAGAAATAAGTTTGTTGTGATTGCGTGGGTTCCATGGAAACCTGTTAAAGTTTCCTCCTTGCAATTGCATGTGATTTTTCAGAGACAGTTTATGTCCTGTTCTGTTCTGTTTGTTTGTTTGTTTGTTTGTTTGTTTGTTTGGCCAGCTCATTCCTCACAAGGGATAGGTTTGCAAAACGATTGATGCCTTCTTCCACTTAACGTTAAGTGGGCTTCCGAACAATACATGTAGTTGATTATCTTGGAATTGTTATGAATGGTGTACCGTCACTGTTGATTTCATTCTGCACGGTCCATTTCTCCAAATAGGATGATTCAATTTGAGTCTGAGTGAAATGTCCTTGGTGGAGTTTAAGTCTGTTCACCATTCTCAAAATGTTAATTTTCTCCTGGTTGTTGGTGGAAATCGAAGTGGAATTTCTGGATGAGCAATAACGCAGTTGTATCTCTTAATGCATATTCTGTGTGCTTGGCCTCAATTATAAATTGGGTATCTCAGTTAGCTTGTAATTCGTTTAATCTAGAAACTGGTTTCAGAATAGCCAATGGCATTCAAACAGCAATAACTACATGAACTAGGTATTCTTTAGCTCCCAATTGAGAATGCCTGCCCACTTATAAATCCCATTTAGAAACAAATTGTAATATAATCACATGAATCACTGGCTATCACATCACACAGTAATAACTAGGTATTCAAGTTCTATAAGTCCCAACTTAGAATGCCTGCCATATGTGAATCCCGTCACTCTGTACTAACATGCCTGTAAAATATTCCTTTTAAAAAAAGGACTCAACATCTCTTACTAAAACCTGAACCCAAATGTAGAATTAAAAAAAGACTCGACATCACTCAGTGAAACCTGAACCAAGTGTAGAATGTAATATCACTTATACCCTGCTTGCTAAAGAGAAATAAGACACAAGAAATAAAGCCATTTTCTCTGACAGTTTAGGATAAATAGACGATTTAGCTTGAGGTCCTTTATGAGAAAAATTGCCGCGGTGGAAATATTTAACACAGGGTATAAAAGCTTTTGATACATTTTTACGTTGGCTGTTATTGCGTTGACCATCCATCACGTTGGTGAGTTTAATTGCATGGATAGGTTGTACCGTTAATGGGTAGTGTTTGTCATCCAAAGGGAACCAGACACATGGACCTCTAGGATTGGTCCGGTATCCTGTTTGAAAGATTAACAGTACTTTGCTGGGGCTGTTAAAACGAGCGGACCGATTAACTCTTTCCAGACCTTTTATTTGTATAATCATCGTCAAAAAGAAATTGGATAATTTCGGTTTTCACTCAAAAATATTTTTTAATGAAAATGCTCAGGAAAAAAAATAAATAAAAAATGAAGCAGATTTTTAAAAATGTAATGTAGAGAGATGTTACACGCATGTTTTTTTTCCTACTTCACTCTGATTTCAGAATTTTTGCCCTTGGAAAAATCAGAAAACTTGTGATTAAATGTGTATACATAATTGTAGGTCAGCTCTTGCACCCTATGAATATGAAATATTCCTACTTTTTCCAAGGACTACATTTCATGCCGATGTTAACATTGGAAATATTGGAAAATGTAAAGGACATTATGCTTAATTGACTTTTTTTGCTGGGTGGATTGAGGATAAAAAAAAAAAACAGTGCCGGAAAAAAATTTGACTCAAGATGTTCAACATTTCATATTTCACTTGACCGTCTGTGTTTTTGTAATGAAGTTTTAGTCGCAGATTCATTTTATAGCCATTTATCTTGAAGATAAGCAAATCAATCTGGCGGCCGAATTTTTCCACTCCACTCCAGGAGCATGATTTACTGTAATTAAAATCTGGGAAAGTCATCACCTCTTCCCTTGAAGTATGCTAATTACATTCACGCATGCGCACAGACACTGCTGGTTGGGCAAATGCCGTAGAGTTGTGCTCTAGGCAGACGCACAAACGCGTATGCATCACGCCAAATTGTGCCATTTACATTTCATGGGAAGGGTCTTCTAATACCTAGCAAGCTATTCAGAAATGGAAGTCCTTCAGGTAGTCACTGTATTACTTGTTAATTTATATTTTTACCATTTGAGAAATCCAGTTTATTGATAAAACCACGATGGTATCTTGTTTAGCCCAGGCAGTTGATCTGTAGAAATGACATTCCAAACCCCTTCTGCAGGTCAGTGTTGAGAATGTGTGATGGATGACTTGTATCTCTTCATATGTAAATTCCAGCATCCTTTATTTTAACACGCTTGAATGAACACTGTTCCCATCCAGTATACTTTAAAGGTGTGAGTGTTACATTAATGGTAGTTTGGAAGTCTCGTCAACCCTTGAGATTGTAACAAACTTAACGAGCAAGCAACTCTTCATCCAAGAGACAAATACTGTGGTTATATCCTGTAGAATTCAGTAAATAAGGTTCATGCTTTATTTTAGGAGGTTTGTTATTTTTAAAATTAGTTTTCAATGTTATTTTGTTGAAACATAATTCTCCTGCAAGTGGAGTATTTGAGATTGGAACAATTTTAAGGACAACTTGGATAGGTATTAAGTATCAATTTTGATAAAAAGTAAAGTTTATCAGTGAACGACTTCCCTTGTATAGCATAGCAAAATGCTACACAAAATGTATAGTAGTTGCTGCTTTAAAAGCCCGATTTGCTACTCAATATTGGCATTCAGTGTGCGCAAAATTAGTTCAGTCTTAATTTTTTTGCTTCGCAAAATTGCTGAACGGAATCAGTTCCTGCTGATTGATTACAAATAATTCACATCATGTATGCCCCTTTAATCCAATGTTGTACAATAGAGTGGCTGTAATCATTGTGGAGCATAATAATTCATCTGCATATGGTGGTTGTAGGAGCCCACTATACACAATTATGCCTTCACCTGCTCAACAGTCTTTTTTTATCAGCCGTGCATATTGATTCCTGCATTGTACCACCTGATTAAAAATTTTCAGAGCTCATAAACATACAAACAGGCGTGTCTGTTGGAATAGTGTTGTGTGGCATTATCAAGTAACATACGGGGGTAAGTTTGATCATTTCTCATCTGTGAACATCATGCGAGAAATGTAAACTGCATTGGATGGTTTATGTGTTCTGTGTCGTGTTTAGACTACATGTCCGTATAGCGCTCTTGCACTTAGTGAATTAACGCACTTGTGGGTGTTTTCATTGGCCTCGTATGAAGGGCAGGGTCTTCTGACTCATGGTTGAACCGGAGTTGTGACATGGCCCAGGCAGGCTTAAATTATGTTAGAATGAGATTGAAGGTCATGTGATGCACACTAGCGGAGGAGAAACTGTTTCTCCCTTATCTCCTGAAATCTCTCCCTGTTTCTGTGTCTTTGAAAAAGTCCCGGTATAGACCATGTATTCTGTCACATCACATGATTACAAAAGAGCCACAGAGCCTGGACTTTGCACAGGCACGATTTGCACACAGACAAATGGAAGAATACATAAAATCTTGCATCTTATTGAGATTGCTACGTCTGGTTTTTTATTAAATTTTTAATATGGAGAAAAGGGGCACATCTGGAAAATTGTTCCAGCTGTTATTTTCAGCTGTAAATGGTTAAATTTATGTGGCAGTTATGACTCAAGATGTCAAAACTTCCCATTTGAGTACTAACTAACTTCCCATTTGAGTACTAACTTCCCATTTGAGTACTAACTTCCCATTTGAGTACTAACTTCCCATTTGAGTACTATCTTCCCATTTGAGCACTAACTTCCCATTTGAGTACTAACTTCCCATTTGAGTACTAACTTCCCATTTGAGTACTAACTTCCCATTTGAGTACTAACTTCCCATTTGAGTACTATCTTGCCTGCCAGGATGTGCCCTGCCATGTATGAGAATGTTCTCTTTGTAAACATGGTCTATACCATGCACATTACAAACTCTGTTATTATTACCTTCAATTGGCTGATGAATATAAAAATCCTTGTTGCTTTAGACGATGGAGTGTAAACAGTCCATATATGAGAATAATTCATCACAGCTATCAACGTTAGTAATACATATTACAGTTTGGTAACCACTGAGGGTGTGATAACTTGAAAGGAGAAAGGGCAAAAGGTGAGAGACAAAATGGAAGAGTATTAAACGTATTCAGCTTGGGATTGATGCCGTTGTAGTGTGTGGCTTGAGCATCAGTTGCTCCATATTGTACCATGATGCATTGAAGATGCAGGTACATGACTCCAGTGTGTTGAGTCATTTTCCATGCAGCGGACTCTGCTATTGTTTCTCTGTATTGTTTTTATGCAAATTCATCCTGACTGGGTTATGAGATACTTGAGATTCAAGGCTGCAACAAAACTAAAACTAAGTGTTGTTTGTTGAAGTCCACTGGAGTCAAAACTGATATAAATTTATGAAGAGTCATTTTTTTGGTAGTCAAATGGTTGCAGTTAAACGCAGTATGTAAATGCAGACTCCATTTATCTACTTTTAATTGTGCAAAATAATAGTTAGTGGCCTGACGTTTCGACCCTAGTAGAGTCTTTCTGGAAGGCTAAGTTAACCTTCTTTACTTTTATTTGTGGTAGATGTTTCCTTTGTACTGAATGCTTTTCAAAAGCTACGTTTGCATCAAAATACAAAACAGAACTCGATGCCGATTTTAAGGCAGAAGGTTGCCCATTTTGTCCCATAAAAAAAAAAAAAAAAATTCTACGCTTGCTCCCAGTGAGTACTGTAACATTCCTGACTGAAATTGTCCGATTTATTTTACTTCCAGCAGTTGTATTGAGATAAAGAAGAAGCAAGACTGGGATGAATATTCCCGTCACGTTGTGTACACTCAAACAGTGCCCAAGTGCCAAACGGCAAACATATGCAGCGTCAAATCCCTAAAACGAGCCCCTGCAAACCATTGCACCAACACTGAGCTTTGAACACACAAAACATGGCGCCACTTTTTCTCCGCGCTGATAATTTGATTCTGTACCGTCATGTAGCCAGCTACAGTTGTATCCATGTTAAGTTAATTATATTAGGAGAATTGGTGGATGGGTGGGTGCCTTCAGTGTGTATGCTGTCTCTTGATTCTGGAGGTCAGTGATAGCCTTTCTGCTATAGTTGACCTTAAACATACAAAATAAGGGATATCTGATATGTAGTTTTGGGTGGGTTTAATATGGTTCATGTTTGAGTCGTGATGGTGTTACACTTGCTGTATGGAGCCGTATCGGTACGGAATGCTTTCGATCATAATTATACCTGACATTGCAGCAGATTACTATCAGTCATTCGTCAGTCTCCTTGTGGTTGTAATGACTTTTTCGTAAACAATTAATATTTATCTGGTGTGGTTTGTTTTTGGAGGTAATTTCACGGTCGGTTGGTACCTGAATCCAGCCCAAATGTGGAAGGAATAAATTTACATTGAATTTGGTTTTTGCCTCAGGGTATTCCGCATCTAGATTCAACATGAATTTTCATTTGAGGGGAAGTTGCAAATATTTAATAATGTCCTACGAACATCACGCTGGGAACACAATTAATTATGGGCCCATCTGATCCAGAGTACAATGATAAAATAAATTAAGGAATAAAGTTGCACTGACTGCAAAGCATTAGTATTTACTTTACAGTCGTTTTGTATTGTCTTTAGCTGTGCTCTTGTCAGCTTTGTTTAATTCACAGAGCTGCTACATGTAACTCTCTCTCTGATTCTACACTTTCCATGTTCTGATGAACAAATCTGAAAATCTCCCTGATGATGGAAATTTTTTCCTTATTTTGTTGAATGTAGTTCTAGGTATTTCCTTGATTGTTTCTCTGTTTGCAAGATGCAAATGTCGGCAGCTCTACATTTATTAGGCATTCATTTTTCAATGAAATGTTTACGGTGAATCTTTCTTATTGTATCATAGACATTAGGTGAATGACAACAAAGGTACATCAAATGAAATTAATTCTGAGTAACAGTTTGAATGAGATACAAGAGAAGATGATGTTATCATTTCTTCTTCTACCCCGTAGCCGCCCTCGATATTCATCCCTACTACTTCCTAGCCTTTGTACCAAAATAGACAGAAATGCAAGAGTCTTGCCAGAATATTCATCTGAAGGGTAAGAGAGCTGGCGCAGAAATCAGTCGTTGGACGTTACATGTCACGCATGCATCGAGGCACAGTCCCTAGAGGTATATGCCCCAGCATTTCTATATAATGGAAAAAACTCTCTCCGTTCCCTACAAGTCCTCCACGGTATCTCCCCATTAATCTCTGAAACCGGTGTGCTTTTACCCTATGAATATGTATAAGGCACAGAGGAGATGAATATGCATGAGGTGCTGAGTGGGCACTCTGAGATCAGGTATCCATTATCAATTCAGCAAAGATTTTGTAAGTGTTTTTGCAACACTGCTAATAGCTGCCGACACACCAGAATGTATGAAGTTTAAGGGATGGTTCAGTAAAAGTCAGTTTTTTTTATGATTTAGTCTCCAGAAGAAAAGAGAACAATTTTGGATCTCACATCTCCAAGAAAACGCCTCACATTTTTCCTAATGTATTTGTGTTTTTTTATATCAATAAATCAGGCACTCTCATCACTCCAGTCAAAGCTTAATTTTCAGATCTTTTTTCCTTTTGTTTCTAAATATCTTAATTTTGTGTGTGTTTGAATTTCCGTTTAGCTTTTTACCGGAATCAGTTATGGACTATCAAGTTACACGTAACGGCCATTTTAGCCGAAATTCAATATTGCTCCGTAAAATTTCATTATTCAATTTCTGCGTCCTTTTAATTAATTTAATTTTCACACACCGTATTTTCTAGATAATTTCTCTTCAGTAGCACAGCCCTTTCCATCATATAAAAAATAAAAACCGCTTTAGGAACCTCCTGTGTGTGTGGTTTTTTTTTTTGGTTTTTTTTCCAAAGCTGTATGTGTGTTTTTTTCGCAGTGTGAGAAACAAACAAAACATAATTTGTCTGCAAAGAATTGTTTGAATTGATTTTATCGACCTGGATAGGGAAGGTTGGACACAGTTGAAAATGCTAAAGGGTTGCTGTGTGTTGTTTGGCAAGGCGTCCTCTGTGTTTTTCTTTCCTGTCTGATGCAGGGGAGATAGGGGACGATGACGACGACATGGTGCCGATCCGTTAGAAGTGCAAGTTTTATTGATCATTTTAGATGGTAAACCAGGTCATGCATATCGCTGCTGTGTAGTTTCACCTCAGATTTTTCCTGAGCTGTTTTGGTGGTCGAGAGAATCGGAGAGAAACAACAGATGCTGCAACGATTGTTTGTTTTCTTTTCTTTGTGAGCCGTTTTGTTCCAACCGTTGAAGTGAATAATTTCAAGAAGATGAAAAGTACTTTCGAAAATTTCAAGCTCAGGAAACCAAAATTTAAAGAAGAAAAACAATTTATTCTGTTTTTATAATTTTCCTATTTTGATGTTCACACCATGAACAGATTAAAAAAACATTTGAAGTGGTTCATATTTGAGTCTGCATTCACACATTCTTGTAGATGCCCTAGCTTTCATTGAAACTGCTGGATCTTTTATGCCACTATACATCATTTACAAATAATTTATAATAGAATTTAGTGAATATTCTGTTCGTTGTTCCGTTTGGTTTTTGTCGATACAACAGTCTTTTTTGTTCAAGACAGACAATCCCGGCCTTTGACCGTTTAAAACAAACAAAACCAACAGTCCCTATTCATGATAACTCCATCCAGCTGCTTATAATCGCTAGTCCCATCCCTCTATACAAACCTCCCTGAAACTAAAAGCAGGCCTCAGTGTGTCCGGAAAGTCCCTTTGTGGGAGTTGGTAGCTCGGGTGTTTGTCTGGGAACAATAGGGGCGCGTGCTGCCACGTGGCAGAGGCCACACATTGAACAGTCTCTGAGTCCAATCAAACCTAATATCCGTGCTAATAGGAACATATAACAGGATATGAGTCCGATCAATGGCTACAGAGTGCTGGACTGGAGGTGTACAATGGGTTGTTTTATGTACCGTAAAAAAACCCAGTGACCTAGAAGCTCTGGCTGCGTGGGGAAAATAGTAGAAAATATGTCCACAACAAAAAATTGAGTTGATTATTTTTAAGATGGGTTTCAACTTGTTGGTTATGCTGTTATTTGTTGATAAAAGTATCTACTAAGACTAGACACAATCTAGTAGGTTTTTATTTTGAGTGAATTTTCAATCTTCCAATTTGTGGGTGGGTGTGTGTATGTGCTTAATTCAAATCTACATTACCATATAGCATGTATAGATACTGAAATAGTCTGCCCCTTTAGGATATAAAGATAATCAGTATTTGTTATTGCTGTTGCACACGGGGACATATGCTTATGAGTTCTGGCAAAGAAAACCCAAGAGGTTATTTAGGAACAAATGGCTGCTTTCTGTGTGGTGAATAAACATGTTAGTATCCCAGCAATAAATTCCCTTCCGTCCGGCAAACCTTTCGCTGCTGTCAAAGAAATTAAAGCAATGACCTTTAAATAAGATTCTTCAGAGGTTTAAGAAGTAATTTTTTTGTGGGAAAACATCAACTTTATTCCCAGGATCATTACGGATGAAAATTGATCTCCTGAGAGACGAATATTATTCTTAAGTGACGCTAGTACAAAGCTGTTTGTAATCAAAACGATAAGAAATGTTTAGCGTTTGTAATCAGCTCATTAAAGTTGCTTGGTTTGAATATGCAGGAGGGAAAGGAGGTCTTATCTAAACAGAATTGCAGATCCAAGTGAATTATTTTATTTGATGATTTTTAGGTAGATTTGTGACAGTTTTGGGGTCAAAGATTATCTTGAATCAACTTGAGTTTGTATTCCGTTTTGAATCAATCTGGCAAACACTGTGGTCATTCAAATTAAGCTTCGCTAAATGTCAACTTTCATTTCCACTTTTACTGCTGAGAGCTGAGACCAACTTGTAAGCCTGACTTTAAGAAATGTCAGCCCAGAAATGTTTGTGTCGGGGAGTGTATTTATTTGTGAGTGGATTGGAATCCATGGGTTTTCGATTACGAAGGACATCTCCCTTGGCAAATTCTGTCCACAAATTTTAGCCCTTAATAAAGCGCTTGGAGCAGAATTTGGAAGATTCAGATTGAATTGTAAAGAATTGTATTGCCCTGCTGCAGTAAACTTGTCAGAGAAATTGAGAGTGTATTTCTATGGATGAAAGATTGGAATCACCGTGCAGCCATTTCAAAGAAATCTCAGCATTGAAAATTTATATAAAAAAGAAACGTTGATCAAAGAGCGAGAGAGTTTAGAAGGGAGAGAGAGAGTGTGGTCAGGGTATGTTTGAAGGTGTGCGCAGCTTCCCTAGAGCACCGGAATGGTGTCTATGGAATTAACCGGTCTGAACATCCTGTCTGAATAATGTGTCCTCGCGATCGCAGGATTTGAAATGACATTTGGAAGCTCGGACTCCTTGCGGTGGCAGTAGCCTCATTTGCAATTCCAATGGCGTTGCCGTGCCCTAGAGCGTCAACCCGATATCTATTCATCTTAAAAAGTCTCATATTTGCTCTTGCTGTGATAGACATTGCAAGTTGAAACGGGCGGAAGAAAGAGAAGGGAATGGCACAGCGGAAGAAAAGAATAAAACAGACGTCATAAGACAGGCACCTGCTGAGGTTATGTTTCAGTAAAAAGTTATCAACCCATTTTTAACATCCTGTCTTCTGAAGACGAGACTTTCTCTAACGTCAGTTCCCCCCCGATCTTGATATCTACAGAGCTTTAAAAGAAATCACGTAGCTTAAGTGTACACAGCAGCTTCTGTGTCAACCAGAAAAGTAGCCGATCGGAATATTTGATGAGTTGGTAAATATGAGCGCCCTGTATCGCTAGAGCGAGAGAAAGAGAGGGAGAAATTCCTGGGCATGAACTGAGCAGCTGCTTAGCTGAGAACCAATCTCCGGCCCCGTGTTGATTCTAACCGGTTACCGAGAAAGCAGGTACCGGTTTATCAGCATGCGTCAAAGCCGGAAATGGCTTTTGCGTGAACCCTCTTGAATCAAGGGAGAATCCCCTGGGAAATTAAATGGCGGCAGTTGTCGGTCGGTCCAAATCCAACAGGTTAACCCGGCATCGGCACTTTCAGGGAAGGGCGGATTACCGCCGTGAAATTTCAAGGGTTATTTTGTTAGATAAATCTGTGCCTTGTTTGTACTTTTTGTTTTCTGTGGCGGAGATTACTTCTATCTGTGAGCCATCAGTCATTGAATTGGACCAATGGTAGATAGGACTTATACTGACATTAGAAATCTTTTAAAGCATCTGATCAAGGAGTTGGTCGCTAGCGGTCAAACTGGAAGAGACAGAAACAAAGGAAATGTTCCTTGAATTCATGATAAATCTTGAACCCATTTCCAGCTGACCGAATAGTCTTTTTTTAATTAGGCAAATATGGGTTTATGCTAATATAGCTCACCATTTTGAGTGAAGTTAACCTTATATTAAGGCTTAATTAGTTAATTAACTCAGAGATTGACCAAAATGGGTGATATTCTGGTTTTAATCAGAATGGATAATTAATTAAGAACAAATAGAAAGCTGAAAGCCTTGATCAAGACAACTAAAAAGACCATCGTCGTCCATGTTTATGGAGTTCGACTAGCCGTAATAAAGCATCGTGTTCCAAAGTCATTGACATTATATGCAAAAACATGCATCGCCCCAAGCCAGGAGTGCGTTGTACTTTATGCAATACAACCTGTCCCTGGTAACTGCTAGCACTTGAATGTAAATTGAATTAATATAGGATGCTTACCAGTGATAATTGTTGGTATTGGAGACTCAACAAGTCAAACTTCTCGGTTTACTTCAATAATTTTTGTTCAAGATGTTGTTTTTTCTTCTTCTCGTGATTATGATGGAAATACATTTTCTCTTTCTACTTTTATTGTTTGACATTGCCCGCTTTTAACAATTAGCATCTCATTCACTTATTATCCGGATGTTTTCCTCCTCAGTATGTGATGTTGAAAAGTTGTTGCTAACCGCAATCTGAAATAAGATGTAATCCCCTTCCTAGGAGTTGTTGTTTTTTTTTCCAAGAAGGTTGATCAAAACATCTTTTGTTTGACAAAAAGTGAGTTATTTTTTCTTCCTGTACACCAAGGGAGTCTGTCTCCTGGTTGACGATGTTATTTCATTAGAATTAGACTCAAATTTCAAATAATTCCCACATCTTGCTTCCTGCTTCTTTTCTAATCAGACAAAAACATATTTATTTTCCTTTCCACAGACTCACATCACAGTTCTGGATGCACCAGCCGACGACAATTCCACTCTGGTGATTCTAACAGTGGTCTTAGTGGCATGTATCGTAGGCATTCTGATTGCTGTCATCACTGTCTACTGCTACCGCCAGAAGTCCAGGATCCGAGCCAAGCTGAAGGGACTCGCGGCCAACGGGGGCGCTGTAGAGGGGGAAGCAACAGCTGATTATCAGGTAAAGACGATTGACAACTTTGGCATGCTTGGTGGCAGCAGACATCCTGGGTAGTTTTCCATTGTTTATTTCAGGCTGTTTCTGAATAGGCAGCTCTAGCTACATCTACAGCTAGATTTCCGCGTCATCATAGGTTGAAGTGTTATATGTCTTAAGAAACACCCATAGTAAAAGTCGTAGCCGTAGCTGTAGTCGCCAACTCGGATACGGCCTTATTAATCTGCGCTCATTTCCAAGAACAATGGATTTACTCGGTAAGTCTGCTGCCACCTAGCGTCTCTGAAAAACCCTTACTACTCAATCTGCTTAAGCCGTTTCCCATTAGTTGATGTATATCTATCATTTTAAACTGAGGATTTCACTTGCCTTTAAACAAGAAGAAACAGGTGACGAAGAAGATGATGATGGAGTATTTAGATTAGGGTTTGGGATGTAAACCCCAGCTAGGGCAAAGCTCTGATAACCAGGTAGGAACTGAAAACCCAATCCAGCGTTGCAGTCAGAGGCAAGATTCATACCAGGTAGAATATAGAGAAAGAACAACCACACCCGCTGACCTGATCCTCAACTTGCCCAAAGAGTCAAAGATCTAGGAGTAGATTCTGGACAACTGAGGAAGCCAAAGACGACAAGAACAGATAAGATCTTTTCTGACAGTCTGTTGACATGGCCTTGCTACGCGTCCCCTCCAGTTATGCGTAACCCAATCGTTATCAAAACATACCTACCCACCACTCCATGCCATTCTAATGGGTCAATCCAATATTCAAATCTAGGGATTCATTACCTTTATCTACCCCCCCCCCCCCAAAGAAAGTACATGTGACACTTGAAGTATACCCTAGTGCATCATCGCTTTAGGTCCCTCCATCCACCCCCTTAGTATGGCTAGCTCCGCTGACACGTAAAAATGAAATTAACATCCGAATGCCAAGAAAGCTTTAGGTCGGTGTCTGAGGGTAGGCCGGGGATGCAGGGAATGGTTGCTGTAAGCCGTAAAGAGGTCAAGAGTGCACAGGACACCTGTACAGGTGGTTGTTTGTATTGGGGGGATGTAGCTCCATATACACCAGTTCACTGCTACTAGATAGGACTATCTCTTGACACTTGGGTAATAATGGGCTGTAATGATTGAAATGTGTGTCTGTCACGATGGAGTAGAATCATTGTTAGTGTATGGTTGCATTTATTACAGTTGTCATCCATTCAGCTGAATATTTGATGAGAAAGTTTCATGAAAGCAATGACAGTTTTACACTCACAAATTTTGTTTGTTGATTGACAATTGCCACCTCAAATTGGTTCTTACAACTGAATTATATAAGATTTTTATGAATGAAAAAAAAACCCACAAAAAAAGGAGAACAAAGGGAGTGAAAGACCCAAAAGCAAACAAAAATCTTGAGTCTTTCAGGAATGAGAAACATCAGACTTTTGTCTGAATTCAGACTTTTTTTGTGTCTGCCTCGTGAAAAAATAGCTGTTATTTTCTTCAGATATGAAGAAATCCAACTCTTTGATGAGACTTCTCTTGTGTTGAGGATACTGTTCCTAGAAGCTCCTTGAAATCTACAACTCCAGGGGTTACTAAAAGGTGGACAGGCCACCATTTCAACATTCTCCTTAAATTTGGATCCTTAATGTAGTTTCAGACTTTTTGGTCAGCAATGACTCTTGCCTCTGATCTTTTTGTCAACATCTTTTCTTTAAAATGGTTTTTGTTTTTCAGGACTTGTGTCGGCAGCGCATGGCCAGTAAGTCCTCTGAGAAACCAGAACCACTGAGTCGAATCAGCAGTGTAGCTATGAGTGACGGTGCAGCACCAAGCCCATCTAGCCGCAGTAGCACCTCCTCGTGGAGTGAAGAACCTGTTCAGTCCAATATGGATATATCCACTGGGCATATAGTCCTGGTAAGTGTCTACTACTGACTCCATGGGTATATTGACTGGGCATATAGGACTGATTAGGGTATACAGTCCAGGTTACACAAATGAGTCTTATATTGACTGGGCATATAGTCCTTAGTATCAATTAATGACTCCATGGTTATAATGACCGGGCATATGGTTCAAGTACACTACGACTCTTATATTGAATGGGCATATGTTACTTTCAAGTATCAGTTAATGACCTTATGGTTATATTGACTGGGCATAGAGTCCCTTTACTTGACCAAGGAATCAACAAGGTATATTGCTCGTTAAGTTGAATGATAGATCAATTTTTATGCAAGTATCAACTAGTTATAAGTGGATTGTCAACTGGTCATATGTTCACATCATAGTTGATCAACAAGTCCTACATTCCCAGTGGATAAGTCAACAGATGTTTATCAATGTTTCCTTTTTGTCCGCAGTCGTACATGGAGGACCATCTACGTAACAAAGACAGGTTAACGAAGGAGTGGGAAGCGCTATGTAGGTACGAACCAGACGCAAGCAGCACCAAAATGGGAGCTCTGCCCGTCAACGTACCCAAGAATCGCTACCAAGGGGTCCTACCATGTAAGAAACAACTTTCACTTTTGTTCTTGTTTGCATAAAATGACAATGAAATCATTTTTGCTTTCTTGACATCCCGAGATAAATAATTATCAAGAAGGCATAATTAGGGTTAACGTTGTAGATAACAAGGTTTAGATTTAAAAGAGGAAAATAGTTCTTGTGTGAAGACCATCTGAATTAGCATCTATGGCTTGATTGCCAAGGTAACATGCATTGAAGCATAGGCTGTCCTTAGCAACACCCATAGCAACAGCCGTATCCACAGCTGCCCATTCAGACACAGACTAATGATGTAGCCGTCTTTTTCAGGTTCCCTGTGTACAGTTAATGATATTGATTGTGAAATGTAAAGTGAAATTTTAGGTGAAATTGAAATATCTGCAGAAAGAATCGAATGTAAAGTGAAATTTAGGTGAAATTGAAATATCTGCTGAAAGAACTGTGCAATGTAAAAGGAAATTTTATGTGAAATTGAAATATCTGCAGAAAGAATTGTGAAATGTAAAGTGAAATTTTAGGTGAAATTGAAATATCTGATGAAAGATTTGTTAAATGTAAAGTGAAATTTTAGGTGAAATTGAAATATCTGCTGAAAGAATTGTGAAATGTAAAGTGAAATTTTATGTGAAAGTGAAATATCTGCAGAAGGAATTGTGAAAGGTAGAGTGAAATTTTTAGGTGAAATTGAAATATCTGCTGAAATAATTGTGATATGTGAAGTGAAAGTACTTGACGCAGAAATTGTCTTTTGTTTCTGAGTTATCTTGCTTTAAAAATCTTGCAGCAACCACTGATATCTGTCCTCCCTTTAAGGGCGTAGAATCACTTCAAAATGAAGTGCTGAGTGATTTTCATTCACATAATAAACCGTAGTTGACATCAGGCGTGCAGAATGGCCATCTTCACAGGCACTGACAACCCAAATTTGTGTTAATCAAAACTGTAAGTGGCACACAGGAATGCAGTCCAGTCGCTTGTGTCATTGATTGATGAAGCACTTTTCAGCATAGAAAAATTATAATGCCGGCCGCATCTCGATAAAAATGATGCCGCTCTGACGAAGCTGTGCTCTTTCTTGTCTCGCTTGACCCTTCTTCCCAAGAATGCGGCACACTTAATCTAAATTTAACCACTTTTAGAGACATTAATTTTGCGCTTGCCTTCACCATGATCAATAAGATGTCAGATGATTTTCTTTTGCTGGAGGGTGTTAACATGAGGTTTGTGATATCTAGGTTAAGTACAATCCAGCCACAGAAGTCTGAAGAGTTTGCATTATATGTTATCAGAAACGCTTGCATACTGAAGTATTGAAACCTCAAGTGAAATTTATTACCCTAGTGTACTGTCTATCATCATACACATGTCCATATTCATATATGCTGTGTGTGACAAGGTGGCATTTTCTAGGCCGGAAAGCTTCCACTAGAGTTACTCAAGCAAATGTATATTTGCTTTTGCAAAGTACGTCTTATCCTTAATCAAGGTTTTCTCGCTGTTGTAAAAACCTCGCAAGGAAGGGTTTTTTTTTTTTACTCACTGCAAGTGTTGCAATCAATTCATAGGAAACCCTGGCTTGACAACTTGGGCCGAGGCCGCTAGAACTGGGCCAGAGAATGAGCTGATGGTGATTGATATTTGCATGGTGATCTCAGGGAGTGGGAGAGTAACACACAAAGGATTCAATGCGTGGAAACATCATGTCTTAATCAAGTTTCTCTTACAATGCTTTAAAGAAACCAGTAGTCTGGAAATTCAAAACCTCACTTGGTGGGAAAAGTGTCATCAATACTGCAGGCCTGGTACTTCAAGATGGCAACGGAGGCAATAGACCTTGCCCATGAAGTATGTAATTGCACATTGCGCATGTGTACATACGCTACCGGTTGGCAAGTTGAGAGAATAGCGCCCCTTTTTGCGTGGGGATGGATGATAGCGGCAGACGTATGCGTTTGTGCATCTGCCTAGTGTACAACTCTTAGCAATTGCCAATTAATAAGTGTCTGTATACATGCTGGAATGTAATCAGCATATTTCATGGGAGAGGCTAACTGTCTCTATGTCCCTGCTCAGTGCCTTGGTGCCCAGTGCCTTGGTGCCCGGTGAAACGTCCAGTAGATACTTGCATTCCCCTCCTAGAGGTGTTCTTTACTAATACTACTAATAATAATACCACTACTTATAAAGCGCCCTAATCATGCAGGCATGCTCTAAGGCGCTGAACATAGTTATATGAAAGAAAGAAAAAAGAAGAAGAAAAAAAAAAGGCAAACTGTCTTGCCCTTCAAAGGACAAAGGATCAGACTTGATACATACAAACACTGTACTCAAAGAAATAATAAAAAGAGAGCATACAGATGGGACAAAAGTGATTAACTTTGCAAATTAAAAAATTGAAAGGCTATGTTAATATGGATTGATTCCGTCCTTAATCTGGATCACTCTGTTTATTAATCCCGGTTGATTTCATCCATCAGGATTAGCTTGGCACACATCTAGGTCAATCGCTTCATGTTGGGGATTGAATGAGCAATTAGCTTGGATGTACCAGATTAGATTTAACCAGCCATCAAACAAGATTGAAATTACTCTACCTTACAGCTAGATACCTTTCAGCTGGGCCGACCTGGAAATTAAACCAGATTAAAACGGCCATTAACCAGATTAAAGCAGTCATTAACTAGGTTAAAGCGGTCATTAACCTGGTTTAAGCAGTCAGTGTGTTGATTTAAAGCAGTTAGTAACCTATAATTATTAAGTCTGATTTGACGATGGGGTTTCATTCCAAGGTAGTCAACCAAATATTAATTTTTAAATTAAGTTAGGATCGTGGACCCATCATACATTAATAAAAACTTCAATCAAGAAATTGTTGTTGTTCGTGAGTTTTATTTTTGTGTAATTTATTTATATTTTTTGTAGCAATTGAAGCAGCACAGGGAACAGGCTAAAGGCAATATTTGAATCAATTGATTTGTTCAAGAGCTGCAGCTATTAGGTTATAAAGCGTTGAGCCAAACCAGCAGAAACCAATAATTTTGTTCTCTTTAATTTTAATATTTTAAATTTGTTTTTAATTTGGGTTAAATTTACCCAGTCGATTTCCCTTGTGGTTTATACTTTAAATTTCTTTTTGTGGACATTCTTTTTTCTTTTCTTGGCATAAAAAATAATAAGTTGTAATTTATTTGGCACCACGGCAGTAGTCATTGTTGGAGCATCATAATAAATACACTAAGTGCAATCTTTCAAAAAATGTTGTTTATAAATATTTTATGTTTTGTTTTTTTCCTTCTTTTGTTGTTGATTACAGACGATCACACACGGGTATTACTGAATGATTCTACCAATGCACAGAACTCCGACTACATCAATGCAAGCTCAATAGTAAGTGCCAAAATTTCTCACTGTCGAACTCCGAGTTTAAATCTGATTTTCACTTTTACAAATTCGGATTAACATGAATCATTTTCAGTCCAAGCTGACGACAGATTGCCTGATCAGAATTTATCTCCCAAATCCAGTCATCAATTTTAAATCAACCTCCATAATGAAAGGATTCCTCCTCATAAATAATTGATCGCGGGAAAATGTTGTAGAGAAAGCTCACAACACGAGATGGATGATGATGGGTAAGAAGGAGGATAATGGATGTGAAGACACTAGGAGAAGATGAAGATGCCTTCATCCCTTGCATCCCTAAGACCTCTTGAGACCATCCCCCATGATAAAAACCAAGTGGTTAGCGTAAATTCAGGCCAGTTTGCTAGTTATATGCAACCGTAAGATGACACAATAATTGACCACTCCAGCCTACTGACAATCTTCAGATCAAGTCAGGTATAACAAGACTACTCCAGGGCTGGATCCTCTGCCTCTATAATGTGGCGGGAACTTAAGCTAGAATATTAGCTGCTCTAGATTCTCTCATTTGATTAAAGGTCACGTTGGGGTCCTTACTGAAGTTCTGCATTGCCTCGTTTTAAGATGTGTATTATGAGAAAGAAGGGAGGAGCGTAGAGATGGATTGTGATAAATTACTTGAGGTTTTGAACTTTTATTAAAAACAATTACAAATATAAATCGATCAAATTGTGACGATAAATTTCTTTTTTAATCTCTGAGTGTAATTGATAGCGAAAAGCTCATTGAGGTGTTTTACATGTTTAATGTTGTTACAACTGTGTTACTTATCATCAAAGTGACACTTTTAACTAATTCACAACAGTTTTACAAAAGATTAATATACGTGAATCTAGAATTAGACAATCTTTTGGGGTTGTTAGTCATGACCAATCTTAGCAACACATTTTGTGGCAATGTTTATTTTGGGTTTTTTTCCTGAGCTAATTTTCTGGAATGTACATTCTGAGTTGGTCGGATTTGTCCTTGGGAATAAGATAAAATAGAGTGTAGGCAATTTTATTTTGTAACGAAGAAATGAAAAACTATAAATGACAGTACCTTATTTGGTTTCAGATTCTTTTCGTTTTTTTCTATCAGTATATTTTTAAAAATCTTTTTAAATTTTTTTATGCAAGTTCACTCCAACCAAGGCTGAAAGCCACTCTTGTTAAGGGGATACAACAAGGAAGTATTTAAGATGAAAATAACTGCGGGGAGCTGAAGGTCCTATTAAAACAATCTAGATTGTAGGATGGAGGGAAACATGCACCAGGCAAGGAGTTCCAAAGAGATGTAGTACGTGGACAAAATCTGTTTGAATGGTCTTTTGTTCAAAGCGAGAGTGTATGGGTGAGAACAAGCAGAAAGCCTGGTTTCACGCTCAAGCATCCTGTTCAATATTTAGAATTTCTAATTTTATTTGTATGGGATATAAAAGTCAATATGCAATTTCTCTCTCGGATCTATCAAGTCTTTGCTCAATTTTCCCCTCTCCTTTTTATTCAAATAAATGGTTCTATTAATTTGAAATCCAACGTCAATAATGGACTTATTGACTGAAACAAGAAGAGGATGCAGTATCACTGGTCGGTTACTCTTAATCACCAGCAGTCTAATTTAAATCTGGTCATTCATTTATTTGAAGAAAGGAAAATTCATTCCAGTTGTTGAATATTAACAACTGTTTATCCGGCATCATTCGTTGTGATGAAAGTCCGGTGAGAGACATAACACAGTTGCCGCAGTTCCCTCATTGGGCTGTGCCGGGGCCTCAACAAAGCAAATACTATCAACCACTACGGGGGTCAAATTTCATTTTCCAATCATTGCGTGATTAATCTACCAACCGGTACCCGTAAAATTACACCGGTCTCTCCAAGCTGTTGTGTCGGGTAGCAGTGTAGTCGTTAACAGCATTTTTGCAGTCCAGTGCTGGAGGGGTGACTTGGTTAATACGAGGCAGTAGGGACCGATGGCGTATCGCATATCCGCTGGAATTAAGATTATGACGCCGTTTCTAACGACTCTCTAGTCCCTACAGGACTTGGGAATGTCAGATGAGTAGAAAATCGAGGACTAATCATATGAGAGGAAAAAAATTGCGGCAGGCGAATGAATGTCTGTTGGAAAAAAAAAACATGCAGATTTAGAGCAGAGTATTAAATAGTAAACCAGAATGGAGATTGTATCATTTTATACAAAACCATAGATCCTATAATGTTTAGTCCGAGCCTGGAGCCTCCTGATTACAATCGTTGCCAGAGATAAGAAAGTCAAAAAAAGTGATTCACATGGCGTAAAACCCTGGAGTAATAGCCAATCATTGGGCTTCAAAACGATACCTTCAAGACGAGTAAGCATTGCATCTTAACTTGTGAAGGAGACATTTCAAATTTTTGTTGTGAAGGCATCGACTTAAAATCAGTAGCACTCAAGAAAAAGAGAAAGTAACATTGTCAATGAGGCAAGGATGTCATACACACTGGTGGTGTGAGTACATAGAGTGGTAATAGTAGAAGCTGATTCTAGCCATCTTGATTGGCGATAGGATGGAAGGGGCGCAGTAGGCTAGGGTGTCGTTGACACTTGTGTCTCTAAACGGAATACCCGGAAGTGACTGTAATGCTATAACATTGTCAACAGTGCAGTGTGTGTTTTACTGATGGTGTAAGTGATCTAAGTCATAACTGGTTTTTGTTTTTTCTGCCCGTAGGCTGATGCTGATCCTAGGAACCCGGCCTACATCGCTGCTCAAGCTCCTCTTCCATCCACGGTAGCGGACTTCTGGCAGGTAAGAACTATTCCCGTCTGTTTCATCCGCTCTTTATTTCACTCTTGTTTCTTCCGTTGAAGTAACAGAATGAAGACAGGATTTACCCAGTTTCATTGATTCAGTTTGTAAATATTCAGTGTTGGAACCATGGAGTCTAATTGGTCATTTATTTACAAGCATGTGTCACTGGCACTATTCAGCCTATAGGGGGCGCTGTTATACTTTGGTGGATTGTGAAACAAAATTACATAAAAAAAGACAAATTTGGTTGAATCTATATTGTGGGCAAAAATTAGCAAGTAGTTGAGCATTTACTCTGATGCTGAACTAAAACATGTAAGAAATCAAAACGTATTTGGAACTGATGGTTGATTTTGTCCATCCACGACGTCGACCACTTACACTACCAAGTTTGTCTCCTACACATTTTTGAATTTATTAGTTCTGGGAATTTGAGTCTGGAGTGGTTTGTCACTTGAGGGTGTTTCTCTTGGTCAGGGTAGTTTGAGATGATGCGAGACGATCGCTCTGAAGGAAGCAGTTTTTGTAAGAGTATAGTGTTGCCCTCTGTAACACCGAGGTATCAACTCATGCAATAACATGTAAAGAACTCTTGCAGCTTGTCTCAAGTCCTCTCAAATTTCATACATCTTTTACCCGTCAAAAGAATATGTCATCTGAACACGCCGTGCTGGCGGCTTACGAAAATTATGCCGAAAATGCGGAGACGGAATGTGTCATGTTGAGATGCAAACTTGATTTTGACCTGAAATACGTGAATTATAAATACCAGAGATAACAAGCATCAAAATCAAATCAAAATTATCAATTATGTTTTACATTTTATTTATTTATTTATAGACCAAGAAGTTTGTTAAGGACTTCTATAATGATTGTAATAAAATATTCTTTACTTGACATAATAAAATATTTATGCAGATTTTTTTATAAAATAGCACCTGTGTGACCCATCATTACAGTATAGCCCAAAATTAACCAATCAATCAATCCGATAAGTAGATGTCAAAGTCAAGTAATTTGACACCAATTTCATGTAATAAAAATACACTGAGCATGTCTAGATATCCGTCGTATAAAATACCACAATCGGTCTCGGCAATTTATATTCCCCCGTCAGCCTCCTGATAATGCATTCGCAAGAAAAGGATTTTGTTCATCTATTTTCACGGTTGAGCGAAGAGCACACGGTTGTGAATACGCTAATGCAGTCGTTTTAAGCTCGTTCTTTCAACCAGTACTTGTCACAAAGCGTACATGTCGCTCTGCTCCGTGTCCCATACAAGCCTAATTTGATTTGAGAAGGATTTTCTGCCTGAAGGGACTGCATTCTCATGGCTTGAAGATTTCCCTCTCTTCAAAATTATCATGATATTAAAGGCGTGGTGATCGAGAAGCAATAGCTGACAAATTTGGCTGATAGTACAGGTGTTCTCATCCTGAGAGTTCAAGTGGGATTTAAACTCTCACTTCATTCAACCAGTCTTCAAACTTAAGAACGAACCTCTGACAAGTCAATCATGATTTGAAGTTTACGTCACCATTGTTAAAGCTAACTTTACTCCGAGCTTTCCAAGTCTTTTCTTGGTCTCTTTAATCCTTTCTTAGTAATTTTTAGGAAGGAATGAAAATTTAAACAGGCCGTAGCTCGAGGCTAGCCTCAAAGTTTTTAAGGGTTGCCCAGGGTTATCTGGGGTTTTTAACCTGATTTTACCTCAAGTTACCGCTTGTTTAGTTCTGCGTTTCTCCGTTCATCCTTTCTTAGTCCTTTCTTTGTCTTTTTTTTCCAGTCCTTTCTTGGTCATTGGTCCTTTCTTAGTCCTTTCTTAGTCCTTTCAAACTCTGCAAGATCTTAAACATAAAGAGCCTGTGTGTTTGAGAAAGCGACAGGTGTTTCCTTTTTTATTATATCAAGCACCAGACAGTCTGAATGCAACCTTCTCCTTTTTATCATTGAAAGTAAATATCAAGTTAAATAATCCCTCTTTGGATGTATTTAGTTTGCAATCAAGGCTTGTTGATTTTGGCTATCCCAATAGACGATTAGTGTTTTCTTATGGATAGAAGTAGGTGCCCTTAACCAAGAACAGTATCTTGTCTCAATATGTTCAAATACAGAGTTTTAATCCAAGAATCTCACAATTGCTTACATTTTTGGGGAAAGGGGAAGGTTGTCTTGTGTTTTGGCCCCCACCCCCTCCCCCAGCTCAGCCCTCATGCAAGGTGCATTGATCTTACCTGATGTCACTGTACCCTTGTTTTGATCACACTTTAACACAAAGTATCATTCAGAAGGGTTGAGGTGAGTGGAGGCCAATGCATTACAGGGAGACATACACCCTCAAGCATCAGGCAGCTGTTTCTATGGCAACCTGACTAATCCATTTTCATCGTTGTCTGGGTTCACTCATCAGTAGATGATTGAGCCAACTTTTTGGCGTTACTCTTTCGTGACGAGAAGGGATTCTGTTTCTTCCACAAACCTTAATAGAGAGATATGTTCTGTTTTTATTTTCATCTTTTGGGGTTTTGTTTTTTTGTTTCCATTTTTTGCTTCTTTTCGTAAAAAGAAATTGAGTTGAGTCTTCAGATTTCTTTGTGGAATCTTTTAAATAAAAAGAGAGTAGCAGTCAGTTGTAAATGTTTACTTGTGTCAGCCCCTGTGGATCCATTAATAAAGAGAGTTGGTTTCTTTATGCCCTGCGGTGGGTGGGAGGCACAGAAGGAACATATTGTTTCCAACGTGTCCTGCCTTGTGAGTGTTGTTGTGCGTGTGTGTGCAATCATTGTCGGAGCGATATCTCAAGAAGTTTGTGGCATATCAACTCAAAACTTGGTGCATGGATTGGTCTTAGAATCCCCCAAGGTCGGATGTCAAGAAAAGGACTGGCTTGCGGGCTGATATCAAACATTGGAATAGTCTATTCGTACATTCTGCCATGATTTTGTGATATCGGTGGATCGGTTAAATAAATAAAAATAAAAGATTATGTTAGAATTTACACCCATGGTGTTTGATGCCTTTTCAGAAGCTCTGTTTTTTAACCGAATTAAGAAATAGTTTCAACTCTACTTTGTAAAGTGATAACTGTTCTCTCAATATCTGGGAGCAGCTTATGTGTTTGCTGCCCTCTATAGTCTCAGTAGTCTTCACTGATCTAGAGAGACTTGCCCTATCTGACAGGTTGTTTAATCCAGTATTTTTATCAATTTGATTTTCCTTAATTGAATGACACTTTGACTGATATTTTATTGATATTTTTTTTTCTCAGATGGTTTGGGAGCAAGGTGTTGTTGTCATTGTCAACCTTACACCCATGACGGATTCCGACACCGTCCATAACTTGTACTGGCCAACTGAGGGCGGTACTCGCTACCACTTCTACGAGGTCCACCTTGTCTCTGAGCATGTGTGGTGTGATGACTACCTGGTCAGGAGCTTCTATCTCAAGAACACCGAGGTAGGTCAAGAAACTCTTCAACAGCCAAAACTTGGCTCGCTTCCCCCTTCTGCAGAAACTGCACCCAACAATAATTCCCTGTTGTAAATTCCCTGTTCAGGAGGTAGGCGGAGAAACCACTTGCCGAACCCATCAAGATTGTACCTTTTGTTGTTGTTAAAGGGTGGGGTGGGGGTGGGGGGTGGGTGACTGATACACTCTTCCCCTGTTGCAGCAAGTGTCACTCTGACAATCAGTGGCTGGTGTAGATTCCCCATACAGGACATTGAGTTACACACTATTGAGAAACGGAAGGATTGGATCTAGATCTTATACGATTATGAAGACACTTAAAGGATTTGATTGTGCCTGAATTATCACTGATGTTATTCTTTTGTATTAGGGTTAGTAGCCACACAGGAAGCCCTATTAGGTTACAGACCCCCCCCCCTTGTTCTTTAAAGAGCAGTGAGTTCTGGGAAAATACTTTTGTGTCATCCCAAGCGTTTAAAAACAATATTTTATGTTAGAGCTGCCAACTCTTCCTGATTCTGCAGAAAGTTCACTGAAAATAAACCAATTTGCTCATGATCTGATGAACAAATTTGAAAGTATCCTTGATTGTGGAAACTTGTTCTCTATTATTTTAACTGTGATTCTAAATATCTCCCTGATTGTTGGACAAAATCTACCTGATTGCGAGGAGATGCAAATGTTGGCAGCTCTGTACTGTGTTTGTTATTTTGTGATTTCGATTGAGAAATTCTTCTTTTGGGGTTTGCCTTTTCAGACTCAGGAGACGAGGACGGTGACCCAATTCCACTTCCTGACCTGGCCTGAGAATGGTATCCCGCCATCTCCCAAAGCTCTCCTGGAGTTCAGAAGGTAAGGACAAATTAATCCTGGTTTCATTTGTTTCATTTCATTTCATTTCATTGATTAATTCTGGTTGTGAAGCCAAGGACTCTCAGAAAAGCAAACTTAATCACTATACTAGCCAAGAACCCACAGAGAGAAGACAAAGAAAATTCAGTTTTAGATGTGGGAGGAAAACCACAGAATTATTCCAGGGAAAACCCACGCAGTCAGGTATGGACTGAAAACCTGTTCCACAATGTGCCCCTGGCGGGATTCGAACCAGGGTCCTAGAGGTGGAAGACGAGGAAGGATACAACTAACCAACCCGACCACACCATTGGTTTAGTAATTGCTAATCAAAGGCAAGCATTTCATTACTTCTTGTTCATGGCGAGCAGAGACTGTTGAACTTTGACCTCTGTTTTTGCCGCGTAATGCATGAAAGGTTAAAGAACCGATAATGCTGATGACAAACTCAACCTGGGTGCAAGTTCCTTCCTGGAGATGGAAGTCAATATTTTGGTTTTTATTCTGCCGTGCCAATGGGCCTGTAAATACCAATGTGTCATTATTGGCTGCGGTCAGTGGCTAGATTCCCTCGGTCACCAGTGGTCACTTAGTGAGGTGTGTGGTTTGTGAAGTAGCTGTAGCCATACCTCAGACCTGAGTAAGACAGGATAAGGTCTGAAGATTTTAATTAAGTCAAGGTGCTACCTCCTTTGGGGCCCAACATTTACCTGTGGCGGTGAGTCTTATCCCATTTCAAATCATCCTTCACCAAAATACCCGCTCTTGAAAGGAAGGGCTGGCAGACAACCAGCCAAAGTCTACACACTATGTGTGCACAGTTTGACTGGTACCCTGACAATTTATATTAACGGGAAAGTTTTAAAAGTTATTATTTCCTGGAGTTTAATGGAATAGATTTATTTGTTGAATTCCAGTCCTTGGGTTCAGTTTATCTGCTCACTTTTAATCCACATCATAAATCAGTCTTAGACCAATAGAGGATCTTTTCCTTTTACGGGGCGTCCTTTGAAATGCTCATTAAAGTTTTTGGCTGGTTACTATCAAGTCAAGATCTCCCGGTAACCAGGCATGACGGTGCATGGTTGCGGCCAATCCAACACTTCCCAGACCGGGGTTCATTTTCACGATCCTGCTTACCTTAGAAACTTGAACCAGCATCGTGTTCTTCGTCCAACTTTAGCCAAGAGGCCGCCACTAAAAAATAAAATTTAAAAATTGACTGAATTTATTTTTTAGTGGATCGATATTTTCGAACCTTTTATAGTTGAAATGAGCGTTACTCTTTTGTTTCAGAGTCACATTGACTTCAGAACTGCCAACTTTCTCTGATTCAATTGAAAACAAACCAATCTTTCCATGTTCAGCTGATGAACAATTTGAAAAACTTGATTCCCTGATTATGGAAACTTTGTCCCTATTATGTTGAGTGTAATTCTAAATATCTCTCTGATTGTTGTACAAAATCTCCCTGATTGCAAGATGCAAATGTTGGCTGCTCTGTGAATTCGGTAGGGCTTCCTTCAGTTCAAGTTTTATTTAATCTTGTTACTGTGTATGGGGGGGGGGGGTGGTGAAGGTGGATTAAGTTTGTCTAGTCCTTGAACTCATGTTCAGCCAAAGCATTAAAAAGTGGCTGTTGGAATTCCAGAGGATAACTGTTACCAGCTGTTGTTATTCCAAGGGGATGTCTTAATAACAAACCTGACATAGTGAATAATTTGATGGAATCTAAGTATAGATTGGGTTTGGGAAGTCGTTACTATCGAGGGCGTTATATTGACCCTGAGGGTTTTAATGACCCTGAGTTGACCCCGTAGAGATAGGGCCACTGTCTAGCCAAGGGCAATATAAGATTATGCAACCTCCCCGGTCCATAATCTATAGCACAATCCCCCAAATCATAGGCCCCGCCCCTAATGCCATGGCATTGTCCAGAGTTGATCAGCAGTTACCGCATCAATCATTACTTGTATTTCTTCAATCGGCTTTCATTTCTAGCAATAAATGTCAAGGATTTTAAGGTCCCCCCCTCCACGAGTAACTAATCACCATTAATTTGTCAGATTCCTCCATCTCCTAACCTTGGATGACCATCAAGATGTAACTTTCTTTTAGTAAAATGCAACTTTTCCATTAATGAAAAATCACTTTCAATTGGATCAACTTATGACTGTCACTGACCAGCTGGAATTTTAGTATCGATGCGTCAGTGCAAAAACGCTGTATCTCCTAAAATAGCACTTCCATTACTCGTGAGTTTGAAATTGTCAAAACGTTTTATCTCGCTTAAAATAACCTGGATGTACACACAAAACAATTACACCCCGAGATGTGACATTTTTTGCACAGCGCATTTTTGTGCAAGATACAAGATAAACTGAGAATGTTTTTTGCACTGATGCAACTGTTATAGAGAACACTTTTTCGTTTTTTTAGAAATGATTTTTGTTTTGTTTTCATTAAAACAAAAAGCATCAAACATTTTTCTAAATTGTAGCTTTCTGTTATCTGCTGCACCTCTCCTCAAGAGAAAAAACCCCCGATTTGAAACATTGTATTAAGTGTTGTTAATAGACTTCATGGGCCAATATTATATAAACCTGTAAGCAGATATTTTCTGCTTACAGATCGGCTCTTAGCACAGCTTATATTTCATAATCACTGCTTACCCTAAGCAAAGCAAGAGGCTCGCTACATTTTGTAGCTTGCCAGCAGTTCTTGTAATTAGACAAGTAACACAGCAAAGCAAATCCATTGTGAATAGGCACACACTGTAAAATCTTCGTTAATGAATTGCTATTTTTGCTTATGAGCAATTTTTGCTACAATAAGCACAACAATTTGCCTACTGGTATATAGCTGTATGAGATTAGCCGTTGGTCAAAGCAGAAACATGGAGAACGCCTGCTTGTATTGACAAAAGGTCTAGGCCCAATTTCGTAGAGCTACTGAAGCAGAAAATATTGTTTAATTAATATTTCTGCTAAGCAAAAAAAAAAGAAGGATATCAGTTACATCTTGCACATGTAAAATGTTTTTTTAGCTGTTAACCTTGTTCCAGTAAGCATCATTTTGCTGGCTGAGCAACTTCTAATTTTCAATTAAGCAGCTCTATGCAATTGGGCCCGGGTTGTACATGTACCTTGTCTTATTGTTGAGCAAGGACACCCATTGATTCTGCATATTTGCTCTAATTCCTGCCATAAATCGTGAATACTAATGAAGGTCATTCCAGAATGGGTTTAATTTCTGAATAATTGATCTGATAACAGCAGACCTTAAAGGTACACTCTCTTGCCTGAACTTAAAGGGGCACCCTCAAGCTTGTCCTTAAAGTGGTAATATCTTGTAGTCTCATCATCAATCTTCTAGGGCTATGTCATGTGATTGTAAGGCAACCAGTTTCAGGCAATCTCAAAGACGAATGATCATTCAAATTTCAGTTTTCTCCAATTTTTCTCTAGGACAGCGAGATACTGTTTGAAAAATATATTTTATTGATAAGTAGTGTTTATTTTGAAGGCAGTGGAGTAGTTCTCCTCTGACTTGCCTGTTAAATGCTGCCTTGTGTGACTAGACTCTAAAAACTTTAGTTTCCTGAAGCGGTTGCTGTGTGTTTTTAGTCATGGACAGTTAAATATCTTCCTTTTTATAGAGCTAATTTAGATCTGGGATTTCTTTTAACAGTTTTGTTACCCTTTCCTTTCTTAATACAGATTATGTTAATTCATTTAAATGTATAAAGAGTTTATCATTTTAACATAAGTTAATTATTTCATTAATGGGTTTAACACATTCTAGCTTGAGATTTGCCAAAACTCACTAACACTGGCGCAAGCAGTGAACCTAAATACTGTTTCATCTAACGTCATCACGTCATCTTCATTGTGCACTAACTTGCTCTTGTCTCAGTCATTTTTGTGCTTATGCAACTCTCCTGCCTTTTGCAGTTGCATAGTCACAAAAGTGATTGAGTCATTATGAGCGCTTACTACTCACCAACTGAGCTTTCTTCTCACGAGTAACAACTAATCCTGACAGCTAACAGTTTGGACTCACAGTTTGAAGCATTAAATCATGAGTTTTTGATTGGGTCATTAAGAGTGCCTACTTCTCACTGCTAATCATGTTTAAAGAGTGTGTAGCAATTAGTTTTTTAACTGAGTCGTTTTGAGTGTTTACTTTTCACTAACAGAGTTTCTTCTGAGTTATAAATAATCCTGACAGCTAATCATGTTTAAACACACAATAGGTAGTAGTGAGTTTTCGACTGTTTCATTTTGAGTGCTTACTTCTCACTAACTGAGTTTCTTCTGAGTTACAAATATTCCTGACAGCTAATCATGTTTAAACACACAATAGGTAGTAGTGAGTTTTTGACTGTTTCATTTTGAGTGCTTACTTCTCACTAACTGAGTTTCTTCTGAGTTATAAATAATCCTGACAGCTAATCATATTTAAACACACAATAGGTAGTAGTGAGTTTTCGACTGTTTCATTTTGAGTGCTTACTTCTCACTAACTGAATTTCTTCTGAGTTATAAATATTCCTGACAGCTAATCATGTTTAAACACACAATAGGTAGTAGTGAGTTTTTGACTGTTTCATTTTGAGTGCAATTCATTTTGAGTGTTTACCTCTCACAAATTGAGCTTTCTCACTTCACTTTTAGCAATCGACCAAAACTCATCTTGAGTTCTAACTATGCACTCTCCGACCATTCTTTAACATGAGTGATAATACCTAATCATCAGTCAACTCCCAAGAACTCACTGAGTGTGTGCTAAGCACTACCTTATCTTCAACACTCATAACTCACCATGTACAGCTTTTTTACTCACGAGTGATACTGGCCTAATTCCTTACAAACTAACCCTCATTATTTAAAACTCACTCATTCCAGCAAAGCTACCATACTACCACAGCCGTTTATAAGTTCCAATGACCTAATCATTTTTTCTGACATAATCAAAGAGGCTGCTGTTTATGATCACCTTAAAAGTTTTTAAGATGTATTCTGAGATGTTCCAAGATGAACCTCTGATCTCATATTTTTACCTATGTCTTAGATCTTCAACATCAACAAGTTTTTAAATAGACCAAAATTCTGAAGATGTGTTTATTCGTTGAGAGACAGTTTGAAAATGTTAAAAAATATAAACTCTTTTTGAAAGGTACTTTGGTAATGACCCCGAAAAAAGATTGTTTGATTTCTATCCCAAAGCTTGCTTGTTATAAAGATGGTAACGATGGTAAGCATCCTGCGAAATGATTTCGTCTGAAATGCCTCCATTAAATCAATAAAAGTATGTCCAAAAACTTGAATCTCTGAAACTCACCTCAAGATGAGTCGTTTGTGAATGCTGTGGGTAGAGATGCAATTGGTACCCGCTGTCACTGGATGGGTTCAATGTTCTTACGGGAACATTTTATTGCCGTTTTCTCAATAAGTAGACACTGTATTCAGCTGAAATTTCACAGATGACTTATATTGTATCTTTCTTGACAATTTGGCGTATAAACCAGTATTCTGTTGACAGAAACCAATTTATGACCGAACCTTTAAATGAACCGGGAGTTAATGCTTGAATAATCAGCAATATGATTTTCCGCATTTGACTAGGAAACGTCTGGCCATCGTAGATGACTTTGCATTAACAGCCTTAGCTGATATCAGACATGTCTGGTAGTCATGGGGTGTCGACACTGAAAAAAATTACCTATCCCCCCTATTGACTGTTTGGAAGCACAATAGTGTTCCACAGTGATAATCACATCAGATTAATCAAATCTCAATTTCTGTCAAAATCAGTCTTGGTCTTGATGACGGAACATGAAAGAGTGGGTGATTGTTTGGAGGTGGTGATTGAGATCAGCGCCTAATTTCATAGAGCTGCTTAAGCACAACAAATTTGCTAAGCACATTAAAATTTTGCTTACCAGAATAAGGTTACCAGCCAAACTACCATGTGACGTGTACAATTTGTGACTGGTATCCTGCTCATTTCTGCTTAGCAGGAAATTGTTAAGCATTATTTTCTGCTTAAGCAGCTCTATGAAATTGGGCCCTAGTGAGAATTCTGGAATAGTTGCCTCAGTCGCCTAACCAATCAAACTTATTTGAGATTAAGGATGAGGAGACTAACAGCTGTGTCCTTAACGAAAACTAGTCTGTAATCTTCCAAAAAAATCATCATGCAGTCATTGTGTCCTCTGTTCAAATCAATGAATCCAATGAATCCTTAAATCTTTTATATAACGGGGGGTTTGCCTTGAAGTTTTTCAGTGACTAGGCAGCAGGACTTATCTGCTCATTGTGTTACCAGTCTGCTAGCTTTGTCAGTGATCTGTATCTTATGATTTCCTTTCGACGATGTCAATTTTGTGGGAATTTAATTTGAAACCATTTGCTTAGCAGTTGTTTACACACAGCTTTGGGAGTTTGTCAAGTTCGTCTTTTGCACCTCTGTCTAAGAAACCAAAGAGACTGTGTTTTGAATCCTCTTGAATTTCTTAGAGAGGACAAACATGGCATCTTATTGGACCTTATGAAATCATCAGAGCCAAGGGAGTAACATCGATTGCAGGAATTGCCTGCCATCTTCAGTAGAGACAGTGTCGGGAGTAACAGTGACAGGTGTAATGGCAGTGTAATTATTATGGATTAAGTTTCAATTTAAAATTTGTAGGATTTAAAAAAAATGTGTTCACTTATTTTAATCTTTCTATATATTACTGCTAGAACTAAATGTAATGCTAGCGGCTAACTTTTTCTAAAGATATTTGTAAAAAGTGTTTACCTGTAAGTAAATTGTTGTGCTTTGGCAGAAAAATGTTTTTAAGAAAAAGTGTATTTCATAAACGATTGAGAGAATTTGACAGTTGGTATAATCACAATTGATTTGCATTTTTGCTTTCAATAATTGTCTACAGGTTAATGCAGCGTGCCTTTTTGCTTTGCTTATGTTAAGCAGTGTTTATGAAATACAAGCTGTGCTAAGAGCCGATCTGTAAGCAGAAAATATCTGCTTACAGGCTTTACAGACTGCGGATAACACGGTGGTTACAATGCTGGCCAATATCCATTTAACTTTGCTGTGAAGTCTTTGATGACGTAAACAAAAATGGCAAATGGCAACTTTGAGGTGGTACAGGGGGACCAGGTTGGGGTAGAAGGACACGGCAATTCTGGTCTTATTATTTGATAATTTTATTCTTCCTTCCTGCGACGTCTGAAGGGAAACAGAGTGACAGCACATTGGAGTATTTCATGTTCAATTTCACAGGATAGAACTTGTCATCTGCAGCTCAAACTTCAGAGAGCTGACATTTTTTATCGAGTCATTATCTGGTTAAACTTAGAACCAAGATCCAAAAAGGATAAATATGTTGGATAACTGGTGCGTGAACACTCGTTTTGAAGACTTGTGGTTTAAAGGAAGGAAATATCATGCAAAGCTAAGCTTGACATGGAATCTTTCAGTTTGAAATGTGTCCAGACACTTTATGTGAATTGGAAGTCATTATTCACTTTTGCAGAGCATATAAAAACGCTTCACACCTTGGGATGACCCAAAGGTTAGAGGTCATTGTAGCCACTTTGTGTCTTGTCAAGGCATCAAGCATTGCCATAGTAACCGATGATTGACAGCACCTCAGTTGTCAAAGTGATGTGTACAGGTGCATTGAGGAGACAGAGTTAATTAGAACAAGCTGTCAGCGTTCATGCAGCTTCCCCAACCCGTCACGTGTCAGGTTTTTCTATTGTTGTGCGATGACCAATTGTTTAACGTAAAGCTAGCTAATTAAAAAGGCGGCTATCAGCTTCTACCAAGAGGACGTGTTATCCGGAACAACTGGGGGAAGCTAATTGTTCCCATGGGAACGCTTAGTTGTATTTTAACTTATGTTGTTCACGGTTGATGTTGTTTAAGCACCAAATGTTTGCCTGTTTGGCCCCCAAAAGATCTCCCACGACCCTCCAGTGTCTCCACAAAGTCCAAGCCTGAAAGTCAATGATTGTCAAATTACCCTTAGATTAAAGTCTGTGTGGACTTACCAAGAAACAGTTGGTAAAACACAAATACTTCTGAGGAAATGTTTGCCTTTGTGGTTTCTGCTGTGTAGCCATTCGTCTCATCCCGTTCTTAAATCCCTTCATCTTTAAAAGTCACACCTTAACCTTAGAAGGCGGCGGTGCTATCTAATAAATCTCCAGGGACTGACTTGGGAGATAGTTTCTGGAACCTGTAGCGGCCTTTTCAATTTGTAACTTTTGAGGTTGTTAGTTAATTTTCTTCGACCGTTCACCAATTGTTTAACCCTGTCCATCAGTCGTTAAGCCATCTGACTTTCTCTCAGCTTAGGGCTGAGTTGAAGTGGCAGAGAGCTTCACCTTAAGTGATCTTTGACGCGTATAAAAAGGGACCGAGTGAGGAAACTAGCAAATGAAAGTGTCTGGCAACACGCCAATTACATTCAGAGTCTTTTCTTGTTGTTGTACTTGTTTTTGAAAGAGAGTGCAGGTAAAGGTTAAACATTATTTTGGTTTTTCCTCATGATTGTCAGCGGCTGATGTTGTTGGCAGTAATCATTATCAGTATCCAAAACCCTTTTGTGAAATTCTTTCAAACTTTCAACACTTGTCAAAGAATACATCTTGAGATAATTTTAAACCTTTTTTTCTTTCTTAATCATTGTAGGAAGGTGAACAAGTCCTACCGTGGCAAAGCCTGTCCCATCGTAGTCCACTGCAGGTATGTTACCAGTGTAGCAAGGCTACCGGTTAAAACAGATGTAGCTAAATGAATTTATTAATACATTCATTCCAGGTGCAGTATTATCAAAGGCTTAATCTGGATCAGTTAGTTATAATCCTAATCCTACCAATTGTGAGTGACGAGGTCCAATCGTAATCATTATTGCACTTACTGACCTGGACCCAATCTTATGATGCTGCTTAGTATAAATCACTGCTAAGCATTTATGGTTGGAAACCAGTTGCAAACAATACACTTTGACTAGTGATTAAGCCAGCAGCTTTTTTTTCTGTTAAGCAAGATTAAATCTTGCTTAGAAAGTTTGTGTGCTTGGGAGGTTTTGAGATTTCTGTGCATTTACAGTTAGGTTTTATTGAATTAGATAATTGATCTGTACAAAAAGTTGAGTTGGAAAACAAGTTGATGAATAGAATCGGTCTCTTACGTTGAACAAATTTCCTTGCCTTTTACTCTGCTGTGGTAGCAGGGAAACCTATTATAAGGAAAATATTGGAATCATTACTGAATCTGTGGTAGGTTTGGGATCGCTTCTTATACACTAATTCTTCCCTTCCTCTGCCAGTCACCCATTACCACCTCAGCTGGTTTCAGCCACCCATAGTCATCTATGTATTCTTTAAAGTAAGGTGAACACCAAACTTGACACCACCTGTTTCTATAGTTAATTGATTGGGTGATGTTTGACTGTAGGACATGTAACTCCTTTAATGTTATTGGATAGGTTTGGGCAAACCCTGGAAATAAACTGGTTCTAAAAACAAAGTGAAACTAAAAACAATTTAATAATATTAGATAATGTGGTTTTACACAAACTTTGGAACAGAACTGGCTCTGAAAATAAAGACGGAAGTGAACAAAAAATTCTGCACCTGTTTGAAAATGCTATGATAGGTTAACATCTTGCTTTTAATACGTCCGCTCCAAGCTGTCTAATTTGGTTAGTTTAAGGCAGTACTGATAATGATGTAGAACATAATTTGCACCTGTTTCAAGATGCTACTATAATTGGTGGACGTCTTGAGCTGGAGACGTTTCTTTATACATTGAAACCAAATTTCAGGATTTATGTCATAGATAGAGAATCCCAAAGTCTAAAATTCAGTTTTGAAAATTAATTAAACTTTTGGGGATAAGTATCATCTTATTTGATAGAAAGGTTGAGATTGAGATTGTGCTCAATCTCATTGTTATTGTTTCTTTTTCATTAAAAAAAAAATGTATCAAAAACAAAGCAACACATTGCTTATTATATTTTGGAGTCTAAAGCTAGCCTAGAGGCTTAGTAAATATAAATGTGTGGTGCTTTTTTATTTTTGTACAAAAACAGGATGTCGTTGCCCCTCAAGAAAGGCTACAAATCATCTGGTGGATTTTCAAGATCATTGGCTTGAAAATAAACGTGCTCATTTGTAAAATGTCACCTGCTGTTAATACCTGCTAGCTCAAACTAATGAGTTCCAGGGGGGTAGAGAGAGAAGGATCAGACCTGCTGGGTTTTCACTTTATAATTATATGAGTCATTTCCGAAGCACAGAAAGTTGTGATTCAGTCTGCCCCGTTAAAATTTAGCCAATTAGCAGCGACGGCAATGATTTAGGTTTTGTCGTTCCTCCCAAAATGGAGAGTGGTTTCGCTTGGGGAAGTTTTGTAGCTATGGGGGTTGAATGTGGAGGAGGAACCTGCAGTGAGATATGCATATTATTAGTTTAAGGTTTTTTTTAAGTCGTCCCCCCCCCCCCCCTCCCCCATCATCCAGTTTTCGTTAAATGCACCTTCCTTAAAACTTGCTTCATTTTTTAGGGGCTATTTTAGTAAGCTTTCGGATTGTTCTAGTTTTTAAAGAAAGAAAATTATTAGCAGTGTACTTTGTCTTCTATCATTCCAATGGTTTATGCAGGGAAAGTACTCTTCCAGCTTAAAAAGTGATGCTTTCATAATAATATATAATGTATTGTTTTATAAAACCCACATTCTAAAATACCTTACTCATGGAGCTACAGCAATAGATGAAAGTAGATCGTCAATGATTAAACATTTCAAAATCCGACAACGAAGCAAAGAAACTAGACATGGTATGCTAGTGTAAAGAGCAGTGTCTTAAGAGAAACAATGTTCTCGATAGAATCAGGAAGTTTATTCCAGAGAACAGGACCCATGGTGAATGTGTTAAGGTGAAACATCTCACCGACTGATCATTCAATATCATTCAAAAGGATACATAGGATTACGGCAATTTGATATCACGCAGTGAATGCGCCCAGACGTAGCCTTTTGTTTGCCGTTGTCTATTTCAAACAATCAATCAACTGACTTGTAGACAATACTGATAGTACGACTGAGGGTTAAGCCCCATTTACACAATCAAGATACCCCTGTGGGAGTGTACCATGCTCGATTAATCACACAAGACAATTGTTTAATTCGGACTTTAGTTTTAAGATGTGACATCATCCTTCAAGAAGCATCTCCATCTTGGGGGAACTCTCGCTCTTATTTTGCCGAAGGAAAGGCAGTTCTTTCTGATAAACACATTCTGGGAGCCTTGATCTAGGGTTCAGGGTGTTGCAGTGTAGATGACACAGCACTCTGCTCCAATCATCTGTAGCTAGGCTCGAGGATTTGGCTGCGGGGGGGTGGACTTGAGGAGTATTCACTCTTTGGGTTGGAACTTCCTAGGCCTAAGGAGTGGAAGGTTCTCCTCGTTAAATTTTGTTTTAGATCTTGGTTCTCGTGCTTTGGTATTGACATATAGAACATGACGCAGCAAACTGTGACAGTAAAAAGTTTAGATTATCACTTTGAGTAAAGTTTATGGATAGCTTGATTAATGGTGAATGTCTTTTTCAAACAAATAAAAACTAACTGCATTAACAAAATAAACGATCCACATTGAACTGGGCTTATCAAGAGCCCGGGTGGGAAAACTGCAGAGCTGCAGAAAGTTCCCTGAAAACAAACCAATCTTTCCATGTTCTGATGAACAAATTTGACAATCTCCCTGATTATGGAAACTTTTGCCCTATTATGTTCCCCGATTGTTGTACAAAATCTCCCTGATTGAAAGACGCAAATGTTGGCAGCTCTTAAACTGTATAATATTCAGCCTGAAAGACTTTATGGTAACAAACAAGCATCAATACATTTTTCATTCTTCACTGACCCCTATAAATATTGGCGTTTTGTCTTCTTTGTTTTCCTGCAGCGATGGTGTGGGTCGTACTGGGACCTACATCTTGGTTGACATGGTGTTGACCAGGATGACAAAAGGAGCCAAGGAGATTGATATCGCAGCCACTCTTGAGCACATACGAGACCAGCGACCAGGAGCCGTCAAAATGAAGGTACACAAACATTCCATCTCAATGAAGCAATAAAGTCATGTCGTCAAGACGTTCCCTATGTATCCAAGGAGAAGTCTCCCCCCTCCCTCGACTAGATAGCTCAGTTGGTAGAGCGCCAGCATGGTTATCCGGAGGTCGCAGGTTCAAATCCCACTCTAGTCATTTTTCTTTGTTCTACCCAAAATTACTTTTCTTTTTGATGGTTACTTTATTTTTGGTGTACTTTGTCTTCGTAGTCTGCATTGACACCCCCAAAGTACCCACTCTCCGCCCCTCCCTCTCACTGTCCTTATCACTGTTCATCGAACAAGACGTTTGACTTGTCTACTTCTTGCAAATATATAAAGAGGTCTTTGAAAGTGCAAAGAAGTCTTTGAACTCTGAACAGGAAGTTAAGTTGGAGGATGGCCCTCTTGATTAATTCACTCTCGGTTTGAAATCGACAACCACGGTACTTTGATGTTCTCAGGTGTTAGCTTGAAGTGATTCTTGCTCCCCCATCGTCAAAGTCCTGTCCGTGCCACGCCAAATGGAAATGACATTTGTTAAGGAAATTCAAGTTAGAGATAAGATGGCTTTAGAAGGGAGCGGATATTTGATTGCCTCATGGGAATTTCCCAACTGCTTTAGGGTTTAGTCATCTATTTATTTTCCAGTAAAATTTTATTTTTATGGACTAGGATCTGTGGCGGGTTTTTTTCCCTGATAAGTCTGTTTGGTTTATTACAGTATTGATTTATTGTCACAGCTAGAAGTTTGAGCTGTTTTTAAATGAACATATGTATATTTATTTGTTTTTGATATGTTGGTCATCAAGAACATAAAGGCCATAAATTTCACATTTCCTTTGTTTAAATATCATTTAGGTAGAAAAGTTGAAAAAAATCTTTTAACATAGATTCTTTATTCAGTTTGAAATATACTTTGTATGTCAAATTTATGAGTCAAACACTGCAGTTTTGTTAGGTACAATAAATCCTTAAAAATGCACTCCAAGACATTGTAGCAATTGTCTGCATTGTCACAACTAATTTCAATATTGTCACAATTTCAATATTGTCACAATGAAATAAATAGTTTTGATATTTTCACAATTAACTGAATAGTTTCAATAAAGTTTGGAGAACACGATTATTAGGTTAGATAGCTCAGTTGCTAGAGCACTGGCACTTCAAACTGGAGGTTGTTGGTTCAAGTCCCGCTCCAGTCAATTTTGCTTTTTTTTTCAACCCAAAATTTATTGTTATACTCACACAATTAGTACATAGCTTTGATATTGTCACAACGAACTGTGAAGTTTTTTACAAAAGACCTATGTTATCATTGTAAGCATCTATGTTCTTGTTCATTACCCAACAGGAGCAGTTTGAGTTTGCACTGACGGCCCTAGCTGAGGAGGTCAACGCAATCTTGAAAGCTCTACCACAGTGAGCCCTCACTCTGAAATCCCGTCTCCCAAGAACAGTTACAACCACCGTTAAAGCTAAGACCATCTGGAAGGATCGTATCCCAGTTTGTAGATTGAAGAAAGAAAGAAATGTAATATATAAGGAGGATCTCTCTACACAAATCGTCAATTAATCTTATCATGTCATGTCAAATAATCTTTCAAAGGGAGTATAAGCCGTAGTTGACGTCAAATAAGTCGAACAAAAGTTTTCTAGATTGTAAAAAAGTCTTTTTATGGAAGCCATTGTGTACATTTCCTCTGTTTAAGTTGAATTGTGCAGTTTATCACTAATTAATTAGGCAATTTCAAGACATCTTTCTAGCATGGGGCCAGGTTAAGTACATACAATACTTCTCATACACTTGTTGATTTCAAGTTTTGTGAATTACTTGCAAAAAATGTCATTTAAATTAATTGTAAAAATATCATCAAATTAACTGTTAAAACTCAATCAATTTGGTAAGTGACATGACAACAAGTTTCATGAAACAAACGAGATTCCTGGTTGCTACACGAATGAAAGTTCACAACTTGTTTCTCAAAGAAAGAAATTGTGCTGTTTTTTTGTCAATTTAAACTGACACAAAGTGCAATAGGTTAAGATGTTAAAGATCAAACAATGTGCTGAAAAGTTGGTATGTGGTAATCATGGCAGAAGTCATTAATGTACAAAAAGTCACATCAATGCTAACTAGTTTATCTCATTTGAGTTGAACATCTGCACACGTAGTGAGCGGACAGTGTTTAATTTTAAAGTTTATTTTAGTTTTCTGAATTTTGCTTTTCACTATTTGGAGAGCCTCATTGCCTTCTTAGGTTGTTAATGAACCTCAACCAACCAAAGAGAAACTCCAATCAGAGATATTCCAATTCCTCCAGTTTATGGAAACTCATGGCTTGGTGCTGGCAAGATTCTTTAGCTTGACCGCAGCTAAGGTCGTGAGCGATCAGGCGGCTGTGGCTACAGCTAGACTTCCATGTCATTATGCACTGAAGTATAGGATGTCCTTAGCAACACCCTTAGCAACAGCCGTAGCTGTAGTCGCCAATTCAGATACAGCCTAAGAATAACAGCAGCACTAGTTTCATCGAATACAAACATCACCATGTGATGGATTACATAGGGATAGGGAGGGGTAGGGTTGGAGGAAGGGGGGGCAAGGATAGAGGGGGCATTTAAAGTCACATGCCTCCAAAACCGCTTAGCAGAAAAATGGTGCTTAGCAAAGTTATCTGTTAAGTAATAAATTAGCAGGGAACCATCTCGATCAATATACATTACATGGTATTTTGGCTGGTAACCTGTTTCTGCTGCGCAAGATTTTATCTTTGCTGATTGAAATTAGGTCATGGGGGAATTGGGGCATATTGCCCCTTCCTGCCGGCCCTCCTCGTCCCCATAGTTGCACCTCTACAATGCAGGTTGTTGTACACATACTTCCATCAGCTTTACGTTTAATTGCCAGGATCTCCAGCCTCCATAAGCTAGTGGACGGAAGCAAGGAATAAATTGACTAAATTGGCAACTATTTATAGTTGCATAAAAAGTCAAGTTCAGGTTACTTTGGCAGGAACATTAAGCTGTGGAAATCGGGAAAGATTTTGATGCTAAATTTGAACATCTTATTTTCACACAACATAAACAAGTTTAATGCGTACTTACTGTGTGTCAGATTTATTTTTTTAACAATTGCTCATCGATAAGATACTATATCATGTATTGAAATTTGAATACAATCTCTTTACTATAACCTCACAATAAAGCTATGGAAACTGGGAGCCATGTTGGCTCCCTTTCACAGAAGTAAATGAGACTCAAAGTGAGGCTTGGGGTGCAGAGCAGTGGTTTCTGTAATAGGAATAATTTAGGTATAAGGAACCAAATCAAAATGGAGTCAAAATAAACTTTGTCAAATCCACTTTATATATTCCACATTTCTTGTTTTTAGACTGGGTCCAATTTCATAGAGTTGCTTAAGAAGACAATTGTGCTTAATAACTTCCTGCTGAGCACGAATTAGCAGGAAACCAGTCACAGACAATACATGTGCAATGGTATTTTGGCTGGTAACCTAATGCTTGAGAGCAACATTGCTTTGTGCTTAAGCAGCTCTATGAAATAGTGCCCTGTAGGGAGGAACTGCAGTTAATTAAAAAGATGTAACTTGTTAGTGGTTAATGAATGTACTGCCTCTGCAAAAACATTGCAATTAAAACTGTAATAATAATACTAAGACAATGTCGGTTACTAAGGAAAGGACGGTGGTTGTTAAATTGGCCGATAAACCGCAGTAGTATCACACATATATATACTACATGTAAAATATACATAGATTTATGACATGTATAAAAAGAATCATAATTCTGTAGAGTTATGAATTAGTAGATGAGTGTCCATAGTATTTGTGGCTATATTTAATATCGTGCAATTAAAGTTGTATGTAAAATTGTGAAAATATGATGACGAAAATATGACGAAAATATCCGGGTTTTTTTCTCTCAAAATCTTGGAGGATCTCGGCAGAGTTTTGACTGCTCGCAAATCTTGCATTTCCATGGTGACGGCTTTAAATAAACTTTACTTAATCATGAATAAGGACTAATTATAACTAATGAGATTTCTAAACTTCTTCTGATTGTTACAATAAATCTTGAGTTCAAATTAAGCTCAGGAAGAAGTACAATTTGCAATAGACTTGGACATTTTGAGAACCTAATTTGTACGTTCATATTTTCAGAATTGTAATCAATGCCTGGTGTAAATTTAACTTCCAAGTTATTTTTTTACGTCCCAATCATTTGAAGGAAGATTTTGTCCCAGTTGTTCAGAACTGCTAAGCAGGATAATATATCAACTAACCAACATTTAGCTGGGAGCCAGTAACACTCATCCCGTGAAATGTGGTCGGTGACCAGTTTCTGTAAGCAAAATCTACATGTGCTTAGCAGGTTTAAAACAGGCCCCTTGTTTTCTCAGCTGTGCTTCAAGAATTAAGAAATGCAAGATGGTTTAGATAATCATGTAATTTTACTATTTATTTAAGACATATCTTGTATATTTTGGCAACTGCTGTTTGATCATGCCATTTCATACTCATTACTCGGTTAAAATGTCAGACTACTTATTTTAATTTAACAATTCAGACTTCAAGTTAAAGTTTGCCCAGAAAATCGATAGTTGTTTTAAAAAAGAGATAAGTGTTGATTAATTAATTTGGATGTTTAATTGAAAAGGAGAACAACTCGGAAATACTAAAAAAATATGTAGTTATTTATTGAATTGTGCACTTTGATTACAGGTTTAATTTAGGTTAATCAATCAAGCCGTCAGTTTAAACTTCATGTGACATGAAACTGTCGTGATTTTTGGGATAACTCTTAACACACACAAAACTTTCAAACTAAAATTATTTAAAAAATGGTTGTTTTATTTTATAATTTTTACTCACAAGCGTATTCATAGGCAGTATGCTTATTTTTACCTGTAAATAAATTGGTATAAAAACCCCATATCTCCCTCTGAACCAAACCAGAGCAGAACTGTTTTACCAATGTTAAAAGTTATTATACCTAGATTTATTTTAAACATTTGAAATCGGTTTGTTAACCCGAATCATCCTGTGGTTTAATGACAAACTAATGTTACATTGCAAATGGAATTAGTTTTTTTTAGATTTACAATGTCATAATTGGTCAGAACTTTTTGTTCGCTTCGTTTATTCATAAACGGCCTTCAGTTGGTCGATACTTTCCATGTTTTATTAACTCACATATAACAACCGTCGTAATTGGTCAGTGATGTTCAGATGCTGCTCAATTAACGAACCGTTTAATTGGTCAATATTTTCCACTTCTGTATTCACGAGTAACGGCTTTCGTGATTGGTCGATAATTTGCATAAGAAGTTATTTAAGTCACATGGTACAGTACTATTTGTTTGTGAATTTAAAAGACCACAAACTAATGTTATTTTAGAGAGCTTTTCGTCTGGTTTAACCACATTATCGTTTATGCTTAGTTAAGTTTGTTAGTAATTTTGTCCAACTTCGTCATTCGTGTCAAAGGTCACGTGTCACGAATAATAACTAAATAAAGCACTAGGCATCATTGTCTAGAAGAACGCATGGAGGAACATGTCTTCTCGTTTCATTTCATTTCGTAGTTTATCAGCGTTGTACATGAATGGTTTGTCCCGGGCCGGCAGTGATTGGAACTACACTGTACAAATAATTCCAGAACTGCATTACCAGTTTGAAGAGAGGTGGTATTTTAGGGTTAACTTTGGATCATTTGCCAGTGATGTTCAAAACAGTGTGAAGAAGCTTGTTGTTGAAGACCAAGTGGCTACGTACGTAGAGCGAGTCTGCCACAGCACGTTCACCCGGTGAGTCACGTACATTTCCCCCTCCCGTAATCACCCTCTGAGCACCACGGCTCCGCCCTACCCCCCTAGCTCCCTCTGTGAATTTTACACCCATGACATTTTCAGTATTTTGACCTAGTCTAAGAACCCCTTAGTCGACTTGTCTACAAGATTCATACACAACGAGAGCTGCACCGTCGGCCGGGATCCCAGACGTCACAGGCGAGGTGTAGTGGGGGTCTGTAGCTCATCCAGTACGGGGGGTTGAAGTCACGCAGCACGCTGGAGCCAACACGGCTTTCAACCTAACCTTGGGATTGCAATTCCCGGACTTTTTTCACTCACCAACGGGATATTTGTTCAACTGAAACGTGCACCGGTGCCCTGCCATTAATCCCCGTGGATATTACAGTTCCAATCACCAAGTGACTCTCTCCATTCTAGCATGAGAATTTCCGTGGGTTGATTTGTCAAAACTTGCGGCGAAGAGTTTTCTGAGCAGCATCTCTTTTTCTATCGCTGTGCCGATTTTGGACTTAAGTTTTTTTTCCTGTCAGAGGACTGCAGAGTTTAAATTGGTGAGTGCAATCTTTAAGTGTAGTTTTGAGTTTGAAAGTGAAAGTGTTTCTGTTCGATGGGAGAGTAGCCTCAACATACAAAAAGGTGGCAGTTTTTGAGTGTATTGAATGCTTAATTCTGGAAAGTTATGTTGGACATTTCACTTTTAGTGTTTTCAATATTGACTTGATAACAGTGGTGTTAATCTGAAACCAAAGTAAATGCAATTAAGAACACATTAGACGACACTGAACGACTAATTCTTGAAGACAGGCCCTTTTGTTCAGAACAGGTGTCGAGGGAGAAAAATATCAGTCTTTCAAGACAACGACCAATTGATTACTCAAGACGGATGAATGAAAATCCGGGAAATCCGCTAGTTGGGTAAAATGAAACATTTCCTTTGTTTTTCCCATTGAATCTTCTGGGACTTTGACCAGACTCAAAAACACACACAAAAGAGTAGGCTTAGTGCTGTTGTAATAAGTTCAACGAATCTGGGTTAGGGCTAAGTTTTAAATTTGTCTTGACAAAACCCGGATGTTGGGAGCTTTAGCAGCAACAGGCGGGTCCAAGGGAATGTGATTGTAACCTCTCATTGAATGAAGTCTTAAAGCAATATTTCCATTTGGAATGAAGCTCTTTGTTTTATATTTTAAAGGCAACGTATACCCAAGGTTTTTGGAACCGTTCGATTTTTAAAATCCTATGTAGATTTATACAATAAAGCTAACCTGTGAAAATTTCATTTCAAAAGGTCGCGTTTTTGAGATATCGTCGAAAATCCGGAGCGAATATGTCCACGCATGAAGAATAATCCCTAATAGGAATACACAATCTGAGAAACGTTTCTGACAAAAACGTTTCTCAGATTCAACATTTTTGGGATAAAAACTGATATCTTTTTCTATAACCACATTGTTTTTAATTGAAATATTTCTCAAAATGCTTTATACTGTCGAAAGCTGCTGTACTTCTAACCAAGTAAGTTTTGATTGCCATTAATTTTTAGAGTCATTACCAAGCGTATACCTTCCCTTTAAACAAAAATTTGGCAACAAATAAAATGAAATACTTTGTCTTTCTACTGCTTTCATTTTTATCATCAATATTTAATTACTGAGAAAACGGCGTCATTGTTGTGCAATTGTTATTTGCAATCTAATAAAGTGAAGCTGTTGTCAAACAGCATTTCCTTTTTGTTAAACACGAAAAACAAGAAGACATTTATTTTTAAATTCTCTCAATGGTCGTGATGATGGATTTATCACGGGGCAGTGTTTGTGGCGTACGTGCCTGTAGCGACCGTGCAATTATCAGCGTTCATTGTCTTTCATGGAATGTAATGTAGGTCAAAACATAATAAGACAATATATAGGGCGTGTCTTCAACACGCGTTATTAGAATACAATAGCAGTACCCTTTCCATTACCAAAAAGCGACAATGACATTAGTTTAGGAAATAACTTAACATAGTTGGTGACGTCACAATTAGATTTGATGAAGAGGTGGGCATTGTAGGACGGACGTACAGACGGTCAAGGACGCGGCTCCTCCCGCAAAAACCACACTTCTGTGACTTGAGACAAAATGTATGTCACTGATGTTTTATGCTTTTTGTTTGTTCACTGTTCATTGCGAATGCATCCAATCTATTTTGGAGTATTATATTCAAGAACCATTTGGGCAGACGGGTTCGACACCGTTTGTGTATAGGGGCCGAGGGATCGGCCGAAGGCTAGTGGTTTTACCTCTTTCTTTTTTTTTCTTTTTTTAAAGATAGGGCCTATATGTATTGATGAAGACATTTTGTTTGTTGGTTTGGCGTTTGTCTCAAGCTCTGGTGTTTCAGATGGTATGCAAGACACTTAACCTTTATGCTTCGTCCTTCGGATGGAACGTAAAGAACGTAAGGCCCATGTGTTGTATACTGTAGTACACGTAAAAGAACCCTGTACAGTTATCGCTATAGGAGAAGGGGTTCGCCCTGGTGTTTCTGGTACAGTAGGCTGCATTAAGTTTGCGCCACTCAGCACCTTCTTGTTACAGGTGCTACATAATACATGACAAAATGGTCTTGTAAATGTAGTTTCCAAACATAGCTCTGCATATTATGTGTAAACACAATTTAATAATGGGCGAATTGGGACGCCATTCGTGTGTGAAAAACGGTGTATTAAGATTGTTTTCTAGAAGTAAAATCATAGAGGAATAGTTAATAATTTGTGACCGAACCCCAAAACAAAGATATTGATAAAATAGGTAGGCTGCCAACATAGGGCTAGATAGCTCCGTTGGTAGAGCGCCGGCACTTTTCTGGAGGTTGCAGGTTCAAATCCCCCTCTCTTCAAGTTTTCTTTGTCCTACCCATATTAATTTTATGTTACTCTAAAAAGTACACTTTAAAGCTTTTCGTTGTGGACAACACTTTGCAAACTGAATCCCTCTCGTGAGTTGAAAGGCATTTGTTTTTGGTGTCGTTAGAAAGATGGACTTGGTTCTGTTGTGATTGATTCGCTGCGCGAGCAGAGCGTCAACTTTCTTGTTCTGAAATCAGTCATTTTGTGTCACCTGTTTCTAGTGGAATGCTTTCGTGTCAGCCCAAAGCGCCACCTGGCTTTAATCGAAGTGCGAAGGTGAGGATAGATGTGTCTTTACTAACGGGTGTTCAGAAATCTGTACGTCATTTGTTTTATTTTCTGTGATAGGTTAGTCTTTTTCATCGAGAAAGCAAATATAACCTTTTTGTTCTCGGTCTCCTGTAAGTCGTTCGAGCGATGCGACATTATTTTAATCTTTTACCGGAAATGTTGAGTTTCGGGAGGCGCCATTTTGATGGGCTTGTAATAGATACCTGTCGAAAGCGTCAACATTGACATTCTTTACAGGCCATTAATAGAGTGATGTAGAAAAGGTTGTATTACCTTTGAAATGTTGTTTTCCTGTTGAGTAAGTTTAGACCCTAAATGCAACTTTAAGTCTTCCAGCCAAACGTACCAAAGCTGTGTTTGTGAATCTGCCTTTACAGACAGTGTAGTTATGCCAGTGGAGTTTAGAGGATTCTAAACTGTGGTTTACTTTGGGTACACTATAGTTTAATTACGGACCCTGTGGGTGGCTAAACTGGTTATATTATAGGGCATGCTTAACCACGGATCCTATGGGTGGTTAAACTGGTTTAAGGCTCCTAACCACGTACCCTGTGTATGGTTAAACTGGTTTTATTTTAGGGCATGCTTAACCACGGACCCTATGGGTGGTTAAAGTGGTTTAAGGCTCTTAACCACGTACCCTGTGTATGGTTAAACTGGTTTTATTTTAGGGCATGCTTAACCACGGACCCTATGGGTGGTTAAACTGGTTTAAGGCTCTTAACCACGTACCCTGTGTGTGGTTAAACTGGTTTAAGGTACGTTCATAAGATTTGGCGGTTTTTCAACAACCATTGGCTTACCTGAATTAGTGGCTTGAACTGTGTGTATAAGGTGTGGGTTAAAGTCTTTGGGCTTTCTCCAAACCTCGGCTCCGCCTCTGGCTCCAGGCTCTGTTTGATGTTGGAAACACCGTGCTCCAAAATTCAAAATTGATGACGGGAGCCCAAGCCGGAGCCGGCTGCGGGGCTCAAGCCAAGGTTTAGAAAAGGCCCTACACCGAAGTTGCAGCATTATGAGAAAGGGACCTGACTAATTGATTGTGTTGATTATAGCGCCATCTTTGGGAATTGTTCTCAAACAGCCCATCGTTATAATTTTTTAACAACTATTATACTACCGGTATAATAACACAAAGGAATCCTAAATAATGAATAGCATTGTACGCGTAGGCTTGTTTAGAGAAGATGAGGAAGAAATGTCAGTTTTATGGTGGGACGTAAACTCCAAACAGGTAAAAGTCGAACAGTCAGGCAGGGACTGAAATTCAATCAACCTGCAAGGCTCCAGTCTGGGATTCGAACCAGGGTCCACAAAGGTGAAAGGTAGATCGAGAAGAAACAACTAAACGATTCCCTTCACACTGTGATTTCGCGCACGTCCGTAGTCAAAGCGTCTGCAAGCGGAAGATTTTGTCGGAGGTCCGGACCTCCGACAAAATGAACCAATTTTATTTGACAAGATTTCACTAGGGACTTTGGACAGACCAAACATTGTTGTTCTTTCACACGAAGAGCAATTCGTAGAATTTCGAAACCATACCAAAATGAAGCGAGGGACCCCTCAGCCCTTACATGGCAAAACAGCCTAACTCAAAAATTGACATTTTGAGAAAAGCAAGTACAAAGAGAAGCTGTTTTGCCATAAAAATTGGACGAAAGTGTAAAAAGAGGCTGAGATAGGACGTGTTATATTCAAAACCATACAAAGTATGCCTTTAAAACTTTGAAATGGGAAAAGCACCCTCAATTTACCCAGAAATGATCTGATGTAAAAACCAACAATTTTCGAGTTGGGCTGTTTTGCCATGGAAGGGCCGCCCTGCTAAATAGCTGTCGTGTGAAAAGGCCTTAACCTGAATGCAGGGTAACGTTTCCACACCTATAGCATTCCTGTATTTTTTTCTAGGCAAGGGAGACAACTTAGGGTAACTACGCATGTTGTAATAAATTCACTCACACCTTCAGCATAACTCAAGTTACTGTAAGTTTACACACGGGACAGATACAAGTAATTGAGATTATACCCGAGTAATTCATGAAGTACATTAATAGAAAACTTGGCATCTTTCGGGTGTCCAAATAAAAATGTACATGATATACTCAACAAGTAAGTTTCCTGTGCTTTAGCAAACTTGGCATCGGCTCCAGTAGTCCCCGTTGCCTCTGGCTACTGTTCAAAAAGACCTTATAATATAGTCTTCGTTCAATACGAAAGTTAGGCCGACTAAGATTACTGGACTATGTTGACAACATTGATGCCCCGGGACATGAGATTACCGTTCATAACGTCACGACACAAGACTAATCCATCGTTTAATATACGTTTCACGAACATCACCTTTCACCACTCCAAAATATCGTACCACCGTTAAGGAAGATTGGAACCCAGAGGCACCGCATGTCTGATTTTCAAAACTGAATAATCATTTTGCTTTTGACTAATTAAAAGAGTAACGGAACAAACCCCTGTGGCTAAAACGTACGCAATGAATTAGGAGTTCAATTTTACTCTCGCAAAATCTCGCCCATGGCGATCAGAAAGGCCCTCACCAAGCATGTTGTTCAGATGCATATCCCATGTGTTTTGCATTGTCACCGTCAGGTAGGCTTGTTTCCAAGCAGTAAACTTTGATATTTTCTTTTTAAATTATAAAAACCTAGTTTCGGTACTACTCAATGGTTAAAAAAAGAAGAAAGATAAACTTCTCACGAAGCGATGATTTATTCTGTCTTTCAACAGACACAATTGATGTTTATTATAACATTACTAATGATTGGTCAGTTGTTTTGTAATTTTTATTAACCATTGTCGTGATTGGTCAGTTATTTTGTAACGTTGATTAACCGTTACTCGTGATTAGTCAGTTATTTTGTAATGTTTACAACCATTACTTGTGATTGGTCAATTGTTTTGTGAAGTGAAACCGCTATAAATTTCACTTAGTGCACTAATTTCGCTTTAAGAAACAAAATGAAGTGGTTTTTTCAACAAAATTAAATCGATTTCAGTTGAGAAATTAATTTTACGGGTTTTGTGTCAAAACCGGTGAAATCTTCTGCAATGAGATATGATTCATGCAAAACAGCGCTGAGCACAATTTAGTTCAGCTACAATACAATTAAACGTGTATAGACTGTGCAAGTCTCGCGCGTATTCGAACATTTTTGGGACCACTGTGGTCCCAAGTACATTGCTTTAACGCGTTAAAGAAACAAACTCACGCGCTTTAACGGATCCCAATGTTCGAATACGCGCGAGACTTGCACAGTCTATTGACTACTAGTCCCCGCTCATTTTTGCTATTTATACAAATAAAACTAAGTACAATCTCCCAGATTCAGATATCTACTCCGTGATAGCAGAATTTAATAGCAAGACAAGTTTTCAAAGAACAATTCACGCAGCGAAGTAGTAACCTTAAACCTTGACATTGATAGCTCACCACGCAATGCATCAAAACCCTTATACAAATTTGATATGAGTAGGTCCAACCTTTTTTTTTCTTAGTGTGATTATGACATTCTGCCCGGGGCTAAATCCTCGGGAAGTTCAAATCAGATTTTTGTGTATGATAATTATACTTGGAAATGGATCATCGTCAGATCGTGGTGGCCCATCTTAGTCGTCAGCTACCGGTACAAATATGAAGACATAATCTAACTCTGTCATGGAGTGCTTTGGAGAAGGAACTCAATTTAAGGCTTCTTCTGATCGTCTTGGGTCGATCCTCTCGCCCCATGGGAACCTAAATCCCCTGCTCCTTGGTCATCTGACAACTGTCTCAGGAAAGTCTTCGGTTAAAAAGATGAATTTTAATGGACCGCCGATTGATGCATCGCTGTGGATAAAAAATTACTGCAAAATGTCTAGCCCTTTGTTGGAAAACAAAATGGCGAACGATTTAAACCATTATGTTAATAAGTAGTTTACGCACTGATAAACCTATCACTAACAAAAATGCACGTTCTCATAACGCCGCACGCAAGCACTTTTTTATTGAATAGTTTCTTTTTAATTGTGTGTACATGGGGCGCTCTATAAACGTTAATTGTTGAAACATCTATAAGTGTAAAACATGTAGGTTTCCCTCAAGCTAGAAACTGTGAAATGATTTCATTAATTATTCTCTATCAATGGAATGATATTTACGCCAGAAAATACAGCGCCAACATTTTGTAATAAATGGACATTACTTAAACATACATCGTGACTCCTTTTTTATTCGCAGAAAGCTCAGCAATTTTTTCTTCAAGACAAACAAGTACGCAAAGCAGGTTCTTCTAGTCTGGTTTCCGGAAATCAAATCAAGAACTTGACTCACTTTTCTATAATCCAATTACATTTAGGCGCATCTACAGCAGGGCTAGTTATTATAGAGTACATCCCATCATGGTGTCTCCCCAACGTTCCAAGGACTTCAATGTGACTGTCTTTTGCGTTTCACCTGTAGTTATCAGTCAAAGCAAGAAAGAGGTCTCACGGTATGATGACTAAAACCAAATGTGTCTTAGTTTGACATTTTCTTTATTTTTGTAAGCACAATTTGTGCCGATAACAGGATGAACGGGCAGAAATGTTCAGTTATAGATGTGGGCGGAAAACCGCAAATCGGGGAAAACCCAATCCACATCACGGAAGGCCCTGGTCTGAGTTCGGATTCGAACAGTGGTCCACTGAGCCAAACTGATCCCCGTCAGCCAACCTTCTCATGGACGAGACCTTGATGGTTGATGGTGAGTTTGTTTACCCGATTCCTTCTACACTCATCAACAACACCAGTTGTTACCTCTTTTCACAAAACGTGTGCGTCTAGTAGCTTAGACCATGGGTGTTGTCACATATAGATACCAAAAAAGAATAACAATGTACACCATTAGAGTGTACAAAACACAAATGTTTGCCAAAACAATTGTATTGTTGTCATGTTAACACCCTATGATGTTAATTTTGATTGTCTCTTTGGTATGGGGGAGTGACAACACCCATGCTGTCAATTTTAAACACCTAAGCTTTTTCAGTGTACTGCCTTTGAATCAAGATTTATCTTATAAGGTAAATTTTCAAAATGAAAAAGTGCTGCTCTTGATATATACTTTTCTTTTTGAGACAAGAAACGGTACGATATTGGTTGAGCAGCAGCCCCTGCAACAAAGCGGACGAATAGACGAGAGGGGTTGTGGTAGCTGGAGGATGTCTAGAAGGAGTGGGTGGTTGCTGGGTGGGTTTCTGGCTGGGTAAACTGAGTGAGGGTCAGTGGAAGGTTTGGGAAGGTGACGGCTGGGGGTTGATTGAAGTTTGCTTGAGGGTGGGGCGAGATATTAGGTACAACAAGGGTAAACTGGGTAAGGGTTTAGGAAGGTGACAGGTTGGGGTTGATGGAAGCTATGCTTGAGGATGGGCACAATATTAGGTACAACAAGGGTAAACGGGGTGAGGGTCAGTGGACGGTTTGGGAAGGTGACAGGTTGGGGTTGATTGAAGCTTACTTGAGGATGTGGCACAGTATTAGGTACAACAACCATAGTGATACTGGCTAAGCTGATGCTACTGGTATGATTATTCGCTTTGAATCAAGATAAAGTACAACATCGTCTAAACTACTTCTCTTGGTCTTTGAGAAAAGATATAAACAACATTAGTTGCATGTGTATTCTTCTGTAGAATATTGGTACAGCCTGAGCTGCTGCTTACTCTCTATGAACCAAGATAAGGTACATCAACAGCTCTGTTTGCAAAACTGTTGCTTATACGTTTTTCAGTATAAGCCCCGAACCAAACCTTATCTTTTACTCTCATACGGCGTGCTTGGCTTAGCATTGTGACATTGGTAAACCTTATTTTGACACACAGGAAGTCGTTCGACTTTAAAGCGATCTTTGGGCGTCAATATTTCATTTGAGATTAAGGGAAGTTTTGGATATTGAGTAAATGCAACTCCCCTTACTCGTATTACAAGATCACTACCCTTATGCGACCACATGGCTGCTCGAAAACAGCTGCAATTTGGCGGGAAACTGTTTTTCTAAGAAAAACGAGTTTAAGAAAATCAAATCCAGGGATCCAATGTTAAGGGTCAGTGTTTAAGTTAAAAATAAGAGTTTTTTATATTCAGCTGCACCTAACCGTCTACCGACTCTTTCTCTGCAACCCACCCCCATCCTCAAGCAACCGAGTCCAATGGAGGGTCATCCATGTGTCCATCAATCGCCACCCGTCACCTTTCAAAACCTTCCAGTGACCCTTCCTCAGCTTGCCCACCCAGAAACCACCCAATCCAACCCCAATCACCCTTCAATTTGGGTGTCAAATTGATTCTCTTGGTATCTGTATCTTACAACACCGATACGGTGTTAACTCAATCAACGATATAGTAATGGGATAAATAACACTATGGCGATGTTGTCACAATTAGATACCTGAAAGAATCAATTTAACACCCCCAGTTTTTGCAGCGACGTCTTCCGACCACCCTCCCTCAACACTTCTTGTCTATCATCCACTTCTTGCTTATGGTTGCTGCTCCCCGTCAGAAGTCCACCTACTTCTCCATCAAGTGTTGACTCATCAAGTACCTGTAGGTCATGTCAGTCGGCCATGGATTCACGGCCATTTCATTCAATATGTGTCTTTCCGGAGATCATGATCCCCGGATGGAGGCAGTCCCGGTATCGATGATTGTTTCTACCTTGCTTCCCAAATCAAATTAGAATCGATTCTTTATCTGAAACTGTCACGTCTCCAAGAATCGATACTAAAATGTAGTCGGTATGGGTGGTTTATTCTTCCTGAGAGGACCTTAAGCTCAGTAGTAAGAGGACAGTGTCCCGTGAACAAAATGAAAATTTGGATTGACATGGAAGATTCTCCTCAAACAAACAAAAGAGCAAAAGTCGCGGAATGCAGAGTTCAACTTGTTTTAATTTTAATCGATACTTTAAAGGGATAAACAAATTATTGGAAAAATTGTGTTGTTTTCACGCGCCGACTATTTACGCACAGGCATCAACAGTTTGTATGGTGTCCCACAATTACCACCAATTCTTCCGCTAGAGCAATAATGATCGTTTTCTGGCAAGCATGCGCACGACCCCAAAATATGTGATGGTTCCAATCGTAGACTTTGGTCGTCAGATTACACGTAGTCACACATGCCCAATGCTTCGTTTTTAAAGGGCAGGGCACCAAGTCGGTTTCTCTTTGGTAAAGGGCACCTGTATGAGGAAATTATAATTTCTGTTGGAACATTCAAGCAACGGTTAAAAGTGCCTCCCGTTGCCTCCGTGAAGTATTCGGGCCTGTTCAATGCAACTTGCGTTCCAGGCCTTGATATTATTAGCTAATAATAAAGCCAGAGTACAATAAATTCATTACACAAACGACAAAAGAATTAAAACAATTACCCACCAATATCCGACCCATCCATTGTACCCATTATGACGGTGTGAAAGACAGTGCGAGTACGTGGCTTGACTAGTCGATGTCTGATGCCCAGACGTCTATATCGTAAACCGAACGAGCATATCTATCTTACATAAATTTCATTTCTTCCTCAGTGGCGTAAATAGGTTAAAAGCCTGCATCCGTAAAGGATATTACAGACTTGTGTATTGGCATATGATATGTTGGATGGCATCACAGATGTTGTCAGTTTGATACCGAGAGACAGCGGTGAACCGTACGCTCACAAAATGGTTTAAGAAACAGGTGGAATTGGTGAAGGGGGAGGGGGGCATCGGCGAAGGTATAGCACCACGTGTTTCATTGAGATACGGTCCGGCAAGGGGAAATATGCCCAGAGGGGACGCCCATGACCAGAGACTCATTAGGGGTGAGGGGTTTGCATGCTGAAATAAGGGAAATCTGACACAACATGACCTTATTTGGGTCAAGGGGTCCAAGGACACGAGCCCCCCCCCCATTTTACCACTGGCAAAGTCAAAAGGCTCAGAGCTGTGTGATATCCTTTCAATATGCCCCCCTTATACTTGGTAGGAGATTTAGTCAGATACTACCATGTTTCTCAAAAGAGTGATTTAAGATCTGTATTTCGTTAACTTTATGATGGTTTGTGTTTGTGACCGTTTTGGTTGCTGAGGTGTGTGTGGTAGGAGCAACACGGAGCTGCATGGAAAGTGTTACTTAGTGAGACCCGAAGAGTGATAAGTTTCTTATTTGTCTAGTTTGAATTCTAGAAACTTTCATAATGGTCATAATCAGGTCGAAGTTACCAAACACTGTCAAGTGTAACCCAATGAACATTATAAAGGTGTGTGTGTTACAACAAAGTTTACTTAGTGTGTAGACTAAGACAAGAAACATGGTTCGAGTTTGAGCGTAATTGTTTGTTTTTACCTCTTGTCTTCGGCAGTAAACTGGCACACTAAGTTTATTTCTGGATAGTCTTGAGATATAAATACATTTCTTCTGGTGGTTATCCGGCCCATTGGGACATGTACTGAGGCAACGTGCGTAGCTTTGTCATATCCAGTCAGGACACGTTTATGAGCCCACCTCTTGTCATGACCTTAAAGGAAGATAATAACGTCTTGGTAAATACTTCAAGACGATGGTGAATCATAATTTGTGGTCTGCGACTACATTGTGTCAACAAGGTGAAAACTTTTACCAAGTCTTGATATTTGCTTTTCTACATGCGGTAAGGAAAGGGATTTCCAATAGTTGGGGACGCATTTGCCCCCTGAAATATTCAAGTCGACTCAACTGACGCTATTTTGTCTTCAAAACTTTCCTATTTCCTTCCATTATTGCATGATTTTACTGAACCTTTTGCTTTACGCGGTATCCAGACACCTGATTAAAGATTTCAGTAACAGTAAGCTTTCTACAAAGGTTTTCCCATCAAACCTGTTGTCATTTTAATAATCAAGAAAACCGAAGGTACTGATCCACTAAGCTCCTCCCCTATATGCGTTATTAACCAATCAAATTGGCGAATGTACGCCATTTTCGAAAGCTGCGTTGTACTTGCGGCTCAGTAGGGTTAGTGGTGAAGAAAAACGTGTCCAGACCACGTGGTCCCTGCTAGTGAGAGGGGAGTGGTCAATCATACGTCCACCGATCAGAGACCCTCTTCTCAAAGTTTAGATCGGTTGAGGAGAGGGTCAAATATACCTTTAAGTTTACTCAGACACGCGTCTTGCACAGGGTGGAAGTACTTGACATAGCTCCTGTCCGTGATATTTCCTCAATGCGTCTGCTAAAAATTTAATGTCTTCCGACTTCAGTTTGGAGATAAAACTCTTACCAGTGACCGTGCAGAGTTTGTTATTGAGGGTAGTGGATGGGAGGGGCTCAAAATGTCGTACAGGGGGTCAAATTCAGTCGCTACTCTTTGATCAAAATCAACTTTAGGACAAAACCAGAGCATGAAGCTTTAAGCAAGTCACAACGAAAGGGTCATTGAAAATATTCGATTCTTTCGACTCGTGTACTTGTTGGAAAATGTAGCTTGGGTGGGGTATGGAAAATTACTTATATCTGTATTTCCTTGAAAAGTGGGTTTTTGAAAAATTTCCGAATGCCTAAACATTGCAAAATGAACTTAAAGCCTTTGGCTATTATAAAGTTGCTTTAATGCTGACTTATGGCAGGAAAGTAGGTCAGTCGCAAAATCGAGGAGAAACGTCTTAAATTAGAATCACGCCAAAATTTATTCCCCTCAGGAAACACTTGTGACCCACAAATTCCCCTACTCCCCGCTGAGTGCACCCCCGCTGAGTGCACCATGATCTCACTACCCTTCTGATCTCACTACCGACATCCATGTCTTGAAAATCTATCTTACATTTCCTGATTGCATTATTGGCCTTTGCCTTTTCAAAACTATGGCTTTGGCTTAGGCTCCGGCTTAGGCTCCCGTACACGTGTTCGAAGACGCAGCCTAAGCCCAAGCCGTTGTTTCGTAAGGGCAAATACAATCCCCCCATCTCCCTACAATACCCCCTCCCTGCCATCCCCTCCCTGCTACCCTTCCCTGCTACCCTTCCCCGCTACCCCTCCCTGCTTCGTATTGAGACGTAATCCCGCTTTTCGTCAAATCCTCGGCAGCTTCCAACCACAGCGGATCCTCTCTCAGCACGAGTCCTCCAAAGCCAGAGTTACATCCGGGCTACTTTTATGACTTCAAGCAAGAGGTCATAAATTTGTGTTTTTCCCCGCGGGTACTCGGGCAGACCCCTCTGGAAATTACCGCAATTGCCCAGCAGACCATGAAATTTTCCAGGATTTTTATTTTCTAGTAGTTTGTGGAGTGATGTGCTTAAGATTTGGGCACAGATATTGTGGTTGGTTGACCTATTACAAAATAGGTAAAATTAAGTTGATTTTGACTGCAGTACACTCTGTTTGTCCTTTGTACCGTTCCCTCATTAGGAATGGGTTCGAGTTGTACACAAATTGACACTAGGAAGATCTGTAGGCTTTTTCAATGTGTTTGTCATCAACAGAAAACCCACAAAATTAGTTGGATCCTTGCTTAAAAGCAGATGAGGACAAAGTAAAAGTTCCCAGATGGTTGCTGTAATCACCCGGTACAGGGAATCATGCCCAAGTAAGAATAATTAACCCTTTCATCGTTAACTTCATAATGTACTTTTTGTCAAAAACATACGAGAACAATTATGAATCGGACCTAAGTGAGAATAACATCCGTCGGTTAGTTTCCCCAATTTCACGCTCTTAAGAAGTTCAAAGCATAATTGCCCCTCGGGGATGACACCCAGGGGTCCATTGCTCTCCTCAGAGGAAGCCCTGCCATCTCTTTTCCTCCGGTAAGTCCAAACCATCTCTCAACCATGGCTGTTGGCGCAAGTCAGCGGTAGTTAACGTCTCTTTCCTCGGGTGTCTGTCGGAAAGTCTTAGAGGGTATCTTAGGGGAGAACAGGTGCCCAGGACAAGACGCAACAACTGGATGAGACGCTTTGAAACAGCAGTAATTAAGACCCAACCGAACATGACAACACAAGACGGGGAATTAAGGCGACTATAGACCATAAGACAAAGAATGAACCATTCAACTGGATTGACACTTCTTGTCACCTCAAGACAAACGAGATAAGACAATTTGTATCGGCGGAAGGATAAACACCAATGTGTTATTCTTATAAAGGTGCTACATAAATTGGTCTTATCATTCATATAAACTTCAAAATCTGTCTCTATTTGTTCAAGCGCCTTGAGCACCTTATTGGTGGACACGTGCGCTATATAAGATTCTGTATACACACAAAAAACATGCACAGTGCCTAGCACGTCCGCAAGAGCAGTGGACGTAACATGAATGATGTCGGATGTATTTTGAACATTGCAAATCTTGTGTTCCCATGCCCTTTGCTTTATCCTGTTAAGGAAACAAGTCGCACATTGTGAACAAGTCCCAACTTTTGAATACCAACGAAACTTGTTCAGTCTATTACTATCCAAACACGAATGCTATTCTGAGTATATAAGCAACCATACTGGAAGTTTTAAAAGGGATTCTGGCGTTATGTGCAATGCTTTTGTTTTTGTGGCAAACCGCGTCTCTGATGTCCATTAGTCATCCTAATTGAATGTTTTGTCCAGATCGCTAAATGACCGTGAGCCATGCTCATCATCACGTCATAAGAATAGAACTTATAACCACACCATTTATGAATCATCAATTTATTTTCAGAAATTGTCTGGGCTGATTCCAAATACATGTTTATAGCAGAAAGTCCTCTTTACACTTTGCCAAACAGAGCAATGCGGATCAGTCACAAGCATTGATGCCGTTACCACTTGCACTGCCATTTTATTGGTGACTCGTTTTTGTCCAGTACTTTACATTGTGCTTAACACATTAGTTGGCCCCTTGCCATCACTCGACAATCGCCTTGTTATGGGGAATACAACCATCGCAAGTGGCTATCTCCACTTTCATTGTTGGCGAGTTTAGAGAGAAAAAAAATAGAATTCGTTAAGCGTAAAAAGCATCTTCCGGAAATAGACAGCTGTGTTGCCAGACAGTTGCTGATGGCTATTTGTCAGATCAAGTCGAAGGCTAGAGGCATTATGAAGGAGTACGACGCCATAACAATTCAGTTCTAACGCCATTGTGATGTTTATGAACACACCCAATGTTTAATGGGAGACTTTTCAACGCGAGGCGGCAGCAGACTTACCAAGTAAATTTCCATTGTTTATGTGGTTCTGAGCATGCACACATTACCGAGAACGATAGATCTACCTAGTAAGTCTGCTGCCACCTAGCGTCTCAAAAGTTCCCCATTAGTCTTTGCTGCTGCGATCGAGATCTCACAATGATAATTGATTACCGCAGTGAAGGGTATCTACAGATGAGTTTATTGGCCAACCAGATTTTATTTTTTATTTTTTTTGTTCGACTGTACATTCCAGATGGTCCAAAAAATTGCCCGGTTATTTCCTCGTCCAGTTCCAATGGTCTGTTTGATAGGGTACAAAGGCCAATGTGTTGTGTCAGTTCCGTTACGCGGGCGCATAATGACGTCAGTTCAGGAATGACGTCACGTCTATACATGCGCGATTCCGTTTCCCGTCATCCCGAACATTGCATCATTCTCTTCCCAGGAGAATTTTCCCAATTTCCGACGGAAAATTTTGTTAAGTTCAGCTTCATTTATGGCAAACTTTCCCAATTAGGAAAGAGGTGTTTTTAGAAAAGAAATTAAGGTTGGCGCGCGAGCGAGGGACGTTCGAGTAATTTGAAGTTTCACCCCGCATCCCGTCTCAAACAAAACATCACTAAACTTCATGGGATCAACCGCCCCAATGTCGAGCTACTCGACCTTTCAACTTGTTACGTGAGCCCACCCCGGTCCTTGATTTCTGCCATTGACTGACTGAATTAAAGTCCGTAACAGACGGGATTACGGCCAGCTATTCATACACTTTACTCCATCCATCTTCGCTTGAAGAAAGTGGTAACACATACAAACCTTTCAAAATCTACAGATGGTTAGTCACGACTTCAACTTCGAACTGCGGCGCCTCAAAGTTATCTTAACCTTTGCATCGGCGGTTTCAACCCCTTTCTCAGGTCAATACAACAAGTTTCTATCTCAGTGTCATTCCCAAAGGAACTGGTTCCACGCGTTAAGATTTGTCTTCCCGTTTCGGCGCCATCTTGTCAAAGGAGTCGGTATCGTATTTCGTTTCGTATTGTGACAAATGGCAAAGATGTAGTTCTTGTTAATTATTTTGAAATTATGGTGGAAGTTTCGCGTTCAATGTGTTAATTGAGTGAAGTGACCCATACAGTTATTATTTGAGGCCATGAACCAGCCAGAAAGTGTTCTCCAGATGAGAACATGTAGATTAAAAAGGTAGTAATTGCCGATGTGTAGTCGAGGCGCCGATCGCTCGTCCGGTGCTGTACTATTATTTCACACGTGTGCACAAGCCACTCGGGTAAAACTGTAAAGTATGGTTTGACGACTAGAAATTGAAAACCAATTTGTAGATGGAAGGAACGCATTGGAAAATGGTTCAAGCTTGAAATGATCAATGTACGTTTTTAAGTGCACAAAGTAGGACACATCTGCTCGATAATTGCTTTTGGATTGAGCAGAGAAAAATTGACTAGAGCGGGACTTGATCCTGCGACCTCCGGATTAACGTGCCCGGCACTCTACCAACTGAAGTATCTAGCTCTAATAGGGGTGCCAGTCTGACGTAATTCAACCTGTCACTACGGTATTTCCAGGGATCACAACCAAGTTTACGATTAATACAACCTTGGAAGCGGCAGCAGAGGGATTATCTTGAGGGGGTGCGACATTTTATTTTAAATATCAATTAAAAACCATTTTCAGTCATTGACTTTGTGTCCTCACTCATAAATTAAACTCTACTACGTACGCAATTTTCGCCATACCCGAGGACCTTTTAGTACTCGGGTTCTTTTCACTCAGACAAAAGCGTACTCCTCAAAAAGTAGCATATCGCTCTTTCTTGTACTCGACTTTATTTGTGTGTACTAGGCGTCCTTAAAAAGATAATACATTCACGAGCAAAACGAGTACCGTATTCGGATCTTTCCTGTAATGTGTGTTCGTCCTTATCCACAATAAATTGTGTGTACTGACGTGCAGCATTCATTCCTGTACTCGTTCTCGAACACGTACACAAAATGCAAGAAGTGTTTAAATGAACTGTAATTGATTGCAAGCTTCAGACACTTAGCACAGTGGGACTGCCCCCTCAATAACCTCTGCTGTCGTAACTCGGCCGAATTCAATTAGGGGTTGTTAATGTTGTTGTACATCCAATAACAGACAACGGAGGACAGAGGAAATTAGCATAATGAGTGAGGTCATCCGCTTGACCACTTTACGGGCTTAGAGGGTAACCCGGTTTGTTTTGAACGGTGGGTGTTTAGTGCAGCATTTGGAGTTGTTTCACGTGGCGGGAATAGCAGTACTTGGTATTGGGCTGAGATCGGGTTAGACGAAGTTAGCGAGTTTGCTCCAGTCTATGGTGATCGTTGTTGTGTGTGACGAAAGTTTTCTATTTATAGTATTTGATATGGGTGGGTAGTTAGTTGCACAACTTGTTCAGTTGAGAGTGTTGATGTTATGTGCGGTGTTGAAGTCATTTGGTATATGGTGACAGTAAGACGGTGGATACGCGAAAGTGGGCACTACATGCGTAGAAAAGCTGAAGTTGTTGTTTTTTTGCTTTTGTCGATTGGTGATGCTGTTTCGTGCTTTACTTTTCTGTACTGTAAAAATATAAATAATACGAGGAGTGTTAATTTCCTGAATAATTTGATGCAAAGTTGGTCAAATTGATGTCCTTGACGCTACTATCATGACTCTGACTATTTTCCTGTGTAGGTTCCCGGTGTCATTCTAGAGACCTTGTTTTGCGGTTACCGTACAAAAAAGTATTCTTACTCAAATCTAAAGTTCAGGAATGTTGGTGCACTTGCCGTGATTTATACTACTGTTTTGTCGGCCATTAATCTTGAAATGTAGTTTTAAGTCTCTCCTACTATCATCGTGTCAACAACATAAGTAATAATGTCCGCCCCCGAGGTTAAAGGCGTTTAAGACACATGTCTTAAAGATGCACCGTGCATCATTGGATCCGTTCTGAAAGGTCTTGGCTAAAAATGAACTTGTGATCTAAAGTTTAGCACTGACTTGACGGAAGAACTGTCAGGACGTGTTGATGTGGATGACCGTTTAAGCTCGTTAAGTTCTCTTCAATGAGACTCAAACAGATTTGTCCGAAAATAATTAGTCTATGTTTTTAACACCATCAATATTGATAAATTGAGGTCATAAATACACCCTTTCGAGGATACACGACCTCCTGTTTTTACTAGGGCAGACCTCTTCAAGATATCCATCGATAAAATCGTAAAGCATACAAGACGACATTGACGAGTCAGATGTAATTTCCCGCGTTTATTTTCATTTCAGAGGAGAAATAAAAACCACGTGTACGCAAAGGTCCCGGGAGTCTCCCGCGTTCCGGTGTTGTTTGGTCACCATTGGGTACACGACCCACACTCAGGCTCGCCAAACCGTCATCCACCCATCACAACTTAACCGAATCAAAACTGACAAGCCAAAAGGCACTCCTCGTAACTTTAATAGCAACATCATTGGGATCAATTCTTAACCCTTGTTAATACCTCAACTCACATCGTGTTGAGTGAAAACCGCCTCCCAATGGGAGTTCTTCAACCGCGTACGACAACTTTCTTTTTTTTGCCGAGTAATGGAGAAATCTGCTATCCCTTAATTATAAATGTCCGTAAACGTGTTTTGCATACGTGGATCATATTTTAGGACATACTTATACAAGTGGACTATAAATAATGTCGTTATCCCACACTTAAAACCTCTCGATATACACTGTCCAATGATGGCAGGTTAATGTCTGGTTGATTTAATAGCAGAGGCAATTGGCGGTTCAAATCTCTTGACATGGTCGTAAAGCTGCTTATTAACACAGTGATATCTGCTTAGTATAAATACTGTTTCAATTATGTGATCGGGTTAGACAAGTTGGATAGCTAATTATTAATTGATTGGCATTTTACTTTGTTAAGCACATGTTTCTGCTTAACAATTTTAAACTGGCATGATTATTCTTCCTACTTAGCATTTAAGTCTTGAGTTCCGACTTTTTGGCCCTCAGAATAATTAGCAATTATTTTTTAAAGCCTGAAAAGTCTATGAAGACCTATAATAAATACAGTAGGTCAGCCCTTGTACCCAATGCAAGTTCCATACCTTTTTCAATGGCCAAGTAGCATTCCTGCTTAGATAATTGACATGCTGTTTTGAAACGAAACGAAGGGCAACAAAGTTATCTCGAGCATAGGGAATTTTTAATATAACAATGTTCCGCGTATAGCAATACGGTCTCTCCTCGTACTGTAAGCATGAAGTGTTAACTTCACTTCTTATAATAACATCTTATGATCTTTGTTTTTGTTTTCACAGTTTGCACTCAAGACTTCATCATGGCGTATCCAAGACAGCTTCATCTGCTCGTCATAGTGACGTCACTTCTCTGTCTTGCTGGTGTTGCGTTCACCCAACAGTGTATTGCGTCAACGTGTGCGTACACTGCTGATATCGCGCTTGCTGATTGCAATGGCCGCAAGTTGAAGTGTATACCACTGTCCTTCAATCAAGCCATTAACATGGACATGGGTCAAAACGCCATCAAGCGTCTGCCAAGAAATATGCTCACAGGGTACATGAGACTCAAATCCCTGGACCTCAACAACAACCTAATCGCCGTCGTTGAGGATTATGCGTTCAGCTCGTTAAAGATGCTCAGGACTCTAACACTAAGTTTTAACAGGATTACCCAATTGGGAATGACGACCTTTAGGGGGTTGCATAGTATTCAGGCGCTTTATCTACAGGGGAACAGCATCGTGTCCATACACGCGAACGCGTTTAACGGATTAACGCAGATGCAAGACTTAAACCTCGCTGGTAACAGGTTGATAACTCTGCCCTCTTCCGTATTTAGCCCCTTGAGTAACCTTAGACGGCTTATGCTGCAGGAGAACCAGCTAAGAACCGATAATCGATTTCTGATCGGATTGAGTAACCTGATCGAATTGGACCTTGATGGGAACCGGTTCGTCAACCTACCCGATCTGAGCGGTATGCGCATGCTCGGTGACCTTGAAATAACCGATTCCAATATACAACGGATTAAGAACAATTCATTTTCCCATTGTGGACGGATTAAAGAAGTAATCCTTGCCAGTAATTTTATTGATACAATTGAACCGGAAGGATTAAGTGGATTAAGAACCGTAACTGACATGTACCTTTCTTTCAACTCACTAAAGACACTCCCGGAAAATGTGTTCAGTAAATTGGTTTACATGGAGAGACTATTTCTACAAAACAACCTGCTGAAATCACTGACGTCAACTCATTTTCAAACCCTAACGCGATTGCGCGCTCTGTATCTAGGCAACAACCAACTGAAAGTTTTCCCGCCGCTTCCTGCGAGCAGGTCACTCACCATCCTGGATCTAACCGCCAATAACCTTTCAACTATGACCCAGGATGTGACTGTTTCCCTCCCTCTACTGAACCGTCTTCTGCTCACGAAAAATCCCTTACAATGCGATTGTCGTTTACAATTCCTCAGGCGGTGGTTTATCAATAAGGGTCGAGCCCACCGTACTCTTGATCTCCCAACATGTGATGTACCCGCCATACTCAGTGGTACACGTCTCACGATGGTTCCTGCCGGAGAGCTCACTTGTATCCCTCCGACTGTCCAGGTCCGGTCCGCTACCGTTGGGGTTACAGAGGGGCAGAACATTACCCTGGAGTGCAGTGGATCTAGTGGGTTTCCATCCCCTACAATCACGTGGAGATCACCTAGCAACCAGGAACTCATCCCGGATGTTCTGTCCGGAAGATACCTCGTCTCTGATGACGGTCCTCTGATGATAATCAGAGCTACGATGGCCGATACAGGTCGTTTTACATGCGTTGGATCTAATCCAGCCGGAACAGTGACCGCTCCAGTAGAGTTGAAGATTCAATCAGACCCCAACGCAGCCGTGGCTACTGTCGCAACAGGTGTCGTCATTACACCACCAGCAAGTGGCAAAACGGATACCCCTGCTCGTACCACATCTCAAAGACCAATAACTCAAGACGTCGAAATCAAAACACCTCCAGAACCACCTTCTGGAAAGCTCACACCATATGCCACTGAGACAACTAAGCAAGATGGAGACCCTGCGTTGGATTTGAACCCAAGACTTCCAGATTCCAACGAGGCAGACCTGCATCCTAACCACACGGTTTGCGACTTCAATCCCGGAAAGATTATCGTTGCTATCTTTGTAACTTTTTTCCTCACGTGTGTTCTCTGCATCATATTATTCTGGTTATGGTACCATCGTCTCATTCCAAAGATCATCCGTCGACCTTTGAACCTAAGGTCACTCAAGAACAGGCGGCTGTCCCGTAACATCGCCCCCGCACGCCCTCGAACCCCAATGCCTTACAGCCAGATGTTAAGCGAAGGCGTTTACATGCGTCCGAGTTCGCTAAGCGGAAGCGACGATTCGGTCAGCACAAGTAGCAGCTTCGAGCAAGATAATCGTTACGTCATCACGGAGAGCATTGTAGGACCAGAGAGCTTCCTTAGACGGCAGACAATGTTACACAAACTCGAGGGTAAACATATCGCTGGACCGAGCGGCTCTCAACACACGTACATCAATGCGGACGTGGTTGCAAACGACTCAAATTACACTGCTTTATGTACGGGTAAGGATGAAAGAGCCCCTAGTCCCCATCTACCTAACAAGCAGAATCGAAGACCTCAAAATACAGACGGTAGAGGTGTGAGCTCCGATAGCAGAATATACATGGACTTAAGTTGAGGATGAACTATGGACACTCTTAGATTATTTTGTAAAACTGAGCAAAATTAGCGGGTTATTCTCTGGCAATGAGAATTTGCATGAAAAAGTGATGTTCGTTTTATAAACCGGCCATTTTGTTTTTTGCGGGCTGACTGTTTTTAAATCAATAGGTAGCCTGGTTTCTGTTTTGCACTCAATGCAGCTTATTTATTCAATATGGCTGCCGTTTCAAACTGAACTCGTTAAGAAAATGTCAATGTGAGACGATTCACTATGGCAATATTAACGACTTAATCTTATGATGAATCTTAGTGCTTTGTGAAATCCAGCCCAATTCGGCTCTGGCTGAGGCCTAGGCTATAGCTCCGGCTCAGGCTTAATCTCAGGCTCAGGCTCAATCTCAGGTTCGGGCTCGATGTCGGGCTACGGCTTCGGCTTTGCCAAGTTTCTGGTGCTTTCTGTGCTTTCGCTTCATTCAAACAGGGCCCAATTTCATAAAACCTGTTAGCACAGAAACTTGCTGAGCACAGGAAAATCTTGGTTGCAGAAACAGGTTACCAACCAACATTCCATAAAGTTTGCAGTGTTGCCACTGGTACCCCTCATTTCTTGCTAAGTAAAGAAATTTGCTAAGCAGAATTTTCTGCTTAACAGCTTTATGAAATTGGGCGGACTGATCCCAAGCCGGACTCCAGGCCCAGCCGTAGTTTTTAAAAGTATCAATGACGTCTTATCCTGAATAATCTACTATTTGGTCGATATTTTGCTTGAATTTGAGTTCAGACATCAGTCGAGTGAAGAGAGCACCATCCACATTCCAGCCTGTAAAAAAATGTAAAGTTATCACTCACATTATGTAAATAGTATGTAAATAGATGTACAAACATTTAAAATAAACGTGGAAGTAAAATTGGTTTTATTATTTAGGTCATCACGTATTACTTTTAACTTTAACAATTTGTCTCCATCTCTTATCAGAAAGAGTAAAATAAGTTCATTTTCAGCAAACTTCTTAAAGGTCGTGCGCATAACATTGACAATATTGAAATTACAGATTTACACAAAATGTCATGGTAATTGAATCATTTTTTCATGAAATGCTACAGTTTTTGAGAAATTGGTTAATCAGTTTAAGTTTACATTCTCGCTAGTCTGAAATCAGTCCTTGTTTGAAGACAGTGAAAACGGTGATGCGGTTGGAATTCGCGACTATGACCGTTATTGCGATTAAACTTTCGTATGTTTGTTATTACTGTGATGTCGGGTCACAGCGCGCAAAGTGCGGATTTAACGCACTGCACTTTGATTATTATCAATGTTGGCCGCATGTTTTCAGATACAGCCGACTGGGAATATATATTTTTATTAATAGTAAAACAGGGAATCATGTACTCTTGAAAGCATCGCTGTCTGAACCTGATAAGATACAACTTTAACTACCCAGATCATTCTTTTACCGGATGATTTTTTACCCTAGAATGTGTAATATTTTAAAGATATTATAATTACTTGGACAGTTAAAATATGTTTAACTCCCTTCTTTACATTTTGTTGGCGACCCTATTTTAGTGAGTTTTAAAATGAGACACACACATTGTGGCATGGTACAATGTTCCGACTTCAATCACTTTTATTTCATAGTTTTTCTGATCCAGTCCGATAATTAAAAAAATAAAATAACTGATGACATTGCTGATAATGATTAAGAGTCCTCTGAAATAAGTTTTGTATTCTCTTTGTTTTGTTAGAAAGTAAATCGTATTGAATGGAAAGATGCTTGTCACTTAAAAACAATAAATAAACACGATCTAAACAGTAAACAGCTGATTCAGTGAGATGACTTTTCTTGATGGATGTGAAATCCCAAACTACTCTAACAAACTTCCGGGTCAGAAGTAACCCGGGTTAAGGGTCACAGGGGGCTGACCCATTCCCAGGTCAGGCTGACTCGAAAAAGGGTTTTAAAATGAGATTTTATCTCACAGATTCTGCGTCATTTTGACCCTATCTGGTTCATTTAGACACTGCGGGTCATACTGACTCAGACATGGGTCAGGCCCTACGGGACTCGATAATCTGGGTCAATTCTAACCTGGACGTTTTTAGAGTGAAGCTTTTCGAAGGCGAGCGCCTCCAGTGAAGCGCCCCCAGTGGCAACCAGCAAGTACAAACATCAATCATGAAGGACTAGAGTGTTTACCATCCTCAGTGCATTGAACATCGGCCCAACACACACACATATACGGATGGTGGCTTGTGGGGTCCTGCTATTGTTGTTCTATTATTCCCTTTTCTGAAGAATTCCCTTGTGGGGTCCAAGTTGAACAAAGAAATCCCTTGTGGGGTCTCCATTGTTCCGTTGTGTTTTGAACCCATTGATCTCCATGCATAGTATATAATGGAGATCAATGTTTGAACCCCGAAGGACCCATGCGTATGCCCACTAAGGCACGCGCGCCCCGTTTGTGTCGGGAGCCACATGACGCGCGCGCCTTCTGACATGACGGGGAGGGGTACGGGTGGGGGTGGGGCGGGGCTCATTTACGTTTGTAGCGCGTTCATCTAAAAGCACTGACAACATCACTCTTTTTCTGAGTGTTTCAATTATTATGACCAATGAAACAAAAACAAAGAGGTCTTTTACTACCAACGGGGTTGGGGGAGACACCCACATGTTTTGGGTTGCCAGTCAATTAGCAGGGTGGTGTAGCCTATTATTGGGGTAACGGGCTGGTTTATCACTGATGTAGGCCGGAATGCGGTCTGACTCGAGGAAGGAGTGGGGGTGTACGGATGACATTTGCCCTAATGGGGGTGCGGACACTGCTATGCAAGAAGCATGTTTTCAATTTGTATTTTTTTAAATATATTGTTTTATTTATTTATTTTATTTTTTTTTTATTCGGCAAATTCAGTCGCCCCAAATTAGGCCCAAAGCAACGCTACAATACGAAGAAGAAAACAGTATTAAGATGAAAATATCTCTGGGGAGCTGAAGTACGAATTGATTGTTCCTAAATAAGCCCTAATTAAAAATATACCTAATTATCAATCTACCAAACATAATTAACAACGTCTGTTTTACACTTAAAGTATTTGTTAAAAATAATATCCAGACTATGATGTCCCTGCTCTATGATTTTACTGTCCTTTTTAGAAGTTAGTACTTATAACATGGAGGTAGACTATAAATTCTACCTCCATGGTACTACCATGAAGGTAGACTTCTAATTCTACACAGCGTCTCTCATTTGGCTTTCGAACCTCACAATCATTGATCTGTGAACAGGGGGGCTGCATCCTGCTGTGTTCAATCATGCATGCACCCTGTGCAAACTCTATTATAAGTCACAGATAATAATAACAGGTACATATACTTGTAAACACGCCCTCATCGTCGAGGTCTCCGTGGCGCAATCGGTTAGCGCGTTCGGCTGTTAACCGAAAGGTTGGTGGTTCAAGCCCACCCGGGGACGATTGACTCATATTTTTTTGTTTTTGTGTGTGTATTTTTTTTAAATTTGTGTAGGATTTGAAGTTAGCTTACTTTTTGGCGTATGTATCTTACATTTGTAATTTTGTTTTCACTTTCCATTTCTTTTTGTGTTCTGTTCTCGTTTTGATTTTTAACAAACAGGAGGTCTATTTCTACCGAAATTTACTGAGTTTGCATAGGCCTGAACAGCTGATTGTAAAACGGGCATCATTCAGGATTTTGTTCTTCTTTTAATTCGATCGTAAACTAAGACAAGTTTTTGTTTTATGAAAGAAGGTAACTTTATAATTACCATCTAGACAGAACCTATTTATGAGGACCTTATTAATTACCACACATATCGTGATGATGCCTCCCAACTCCATGAACACATTTGGGTTCCATAAAAAGCAGTTTTTAGACACACTAGTTATTTTTCTGTCCCAGAGAACATTGCAGATTGCCAGTAAATTTTCTGGCGTGACTCTAGGCCCTATAAATACTAAATACATGTAGTGACACTTCAACCATCTATAATTCTATTAATTGCAATCGATCATCTGCCATCATCAAGTCAGTGGGCCTACACTGCGCGCTACATACACAGGTAGTGGTGCCTTTTAATAAAACTGGTTTTGCCAGCTAGTGCGTTACATCAAGTTTAAATTGTTTTCTACATACAATTGTTGTAGACCCTTCCTTTTCCTTTACAATAGTACTAGATCCGCTATGAAGGGACACAGGCTAGTGGCATGGTGGTGGTGGTGGTGGTGGGGGGGGGGGGGGTCGTTTAGGCAAACCATGGAGAATCTTCGGATTACCGTAGAGGGCGTTGTTATCATAAAACTGTCACTTTTCAGCAGCAACAGGTATTCGACGACTCCCTCACAATTTTGTTTTCTCTTTTCTGAGTTTTTGAATGATTAATATGGACTGATACACCAACACGACTATTTGGAAACAACATGGAGTTCAGAGATGTTTTTGTGGTAAGTATTCGTGCGTTAACACGGTCAAAAAAAGAGAGAAAGAGAAGGCAAAATTGCGTAAAAACTATTTTATATTACCATTACTGCGCAAGTGTTGACTGTTATGGTGGTGTGACTATCAATCGAACTTGGAAGTTAAATTGAGTTTTTAGTAAACTTCCATACGTAACTGGGCAATGGAGCGTAAATACACACAATAGGGTTGCATCAACCATGAATTAACATTCGTGAATCATAAAACGTCCCTTTCATGTACATTTATATTTTTGTGGTTTACAAGAATCTGGTGTATTGTTAGTTGACATGAAAAGGAATTTTATATTTTGGTCAAAACGTTACAGAATTTTTTGCAAAGGTTTTTTTTTCAAGTAAAAAAGTACAATCCATCAAAAACACATATATTTTAGTAGGTAAGGTGAATCAGAACTCTTGTGAATGTATCACTAAATTGCTTAAATAGCCACTCAAATTTTTGCACAAAGTATGCAAACTTAAACATTTTAACTACATGTATTCCCCCCCCCCAAAAAAAAAGGCAAGTTTATAAAATAAAAAATAATCACAGGTAAAAGCCAAGTGTCCAAACCACTAAAAGAGATATGAAATCATACAATTTCCTTCTCAACTCACACATTTAATTTATCTCATGCATTTGCTGTTTATTCTCTAGAGTAGTAGAGGAGAGTAAGTGTTTACCTGATGATTTATCTACGAGATACATCTGTGATAATTATTAACTCCAACTGCACACACTGTCACTGACCTTTGGAACACTAAGTGTTCCTAATTCGAATCTGCATATTATTGACAGTACAAAAGCTCTTCACATCTGAGTCATTGTAAAATATGACGTAAATACATAAATGGATATGTTTTGATGTCCGGTTGTATTTGTGCACTGGGTGGATGCATTACGAGTTCCACTCATGGTTTTATGATCGTCATGTTTTGATGTGTACATATACTCACTGTCTGGATTCTGTATCCCGTGGTAATGCAAGGACAGTCAAGGAAGTCATTTTCAACTAAGGTTCTAAATCAAAACTCTGGGATCAAAATAATAAGCGATGGATAACTTTGTCAACTATTTCAGTGTAAGTAGTGAATCTATCAACTATCTGCACTTCAAACTCCTGATTTTTTTCATTTTAGTTATTCTCACAAAATAACTTGGAGGTTTCTGATATCATTATTTAATTTGGGGTTGAAAAAAGAAAAATTGAGAGAGTGGGACTTGAACCTGTGACCTCTCAATGTGCCCTGCGCTCTACCAACTCAGCTATCTTGCCCTAATGTTGGTAGTCTCCCAATTTTGTCAATATTTTTGTTCAGGGTGCCAGTCAGAAGCCACGGTCAACTTGTCTTTGTTCAACCCTAAATCATTTAAAATTTACCCAGTCAGTTTCCCTTGTGCATTCTTACATTTATGACTTCACATTATTTATTTACCGTAACTTTTGATATTATTTGCTGGACTCAATTTCCTATGGCAGGATGAGACGGGCTATGGAGAGCTAAAGAAGCATATGAGACAAGTGACAGAATTCACTTCTTCCACAGTGAGCATCCTACAAGAAAGGTAAGATTGGTTCAGATTATAGAAAGAACTATACCTTACCCTGTGATATTTACCTTGAATTAACCCTAACCAGCCCCAACTCATCCAGCAGTACATATTTTGTTTGAACTGAGGACTGCACTAAAAAACTGATGCTTTACATGGGATCAGGCATACCACCATAATCAGAGCCCAACAGTTTGGGTGTTGAGTTTTTACTGAATGGTGTTGGACTGAGGACTGCACTAGTAACCTGATTATGCTTTACATGGGATCAAGCATACCACCATAATCAGAGCCCAACAGTTTGGGTGTTGAGTTACTGAATGGTGTTGGACTGAGGACTGCACTAGTAAAATGATATATGTTTTACATGGGATCAGGCATACCACCATACTCAGAGTCCAACAGTTTGGATGTCGAGTTACTGAATGGTGTTGGACTGAGGACTGCACTAGTAAAATGATATATGCTTTACATGGGATCAGGCATACCCCCAGTTTGGCAGTTTGGGTGTTGAGTTACGAAACGGTGTGGTGTTGGATGTGGTTAGAGTGAAGAAAGATCTTATAAGCCTAGCCCTGTTAAGTCAATCATGAGAGATCAGATTATGTTGTAATGGCATGGTACATTACAACAACAAAAGACTGGTGGTTATGAGTCCTTCTACAGAGGATCCAGTTTTAAAGTTCTGAGATATTCCTAAAGAATTTTCCATGTTTTTGTTCCTTTTTTTCCTGTTCTTTTTTTCTGTCCTGTAAATTCTTGTTTTCATTTGTGTCCAATGCACTTTTACTGTGTTTTTTAACACATATTAATTTTTAAGCTCCTTGTCTTCATTCTCTGTGTATGACCCCAAAGTGTGGAGTTTAGCTTCCTGTACATATCAGACATACCAGCTCACTCACCTAAGACACTCCTTAAAGCTCACCTGTTCCAATCTATAGGCTAACTAACCGGGTTATTCAACTGTACCTCAGCACCTTCGAGCGAACCTATTGATTTTGGCACTTTATATACCTTTTGATTGATTGATTGATTGATTGATTTGTGCATAGTGCACATTTCGGCCTACTGTTTTCCTGTTTTGTCTATGACTAAATTTCCTTTTATCTTTTTAACATGATGTACACAAACTGTCCGCAATTCAGCCCTTGGCTTGCCATGTGATGAGTAAACCACCGATGAATGAATGATTGAATGTTTCACTAATCTGAGATGTCTGATCTTCAACTCTCTCTCATACTCCTACACTTCTTGAGACTCTACTTCAAAGTTCATTCACATAACAACAGAAACTCAGCTTTAACTTTCAGGGTCATTGCTGGCAGGATATTCTTTCTACTTGAGTCTGATTTCCGAGGGGGAATTTACCTTGGAAAAATCTGAAAATCAGAATTAGATATCCTGAAATATCTATAAGAGGCCTTCAACCTACATGTGTACATGTAAATCAGCCCTTGTGCTCAATCAAAATATTCCTACTTCCTCCTGGATTTGACTTTTGTCGTATTCCATTTCTATTTCAGGGCTGATATTGAAACGACTTATGCCAAGAGTTTAGCCAAGCTGAGTGTCAAGGCACAGAAATGTAACAAAGATGCCACAGGGTGAGTTGATAAGGAGTCTCATCAACCGCGAACTTTATTTCTTAAAAGAATAATTATAAAAGTGGCTTCTTATATAGCGCTCAAATCCATCACACATTAATGCTCCAGGCCTGGAATTACACAAAGGCCATGGTCTCTGTTGCCCCTGGTCTTGGCCTTGGTGCCCCTTCAGAAGTTTCTTATAGTCTCTAAGATTTTCCAGTGGAAGTGCCCTTTGCAAAATGAAAATGGCCTTGCCCTCTCAAAGATAGAATGCCAGGCCTGATGCTCATGACACTCCAACATTTGTTTTCAGTCATTTGAGTCAACAACAACAAAGTTACAGAAAGTAGCCTAATTAAACAAATCTAAGATTTGGATCTTTTGTGCATAATTACAAAGTTGCATGGTCGAGTAAACGTAAACTGTGTCAGAATGTTTAGCAAGAAATTTTGCTTTTGTGTCACCAAGACACATACTGTTAATCCCAATTGTATTTTAGTTTCGCTGTATTTTTTTCCTTTTTTCTTTTTGAGAAACTGTGAGGGATGCTAGGCTCTAATGATATTGATTTTGATTTTTGTTTTCATTTTGTAGATCTCTTATGGCATCATGGAATGTACTGTGCCAGCATTTTAGCGAAGAGTCAGAGAATCACAAGTAAAATTCAATCTGTTATCTTTAATTTTATTTCAAACTTTGTTTTTCTTTGCTTTGTTTTGTTTTTGTTTGTTTGCATGAAGTTTATGTTAATCATAGCATACAGGCTGGGATGGGTGTTCTGTTTGGTTTTTAATCTACCAACAATGCATGACTAGCTATAGATGTCTTGTGACTGTAACATGAGTAGGTGTGGAAGCCTTAGGAAGCCTGTTACAATAACAGTAACAGTCATACTTACAAAACAAGAAGTGCATGTAGTGCAGATTGCTTGAACACTAATAAAACACTTAAACACCAAAACCTGGAAAACAAGTTTACAACAGCTAGAATTTAACAGTGATGGTAACAGAAGGATGTGATACTTTAAGTAACAGTAACATGAGTAACAGACTGTAGAGCAATTACACTTGGTGTACACTCCTACATTTACAGGCCTACACAATGTTACATGCATTTAGAACACTTCACTGAACAATAATAAGTGTAATGGATTGAAACAGTAACAACAGCTTTAGCATGTGACACTACAAATGGGAACTGTCGTCATAATCGTAACAGGCCTGTGGCTGTACATGGAATCAAAAAAACTCTAACCCTGTAATTGCAAGCGGCATGAGCTGTTCCCTCACATCTTAGTATAGTAATGACTGCACCCTTTTTGATGCGAGGGCCAGCTCATGCATGTGCAGTAACTTGTTGAAGAGTTCATAATTTGATGTCCAACCACTGTGGGCCCGCTATGATTATGACGACAGTCTCCCTTTAACAGGAGTGACTGTCACACACTCAAACCTGATCGATCACAGCAGCACAAAACCAGAAACATTTCCAATATCTTTGTCCCCAGAGTTGCTGCAGACACTTTGCATGAAGAAGTTCATAAAAGACTCAAGGTCTACTGTGAAACGCATGTAAAAAGTCGCAAATCTGTAAGTTAAAAAACCTTGCATCAAAATTAGTTTGTTTGCTAGAGCTGAATAAAACTATGTTTCCCCTCCTACTCTTGGTAAGATTTTCCGAAGAGTTGACCAACTTTTTGAAAACCATTCAACTGCACAGGTTGTGTATACCTAAACCTACACAGTCAACCCTCCTACTATGTGACTATTCAATCTCATCCACTGTGGATTTGGATGATAGGTAAACTGTGCCAGCTTGCACTGTGATATCATGTTGTGATTGTTTCTACACAGTACACAGTCAACCCTCCTACTCTCTGACCGTTTAATATCATCTTTTGTGGTGTTGAATGATAGATAAACTATGCCAGTCTGCAATATGATATCATGCCGTGAATGCATCTACACAGTACACGTTAGTTCTGTGCGCAGTTGTGCCACTCTACACAACCCATGCACTTAAATGGTTTTGAATGGTTGGTCAACCGACTGGAAACTTTTCATAAGAGTAGGATGCTTTGCAGTTAAAATAAAAAGCAAAATCCTTTTTTTTTCAGTATGGGCCTGCATCTTGAAACACTTTTGGACGGGTTCAGAAAATGACAACCGTTAAAAAAACTGCTAACATGATGTATTGTTTAAGTTTGTTGTTGTCATTTTCTAATGAATTTTTAATTGATTCAATGTAAATTTAGACGCAATTCAATCTTCTGATTGCGATGTCTTTTTTTGTATTTTCAAATAATAAATAAACCATTTATCATCATCATCATCATCATCATCATCATCATCATCATCGTCATCATCATGAAAAGTGGTAACATGATGGATGCAAAGTGGTGCACTTTATTGTGTTTTCTCTCGTATAATGTTATCTCTAAAACTATTAAGGTCTATATTTTAAAGAAGGAGTAACTTTTGATGAGCATGTATTGTTACTTTTTTGTTCTGCAGGCTGAATCCATCGTAGACAAATCATGCAAAGCATGGCATGATAAACGTAGTGAATTACTCAAGGTACAAAACGTCTTAAAGATTACAAAATGTCTTCCTACCATCAGGTCTGGAATTACACAGAGGTCAATGAGGTCATGGTCTCTAGTGCCCCTTCAAAAATGTCCCATAGGCTAAGTTTTTTTCCAATGAAAGTACCCTTTGCGAAATGAAAATGGCCTTGCCCTCTCAAAGATGAAATTCCAGGCCTGAACCATACCATGGCCCATTTTAAAAATTTTACATTTCCATTTTAACGCTAAGCAAAAGAACGTGGGGAACCAGTCACAAACAATATTCATTAGATGGTATTTGGGCTGGTAACCTATTTCTGCTAAACAGGAGTTTTCAGTGCTAAGCAACTATTCTAAAAAGTTGATGCATAACACAGAACTTCCAACCCTCCTTAATTCTGTAGAAAGTTTCCCCTAAAAATAAACCAATCTTGCCATGTCCTGATGGACAAATTTGAAAATCTCCCTGGTTATGGAATTTTTTCCGTCTTATGTTGAATGTATTTTTAAATCCCTTCCTGATTGTTGGACAAACTCTTCCTGATTGCAAGATGTAAATATTGGCAGTTCTGATAACAAGTTGAACAACACAACATTCCACTCAGAGGAAGATTATGAATGTTAAAATGGTGACTGTCACAAATCTCACCATTCAGATTATCTAGTATTAGAAGATTAAGGAGGATTATCCTAGGATTTACGGAGTGTTTATTCATACCATCTGAATTTGCTTTTCTTCTTCAAGGCCAAGAAAGTCACGTACTCCAAGGCTAAGGAGAACGAGGGTGTCCAGGCTGTCTTAGATGATCCTTATGCTAAGGGAAAGGTGCTCTCAGATAAAGAGTTAGGCAAGGTAAGATCCAATACTTACATCTCATTTTACACTCGTGAGGTATGGGAGGACATTGTGCCACTCTCCCTTCATAAGGCCCACAGAAAACATGTTTTTGTTTCCTGTAACCCTACCGACTGAAAACCTCCTGACTGTAAACAATTTTCCTGACAGACTGATCCACAGAACTATACCCCACCTTGAAGATTTCCAATGTATTCTTCTTTCTTCTTGACAGCTTCATTCCAAGAGTAAGAAGTTAGATGAGGCAGCGTCTAAAGCAGACACGGATTATCTACATCTCATCAAGGCAACAGAGAGAGCGCGTCATGAATTTGAGATTGCCTTGCGTCAGGCTGCAACGGCTCTAGAGAAGTTAGAGACGGACAGGATTCGGGAGCAGAAGGAAGTGTTGGAGTCTTATGTGGGTTGCTTCTCAACGATGCAGCCCAAGTCACAGAAGGTATACACTCCCATCTTGATACAGCTACTGACCTTTTTTCAACCTCATACCCCTCAGCCCCATCCCCTAAGCCCCTGCCCGCTCACCATCAGTCCCACCCCTCAGCCCCACCCCTCCCCCTCAATCACACCACCTGTTTTATTTTATGGCTTGCTACTGACTAAAGTAAGTCTTGTCCTGAATGATTTAAGAAAATCCATAAAAAGGTCTGGGCCTGATGAATACTGTTGACGTGTTTAAGTCAGAATGATCATTTTCTTTTGTTCTTAGACAATTGATGACATGACCCATGTCATCAACTGTATCGTACCAGAAAATGACGTCATGGTCATTGCACAACATAAAGGTCGTCAGCGTGAACATGTGGAACAAGTCTTGTATGATCCCTATGTAAGTATACACAATATTCTACTTTATCAAAGTGTTGTTTTAACCTTAGCAAAACACCTTATAATTAGTGTATCATGGGCAAGTGGTCTGGCTTATCAAACTTCAGTTCATGCTGGCCAAATCAATGGAGTGTGGGTTCGAATCCCGTTCATGACACTTATGTCCTTGAGCAAGACACTTTACTATAATTGCTTCACAGTGCATTATATCCTCATTCATATGATGGGTGCTCTATATAAGGAGAAAGGGCAAAAGACTTTCCTGAAACCTTCTATACTCCTGAGGATTATGCAGCACCAGAAATAAAAATTTTCCCACATACTACTAATCCATCATAATCTCAAATTCAGGCCTGCAAAGTTTCAGCAGATTCGCCTGTTGTAAAATTTTTCTTGGGTTTGTGTGATATATAAACAATTTTAAAAATGGGAAAACGCGATTGAGTTTCAAAGATTAGCTTCTTTATAATGTTCTTTCAAATCTCACTCAGTGAGTATTGCTTTTTCGTCATTCAAAAATTTTTTTTGGTTCCGTAGGAGGAGGACTTGTCCAATAGTATGACATCAAACAGAAGGAGACAATCTCTACAGAGCAAGCTCAAAGTCATAGATGTAGAGCTACAGAAAGAGACAATGGCAAAAGATGGTTAGTATTCTAGATTGATGCGGAGAATCATAGCTAGATCCATGCTTATACTCCTGGATAAAGAGAAGCAATTCATGGTTAAGTGTTTAGGAAAAAGCACTACAGCCAAACAAGCACTGTTACCAGGATTTGAATTGACTTGGTGAAGACTGTGCCTTATAATGATTACAAGGGTCAAAAGTCCTTGTTTTTAAAACTGGTTGCAGAGAAGCAAATTATGGTTATCATTTCACTAATCTCATTTGTTTGATTTTATTTCTTGCAGGTATTGCTCGGCTATCAGGAGCATACTCTGGAAATCCAAGCTACGCTGATACCAGTACACAAGACGTGGTAGTACAACAACTCACCCATGTAAGACCCCTCCCTATTAATCTTCTCTTGCTAAACATTTTAAATTTTGATTTTAGATTTCAAATAGTACACTAGACATGGCTCCATCATAGAGCTAAGCCAAACTCAGCAGGGAGCCAGTCACAATGTTCATCTGATATTATTTAGCTGGTATTCTGTTTTCTAGCAAGATTCCATATGCTTAGCAATTTTATAACCTGATCAAGTTTATCTTTGTATTACAGTCAGAGGAGATGCTGAACATGCTACGAGCTTGTAAGTTTAAGATTAACGCTGCCTTGGCATTGGTAGATAAGAAGCCCAAGCCCCAGGATGACATCAGCCCCTTCATCAAGACAGAGAAAAATAAACAGGTAGATAGAATGGAATTCAGTGTTTCCATCTAAAACTAATCAATTATGAAACTGGTGGAATCAATGTTTATTTCATCGAGGCAAAAAGTTTGCCACTTGTTCCCTTTAAAAACGAGGATGATGTTAAGTTTTTAAGAGACATACCGTTAACTTGTACACTTGGAGACAGGTAAACTGTTAACTTTTACACTTAGATACAGGTAAACTGTTTACTTTTACAGTTAGGGAAATGTTAACTGTTTATTTATCTTTTAAAAACATAACTACTCTTCGTTTGGGATCAAGTAAATTGTTAACTGATTGATGAAAGTAATACTTTCCTTTTAACAACTCAATGAAGCAAGTCATGTGCTCTCTTGTTTTGAGCTAAACTGTTTTTCTCTCACTCCTTGGAATCTTTGCAGCAAGGTGTCCATGTGAGTATCTTGAAGATGCCTCGTACTTTACCTTCAGCATCAGGAGTGACCCAAGTGGACGGACGAGGGACGGGTGATGGAGCGAATAACCTACCACCAATTCATGATGAGGAGGAAGGAAACAGTAAGTCTTCTTGAGATGGGTCTAAGGGGCAAGTCAGGGTTTCTAAGAGCATGTCTTAGTGTTGATGGGAACTTGTCATGGATGCAAAAGGACCAATGGCAAGGCAATGGGTTCAAGTAGCTCTGTGGTCCCTCTCGACATAAATCGAGTAATAAACCACGAGGGAGACTGACTGGGTAAGTTTTTATTACATTTTTAGGTTGATAAAGAAAAACTTACTAGAGCAGGACTTAAATCTGTGACTTCTGGATTAACTGCTGGTGCTCTACCAACTGAGCTATCTAGCCCTATGTTGACGTTCCCTTGTTACATACATTTTTTTAAATCCTGTCATTGTGTGTTATTTTTAGATAATGAATGGAATGATGCTGATGGTGCAGATAGAGTGATTTGTCAGTGTGTGGTCAAGTTTGACTACGAAGCTCAAGAGGATGGAGAAATTTCAGTCAAAGAAGGTAAGATAATAAGATCAATCTAAGTTAATTTTTTCATCTTTCTGTTTGGTGTCGCACTCAAAGGTTGGGTCATAGATTGGTTTTGTCATCAATTATTAGAAAAGATACAATAAAAGTCACCTGTGAAAGTTGCAGCTGTTTGAGAAAACAGCAAAAAACTGTCACAGTATTTTTGTCAAGAACGTTGAATCCATCCACGCTCAGTGAGGTGACAGCGGGTACCAAGCACATCTCTGGCCGCCCACAGCATTTGCAAACAATCACCAACCCTCAGAAATCTGTGAAACAATTCATGCATGAATTGCTTCTGAAATTCAAATGTATTTGGGTGAACAATTTTCCAATCCATATTTCTTCGGAGGGAATCCTTTCTCAAAATAGTTTATACTCTCAACAGCTGCAGTGCTTCTTACCAAGTAAGTTTTTGTGGCCATTAAATTGTTGATTATTTATCAATCTATGACCCTAACTTTCAAAAGGTTTTTTTCCCCAGCTTATTCTGTTGTACTGTATTCTGTACATGTAAACATCCAAGTGTCTTTTGTTAGAAATACTTCCATATTCTACAAAATGCTCCCATATTCTACAAAATGCTCCCATATTCTACAAAATACTCCCATATTCTACAACTCGACACCCAGAATTGTCTGGCCTTGGATGTTTGCCTGTTTGAATGATAAGCAGTTGTTATTTGAGTCTTCAGTCCCTAATCCTACAAAGTTGGACAACTTCTTGAACAGAATTTTTGAGAATTTGGTACAAAAATCTAGTGAGAAAACAAAAAATTACCCTAAGTGGGGAGTTTTCTTTGAACTTATGTGACCTTCACTTAAATACCCCACCCCTTCCAATCCAATATTTCTGTATCAGAACTTTGTTCCCCGTAAAAGTCCAGTTTCTGTTTCTATGTTAACAACAGGTCAGATTATCAACGTATTGGAGAAACATGATGATGGTTGGTGGTACGGGGAGTGTAACGGTCAACGAGGAAACTTCCCTGGTTCTTATGTAGATCTACTCTGAAATAACAGTGTAAGAATACCGAATATCAGTGATTGATGAGCTTCTTGAATGTGCAGGGTGCCATGGAACAATTCCTTAGTTAGTGCTGGGACAGGTACCGGGTGCTGTCTTTGAAACAGGATACCAGTGACTTCTAGAGAATGTCTGCACATATTTGTCACTACGTCAGAGCATTATAGAGCAACCGATGTATTCAAGGAACCAACTAATGGCAAGTTCATTGGGAACCAGTGCAACAGCAGTAACTTCAAAATTCTGTCAGCTTAAGATTGCAGTCAAAAATGGGAACTGTTATAAAATTCAAAGGGAACTGGTGAATGGAAAGCTGGTTGTTTTTAGGAAATTGTATGGTAGGTAAACGGTGTAATTTAATGTTTTTGGGGTACATGGAAAATTATTTCACTTTTAAAATGTACTCAGATTTGGAGGTTTTTATTGGTTTTTCCTTCCCAGCATCTTGCCTATAAATAGCAAAACTTGAAGGAGCTGATTTATTGATCTCGGGTATTTCTTTTTTCTTAAAACCTTTTTGATTGTAGTGGAGGAAATTGTCTTGACACCATTATTGTACTTAAAGGTTTCTTGGCATGGAATGTTTTTCCAATGCCACAAACGGGCAAGTTTTCATGATTAGTTCTTCCTTATATCTTAGATCTAGAGCTTCCTTCTTTTAGAAGCAGAACAATTTCTTGAGAAAAGGGCACCACCTTTAAAGAGGCGGAATGGAAACAGTTTAGGGTAACGGAGGGCTTGGTGTTGTTCTTTTGTTGACTTTTTTATTTTAAAAACTGGTAAATTTGACTGAAAGTTCTGCATTAATCATTCTTAAATTTTACAAACATGCAAAGACAAACCAACGATTCTCAAGTACAAAGATATACAAAAGTACAAATTATTTTATTTTTTGAGTTTGGGGGGTATTTTGTATCAATTTAATGAAACTTTGGAATAGTAAGGTGCTGACAATTGTAGAAGGAATACTATGGAGGCAGGGGATGAAGTCGGTTGATGTAGTCTATAATGCAAGAAACTAAATTGAAAAGTAGACATTTTAGCAGGGGAGGGGGGGGGGGGGGGGGCGGGGGCCGGGGTGGTGAGGAATTGACAAGTAGTCCCCCTTTTGAAAGTTCTTGGACACATTGAAAACTTTGGACAATCCTTTACCAGCAGGAGCAGAAATAGAAGAACAATGATTGTGACTGTTTTAGAATATTGGACCATTTCTTAGCATTTTTTGTGGGTAAAGTATACTAAGTTTATGTAAAGGGAATCAGGTAGGCTCAGTGTTTTTTTCCCTGCCTGTCACCTGTGTGAACCCCTGGTTCAGACCCCACCTCAGACTGGAGCCTTAGATGTGGACTGGGTTTACAGTCCCTACCTGATTGCATGGGTTTTTTTTTTGGGGGGGGGGTTTGGGGGGGAGTGGGGAAGGGTTCTGATTTGGGGTTAAACCCCCTCCCTTCCGGGCATGACTATTTTCATTGGAAACTACATTTGCAAGATCAAAGGTTGGAAATTAATTCACCAAATGTTTAATGAAGGCACTAGACAAGAGTCAGTTTTTAAACAAACAGTTGGTAGTATTCTATAGTGAGCCAGTACTATAAGAGGTATAACACAAGCATTGAACTTCTGGGCATTACATTTTCGGAAAATGCAGACTAAATCTTATTTTCAATCAGTTTTAAGAGAATTTGTATAGAACAAAACTGTTTTTCAAAGCAGTTCCTAATAGTTTCATAATCATTTGGATCAATATAATGCTGCAACCAGCCTTGTCTTGTTTCCTGTATTCAATATATATTATCATAACTGATTATACAAACAGGTACCAGTCTATTTTATCTTACAGCCTCATTTTGGATACATTGTTTTGAGTGAGAGAGGATGATTGAACTTCATTAAAGTACTATTAAAGTAATATTTAAATTAAGACAGTACTCAAGTATAACAAAATATTATTCTTATATTACTTTTTTTTCTCATTATTATCTATTGTGGTATTCCCAAATGATATAAGGGCTTATTTTACTACATTTCTTCAAGAAGCATAAGGAAAACTAGTGATATTACAGCATTTACAAAAATATGGAATCTCCCTTTATTCCAAATCAAAATATTCATTGCAGAAAAACAGAAAACCTCATGTTTTTCTCAAGCACATTATTGTTGGATAACAGAGAATGCAAGTCTCTGGAGGAATGGTCTTTCTGTTTTTTTGGCGTGTCATGGCCGAGCGGTTTACTGCATTGGACTCAAGTTCTGGTGGCTACTTCATCAGGATGTGATGTCAAATCCCATTCATGACACTTTGTGTCCTTGAGCAAGACACTTAACAAAAATTGCTTCTCTTCACCCAGGAGTACATAGGTACCTGTCAGGGCAGAGATGGTTCTTGTGATTGATTTAGCTTGGTGCGCTACATAATGTGGCAGCACAGGCTGTATACTTCCATTGGAGCTGAGATGGTTCAAGGAATGGCCCAGTGACCAGGGGTAATAATATTTTAGCTTCACTAAGTGACGATTTTGAGCGCATAAGAAGTCACTATTAATAATAGTAACTTGTAAATTTGTAAACAATTTTTTCTCAGTTACAGAGGCAGCTACCTCTAACATTTGAAGGGTCTATACCATTTATGCAATTGAAATTATCTGTAATTTAATTATCTTAAAATAATATCAAGGTGCCACTTATATCCAGAGATATATTTTAATTAGAGGGCCAATATTTTTTTTAATTGGTGTAAAATAATTATGTGAGAAATCATGTGATTTGTGGTACTGTTTGGAAGTGTTTATCATTGTAAAAGTTTGGGAAAATCATTGGTCAAAATAAGTTAAAACTTTGTATTTAAAAGGATTGACAACTTTACTTCGGATAATTTCTCATATTTTGCAATATACTTTTTGTATTCAATCAGAAATAAAATATTTAAAACAAAATATCTGTAGTCACTGGTGAAGTCATTTAAATTAATTTGAGAATTATTTATGTTTCACGTAACTTGGACTACTTTGTGTTTTTTTTTGTTTTTTTTGTTTTTTTTTGGGGGGGGGGGGGCATTTTGTCTTCACACTATTGAAGACATTAATAGTCTATAAATGAGAAGGGTTGGGTGAACCTACACTTCCCAGAAATTTGCAGAGAAAAAACGGAAACAGTACATATTATCAGTTGGCCCTTATGAATATCCATTAGATAATTTAGACCGGCCTCCTCTTGATTGAGCAAAAAAACTTGTTTGGCGTCCTTTCTTCTGATTAAATTCGTAATCAAAAAAGTGGTTTCTATTTTAGCCATCATAATATTTTCCTGTTATTATGTTGATTTAAGACATCATGAATGTGCGTGCCTTTTTTTTTTTTTTTCCTTTTTTTTAAGATGAATAATTATTATTAATTGATGGTGTTTACAATTTGTCTTCAAAAAACGTAACTCGCATAGCCCCTTTAATAGTTTTGGTTTGTTTATGAAGTGCGCCCTCCATAGGTCAATTTAATACAGTTTTACATGGAGGGAGTTTCGATGTCAATTTCGTTTCCCAAATTTCAACCTGAAAATCTCCCATTTGATACAAACTATGACGCTGTACGGATTATCTGACTGTTCATCAAAGGCAGGAGTATCACTGGGTTTCATGAAGGTATGTTTTAGAGTGATATACAGTCAGGTTTTCTATTGGTGTAACCATGGATGGAATGAATGAACAGATGTGTACATATCATGTGTACAACACTCCGACAGGCACCACAGGTTTGACAGGGCTTTCGTTTGTATTTTTAGTGGTAACGTAGAACAGTTTAACTTAATTAATCATAACAATGCGCATACTTACCGTTTATTCGAAGATCTTTCATGGAGGTTTTATGTAACTGTACCTGTCAGATCGATTCAGCTCAGTTCATTTTTATTCCTTCCCAAAGTATTCACCATCATATTTATTACTAATTATTCTTGCTACACTGACTCTCACTCTCAGTCGCACTTGATCTTTAGCATGGAGGCTAATTTTAGTTCTACCTCCATCGTGTCCATGGTCTTCTTAGCAATGCATGTCTACACTAGCTCTGCTGTTTCTAACTAACAACTAGTCCTGTGTAGTTGTACTATACAGGTGTGTTTGGTCTGCATGCCTGCCCCCCCCCCCCCCCCACTCATGTTTCTTTCATCCATGCTCTGGACTCATCTGAGCTATACATAGAATAAGTAGGTGTATTTGATCATCGTACATACATGCATCATATCAAATCCTGCCTGATACCTCCACTGTTAATATTGAGTACTTGGCTCCATAAACAGCTTCAAAAACCAGACTTTTGATCATACGTATTTCAATTTGTAAGACACTACAAACAAACTAACGTTAGATCCATTACCACTGATCTCTTACCTAGGTGCTATTTTATGGACAAGTTACTGTCTGTCACCACGTATTGAACAATGAACAGGAACAAGAGTGAGTGACAACGACTAAATTACTACTCTAAGTATTCTGCTCTAGTCAATTTTTCTTTGTTCAACCCAAAATTATAAAAAATTTATCTAGTCACTTTCCCTCGTGGTTTATACTTGATGCATAAACTACTACTAATGTACACTACTTTTGTTCTTTGTGGATTGATCATTAAAGAAGGGCCTACATCGTTGTTGATTAAGAGGCCCCAGCCAGCCAGCATCAGCCACGCTTGCTTATAAAATGCTTACCAACATTGACAGTTTGAATCAATGATCTGTCCAAAGGTTGTCATTACAAAAGGGATGGATACAAAAATCTGACTGCTTCATTTTCACTTATGTTTAAAAGAAAATTGTGGTCAAACAACAGAACAAGAAGTAAATTTAGTCAATGAGTGAAAAAATGGGCTCCGGCTTAGCATCTTTTCCTTTTATTTTTAGCATGACATTCTTTTGAGTAATCATTGAGTGAAAGCCAAACTTTTTCTTTCATTCAAACTGTTTTTAAAGGTTTTGATTTTTGATCCCTAAATTTGATCTAGGCTTGTGATACTTTTGGTTCATGACCTTGCAATCCGTTTTTTTATATTTTTCAGTAGTTGTATTTGTGTGTTCGGAGCAAGTCCAGTCTGCCAACATCTGAGAAAGCTATTACTCCACTGGAGGGCTGGAAAGACAGTCTGATTACTGTGAGGAGCTTACCTGTTAGTGATGAAGCTGTGAGATGAGGCAGAGGTTGATCAAGAGTGGAGACTCCTCAGAATAGAACCAGATGATAGAGAGTCATCGCCAGGTGGAAGACAAGACAACAAGGTGTGCACCATATCTTACAGGTAAAATCATTTATCCTTTTTCTCTCTTGAGAAACATGTTTTCTTTCTTTTAAAAAACTTTTGATCAAAATGTGTACATGCTTTGTTTTTATTTCTATAAAGTAATAAAAAGTTGTTAAAACCAAATCATCAAATGCTTTCTTACTGAACTCAGTATTTCAAGTTGAATTTTATTCAGAATTAAGAAGACAGTACTCCTTTGACATTAAATCAATAGAAAACAAACATGTTTCTGTTTTTTTTTTGGGGGGGGTCACTTTTTTAGGGGGGAGGTATAATGATATTTGTAAAGACAATAATCAGTTTGCTGTTCCCTTTTCACAATCTTTACTCGAAAATGGATTAATGTTTTAATCAATATTATTTTTTCTTGTGTGTACAGGATTGGAGCGTTTTGGTCTCAAGGGCAGCTTTGGAATGAACAACAAGAATCGAATGCCGCTCTGCAGCCATCTGTAGAATGCAACAACAAGCCTTGCATAATTGATACTCTGCAGTCCTTATTGTTCACGAAAGCAGATACTCTGCAGGGAAACCAACTAGGCAAATGAACAATGTAGAAGTTATCACAGATGGAACACCTAACATTCTGCATCAGACTGCTCCAAGGATACATACTTTTGCTCTGTCAAATTTTGTATGCTTCTGATTACAACTCTAGAGCGTAACATCGTGAAGAATTTTTAGCCTTGGCGAAAGACTCTGCTAGGGTCAAAACGTCAGGCCACCATTTATTTTTGGTTTTTTTAACCATTCCGTTGTTTTAACCCTACATAAATGTTAATATACATGTATACAATAAAACTAACCTGTGAAACTTCATTTCAAAAGGTGGTAGCATTTTGAGGTATCAAAGAAAATCCGGAGCGGTTATGTCCATGCAGGAAGAAAAATCTGTAATTGAAATACACAATCTAAGAAATGTTACTGAGAGTAACATTTCTCAGATTCAAATTTTTGGGGATAAAAACTTTTTCCATAACCACATTACTTCGAAGTGAAATTATTTTCAAAATACTTTATACTACCCAAAGCTGTTGTACTTTTAACCAAGTAAGTTTTCATTGCCATTAATTTTAAGAGTGATTACCAAACGTATACAGAATCTGTGGATTATGTATTAAGTTTTCATTTAAGTTTTTATTGCAAAGAATAAAGTAATTGATCTTGAAAAAAGTAAAAAGTATATCGATTAATAATTAATAATTAATAAAAAATTAATAATGAGAAATACAAAAAGTTTCTAAGGCGGACCAATCTTGAAGTTTAAGTTTTAAAATTATGAATTTATTGAATGTTCAGAATAGTTTGTTGACAATTCATACCTTCTGATTTATGTAGAAACATCTGGTGGAAAATGTTTATGGAAATTTTCTTTTCAAGCTTTTTATATTTTAAATAAAGAAGAGAACAGTGCAAACTCTTTGAAATTAAATACACAAATTTGTATTATTTTATTTTTCTATGAACAATATTTAAATAAAAGGACACTTTCAGCATATAAACTTTCCTGGATGTTCTTTGTTAATTTATTGTCTGTTTAACTTGACCATGTCAATTTTATTAAGAGCACAAATTCAGACTGCTTAAAAAGTTTGAAGAGAGAAGACACTAGAGAGAAGACACAACAAAACAAAAGTATTTAGTTCAGTAGAAACTTATCGTCATTATATAATTATTATTATTAAAAAGAGGAATTTCTTTCAGTGTCGGTAGTTCTAAATAACTAGTTTTTGTAGATAGCGGGCGCCCTTTGTAGTCAACAGAGGGCGCCCTTTGTAGTCAACAGAGGGCGCCCTTTACACTATATATTTTACTTGTATTAACGTGTGTTCATATATTCATCACGTGGTTCTAATATTCATCACGGTTGAAAATTATTGGTTTGTTGTGGAGCACCGATGGCCTAGTGGACAAAGTCGCGCACGGAGAGCAAGATCGGAAGACCTGCATGGGTTCGAATCCCGGCAAGACACAAGGTAAGAAGTAATGATACATACAGGGTATACTAACATGCACTAACACGCACTAACAAGCACCACGCACGCACAGAAGGGGACCGCACAGGACGAAGGAAGTAGAGGGGAAGGTGGACAAGGAGAGAGAGAGAGGGGGAGGGTGGACAACAATTTTTTATAATTTTTTTTAAATTAAAAAAAAAAAATTCCGAAAAACCTAAAATTTACGGTCTTTCATTTTCTTAAAATCGGCTGAAACGCACGCTCAATAATTATTTTTCATTTTCAAAATTTTTTTGGGGTAAAAATTAAAAATGATAATTAACGGTCTTTCATTTTCTTAAAATCGGCTGAAACGCACGCTCGTTAATTTATTTTCATTTTCAAAAAAAAATTTCAGAAAATGCATTTTTGGTTCAAAAAGTCAACTAAAACGTACAATTTTGGAAAAGTAAAGGCTCTACAGCACCCCTAAATGCTTATTATGGTGCTAAAATTAATCTACTACATACATTACAAATACATTCTGGTCACAAAATGCCCTAGAAAATTTACAACTTTAATAATATGCATTTTTATGTCTTTATTAAAATATCTTTAACCACCTTTATAAGAGGTACCACATCATTTCAATACAAAAATGTCCCTATTTAATACACGTTTACTTTTTAGAGGCTATTCAATCAATTCCATCCAGTTTATGGGCCTACAACACTACATTAACAAAACAAAAAATCAACTCAAAAACTAATATTGAAATTAGAAAACAAGTTAGAAAGTATTTGATTACCATGATTTACGTGTAATTACAACTTAGAAAAACTGAAATGAAAAATGCCACCTTTGTCGTCCACCAACAGCTTTATCTCTAAGGTAACACTACTAACACTATGCAACTTCTGGTGTTTAACTCCATGGTTCTATTTAAGCGAAATGAAGGGGTGCTCTAGTTCTTCCCATTGCTCTCAACCGTCCGACAAAATAAAATATTACATGTTTTACATACTACCAATAAATGTCTGGTACCTATCTACCAGTTTAGAGTCTGTGTTGCATTAGTATATTCATTTGGAGACTGGGCACCAGACAAAAAATGGCTACTGAACGATAACATTATTAAAGTTTAAAAAGCAGCAGGAAACATCCTTTTGATAAGTGAAGAATTTGTTGGGATATTTCTGTGATGCAGAGTGGGGAGAAAATTTGTTGTGTACTTTATCTTACCCTTTATAGCACTCTAAAACATCGGCAAAATTGTGTCTATAATAGACCTTATGCATTGACGTCATCCAGCCGCCATTTTAGAGGTAAAACGGTGACGAAACAATCGAAACGCACTGATTTGTACACGCGGCGCACAGAATTGGCCAATGAACAACCTCCTTTTGACCTCTAGGCGAGGGCGCCCTATTGAAATGACGTCATGTGCATAAGGTCTGTAACATCTTTAAGGCTAGGTCCGCTAAACATCTGTACATCAATCTAATAGACCAGGACATCATAGCTGATCTATTTGAGTTTGTTCTAAAGACATAAGATGATGAAACAGCTTGTTATTTTTATAACGTTTCAATTTCGAAGGGATGTTTTATGATTACAGGTAATACACATTCCTTTTAGATATGACACGTAGGCCTAACGGTTTAGATTTTGCATCAGTAGTAATAACAGCATCTAAAGTAAAGGTCTATTTACACATATACAAGACATTGTCAGAATACTTTTTCACTTTTGTACTTGTTAAAAAATGTAAATGGCATGTACTGTATAAAATTGCTCCTTAAACGCAGTAGTTGGTATATTTGGTTAAGAATTGTGATGACGATGATGTCCTGTAAATGTTGTGCAAACAGGCCCTTTTACAATGTGTATTATTAACGTAACATGCCTACCTCAATATCCTAGATTTCTATAAATTACAGAGTTGATGTTGCTTGATGCAGCGAGAAGATGACGTGTTTGAATTCACTGGTTAAGACGAAAGCCATGTGTTCTCTTCAGCCAAGCTTGTGCATCTCTCATTAGAACTGAGGCGTTGTCAACATTTTGAGTGTAGCTGCTGCAATAAAAACCCAAGGACGATGATGCAAAAATTTACTCCAGCCAAGGATCAACAACTTACACAGTCTTTGGGTTGTGATGAATCTTTAAAACTAAATCACGCATGTCTTGCATCTCAGCAACACTGTTTACAAATTCAACCGCAGACAACTAAGTGCCATGAAAGGGAGACGGGGGAGAGGGTGCTGATAAGGAGGAAGACAGATAGATAATGATAGGATCTAGAGGGGGGAGGAGAGAGGGCGTATCAAGATTGGCAGATACTTGAGACACAGTTTGGATGAATGGGGAAAATGTATATTGGTGTAATTGGGTTGACGCACTATAGGGCACTATAGAAAAGGTATTATGTTGGGTAGGATCCAGAGTGATAGCAAAAGTGGGGTGCGTGTTTGGGATTGACACAGATGGCACTAGAAGGGGTAACGAGTTAGGGGAGGATCCAGAGTGACAGCAAAAGTGGGGTGCATGTATGGGGTTGATACAGTATGGCACTAGAAAGGGTAACATATTGGGGGAGGATCCAGAGTGACAGCAAAGTGGGGTGCATATTTGGGATTGATACAGTATGGTACTGGAAGGGGTAACATATTAGGGGAGGATCTAGATTGACAGCAAAGTGGGGTGCATGTATGGAATTGACACAGTATGGCAGTAGAAGGGTCAACATGTTGGGGGAGGATCCAGAGTGACAGTAAAGTGGGGTGCATGTTTGGGATTGACGCAGTATGGCACTAGAAGGGGTAACGAGTTAGGGGAGGATCCAGATTGACAGCAAAGTGGGGTGTATGTTTGGAATTGATACAGTAAGGCACAGTATAGAACCAGGGTGGTAGAAATAAGGGGTATGTATTGGTTGGATCAATGAGGTACACAACAGCAAAGAGGGATGTTCAGTTTCGATCAAAGATTCGATCAAAGAAAGTGGTAAAAAAGTCTTGCATTTTTTTAACTCACCAGAACTTCAAAAGAATGAGGAAAGTTTAAGCTGATGAATCTTCATTCGTGGAATCCCTTTGCAAGAACTTTCTACACGAGGACCAAGAATATCCTGTGGAAAAAGATGGATAAAAGCAAAGATTTTAGCAAAATGGAAATCTTAATGCAGGCTGTTGCAGTGATTGTTTAGCATTGACTGCACCTGTGGCCTCATTGGGTTCTTAACCCAAACCATCTAGTTCGGTGAAAATGTTCATAAGGTGTGAAAGAAATTAAAGTTCCCAAACACAAAAAGAAGTTTCCAGATACAATGATTTATCACTCAGATTTTAAAGATGCAAGGTCCAATTTTGGGCTGATTTGACCCCAAATTTAAGATTTATATTTTAAATAACTTTTTTTTTTTAGATTTGAGAAAATTAGCTATAAATGAGCTGTCATTTAAGGTACTGCACGAAAAATTGTGCCAATGATTGATAAGTGGTAACAAATTAAGACCTAATAATTAATTGTTGGCACAGCGAGTCCATCAGCCATGTCCAAACAGTTTTGCATATTTTACATTGTCAGTGGCATATGCAAAAGATTTTGTTTTGAAACAGCAACATCTGTCAAATTTTGCTCAGAAATAAAATGTAAAAAAAAATCTTTCTTTGAAAATATGGCCATGCTACTGTAAAATTCTTTTAGGGGCTTTTTAAATACTAGGTGGCTGGCATAAGACTGTGGCAGGAGAAATCCACTGTCCTATAAAAAAAGAATGCACATGACCAGAATTGCATTGCAACATTATCACTCTCATCAGCTCATGGCATAATGGATAGCGGCTATTTAAATCATGACTAGGTATGGTCAGAATGTCTTGTATTTTTATTTATGCCATTTCATTTTGTAGGGGCATGTGATATGGTTCTTTCTGGAACTCGTCAAAAACACTGACTGGGTTTGCACAGGGCTGAGACTACAGACTTACAGTGCAGTTGTGGTAAAAGTAGAACTACATACTAGTACTAGTAAACTAACACAACCCATTAATAGAATAATACATCATCACTGTCACTGTCAGTGTCAGTGTCAGCAGTGTCACCTCACTATATCTCTGGACTGTCAGACTGTGAACAAATTTGTTTGTGGCACAACCATGACAACAGGCATTGAAACATTTCAAAGCAACTCGTGATAAAAACTAACACATAATGTACAGGAATCCAGAGGACACCAGAAACTGCAACGACTACTTAGAAGTCTTACTCTTAAGTGCTACTAGTACAAGCAATGTATTGTAGGCTACTAGTTTCACTACACAGTCACAGCAACTTACAAAACGTGCTGCCAAAAGCTGTCCTTCACACAATGTCAACACACAGATACACGCCAAATGACCTGTAAACCATTTCCATACATTACAATGTGAAAACTGAACAACAAAATTAGTACTTACCACTAGAGTCTAGCGATGAAACTATCCAATTTTAAGACAACCGCCGTAAGCAGACGACAGCTCAATGTTGTTACTGTGCAATGTATTCCGGGTTCTCGCTACGCATGTGCAGCAATTGGCGCAGAGTGAGGGCGCCCACTCTTGGACCAAATTAAATATGAACTGTCTTATTATTTTCTTTGTTGTAAAGTTAAAAATTTGTTTGTATTAACATTTTGTTCAAAAGCATTAACTGTTTCTTATTATTGGCCGTTGCTCCTTATAATAAGATACCAACATTATTGTCCTGATTGATAGCGTTGGTTTTCGTTTCATTAAGTTTCCCCTTGTCCATTTTTGTTGAAGTTTTACCCCCATTATCATGAAAATAAATAAATACTGATGACGGAAGAAATAAGATTAATTTGGTTTAATAGAAACATTTGGAATCACTTTTCTGTATTAAAGTATTGAAGTGTCTATACAAAAGCCCCTTATCCCAGAGCAAATTCCCAATGTAACCAGACCAAGGTTCGATGAAAAAGTCTGGTGCCATTTCAAAACAATTATTTTTAAGTCTGAAATTGCAGTCTGCTGGCAGGGAATCTGACTGCAGTGTGATAATGGTCCTTTGTATTGAACTTTTCAGTGCTCGTTTATGAAAATAAAACATAAAAAATAGGAAAAACATTTTAAAGAAAAAAAAACCCAATCCCCAAACATTGTTGGTTGTTGCACTGTGTCTTCTGTATACTTACAAATTAAGATTAAATTACCCCCACTGCAATGACGAAGAATAAAAAATCAATCAAAAAGTTTGCCTTTTACAAAAAGAACATCTGTTTTTTTTATTCACGGGTGTAAGACAATTACATTTTAATAAAAGAAATCTGGTAAATGCACACATTTTTACAATTCAGGTAATTCAATAAAATTTCAGTTGTATCAATTCTTACTGGTTGAAATAGAAATGGTAACTTTATATTTTTTGTTAAAGTTGTGAACATTGCAATAGTGCGATAATAAAACTACGGAGGTGGATTTAATTTTGATGAAAGGTTTGTTTTCAATTAATAATAAATAAATTTTACGAAGCACATGTCATTTAAGCATTACATCCTCCAGCAAGAAGCAAACTGCTATTCTGTTATTTGATTCTCCCTCTGTGCTGTACACTGTAGTGTTTCCCTATCACTGTGCACACTAGGATTTATACGACAGCGAACCATCGACAAGCTAGAGGCCACTTGCATGAATGAGGTCAGACTCTCAGACAGCGCCCTCATTGAGGCAAAAGGAACCAGATCATTGGACGATAGCTGTTACTGGTGCATAACAAAAAGTGTGCATTATGCAAGTGGTCTATTGGCAATGAAAACATTGTTGAAAGAAATTCACATTATGTGCAGGTGTACATTTTATCGGCTCAGTGCTATAAGGCCTAACTTAAAGTTTCATATTTGTGATAATCACACTAGCCTTCAATCTAAAATGGCTTTAAATCAGAGCAAATATTTTCCTTAGAAAATGTTTATCTTTGCCAAACAATTCTTTCAGACACATATAAACTCATTAAAATAATGAGACGAACTTGCTCAAGTCCAGTCCAGACTGAACAACTACATTTGTACTTTTTTGTTCAGACTTGTTAATCCACTACTAAATGTTTTTATAGCAACTTGCCCAACATCTTATATCTCCAAAGATGGTATCAATTGAAAGAAATCCATGTTGTTATAAATTGGTTTGGTGAACAGCGATGAAAGATTTAGCAAAATGTGCCCTCCTTAATGAGGCAGATTTCAGCTCTTAAATATGATTCTTCTAGTTAGGTTAGTGTGAATGTGGAGTAGTTCTTGGTGGACATCTGAGGTCCTCTTCCAGTAGTTGCTTGATGCCGGGCTCTCTCGACCATCTTATCAAAAGTCCTATCAAAACAGAAAAGGTTCATACAAAATATTTTCAGTAAACAAAATAAGTCAGGAGTGTTGTGTAGGGGATTTTTAACCAGTTGATGCAGAATGTCAGGACGACAAGCTCATATTTTCTCTGCTAGAATTCGGATGACTAGCATTTTGTACTTTTGTGTCACATCAGATGACGGGGACAAAGGCAAGGGTTATTGTGTAATCCGCAGATTACAGGCCTTTGTCCTTTTGTTACAAGAAGAGGATTACGTGAAATCAAGAGGCTTCCACCATTGTATTTCATTGCATTTTGGCTCAATAGAGGTAAAGTCCAAGTAGATGGAGAGTCCAGCCATGGTCCAGTCAGGGCCTAATTGGCAGGGCCCATGACCAGACCATGGCTGGAATCTCGATCCACTTGGACTTTCAGCCAAGGTTTTGCTCTTCACGGTGCATGAATATGGAATTTTCTCGAAAGAGACAATAACTTTCAATGGTAAGTTGAATGCCTACTCAATGCCTGCCTACTCCAAGATTTACAATTTTGGAAATCAGCAGAGACATTTCAAAGCAGAAGATTAAAGGCAGGGTATTCGTCTAGATGCTTCTTGATTTCAGCGATAATGCTTCACTTACCCTGTGTACTTCTCTCTAATCTGTTCTCTCAGTTTAGCTGACTCCCTAGCAGCAACTCGAGATCTCATGACAGCATCTTCCTTCTGAGCGGCAAGTGATTGACTCTTCATATCCTTGTAGGCTAAATCCATCTTAACCGTGTCTTTAAATATTGCATCTTCCTCCTCAACCCTGTCAGGAAAAAAAAATTTGATTAAAAATATGACAGTTTTTAGAGACACATCACTACCTGGACTACATTTTGAAAACCTAAGGGTCAATGCTAAGACTGTGAAACCAAAAAGCATCAAGGACTGCAAACACCATCAAAAACAAGAAAACTTACCTTTTTATGAGTTCCTTGTGGGTAAGTTCTCGAGATCGCCTAGCCCGCCTTGCTTTACTGGCCTTTGATTGGATGGTTTCATTGGCCTGTTGAGAAGCTCTCTGCTGGGCCTGGACAAGGAACCAAAGTTGAGTAAATTTCATGCCATTCACATTCCTGAAGTTGCTGGGGTGCTATTGAAAATTCATATGCTTTAAATTTGCTTCAGGGATAACAAACAATAACATTGGTGCGTAGTTGTTTTGTGTGCACAACCAGGCTATTCTAAGTGAGATACAACGTTTTGACCAGTGGCGTAACTAAGGGGGGCACATTTCTGTATAATTCTATTTACCATTAATGAATGATACTGTAAATGATTCTGCCATTGACGAATATCATCCTCGTTGTTCTGACGTAACTGACTGCTCTTCTCCTGCAACGACTCCGCCTTCTGTCTGTTACCATGGAAACAAAATAAGTTGTATAGTGTGAATGAATTAATTTAAACCAAGGAACTGTTGGAATCAGATTTTGTACATGAGCACAATAAGGCACAACCAAACTGTGAACGTATTTGTTTCCAATTATTATATAGCGCCCTCACCTGTTGACTTTAATCTCATGTTGACGAAGCCATTGCTGGTTTTCCAGGTTGCGTTGTGATTGAATGTGTTTCACCATGACGGAATCCCTCAAGTACTTTATATGCTCTCTGTATTAAACAAACAAATAAACGCTCAGGAATGTTGGCCAATCAAGGAAGGAGAATTTGTCCCCATCAGAGTCTACCCCTGTACAGTTTTCTCCGCCTATGTTAGAAAACTGCAGTGCTGTAGTACTTGTACTCGGTAGTCATTCATTATATTCGGTAGGTCCATACTCAATACTCCAGTGAAAAATAACCTGCACTTCTCGCCTGAAAATGTACTCAGACTCTGAATTCATGTACTTGTGGTCAAAACACCACTTTCCTTCCCACTTTAATGCAGGGAATAGAGGAAGAAAGCTCTGGGAAAGTAAGATTGGAGTTGGCTATGATGTATTCATGTTTTATAATCACACCGGCATTGACAACACTTTGTTTCAAATCAACCAACGTCAAGATTTTCCTAATTTCACAATTCCTTTTTCTAGATGTAATAGTTTAAAGTACTCCTTTTTTCATAGTGTGCCTGCCTTGTGGAACAAATTGCCCATCGATATCCGCTGTTTGACATCTGTCTCTTTATTCAAAGCAGCAGTCAACAGCTTTCTCACATATGCAACTCAAAGTTTTTAATTGTTTATTTCTTTGTAAATGGTATCCCTTTTCCTTGTGTTTATTGAGTGTCTGTACCTTTTAGAAATATTTTTATCGGCAGACTGAACCTTTAGGTTAACGGAAAATTTATATTTTCCTCCTCAGTCTAGCCTTCTCCATATTTTGTATATCTTTTGTGTGTAAATTTTTATTGGCTAGTGGAGAGAAATAAAATAATAATAAAATAATAAAGATAGTTATCATAACAAGCACACATTGTAGTCAAGAAACTAGTTAATAAAAATCAACAACTGTTTTTATACCTTATTTTGCAGATCCAAGTACTTGGTATTTGGCTGTTGGACTCGGTACTTGGATATCAGAATACTCGATACTTTGCCACCTATACTGGTACTTGATGGCCTTTAGTACTGGTACTGGAGTAATACCTACTTGGCCACACTAGCACTCGGCAGTACTTGATAGTTGACTAAAAACAACTTGACTACAGCACTGGGAAATTGTGTGGCTTTTACTTAGCAGTCAATAATTAACTGAAACAAATGTTCTCAATGCGGATCACCATTTTAGACAGACTTTATCCTAAGAATCTTCCACTTACTCATTATATTTATCTAGAGAGGTTTTCATCGATGAATGGCGTATCTTTTCCTGCCTTTGTCTCTGCTGTTGTTCCTAATAATGTAAAAAAAAAATCAAAGTTAGTTAATTGCCTGACGTTTTGACCCAAAAAGAGTTTGGAATCACAAAAGGGGGAAAAACCAGAGAAAAACCGTTGTACCACAGGAGAGAACCAACGCACAACTCTTCTCACTTATTGTCAGGTTTATTCAGGATCTTCAAGAGAAGAAATATTAGACAGTTTTGCTGGAAGGCTCGGTTGCGTGAACTTGGTTGACTTTGCAAAGCCTCCAACTCCAAACAAATCAAAACAAAGGATTGAAGAAGAAACACACTTTACCTTCACCTGCTGGTTATCTTTCTCTTGTCGAAGCTGTTGAGCTTTCTCAAGACTGATGGCGACATGTTGAGATACAGACTGGCGATACTCTTCATCTTCTTCTTCTCTTCTCCTTAAGGCTCTCTCTTGCCTCTTCTTCTTTTCCATCTCGTTGAATTTCTTCTGCCTCAACTGGTGTTGCTGAAACAATAATTAGGTTGTAAATACATGAATGAGTTAAAGAACACCTGTAGGTTGTGGAAAGGGAATGGGGTTTAGCAGAGGAAGGGGCTATCCTCAATCTCTCTCTCTCACAGCTGACATCTTGAGGAGGTAAGACACTCAAGTCAATTGAGGGAAGGTGAGATTCAGAGGTGGCATATAGTTGTAATCTTACCAGCAATGAGTGTTGCTCCTTCACTAATCTCTCATGATGCATGTCTTGATACTTTATCTCCACCTCAGCATCTTGAATTTCTTGCTTCTTCTCCTGATGCCTGTGCTTCTTCTGCTGTTCCTATTTTTAGGTCAACCAATCAAGTAATCAATCAATTGATCAATCAATCACTTAACACCAGCTGAAATTAATTCTGTATTTGGGATAGATTTCTCAAAACTCTCCGACTTCATCTTATGATAAGTTAACAAACAGTTTAATTTTAGTGGCTGAAGGTGGCCTTCATTCACATCAAATGAGCTGACCTTCTTTTTCTGCCTGATCCAGTTTGAGTCAGCCAGGTTCTTTCTTCGCTGCATCTCATTTTCAACCTTTGACCTCTCTTCTAGCTGCCTCTGCTCGTCCCAAGCAAGTCTCACTTCCTGTCTTGTCTCCTCAACAAGTTGTTCATCTTTGTATTTCCTTTCTAAAAGGTCCAAGATTTTTTGATCCTTAAAAAGAAAAACAAAACATTGCAGATTAAAAAGACAGCAAGATTTAAGTTATAAAGGCCCCATCTCTCATTTGATTGTGACGTGGCAAAATTGTCAAAACTGTCAAAATTAACCGTTGCCACTGTTTTGCTGATGTTTATCTGAAGTATTAATGAATAGAGACACATACCTGATTAGAGAGAACACTGGCTGTAGACAGTCTACTCCTCACTGAGTTCTTTGATGAACAGGATGACAGTGACCTCTCATTATGAACTCTGACCCTTGACCTTGCGAGGGATGAGATCGCATTGCCATTGGATGTACATGTAGCTGGTCTCTGGTTTGTGGATGGAGTGGATCTTGACTGCTTGCTTGAGGACAGTGATTTGGATTGGTTGATGGTGGAATTTGTTGAACTCGTCTGCTGATGTTTGATTGAGTTGGCATTCCTGCTATCACCCTGTCCCATTTCCAAAACTGGGATAAAAGAAAAACATAAATCATCAATAAAAGCCTTCAGAACTTTTCTTGAGCTCTTTTGAGCTTGCTTTGAATATTTCTTGAAAGCTTGTGAGTGATCAAAGGCACCTCCCTCCAAGCATTACAAGACAAGGATAAAAAGACCCACTTGACCACTGGCCAGAGTCTGGTTTTTTTTACCAGTGGCTCAAAACCCCACAACTGAACAAGTCGTGAGGTCTAGTCTGCAGTAAAGGTTCAGTAAATTGGAAACTATTTTAGGTCTTGTAAAATATATTCTGTTCTAATTAAAATTCTTTAAAAAAAAAGAAGCTAATTAGAGCCAAACAAGGGATGCAAACCTTTTGGGTGAGATTTCCTGGAATGAAACTCGTCAAGCCTCTTGGATTGATTGTTGGTAAGAGACCTACTGTTATTATGTCTGGGCGTGGATAACTTGGCATTGTCCTCATTTTCTTCTTCGATGATTATCGCTTCCCTTAGACGGCGACATTCTTTGAGGTTTCCTTCAAGAGATACAAGATAAGATTAATGGAGACACACCAATTGAGTTTTGTAGGATAGGAAGTCTCTTGATTTAGTTCTTGGATCCACAATATTAAAATAGTTTAGAAAACTGGTAGAAACTTTAAATTGGTAAGTTATTTCAAAAAAATTTCAGCAATTGACAACTCTAAGTGAAGCTTTGCATGGTGAGGATCCTTCCAAGTTGGGAAGGTAGTGCATTCTGCCCGTTACCAACCAGCAGCCGATTTCCAGAACGCTAGGATTAATCCCATCTCGAGTTAGGACGAGTAACTAGTCCTAACTTAGGATTAATCTTAAGGTTTACATGTTACAGTGCAAGGCTGGGACTCGTCTTAAGTCCTAAGATTAATCCTAAGTTAGGAAGAGTTTGGTGAAATCGACGGCAGGCTCCTAGTGAATGATACCCATGCCTATATCCTTACGGACTGTAAAGGGGGGAACCCTGTTTCAGCCCCAGGAGTAGGTGGCAAAGTGCCCCTGGTGACAGTTGATCTGGGTTGACAGCCCAAATCAGTTAAGTGTAGCCCTCACCTTGAAGTGGCCGTCCAGCCTTGTGAGTTGGGCGATATCTCATATGAAAAACAATTAAAAAAATTAAAAAATAAGAAAAACTATGTATACAACTCTTTTGGGAGAAGTGTTGGTTCTGAGAAGAACCGGTGTGGTCTTGACGTTTCAAAAAGTATACTCTGCTCATCAGCCTTGTCTTCAGGTGAAGACATCTTGTTTATAAACCCCCTCCCAAACTTCTCATACTTGGAATCAAACCTGATCCACAGCTTGTCGGACTAAATCTTCGAAACTCACTGACCCATTGTGAGTTTCTGACATACTCACTCAATCGCTGGTGTTCATGTAGATTGTAGAGCATCTTGGCATTACTCAACGGTTGGCCTGTCAGGAGACACTCTTCTTCAAACTTCATCAGGTCCTTGTGTAGTAATTCAATCGGCTGAAATAGTAGAGCATCATAAATGAAACATCTGTAACTTTGGAAGTGTTTTCTAGAGATAAGTAATTTCTCAGAAGGGGAAAACTTAAGATTAATTAACCAGGTAAAGTGACTTTATAGTTTGAAAAAGGGTACTTTTTAGAGGTAACTTTTTTTTTTTAAAGGTAGTAGTGGGGCTGTGGTAACCAGCAGTGAAAGCGCACTATCGTCATGATCAAAGTAGGCCTGTGGCTGTGCATGGAATTATGAAGTCTCACCTAGTTACTGCACGGGCACGCCCTCCCTCCATATTATATAGATGGAGGGCGCGTGCTTGCAGTAACTGGGCGAGAGTTCATAACTCCATGTACAGCCACAGGCCTGCTTTGTTTGGCATGACAACAGTCACTTTCCTTTATGCCATCACCATAATTGTCACCAACTTAAGACTAAATTCTTAGATAAAGAGATCAGAAAAACTGACGTTTAATTCATGGTGAGGTTGGGATACTCCTGGAACTATGAGGTTCGTTCCGCTATCGTGGAAACAAAAGTGAAATGAACCTCGTTATTCTAGTTCTAGGAGTAAGGCTGGGATATTTACAAACAATAAACAAACCTTAACACCGAAATGGGTGCATGCCTCTAGAGATCTTGGACTGGTTAGGATGTATGGACTATCGTCAGCGCCTACACTCTCAAAGTTGTATAAGTCTAGGTGTAGATTGTAACTGGATTCACTCCAATCCACCAGCGAGCGTCTGTCCTCAACCCATTGATTTCTTGAAGTTGAATCCATCTTTCAATACTTGTTCTGTATTTTGATTTGTTAAAAAAAATTTAGTTGTTGGAAATGATAATTAAAGGAAATTATTTTGTTGAAAAAAGGTAGTCTGTCTGCAATCCTGCATGAAACTGCTAGACTCAGTAATTTTTACAACTGTAGATGTCAAAACAATTTTAAGGGAGTAAAGCACCCCAGTTACCATGGTTACTGGGTCTAGCCAATTCCAACTTATTTAAACAACAACCTAGAATAAATGAAACATGAAATATTACTATACAATAATACTATACAATAATACTATACAATACAATGATTACCTTTGTTTAAATTTGGCAAACTCATTCTTCAAACTTTCAACCTTTTTCTTTTCGTACCCAAAATTGGTAGAAAATTTAATGTTGAAAAGAAAAGGTCAACAAAATTTAATTACCGAAAGAGAAGACTCATGAAAATGTCAAATGATGTCTACACTACAAAGATAGAAATAGCTCTGTACCCCTTAACTCTATACTGAGCCTGTGAGTTTTTACTATTATTATTCCTCAATTATAAATGTTGATTGGGCTCATAGTCATAGAGGTATCACACAACTAATTACACTTAATTACACAGCTCAGTGGGGAAGTTCATCCATTGATTAGCACAGCGTGCTCCCGACAACCGTAGGCCACAGGAGGCGTAGCACTTTTAAAAATATTATTATAATACAGTCATTTGACCAGTTCGGGATCACTTTTTGAATTCACATTGTTTTTGGTTGCAATCTCTTTGACATTTTAAACAAAAAAGTTTATCAGTTTACCTAAACATGTTATAAAACTCACCAAGTATCCACTGACAAAAAAAGATTAGTACTTTTGAAGAGGCTTTGAGAAAAGTATTGTCACCTGTTTGACCAGTTCAGGATCAGTTGATTCTATTCTGAATCAGTAGCTTGCCCTCTATTGCAAACCAATACTCCCATTCATAAAACTGTCTCTCAAGGACACAAACTTCACAAGTGTGTTGGCATGGACATGGACTTCCTTTCTCCAGAGAATTTCATGCAAGTGTATTCAACAGCAGCACAAAAATCCAGCAACAAAAACACAAAACAACAGCAATGGCAAATGAAAAGGTGAAGCACGACTATTAAAAGCAACATTGACCCAAATATCTATTCTTACAGTCGCAATTTCCTCCTCCAAGTTTCATTTTCTCACAAAAAAACAATATTCCTACAAGAATTTGTTGAAGAAATGTATCTTAAAAGCAACAAATAAACTTTCAACTGCAGCAGTAAGATTTTACCTCACTGAGTGCGGTACCATTTGACGCAATGAGAGATGCTGAGTAGTGAGTGATCCCGAACTGGTCAAGGGTACGATGCCCCCCAAAAGACGATTTCGGTAATTTCGTCTCCTCAAAAAAACAAGACGACTGCTAAGTATTTACCTGAAATATTTTTTACACATTCTAAGCATTTAACATAAATATTATTCGCACTGGCGTTCAAATTTTAAAGGTGAGAAGTTTTAACAGCGTTTTTCAACCAACATTTTTTTTTAAAATAATGATCAAAATCGCAGACAAACTTCAAGAAAATGGCCATAATTTATTTGTTGATGAAGTTTGGAACCTTATTTTGGGTTTGTTGGTTTATTGCATGTTATTCTTCACATGTATCAACAGAAATTGTTAATGTGAGAAGTAACTTAATTATGGGGTTGTTGCAAAGTTGAAGTGATCCCGAACTGGTCAATGATCCCGAACTGGTCAAATGACTGTATAGCATGGAGGTAGCTAGTTCAGTTTGGCTGTGCTGCAAATTGCACTGTTATTATTTGGGCTGATTTTAGCTCCGAGTATAAAAATCCCTAGCCATTTAAACACTACAAGAAAAGTCTATTTGGTTTACCTTGTTACATTTCTCCGGAAATATCGGCAAGAAAAGCGAAGGTCATCTCAAAATCAAATTTTGTGCCTTCAGAAATGTTACAATGTCAAAGGTCACAATGAAATAACTTTACCTGCTGTGATGATAATTTATGTCGTTTATTTAAAATTCTAAATATTTGTATGCACACAAATATATTTTGTGTATTAACTTTTAATACTCAATAGATATTACAACTCTTAATATTGAATCATTAATTAAAATTTTCATCTAAAAATAAATTTACAAACTAAACAAAATGGCTGCGCCCTGTGAGAAGTTGAAAACGCGGACACACCGCAAGTGACACACAACACAGAGAAACGCTACACTAGTCATTTTTGTAAGAACTTCTACCTTTATGCTAAGCTTATCAGGATTTCAATAATAACTAAACAAACGGTGTAACTTTCTTATTGTTTGGTATTAAACTTAGGAAAGGCGTTACTTACTCTTTGTTAACTATTTTTAGAATATTTTATATTATTATTTATTAATCTTTATGTTAATCATGATAATGTTAATTACTAATTGTTATTGTATTATTTGATTTTACAATTATTTTTAATTAAATTCAAACTTGATAATATTTTTTTCATATGCAAATTGCAAGCCATCATCAAAACAGTCATAACTGTTGATAATCTCTTCTCGCTCGATCCTCGGTCCCCTCCGGCTCCCCTGTAAAATTAAACTAACGAGTAACGAGTGATATTTCTCAATTCTAAATTTGCTCGAATTCTTCTTTTATTGTTTGAAGACTTTAATACCGCCATGTCAGGGGTTTGGTCTCGTCAGATCGTCTTGAGACTCTACAGACAACTTCTCAGAGGGGCAGAGGGGCTTAAATACACAGATCAAGACTTCTTCAAGAGGAGAATTCAGCAAGAATTTCGGAAGAACATGGCAGAGACAGATGAGGGCAAGAAGGTGAAACATGTTCAGGTAAAAGTTGACAAAAATTGTTGCCAACAAGATCTGTTTTGAATTGGATGGTCTGGGTTTCCTACAATTGATTAGATCGCAATGTTTCAGATGTGTTTATTTGTGATTTATTGTGCCTCCATCCTCCTAACCATTGCAGATTTACGATTCTCAACTAAGTTGTGTCTTCTTGTTGTTCTCAAGTTTTGCTTGTTTTGGGGTTTTTTGTTTTTGTTTTTTTGTTTTTTGCATCACATAAAATCACTTTTATTCCACGCTTAATTACAGAACTCCATAGTTGGCTATGTTTGAATTATCCACTTTGGGTGCAGTGTAAAATATTTGTAACTGGTTTTTACTCCTGGAAAGATTAATAACAAAGACATCAGTTTTCACAGGGCTTTTTTTTTATGAACCTTGATTTGTTTCCATTAACTATCCTGCTTTCATAGAAAATATGTTGTCCCAAAACGTATCGTGAAAGAAATTGTTTTTACTGAAGTAATTTCAATATCTGTGTTTCCTTTATTGCAACAGAGAGGAAACCACATTCTACAAACCAAACTCGGTGGCCTGGTGTGATATGGATGGATCCCTTCCATGTTGGCAGGAAACAACTGAGTGATAGTCACACTGCAACAGGCAAACAGGATGGAAATGTCATCATTCTAGGTCAGGCACTGACACCCAGCTATTTAAGGAGTTGTGCAAACGTTACCAAAACAAAGGAAATACATTGATAATGCTGTTTATGATACCGGTAATTATTTAGTCGCATTTCTTTAACAATAAAAGATTGTTGGAATATATTTCAAGGAAATACATGTATTTTTAAAAAGTTAAAACAGAAACATTTGTCTATAAAATAAAGACAACATTTATTAAAATTCATAGAACAGGTTTTTAATAGTTGTAATTAACATATGTTGATAATGCGATCTGATAATACTTTCTTTATAATAAATATGCCAATATGTACAACAAGTGATGACAATACTTTGAAAAATGTTATTTTAATCTATGAAGAATGATACTTTGGGGAATAAGTTTGTAATCAAAATGCTGACAGTGGCTTCTCTACTGCTTGTCTTTTTCATGATGATGCATGTTTTAGCATAGTTTTGATTGGCGACGCTGTTTTGGGGCGGCTGACTCGGAGGGACTGGGCAAGTCTATAAATCTGGATCGTTTTGATCCAGATGTTCGTGTGATACAGATATCTCTTCTCCAGTAATTTGCGTTGTGGACTGTAATTCATGTTGCGATATCGCACTACGTTAAACAAAATGAACATCACCAATCAAGACTAGTTTTAGCATAGTTTTGATCTTAAATAATCATTTGAGTTGACTGGAACTTGATCAACACTGCACAGCTGTTTTCATTTAAATATGGTTACATAAAAATCTTCCTTAATTTTCATGTATCTGAAATCTAGAAGAGCTTGGCAGATATCCCTTGTGAGACTAGAGTTCAATGACTCTACTGGTTCACTGCTTAAAAATAAAAATAATTAACTTGGCAACACTTCCTGCAAGACTTTCGTTTTATGGAAATTACAACTTGGACATTATTTCTCTGGAGGTTTGGTTGTTGTCCAATCTTTACATTCAGTGAGCTTTCAGATTGGAACTATTTTTTAATTATTTTTTCAAAATTCCGGTTCCCATTATCTATAGACCATGCAGCCTGTGATGTCACATGCTTACAAAAGAGCCACAGAGCCTGGGCTCCGATTTCACAAAGCACCAAGATTCATCTTAAGATGAGTTGTCAATATCACCATAGTGATTTGTATTGTGACATCACACTTTGCTTAGCAATTAGGAGTGATTTGGAGTCAAGATCAATCTGAACTCTTTGTGAAATCAAGCCCCTGGATTACCTGCAAGCACAATTTGTACACAGCCCAATGGAAGAACACGTTAGATCTGATTTTTTATGGAGTTTGCATTGTCTGATTTTTATCAACTTTTGATATGAAGAAAGGGGGCATATCTCAAAACTTGTTCAGCTATTACTTTTATAACTCTGGAATTTATGTGGAAATTATGACATAAAATTTAAAATTTCCTATAAAACCAGAGCAGTATCTTGATTGATTGATTGATTGACTGATTGATTGATTGATTGATTGATTGATTGAATCGGTTTAATAGGAAACATTTCATCGCAGCCAAGAGCCGAATTGCAAAATCTTTAACAATATGAAAAACAGATCGCCAGAAAGGCCCCTGGAATGTACAAGGTCAATCTTATTGTAAACGGAGTTTACATGGTACATATTGACCCCTTGCAGATGCAGAATGCACCTCCGCAAAATGTGATTCTACTTTTACCACCATTTTGGGGCTCAATTCCTCTGTGTACATTTTGACTCCCAAAAAGGCGGACAGCATAGGCGCGTGTAAGTACACTGCGCATCGTCTTTAAATGATCACATATTTCTGTTACACACTTCTTGGATCTTTTTGTCAATGATTATACAGCGACTGATTCCTGACTCGATAACGATGCATTCAAACGGAATCGATCTCTCTGTATTACAGTGTCAATTGTTCTATCATGGTAATACACTGTTACAATAACAAAGTTGTACCCACAGTCTATGCATAATAAAGCCAGCGCTAACGATGTGAAACCGTCCCGTGCTTGAACCAGTAACTCCTGACCAGTAAAACACATTAACCCAACACTGAGTATAAGAAACAGTAGCAGTATCTCCACCGCTAGCGTACTGATGATGCAGATTCTGATGTCGCTGTACAGGGGCATAACCTGGGCCCTAAGTTGATGAAGAGAAGCTTTCCTCCTGTCAAGTTCATGCAGGAGGCCATTCTCCCTGGTATAACATCTCCCTAGCCTCTGCTCAAGACTTCTTAAGATCAACCCCATACTGGCTTCCAATTCTTTGACTTTTCTTATAAGCTCCCTATAGATTGGTAAATTCCGCTCAACATAAAGCGATTGTGAGACTGGAATTGAGGCTATGATGAGTTCGAGAGTGTAGGTTGGGGTGTGATGAGTGTTGAAGATGCAAGTGATGAAGTTGACGACGAGGAGAACAAAGAGGAAGATCCTTGCAATGTTGTTGATGTACACAGTACTGTTTGAGATCCATGTCAGATCACCGCTATTGGAAATACACTGGCAACGCTTGACAGCAAAGGCTACTAAATTACAGATGAACTCTGTAGTCTTACGACCTGTGAGAAACCAAAAAACAAAACAAACTAATGGTCAATAAAATGCAGGGGAACAAAATAAGTTACCTTGACAAAATAAAATAGATTGGCAAACAGTAAAGCAAAGCGACGAAACTTCTCAAATAAACATAAAATGTTAATGCCACAATTTCTTTAACACATGTCAGGATGTCACACCCCACAAATTTAAGATTTTTTGTCCCTATATTTTTTTCTAAACATGGATATATTTCAGACAATGTGTACAGTGTGGCCATTGGTTTTTACCCATTCAACTAAATGTAATCAAACTGAGGCTGGGATGAAGAAAATAGACAGGTTCTTTTTTTGCAAGCCCAGAATAATGTTATCTGTATTCAAGGATCAAGTAATAAACGACAAGGGAAACTGACTGGGGTAAATTTAAAGGAATCTGACACTTGCGACCACACCAAGATAAAGGTCAACACACTACTGTGCACGTGATCAACAATTAAATGACATATACAATGTGTACTACAGTTCAAATATTGACTTTTGTACTTATTGGATTAAACACATTCCTAACTGCAGGTTTATTTATCTCAGCCATTCAGCCTTTTTGATAATATCTGGAAGCATTTCCTGAAAGTACAACTCAAAACTAAAATAAACAAATTCTGCTACAAATGCATACAATCATACAATCAATCAACTCAAATGACAGAGTACAAGGTTCTTGTCAATAGAATTTTTCAAAATGTAAACTGCAGTATCCGCATTTTGTTTTCTTCTCCCGTAAATAAGTGACTCAAGTTTCTTTTTTTCTTCTAATCATTTCGTGGAATAATTTAATGATTGAAAAATAAAATGTAAACTTGAGTGTTAATATCCCTAGCTCTGTGGCAGATACAGATGGCTTCTGACTGGCACCCATTAACAAAGATATTGACAAATACATGTAGGGGGAAGACCCCCAACATAAGGGCTAGATAGCTCAGTTGGTAAAGTGCCGGCCCGTTAATCCGAAGGTCAGAGGTTCAAATACTGTCTCGTCAATTTTCTTTGTAATGCCCAAAATTATGTTTTTTTTTGAAAAAGTAAATCTTACAAGTAAGGAAAAATGTAAAGAGGTTTTCTTAAAATTTGGTGCACTCGCATTTAACAACTATTTTAGCAAGTAATAAACCACAAGGGAAACTGACTGGGTATTTTTTTATTAATTTGGGTTTGAACAAAGAAAAATTGACTGGAGCGGGACTTGAACCAACGACCTCCGGATTAACGTACCGGCGCTCTACCAACTGAGCTATCCAGCCCTATGTTGGCAGTCTCCCTATTAGTCAATATCTTTGTTCGGGGGTGCCAGTCAGAAGCCATTCAACCGTTAACTGCCGTGTAGCCAAGTCCCGCTCCAGTCAATTTTTCTTTGTTCAAACCCAAATTAACTATTTTAGCTTTTACTATGATTTATTTTTGGCAAAGCAAAAAGGTTTGCTGATTCAAATTTCAGCAAACTGTTTCCTTTCAAAGTGTAATTGAATGCTTTATCTCTATTAGAAAGAGATCTAACCTACCATTAGATGCGGCAGCAAGGCTTGAGGTAGAATTTTGAGTCTGAACTTCAAAGCTTGATTTCAGAAGTAAGTCCAAGTCATGTTTTGGTTTGGACGTCAATGACGTCACCAAACCATCAGATTGAGGTGATAGTCTCCCAGGACAGCATCCCTGTGTCTTTGTGAACTGATTGTAAACGTGATCTTCGTGGGGTCCGTGTATTAACAATGAGCAAGATGACAGTGGTATTGCATCAGTCCAGCCATCAGTACTTTGTTTACATTCCTGGGTTAAGCCTTGAGGATTATAGGTAGCAGTTTTGAGTTCCTCGTCCGTACAGATTGGCGGCACAATTACTGGTGATAAGGAAATTGTATCTGCAAAATGAAAACATTAGAAATCAATAACAATAACAGACTTCAATCAAAGCATTTTGACAAGCCCTACAGTTTACTTCATTTTGTTTTCTTCTGCCATTCTTCCTACTATTTTAAAAGTAAATGAACCCCCCCCCCCCCCCACCCATCTCCTCAGTGTCAACTTTAGTTCAAGGGTGATCTAACTCATAAAATATGTGGTTTTGTTTTTTTGTTAGCTAATAAAGTTCAAACAGCAAGTGGGTGTAAGGATTTTTGTTTTATTTGACCAAGAAATGACAACCGACATTGACCTCTTTGTCCTGTCCCAATATTTAAACATAAGATAAGAACCAGAATTTATGAAGGCCATTTTATGGCCAAAGTGTTTCTATTTTTAGTGCCCAAGTCATCACTTCCAGAAGATGTGAAGTACTAGGTACAGAGTTTTAAAACATTTTTTTGAAACTTGAAATATTATGAACATAAGTTCAGCTTTCCAGAACTTCCCTTAAGACTCATCCCAAACTTCATGTTGAGCATAAAATAAAATATAAAAAACATACAAAAATTTAACTAGTTCAATTATTGGTAGAAAATAATATCAGGATTGTGCAATAATTCTGATAAAAATACAAATGGGCTCACACCCACATCCAATCCATCCACATAGGACTGTTCCGCCCCGCTTTCTGATCCTTAATTAAAACTTTACTTGACCAAACTTGAGTCACACATGCCTGAACATCAGCAGCCTGTAGGGCCAGTTACTGAAGTTGCTGTTTCAAATCTAACACAATCCTTCTAACCTAACCTTGGGTTAAGATGTTAGTTCCTGTTTTTCCTCCATGCCCTCCCCGTAGTGTCTCTAAGAGAGCTTGGACTAAGACGGAGAGACAATCTACTCGTTCGCATTCTTGTAACACGTCCACCAAGTCTTGAACGGATCCATCCCATTCATTAAGAGCTTCGAAGGTTGGCCTCTTACACCGGCTCCCCCAGAAGCGTACCTGGAAAAAGAAGAAGTATGCTTGTTTTGAATATTTAAAGAATAAATATGATTGTGTGGCCTGTAACAACAGCTTCCTCTTGGACCAGAAAATTTGAGGGGGGGCGGGGTTACAATACAATGATCTCAACATTAACAAAGATTGTGACGTCTCACACACTCATTATTTATTAATTCAAATATTTCTGAATGAATGTTAAAAAATTGATCATAAAATCTGTTCCCATTCAAAAGATAAATTCATGTCTTTTATTTTGGTAGCACTAATAAAAATATACAGCAATTGTGATTGCTGGCTTTAAATAGCTTGTCGGGCAGAAATGCAGGACCAACAATCAACATACATAGCATGATCTTCATGATCTTCATGATCTTCATTCATAAACGGTGAACTTTCCAATTGGGAAGGTTATCTTCTTCTTTTTAAACTTTTATTCAAACCAAAACTTTAGTCTGTATCCAGCCTTTTGTATTCATAATGAAGAGATAGGCCCTATTCTAAGTAACACTAGTCAGCTAGTAGTACTAGTATTAATACTTTATTTATAAACAATAGTTATTTTGTGACTAGTTCGAGCATTTTCGAAATTTTATTAATTGTACCTGTTCAGGTGAGAAACCGAGAAGTTCCAGCACCATGCGGTAGTCATTTTGACCCAACGTTTGCTCCACATCAAGTAGCGTGGAGAGCTGGATTGTGGTACGGTAGAAATGAGGTAGCTTCCGGTAGGGTGTCTTGCCAAGTGTCTGCACTGACATGATGGTGTGATGACTGACTCAGGCTTCCAAGAAACCAACCAGCACTCAGTAGCACCAGCAGCGGCCCACGAACAGTCAGAGAATTAAGGCAAGATGTCCACGACCACGGCTAATTAATTGAGGCATTTTGTGTATCTCTGTTGTTTCTATTCCTTGCTCTGGCTGTGTAACTTTTTATTCAAAACAAACATAACTTTGTTAAGGCCTACTGTACTGTTTATTTTCTGCATGAAAATAATAAACGATAACAAACATCCGCTGAGCTCAGCGTGTACATCAACATAGTTACAATACAAACTACGTGTGATGTTTGAAAACGTGGGTTATGGGGTCAAGTTGTACATGTCACGCGCATGCACAAAAAACCCACAGGGAAAACCCCAGCTTGACGTCATCAATGTTTAGTCACTCTCTGGAGAGAGACCGCAAACTTCTGTATACTAGAATCACCGAACTTTGTCAGATTGATAGCTATTCCAGAGAAACATAAGTCAATGGCCAAGTCAATGTGTAATAACAATAAAATACAATAAAATACTTTAAGACCATGTCTTTTGTAAGGAATCAAAGTTCAAATTAATAAAAACTTACTTTCAATCACTGAGGAAGAATTCTCCAATTAGTATTTCCTTCCGTGGCTCAAGGACAGCCAATCGTTCACAGCGATATCACGTGGCTGGTGAAAACTTCTTCCGTGGGTGTGGTGGCTGCAGCGTGGAGGCTGCTGAGTGGAGATTGGAATGCGGACATCCGCCTTGTAGAGAAAACTCAATGACACATCAGTAGTATTGGCCTCTATGTAAGAGGTGGGGGGGGGGGTGTCTTAGTCGTAAAACATATCTCAAGGTCAAAAGTTTGGGGTAGAAAATATCGAATTCCTCGAAACTCATACCAAACGCGCGCACCACTGCGTATTGTCACCGGGGCTACCACACCTTCGCCCGTCCCAAGAAACAACAGCTTACTTTCTCTAAAGTCGTGGGCGCCTTTTTAAATTAATGAATATTCATAAGCCGAATTTTTATAATAAACATAGAGGGGCGAGAGAACGCGAGATGGTCCATTCACCGCAAGAGGGCAGTAAACAAAAAACTAGCTTGGTGAGTCTTTTTGTTACGTTTTGTAAAGTTGTAGTTGATGTTTTTAAAATAATGTTTGCCGCCATGCTTTTATAAAAAAAAGTTAAGGACTGTAGATTAATTGCAGACTTTTTGTCTCGAAGTCCAAACTGTTCAAGATGTATTAAGCCTAATTATGTTTGCACATCGTGACTTAACATATCAGCACAGACCGTGCACCAAAAAAGACAAGGGCGCCAGTTCACATTCAAAAAACATGGATGAATAAAATACATCAAAACAAGGCGACATTATTCCTGCAGATATGTAACCAAAACTGACACGAAGCAAATAAACCACAGTTCTCACAACCATGCATAGTTGAATAATGGAGGAGGACATTTCTAAATTCTTATTTTAAATTCTACTCTATGCGTGGTTGGGACACTACAAAATGCATCGAAGGACAAAGGAATAGGGGGGGGGGTAATTGTGAGGGTATTGGGTGTTGAGGGGTGTGAGGGTGGGGTAAATTCAGGGGGAGAGGATTGGTATGCATGGGCTGATGTGAGACCAGCGCCGAAACTAGGGTACGGTAACATTTTAGGGGTACCAAGGGGTACTTGTTCCCTGGCCAAAAAGTTTCCGTTTGCATTCAAGAAATTAATAGAATCATCCGTTTTAAGGAGTTTCAATTTTGTGCAAAATAGGATAATGTAACTAATGTAGCCTATTTGCCGAAAATGACCGGGAAAACCAACTTTCCATTTGTAGACACAGAGACGATCTCGTTGGCTCACCACATTGTAGAAGCTACCATCAGGCCTGCCACTTTAGCTAATGGATTCATCAAGAAAATGACAACCCAAATAAGTGTCGCCATCGCGTTAATTGACCAGCTGGTTAGAGGATTTCATATTCCCAATGACAGGGAACATGCACGCATGAAGTACACAACATGTTCAAGGAAAGTGCATGATCTTCATGGTGATTGGTTGACTATAGGTGATTGTTTGAAAGTGATTGCAGCGGCGTATCCAGGGAGGCATTGCTTTTAAGTGGGGGGGGGGGGGCAAGGGGAATGGGTTTGGCAGTGGGGGGGGGGCATGCTTTTTGGAAGGGCGACGCTGCAGGGGTCCACCATCTCTTGTGACATTTTGTGGCCGAGTAGTTGTCATGGAATTTTGTTTGCATCGCCCTACTCTGAAAATCCTCGCTCCGCCTTATAAATATTGAAGTTTGCTTTTAACTCCTCTGTTTGACGACTTGCAGTTGTATTTGTTCTAGGTCTGTACCTTTCTATACGGACCATACATCGTGGTGTGGATTATTGACGGAGTAAATTACGCGTGTGCACAGTGTCGTTTTTACTTCTCTCTGTAGCAGGTGTAATTTAGGAAGGGAACATTCTTTGATGTGAAAAACAAAGGGGGCTGTTATTCATGATGTAGTTGGTTGGATTTTGAGCATGTAAGGATGTCATTAAAATGCTGATTGGTTTGTTCATTTCTCTCAAAAAAGTAATATCAATATGTAAGTAACAACACCCTTTTGAAAGATTTTGTTGTCGATTTCGTTGCATCGAAAATTGTGCATCATAGTATTGTAGAATACATTAAAAAAACACATTGAGTAGCTAATCTTGAATTGCATACAAGAGCAGTTGCGTTTAACCTCCGTATTTGTAAAAGAAAAAAAACTACAACAATCACAGAATCAAAACAAACACAAAAAACAACAACATCGATTCAACACTCAATTATTTACAGTAAAAACTAGGATGGTATATTGATTTTTCTAGTATGTGCCAACACCGATAATGGTTCGTTATCCCAATATTACTTTAGCGTTGGTGAAACACAGTGGATCGGTGTTCACATTATAGACACCAAGAAAATAAAATAAAATGTTTAAACACTGAAGTTTTTGCAGTGTTGAAACAGTCAACATCTAACAACAAAACTTTATCTTCTACTAAAAATACAGACAAGAAATACGATTCTACATTTCCGCGGTCAGTTTTAATTTAAACGTCAGATTTGACGGATTTGAGAACGATCCCAGAAACGATGTAAAGGTTATTATTACTGTATGCGAGTTTACCAACGACGAAACCCGAGATTTGATTAGATTTTGAATTTAATACCGGCACTACCTTGAACTGAAGCCATTTCCTTGAATCCTGTCATGCAGAGACAAGTCCATTGTGGTTGGACTGATTTTTTTTCGCTAAGCATAATAAAATACACTTAGCAGGAAACGGCGTTTTAGCTTACTGTACCAAAATAACACTCAAATTTTTGCCAATTAAAATGTTCCCCCAAAACGGGTAGATAACTAATGACACTGATTCCGTTAGAAGCTTTCAACGAAAAAAAGTCCACGCAACCTCTTTTGAAAAAGTGATTTTCCAAGCCCCCTACGACTAACTAAAATATTTTTTTAAACAGACAAACGACTCATAGTGAAAGTGTATTAGGCGGGAGCAACCACTAACTAGGATTAATTTAAGTGAATTAAAAAGTTTAATAATTAAGTTAAAATTGTATTTCTGGGACAGTATTAAAGTTGAAATAGACAAGTAGTTTCTCAGGTTCTGCCAGATTCGATTTAATATTTGTTGATTGATAGAAACGTGTCACGTTGTCTGGAAACGTTGGTTGGTTATTATCAATGGATAAGATGGTAGAACAAAGCTGTGTATCTCTACCTGTTATTATCTGTATTAAGTCGCGTTCGCATATTGATCTCTACTATATTGACCAATATAAAAGAAGGGGTCCATTAACAAATTTCACAACGCGCACCGCACTTACACGCGCCTATCCTGTCCACCATTATTGGAGTCAAAATGTACGCAAAGGAATTGACTCCCAAAATGGTGGAAATGGCACTCGCGAATTGTGCGGAGGAGCGTTCCGCGTCTGCATTGGGGGGGGGGGGTTCAAAAGAAACCCCCACCACTCTGTAAGTTTTTCTATAGAAGGACTACATTTTATTGCAAACTATTTTCTCAGTGGGGATCGAGACTGCAATTCGTTTAAAAGTAATTTTCACAATGCAGTCTGTGTTCTCCGCCGGTAACTTACTGCATGGAACTTGTTTACACCTTGGACTAAAGTCATACATTTGCTGCAGAGCTAATTTATTTATGCAGCGAGCTCTGTTGACGCGGGTCAAAGGTACCGAATATTTCTTGGGAAGTACCCCCTTCAACCACATGCTGTTAGTAACGCCTCTCCCCCGCCAGATTCTGTTAGGAGTAAGTCACCATTCTGGCAAATGCAAAAGGGACAAACCCAGTGTTAAAGAGGAGGGTAAATCGTTGAAATGCATGATGGACATTACAAGATCCCGTACTACTCAACCGGTTCAACCGACCTGACCTGATGACATCGTTGTTGTCACCCTGCCGTGAAAGACGTCCAACGACCGGTCGTCGGCACGGTCTCTTCGCCTGTTTTCTCGCCAACGATGACACAAGGGTAATGCTCGACTTGTGATGACTGATCAAGTTGTTCCCTTATTCTCTACGCAAGTTTTGCAATTGGTTGCTAGGCAACAGCATGCCCTCGTTCTCAGAAGTGTCTGTTTTGTCTTATTTAAATACACTGTGGTCTTGAGACTTCACTGGGGAGTGAAGTCAAGTGATTTTGAGGTATCTCTCCTCGGTGCATTTTAAAGGGAAATGTTATTTTAATGTAAGTGCAAACATTGTTTTAAGTACTATTTACACCAGCACATGCAAGCTGTGGTGAAAGCTTATCATACGAGGTTTACATTGATATAATAACTATGTTTGATTAGAATTTAAGATACTTTCAAGACTTGATTATACCACTCATCCTAACTACCAATGACCGCTGTCGATACCTCGCATTTCGGGGATACCAAATCCGCCTTTAATGGTACACAGCAGTGTGTTGATAATGTGAAACCAGACCTTGGCTCATGCAACTAATGGAGCGCTAAACAGCTAATATTGTTGAGAGACGGTAAATTTGAACATCGCATCGCCCACTGACAAGTTGCACTTAATGATAAATCCAACGCATTTTAACTGACAATGTCGTTGATTTGATCAGTCAGTATAATGGCTATACCAAACTGTGTCTACATGGTGTCGACATTTTAAAAGGTTTTGGCTGTAGAATGAGATGAATTCAATTGGTTGTTTACAAAGCTGTGACGTATAACTTTCTCTTCTTCATCGCAATGAAAATAACATGAAAATCAAATCGTCCTGTCAGTGCAAAAACGTCGTATCTCGGCACAGACTTGTTTTTTTATGTACATCCGGGCTATTTTAACCGAGATACGACGTTTTGTAAACAGACTTGCGCGTATAATTGCGTAAAAGTACTGTTTTAGGATATAAGACGTTTTTGCACCGACACGACGAAATGAAGTTATTTGAGGTCATGTGACCAGACCCTTTGCCTATATAGTTCTTAAAATGGCTTCTTTTAACAGGCATGACATTTGTTCCTTAGAAAAAAAGTGCAAACGTTGGTACAGGGCTGACCTATACATTATGGTATAGACTTTAATAGACTTTTCAGTCTATTAATAATCACAACATTTGTTTTTTCAAGGGGCATACAAATAAGAAATCAGACTATGTAGAATATGAAGAATATTATGCCTGGTTCGTGTAACACTAATCTTGAGCCTACAAAGTGTTTTTTTTAAAGTAATTTAATCACATCTGCGCTCGTGTCTTTGAATACGACACTTAACTTAAATGTTTCCCTTCATCTCAGTGTACAAAGAGGTATTTATGGTGTTAAACAATTAATTGGGTTAACATACCGGGTTTCGAGGTTTCGCACGCTTCGAGGTTGACACTTCTCCAAAAGGATTTTTCCCGAGGAAGGAATTAGAATAGACCTTATGCACATGACGTCATTTCAGTAGGGCGCCCTCACCTAGAGGTCAAAAGGAGGTTGTTCATTGGCCAATCCTGTGCGCCGCGCGTACAAATCTGTGCGATTCGATTGTTTCGTCATCGTTTTACCTCTAAGATGGCGGTTGGATTACGTCAATGCATAAGGTCTATACAAAGCGTTCAAGGAAATAGACCCCTTGCATATGACGTCATACTCTCAAAAGCGTCCGCACTGAGGCCAAAACGAGGCAGATCATTGGACGAATGTTGTTTGGATTTGTTATGCGTAAAAAACGCGCGCGTTACCTCAGTGTGTACCAGTAGCGTTTCGCGTTTTGCAAGGGGTCTATGCGTATTGGAGCAGGATGAACTTCATCTTTTGGCAATCGTACTCAGAGAAGTCCGCTTACAAGTCAGAGTGGGTACAGTCTTAGGTAAGCCCTTCAAAACCAACATTGGCGTACCTCAAGGAGACTGCCTTAGTCCCATTCTCTTCACAATCTACCTTGCGAAAGCACTGAGACAACTAAATGTACAAACACCAGCGGCACCACCGAATCTCCAAGATCATAACTACTCTGCTAATCTTCTGCAGTCTCAGTCCCAACCCCTACCTGCGGAACTCGAAAACCACAACTATGCCATTTGTCCACCAGCATACTTTGAGATTGGGCTGCAATATGCTGATGACATCACATGGGCAAGTAACAATGCTCACCCACTTAGGGAAATAGAACGGAGGGCACCTAAGGTGCTTAAAGAGCGAAACCTAAAGGTAAACAACGCCAAGACAGATAAACATCACATCAGCAGAAACGGAATTAACACCAGTTGGAAAAAGTGTAAATACTTAGGCTCCCTACTAGACACTGAGGAAGACATCACCAGAAGGAAAGTACTTTCGATGGTATCTTTCAACAAATTTCGAAGTGTTTTCAACAGCAAGTCGATCTCCCATGCAACCAAACTCAAAACATTCCGGGCATTCATAGCATCCATATTTCTATACAACAGTGAATTATGGACACTAACCAAGTCACTAGAACAGAAAATTGACGCCTTTCACAGGAGGCTCCTGCGTTCAATCCTCGGCCTTCAGTGGCCCAAAAAGGTGTCAAATAAAGTTCTCTATGAAAAAACCAATGAGAAGCCTTGGAGTGTCATAATCACCAAAAGACGCCTGAGATGGACAGGCCATCTCCTGAGACTGCCTGATGAAACACCAGCCAAGCAAGCGCTTATGGAGTGTATACGTCATCACAAGCTGCCAAGGGGCGGTCAAAGAACAACATGGCTGAACAGAATAAATAAAGACCTGAAAGCCACGGACCTGAACATCAAGGACCGACATACCTGGTACTTGGCAGATGATAGAGTACAGTGGAGAATACTTACAGAGTGCGCAATGTCAGCTGTACTTGACGAAAGCGCTTAGATGATGCGTATTGGAACTAGAACGTGAAATGTATATTTAACAAAACGCGCAGTATTAAACTAAATTTTTCATAAACATAAAACACAAAAAAGCGATCAGATAGAAGTGTATAAGCAAAAGTTTCTGTAGTGTTTCAAGGTCAGTATTGAGAGGTAAATGCATTAAAATAGCTGTATATACTTTATTATTAGAAAAATGAAGAAGTGTAATATTGATTTACTGTGGGGGACTATTTTGACAAGAGGGGAGTTAAGGGAATTCAGGCAGATGAATTTCAATTTCACGAAAGTGTTGTCCATGACATTGATTGTGACTTGTGATCTTCAAGACTACAAAGGGCGTGCCCCAGAAAGGATCATCATCCTTCTTTTTGAATTGATCTAACGGCAGCGAAGTCTTGATATTGTACCAATTTATCAGATTGTATAATGCTGACCACCTTCTTTGTATCGAAGGGGAAAAAAGGCACTGAATGTCGCACAAGTTCAATTTCACAAATTGAAACAACCTTCAGACTACCTTTAGTCACTGCTCCCTACGGGAATTTTCCATTCAGTATGAAAATAAAATGGGCTTCCACTTTTTCATCCACAGGAATATCTGATTTCTATTTTCGTTGAGTGCTATGCAAATTTGCGTACCGCAGCGGCTATTGTATTTTTTTTGGCATTTTGGATTTGGCTGAGTTGGTTGGTTATCTAGCCGTGGGTGTTTGTTTACCGCCTTTCAGATCTGTATTTTAAGTAGAACAGTGTTGTAAATGCAAGTGCTTGATACAAATAATCACCCCAATTATATAAATATGGTTTGAATTGTTTAGTTGACACTCCTTCAATTTGTCCTTAAACCCGCTGCAGATTGTGTTTTTTTTAGAAGTCACATCTTCATAGACTTGTCATGAAAGTAATTATGATTTCAATCATGGAGTTTGCGCGCCAATTTTTCACACAATGAGTTCTCGTTATATCTCGCCAATATTTCCTTTTTCTTTCTCTTTCCAAATTGATCTTTCAAAATTAAGGCCTAATTTATGGAGCTACTCAAGTTTGCTTACCAGAGGATACAATTACCAGCCAAAATACCATGTCACACGTACCATTTATTACTGGTATCCTGCAGTTTTTGCTTAGCAGAAAATTGTTAAGCAATACTGTCTGCGTTAAGTAGCTCTATTGGGCCCAGGTGCCACAATCTTTGTATTGTTCTTATAGTGTGTGCCTAGACTTGTTCCTTATGTATAGTAACCGATTCTCGTGATATTCTTAAACGGGATCAGACTACTTGCTCGTCAAGCCTCGGTTTGATTGCACTGATTAAGAACGGGAGAAAATACAAGATGGTCGCACCACGATAGTTATTTAATTCACTTCTTAAATGTACCCTGTGGGATGGAACTGCGTTCTAGTTTCTTGAGTTCATGGAGGATTTTCTCTACGGACTTACGGAGCAGTGATTTCACTTCATGAAGGTACAGAGCACTTGTTAGCTGAAACAGACTAATCAATGAGCAACTTGCGAATCTTTGTTGACGCAGTGGACGTGGTTTCAATACGGCAGAGTCCTCGTGCGCTTAAAGAGGTTCCATTATGCCCGCAAGATAAAGCACGGACCTCAAAATCAATGCATTTTAAACAGACTGCGAGGGCCCCTGTACTTATCAATCGAACCAGGGAATTGTATGCTGCAATTATAACAGTAATTGTAGCCACAGATGTCTGATGAGTATGCAAGATTTGCTGCAAGGTTGGGACTTGGTCGCCAGAGTTCTTTTAAGTTAATTAACCGACAACTGTTCAGGCAATGATACCCTAAACCTAAAAGCCTTTTGAAATTAGTGACTTTGGCTGTGGCTGGATCACCACCGGTTCACACGCGTTGAAGCATAGGTTGCCCTTAGCAACAGCTGTAGCCGTAGCCGTAGCCACCAGTTCGGACACGGCCTAATGACATTCAAAACAAGTTCTCTTTACCGAACAACACTACGACTTGTTGGGACCAAATTCAACGGCTCTTTTCAGTTCTACACACTCCACCTCCTCCAGGGACATTAGCTAATAGGCCTACCCCTCAAGTCCAACCTCCAACAAGAGCATTCCTCATAACCCATGAAACCCTTCTCACTGCGCAGAGGGTGAACAATTTTCAGTTTTAGGTTTAAGAAATACTTCAGACGGAACTACCACTTAAAGCTTTAAGGCCGGGACTTCACCATTAGGCTTCAGGATAGAATACAAAAACCACTTTCATATACATTCAGAAAGAGTGAACCGCACTTTATTTCACTGTACCGCCTTGGAGTAAACAACGAATTTGTGCCGATAAATTTGTTTGCATGTTAATGCGACCGTTACTATGTCAAGTTTCGTATGGATGAATTATTATTTCGTATACTTCCCTGGCTAGGAATTCGATATCATCTAATTTGAGAAACAAACCAAGTCTTTTACATCACTCTACCTCCTTGGAGATGTAACTAAATAACTTTCAGGCTAATGGTACAACGACGAGGTGACGTCTCTTCTTTCATGGTGGATCGAAATCTAATGGGAATTAAAATGCTTTTTGAATCTCATTGCAGCCATTTTGTTCCATGCAGTGGCTTCGTCACCTTAGCTACCTTTATGTTCGCTCATTAGGGTCGAAAGTTTGCAACAATGCAATACATTACTGATGTGATTCGATCCAACCACGGGAGAATAATCCAAAAATCATCTTACTCTAAGGGATTCAAATTAAAAGATTGAGCTGGAAGTCAAGCGAGTCTGGTTTCTCACCCGACACTCATCTAGCAATTGTGTTGCCAGTAGGCAAACTAGTCTGGTTTTGAGTTCACCGTTGGGTAGACATCTCGGTTTTCTTTAATTCTTGGTTTATATTTCATTTTATTTAATTTTTTTAATTAGAGAAGACTGAAGGGTCTCCCATAAATGTCTTAGGACAACAACAACAACCGCCGGCTATAATAGTAGCCTTCAATGAAGTCGTAGCCATTGGTCTCTACAGCCTCTACTAAACTTAATGAAAATCCCAAGACTCGAAAGATATTCGGTTTTTTTTTAACGCGATGCTATACAGTTATGATACCCAGTGACTTTACCTATTTCAGGCAGCTTTCTCCATTCCTGCCCAAAACATCACCTTTAACAACTGCGGGGGATTCTTCAATTTCATTAATAATCAAACTTGATCCATTTTGGGGTATCAGGTGCCAAGTGGTGGCGCCACAGAAACTATTCTTTAATTAATTATACAAGTCAAGGAGTTGACCCAATAACAAGTTAAATCTCAACATTCTACAACACGTATTTTGGTTTACTGCTTCAGTTGGCTCGTTCATTTGTAGTTATTACTACACCCGTTAATTTTGATATTACTCCACGTGTATTTACTCGATTGACTGCAACTGAGAAATTGCCGTTAGATGAACTTCATGTAAAGGTTACCAGGAGTTCATGAGAACTTAAAGGGATGTTGATTTTGTCAAATGATCGTGGAAGTGAAACGAATCTTGATCAAATAAAGTGGCATTTAGTTAAATTATGTCTAAATCATAGCTCCTGGGACCAATTTCATAGAGCTGCTTAAGCAGAAAATATTGCTTAAAATTTTCTGCTGAGCAGAAATAAGCAGGATACCAGTCACATATTGTACATGTGACATGGAAGTTTGGCTGGTAATCTTATTCTGGTAAGCACATTTTTGTTGTGTTTGGCCACTTTCTGCTTTAAAGCAGCTCTATGAAATTGGGCTCAGGTCTACACAAGTCTATGCTATAGTTTGGAAGATCAGATTGAGAGCTTTCGGTTGTCGAACTCTGATTGTATGTACGATATTACCACAAAGGCCGCATGTGATTTGTGATTTTTTTCCCCCGCGCAGGTATCGACTGCTTGATGTGGAGGCTTCACGATACTCAACGGAAATATCGACTGCTTGAGTGGAGGCTATGCCGTCTGTTTCCACGCAAATATTGACTGCTTGATACGGAGACTACACACATGCAGCTGTGCCGTCTTGAAATGTATTTCTATTGGATAGTAATACGACCTGGTTATGGAGTGGATTACATTAAAATCCAAGTAGAACCACACTTAACGCATGATAACTTTATACGCTTGGTAAAGTACAACAGATTGAGTTGCTTCCTTTTCCCAATTTATTCAAATGCGACCGTTTCCTGCACTCTATTCGGCACAACTTATGGTGGCCCTAAACCTGATCTCCATACAAATCAAATCATACAATACTCTACGACTGTTTCTTGCACTTCAGGCCTTTAACCGCTAGTGTGGTCTTACGTATAATAATGTGACCACCGTTTTGCAAAGTAGCAAGAAGATTAAAAACATACACAAAACATCATTTGAACAAACGCTCGTCAATTCGGTACTTATTCTGATATCTTTTTTGTTTTGTGTTAACTAATAAGTCCGCATCCGCGTTGGCAGCTACGGCTACGGCTACGACTGTTGCTAATGGTGTTGCTAAGGATGATCTATACTTCAACGCATGATGACGTGGTGATTTAGCCGTAGCCACAGCTGTAGCCACCAATTCGGACACAGCCTAACCTCGATCTACAGCCCCTTATAAGAAAAAGCCGTTTATTTTATACCCGTAGACGCTTGGGTTCCAAACCCTGATTGTGAAAGCCTGAAAGATCATGTGATCATACAGTTTTTTTCATCACTGTTTGCCGACGACTTTGTCTCCAAAACGGGTCCAGAAATCAGTGTCTTTATATTCAAATTCAACTGATATTTGCAATTTTCTAAAATACACTATTTTCTTTGCATTCTACTTTTATCTGAAGAATAAATAGATGACACCACACTTTGTATCATCGTCTTGTTCTTTTACACACCTTGTGCTTGGCTTGTTATTTCCAACCATTAATGTCTGCTGTGGCTTTGATGTGTGATGTCACCATGACGTCATTTCTGTTTCCTAGTCGACTATTTCAGTGTGTAATGATTTACTGTCAACCAATCCCGTTCGCGGTCCGTGCGTTCCAATCAACAAGGTACCCATTGTGTTTTTGCTGACAGTATTGACACCAGCTGTAGGGTCGCTACCACCAGCCGTATCATCATTGCCATGGTCGGTCCCCATGTCGTCGGACACCCTATTGGTTTTACGAATGAAAAGCTGCAACATGGAGTCCCTGAAGTTTTTATTTTTGAACGTGTAGATTATGGGATTGGCGCAGCTGTTGGTGAAGGCGAGGATAATAAACGCCTGGTGGGTGTCGCTGAAGAAATGAGTTTTAATTGATAAGATGTCAAGGTTCATAAGAAGAAGTGATATCTGGTTGGGTGTCCAACTAACAATGAAGGTAATAATAACAATGAGGACAACGTGGATGATCTTACGGCGCGTCTTGAGCACGGACTGGGCCGGGCCTCTCTCTTGCGCGTTTAGGTTCGAGCCATGAAGCTGTAAATTGCGCGCTTGGGATCTCAAAGCTCTTATTGTCTCGGTGTTAGTTATCACCATAACAAAGATTGGTATAAAATACTCAATAAGAGCAACACCGACACTGAGCAATATGTTAAATCCTTTGGGAAACTCGATATAGATGCAAAGGTTTCCTTCGATAATGGTGTTGTAGAAGTTAAACGACTTGACGATTAGAGCGAACAGCCAGATCATCCAGACGAAGCGTCGAGGGCGCGATTCGCGAAATATCGCCCTGTATCGAATGGGATGTACGACAGCCATGTAACGCTCAACTGAGAGCAGAGTCAAGGTGTACACCGAAGCTTCTATGGATATCCACTGTATGGCTTTAGTGTGTATAATCCTACAGTAAATCTCACCCCATGCGTTTTGGGGTACATACGTTGCAGTTGGTAAAGGAATGAAAAAGATTGAGCTGATCAAATCGGCAAACGCCAAGGCTAGGATGAGGACATTTGTGGTATTTTTTCGTTTCCTTTTACTGGTGTAAACAGCTATGACAAGAGAGTTACCGATGATCCCAACTATGGCGACAATCACTTTGCACGTGTCCTGCCATTTCCAGCCAGTGGATGTTGCAGGAGTTGTTGGCATTTCATCGGTATCGTTTCTGACCACCGTGGTCATGTCGATTAATGTGGTCATGTCGAATGCTGTGGTCATGTTTAATGTTGTGTTCATGTCGAGTGTTGTGTTCATGTTGCTTGGTACGGTGTTTGGAATCAACTTCCGGTTGGTGTGACTTTCAAAACGAAGGCTAAAAGCCCAACACAATCACTGCACTGCTGACGCCTTCATGCAACAAAACCCACTGAAGAAAAGTTTAAGTTCTGCAGAAGAAATAACAATAAACGGTTGTAATTAGTCAAATAATGTATCAAAACTTCACATGGTGTTGTTTCTATTTCTAAACGTTTCGGCACTATAGTCTCATCACTCGTTTTCAAATTTGTGTGTCAGACGCCATTTTGAAAGTTATCGATACGCAGTGATGTCGTTTGCATCGATACATACACATGCCCCGGGCACATACATCGCAAAGCATGCAAACACACGAATTTTAGAGAACATTGCTTAGCAGACATACGTTACCAGCCCGAATGTCATGTAGTTTAAGCTCGTGCGACTGGTACCTGCTCGTATTTGCTCAAGAAATATATTCAGTAACAGTATTTTCGTAGCTTTACCAAAGTTCAATTTCATTGAGTTGCTTATGCAGCAAAAACTGCATAGAATATTTCTACTTAGCAAAAAGTTGAAGGACACCAGTCACAGATACTACTATCTGACATGGCATTTTGCCTGGTAACCTTATTCTGGCATGCATATTTTTGTTGTGCTTAAGCAATTCTATGAATTTGTGCCCCAGGTTCCACGTTCACTCTTTCCTGCACCGAGAACATCCAGGGAGTCGTTCAAAATGACCCAAGATCCTGATCAACACCTTGGATCTCCGTCACCAACTGTGTCCCGGGACCGTAACTAAGCCAGGAACGGGAGAGCATCTATATGCCCGGATTCTCTCTCAAGTATGAGACAAAATCCTTAAGATCATGGAATCTGTGTCAATTATTCGAGCCCGAGGCTTTGCAGTGAAACTATAGCTGTTCGTAATCAGACTAGCTTTGTTTTTCTTTCTCCGTGTGAGCGCCACTGGGTAACTGCAGCAAGTCGCTAGTAATAACACACAGACCGAATGCAACCGTGAGCAAGAATTATATGAAAATATTCAACTTACACCCAAAGGAATACATAGTTTACTCATTAACTCCCAATTTTCACTTTACTGTGCGGTGGGTAGACTTTCTCTATTGTCCCACGTTTGTAATAATTTGATTAAAACCATCAGGCTTTAAAGGGACTCGATTATAAATGCCTAAAAGGTGAATACAGTTTCAGTCTTTCAGCTCGCCTTTCTGTTCCTATACCTTTTGTCACCACAACCCGAGGGGTTGCAATTTCCTTCATATTAACTTTGAAGGATCGTAACTAACCAGGGCTGGTGGTCATTTGAAACTCGTTTACTGACCAGTCTCAAGGAGTTAGATTCAATAATAACATAAAGACCGGTGTCACAATTCTGAAAGGCAGCGGTAAAAATAATGGTAAATATTTAAAACACATTAAAATTAACGTATTGCATTTGGAGACCATAGCTTCTCAAAATTTGAACATGCATGAGCAGCTAGGTGAAATGTGCCATTCATAACAAACATTGAATTTGGTACACTGTCAGAGTATGCACTCTGACCACAACCGGGTTAGAATTGACCCGGGTCCGAGTCCCGTAGGGGTCTGAACCATTTCTGGGTCAGTATGACCCGGATTGTGGCAAAATGACCCAAAATGGACCAAACTCACGTAGAATCCTAGTCCAACTCCCATTTTTGACCAGTTTGTGGGTCAGCCCAGAAATGGGTCAGGCCCCCCCCCCGACCCGGACGCTTTTGGAGTGTGTCACGAGAAAGACATTTGGCTACCGTGCCATTGCAGATTGCAATTACTTCATAAATGAAACTGTAAATTTTCTTCATCTGTTTCGAGAAGATTTAGTACGACATCAAATGTTCATATTGCTATAAAAATGTTAAAGTTTAGAATTAAACAACTACACATTAGTTTCCTCAAGGACTGGATTTTTTAAGAGTGACTTTCCGTCTAGGATGTGAAAGCGAGTAATTAACCTTGGTTAAATAATGTCATAATTCAAGGGTAGAGTCTTTTCAAATCACAGAAAAGACCAATAAAAAAAAGTCCATTAGAGCAACTAAGTTCTTCCACACACAAAAGGCAACAAACATCGAGTAAAAGAAAATCATACTTCTATGCCCTTATTAAAGTCTACCCTGGTTTTGATCGCACTGAATTGAATAACACAGCCTCCAATATTGTCCATGTACAATGGATGATAAAAATGTGCCTTGAATTTAAAAAAAAAGAAAAAAAGTATCCACATTTTCTTGCTGGATCGGAATTATTCAACTCTTATCCAATTTAATTCATTTATTTATTATCCTAAAAACGGAACAGTGTTCAGTCACTAGCTCAGTAAAACATAAATTACGCTCAAACATTATTTGCCCAATAATTACACATCTTGAAAGAATATTTAAAATATTGAAAATGTATTCCGAGCAGGCGTAACCATAAAATCCAAACAAACACGGGCCTTACACGGATAAATTATTATCAAACGAACAAAGAGCTTGTAATAAAACATGAAGACACGTGAAGGTACAACAGACTTCCAAAATCCTGTTGCCTTATATTTCATACTCCTTTGTCTTCATTCACCGCCTTGGACATCATGGGTTTATACATTTTATGTATAAGATGGATTCTTCTTCAAAGTGAGATTGATTTAGCTGCAATTTACTCAACAGAGTATGGCGAACAAACTTGGCTAAGTTTCGACAGCGTCATGTGTACATTATTCAGACTGTTATTAAAGCGGCGTTTGTTTTTTGACAATGTCAGTAGTGACAGAATAAGATGAAATAAATGATTATATTGTCTGCCCAATTAATGAAATAGCCCAATGAAGAATGTTGACCAATTGGTTACTTTCTCTCCCTGACTCGATAACGATTGGGCGAGGAAGGAGATACTGCAACGTGATATCAGGGCGTGTAAATACTCGGCTCATAAAGTAATGTGTCAGTCAAATAAGACAACATGTGTTTTATTTATTCACGGACAAAACTCACTTTGTGTGTTTGCAAATCCATACCGTTCGTATATGAACCTTGGTTATTATTGCGACAACACACCCTAAAAACTCCCGGGTCAGCATTGACCTTATGCACTGACGTCATCACGCCGCTATTTTAGAGGTAAAATGACGACGAAACAATGGAAAACGCACATCTTATTTGCGCGGCGCAGAGCGTGAGCCAATGAGCATCCTTCTTTTGACCTCTAGCCGAGGGCGCCCTACTCAAATGACGTCATGTGCATAAGGTCTATTGACCCGGATTCCCAGTCCCAGGAACCTGACCCATTTCTGGGTCAGGCTGACCCGGAAATTGGCAAAAAGGAGGGGGTTTGGACCCAGACTTGCTGCTCTAATATAACTCATTTTTTGGTAATTTTGAAACAGATTCCGTGAATCGGGTCAGGGGTCCCCGCTGGACCCAGATCCGGGTCATGACTCGGAGTTTTCACTGATTTATCTCAATGTATCCAAACTGAGGCTGTGAGGGGAAACTAATATGGCCTTTTTTTGATGTACAATGTGACTTGGCCTCGATACAAGTATTGCAATGACACGGAGAAGATGGTGCTAGAATGACAAGGGTGATTGTTGTAACAAGGTAATAGATTGTGAATTTTATTGGTCGCCAACCAATTACGTAACGTGCTACAAAGACGCACGTCAGAGCTCGTGGGAACATGAGTGATGTACCCAACGGGGTACATTGCCTTGATCGTGCCCACCGTTGGTCGTTTCCAGCGCCTTGAAGTTTCAGAAGTATCCCCGGGTGAGGTTGCAACTTGGCTGGTACTAAGTGTTTGGATTTGTTTAACTAAACAACGAAATGCAATATTCAACAACAAATTTACAAAGAAATACAATTTATACTTCACTTTATAATGTCCCATTCGTACAATTTGTTACCATGGTTTAACTAATATTTTGTTACTTAGGCCTAATCAAGAAAAAACTCAATGAATTTTGTTTGTAAATTTGCCCTAGAAGTTTGATGTCACCTGGGCAAAGATGCAATTCCCTTTCAACCCTTTGAAGTGATCTAAAAATCTACCAAAGTAAAATTTGAAAATTGGGTCACAGTGGCGGCTAGCTGGATGCAGTGGAAACATTTTCAATGTTGCTTATAGACGTTTAAGCTTTCGAAATAATTGAATATTAAAAAATACCGATTAAAGGAAACTAGTTTTTAACCTTGTTTACGCAAGAGCAGTTGTCCTGTAACAGTGCAATTAACAAAAATTAGGTCAATTTAAACAATTTCTTTCAACAAGAATTAAAATAGAATAAACGCTTGCCCTCATTTGGTGGAGACAACCTTGAATTTCGGGGTCCTTTTTAGTTTTTAAATGATACAACATCATTGTTTTGGTTGTAAATGCAAGATGATTCCGTCTTAGTTTTCAATAACGACATCATACATGTAACCTGCAAAAACTGGGTTGTTAAAATTGACAACATAAACCAAAACAAGAAAAAGAAAGAAGAAAACAAATCAAAATTTACATCGTAGGGTGTTAAAATAACACTAATTTTTGCCAAAACAATTACAATGGTGTTATTTAACACTCTATGATGTTAATTTTGGTTCTCTCGTGGGTATCTTTATGTGAAAACACCCATGGTGTCAATTTTAACATTCCAGTTCTTGCAGGGTAACCAGTGGAAATTGAATCGAATTCGATGGAATAGTTTCAATGGTTTATGTTCTGTCAGGGATTTTCAATGTTGTGCTTGTTTCTATTGTTGCGATCTAAATAAAATTACGGTGAATTGCCACCTGTTAAGATGCTATTTTCTGGACATATTTTAGCAAGTTTTTCAGATTTAAACTAATCGACTCCTATTATTGCTTTTAAAACGTTTCAGCATCTGCAGCGTCAGCTTATTCTATAGTAACATCCTGTTGCCGATCACAGTATATACTGACTGAAACGTCAAGTAGTTTAATCTACATCAGCATATCTGAATGGTGTTCCCACAAATCTGCTTTAAACGTCGGCGCGTTAATACGGAGGTCACAGGTTCAAGTCCCGCTCTAGTCAATTTGTCTTTGCTCAATCCAACATAATTATAAATTTATCCGGTCAGTTTCCCTTGTGGTTTATTAATAGATGTTTAAGTTTTGAAAAGAGAAAAAAAAATTTGGTCGAATAATATTTGGACGAATAATATTTGAACAATTTCGTTCACTACTGCGATCTTGAGATTGCAGTGGGGAGGGCAAACGAACAAGATGCAATTTAATTTATTAAAAAACAGATCACAAAACAAGGACTCTTTTCTACATTGTCATTTTAGGGGGGAAAAAGTGAGTATATAAATTATTTCCGACCTTGTTCAACAAGAAAAGAAAATTGCTCACGAACAGAAAAGAGAAGAAAAATGATTCTCCTTGAAAAATGTTTGTTGACAAAGGCATTGCCAAAGAGGCATTTTGCGTAAATTTAATTTGCATGGATGACTTTAATATTGTACAATAGGTCATTACGAATGCCTTGGTGGACACTGACTTTGTTTTGAAATGCCTTGAAGAAAATTAATTTCTGCTTGCCACACCGAGGGATAAGTTACAATGACGAAGATTGAAGAATATTATTATTGATGCACAACCCGACAAAGTGATTCACAAAAAAACCAAAAAAAAAAAAACCCAAAACAATCCAAAACATCATTATATACTAATACCGTTACGGTAACCTTTTAGGAAGGTTTTAAAAATACCGGTGTTTAATATTTCACTTTCATCAGATTTCACTTCAATTGTCCAATATTACAGACTAGATCATTTCATTTTATACTCGGGGGAAGTGAAAAGATATCTGGGAGCCATGATTTAGGAGCTTTGCTAACCTCTCGATACCCCCGAAATAACAAGTATTGGCTTTATGAGATATCTGAGCTAAAATATGGAGTGATGAACTGACGGCTCACAGACTATAAAATAATAAGTAGCAGGAGGCAACACAAAACAATGCAACGCAATACGGCAAAATCCCCACGGATTACGGCTTGAAACTCAATATCTTGCCGCTAAGACATAAGGCAGTTCATCATAAAATACATCTTAGAAAAGTTCGTGGTTCCCGATGGATTACGTCGGATAAACCATAAACCCTTCCTGTAATATTAAACATGGGTGACTGATTCTTCCAATATATTTGGATATATATATATATACAATTAGTAGGGGAGATGGCCTTAGCTTTCGATCCAAACCGGACCTTCGTCAGAGGCATAAACAAGCACAAATAAAAGCATATCCATTTATAGCAAAAAGAGGAGCAAAGGATTAAGGGAGCGTATATGTATATATATACACACACACTACACCGACTTCAACTATTGTATACCATGTGACCTACATGAAAAGGGATACCACCGACTTAATTTGATTTTACTATAATTTCTCGTCTACGGATCCATTAATGCTGAGCGTCCATCTTGTATTTCTGCCAACGCACCCACGTACACAAAAGGGCTGGAAAACCACTGCTTTTCAGGTTCCGAATGCGTGCAGCCATGGATTCACATGCAGTTTCATTAATAGAAGACAATGTGTTTCTTATTTCTGATTCCGGTGCCCTTCAAAATAGCTCCTTAAGAAAACACGTTTTCCCCTTACACATATGACAATTCACAAACTAAAAATAGACCCATTTGTAAGTTGTGTATAATTTTAGAAGTTCAGCACCGCTGAAATGTAAAATGTTAGCGTGCAAAAGATCAGAGCTAATAGATGTTTTTCTATCAACATAAATGGCCCAATGAAATTCGTTTGAAGGTTCAAATGTACAACTCACTATTACCTTAAAGTAAAAACCTGCATATTGAACTAAATTTATTGCCCTTTAAATGATATAGATAAAGGAATAAAAGTTGTTGCAAAATTCTTATCAACGACACTGCAAAAAGTTGCTCAATAAGGGCAGGTTACCTTGGATTGGGCGCTGTGGGCTATACTAAGCATTTGAAAGCGTTTGTTTGAAACTATTGTGTTTGAAAAGATGTTTTAAAAGTAGAATGTAATGATACACATTAAATATCCCTCGAAATTGCAATTTCAAGACAGAACACAGTCCGCAATTTCGTAGAACCAAATTTTTGACTCTACATAATGGTGGAACGTAATATGTTCCGCTGGTTGTATTTCTAGACACAAATTTAAGATTTTTATAAATAATCACTACTCACTAATTACAACACACTGTAGGTGTTTTTGTGCATGAACAGCTTTTAAAAACGATAAGGCGTAATTCCAAAAAGCAGAATTCTGAGAGATTTGAAAGCAATGCGCCCCTTTAAACATACTATACGGAACTCAGTAAGTCGTAGTTTTCCTTCAGTCGCCAAACCAATCTTTTCATCTTTTCGTTCTATTGAATGTTTCAGTTTTCAATGTCAGTCAAATGATTCACTCGTTAAGAAATCAACATCGTCCGTAAATGGGTGCTGCATAGCCCTTGACATACTTCAACATTCCTCCAGACTACACAAGGATTAAGTTAGCCAAAAACCAGTTTCCATGGCAACATCGTTCAAAAACACAATCTATTGTTGTCCACCGAAGTGTCGTGTGAGAAATCATTGGCGATCTCAGCTACCTATGGGTAGGGTACAAACGGCCTTGTATTGGAGTCTACACCAAACGTCATTGGCAATGAGGGTGTATGCATCGTGCACCAACGCCAGACTTTTTAACCTTTTTCCAAGGTGTCAACCTCACCTCACCAGTCATGACCATGTATTGAATCTTGTACTTATATGTCACTTTCAGCCTATGGCTGATTTGATGCAAATCAAATGAATCTAATAACGACGGCGAAGTTGTAACATGGGGCCCAGCGCCTCTACCAACACTGTCATCAATTATGATTTAGCAAATTATAAAGACATCGCACAGGAGACATGTTCACTATCCAATATTCCTTGTGCAGCAGACGTTTCACCACTTATTACATTAAATAAACTTACCGAGGCATCCAAAGCTAATATGACTCAAAGCATGTCTGCAGATAAAAGCAATTAGAACGTATCCCAAGAGAATAACAATCTCAAATCAATCAAGCAAGTAGAGACCTCTTACATTCTTAGAAAATACAAAGAAACATCGATGCTTGATTGAAAATTATTATTCCACCAAAAAGAATGGTAATTATAGTTAATACACATAGGGCAAACATGATTGCTACACTAATCACAGATGGCTCCAAACAGGCTATGCGTTTAAAAGCCAACTCAAACACCTAATACTTACGGAGATTTGTTTCTTCTTTTAAAAAACTAAGTTACGACAAATCGATGTCGACAGTTCCTTCGCTTGGAATAGTGCCGAAACAATGTTGGATAATATTATAAGGCTAGGGCTGTCAAAAACTATCCATAATTCAAAGTCTACGCGGAATGAATCAACACGAGAATAATTGCGTTTTATAATCTTTGTGCGGTAACTTAAACATAATATAAGAACAAAACAAGGCACAATAATGGATAGAGTCGGATAGACCGACTGACCTAAGTCCTATAAGCGGTTTGCCGCGCTAAGCAACTTTCTTGAAAATTAATAACAATTTATCAATCTGTGCAACACACTTGAAGCTAAACAAAGATGACATAAAACGGGATGATAAGAGGTTATTTGAGTGAGCTCGAGATATAAGAAATACAATTCAATTTCCCAATATGTGAAACATGCCCGACATGTCACAAGTCGAACGAGGTTTATTAATCAGAAATTCATTCACGATAAACCTTCATAGGAAAAAAATCGCAGACATATCATAACTTTACCCTAGGATGTTTTGCGGATGAAGATTTTATGACTTGAAAATATTTTCACAATCTACAGATTTTGAATTAAAAAGCTCATGTAACTGGCGGACTGCACAAATCTACTGTATGATAACAAGTTAAAGAAATGTTACGAGTTTAAGATTTAAGTGAACATCGAACGGACTGTTCCAAGTCTACATTAGAAGTTCAAGGCAGATAACAGTCAAGCTGTTTGGCGACGGACGGTTAGAGCTTGACATACTTTGAGCGTTCATCCGCTTTCGATTTATGACAACAAAGTGAAATGATTCCAGTGGCTAATTGCGATGAAGGATTCATTAACAAAGATATATTTATTTGGCGGAAACATAACCCAATTCCTGCAATGGACAATATGTCGGTATCTGAAAAGCGTTTTCAACCGATTCACGGAATGTGATTTAATGATGTTTTTGACGAATGGTAAAGTAGTGACTGTGAAACGAATCCATTATACAATCAGCCAGTGACATTGGCTTTCAAGCAATCGAACCGGTGAAAAGTCTAAACGTTCTTTGTCAATTTGTGGCTCCACTAGGAGATCCCACATACATGGAGCAACTTTTCAGGCGCCGTTTATGTTGTTATCTCAATTTATATTCCTATAGGAGTAATGTACATGATGAACTACTAGAAACTGAACGCCAACTGAAGCATGATATTTTAACGGACAGTTTATTTCAATAAAAGCAAACGATAATACAGAGCGCCAACTACTCGTGCACTGTCAAAAGTTGACAAAAATAAATCAATGATTATAGATAGCTAACGCTAGCGCTGGAACGAAAGAGCATGTTTAAGAAAAACAAAACAGAAAAACACTTTTAAGTGGTCAGAGGAGCCCCCAGAAAAGCTGTAACCCCGAAATAAAAAGGGGAGAGGAAGAAAAAAGGACCCCCGCCCACAGACACACTTACAATTTCGCCACTGCTCGAAAATCATCTAAAAATAATACTGTTGGGATTATTGATCGCACACGTAACAAAACAAAAAGCAGCTAAATGGTTGCACCTATTGCTGCAAGGGATCGATCGTTTTATCACAAAAAGGCCACCTGCAGAGCCTAGAAGCTCGGCTTACTGAAGGCATGGTATCCACATCCATAGAATTAGAAAAACAAATCTTACCAAGTTTTTGATATAGACCTTTATCACGCTGCCACCATCTTGTACAGCAGCAATGAATGGTAGCATTCATCATACAAAAAAGGAACCAGACTATTTGCCCTTCCAGCCTCAGTTTAGTTATATTGGTTTGAATGGGAGAAAATCAAGATGGCCGCACCATGCATGAAAAGGGTTTATTATATGAAGAAAGGGGCATATCTTCTCATTACAACTTATTTTATGTTTCATTAAGATTCAAAAAAATCTCCCAAATAATCGAGGAATCTCGTCTGGAAATGCCATGGGATGCACGATGTCACTCTGAGAGTTCTTGACCTCAGCCAACCCGCTCGGAGTCCAATTCGGCCATCCCTCGCACTCCCAGTACGAGGACACCGCGCTTCCGCTGTGGGTGCCTGAACACGGACTTCTCTCCGTATCTCCATCCGGAATGCCTCATCTCTTGATCTGTTTAAGAGACTCTTAAAACCCAGTTGTTTTGATTTCTGTTGTTTTGCTCACAGCGCTGTTAATCCTTCGGCAACGACGGTCTGTAAAGTCTGTTATTAATGGCGTCCTACTCGAATAATATTCATTGAAAATCACTGGCTTGCAAATAAACTGATATTATTTGAAATTGACATTTTGTGTCTTGCTGACATGAATGGAAGAAAGTGATAGGTAAGTAATGGTATTGTGTTGTTTTGAGCTGTAGTAGAAATGCCACTCAGGATTGTAAAAAAGAACATTACTAGTTTTTACAATCGGCAATCTCCATTTTTTGAACGTCATCTGCTATTAAAATGGAAGTATTTTGTATCTGCTTCTTTGTTCGGCGTGTCGGTTTGTCTCTACTACTTTACCATTCAACCAAAGGCTTTTATACGGAGAAGCTTCGTAAGAAATGTAAACTTTCAAATATTTTCACAATCTACAGATTTTGAATTAAAAAGCTCATGTAACTGGCGGACTGCACAAATCTACTGTATGATAACAAGTTAAAGAAATGTTACGAGTTTAAGATTTAAGTGAACATCGAACGGACTGTTCCAAGTCTACATTAGAAGTTCAAGGCAGATAACAGTCAAGCTGTTTGGCGACGGACGGTTAGAGCTTGACATACTTTGAGCGTTCATCCGCTTTCGATTTATGACAACAAAGTGAAATGATTCCAGTGGCTAATTGCGATGAAGGATTCATTAACAAAGATATATTTATTTGGCGGAAACATAACCCAATTCCTGCAATGGACAATATGTCGGTATCTGAAAAGCGTTTTCAACCGATTCACGGAATGTGATTTAATGATGTTTTTGACGAATGGTAAAGTAGTGACTGTGAAACGAATCCATTATACAATCAGCCAGTGACATTGGCTTTCAAGCAATCGAACCGGTGAAAAGTCTAAACGTTCTTTGTCAATTTGTGGCTCCACTAGGAGATCCCACATACATGGAGCAACTTTTCAGGCGCCGTTTATGTTGTTATCTCAATTTATATTCCTATAGGAGTAATGTACATGATGAACTACTAGAAACTGAACGCCAACTGAAGCATGATATTTTAACGGACAGTTTATTTCAATAAAAGCAAACGATAATACAGAGCGCCAACTACTCGTGCACTGTCAAAAGTTGACAAAAATAAATCAATGATTATAGATAGCTAACGCTAGCGCTGGAACGAAAGAGCATGTTTAAGAAAAACAAAACAGAAAAACACTTTTAAGTGGTCAGAGGAGCCCCCAGAAAAGCTGTAACCCCGAAATAAAAAGGGGAGAGGAAGAAAAAAGGACCCCCGCCCACAGACACACTTACAATTTCGCCACTGCTCGAAAATCATCTAAAAATAATACTGTTGGGATTATTGATCGCACACGTAACAAAACAAAAAGCAGCTAAATGGTTGCACCTATTGCTGCAAGGGATCGATCGTTTTATCACAAAAAGGCCACCTGCAGAGCCTAGAAGCTCGGCTTACTGAAGGCATGGTATCCACATCCATAGAATTAGAAAAACAAATCTTACCAAGTTTTTGATATAGACCTTTATCACGCTGCCACCATCTTGTACAGCAGCAATGAATGGTAGCATTCATCATACAAAAAAGGAACCAGACTATTTGCCCTTCCAGCCTCAGTTTAGTTATATTGGTTTGAATGGGAGAAAATCAAGATGGCCGCACCATGCATGAAAAGGGTTTATTATATGAAGAAAGGGGCATATCTTCTCATTACAACTTATTTTATGTTTCATTAAGATTCAAAAAAATCTCCCAAATAATCGAGGAATCTCGTCTGGAAATGCCATGGGATGCACGATGTCACTCTGAGAGTTCTTGACCTCAGCCAACCCGCTCGGAGTCCAATTCGGCCATCCCTCGCACTCCCAGTACGAGGACACCGCGCTTCCGCTGTGGGTGCCTGAACACGGACTTCTCTCCGTATCTCCATCCGGAATGCCTCATCTCTTGATCTGTTTAAGAGACTCTTAAAACCCAGTTGTTTTGATTTCTGTTGTTTTGCTCACAGCGCTGTTAATCCTTCGGCAACGACGGTCTGTAAAGTCTGTTATTAATGGCGTCCTACTCGAATAATATTCATTGAAAATCACTGGCTTGCAAATAAACTGATATTATTTGAAATTGACATTTTGTGTCTTGCTGACATGAATGGAAGAAAGTGATAGGTAAGTAATGGTATTGTGTTGTTTTGAGCTGTAGTAGAAATGCCACTCAGGATTGTAAAAAAGAACATTACTAGTTTTTACAATCGGCAATCTCCATTTTTTGAACGTCATCTGCTATTAAAATGGAAGTATTTTGTATCTGCTTCTTTGTTCGGCGTGTCGGTTTGTCTCTACTACTTTACCATTCAACCAAAGGCTTTTATACGGAGAAGCTTCGTAAGAAATGTAAAGCGAAGAATTAACCATTATTTCCAGTGCACCGGGATTATTTTATTTAATAATTTTTTAGTCAACGGTTGGATGGATAATGCGTGTATCGAAAACTACACAGTAGAAAGAAACCTACTCTTCCAAAATAAAAGTTGTAAGAAACACTTAAAAAACCGACAGGACTTGAAAATAGTGGCGTAAACTAAATATTATTTTCATGGGGCTCGGGTGACAAGCAGGGGTAAAGACAGTTGCAGGGTGGGGCTTTCGATGTATCGAACCACTTGTGCCTGTTTTTGATCTCATGGGGGAAGGGGGAGGGGTGTCAGTTACGCCATGAGGGGGGGGGGTAACGCCACTGCTATGAAAACGATAGATTGGGATGGGTTGAACAAGAGAAGATTACATTTCAAACTCAGCCTGTAGAATGTTGAACACGAGAGTAAGATATATTGTATTTCATACTTGTATTGACATTATTTCAAAATGTCACAATGTCAAAACACAGGTCTCTCATAAGTAACCCACTCAATCAGCTCTATACGGAGTAACTGTTACACTATATCAACATTACACTGACAACTCAGTCGGTAGACATGAATCCACAAAAAAGAAAAACATAAAAAGAAATATCTTGAATTTTTCATTCTGAATTCTGAATTCCCAACGGCATAAGCAGAAATCACTGTGCTGCTTCAAGCTTTGTGTTGTATTGCTACGACGGCTGTCTCCAATGCCCATTCTATATTATTATTAATGTACATCTACGTACCCGAACATTAAGTGGAAGAGCACGATTTACAAATTAAATTTTTGACGCAATTTAAACAAGATCCTACAAAATCATGATTGAAATTATCTTTGATTGGGGGCTGGCAGGAAATGTATGTTTGCCCTTGGGGGGGGGAAGTGGCGCAACCAGAGTCCCCACCCATTCAAAACACTTGCCCCCCCCCACCCTTAAATCAGATTATAAAAAATAAAACAAAAGCACAAATGAATGGTTCGAAACACAAAAATAGCCCCTACCCACTATGTCTTTGGTCCACTCCCATCCCCTCCCCACATGAAAATGTCTGGTTACATCACTGGGGGGGGGGTGCTTGTGACTGAACAGATCGAACAGCCCAGAGCAAACACACTGCCATCACATTGTGTGCAAAATAATATAATTTAAAATACGAATGAAACTCATTGTCCGAATATGTAGGACAAACTCAAAAGACATATTTCAACCTCACCGCTCATTTATAATTAATTCCCTTCACGGATGAGTATTAGCTCTTATCCAACAACAAACTATAGGTAATTGCTAAGGTGACTTTTGTTGCAAACGCTAATTTAGAAATGTTGACTACGAACATATCGGCCATTCATCAGGACGTTCCTTTGACAATCGAATGTCTTAGCAATAAATATGCGCGGCGATTAATTTGATGCCAGGCAAAGCCTTCATAAACTATGTGTTCATCGTGTGGTTTTTTTTAAAAATCAAATTTACAATTTAATTAGCTGTTACAGACTGGAAATCTTTTACGAGTTATTACTTCTGAACACTAACAAGCTTTTGTTTAATATTTAAGACTAGGACGAAAACTGCACGAAAATATTAAGCCTGTGGTATCTTTTGAATGATGATTTTGTCAATTAACTTCTTGAATATCTCGCAAACTGCCCTCTACTAGCAGATTCTGGTGTTACGGGGACTAAAGAGTTTAATTCAAGAAGGAACCTAGTTCAGAATATCTTTCGGGCTGTCTTACTATCCCTTTTTTTCTTCAATCTATTTTACCCTTCTCTTTTATTTTTCCCCAAAAGACAATTTTTTTAAATACAAAATCACTATTCACCACCCCAGCTTAGAAAGGAAAGAGAAAAAGTAGAAAGGGGGTATAAACATTATTGGCAGTCATTTATTTTTGTAAAAAATTAAATTAAATCTCATGCATCAGTCTAGTCTGAACATCTCGTTCCTACAGAAACGCAAATATGAAATTAGAAAAGTACGGTAAAACGAAATTCATTGAATTAAGGAATCTGATGAATCTAATAATGTTTTAGTCAGTGAATGGCAAAGCTTGTCATTGACTGATATGAGCAATTATTACCAAATACAAGTGGGTTAATTATTTACCTTTGTCTCATAATGTACCGGGTTGAAAAAGACACACTGATCTAAACAGCTTTTAAGTACGATGTTTTTCAATGAATGAATTCGACAAGAAAATGGTTCGGAGGGTTCGTTATATTCGAAGTCTTGTAAAGAAGAAACAACGGAAGTAGTCACGGTGTGATAAACTGTTAGAAATAAATTAAGAGAGTATTGTAAATAGAAATCTGAAAGTTTCAGTATTCATTTATTTCATGGGTACATATTATGTTCATACTTTTAATTTGTCAGTTGGAACCATCCACCGTGGTTACGTGACAGTGTTTTCCTCTTAAATGTAGCTTTTGGCTCGCTATGAGTATAGACACTCTGATTTACATAACAGGTTGTTATTAGACGTTATTGTGAGTTTATGTTTCTGGCATTTCGGATTGCATTAGGTTTTATTTCTTTGACTCCGTTCCTCGTTGGCATGGCAACAGTAATTAATATCAATAATAAAAATGAGTTCAATTTTGCAAACATAAGTTTGACATTTTGACCCTAGCAGAGTCTTTCTCGAAGGCTAAATGACAACACAACAAAAGCAGTCAAGTGGAAAGAGATGACAGAGACGCGGAAAAAGCAGGGGCTGGGTTCAGTTTTATCAAAAGGCTTTCTATCAAAAAACAACAGCATTTAATTTGAAAGAAAAAACGGAGAGAGATAGATCAGCGTATATTTCATTAGTTTGAAGACTAAGTTCAGTCAAAAACTTCATGAAAAACATAACTTTTAAAAACAAATTTTTACCATTACTCTTTGGACGTGTCTTCAGCAATACATAAAAACCAAAATAAATAAAAAATATATAAAATAAAGGTTTTTGAAGTATATGTAACGAATTACACATGAGCTCAACTTGTTTTATAAGCCGCGTGAAAAACTGTAGACTATCAATTTGGGGGTTTCATTCGGTGATAAATATTTTAGAACCCACTCCAGCAATTTAGCAACAAATAACCCCATCAACTTGAATAAATACACTTGATTCACAATGTAGACATCGTTAAGGACTAGACGAAATGGAGCCTTTGTATGAGACAGAAACGATCTCCTTGGAGCTTCATTTAGAAATTGCCAAAGAATGAAATGAAGGTTCTCTAAATGCTCACATAAAGACGTCAATGACGTTAGTTTGGCCATAATGACGTTTTTCCCTAATCTCCTTAGACATTAAAAGGTTCGTGACTGCATTAATGACAAAGTTTAATGGACATTTCGGAAGCATTTCTTAACTTCTTAATTGCAAAAAAAAAAAAACTTTTGAAAGCACAACATTATATTTTAAGTGAGCAGTTTATGATTGTTTTAAATTTCCTATAAAGCCCTTAACAATAAATTGTATTTCATATTCTAAGATAAACAGAACAAGTGATGTGACGATTCTACCAGTATTGATCGTGTCTTCATCAGTATACAATAAACGATGCTTGTGGTCATTACAGGTCCTGCCCTGTATACAGAAAGAAGACGTTTTTCAAGTAGCTGATTGAGCCTATAACCCATTTAAAAATATTTTACTGACCTTTTCGACGACAACGCTTTACGAAAGGAAAACATTCATTGGATTCATTTTCCCTTTTTACAGTTCAATAAATACCTTAGTGTCAAGTTACGGAGTGATTCAGCTTTCACGTAATTGAAATAAAGTTAATAAAAAAAACGAGTTCGTCTCAACATTTTGTGTTTTTCTAGACTTGACGGCAGACATAATGACTAGCCTTTGACTAGTATCAACGTTAAATTACCACTAAAAAACAGACTCAGCAACAAATAAATAAATAAGTAAATATTTTTGGGGTTTTTGTAATGAAAAATATGTTAGAGTCTTACCTGAGAAATCACGGTCTTGTTTTCTTGAAGCGAACATTTGAAAAAATTAAGACCACACCATGACTTCGTCATCAAAACCGTCCCCTGCCGATGTACGATGATAAAATTTTCTTACATCCACTTTAAACAGAATAAAAACTTCCGAGTGTTGTTCTGAACGTAGTACAAAGTGGAAACTGCGAGATTAAACCAGCCAAAAGCGAGAGGTCAGGCAATGCTACAGCCGGTAAAACGACCCGATATGCCGGGGAGGTTTTCATCACTTGCTGGCCACCGTGGAGTAATGTTGAACTGTCCTCGATGACAATTTGGAAGTGGTATTTGAACCTAATTTCATCACAGGTACGTGTTCTTGACCATTTGACGGGTAGTGCATGACACAGGTAACCGCCTCTGAGTCGGACACGACTACCCAAACTGAAGGTATCGATACCATTATCACGTGACTTCATCTTGCTCTAATCAACCAATCGCAAGAGAGAAACAAAACAGCGTTACAGGCGAGTCATCAACGCAGCCGTAACAAAAAAAACACAACTAAAATCCGATATGTTATTTCATTAGAGAAAGTCAGGGTTTAAAATGCAATAATACGAAATGGCTTGGGATGGTGTAAAATCAACGGAGAACATCTAACAAAACCCATCCTTCAGCAGCAGCCGAGAAGCATTTCTTGGAGGCACAAGAATAGATAGTGGCCTGACGTTTCGACCCTAGCAGAGTCTTTCTCGAAGTCACGGTGTTGTCTTTCTGGGGCATATTAAGATATCAGACTTTAATTCTTGTGCCAGTTTTGGAAGATCCATTTCAATCATGCTCCAACTTTGTTTTAAGAGTAGTAGCTTCAACAGCTTCAATTTGTTTAAGAACAAAGCACACTTTAAACAAAACAAAACCGAAAACTATGATTTAGTTACCTGAAAGCATTACCTCAGTTCCTACAACTGTAATGTATTTTTTACATATAATATTGACATAAAATGATAAGAATGGGTGTGCAGTGATATGAATGGACAGTGCTGCATTATGCATCACAGTACCTGGCATGAGGGTCCGAGATACATATCTCGGGTGTTTTATTGAGAGAGTAGAGCAGGTGATTCTAGATATAGACAAAAGCTGACCTGAAGTGGACTTGACCGATGTCAAAACACGACCTGCACAGAAACTGCTCTCCTGATCCCCACTCTCTGAAGAAAGATTGTTATCAAAGAACGATTGAATGTGCAGTGACGAACTAGGTCGACTTCGCACGCTAATCTAATCTAGGTATACAAATGAAAAGGGATAATAGCCAGTGTAGTGTAGGAGGATCGGTAATTGCAAGCAGTGGGGAGAAGGCAGGGAGGGGGAGGCAGAGTGTGGATGAAGGAGGTAGGAGTGGGGAGGAGGCAGGAATGGAGAGGAGGCAGGAGTGAGGAGGGAGGTAGGAGTGGGGAGGAGGCAGTAATGGAGAGGAGGCAGGAGTGAGGAGGGGAGGTAGAAGTGGAGAGGAGGCGGGAGTGGGAAGAAAGGAACTGGCGGGTATGATTGTGTATGTATAAGTTGGTGGGTGGGGCAATGGCAGACGATCTGCGTCAAGAAATTATATTATTATAACCGTATACCACAAAATAATTAGAGTGTATCGTGCTACTAGGAATCCAAACTGCTAGAGTAAAATGGCAACTGAAGCAATTAGGCTCGGTCCGATTGGATTCGAACCCATGATTCGACAGAGGGAAAAGGGCAAAAACACGTAGGCTCGGTCCGATTGGATTCGAACACCTGATCCGACACAGAGAGAAAAGGGCAAATGAAGGATTCCCAGAGTTAACTCTTTCTGTTCGTAGATAGCCACAGAGCTGCAGAGCCACAGAATCGCAAAGCTCAAACTTCCTGCAGGTACAAAATGAAAGCATCTCGAAGCAGGAAATCTTAAGCCCTTATTTTATGGAGATTGAACCTTACGAGTTGTATTGACTTTTGAAATGAACGAGGAGGGCACATTTCCAAACTCGTTCTGCTGTTATTTGTTTTATAGTTATTCTTGATATTACCATAGTAATATTTTGAATAAAAGTGTATTTTTTTTATAAACATAAACAGTGCGGTATGTTGCCCACCAGGAAATCCCCTGGAACGTTGTCACGCTTTTTGTAAACTCGGTGACTTGGCCTGTAACCTGCTAACTAGAAAGTCTTCAAAATAATTGTAGGGTGAAATTTGGCGAGCAATGCAGTGTCCTCTAGATTCGTTGAAAGGGTGAATCAAAATTGCCTCATCTTGTAAAACAAATCGGTTGTGCGTCACATTGCTAAGAATTAAAAAAAAAAATGAACACTTTAAGGTTTTGCCTTACAGCTTTAAAGCACCACTTAATTAGTTATCTACTTAAGTTGACAACAATGGTATGGTATATCATCCTGACGGTTATTGCAAATTGACTGCATTGAATGATAGGTCTAATCAACGAGCAGGAAGCGGGGTATTGTGTTGCATACGATAGGGACACAAGTACCACCCTAAATTGAAGTTGTTTAGAAGGAAACATCACATATACTAGATCACTTTCTCTCCAACTCTTTCAACGATTTGGCCATGAAAATAATTGGAAGCAGAGTCTCTAATAAATTTTACACAACAGCGAGTCAATTCTAAAGAATTACGCCCTTATTTATTATTACAAAGATAATTGTGCCCATTCCTATCACAGATAATTAAGTATCACGGGGATAACTTCTAAAGAAAATCTTAGTTTATGGGTTAATTGATTTCTTTATTAACAAATTTAATCTCGCTAATAATTTGACATAATCGAGCCAAAAAGGTCAACCACTATAATTTACTTGCACACACTTATAAAAGTTGCCAGCAGGAAACTTGTTAATGAGATGAGAGTACTTCTATAGTTGAAAACAAACACAGACACAAACATACACCCCAAACAAACGAAACAAACTAGCAGTAAAAACAACAACAGCAACAGCAGCAACAACACAAACAACAACACAAACAACAACAACAACAACAACAACAACAACAACAACAACAACAACAACAACAACAACAACAACAACAACAACAACAACAACAACAACAACAACAACAACAACAACAACAACAACAACAACAACAACAACAACAACAACAACAACAACAACAACAACAACAACAACAACAACAACAACAACAACAACAACAACAACAACAACAACAACAACAACAACAACAACAACAACAACAACAACAACAACAACAACAACAACAACAACAACAACAACAACAACAACAACAACAACAACAACAACAACAACAACAACAACAACAACAACAACAACAACAACAACAACAACAACAACAACAACAACAACAACAACAACAACAACAACAACAACAACTACAACAACAACAACAACAACAACAACAACAACAACAACAACAACAACAACAACAACAACAACAACAACAACAACAACAACAACAACAACAACAACAACAACAACAACAACAACAACAACAACAACAACAACAACAACAACAACAACAACAACAACAACAACAACAACAACAACAACAACAACAACAACAACAACAACAACAACAACAACAACAACAACAACAACAACAACAACAACAACAACAACAACAACAACAACAACAACAACAACAACAACAACAACAACAACAACAACAACAACAACAACAACAACAACAACAACAACAACAACAACAACAACAACAACAACAACAACAACAACAACAACAACAACAACAACAACAACAACAACAACAACAACAACAACAACAACAACAACAACAACAACAACAACAACAACAACAACAACAACAACAACAACAACAACAACAACAACAACAACAACAACAACAACAACAACAACAACAACAACAACAACAACAACAACAACAACAACAACAACAGCAGCAGCAGCAGCAGCAGCAGCAGCAGCAGCAGCAGCAGCAGCAGCAACAGCAACAGCAACAGGAACAGCAACAGCAGCAGCAGCAGCAGCAGCAACAGCAACAGCAACAGCAACAGCAACAGCAGCAGCAGCAGCAGCAGCAGCAGCAGCAACAGCAACAGCAGCAGCAACAGCAACAGCAACAGCAGCAGCAGCAGCAGCAACAACAACAACAACAACAACAACACACAACCACAAATCGGCTCCTACCAACGCAATATAGGCCATAATTGGAAGTCAGAGCACGATTTCACAAAGTGCTAAAATCCATAAGATGAGTAAACCTGAATAATATATCAAAACTAATTAATGAGCACAATGTGATATCATCATACATGATCTACGTCAAAACTCAAGGACTGAAGTTGCAATACCCACTATCATGTTAGGATGTCTATTTTAGTGATACAACCACCACGCCCTTGCCCCTCTACTCATGGACCTGCCGCGGACGAACCCTCTCCTCCTCAACCCGCCCTCACCCTTCCCCGGTCAGTCTTCAATGACAGACTGCTCAGGCTATCGCTACGGCTATGGCCGGATCAATGCGCCATCAAGCGCTGAAGACGTAGCACCCTGAGCAATTCGCTCGTCCCCAGCGCCTTGCCTTAAAACCAAAGGCGCTGGGATGGGCAAACGTATCAAGCACGCTCATTGGTTAATGCTTAGTCCCATCATGCATCACACTCACACTGCAAGCACTGCACGCATGACGTACTTCCTGAACAAGAATCTGTGCAAACTGATTAGCCCATCCCAGCGGTCCTGGATAGGCCGCTGGGGCCGAGCGAACCTGAGCAACAGTTTTAGCCACAGCTGAAGCCGACAATGGATACAGCGTATGCTAGGCAGAGCCTTTTCTAAAACTACCGCCCTCTCGGGGTGAGATGATCCTAGCAAAAGAGGTCGTATTACCACACACGTAACAGAGCCGTGTATGCTTCACTCACGGTTTTCTTCCTGCTGACATAAGAGGCGTTTTTATCTTCAACATTCCAAGAAGAAATCACTGCTTTATCGCGTTAAAAAATTAATACGGGACAGCATAGTTTACGACCTACAAATAAATAATTAATCAAAAGTTCGTAAAGGCCCAAATAGTCAAGTTTGGAAGAACCAATAACTCTGTAAATTATATTCACGACTAAAAAACTTCCTGGGAATAATTTCAACCTACGAGGATTTTCAAATGCCTCGTGATGAGGAGAAATAATGTATGCCAAAGTAAAAAATCAAATAACAGAGCCTTTTACAGTGGAGAATTGTGGAGAACTGAAGTGGAGTGTGTTTTAGATATAGCGCCCTCTGCTGAAGAGAAATGCCGAGGGGTGCACTGCGCACTAAATAGAGACAAATTCATGCATGGAGACTCATTAACAACATGCACAGTTTTTGTGTAAATCAAAGACTTAATGATCGTGGCTTTTATGGATTGTTGAGAAATGGTCCAACACTTTGCCCCTGTGGTTGTTGACTTAACCTGGAGCGCTTTGGGCTAAAACTACCGCCCTCTCGGGGTGAGATGATCCCGAAAAATTGTCCTATTTGCTCAGGAGTGTAGGGAAATTGTTTCCAAGATGGGGTCTGGCCAGTTTACTCGTTCAGGGGAAGTTTTTTCTATTTTGGATGAGCCTAGCTCAAAAGCTTAACGGCCAACTAGATGAAAATCTAAAAGAAAAATTAAGTTTAATTGTCAGAAAATGTATCTGATTTGTTTTCAAGAGGCTGAGAGACTTAACAAATTATTAAGTTTGACGTTTTTTCTTTTAGTAAATGTTTATTGTTTTAGCATTTAGATTTGGTTACTATGGGAATCTAACTAGTGTGGTTCACCCCAAGCACTGCGTTTGTGTTTGTCTGCTGTGCACGCCCTCTATGTCCAGCTGTGGCAATAGAATTTCAACACCAATTTGTGGCAAAAGGTCAACCGGAAAGCTGAATCTTGCCATAAAGCTAAAGTGGCGAACCGAACACGAATTGCCTCAAAAGCAGATGCGCGCGGATTCGTGTTCAGAGCATTGCCACGAGCGGCGAAGTGTTATTCACACTGTGTTCACTGGTATCCTTGTTTGGTTATCAAGTTAGTTTATTTACAATAAAGAGAAAATAGAACTAGCTGTTGCAAACTGCTTACCAACCAAAAGAATCTGTGGTACCAATGCAAAAATTAGTTCGTAGCCTGACGCTTCGACCCTATTATAGCAGAGTCTTTCTCGAAGGGAGAAAGACACTGCTACGGTCGAAACGTCAGGCCAGTTACAATAAAGAGTAAATTAAATGCCCCCTCTCCTAACCCATCCCATCCATGAAGGCCGCACGTCACTCACAAAAATCCCTCTATTATCACATGTTAGAAGAACAAGATGAAAACGTGTGGGGAAGGAATGAGAAAATCCAATGTAATAAGTCGCATAGCATTTATTTATTCAAATACAGATCAAGGTTACTAACTTACCATTTTATTATCTTAGCGCAATTACTGTGTTGTTTTTGCTCAGAGCAACTTGGCACGCTCTTGTATGGATGACCTAGTTTTTAAATCCTTTTTAAATACAAGCAAACATTAACCGTGCACGATTTATACAGGCTAAATGTATTTTCATCCATTGAGGCATATCACTGAAATAAGTATTCAGTTTTCTTTGATATCATAAGGCCTTATAGAATTTAAGCAAGATGATAAAAGTAGGCAAGCAATAATTATTATAAGTAGTCTGTAAAATCCATGGGAATAAAGTCTGGGAAGGCTGTTTTCCACTGATCTATTAAGGTAATTTGGTTTCTGTCTGAAATTCAATTGTATTTCTCTTTAGATGAGTTTCAAGGAAGAAAAGTAATTTAATACAAAAACTCCTTCTTGTTTAATCAGAGGTATTTCTTTTTATTTATTTATTTTATTTTATTACACATCCAACAAACAGCACAATTAGCGCCAATAACAGGTTGAATGGGAAACGAGAAGAAAATAATGTTCAGTTTTAGATGTGGAAGAAAAACTCCAAATGGGGAAACCAACGCAATCAGGTGGGGACCGAAAACCCAGTTTGGGCTTCGGTCCGGTGGGATTTGAGCCCGGGTCCACAGAGGTGAAAGGCAGGGACAGAAACCACTGAGCCAACCTGATTCATTTCAATAACTATAAACCACAATTCTATTGAGATCGCCACCAGCCAATTCTTCCTGCAATATTCATCACATAAATGTTATTTCCTGGATCATCGACCGCGAGGAAATAAACAAATAAAGCCTCGATGCCAGACTAACTTCCGCAGCCATAGCTCAAGTGTGTCACGACTGTATCAAACGCAGATTTAACACTGGTAGATAAATTAGCGCGGTGAAATTAAAGTGTGGCCTTTCAAAATGAAATTACATTTTATTGGAAAGTAAAAACTAATGGTTATAAATTGAGGTGGAATATACTCAGCCTACATTAGTCTGAAATATCTGTTAACGTTTTGTGTTGTGAATTAAAGACGTGACGAGTCTGAGGCTATACTGGGGGGCCTTTCTCAAACCTCGGCTTGGGCTCCAGCTCCGTGCCGGGGCTCCGTGCCGCGCCGGCTCCGTGTGATACAAAAATACACGCTACGCCAACAATTTATAACGGAGCCCAAGCCAGAGACGGAGCCCAAGCCGAGGTTTGAGAAAGACCCTAGGTCTACGTGCCAAACAATCATGTGACAGCTAGCCAATAATAATTTCGAGTTCATGACAGGCAAACATTTCCCCATCAGGAGTGTATAAAACCAAAGGTCAATTCTGCCGACATTAATCTTGATATTATTTCTTTTGCAAATGACCCATTGCTCGACGCGCAGCGCACTTGCGCGCGCCTATCCTGTGCCCAATGTTAAAGAAATGCCTAAAAGCAAAAAAACAAAAACGTTTCTAAGCACAACAAAATTATGCTTAGAACAAGGTTTATCAGCTAAAACACCCTTTTACATATACCGAATGTAACTGGTATCCTGCTTAGTTCTGCTCAGCAGACACAATTTTTAAGCAGCTCTATGAAATTGAGCCCTGTCCGCCATTTTGGGAGTCAAATTATACACAAATAAATTGGCTCCCAAAATAGTGGAAATGGTAGACGCGCATTATGCGGAGGCGCGTTTCGCATCTACAAAGGCTCAACACAAGTTAGTATGTATTACTCCATCTTGCAATGGATTGACTATTTACATTTTAACAGCGAAGGAAAATATTTGCTGCTTAAGTTATTACAGGCATTAGAATGCATAAAGTATTAAGACACAAGAGTAATACGCACGGTTTGAGTGCAAGTGCAAGGCAACTTTATCTTGATACACAACGTGCACTGTATTAATATCAACACTTAACAAAAAAATTAATATCCGGGCTTTCTCCAATTAGAACTTTGGAAATGTACGAAAACATTACCTAGCGTTTCAATTGACGTCAGTTTTAATATTTTCTTTGTACACTGGTGTGCGAGAAAGGAAACCTCAATGTTATGACGTCATCATCAGGCATCGGGAAAATAAATTGTAGTCATTAATTTGATCGATGGACTAGAGATCTCCCTTTTTAATAGTGGTCTGCTGCTTCCTCTCCAAGGGGTCCGGCTGGCCTGGCTAATTCAGTGTTTAAAAAGCATCCATAATTAATATGAAATATGGACAAGTGCATAAGCTGACGGACTAGTGAAATGACACGCTAACTGGTCCTGCTGGCCAGTCACTGACAAAGTTAAGGGCACCCTGCGTTAGACGCTTGATCTGACGTATCAGCCTGTGGTCCCGTCTGGTAGTCGAATCGTTGCGGTTCCATCTTCCGATGATACGCCGACTTTACCCCGGGCACTACATGGGTTGAGCTTAGCCACTCCGACCCGGAAGTTCTTGTTCAGACAGATGTAGATGATCGGATTGGCGCAAGAGTTGATGAAGGCCAAGACGGTGAAGGAACGGTACGTGAGACTCCGGAAGTAACTCGGCGACAATCCGCCAAGGTTGAGAACAAGGAACCCAATTTGATCCGGACCCCAGCAGACGATGAATGTGATGACGACAATCAGGACCATCCGGATCACCCGACGACGGGACCGGAGCAACGAGAAAGCTGGAGATGACTGGGACTCATTCCTCGCAAGGAGCGCATCAGCTTGCTTCTTCAGCTCTCGAATGGCATGAAAATGAGATACCACCATCACTGATACAGGAATCACGAACTCCAGGATGAATAAAGTCACCCCGTAGAAACCCTGGAAAGTAGGGCTAGGCCAAATGAGAACACACATGTTCTCCTCGCTCACATGGGTAACATAAAAACTTCCACAGTTCAGAATAACAGCTGAGACCCAAACACCTACCACGTAATTTCTCAAACGAGCCTTGTTAAAGGCTCTATGATGCTTGCCAGGTCGTACCACTGCAAAGTACCTCTCAAGGGATAAGAGAGTTAGAGTAAATATGGAGGCTACTATTGATATCCACATGATGACATCAGATTGAATGATCTTACAATAGGCTTTGCCTGCTGCAGTGTTAGGTACCATGCGAAGAGACGGCTTAGGAATGGTGGCTATGGACGTCAAGAGATCAGCCACGGCTAACAATGCAATCAGCTTGTTGGAGTTACTGCTACGGAGTTTCTTGATGTAGACCACAATGACGAGAGCATTGCCGAGGATACCGAAGAGGGCTAGGATAAGCTTGACGATAAAAAACCAGTCCCAGGTTACTCCAACGAATAGATCGTATTCATCTGTGTAGTTCAGCATTGCATCCATGTTAACTTTCAATCTCTACAGCAGATAGCGAAACTAGAAAGGGTGCACCAAGTAAACCCTCCTTCAGACTAAAATCTTTCAACTTTTCTGTCTACAGAAATTTAAATCTCTGCTGCGCGGATCAGAGGAAAACACACAAACGTCAACCAGACAGACCTACGCAATTAACTGTCTCACAGCAAAATACTATAAAATCAACTTGGCAATGCAGCGTTATTTTGAAGCTAATTAAACATGCGTAGATCAAGACACCACGTTATAATATTGATAGCATACGACCCGAGGGCTAAGGGAGCGATGAAGCTTTCTAATCGTCATCAACTGCACCACGTACGTGAACTATTGACACGCATGCGTAGAGCGCGCACCGCCTAAGAATTACAACTTTCATTGGCTCTTGGAGCCGTGCAGTTTTATTCAATTAAGGGCATTTTTTCCCAAATCAGGTGAGTTTCTCCAAAGAAATGGATCAATCTTTTGATATTTTTAAGCGATTGCTTGGACTAAATCAATGAGCCTTGGTTTGAACAACAACAACAACAACAACACGAAAAAGAAAGAAAATATCAGAAAACAATTTCAAAAAAAATAAAAATGTTGAAACAATTATGAGACCAACTGAAACACATTAAACGACCGTATCACTTTAAACCAAAATGTAGGGTTTATCTGACACTTGCAGGCTTCAAGTATTTGATTTAATATAACTGGGTCGGAAACAAACGAAAGCAGATCAGATTACAACAAGGAAAAACTAACAGAGAAATTAGAACAAGATTTCCAAACATGAAGCTCTAGGCCTATTTTATCATTTTTAAAACAAAGACTCTATTTTTGACCGAAGTGAAGCTTTAAATTATTTGTCTACGACCAAAGAAAGGCCGACATAATAATTATCTACAGTTGCAAAAAAAACAACGTATTGAGTGTTGAAATTGAATGCTGCAGAAACGAAGCTTGGTAATAGTAGTTATCTTAATCGAATTCCGACGGGAGGTAGTTTCGACGCGGTATTTATTTATTCAGAGGTGAGACAGCATGAGACAAAGCCTGAAAATTGGACAACAGTTCCCTTTTGGTGTCAAGTTAATTCACACCGAATTTGAGAAATGTTAAATTGTGGAGGTTTACAGATTCTCAATGAGATATCTAAAGGTTTGGTCATAACAAGCACACAGGGAGATCAGGGTAACATCCTGAAATCAGGAAGAATCCTGGCCAATCACACGTCTGTTTGCTATTGGTTTAACCTATTTAAATTCTGTGGATCTTTGGATGGACTCGACTCATCTCATCCAGAACCCCCTTTGTATGGGATGTTAGTTAATTTGGGCACGAAAGCATGAGGTTGCAGCTCTCACATGGTGTAAAGTATTGTATAAACTTCTTTATCATAAACTACCACGTGACCTTTGCTTGCGAAAGGAGTAAACTTGAACAGTCCAAGGCCTTTAGGTAGGCGAAATACTTCACTGGTCATATGGGATATTTTTACATTTTGTGTTTATAACTTTTTAAAGATGAGTTATATAAAGTAACAGCTGAGCGTTTTTTTAAATCAAAAATTGATAACCAACAGATAGAATATTCGATAATTTAAGATTTGGTGTGTTCTTCCATGTGTGTACAAATTGTGCCTGCAGGAGTCCAGGCTCTGCGGCTCTTTTGAGTTTAATGTATCTGTTTGACGACGATAAATATGGATGTTAAGGGAAGGACGCACTTCAATAATATTTGATTATTTTTCTTTCTGATTAACAGTCATTTTAGGTTTAACTGAATGTCCTTTCGTTCAGATATGAAACTGCAAACAAGGACATTGAAGCAATGAGTCAACGTTATTATAATAATTTTATTCGCATTTTGATTTGCATTTTATTTGCATTTCATTTTTGAGGGACGCATTTTTAGAGATCTGTAACAAGGTTTTAGACAAGAATATTGCAAATTTTGCGCCTTTTCACATATTCTTTTTCTTTTTGAGAGATAGTTGCCAGTTTAAACCATAACCGTTAACCTTTCGTTGCACTAAACTGTGAATCTATTTAGCCAAGTATACACTAGCTTTTTCTACGGAAGTCTCAAGGCAAATGTAGCAAATAAATCGTATAATGATAGCTTTGCAATCGATAATTGCCTCCGTAGGAAGGGTCATTACGTCCGACTAGTACAATTGGCCCAACAGTACTTCCCTATGGATCTGCAATTACTTTCAGCGTAAACTATTGATGAAGAGCGGTCCCATTAGCGCAGTAGTACTTCCTGAAGACTTGTAATTACCTTCAGCGCAGTTGCCGTTGATGAAGGAGCAACCAGAGGTAAACAGCTGTCAGGCCCGCGAGAGCGGGGGGTGCTGTGGGTGCTGCAGCACCCCAACTTTTTTGGATGGGGGTGCTGGTATATACTAAAGCACCCGGAGTTGGAATATTATACTAAAGCACACAGAGGGATAAATACATACAAAACAGAAAGCACAAAAACAAAAGCAAAAAAACAAGCAAACAAAAAGCTAACATACATTAAATCACAAATATTTAAGGAACTTTAAAAAAAAAAAAAAATCACAAAACAAAAGTGATATGCAAAAAAAAGACAGTAAAAATACTGTAATAGATATAAAAAAAACACCTGTTTTCAAAGTTGAGGCCTACATAAAATACAAATAAATACAAGCCGAAAAAATGATGTAAATAATTCAACAAATTCCCATTGTAAAAAGTAAATACATTTAGATGCACATTGTTTTGAAGTAACTCAAAAATAAATACTAACTTCCCCTGACTGGTAAAATGTTAATAAGGATGAAATTATTTAGCTTTAATGTAATTTTTCGTTCACCATCGTGGCAATGCCAAAAACGTATGACTATATTGTAAGCAATTGATCAGTGAGCATTTGATGCCAGGGATAATTAAGCCTTCAGAAACTATTGTGTTCATCCTTGTAAACGAGAGGTACTTATTGCTCCCTTGGGTCTTATCACTTCCAAATTTGACATATTCCGTTATTCATTGACAATATTAACGAAAGGACGATAAATGTACGTTAACAACTATGCATTGGAAATATTTTTCAATTTGAGCCACGATCTAGTAATTTACTGCAAGAGTCTCGAAATATCTTTTCACCCAACATCGCCTCGTCATTTTGGGGTAGTCATTTTGCAAATTACACTTATAATATTCCTGCCCCCCCCCCAAAAAAAAGAGAGAGATTTATGTGCCAAATCGTGTCTCTGGTTGTACGAAAGAGCATTTTAAGAACGCGGGCCCGGACCTTACACCGTATACGACAATTGTCTTTGAAAAAAAACCAGCACCCCTTTGCAAAAATTTGTTCTCGCGGGCCTGACAGCTGTACGTCAACTCCACATCGAAACTATTACAGAAATATCCGAGGCCAACACGACATCAATCGAAATTTTACTGAAACAAGCGAGCCAGCCCGAGCTGAGCGATGCCGAGGTGTAAGCCAAGTTATAAAGCAGACGCGAAGAAAGTCGATTCCGACCCAAGTGAGCAAAGTTTCGTTAACACACGAAAACCCGAAACGAAATGAACGAAACTTCGTACGGAAACATCCGAAGCTGACCGAGATTAACCGAACTGGTCCTAAATGAAACAGCCTTTGAAGATTAAACCGTGGGGAACACAGTAAACCGCTTATCAAAAAAAGAAGAAGAAAGAAGCTGCATCTGGTAAGGATACACAATATTTATTGGCAGGGTATACTTTTGGTAATTGTCAAAGACCAGTATCCTCACTTGGTGTATCCCAACATATGCCTAAAAGTAACCAACCTGTGAAAATTTGGGCTCAATTGGTCATCGAAGTTGCAAAAAAATAAAGCAAGAAAAAACACCCTTGTTGCATAGAATTGCGTGCTTTAAGATGCCTGCTGATGCCTGCCGAAGCCTTTCTCAGATTCAAACATTTAGGTTGAAAATCACGGTACCCCTTTCTCTAAAACTACATTACTTCAAAGGCGGTTGTTTCTAACGTTTTATAACAAAGCTTTCTAGTGCTTTAAAAGTAAGTTTTTGTGGTCGTTAATTTTTGGGAGTATTTACCAAAAGTAAACCCAGCTTTTAAGAGCCTTTCAAGTAGCACTGTTTATAGTATTAGTGTAGACCTTATGCACATGACGTCATTTGAGTAGGGCGCCCTCACTTAGAGGTCAAAATGAGGCTGTTCATTGGCCAATCCTGTGCGCCGCGCGTACAAATTTGTGCGTTTCCATTGTTTCATCATCAATTTACCTCTAAGATGGCAGCTGGATGACGTCAATGCATAAGGTCTATTCCCTTTACTTAAAGGAAAATACATGGTACACGTTTATGTCACCAATTTGCTCACATTATCAATTCCATTATCTGGATATAGATTGTTTAAGGCCGATGTGCGTTACCACACCACATATCCAACAGATGGTCATAAAATATATAAATTCTAACAGAATTATGACAAATGAATCAACTCCTCCTCCTCCGGTGGAGTCGTTTCAAAGAGTGTTCCTCCTATACGATGGATATAAAACTCCCCAAAGCGTCTGGTCACCATGGATATCTTCACCTAATTGAAAATTCCTCCGAGTGAGAAGTGTCCAAAATAACGTCGTAAATTAAACGCGAGCAAACACACACTTACTGTGTATACATCCTCCAAGCATTTTATCATGTGCGGAGACTTCATGAGATTTGGGTACAAGGTTCTAAAAAGCGTGAGAGTTCAGTCTGAAATCTCACTTGTAAGTAGTAAAATTTATACCAGCTCCAATTCACAAGAGAAATATCGCCTTCTGAAATATTGTCAAAATTGTAAAGTGTAATTTATTTGAAGAAAAAAACCCCCATTCATTTTATTGTTCAAAGGCAAGTTTTTGGTGACAATTATTGATAATTCTGGAAAAAGAGCCTGAGACTCTACAAAACGGCACTGGAAGACAAGTCCAAAAACTAATTTTGCATCACCTAAATTCTGAAAGAAACACTTAGTGCTTTTCCTATGGGTTTCTGGTAGCCGCTGAAGCCTTATGTGTTAGGTGGGCGTGGCTCACAGAGGAACTACGTCACACAAAGAACAGGATACTGTGTAGTGCCCATAATAACATTTAAATTTACACCACTTTAACGTGAAATTAAAGACATGTACCTTATTTCTAACTTTCATGAGGACTCTTGAAAATGAGTGCATCATAAAACCTCTGTCAGAGGAAAAATCTGGGGGAAAATTGACGTCATTGGACAGCCAAAACAAATGAATCTGTGCATTCCAAAGAGGAATTTATGTGCGCTTATATAAGCTCAAATTCAATGCAGTTTTCATTGAATATCATCAGAATTCAGCAGGAATGAACTGAAAATTCTCTGTACAATAGTTTCAACCCCATAGTATTTGAGATGTGAGGTGCTGGAATGTTTTTAGACTCTGGCAAAAATTGCACCGTTTAGGATAGAGACTTGTAAGTTGTTTCGTTTAACTTAAGACTCTGATCTATTTGAAAATGAGTGCATCACAAACTGAATTTGGCCAAGGTGCTTTGCTTTTACAATTCATTACATTTTAATAATGTACCGATAACCAACTATACATGAATAACCAGAGAAGGCTGACACGACGTTGAGTTTCAAATTACATTAATTTGATTCTATGGCATTACATCCGGCGTTTCTTGGAAATTTGAGGTAAAGGAATAAAATAGGTCAGCAGTTCTTCCGGTTTGATGAGCGATCCACAGTGGCTTTTTGCACAGAACGTAACAAGGAGTCAATGACTTAATAGAGCAAGTTTTTCTGGGGACCAGGTCTGGAGTATCATCTTTCAGGCCATATACATTTTGCACTTTTGTTGGAAAACCTTAAAGTTTGTGAAAATTATTTTGAAGAGGTACCGAGAGTCCAAGACCACGGTAAGGGGCAACAGAGGTCATGGGCTAATGAATGTAGCTCCAGGCATGCGAAACTTTCTTGTACGCAGGCTTGGGTCTACTAACAAGACGGAACCATTAGATGTGAAATAAAGAGAGGTCGTTTAACGACCGAGAAACATTTCCGACCGCAGGGAACGACTGTGAGTACTTTGTGTTGTCCTTGACAAGCAGCCATTGGCCTCAGCCTCGGCAATAACACTATATTAGATTATGGAAGATTACGACTAGATTATAAATTAAATTGAATAGGTTTCTTTTTTTTTTAATGAGATTAATGAAGTAAAAGCCTTTATGTCAAGAGAGTGTGACCTTAGATGGGATGTTCTGAATGTTTGCAGGAATAAACAGAATGATGCTAAAAGAAGCAACAGTCTAGCTCTCTTTGCAGTATTGTTCATAACACAAAACGAAACCAAATTCATTAAAAAGGAGGGTTTCCAATGTCAATGTTGTCTTTTGATGCACCAATTTTCCAAAAGATAGAATCCTTATGAAAGTGGGGGACGTTTACAAGTCTCTTAATCTTAGTCTCTTACAAATAAATGGTTGCCAGAACAAGGTTACCAGCCAAAGTACCATGTCACACGCACCATTTCTGACTGGTATCCTACTATTTGTTGCTATAAGCACACATTGTCAGCATAATTGTCTGCATAGGCAGTTCTGTGAAATGTCTTGACATCCACGCCTCGTAAAGTGAATACTGCGTGTGCAGTATAAGTGTCAGGAATCATTCTGTCTACAGGAAAGGGAACTTTTCCTAGAAGAGAATTACCCCAGTTTTCAATCAATTAAATTATGCAAAGCTAGAGTTAATGGCCTGATGTTTCGACCCTATAGTCTTTCTTGAAGGCTAAATGACAAGACAACACACGTAAAAGGAACGCAATAAAATGTACCCCAGTTCGTCTTAAAGAAATTAAATTACGTTTCAGTCCCAATCGGTAGAGTCTAAATACAAGGCTGTATCAAGGCCACAATGTATATGTCACGGATTAAACAACTAGCGAGGGAAAATGCTATTCGTAATAGTAAGCGTTTTAATGCAAAAAAAAAAAATAAAAAAATAAAAATGAAATTTCTGATTTCCATTGCGACATTTTCAGAGAGAAAGGGGGATGGTATACGCGACAAACATCAAGAATGGCCACTAAATAATGTATATCAAATGATGAGGTCTTATTTTAAATCTTGTGTTCCAAATTCATTTCTATCCTATATAAAATGATTACTTCACAGCGGCGTAGCCAAGGGGGAACCTGGAGGGGGGGGGCACCCCCACAAATGTCCAGTGCCCCCCCCCCCGATAGTGCTTACAAAAAGAAAACGAAGAGAAACAAAACAGGGAAATGCGTGTTTTTATAAACAAAATGTAGTGAACGATTGCAATCGGGATTGCTATCGCTTCCACAAAATGCCATAAGAGGATAGTGGACCCCTGCAGCTTCCCCCTTCCAAAATAAAAGCATGACCCCCCCCCCCCCCCCCACTGACCAACTCATTCCCCCTCCACCCACCCCACCCCCACTTGAAAGCAATGCCCCCCCCCCCCCCCACACACCGAAAAAGTCCTGGCTACTCCGCTGTAATACTTCATGGAGGTACAACATGATAACAATTTGTCCAAGTCCTTCGCCTGTCTGTGAAATGAATTTGCTCGTATTTATATAACCTACGCCGGGAACACAGTCAATTTCTCTCATTTCCTCAGTTATGCCTCAGTTTTTACGGTTTTAAACATAGTTGTGTTTTAAACGTGATGCCTTTGCTTCCAACACTAGTGCCCACTCCCACGGGATGTTTTTGCTTGTTACACACGATAATTCCATCACCTCAATTTATGTTCTATTTGACATTTTATATGAACTTACCCATTACCCTTAGCTTATCAAAAACTGATATCCACAGAGACGATAGTCTCCCAGTATCCCCTAGGGTCATCAATAAGACCTTACACTGTATTGGTCTTGATTGCTCGATAACTAAGGCTACGTGGTACTCATCAGAGAAGACTACAAGTGTAGTATACAATTACATCAACAACACTTTCTCGATTCCTCGTATGTTAAAGGCACACTACTGGTTACTTTACCAATCCCGGAAAAAAGCAAAGAATTGTGGCGATAGCCCTCCCACGGTGATTAGGCATGATTTATAACTCATTATATTCCATGCACCACAAAGAGATCGACACTATTGGGCAGACATTAATGTTATTTTTTATCATGATAGCAATTTATATTTTGCAAACGTCGTATGGTGTCAAAGTGACAGTGTTTCCCGCTTGCTTTAATCTGTTGTAATTAATCCCCTTATCGATTCCTCGTTAGGATTCCGACAGACTTGATCTGGTGCGAGTCCCATCGAGCCCTAATCGCGATTAGATCAACGTGATCCGGATTATAAATGACCCCAGAACACATCAAAGTGTACTTCTAATCCAGATACCAGGTCAGTCCGACTCACAGAATGGTCAATCCAATGGTGCCCTTTTTTGTTTGTTTGGGTATGTCACATTTTCCTTGTTTGTAAAATAATTTAAAAAGACAGTAAACTTTCCGCAGTAAGTACATTGCTAAGCCTCCTTTTTTATTGAAGCTGGAAAACCTACTCTCTGATGGATGTCGAGAGTATCTAAGCGGCTTTTTGAAAGAAGGTTTAACGAAAACTGATCAGTAAGTCTGGCAGCTTAAAAACACGAACTAAACTAGGTCAAGAAGATGAAGAAAATAACGCCGACGGCAAATTCTGCAAATTGCAACACCATGCACAGTCGACCGATTTCCAAATAAAAACAAACCACATACCTTCGATCTTCCAAGACTCTTATGTAGGCCAAGTTCTCCGTATTTTAGAAGCAAATCCCATGACAACATCAGACTTTCTTACATTTTCCATTTAACTTCGTCTTGTTCATAGTCACGCGGCCGGTTCTCACAGTTCAAATACATACAATAGGCTCATCTTATCACAGCCTGTTGCTCTCTATCTGGTGTCATTCAGATATTCAATTCTTACAAGGAACTCCTATCTTCATTTCATTGACCTTAAAGGGGAGGTAACAATACACCCGTAGTCAATAACGGGAACAAGGTAAGACTTGACTGTGAAAAACATTATAAATACGAGATGTCAACATTTTTTTTTCAAAATTATTTATTATACATGTATAATGTTGCATCAGTATAATTGGTTAAAACATGGGAATCAAACAATAGCAAGCTTGAAGAGCAGGCTTGAAGAGCAGGCCCTGAAAACATCCCCTTCAACACCGCCTCATCTTTGACAATCCCCGACTCAAATGATTTTTCTTTGATTGTTCCCTACATTTACCTTTAAGGTAACACATTCAGCCGAGACGGTGGCACCTGCATGCAATTTGGCCTTCGGTTGCAGCGGTCTCCAACGCCTCTGACAAATATATCTAAATGCCTCATTCAATGTGCTGTGTTTGGGGTCCCCTTGAAAATAACCAAGTGCAAAATTCAGCCTTGTCAGAATTTACACACAGCAAGAAACATCGCTCCTAAACATTGAACAATTGACCTTGTTTTGAGGTTTAATAATACACTCTTCTTGCAAAGATGTCATTGTTTTGTAGAATTCCCCATACGTTTGAATCTTTCTAGCTGACAGTCCTTTTTAATAACAAGAAGGCGAAGAAAAACACACAGGGAAAAAATTCCTACAAACGAAAACCTCAACAACAACTAAATTATGGAAACAAATACCGAATAAAACTAGGGGGAAATAGAAAGAAAAGTAAATCAAATAAATAAATAAACGTAACAAGAAACAAATTATTAGTAAACAATACAGACAATCAATTTGTAATTAAAACAAACAAACGAACAAACGAACAAACACCCCAACAAACAAACAAACATCCCAACAAAGAAACACCCCAACAAACAAACAAAGAAACACCCCAACAAACAAACAAACAAACCCAAAATCTGTCCAGACACCACAACTATTTGGTACAGTATTTTTAGATTTTCAATGGCATAAAATTCCACATGTTCCAAGAAACAGGAAATTCGGGTGAACCGCTGGCTAAACTGCACAACTGATTAAAGCATCATTTAATTCAACCTGACCAAACACAAATCTAATTCATCGACAAAATAAAATATCATGGAACTTATATTTTCTATTCAGTAAATGTAGTTAATTTAGTAGATATTCGGTAAGCGTCTGTTATCAATGTTATTACAACAATCATTTGCAAATTTTGTTTAATTATGCAGTTTAACAGACAAGCGGGCCTTTATTTGCAGCAGCCTACATATTGCAGTTAATTAAGTGAAAGTAAATACATGTAAAGAAATAGGAAATATTTATTTGTTGGACATTTTGATTACCAAACATATAAATAGTGGGGGTCATGGGAGAGGGGAGGGCGGGGTAAATCTTTCAACAACAAAAGTGGAAATGTGTTATTCTTTTTCTTCTCTGTTATGCCTCTCATATGCCCGTTTATAGACCTTATGGTAGCAACAAGCACTAAATAGAGGCATTTGGAGACATCATGTTGAGGCCTTCAAAATGCAGTAGAGCGACAATGGCTTGAAAATCAAAATCCTCCAGCTGCCGGTGAGGAAACAATGGAAACGCAGACGTTTGTACGCGCGGCGCACATATTTGTACGCATGGCGCGCAGCATTGGCCAATGAATGACCTCCTAGGAGAGGGCCCCCTTCGCAAATGATGTCATGATGTATAAAGGTCTATTATTGAAATCAGAACTGCACATTCAAATGAAATTTTCACATAATATTTAAAACAATGCTCTTGATTTCTTACTATTTTCCTAGCCTGGACTTATAGTACTTATGGTAAATAGACACATGACGGATAAACCAGGCTAGTCAAATTATAACCAGCCTCTAGAACATTTCATTTCATAGAGTATCGATAAAAATTATAAAAACTGATTCAATTTAATTGGCCCTGAAGAAAAAAAGGACTATCTTGTTGAAGAGTAAACCTTTCATATACTTTTCTGGCTATGTAATAAAAGTGTATTTGATTTTATGAGGGTAAATAAATCCCAATGTGATTTCAAAGGGAAGAATTTAATGTCTGTAAATTTATAAAAGTTTTACTTCATTTTCTTCTTTAGTAAAATCTTTCCCGACCCCCACGCCGAGATGACAACTTTGTAGTAGTTTTGTGTCAGTTTCATTCTTTTGTCTCCAGAAAATTAATAATACAATTTTAAAAACAATAATCTGACCAATGCCTTAGCAACTGAAGTACGTCACGAGGACTGTACTGTACGTCAAACTGCCAAGGCAACATCAATCACTCTATCATAAAAACAAGTTTATCAATAATTGGTTCCCCTGGGTCACTTATTCCCCCCCCCCCCTCACTCACTCCCTCGTTGACTGAGGTCTGAATCAAGTTGACATTTTTACACTCATCCGTCATCTCTGACCCTCAGTAAGTTAGGAAGATCCGTTGGGAGCAACTCAATGCCCCTGGCAACTACATCTGCATAGCTGAGCTCTTGTCTTCCCCTATTTCACCTTCTATGTTATAGTGACCAGTCAATAAGCTGTGTCCACATTCTACCCACAAAAAATCCTTTTTATAACGAAAATTGTTTTCTTGACATTCTCTACTTGAAGGGAGGAAAACGACCCGAACAAAGAGGTTCACATGACCATGTGAACCGTAACAGGTAAACGTTTGTACACCTAGGTGAAGAGAAGCCCATTATGGTTAAGTGTCTCACTCATGGAAACCCACAATCTGAAATGTCAGCCAGCAGTAGTTAGTCTTAAATCCCATCAGGATTGGGTCTTTTGAGATTTCATACTACTTATTGCCCCATTAGCTTCAAGTAGCTGTACCTGGGTAGAGTCATATCCAAGGAGCTCAGCAAGCACCTGTTGTGTGTGCTCACCTAAACGGGGTGGGGGAAGTCTTGCATCTGTCTGGATGGTGCTGTAGTCAACAGGTGGGCCTGGGGGAAAGAACAGAGAAGTGATTGTAGACACGTTTTTAATTAACGAGCTAATTACATGTACTACTAATTTCACCTAAAAATAGCCTCCTAAGACAACTCAAACCAACAAATAGAAACATCTACAACTTAAAAATAACCTCCTTAGAAACAGCCCCCCCCCCAGCAAAATACATTTTGACAGCCCCCATCCGAAGATAATTCATGATTTTGTAGGATCCTGTTCAAAGTAGCATTTAAAATGTAATGGGAAGATATTTTGAATGTTATATTCCGGTATTTCATTTAAAAAAAATTGTAAAGCATAATCAGTGTACTAGTGCAGTTCTGAGTCCAACCGGATCGACAAAAAATGCAGACCATTTTGAAGGGGATTGCAGATGGTTAGGATTTATGAGTTGTGTAGTCAGTGTCATGTTGGTATAGTATTAGAGTTTCATCAAATTAGTTTTATTTTGTAATGTGCTTGACATCAGTATTTGTTTATATATTATACTTTGAGCAATTGAAATGTGTACATTGTCTAAATTTAACCTTTGGCTACAGTCTTTTTTTAAACCAAAAATAATGATAACAAGAACATTTTAGTTTGCATCACTTACTGTTGATGTCACTCTTTGTAAACTGAGTATTTCTAGTCCCAGATTTGTTGTTTGGTATTTTTATTAAAACCAAATTGAAATGAAAGTAATACTAACATTTTTAAAAGCCCTGGTTTCTCAGAATTGTCACACTTCTGGTTACAACATGCACCAGATGTTGTAAAGTAAAAGATCAACAACAGTTTATCAGAGGTACATTTTTTAAAGACTCAAACATTTTTAATTTCCTCTCTTTTCTTTTGGGCCAATTCTTAGGTTCAGAAACTCCCGTTTGATTCTTTACTTAGAGTCAATAAATATGAACGTCAATATGCAAACAGCCAGCCATTTTGTGCATTCACAACACACTCTTAAAACAAATACACATTTAAAACAAAATTGCCATCATGAACATTCAGACTTCTTCAATTTATTTTGGCACATTCCCAAGAGTGTAATTTCCTGCCGTTAAAACAAGGAATCAGGGCGGTGTTATTGCAGTCTTGTTTACACTTTTGTGAGCAAAAAAAAAAAGGAAACACAACTGTCGTCACGATCTTAGCAAGCCTGTGGCTGTAACATGGAATTATGAACTCTAACCCACTTACTGTGGGTATGCGCTCCGGTTGTCACATCACAATACAACAATAACTGCACCCTTTGTGATGTGACAGACAGCCTGATCAATCCATGAACAAACCACAGAGACCTGCTATGATAAAAATGGTCACCTCACTTCAAATAGCCTTCTTACTTCCAATTCTTTGACTATTTTGAACGAAGCCAGAGGGAAAGATTTTCTAATATTTTAATGTTTATAAACAAGGAAATTGACCAAAAAACCTTGGATAATTGGTTTCAGGTGGCTAAAAGAAAACAGCCAAGTTTCAGTTATGTGTTTTCATATTCCATGTTGTATACAAAAACTTTTTTTAAAACCATGTTTCAAGGACCTAAATGATTATATAAGTTTTTCAAATACACCACTTGAAACTAGAATTTCCCCACTTTCTCTAAAAACACTGTATGCAGTTTCGGAAAACCTTCCTGACAAAATTTGTGAGGCAAAATGTGAGGCAAAAGCATGGATTGATTCTGTTGTACATGCTGGCTGGCTTTTGGTTGTAGCAGTTTTCAAACGTTTTTGTTAAAATGTCTTGGACAAGATTACCAATAGCATTTTGGGTTTGTGGTGTAATGAAAAGGGACAAACTATGATATTTATTGCCATTTATGTATTTAAAAAAAAAATTTTTATGAATATATTTATTTATTGATGTATTAAAGTACTTTACTTATTTATTTATTGATGATTTATGAATCTATTTTTGAATTACGTATTAATATTTAATTTTGTTTTATATATATTTGTGTATTTATGTACTTGTTATTTATTTATTCATTTATTTATTTATTTATTGGGGCTCAAACGGGAGCAGGGGGAACCTGTGGCTATTGGTGACTTCTATGGCATACCATTATTAAAACAGGTGCACATAATCACTATGGTAACAGGGAATACAGCATACAGGAAATGGTTTAATAAGGTACAACAGACATGATATTTGAAAAAAAATAGAACATTTTTATCGAGTACAAGGGCTGACCTACATGTACACATGGTAAGCTTGTAAGGACTTTTCTGAACTGAGGGGAACAACATCGTAAATCAGATTAGAGTTAGGAAATATATCCTGCCTGGTACAGTATTCTTTATAATTGACTGCACCTGTCCTTACCAGGTACTTTCACCTGCCCAACACTAGGATGCTCCAAGCTCTGTATCATCTTATTATGAAGAATCTGGGGATCTTGGAAGACTTGTTGCATAGATTGAATAGGACCGTAGGGGATACTACATCCTTCAAAGACATCTTGCCACTCGGATAACGTCTTCTCTTGAAACCTAGCAACGTGGACAGATTTATTTTATACCCAGCTTTAGATGAGGAGTTTACTGTGTTAGACGATTGTGAAAATTGCCAATCTATGGTTGAGTTATCATTATGGACTGTAAGGAGGCGCATAGCAAGGTGTTTAAAAGTGGAGCAGTCATTAAGTAACAATCCCTGCAAGCAGTGGCGCAAATCCATATAACTAATCAAACCTTAACCTACATTTCTTAGATCTCAGAGGCTACAGTTTTTTTTAAAGAATAAGAAGATCCAGACTCACAACTGCCACTTGGTTTGGGCTAATTTAGTTTAACATTCTCATTATGTCTGAATTCTTGATTCTGCCAAACACGAGCAAAAAGTGGGGCGGCCATGGCCAGCCGTCCAACCCCCATTGCTACGCCCCTGACCATGAAAGAGGAGGAAAGATAGCCCAGGAGTTTCATCAATCGTTCTTCAAGGGAAGTGCATAATTGGTTTCTCCTCCAGCTACTACTTATTGATTGTGGGTTATAAAGAGTGGCCTAACTGGGTCTCATTACATGTTGATAAGCTGTGCAATCTCACATTAAAACAGGGTGCAACCTACCGTCATCTCTACACAACAGGTGTTTTTAATTAGTAGTAATATTAATTGGTAAGGTGGTCCTTATTTACCTATTAGACAATCCTGCTATGAGTGATGATCGGTTCAGAACCCTTGATTCATTGGATCCATATCGCTCATCGTTTACAAGATGTTCCATTTTCAAAAGCTGTAAAAAGATGGACAAAACTCATTTCAGGGCATTGATGTAAAAGGTACAGGCAATCAATGTGATGTATCACAACACCTGTTTCATACAGTTATAGACATATCATGTTCTCATCTATGGTCAGCTACAGTACTTATGGCATAACATGGGTTGCCTTGGTTTCATTTGATAAAAACAACAGAAATGAAGTAATAACACCTAGGTAAACTCAATATTGTCAACAATCAACTACTAGAAAATATGGAATATCGCAGAAACTATAAAGTTATCACAAAGTATTAAATAAAGCTAAAAACACACATGTAAGTGGTTGAGCATGAGATGGTGAAAGTACATCTAATATGAAATCAGTCTGTGCTATTGAAATACAAGAGGAAATTAACTAGCAGGCTTTAAAACCCTATTAGTATCAGGACACTCTCCTTCCCAACTGGCCCTTGCAATGTAATACCACAGGAGACTGTGGAGACCAAGTCCACACTAGTACACAAGCCATGATGTTTCCACGCAATACCGGATGCACAATTACAAGAAACCCATACACCCAATGCTTGGTACCAGTGTATATTAGGGCTAGGTGGATCCATTGCAATCAGGGATAAAGACAATTACTGTTCAGCATTTTTCCACCTTCTTACCCGCAAAACGGAAAAAGGAAAGCAATGAGTACACAGTACTTTTTACACATCGATGCAGGATTGCTCCTGTACTTCAGCACAATATTGGTATATGTACAATATAAAATAAATGCAGATTTTCTGTCAAAATATATGCATATATTTTACTTGCATAGATGATAGATAAATAAAAGACAGATAAAATGGTTTATTTATTATTTCAAAATACAAAAAAGACACCACAATCAGAAGATTGAATTGCGTCTAAATTTAAATTAAATCAATTAAAAATTCATTAAAAAATTACAACAACAAACTTAAACAATAACAAAGCAATTAAGGAAATAGACTTAAAAAGGCAGGACTCTTTTCAAAACAAACAAACAAACAAACAAACAAACACCCCAACAAACAAACAAACAAACACCCCAACAAACAAACAAACAAACACCCCAACACCCCAACAAATAATCACAAATTCCAACTAACTATGAAGAAAGCATTCAAGTCATTCAAAAACACTTAACAGAAAAACGGTTAAAGCAATATTTGCAAATGACATCTGAGATGAGACAAAATGGACAACTTGGGTACCTTGCATAAAATCTTAAAGTGGCCGTTATTGCCAGCTCCAACAATAAGAAATCTGCCATCAGATGTTTTGAACGCCTAAGACATAAAAGAAAGCAACACCTATTTAATTTTCAAAAGATAAAAACATTATATCAGTTTTGGGATGAAGAATTTTAATTTGGTTTTTCCCTTACACCGATGTGTATTAAGCACTGTATGCTCAGTGCTTTCCCGAGCTCTGTGAGAAAAAATTCCACAGGCAATCACGGTGTAAGGGAAAAACCAAGAAGTATTGATGATCAATTACTTCTAGTAATGAGAGCTAATTTGTTAGTTTGTATTTAATTTCTGTTTCTATTTCTCGAACTTTCAGGAAGTGTGTCTAAAACAAAACCATACCCTTTGAGAATGTCCCTGGTTTAGGTACTTGTGATTGTGATAAAAATGTTTTGGTATCGAACAAATATGACTGCACATAAATAGTCTGAAGTCATCAATTTTCTCCTGACAATGGACAGAGCACACTGTCGACGACTCCAGAGGCCGATTACACATTAACTTTGTATCAATTTTAAATACTAAACAAAGTGCGAGGTCACAATACAAATCACCATGGCAACATTAACAACTCATCTTAAGATGAATCTTAGTGCTTTGTGAAATCAAGCCCTGTACAAAAAATAATAAATAAATAGAACTTTAAAAGGCCTTACATGTAAAGCATAAGCCCCAAGCGCTTATCAAAGATGAAAAGAAAATAAGAAAATATAGTCGTAAAATTTATATACAAATAGTAAGCAATAAAGACGCTATGCTAAAATGGAATAATATCTGGTTATAATAATATCATAACTCCGGTTCTTCTCAGAACCAAAGCTTCTCAAAAATTGATTTTATTCACATGGATGTTACCTGTAAACCTACTTAGTTCTCATAGTCTGTTCCCTTTATGATGCAATGAGTGTGAGTGCTTCCCTACGCAAGGTACAAGACATGGATGGTTTCAGGGTTTGTCGTAAATTTTTTCAGTGACCAACCAGAAGGCCCAGTTAGCTTGTTGTTTCACAAGTTCGCCAGCTTTTTAAACAAAGCCATATTTCACCTTGAATTTTTAGAGATCCTTTTCAACACTGAACTAGCCAGCCGGACCATTTGGACAGAACTATGACTGGTCCTCCTGAGATGTTTTAATTAATTAGCAAATGGCCAAGGGACCTACTGTTAGAGTTAAGGGAGAAAGATGAAGAGCAACATACCTGGTAAGGGACAATACTGCCATGTCCAGTTCCCCATCTTTTGGCTTCCATATCTGCCATCAGGTAATTAGTTCCAATGTGTGACATGATTGCGACCTTCACAGAGAAAAGACAACTTTATGTATAAAGTGTGGATAGCAGAAATAATACTGGATGAAGTACAAAGCAGCTTGGGAACTTGAGATGCAGTAGACTTGTTGCTTTAAACATAAGTAATTAACAAAATTAATTTAAAAATTAAATAAAAAGGCTAAAACAATCATAGACACTAGCTTGGCAGCAAAAGAAGTCATTTATATATAAAACATCATTGTAAATGCACAGAATTTTTTTAAAATGTATGTTGGATTGTGTGGAACAGTCAGCACCACCTACCCAACACTTGCGTATACTCAGGGGATTGAACACAGTTAACGGTTAAGGCTAGGTCTGGGGTTGGATGAGGGAACCTGTCTTGTTCATAGAAGCTGGGAAGAGGAGCTGGGAGTAAGGAGTGTTAACATTATAATACCAAGGCCCAATTTCACTTCTCTGCTTACAGCAAAATTCTGCACTTAAAGCCCATAGATTCCTGTGCTTTTAAGGGTGCCCTAAGCGCAAAATTATGTGGTAAGCAGAGCTAAGAAAATGGGCCAAGTCTAGCCAGTGACAAGTCAACAACACATTCAGATGCATTTTGTTTTAATAAGACAATGCACAGACTCTCTCATTAACCCTAACCTTCTACAATCCACCTCAAGATGTTCTATTTATTTTTTTTTTATTTGGTTGGCCTGAGGACTGCACTAGTAAACTGATCATGCTTTATATTGGGATCAGGCATACCACCATAATCAAAGTCCAACAGTTTGGGTGTTGAGTTACTGAATGGTGTTGGACTGAGGACTGCACTAGTAAACTGATCATGCTTTACATTGGGATCAGGCATACCACCATAATCAGAGTCCAACAGTTTAGGTGTGGAATTACTGTATGGTGTTTGACCATGGACAGCACTAGTATTACCATGGAGCAGTTCATTGCTCCATGGTGTTGGATTTTGTTAGAGTGAAGTAAATGGATGTATCATTTCAAGGAAGTGATATAAGGAACGGTTGAGGTTGGGAACTCACTTGGGTTGACAGAAGGTTGCAGTCAATCTTCTGTCCCTGACCAGTTCGTTCTCGATGGAAAAGAGCGCCGAGTATTGCCGCTTTGGCAAACAGACCTGTTGATAAATCAGTCATGGCCACGCCCACTCTCACTGGATCACCTTGCTGGATACCAAAAGTAATTTTAATGTTAGGATCACGCCCATTTTATATAAAAACCACATCCATTCTTTCCTTGCTGGATAATTAAGGTTACATCCATGTTACATATTTTTTTATATCATACCCACGCCCATTCTAACATGATCACCTTGCTAATACAAATCCAAGTCCAAACGTAAAAAACCACACCCATTTGGCATTGCCCCCCACACTCTTCAGATCCTCTTCCTCAAAATCAATACCATTTTGTTAAACCACACCCTCTTTTTAGTCAAAGCCACACCTACTGGATATTTGATCTTAGCTTACAAGCTTACTTCTGGTCCCGTGATGTGAAGGAGGCCCCCCATAGCGGCTGCCACTACATCGTACCCACCACGCCCAGCGTAAGGTCCATCAGGCCCATAACCTTAGTACACAACCAAAAATCATAAATAAACCATACAATAGATATGCTGCCACCATCTTTGTCATGTTCACTGTCTACATTAGTAATACTGAACACTGATTTTCAAAACACCAAAAAAGGCACCAGACTGGTTTTGTCCTTCCAGTTTCAGTTTGTTAATGCATTGATTTGATTTAATTTGATTTTCGTGGCCATCAGGCCAAACTGAATGTGATCAACAATCAGTAATAAATAGTAAAAACAGTAAGAACATTACAAGTATAGTAGAAAAACAAGTATAGTAGAAAAACCTTTAAAAAACTGAAATGAGAAATGGATGTGGTATACAATCAATAACTAAATTAGCAATAAAAATTACAGTAAAATCACAGTGAAATACAGGCATGATTTGAACGGAAGACAAACAAAATGGCTGACCCATAGTTAAGGTCATTCTGCATCAATTCCAAAGCACTTGAATGAACAACAAAAGAACATATTATAAAAATGAGAAAAACACACTACATTGAAGAAAATTAAAAATATACATAATAAAAAATCAAATGATGATTATTATTATTAGCAATTGCAGGATAGTTCAAAAATAGTTGGATTAAAAACAATCTAAATTGATCAAAGCGATAACAATACAAGCATTCATTCAAAGTAACAGCTCAAATTAAAAGCACAGAACACATCTATACAAAAAAATCAATTCAGTTCTTTAATCACAAATAATTATACTTTTTCAGGAATTGTTTTACTTCAAAGTTTTACATTTACCTGTGATGGAACAATAAATGAGAGAGGGTGAAATCTTCCGTAAGTCTTCATAGCCGAGACCAAGCTCTGTCAATTTACCAGGAATGTAGTTTTCAATGAGAATGTCACTTTTTGCCGCTATCTTCTGTATTACCTTCAGACCATCGGGATGTTTGAGATTCACACATATACTCTGGTTGTAGAGATAAGAGAAGTTTGATTAGTGGAACATTTATTTTCACTCTTTGATCTTTACGGCCAGGTCACCATGGGGCAATTTACGGGCAACCAGTTCCAGGCAATCTCCCAGAAGAAAAAAAAATTCACATGTCAATTTTCACATAAATTTCTTGGGACAGTAAGAAAGTTGGGCAGTCAGGTTGGCTCAGTGGTTTCCTTCCCTGCCTTTCACCTCGGGGGGCCCCGATTCGAATCCTGGGCCGGAGCCTTGTATGTGGATTGGGTTTTTCCTACTTTGGGTTTTCCTCCCACATGTAAAACTGACATTTCTTTATCGTCTTCTCTACACAGGTACCTTCAGGCCTACGGGTCACAGTGCTAGTCGCTTTTGAGGGTCCCTTGGTTTCATTACCAGAAAGATATAATACCCAAGTGTGAGCAATTATGTGTTGTACTAACAAAGTAGTAGTGCAGTGCAGTTGGTTGCCTCAAGGTGCCTGTAAAAATTGCCCTGTGTGACGATCTTTAGTCCTTTCTTTTAAAGCTGAATGTCTCACCTTTTTGTTTCGGTTTATTGATAAAAAGTAGCAGCTTTCTTCACCAACAAACGGTGGACCCCACTGACGAGTGTCATCACCAACTCCTGCAGTAATCATTGGGAAATTATTGTCATTTTGAACTATTTTCATTAAGAAATTCAACATGAGTGCCATTTCTTTCTACATTAAGACTACGTTAAAACATACACGTAAATCTTGATCAACAATGATTGATCAAAATCATAGTATTTGAAAAACTGAGATTTGCATTTTTTTCAGTTCAACCACCAAGAATGTATTTTGAGGTCTGCTCAGCAAACATTTTTACAGTTTTGTTCTGCTCCAAACTTTCAAATGTCTTTGACGCCCTAGCGGCAGTAGGCCTACATGTACCTGGTCTTTCCACTTTGATAACGTCCGCTCCTAGATCACCAAGCATCATTGTACAAAAAGGACCTGCAAGTACTCTAGAAAAAAAAACAGCATGGATTTGTTTCCTTAAAGACAAAAATCATTCTCTTTAGTTTAGAATTATCCAAACAAGGACAAACTCTTAACTCGTGGTGATGGTCCAAACTTTCTAGTCCCTCTGGTCAGGATCCACAAAGTTACAATCATCGCAACTAGTAATAGTATAGTAGACTTAATACAACTTTGGACACAAAAAATCATATTAATAAACAGCTCTATGTTTCACAGTGTCGTCATGTCAGTATTAATTTATAACAATAGAAAATAGAACTTCTTTCAGAAGAAAAGAATGCATGAATAAATATAGACAAGAAAAAACTTAAACAATAAGTAAACAGGAGAAAAGCATTAAAATAGACACTTAAAAATTGAAATGGTAGAAAGCAGAAGGAAAACAATGCATGAATAAATCACGGAGGCAGAAACAGAAATATTTCTACCTCCATGAATAAAGAAAGACACTCAAAAATTTTAGTGAGGTATTGTAATATTTTGTACTCAAGTCTGAACAAATTGACCAAACTAACCTTGTAAGGTCTAGAACCCTGACACCTTCCAATGGTGATTTGTATTCAGTGCTTCCAGTTGGGTTCTTCTTACCATCTTGTTTCTCTGTGTGTAAAAATGGTATTTGAATTTATTGTTTTCCATTTTTCCATTATCAATCACAATTATTTAAAAAGACCATTACAATATTTCTTTGTCTTTAATGCTTTTCAGATTTTTTTTTTAGACCACATCCCTCTCCTTGCAATTCATAGTTGTAACAAGATAATGTACAGAGAAAAATTAATGTAGTTTAACGGCAAAACAAAAAAATACAATACAATAACAAACACCATTCGACTATCTCGATCGATGCTGTCAACACGCCTGTGTGTGTCTGCCTGTTCACACACCTGTCAAAAAGCGCCTGTCAAATGACATTTTTAACAACTAATTTACAACAAAATCTTACCAAAAGACGTAGACAAAGCCCTTGAGTTAATATGCAAACACTTAGTGGGAAAAATAACATTGCTGCCCAGCAGTTTTCTAAACAAAATCTTCACATCGACCAAACGAGTCTTTCGCATGGAGGCTGCCATTTTGGTTTGACCTTTCACCGAGAGAGGGCGTACCCAGAACTAGCACATTTTGCAAAAAACTTGCAGAAATTTTAATGGCTTCCCTAAAACAAGACTATTTCTATAAAAAAAAAACTAAAACAGACCCCAACATTATTCCGAATTGGATTCAGCGCTTATTTATTAATATTGTGTGTGAATCCATTTGTGAATTAAATGAGTTTATCCCGTTGAGGTCTGAAGACAACCTGAGAAGTTTAAGAAGAAATTCAAACATTTTACCACACTAATTATTTGGTTTTACCCAAGGAAAGGAATGTAGTCTAAAAAGTAAAACGAAATATCCTTCATCCTCGATGCAAATTTAACATCAATTAAATAATATTACCAAAAATTAATTGTTTGAGCTAGTTAACAAATTTTGAAATTATCATCTTTACATAGTTTTTCTTTCTCAAATCACTAGAACTGAAACAATAAAACGACTGAATAATTGATAATTATTTAATTTAAACGTGAGTGAGAGTTATTGCTGACAAAAAGGTCTGAAAATAGGATCCAACTTTGAGTAGGTCTGTTAAGTTAATGGCACTTCCACCTTTATCCTCAGTACTGGAGAAGTAGATCAAAGCAGAATTTCCTTATATCTCCAGAAAATATCATCTGTTTTTTTTTCCAGAAGGCAGACATCAAAAGCTCCGAGTTCAGATCAAAGTTTAAAAGTTCTCATCCCTGTTTAAAAAGAATTTCTTCACACATCGGCAAAAAAGCCAGTTCTCCTTTCTGACAAAGTAAAATTCTTAGAAACAAACTATAAAATAAATCATAAAGGAACTGGAATTGTTTTGATTGTGAATATCTTTTTTATTGTGTAAGCAAAAACAAAATGAATACAAAAAGTATTTCTTGCTAACCTTCACAAAATAATTATTAATTAGAAAAGCACTTAGTTCAGTCTTTTCACATTTGTAAAATGTCTGTGACTAAATTCAGTCAGTTTTTGTCATTTCTGTCACAACTTGTATGAACGGTGGCTCTAAACTTTTTCAGTGCAGAGGTTGACATGTACGATCTATTTTATATATTCTGAAAGCGCCATCATCGTACAAGGCATTATCGCAAAAGAAATACTACCGACTTAGGGATGTACCAAGGCAACACAAATCAGCAAGATACATTTTGTTTGGTGAGAAAGACTTATTCTTATTTTTTTATATACAGAATTTCAAAAAACCTTCAAAAGCCAGGCATTTTAGGTTCAAAACATTAGAAAAGCGGAAACCGAAAGAGTTAAAGTACATAATGGAAGACAGATTCATAATTGATATGATGTTTATCTGCTGGATTGTTTCATCCAATCTCACAGCACTGGGGCCACAATTTGTAAAGTTTGTGATGATGCAAGAGATCATGCTGAAACACAATCTCAGCGCACACTAATTTAAACGAAGTCAGACCTTTAAATGAGTTCATATGACTGCACTCTCACTGAATGCAAGCATTAACTTGTATACATGTGTTTAAGTTGTAAATCCTGAACCTCACTGATTCTTCTTATTATTATATATTTCTTGTAATAAAACCAAGGATGCCTCATAAGTGAAGTTAATCACTGTAGCTCGCAAGCCTGAGAAACTGTAAACAAGGGTGCTTGCTATGTGAACCAAAATCACCGGGGTTAACCCCTACTCTTCCATGTTAAGTATTCTGGGTTCTTTTATGTGCACTACCAATCCTAGTACACGGGACCTACGGCTTAATGTCCCATCCAAAGGACGAAGCAATTATGGTAAAGTGTCTTGCTCAAGGACACAAATGTTACGACCGGGACTCGAACCCACACTCTGCTGATCAGAAACACCAGAGCTTGAGTGCGGTGCTCTTAACCGCTTGGCCACGACACGCCACCTTGAAGCAAGATGTGCAATTTGAAAGGAAGCTCAAATCAGCATCTCTCAAAGACTTTATATAAGTCTGGCAGGTTGGCAATCTGAAGAACACTCGCATCTTCTGCTGAACTCTTTGGAGGTAAGAGAATTGATTTGAAGGCTGGATAGATGACATGTTCAATTGTCCATCTCCAATTATAAGAAGGCATCGCTGATTCAGATGAGGATGGAGCACATGACTCCTAAAAGAATATGAACACAGCCATTAACAAACCATTTTAAAATCAAGCTTGCCTGACATTTTGACTAGAGCGGGACTTGAACCTGTGACCTTCGGATTAATGTGCCGGCCCTCTACCAACTGAGCTATCTAGCCCTAATGTTGGCGGTTTTCCTATTTTGTCAATATCTTTGTTCGGGGGTGCCAGTCTCAAGCAATTCAACCTGTAACTGCCAAATAGCCAGGGATCACACCCAAATTTGCCATGCAACCTAAGAAGCGGCAGCACAGTGATCACCTTAAGGGGATGCAACTTTTTATTTTAGATTTAAAAAGAACGACAACTACAACCAATGCATTTTAATTATCATACGCACCTGTTCTTGTTTCTCATCTTTCTCCTTTAGACGGATGTTTTTATGGATGGCGTAGAAGAGACCTGTCTCTACAGCAAAGCTCTTAAAACATTCCTCTTCTTGATCCCAGTCAACCTGGTATGTCAACAATATACAAATAAACCAAGCAAGAGATAGTTAGAGTATCCAAAAGTGACAGCAAGCAAGAGATATTTAGAGTTTCCAAAAGTAAAAGCAAGCAAGAGATATTTAGAGTTTTAAAAAGTGAAAACAAGCGAGAGATATTTAGAGTTTTAAAAAATGAAAGCAAGCAAGATATATTTAGAGTTTTAAAAAGTGAAAGCAAGCAAGAGATTAGAGTTTTCAAAAGTGAAAGCAAGCAAGAGATATTTAAAATTTTTAAAAGAAAAAGCAAGCAAGAGATATTTAGAGTTTTAAAAATTGAAAGCAAGCAAGAGATATTTAGAGTTTTAAAAAATGAAAGCAAGCAAGAGATATTTAGAGTTTTAAAAAATGAAAGCAAGCAAGAGATATTTAGAGTTTTAAAAAGTGAAAGCTAGCAAGAGATAAGAGTTTTCAAAAGTGAGCAAACAAGAGATATTTAGAGTTTTTAAAAGAAAAAGCAAGCAAGATATATTTAGAGTTTTAAAAAGAGAGAACCAAAGTGACTTACACAGGGACTTATCACCTGCTTATTTCATATTTTCTGCTGGTATTACACAAATTGACTTAGCAAGAAAATGTTTTACTATGCACCATTGGGTTGCCCAAAACACTAACTGCAATGGGTTCCAAAGAAAATTATTCTCAGGAATAAATCTGCTTAGGGTTATTCCATGGAATAAGGCTTTGATTTGAATTAAGCAAAGGGTTGTGATATTTACCTCGGTGGCTAAACGCAGTACATACATTGGCAGTCCCTCCAGGGCTGGAATGTAATTATCCAACAAAAGTGGCAACGTGCACAGGTTTCCATCCTAAAGACAAATAAGACAATTTATACAGACATTTTTTATTTGTAAACAACTGTTTTTCTTGTAATTTGCCAAACCACTCCCCTGACCAAACTGCTAAAAGCCGTCAGAGAGAAAATGTTGCTTAAGAAATTCATCTGCTGAGCGGAAAATACAGGGACCAGTCCACAACAACATATATTAATGTACATGTATGGTACTTAAACTGATCACCTGCTTCTACTAAGCAAGGTTTTTCTGTCATTAGCAAATTAATTCCGTAATTTTTACAAGGGCCCAATTTCATAAAACTATTAGGCATACAGTTTGCCAAGTACAGAAAAATCTTGCTAAGTCGAAATAAAGTACCAGCCAGAATTATAGTTTTTAATTGTTGAGACTGGTACCCCACTATTTGTTTGCTTAGCAAAGAAGTTTGGTTGGCAATATTTCAACAGTTTCATAAAATTGCGAACTTAGCCCGATTTCATAAAGTTGCGCAAGCAGAAAAACTTGCATAAATAGTTCTTCTAAGCAACTAAAAAGCACGATACCAGTCAGAGAGGCTACCTTTAATTAATATGGTATTTTCACTGGTAACCTTTTCCTGATAAGCATAATTATATTGTGCTTAGCTACTTTAAGTTGGGCCCCAGGCCCTGGACAAAGAAACCTGATGAACAACCACCTTATCAATCTGCATTGAGAAGTAGTCGTCTAGTAGTTCTGCTTTGGAGACAAGAAGATCTTGAACGAATTGAGCTAATTGTTCCTTTGGTCCATCATCAGGTGTCCATCCACTCTCCTCAGAGGTCAGAGCTAGCATTGCTAGATCGTAGATGGAAGCTGGTGTCTGCATTAATCATGAAAATTAAAAATTTAGTAATTATTATGAACAGTTTAATTGCAGTAGAATGTTTGTTAACTGGCATTGGTTTGCCATCTCATGTGATGCAGCTTAACCATTAAGAAAACTCAATATACAGTTTTTGGACAACAAACCACAAGACAGAAAAAAAGCTTGGGATACAGAGGTTGTGTATTTATTTCCTTAATAATTTTTTGCTAGGAAAACCCGCCTCAATAACTCTTATGGAATCAAACTTATGACCTTGCATAAGGTCAGAGTTCAAAGGTGAGTTTACTTACAGAGAGCCTCATGATGCCCGAGTTGCTGAAATCAAAGATCATGAGTTGATAGAAGAGTTCCCTGGTCAGCTTGGCGGTGTTGACAAGGTACAGCTTGGTTTGATGCTGAAGCAGCGCGTACTCCGCGTTGACGCAACCAACAAAAGCGTGATGTCTTAATACATCTCTCAACCCTGTAATAAGAAAACCAATCAACCGTGAGTCAAAGAAGGGTGGACGAGGATTGTCCATTGGAAAGTTTCAATGAAATGGCTCCTTGATTTACCTTTATGCATTCCATCCTCAATCTTCTGCTGTAACGATAAAATGCTGGTCAATTGAATCTCTCGATGGTGGTGACCTTCACCGCCACGGCGACCTTTACTTGCACTTTGACCCGACATCTGGACTTCTTCATCTACTTGCAAAACATCATCAATGGGGCGTTTCCTTCAAGAGAAAAAGCCAAGTGGAAATAGTGAGTTGATTTATGCAACACCACTCCGACACCAATACTTTAAGGCTGGGAAGTGTCTCAAAGGTCATAACAGTAGGAAGAATTGAATTGGATTGAATAAGTATTCCGGACCCTTCTGTTGGACTGATGGAACGCTCATTGGACGTTTCAAACACTAATGCTTATATTCCCTCCTGTAGAATTGCTCCCATACTTCGGCACAATGACACAGTCCAATGGAACATTCTAGCATCCAATGGATTGCGGCCATGTGCCAACAGGAGTGATCTTTTTGGGCCTAAAACATACCAAACTGTTGAGATGCTCCCTTACCTAGCGGTGGATGTTGAAGATGTAGCTACATCCTCGTTGTCAGTTTCCTCCTTATCTTGATCCTCAACTAACTCAACGCTGCCTCCTTTACTCATCTCAGAAAGTTCATCTTCTTTTACAGAGTCTGGAGTTACAAAAAAATATTACTTTGTTATACCTCCCTCAGGGGAAAGGATACAACTAGTGTTGTTTGAATAATTTCTGATCAAGTACAAAAAAGTTGTATCCCTTTATGGCGATCCCTCTGCAGCTGATTCTCAGGTTGTAGCGTATACTTAGGTGTGACCCCTGGCTATACAGCAGTTACAGGTTGAATGGCTTCTGACTGGCACCCAGAACAAAGATATTGACAAAATAGGGAGACCGCCAACATTGGGGATAGATAGCTCAGTTGGTAGAGTGCGGGCACGTTAATCCGGAGGTCGCAGGTTCAAATCCCACTCTAGTCAATTTTTCTTTGTTCAACCCCAAATTTCTGAATACTATGAGCAAAATAACAAACAACAAAAAATTAGTCTACAATTATTTGGTCAATATAATAATAAACCTACCAACTGATGATGACATCATTTTCATTTTGGGGAGAAATGCTTCGAGTTTTTGAGCCTTGTCATCGGTTCTGACCATCTGGTGAGCGTAGACTGCCGTCTTAGCGGCTGAAGGGCTTGAGATGTCCGACACCCCAGATGACTTCTGAGTGATTTCTGACACAGATACCGGAGCCCCGGGCAGCAATGCCTGTCAATTCAAACACACAATTCAATTATAGGATGTTGTTTTAGAAAATATCCCACCAGCATCTTTCAAAGTTACAAGAAACAAAGCTTGCTTTTGTTCAATAAACTTAAAATACACTTGAAAAAACTATGAAAAAAGAGTTAACAAAAAATGATGTGGGGTATAAATGCAAAAGTGACAATGACCTCTCAGTTGACCTTTATGAGTCTTTCTCAAAGGCCATACAAATTTCTTTTAACCACTTCACATCGGATGACATCCTTATTCGCAAACTACTTTTTTTTATAGACTTACTGCTGATGTTTTTTATCGCCCAGAACAACTTTGGATTTTCCTCAATCGCTTGCTGACAACCAGACTTTTCAGTGTGTAGCTTGTTGAAACTTCATTTCACTCGTACATTAGAGTGACAACAGGTTCTGGAAAACATGCCTTGTAAAGTCCCTTTCCTGGGCTTTTTGTGTAACCCGAGATTCCAGACTTTTGTTGTACAAACGCGACATACAAGAATAGGCAGGCTGCCACCATTGTTTGTCATCGTCTTCAGCTCAATGGGCAAGAATTTTTCTTTTTTAATACCAACGTGAAGTGGTTAAGAAAGACTCCGTTTGGGTCAAAACACAAGACCATTACAAGATTTTGCAATTTAAAAAAAAACCACCTGTTCACCTGAGTAAAATATGTCCTGGAGGCATTTGAGCCAAGAAGTTTCTGCTCCACACATTTCTGGATATCTTCAATTATTGCCTCCTCATGTAAGAAATGTACTTCCTGTTTAGTCGGATGAACGTTAACATCAACGTTGCTTGGTGTAATCTCAAGACTGTTCGACAAATCGGTACACAAACAAATTTGACTTGTAAATCAAAATAATAAATAAATAAACTCATACAATTAGATTGCACGCTACCCTAACATCCTTGGAAAAAACGGAATTCAGAAACATAAAAATCTATACTAGCAACGACTACTGTACTTTGCTCTTACAAGTAATATTAAAATTGACACACCTTAGGTAAAGAAATGGATGCGAGTTCTTAGGGAGGTATGCAGCATAAACCATTTCAATCGCTTTTCTTAAACTTGATGAATCTACAAGACGATCTACAGAATAAAAAAAAGAAATCACATTTTATGAAAAGAATGTACTTTTTTTTTTCAACGCATTGTCAAAAGCATATACACAAAATAAAAAATGAAAATGGTAGAAAATAAAAATGGAAATGGCAGAAAACAAAAATGTAAATTGCAGACAAATACTTACGATTGATGAAAAGCAGAAAAATGCATTTCTTGACGGAGTAATTGGCATTGGAGATGAAACCGCGGAGCTTAAAAGCAAGTCTACTGTTCTCACTCTCAACTTCCATAACTTCCCTGAAACAGTAATAAATCAACAAAGAAAATAACTAATATTGTTGAACTTATTACGCCATGTCTGATTCCAGTAACTACAGCTACAGCCATGGCTGCTGTGGCAACTACCTCGCAGGACAGTTCTTTTCAGAACTAAGTAATCTCCCCAATTCCGAAATCTACTGTGCGACAGTAGAACAAATAGCAAGACAAGTTCTCAAAGAACCAATCTGCACAGCAAAGTAGATATTTACACATGGTGTTACCGCAAACTGAATATACATTCTTAATTTCTGTTAGTCGTCAAAACAAAACACTTCTTGGTCTCCATAGCTTTGATGTTAAACAGTTACAATTTAATCTTACCTAGCAACAGACGGACCATAGATGGTTCTTATGACATCAAGAGTTGAGGAGTTCTGAGTTGTTCTGACGTCAGATGAACTCTCACCTTGCTGAGAAATATGAAGCAGAGAACACACATTGTAAAATAATCTTAGAATTATAAACAAGTATATGTAGTTCTTCTTCCTTTGTTTCTTGGCTATTTCACTCGACTGCGGGAGTAAAGCCTCTTGACTAATTCTCCATTTCACTTTATCCTTAGCTGTCTGTTACCAAGCACTTTAGTTGGGAAGTTAAAATAAAAAAAAAAATAAAAAAAACACACCTAAACCAGGCATGGTGTTTGGCTTTTGGGGGAAAAAATAGGACAATCCTGTCAAGTATAAAGGCTGACCTACATAAAGTACCTGTATAGGCTTTTAAAAACTTTCGTTCAGGCTACTTGACAACAGTTTTGCTGATTTTTTTCTGAAGGCAAAAACAAAATTGCGATTCAGAAGGAAGACTATTATGCCCGTCAAACAGTTCACTTTATTCTTTGCTCTGATATTTTAGAACCTTTTGCACGTTTTCTTCTGGAGTAGATCCAAACAAACATTACTCACCTTCTTCAGTGTGAAGGCGACGCCAGCATTGTGTATGGCATAGCGACTCACAACCTCAACTATTTTATTATGTTCTTCGCTTGCACTTTTGAGAGCTTTCCGTCTTGTTGTTACATTATAAAATAAGTCTTCAACCTGAAAAAAAAAAACAAAGGTAGTTTTCTAGTCATAGATAAAAGTCATAATTGTCATAAATTCATAAATAGCCCTTTTAATTATCACTGCCTTCCCTCACTGCCTTTGGTGGTCACTATAGGAGTGCAATGTTTGGTTTGGGTGTATGCAGACAAAAATAAGTGTCATAGTATTGTGTTGTGTCCACCATACATGTATCTCAAAATGGCTTAAATTGCTAACATCAACTTAAACAAACCTACAACTGATTGTGTATTCATCACTTGGAAAGGAAACCAAATTGAGTTTGAATTTAATGAAATACTAGTTAAATTGTCCCCTTTTCCTACAACCTAAACAAACATGTCTTCCAAGCTGGAAGAGAGCTTAAAAACAGTTACTCTGGACTTCTAGACTCCAATGGAAATATGTCAAAGTAATTTGTTTGGGGGGCTATCCTTGGATAATTTTGTGCAGTTTTTCTTTCTTTCTTGTTTTTTAATATTTTTGTTTTATTTCCATTGTTATCCTCCTGTTACTTTGTATTGCCATGTTGTTGCTGTGTTTTATCTGAATAAATTCAAATCAAATCAAATCAAATCATGACTCATAAGAGATTTTAACTTCTTGCAAGTTACAAGAAAATGTCCGATGGAGGAGACAAGAACCTACTGTTATTTGTGTTCCTTTGTTTCCTGCACACGGCTTGACTGGACCTTTCAGTTTACCATCTGCATAGCTGCCCCTATCAAAGGAATCGTAAGTGTGATGAATGAACACTCCTCCTGAAGATGAGCAGACTTTGTTGTGTTTGAACTGTCGAAACATCACCAACGGCTCTTTCCAGAGCCAACACTCCACCCAAATCAGATTAAAAACAGGTTGTACCTGCAAGTTCACTAGTAACAGTGACTTATTATCCCCACAATGCAAAGCTTCAAACATGACTTATGTATGAATTGAGCCAATTTGGACAACGATCTTGGAGGTCATGAAACTTATACTCTGCTAAAATACTTACTTATAAGCACACTTTGATTCTTCAGTCCTGGTTGTGATTGTAACATGAGCAACATGACTAATACTTGCTAGGGCCTAGAGGACAATAAACATATAACAATAATAATAATAGTGGCTTCTTATATAGCTCTCAAATCCCTCACTCAGTGACACTCATGGCACTCCAACATTATTACCCCATGTCTCTGGGTCATTTATTTCATTCCTTAAACAATCTCAGCTCCCATGGGAGTATACAGCCTGTACTGCCAAACATGTAGCGCACCAAGCTAAATCAATCACAAGAACCATCTCTGCCCTCACAGGTACCCATTTACCCTTGGGCGAAGAGAAGCAATTATTTAAGAGAAGCAATTATTAGTTAAGTGTCTTGCTCAAGGACCAAAGTGTCATGACTGTGATTCGAACCCACAACCCTGATGATTTTAACTACCAGCATTTGAGACCTATGCACAATACCACTCAACCAGGACACACCTCAAGTGCCATTGTGGTAGCTCTAAATTAAATAAGCCCTTTGTTTAAAACTTGGAAAGTCAGCTTTGAACTTGTGAGTAACTTGTTTCAAAGGTTTTTTTTACAATTTCACATAAAGCAGTAATTTACAGCTAAAAATCTACGGCATTCTACAGATGTAATAAAGGGCACTGCTAGAATTAAAAAATAAGAAAAACTCACCTGATAGACGGTTTGGCTAATCAGTGATATTCAAACAAATCAGGAATTTCTTTTAAAAAATAACCCCCAAGACTTTGAAGGGATGCATTGTAGTTGTTAAAAGGAAGATTCAATAAAACAATTTTGAATTTGCTTACTTCACCACGAAAACCATAGGTAGCAATATTACTGAGGTCTTCAAACTGGCGTAACTTGCTTGTTGTAAAACGTTCACACACAATGTCCATGTCTTCTTTCTTTATTGGAACAGAAAAATGTACATATGTAGTTTAGAGTAGATTTATGCAGAATTATTGATTAATTTATTGATTTATTGGGAAGGTGACAATGCTGTTAGTGATCTGATCTGCCGGAAGGAAAGACTGGGATTGAGGGCGAGTAGGAGGTGAGTAGGACGGGAAGGTTAGATTGTTGTTAGTGGTCTGTGAGACGGAAAGACTTGGGGCAAGTAGGGGGGCGAGATGGAAGTTGCAATTACGTTACCCTCGATCCTCCTGAAGGTCATAAACCAGAGGGTTACGACGATATAGGTTATAACTTGGCAATATTCCCCCCCCCCCTTTTTCAACTTTTTAAGTTTACCCAATGGTTACACTTAAACTCTGAAAATAAAAGTCACCAATTTGCAAAAGTATAACGCATGGTCCGTCGTAGCTCTTCAGTTTAAGGAACATGACTGAGAGCCGTGATTATTTTAGAGGCTGTGATAATTGGAAATTACGTCCGTCTATTTTGCGACATTTTGTTACTCTATCTGTCAAATATGAGTAATATTAAATGATTCAATAACTCATTGACTCAATGACTCAATGACTCACTCGTATTCCTGTTCCATTGTCCTGTATCTGCATTAGTTTCATTCCACCTGATTTCACAGTCACTTGAATATTAGTGGCTTTAGCATCCAGGCTAAGAAAAGAAAAACAACTTCATTTAAACAAAAATTATTTGCTGTCTAAAATATTTGATAAACTGGGCTGTCAAGAGACTACATGTACATGGAGTATGATACTTGGCCCTTGAGTAAAAAAGTAGGAAAATTGCGTTGAGTACAAGGGCTGACCTACATGTACATGTGGTCAAGTTTTTATTTTGTGTTTTCTGGCTAGAAATTTTTCACAATTTTCTGAGGTCAAACAAATTCCAATTAAAGTAGGAAGATTATGAGTCATGTGTCTATAATAATGTGATAATCGTAGACTCGTATAATTATAGTGTAAGTTACTTGAACATTGAATAGACCTTATCGCCAATCCGCCTGGTTGATTTTGCTGAATGGCCGAAAGGTGTTGTGGGAAGGAAAAGGGAGCACAGTATGCCCCTTTTCCCTTCCCACAATGCCTTTCGGCCATTCAGCAAAAATCAACCAGGCAGATTGGCAATAAGGTCTATGACTATGTAAGCTCAAATCAATAATTCAAAGTTGTATGTTTTGTTTCTTTCTTACCAATTTTCAATCATTTCTTTGAGGGCATTTGCTGGTCGCTGAATGACCTCACCGGCCGCTATTCTGTTGACAACGGTTTCATCAAGCCTCCTTATAGAACTTGCTGCCATGGTAACAATTTTTTACCTTTTCTGGGGGCGGGGCTTTGCATAGATAGGCATTTCATCTGTGACAATCACAATGGCCAAATGGGAGACAAAAAAAGAATGTTTGTGAGATCATCAGTATCAATTAATATTCAGACAACAGACAAGAATAATAAAACTGTGAAATTTCAAAAAATAAATAACATGACGTCAGGAAAAAGATGACAATGTCCGGAAAATGAGCAATCCAATAAAAAATATTCACATTTTAAAAAATATTATTTGTTTGTATGCGTCGCGTGCGTGCTACTGTTTTAATGCCTCAATGCATGCCATGCATCAACTTATATAAAATTAATTTCTCAAAAAAGAACTTCGTCTTTTACTCACCAAGTCTATTTGCACTTATTTTATAAATGCTCATTCCAGAAAACACGATGATCGCAGCAGCACAGCATGCAGACACTGGTGGTAGAACTTGGTGGTGTAAACCGCGCGCTCTGCTGTTGAATTTGGACTAGAAACATCGCCCTCCAGTGTCCGCACATCGTTAGTATCTCACAGAGGGGAATTCCCCTGGTGGAATTCCCGAACGTGAGCAATAGCTAGGGTTATTGCAAAACTCAACCATCCGTCTGCTGCAGAACTGCGGGACAAAAATAGAAAAGTGGTTTTTACAGAAGCTAGATTTCTCACTACCATTCTTAAAACTTTTGTGTAACTGGCGGAGGGTTTGATGGCCAAAATGGTGTGTTTTTATTGCATACAAGTGTGGAACTTTTGGCGTTTTGTTCGATTTGAAGATGATGGGCGTATCCTCGGCTAGCTCAACGCCTTCGCGTACGTGCTTGTTGACCGAGAGAACGTAGGAGAGAAGAACACAGTCGTCCACACAGCCAGGTCGGGCAGTATTCTTTGTGAAATGCAAGTATCGAGAATACATACTTTCTGTCTTTATACTACTTTTTTATTTACAGCAAAGTTTGCACATATTGTCATTACTTTGTATTTTAATAACCACTGCCACTTGCAGTTTATTCAGTAACTAACTTGTTGTCGGGGTGGGGTCAAACAAATGAAAAGGCTTGCTGAACTGAAAGAATTAGGATATACAGCAGGGGCCCTGGGATGTAGGCCAATGTGAAGCAGTGTAAATCCCAAGGATTTGGTGATCCGTGAAACTGAAAGGCTAGACCCAGTAATTGGGGATAAAATAACTGGGGTGCTGTACTCCTTTTTTACAAAGCTTTTGACATCTTCAGCCTTAATGGCTAGTCTGATTGAAGAAATAAAAAAAAACATTTTTAAGGAGTACAGAAAATAAGAGAAGAAAAAAATGTGTGGTTAAGCCACTGCTCTTACAATGATGAGATTGGGGCTTGGAGATTGGAGCATTAATTATAGTCACTAACTGTATTAATCCATAACTGTGAAAGATTTTGTAGACCTATAGAGCTGTGTTACTTACATCATGGAGGTAGAAATTAAGTGTCTACCTCCATGCTCACATACATACTCATTTAATGCTAGCAAGCTGCAGTATTAGCTAGAGCTACTTTGTCTTACGTCTTTCTTTAAATGTAATCTCAATATACTTGAGCCCTGTACCCTAAATGATTTAGAGACAGTTTATTACAAGAATAACAAAATTGATTGCATGCAAGGACTGACTTTAAAAAAAGTTATGTGACAAGAGACCCGAAACAGACTTGAGACTAGGAGTAAAAAGACCATCAGAATTAAATATTGACCCAATTTACCTAAAGTCATCAACACCATACTCTTGGTTGCACCATTTCGAGAGTCAATTTCTCTGTGGGTTACACTGCATAGTGTGCTTTTTAGATGACAAGGAGGCACTTACACGCTTACCAGGGCCCAATTTCATAGAGCTGCTTAACAGTAAGCACATTTTTATGCTAACTATAGTAGACAAATTTGCTTAAGCGTAAGCGTATTTCACAGGTTAGCAAGAAAATTAGGCAGCCATCTTGCGCATTCACCATGGATTAGCCTATTGTTACACCATTCATTTTCATGCAGTAAGCACCAGAAGGTTAGCATGCCTTTTCATGGGTTTACGGTTAGCAGCACATGGAAACTGCGCAGTAAGCACAGAATCGGCCGTTATGCATCTCTATGAAATTGGGCCCAGTTGACTAAAAAAATGGCGAGCACAGAAGACAGTAGCCCTGGTGACATTGTTGTCATAGTTACTAGCTCTATAATGACACAAAAAAACAAAACAACATTAAAGCTTATATCTTAGCAAGGTTGTCTTCAAAAAAGACACCATAGTTGTAGATGTGCATTTCTAACAGACATCAAATCTTGAAAGTTCTGATAGATTAATCTAACGGCATAACCACGACCTCTTCGTGTTTGAAGTAACAAAAAGACAAGCAGATTGTAAAACAAGCTGATTGGAAGACCAAAACTGTTTGACAACATCTATATCTTGCATCATCCTGTGTGTATGTACAAACAGCTTCTAACACTATATCCCCATCCCATGAAACTTAACTCAGAAATTTGCAACAAATCTTGTGTTGCAAAATTATTTCTCAGGAGCCAAATTGCCATGCAATTTACAATTGACTGATTCCTTACAAATTTTTGCTCAGTGATAAATTGTTAAGCATTTTTTTTCTATTTGCAGATTCCAGCCAGGGGATAACCGGTAAGATGGCTTCAAATGAACATTTGCCGATCACTTTATTCTCTGATTGTGATGATATCACAGAAGATGATCTGATTGAGCTCGAGAGTGACTCTGGATCCTCAGAAGAAATAAGTAGTCAAGAGGAGACAGATGATGATGATGAGGAGGAGGAGGTTGATGAGGGTGGTCTGGGTAACGAAGATTTAACCAAAGAAAAGAGAGAGGGAGGAAAGACTAATGTTTCTACTCTGCAGGAAGCGATGCAAGATTCATCATCGAAAGATACTCCATCCTTAATTAAACAGGAGAAGAAAAGAAGAAGAAGCAGACCGCCACGAATAATGAGGGGCAAAAGGGCACAGGGGAGGACCCAAGAAACCATTGCTGCAGGAGAAACAACATCACCAAGATTGAAATTACAGGTGACAAATATATGCATTGACGAAGACTCATTCAAATCTTCTTTGGGCTACTTAAAAGTCACAGGTTATCAGGAGATGCACTGGAAGAAGGATTTACAAAACAGCAAAGCTATCATTTTGTTTCAAAATCAAGAAGATGCTGCTGCAGCACAGAGGATCCTCAACAATTGCTCAATCGGAGGCACTAACAAGAAGCTATCAGCTTGTTTACAAGAGTCTCAAACAAGTAACAATAGACAAAGGATACAGCGAAGAAGGCATCATCCCAAACAAACTCAAGATGGAAAAACGTTCTCAGCTCATTCTGCACAAGACAACCAGCACAAAGCTGTTGACCAGAGACATAATCCACACCACCACAAGGTTCATCCTGATGGTCAGTTTCCTTCATATGACCATCGCCAGAGACATCAGCAAGGTCAACGCTATCATGAACCAGCTGACCAGATATCTCCACATCCACAAACTGAACGCCACTTTTTCTCCAGCCGAGGATACCAGGGATACCATAGAGGTGGTAACATACAAGATGACTGTCCCCAGCCTTCAGACCAGAATCCATATGGCCATCACTCTTCACAGACTGACCGCCACAGTTCCTCCGGCCGAGGAAACTATCGAGGATACCATAGAGGTGGTAACATACAAGATGACTGTCCACAGCCCTCAGACCAGAATCCATATGGCCATCACTCTTCACAGTCTGACCCCCATCATTCTTCCCGCCGAGGAAACTATCGGGATTACCATAGAGGTGATTACAGACAAGGTGACTGTCCACAGCCCTCAGACCAGAATCCATATGGCCATCACTCTTCACAGTCTGACCCCCATCATTCTTCCCACCGAGGAAACTATCGGGATTACCATAGAGGTGATTACAGACAAGGTGACTGTCCACAGCCCTCAGACCAGAATCCATATGGCCATCACTCTTCACAGTCTGACCCCCATCATTCTTCCCGCCGAGGAAACTATCGAGGATACCATAGAGGTGGTTACAGACAAGGTGACTATCCTCAGCCCTCAGACCAGAATCCATATGGCCATCACTCTTCACAGACTGACCGCAATCATTCCTTCGGCAGAGGAAACTATCGAGGATACCATAGAGGTGATTACATACGAGGTGACCGTCGGCACAGCCAGACACTTTCTGAAAAAGATGTTCAACTGGGGGTTGACCAAAGCCAGCATCCAGTCAGGACACCCAGACAACCCCAAACTTCTCAAAACAACATCCCCGCATTGATGTCACTGCCTGCTCAGAATAATCCTTATGATGGAGATGACGACCAGAGCAGCATTGCATCAGGAATGAGTGGAAAGAGTGGCAAATCATCAAAGCCAACATCTTTACATGTGATAAACATTGACGACACAGTGAGCGATGATGGATTTCGTCACTACTTGTCCGACAAGAAGATATCATTCCAAGAAGTAAATTTTTTTACTTCCCAAACAGGGAAAAGATTTGCTGTCATCCACTTTACATCTGTCAGGAAAACAACAAAGGCTAGAGCTATTCTGCATAATCGCTCAATTTATCTCAATGGCCTTAAAATGTCAGTAAACTACAGTAATCGAAATGATATGACACGCCCCAGTGAAGATCTCCATCCCCCTTCTGTTGAAACAGTTGGAGACCCTCAAGGAAGTTATGAAGGTAGGGGTCAAGGTGGCAGAGGTCGAGGAAGGAGAAACCGTGGAAGGGGGTCAAGAACTTGGCGAAAGAGAACAGGAGAGGATTTTGATAATCTATCAGAATGTAGTGAAGTGAGGAGCATTTGCTCTGGGGTGAGTCATGCCAGTTCTCAAGTCAAACAGTCTTCATCTCTCTGTATAACAAACATTGGGGAGTACTTTGACCTTGCAGAATTCTGTGACTTTCTGGAGTCACTCGATTTAAATTGTCAGTGCTCAGAGTTGAATCATTCCAAGAGGAACAACAACCAATTTGCTATTCTTCAGTTTCAAGATGTAAAGATGGCAACAGCAGCTAAGGGTGTTTTGAACAATGATCAATGGCGTCTTGGGAATGAGACTCCAATTAAAGCCAGTTTCTCATCATCAAGAGAGTCTGACAGAAACAGGAAGTCTAGCCAGTCTCTTCAAGTTGACCAATTTACTTATGGTCCTGACGACAGTCAACTAAATGTTGAGAGATGGCTTGAAAATGCCCATCAAACTCAAGATTCGGAAGAGGAGACTCACAGGGGATATTGTCACACAAAAAGGTTTAATGAGCAAGAACAGAAAGGTGGGCGTGGTCAAGGTAGACATGGGCGTGGTCAAAGAGGGAACTTCCGTAGTCAAAAGAAAAGTAGATCTGTAGAGGATGATGTAAGATCTCAGTTGATGAGTGGTGAAAAAAATAAGTCACCTGATCAATCACGTGATGGGGATAAGGTAACAAAGGAACGGCTTGTCATGTCAAAAAATAAACAATGCAATGTCAAAGATACTACAAAAGAAAGAAATCCAAATGAAGTTGTCTTAACAGATCTGCCCAGAGACATTTCAGAGCTTGATGTTGTAGAACTTGTGAAAAAGGAATGCCATGGGCTTGAAGATGCACAGCTAGTCTCCAGGAGATGCTCTCTGAAATTTAAGAGAAGGGAAGATGCAATGGATGCAGTTTGTAAACTGTATGGGAGACCCATCTCTGGCCATTGTGTAAAACCTTTTTTATCCTGGAATAATGCAGAAGTGGAACCACTCATTGCTCGAAAAGTACTGAAGGAATTCAACGAAAAAGAAATGCCAGAGAAAGTGGATGAAATTGAGAGTAAAATTGAAAACAAGTGTAAAGACATCTACTCGGATTTGTCAGACTGTAGAGATGCCTTCAAAGAAAACCTGTCTTTTGCTGATATTCAACGATATGAAATTTCCATTGAAACACATGAGCACCATTTGTATGAGCAACAGAGATTCCTGGATGAGTTCAACAATGCATGCAGTAATATTCAAATGGCTTTGGAAGTTTTAGAGACAGACACTCTAACCTTGTCAGAGGTACACAAGATTCGTCATCAATTTCAGAGAGAATGTCGCCGTTTAGGTTCTCCTCTACCGGTCTATGGCTACAGGTCTAAGATTGAGGATGCTATGAGACTGAACAAAGCTGTTGTCTTGCAAGGTGAGACAGGATCGGGGAAGAGCACTCAGATTCCACAGTATCTTGTAGACTTGGCTCTGCAGGGTCAGGAAGATGAAAACTCCAGCCAGAGACCTCAACAGTGGCGGGTCGTTTGCACACAACCTAGAAGAGTTGCGGCACTCACACTTGCTAAACGTGTCGCTGAAGAATACGGATGCCAGGTTGGTGAAGAAGTTGGCTATTTTGTTGGCAATAAGAAATCTGTCAGTACCAAAACAGTCGTCACCTTCATGACAGATCGGAAACTCCTCAACTTGATCATCGCAGACCCAAATCTGTCTGAATACACTTGTGTCATTGTCGATGAGGCCCATGAAAGATCTGTAGACACTGATATTTTGTTGGCAACTTTGAAGAAACTCCTTAAAAGCAGAAAAGATCTCCACCTACTCATAATGTCTGCCACAATTGACACCACATTATTCTCTGGGTACCTTGGTGAATGTGAAGAGATAAGTGTTCCAGGTCGGACATTTCCGGTGGAGAAACACTGGCTCGGTGATGATAACAGCATCGGAGAGGGTGACTACGTTACGAAAGCTGTCAAACTTACTGCAAAGGTGAGAACCATATCAGTGTCTGGTTTACTGGTTTACTGTCAACTTTAGTAGCTAGACCTTTATCATAGTGCAGCCATCTCTGCCATTGAAATCAATGTAACAAAACCGAGGAAGGGCCAATAGTCTGGTTCCTTTTTGTACAATGAATATTACCATCTATTACTGCTGTTATATACAGGGAACATGACCAAGATCGTGGCAGCATGATAACGTTCTATTGGACGGACTAATCTCACTCCTAGCCTCACTTTGGTTCTGTTTGTTTGATCTAAAAGGAATGAAAACCAAAATGTACCCGATAGGTCCATAATTGTTTTCAAAGGTCAGCTGATAACTGTTTTCTACAAATAGTTTTTGTTCTTGCTTAACAAGATGAATTGTATCAAACAATTAGCCTTTCCCTCGGAATATGCTAATTACAATCACTCATGCATACAGACACTGTTGGTTGGCAAAGGCCGTAGAGTTGTGCACTAGGCCACTTTTGGCCCCGTACAAAAAGGCTCAATGTTCCCTCATTTTGCCAACTGATAGCGTAAGTCCAAACACACGATGGCAGTTCATATATTTCATATGAAGGGTCTTTTAAATATTTCACTCGCTTCTACATGCACCGGAAGTTGTTTTCATAATGATGAATTCAAACCCAATCTGCAGTAATTTTGAACTAAGAAGGCTAAGTTTTAACGGCAAATACCTTTTTAGTGTTTTTTTTTTTTCATAGAACCCGGGGAAAGTACCCTGCCCCACATCAGTTTTATGGGTAAAACCAAATAATATTCTTTATCCCAAATGGAAATTTAACATCTGTTTTTAACAACAAATCTTTTTAAAATTCTGCAGGTGCATCAGGAGGAGAAGGAAGGTGACATTCTGGTCTTTCTCACATCAGCCAATGAGATTGAACAAGCATGTCGAGACTTATCAACTTCTCTTGGTCAAAGACCTGATGACCAGGATAGAGAGGCGTTGATACTACCCCTTCATGGACGACTTCAGCCAGATGACCAGATGAAGGTATTTGCAGACACAAGAGCTGGACAGAGGAAGATTATCTTTGCAACTAATGTCGCTGAGACTTCAGTGACCATTAAAGGCATCAGATATGTCATCGACACTGGCGTTGTCAAAGAGTGTCAATATGATCCAAAGCGTAGCATGAGTCTTTTGAAGGTGACCTCGATAACTCAAGCGTCAGCTCAGCAACGAGCAGGCCGAGCAGGTAGGACTGGTCCAGGGGTCTGCTATCGATTGTACTCAAAAGAGGAATATAACAACCTGGAGGAGATGATGAAACCAGAGATTCTGCGTGTACACCTTGGAATGGCAGCCCTGCAGCTTTTAGAACTTGGTGTTGAAGACGTTGAGAACTTTGATTTCATCCAAGCGCCTGATCGAGAAGCCACACAGCAGGCTATGATAACCTTGTGGTTGCTGGGTGCCGTGGATGCAGCTGACAAGTTGACCACTTTGGGTCGTAAAATGGCTACATTTCCACTGGAACCACGTCTCTCAAAGATTATTCTTGAAGGAGTAGAGAAACATCTTACTTCTGAAGCTGTCATCATTGCGGCTTTGATCTCTGCTCCTGGAAGCATTTTCTATAGAGGAGGCTCTGATAAAGAAAAAGAAAAAGCAGATCGTCTCAAACTCAAATATTGTCATGACAGCGGAGATGTTTTAACAATGCTTAACGTTTATGGATCTTGGAACAACCAAGCAGCGGCTAAGCAGAAGGCCTGGTGTATGGAGAACAGCATGAATTCCAAGACGCTGAGAGCTGTTCGAGAGACGGCAAACGAGGCAGCCCAAGTGTTAAAGCGTGAACATAACATCGAGTGTAATGCAAGGGACTACAAGATGGGAGCCATTGACGCGGCAAAGACTGAGTCACTTCAAAAGATCATCATGTCGGCTTACTTTCAGACGTTGAGTCTATACAATGGTCATCCGAGAGCAGGTTATACTGTTCTTCCTCATCAGAAATCCGGGTTCATCCATCCATCTTCGTCTCTTGTTGCACTAGGCTGCAATCCTAAATGGGTAGTGTATGAAGAGTTCAAACAAACTTCCCGTAGCTTCCTCTTTAATGTGACTCAAGTTAACATCGATTGGCTTAAGGAGGTTGCTCCGATGTTCTACGACGAGATTGATGTGGACGCACTTCAAGAAATGGCTTTGCAAGAGGCCCCTACTATCCCCCTTGGAACTGCTGTGATGAGACGTATCACCATGAAGAGAAGTGAAAAAGTCCGGGCCTTGGAAGAGTTTGTTACAGAAGAGAAAGGTTCTCCTTGCATCATCGAGGTCAACAGAGCCACAAAAGAGTTGCACATGTTCGTGAAGATGAACATTTGCGAGTTTGCGACATCGTATGTTGAGAAATTCCTAAAGGAAGAGCTGGAGTCTATCAAGAGAGAACAGATTGAAGTTCCAGTAGGGGAGTCAGGGGTTGTCCGTCAAGTCCTCGTAGCAGGAGGTCAAACAAAATACATCTTGATGCCAAAAGATTACAGAAGCCTCGAGGTCAGTAATGTTTCAGGAAACATGTCCGAGGATGACTTGAAGAGAATGCTTTGTCACTCATCTCGTTGCTCTCAGAAGGAGATCCTTGATGTGTACAAATTCCAAAAACAAACTACAGTCAAGTGGGGTCGCGTAACATTCAGTTCCCCCGAGACTGCTGAGGAAACAAAGATGTGGCTAGAGTCAGTGTTTCACGAAGTCACCATTCAGTTCAAACCAATCCTGGGAAAAAGTTTTCAAAACAGAGATATCACAAGAGTCGGCTCTAGAATTGTCATCATATGGTACACTTGGCCCTCTAAACGTCATGCTTTCATCAACTTTGACACAACGGACCAAGCCTTAGAAATGAGAGATAGCTTGCAACCAATGAACTTCAAAGGGAACTATTTATCTTGCCAACTTAAACGGAATAACACAAGAGCTCTGTTCCTTCAAAATATTCACAAAGATGCAACCAATGAAGAGCTTGAAGAAGCTATAAAAAAATGTACAAGTTGCAAACAAATCAAATGCAGTATTGCTCGTAGACCCCCATTAATTACAATCACAGACGAAGAGGTTACTCGAGATATCTACAAGATGTTCGATGGAACACTAAATAAAGATCAACTAAACATCAACATATTTTCAGCACGATCAGAAAGAACACAAAGCAGGAAGGCTATTGTCAACTTTGAGTGTGACAATGAAGATGAAGTAGATGCTAACATTTTGAATATTCAAGATAAGCCTCCACGCAACTCAGCAGGCCAGATTTATATTGTGAAGCTCACAGCATCTTGCATGCTCTTCTGTAATCCTGATGTCTACAAATGCATTGAGCAAAGAATCACAAAGCTCGTTAAGGAGGTGCAAGAAGGAGTGAGAAATTTGAACGTCAGAGTGAATAAGAGCAAGAAGACAAATGACTGGGTGATCAGCGTTGCTGGTGAAAATATCCAAGAGGTTCATAGAACACGCCGAGAACTTCTGTCTTACATCCAGGGTGAGACGATAGCACTGAATGAACTGTGTGAGGAGGAGGTTTCATTTCAGATGAAATACTACACTCTGAGGTTACTCCTCAAGAATGGAATGAGGTAAGTTTCTTGGATCAGTGAGTGATCATGTTCATGTTTTGTCCGATTAGCTCCATAATAATAATGTGTATTTATGATGCCCAAACATTCTTGAAACCGTCTCAACTCCAATACTCCAATAGGAACATTCACGCAACTGTGTAAAGGTAAAACCAAAAACAATATCATTCCCCAGAAATCTTACTTACGGGATGGAGGCTCATGCAACGGTGGACACTCGTCGCCATCTCATTGTGATCTATGGAAATGATGAGATCAGAGAAGTCTTGAAGGAGCAGTTGAGGAAATACATCAACATCATCTGTAAGAACAAGCTGAAAGAGATCTCATTGACTGCAGGTCTCTCTGAAGGTTGTACTAAGGGAAGAGCTATAAGGGCACTAGTGAAAGCTTATGGACCTTGGCTTAAGGTGAGTACACTTGGTCAATACTTTCTACCATGGACTTACTGATCTTTTTATCAAGCCTGCTGGAACTGTGGCTTTGTTGGTTCACAAGCATTAATTGCAACATTTTTAAATTATTTTTTTATCCTCTTTTTGAAATCTTACTATGGACTGAATATATGAAATAATTGAAGCAGCTTTGTCAGAATAACCCACTCATGTTGGGGTCAGGTTTTACAGCTTTTACAGTAATAAAAAGTATTGTTATGTATAAGAGCAAATTTCTTGTGTGTCAAAAAAAAGGTGTAGTTTGCTTTTTGGATTGCACAAAGTGTGTATCTCAGTGAAACTATCCCACAAACATCATAACGCCAAGATGCAGTGCTTTTGCCTCGATGTGAGAATTTATCATTCTCTTTTTGCTCCTTGTTTACAGAAACTTGTTGAAGAAACTGGAGCAGAAGCGATAACATTGAACATGCGCCAAGGAAACCTTCTTATAGAGGGTGATCAGAAGGTCTTTGATAACGTCCATAAGATGGTGAGAGACTGCCTCGAGGAGGCTGGACAACAAGCAGCCATCAGGTGGATAAACCTTTAATGAATGAAATGAATGAATAATAATAATTGGTTCTTATATATGTCGTGCACATATCCTATTAGCTAGATCAAGGCACTTTACAACATTGTTATCCCTGTTGTTTTGGCAAACCTTAAACTATTCCTCTAACTTTCTCAACTCCCTGGGGAGCATACAACTCCAAGCTGCTTTAATTGGCATTAAGGGGTTAGTCCAACACAATACTGTCTCAGCCTTCTTAGGTTCACATTTATACACCTGGGTAAAGAGCAGCAATTATGGTTAAGTACCTTGCTCAAGGACACAATGTCATTACCGGAATTTGAACCCACACTCAAATGTTTCAACCATCAGAACTTGAGTCCGATGCAGTAGACTGCTTGGCCACGACACACCAGGATTGGCTCTCTAAGAAAAAAGAAAATCAACTGTTGATTAGGTTCAATCCTGGTTATGAAGTTCATACCAGAATCAATCTTCCATAAATACCATCCAAGTTGAGGAAACAGCATTTGAACTCCATATTTTGATTCTTAATGGTTAAAAAAGCCTGACAGAACATTGTTTTCGTTCCCTTTTATTTCAGAGTTGGAGCAGACGATACAACTGTTGATGAAGTAGAATGTGGCATTTGTTTCACAGCAGTGGAAGCAACAGAGGAAGTATATCGCCTCAGTGCTTGCTCTCATGGTTTTCATCTACAATGCCTCCATGAGATGTTTGCGATTCGGTTACAGGATGCTAGCAAGGATTACCCAATCGGTAAAACTCAAAAACTTTATGACAATTTGTCGAGTCGAAGCAAAACATCATATCTTGATACAGCTATCAACAGTAGCGTAACCAGAGGCAGCCCCCACTCAAAATGTTTTCTCCACTCTTACTATTTGACCATTGCTTGGAAGACAGGAAAGATGGACTATATTTACTCACTGACCATGTTTTAAACTTTATTTCTCAGAGTGTCCATGTGATGGATGTGGCCTCCCAATGTTGCTCTGTGACTTCCGTATTCTCTGCAGCGATGAAACAAAGAGACGGCGCTTGTTTGACTTGGCACTGGAGTCACATGTAGCCCAGAAGAGCAATGGAGAACTGCAGTTTTGCCAAACAGCTGACTGTCACATGATTTATAAGACGACGAAGGATGCTGGGGTCTTCTCATGTCCAGAGTGTCGGAACCGTATGTGTTCATCATGTGGTTCAGAACCTCATTCAGGATTTACGTGCGCAGAATTTAAGGTAACGGTACTGTCGGATCACTTCAAAAAATGGGGGGGAATTTGGTCGAGTTAAACTGAACCTTTACAGGAAAAGAATCAAAGGCAAGACAACAAAAATAGCATGCGAGAGTCTTTGTTCCAAAGTCAGAACAATCCTATTAAGAAATATTGAATGGTACATATTTTTTACTTAACACAGTGGAAGGTGTACCTGCAGTACCAAAATTGACTAGAGCCGGACTTGAACCAACAACCTGAGGCTTAACGTGCCAGTGCTCTACCAACTGAGCTAACTAGCCCTATGTTGGCAGTCTCCCTGTTTTGTCAGTATCTCTGTTCTGGTTTTCTTTTTGTTCAACTTTGTCCCCACAGAGGTTTTCTTCAGAAGAGGGAATAAAATAGAACAAGGGAAGTACCCTGTAACTGCAATATGTAAGGGTTGTTAGGTTTACACACTTAAACTGGAGACCTATAACAAAAGAGGAAAATAGGGTCCACGGTTGGGTAAATTGTCCCCAGTTGGAAAGTGTGTAACAAATGGAAGCTGTTGCTAAAAAGTTACAAACAAAAGAGGGACAATAGGAGGTTCCTGATTGCAGGTGTTTACACACTTGTTTTAACACCACATACGAAGTGTGGACCTGAGAACTAAAGAGGTCCACATAGTGTAGGGACTTGAAACACTGTGTGGACAAACACACGTCCACACAGTGTTATTTACAGTGTTGAAGAAACGGATTTTCCTTAAGTGTATAGAACAAAGGATTGCCCTCAGAGTGCCTGCAACACAGAGCTCTGTGTGTTTGGGGGTGTGGGTCAATTTGTTCATGCCCATGCCACTTTTTACCTCCCTTTACAGGCTTCCGGCAAGAACTTGGACGACTTAGCATTTGAGGAATGGATTAAAGGAAGAGATGTTAAGAGGTGTCCAGTACCCAACTGTGGAATCCCTATCGAGAAAAATGGAGGATGTTTTCACATGACCTGTTCAGGATGTAGGAAGCACATCTGTTGGCATTGCCTGGCTTTCTTTGATACAGATGACTCATGCTACAATCACCAAGCATACTGCATTATGCACAACTAACACAGACTCATGGAGTTTTTTAAATAAATATTTCACTAAAGTAAACACCAAGCTTGATACTGAGCATAATTGATTAAGCCATTCTGTTTAAAAAAACATCAAAATCAGGCAAAAATCCGAGGATGATTTCTGGAAGATTGATGTAAATGTAGAGTAACTAAGATTATACTGAAGTAGTATATGATTGCATGCACAAAAGCAAACAGACTAATGTTATTTGTTCAGCTCTATTGCATGAAGTCTCCTAGCTCAGTTATAACTGTTCTGACACATTGCCTATAAATTTGTTTGTAACAATTAGCCAATAGACTGTGCAAGTCTCGCGCGTATTCGAACACTGGGATCCGTTAAAGCGCGTGAGTTTGTTTCTTTCACGCGTTAAAGCAATGTACGTGGGACCACAGTGGTCCCAAAAATGTTCGAATACGCGCGAGACTTGCACGGTCTATTGAAAATGTTGGCATACAGTGTAAATAAATTATCGTCCATTGGAGAATAAGAACATTAGGAATTAAAATGAGGCTAATTATTTTTTCTTTTTCTCAAAGTTGTATTAACTCATCTTGAAAAAATTTATGCTTCATTATTTTTAAGAAGACTTACAGCGGACTTGAATGAAAGATAATTGATAATGAAGAAATACATACTAAATCTAGGTTTGTGTAACGCATGTCTGACTGTACCCCACGCCACACAATAGACAAGATGTAGCGATCCATCGACTCATGCCCGGTCGAACAGTCGGCATCCCGGAGAAACATGAAAGGCCTCATGACAATGCAGTATTATCCGTCTTTACAAAATATTGGCTGGTATGAGAAAGGAACAGGGCCCAATTAAGTACAAAAGCTTACTAGAACAGGGTTACCAGCCAAAATACCATGTCACATGTACAACTTGTGACTGGTATCCTGCTCATTTCTTCTAAGCAGAAAATGGTTAAGTGATATTTTCTGCTTAAGCAGCTCTATGAAATTGGGCCCAGGTCTTCAATAAAGGCATTAGGCACAAATTCATCCACAGAGTTAATCCGTTTGTTGTTTGCATTGTTTTTTTCCACTGAGGTCATGTAACTAGGATAACACAGACTCAATGAAACAGTTGTCTGTGTTTGCGCAAACCCGCCACAGTGCCTCACCACACGGGTTGTGTTGACATGACTACTGCCAAACACATACAGGAACTGGAATGGCCAGTGTAGAAGCCCCTCGCTGTAAGAGTTTGGCCTATTATTATAGCATCCGAAAAGAAGTGGTATGAATCTGGTGAACCATACTCTGACCTTTAATCTTCTCTGGAAAAAGATACCAAATTACTTACCTTTGATTACAAACTTGTTACCTAACTCATCATCAGCTTTGGCCACAACAATTTGGGTCAGAATTATTTAGACATGTGGTCAAGTCGTTAAATGTTTGTTGTGGTGATAGGCGAGTCGAGGGAGCTCTCCGCAACCAAAGACTGCTCTCGAGAGACCACTTCTCTCCCAATTTAGTGAGAGCAGTTGTCTCGCGGGGGCCTACAGTCTCGTACGGCCATCACCAGTGTCGCAAGATTCGTGGAGAGAGTACCCAAATGCTGTCATTGCGACAAACATTTCAAGACTTGCCCACAAGTCTAAGAATTGTTATGCAATTAATTTTGACAAACTGCACTAGATGGAAAAGATTTAATCAATGTTGGGACACAAAATACTTAACAGAATACATGTATATAATATAACAGTTTGATTTACGAATTACTAGAGTTTTAGTCTTATGCAAGATTTGTAGGTTTAGCAACCAAATGCATTTGGTTTATCATAGCTTTAAAAATGTTGACCCAATTTTATAAAGCTGTTTAAAATTTGCTAAATGTGATTGCTAAGCAGATATTGGCCACCTGCTAAATAAAATACCATGTCATGGCTATTGCTTACGACATATTTCCCTGCTAAATTTTGCTAGCAAATTGAAGTTTTAAGCAAAATTTTCTCCTGAACAACAATATGAAATCGGGTAGTTGCAGGTTCATGATTTTGTTTTTTCCTTCAATTTAAAAGTATCTTTTCATTCAAGCACAGTATAAAATTCCAGCATTATTACTACTATTATTATTTAAATGCATGGCTCCACAAATAAATGACTCATGAACAATTCCTTTTATCGTTCATTTATTAACGATAAAATGCCTTATGCTCAGCAAGGTACATGCATTGCGGCTGCGTCGTGTTGTGTTGCCGAACTGGCCTCATGACCTACTTTTGTCCGGTATGTAAGTCATGAACACACCACGTACGTACGCGTGCAAGCTGGGGACCTGGGGAAAGTTAATTCAAGGTTATCCGTGGTTGGCATTGGTTTCAAGGTCAGCCACAAATAAATGACTCATGAACAATGTATGAGTTATTTTTAGCCAGTTGCTACTTTATTAATAAGAATCCTTATTAAACAATACTTCCATTGTTAATTTTGCATGAATATTTCTGCCATTTTGACAGATTGCTAATGAATTACTCCATGTACTCCATTAAATTGTGCAATGATTAAAGAATGCTGCGTAATAGTCAACAATCCGATTCTTCCTTTGCTTACCTGGTAACCATAATTGATGCAATGATTAAAGAATGCTGTGTAATAGTCAACAATCCGATTCTTCCTTTACTTACCTGGTAACCATAATTGTGCAATGATTAAAGAATGCTGTGTAATAGTCAACAATCCGATTCTTCCTTTACTTACCTGGTAACCATAATTGAGATTAGCTCAGTGGTTTCTTCCCTGCATTTCACCTTTGTGGAGTTGTCGACCCCGGCTGGCATCCCAGATTGGAGCCTTGAATATGAATTGGGTTTTCAGTACCTACCTGGTTGCGTAGGTTTTCCCCGTTTGGGTTTTTTCTCCCACATCTAAAGCTGACATACCTTCAGGTGTATGGGTTACTAGTCGCTTCTTATGGCCCCTTAGTTACATTTACAGAATGATATAATTACAAGAATCTTCCAGACCCCTTTCCCCTAGATACAATTCACACCTTTAGGCACTGCAGACTTCCACCCCATCCCTTGGTTATCCTTCAGGCTTCAGGGGGTTAATGGGAGGGGGGGGGGAGAGTGGTATGAGGAGGGGTTGTATAAGGAAGCCCAATGGACATGGGGGTAGTGTAAGGGGGTAAGGAAAGGTAGTGTAATGGGTTGGGAAGGATGAAAGTGGTATAATTATGGTATAAGGGAGGGTGACTTAATTTGATCTGTGGATACTAACTTATAATACTATTTTAGAAAAGGGAATATGGAGTGTGAATTGATAGGGAGGGTGTAAGGGGTGGTGGTAGGAGTGGGAAAATGATATTACGGTGGTATAAAGAAGGGGTATAAAGAGGGGTAGGGGTTATGGACATGGTGTGGTGGGGTGAGCATGGTGGGGGAGGGGCAGAAAGTGGGTCGTAATGGGGAAAGGGATGCAAGAATATTATTGTAAAAGGAAGGGTTGGTGGGAGGGGTGGTGAAGTGGCGTAAAGGGGGTGTAAGTTAAATGCCTAAGGTTACAAAAGGTGGGCAACAACGGGTGGTTGGGAAGGGGTTGTGTAATATGTATTACAGGTCGGATTGGAATGAGGCAACAAATTTTGTACATAGTGATGGTGAATTGTAACAAAGAGGGTGGTGTGCTATCGGAATAAAAAACAGGTGTGATATGTCGTTGTTGACATTGAGAGTAGTAAAAGTAAGTATTACAAAAACAACAATAATTATGAGGTCAAAGATTAAATTTGAGATCTGGTGGTCACTATAGGAGTGCACTGTTTGGTTTGGGTGTATACAGACGGCGCTATACGATCGGCGCTATAGTATACGATCTTTGGTGTAAACCAACCGCGCGCTCTGCTGTTGAATTTGGACTAGAAACATCGCCCTCCAGTGTCCGCACATCGTCAGTATATCACAGAGGGGAATTCCCTTTGTGGAAATCCCGAACGTGAGCAATAGGTAGGGTAACCGGTTATTGCAAAACTCAACCATCCGTCTGCTGCAGAACCGCGGGACAAAAATAGCAAAGTGGTTTTTACAGAAGCTAGATTTCTCACTACCATTCTTAAAACTTTTGTGTAACCGGCGGAGGGTTTGATGGCCAAAATGGTGCGTTTGTATTGCATATTATAAGTGTGGAACTTTTGGCGTTTTGTTCGATTTGAAGATGAAGGGCGTATCCTCGGCTAGCTCAACGCCATCGCCTACGTGCTTGTTGACCTACTAAATAGTACTCCTACTACTACTAGTACTAGAGAACGTCGGAGAGAAGAACGTAGACGTCACACAGCCAGGTTGGGCAGTTCTTTGTGAAATGCAAGTATCAAGAAAACATACTTTCTGTCTTTATACTACTTTTTTGTTTACAGTAAAGTTTGCATAGTCAGTAGTGGCATAATGTCATTCCTTTGTATTTTTAACTTTAAAACCACTGCCACTTGCACTGGTTTATTCAGTAAAAACTAACTTGTTGTTGTTGGGGGGGGGGGGGGGTCAAACAAATGAAAAGGTTTGCTGAACTGAAAGAATTCGGATACACAGCAGGGGCCCTGGGATGTAGGCCAATGTGAAGCACTGTAAATCCCAAGGGTTTGGGGATCCATGAAAGGCTAGACCCAGTAATTGGGGCTAAAAACTGGGGTGCTGTACTCCTTTAAAAATCTTTTGACATCTTCGGTCTTAATGGCTAGTCTGATTGAAGAAATAAAAAACAATTTTTAAGGAGTACAGAAAATAAGAGAAGAAAAAAATGTGTGGTTAAGCCACTGCTCTTTAATGATGAGATTGGGGCTTGGAGATTGGAGCATCAATTATAGTCACTAATTGTATTAATCCACAACTATGCAAGATTTTGTAGAACTATAGAGCTGCGTTACTTACATCATGCTTACATACCTACCCATTTAACGCTAGCAAGCTGCAATATTATAGCTAGAGCTACTTTGTCTTACGTCTTTCTTTAAAATTAAATGTAATCTCAATAACTTGAGCTCTGTATCCTCAATGAGTTAAAGACGGTTTATTACAAGAATAACAAAATTGATTGCATGCAAGGACTGATTTTAAAAAGGTTATGTGACAAGAGACCCGAAACAGACTTGAGACTAGGAGTAAAATGACCATCAGAATTAAATATTGACCCAATTCACCCAGTCATCAACACCATAATCTTGGTTGCACCATTTCGAGAGTCAATTTTTCTGTGGGTTACACTGCATAGTGTGCATTTTAGATGACAAGGAGGCACTTACACGCTTACCAGGGCCCAATTTCACAGAGCTGCTTAACAGTAAGCACATTTTTATGCTAACTATAGCAGACAAATTTGCTTAAGCGTAAGCGTATTTCACCGGTTAGCAAGAAAATTAGGCAGCCATCTTGCGCGTTCACTATGGATTTGCATTGTTACACCATTCATTTTCATAAAGTAAGCACCGGAAGGTTAGCATGACTTTTCATGCGCTTACGGTTAGCAGCGCATGGAAATTGCGCAGTAAGCACAGAATCGGCCGTTATGCATCTCTATGAAATTGGGCCCAGTTGCCAAAAAAATGGCGAGAACAGAAGACAGTAGCCCTGGTGACATTGTTGTCATAGTTACTAGCTCTATAATGACACCAAAAAATAAAACAACATTAAAGCTCATATTTTAGCAAGGTTGTCTTAAACTAGAACAGCGAAGCTGCCATGGCGAGCTGCCGATCGCCAGATAGAAGACCAATGACTAATTGCAATAAGGAGTTATGACCATTAAGGTTTTCATTGTTTTAGCTCATTCAACTGGAACCAGTGATAAACTCTGAGTTTTACCTTTTCATATGAATCTACATGTAAGAAGCAATATTTGGTTCAAGTTTCAAGTCAGTACATCATTGCAACAAGGAGTTATGACTATTTAAGTTTTTTATTGTTTTAGCTCATTCAACTGGAACCAGTGATAAACTCTTGAGTTTTATCTTTCATATGAATCTATGTGTAAGAAGCAATATTTGATTCAAGTTTCAAGTCAGTACATCATTGCAATAAGGAGTTATGACCATTTAAGTTTTTAATTGTTTTAGCTCATTCAACCGGAACCGATTTTATGCTCAGCCTGTCTGTTGTCAATTGTAAGCCAAAGTTACAACTTAACTTATTTCAAAACTTTAAAATTTTAGTTTGAGTTTGGTTCTTTAAAGTCCAGAGGTCAATAATTGAGCCTGAAAAAAAAACTTTAACATTTTATTTTATTCCCAAAACTTAAAAAAAAAATTTATTCCCAAAACTTCCGGTCGTACCTTAGTGACAGAGTTAGTCGGGTGCATGTCAAAGGAGCTCTCTCAACTGAAGCACAACTCAAACACGGTGTTCCCCAAGGATCCGTCATTGGTCCACAGGTCTTCACCTACTACTCTCACTTTATTGGTCAAATTATCCGTCGTCATTCTCTCCAGTTCCACATTTATGCCGATGATGTTCAGATATTCTTAACTTTCGACCCCACCAAGCCGGGAGATGCTGCATGTGCCTTGTTCAGACTGTCCCAGTGCGTGAAAGAACTTCAATCCTGGTTGGTCGCTAATAAACTCAAGATGAATCCAGATAAGACGGAGTTCTTTATTGCATCTTCCCCCTCTCACTTAAAACGCCTTCAACACCTCACTTTCAATATCGACAATCTTGTTATTCGTCCCTCTCCCTCCATCAGGAACTTGGGTGTTGTCTTCAACGCTGACATGAATATGTCTGATCACATCACACAGCTCTGTCGCTCTCTCAACTGGCATATCCGTAACCTCAGTCGGATCAGAAGATTTCTTGACTTTGATGCGTGCCACAATGCAGTCCGTGCCCTGATCCTGTCTAAGCTGGACTACGGCTGTTGTTTGTTGAACTGCATCTCCATGAAAGACATTTCTCGTCTCCAACGACTTCAAAACAGATGTGCTAGGCTAATCTTCCAGATGCCAAAACACTCCCACACCTCACCACTTCTGAGACAACTACACTGGCTCCCAATAGCCCAACGTATTGAGTTCCGCACACTGGTCCATACCTACAAATCTATAAATCACATTGCTCCAGATTATCTCTCTTCACTTTTTGAAATCCACGACTGCCCATACTCCCTTCGATGCTATGATGCTATATCCCTTGTGGTGAACAAGTCACGCAAACTAGCTGGTGAGAGAGCTTTTTCCACTGCTGCCTCCCGCCTATGGAACGGTCTTCCCGTCCCAATTAAAAACGCGAAGACTGTTTTGTCCTTCAAAAAGGGTCTCAAGACTCACCTGTTCTCCAAATTGTAGCTGGTTGTCCCCTTTACTTGGTCTTTCTTTTCTCCTTATGCGCCTTGCATCCTTTGGTAATTTGGCGCTATATAAATCCAGTTATTATTATTATTATTATTATTATTATTATTGGAAAACATAGTTGAAATTACAAAAAAAATGACTGGCAATTATATATAACAATCTCACTTGGGCTTGTACATACCATAAAACAACTCAACTCAAAGACTGATACTTGAAACAAAAACTTTAACATTTCCACTGAACGCAGACGGCCGGCCGGCCGGACGGACGGACGGACGGACGGACGGACGGACGGACCGACCGACGGACGGACGGACGGACGGACAGACGGACGAAGGGTCGGAAATTGTCATTACATAGGCTCACTCTGCTTCGCAGCTCGCAAAAAAAGACACCATAGTTGTAGATGTGCATTTCTAACAGACATCAAATCTTGAAAGTTCTGATAGATTAATCTAACGGCATAACCACGACCTCTTCGTGTTTGAAGTAACAAAAAGACAAGCAGATTGTAAAACAAGCTGATTGGAAGACCAAAACTGTTTGACAACATCTATATCTTGCATCATCCTGTGTGTATGTACAAACAGCTTCTAACACTATATCCCCATCCCATGAAACTTAACTCAGAAATTTGCAACAAATCTTGTGTTGCAAAATTATTTCTCAGGAGCCAAATTGCCATGCAATTTACAATTGACTGATTCCTTACAAATTTTTGCTCAGTGATAAATTGTTAAGCATTTTTTTTCTATTTGCAGATTCCAGCCAGGGGATAGCCAGTAAGATGGCTTCAAATGAACATTTGCCGATCACTTTATTCTCTGATTGTGATGATATCACAGAAGATGATCTGATTGAGCTCGAGAGTGACTCTGGATCCTCAGAAGAAATAAGTAGTCAAGAGGAGACAGATGATGATGATGAGGAGGAGGAGGTTGATGAGGGTGGTCTGGGTAACGAAGATTTAACCAAAGAAAAGAGAGAGGGAGGAAAGACTAATGTTTCTACTCTGCAGGAAGCGATGCAAGATTCATCATCGAAAGATACTCCATCCTTAATTAAACAGGAGAAGAAAAGAAGAAGAAGCAGACCGCCACGAATAATGAGGGGCAAAAGGGCACAGGGGAGGACCCAAGAAACCATTGCTGCAGGAGAAACAACATCACCAAGATTGAAATTACAGGTGACAAATATATGCATTGACGAAGACTCATTCAAATCTTCTTTGGGCTACTTAAAAGTCACAGGTTATCAGGAGATGCACTGGAAGAAGGATTTACAAAACAGCAAAGCTTTCATTTTGTTTCAAAATCAAGAAGATGCTGCTGCAGCACAGAGGATCCTCAACAATTGCTCAATCGGAGGCACTAACAAGAAGCTATCAGCTTGTTTACAAGACTCTCAAACAAGTAACAATAGACAAAGGATACAGCGAAGAAGGCATCATCCCAAACAAACTCAAGATGGAAAAACATTCTCAGCTCATTCTGCACAAGACAGCCAACACAAAGCTGTTGACCAGAGACATAATCCACACCGCCACAAGGTTCATCTTGATGGTCAGTTGCCTTCATATGACCATCAGCAAGGACAGCTCTATCATGAACCAGCTGACCATATATCTCCACGTCCACAAACTGAACGCCACCAGTCTTCCGGCCGAGGAAAATCTCAGGGATACCATAGAGGTGATTACATACGAGGTGACTGTCCCCAGCCCTCAGACCAGAATCCATATGGCCATCAGTCTTCACAGACTGACCGCAATCATTCCTCCGGCAGAGGAAACTATCGAGGATACCATAGAGGTAGTTACAGACAAGGTGAGAGTCGGCACAGGCAGAAACTTGCTGAGAAAGATGTTCAACTGAGGGTTGACCACAGCCAGCATCAAGTCAGGACACCCAGACAACCCCAAACTTCTCAAAACAACATCCCCGCATTGATGTCACTGCCTGCTCAGAATAATCCTTATTATGGAGATGACGACCAGAGCAGCATTGCATCAGGAATGAGTGGGAAGAGTGGCAAATCATCAAAGCCAACATCTTTACATGTGATAAACATTGACGACACAGTATGCGATGATGGATTTCGTCACTACTTGTCCGACAAGAAGATATCATTCCAAGAAGTAAACTTTTTTACTTCTCAAACAGGGAAAAGATTTGCTCTCATCCACTTTACATCTGTCAGGAAAACAACAAAGGCTAGAGCTATTCTGCATAATCGCTCAATTTATTTCAATGGCCTTAAAATGTCAGTAAACTACAGTAATCGAAATGATATGACACGCCCCAGTGAAGATCTCCATCCCCCTTCTGTTGAAACAGTTGGAGACCCTCAAGGAAGTTATGAAGGTAGGGGTCAAGGTGGCAGAGGTCGAGGAAGGAGAAACCGTGGAAGGGGGTCAAGAACTTGGCGAAAGAGAACAGGAGAGGATTTTGATAATCTATCAGAATGTAGTGAAGTGAGGAGCATTTGCTCTGGGGTGAGTCATGCCAGTTCTCAAGTCAAACAGTCTTCATCTCTCTGTATAACAAACATTGGGGAGTACTTTGACCTTGCAGAATTCTGTGACTTTCTGGAGTCACTCAATTTAAATTGTCAGTGCTCAGAGTTGAATCATTCCAAGAGGAACAATAACCAATTTGCTATTCTTCAGTTTCAAGATGTAGAGATCGCAACAGCAGCTAAGGGTGTTTTGAACAATGATCAAAGGCGTCTTGGGAATGAGACTCCAATTAAAGCCAGTTTCTCATCATCAAGAGAGTCTGACAGAAACAGGATTTCCAGCCGGTCTCTTCAAGTTGACCAATTTACTTATGGTCCTGACGACAGTCAACTAAATGTTGAGAGATGGCTTGAAAATGCCCATCAAACTCAAGATTCGGAAGAGGAGACTCACAGGGGATATTGTCACACAAAAAGGTTTAATGAGCAAGAACAGAAAGGTGGGCGTGGTCAAGGTAGACATGGGCGTGGTCAAAGAGGGAACTTCCGTAGTCAAAAGAAAAGTAGATCTGTAGAGGATGATGTAAGATCTCAGTTGATGAGTGGTGAAAAAACTAAGTCACCTGATCAATCACGTGATGGGGATAAGGTAACAAAGGAACGGCTTGTCATGTCAAAAAATAAACAATGCAATGTCAAAGATACTACAAAAGAAAGAAATCCAAATGAAGTTGTCTTAACAGATCTGCCCAGAGACATTTCAGAGCTTGATGTTGTAGAACTTGTGAAAAAGGAATGCCATGGGCTTGAAGATGCACAGCTAGTCTCCAGGAGATGCTCTCTGAAATTTAAGAGAAGGGAAGATGCAATGGATGCAGTTTGTAAACTGTATGGGAGACCCATCTCTGGCCATTGTGTAAAACCTTTTTTATCCTGGAATAATGCAGAAGTGGAACCACTCATTGCTCGAAAAGTACTGAAGGAATTCAACGAAAAAGAAATGCCAGAGAAAGTGGATGAAATTGAGAGTAAAATTGAAAACAAGTGTAAAGACATCTACTCGGATTTGTCAGACTGTAGAGATGCCTTCAAAGAAAACCTGTCTTTTGCTGATATTCAACGATATGAAATTTCCATTGAAACACATGAGCACCATTTGTATGAGCAACAGAGATTCCTGGATGAGTTCAACAATGCATGCAGTAATATTCAAATGGCTTTGGAAGTTTTAGAGACAGACACTCTAACTTTGTCAGAGGTACACAAGATTCGTCATCAATTTCAGAGAGAATGTCGCCGTTTAGGTTCTCCTCTACCGGTCTATGGCTACAGGTCTAAGATTGAGGATGCTATGAGACTGAACAAAGCTGTTGTCTTGCAAGGTGAGACAGGATCGGGGAAGAGCACTCAGATTCCACAGTATCTTGTAGACTTGGCTCTGCAGGGTCAGGAAGATGAAAACTCCAGCCAGAGACCTCAACAGTGGCGGGTCGTTTGCACACAACCTAGAAGAGTTGCGGCACTCACACTTGCTAAACGTGTCGCTGAAGAATACGGATGCCAGGTTGGTGAAGAAGTTGGCTATTTTGTTGGCAACAAGAAATCTGTCAGTACCAAAACAGTCGTCACCTTCATGACAGATCGGAAACTCCTCAACTTGATCATCGCAGACCCAAATCTGTCTGAATACACTTGTGTCATTGTCGATGAGGCCCATGAAAGATCTGTAGACACTGATATTTTGTTGGCAACTTTGAAGAAACTCCTTAAAAGCAGAAAAGATCTCCACCTACTCATAATGTCTGCCACAATTGACACCACATTATTCTCTGGGTACCTTGGTGAATGTGAAGAGATAAGTGTTCCAGGTCGGACATTTCCGGTGGAGAAACACTGGCTCGGTGATGATAACAGCATCGGAGAGGGTGACTACGTTACGAAAGCTGTCAAACTTACTGCAAAGGTGAGAACCATATCAGTGTCTGGTTTACTGGTTTACTGTCAACTTTAGTAGCTAGACCTTTATCATAGTGCAGCCATCTCTGCCATTCAAATCAATGTAACAAAACCGAGGAAGGGCCAATAGTCTGGTTCCTTTTTGTACAATGAATATTACCATCTATTACTGCTGTTATATACAGGGAACATGACCAAGATCGTGGCAGCATGATAACATTCTATTGGACGGAATAATCTCACTCCTAGCCTCACTTTGGTTCTGTTTGTTTGATCTAAAAAGGAATGAAAACCAAAATGTACCCGATAGGTCCATAATTGTTTTCAAAGGTCAGCTGATAACTGTTTTCTACAAATAGTTTTTGTTCTTGCCTAACAAGATGAATTGTATCAAACAATTAGCCTTTCCCTCGGAATATGCTAATTACAATCACTCATGCGTACAGACACTGTTGGTTGGCAAAGGCCGTAGAGTTGTGCACTAGGCCACTATTGGCCCCGTACAAAAAAGCTCAATGTTCCCTCATTTTGCCAACTGATAGTGTAAGTCCAAACACACGATGGCAGTTCATATATTTCATATGAAGGGTCTTTTAAATATTTCACTCGCTTCTACATGCACTGGAAGTTGTTTTCATAATGATGAATTCAAACCCAATCTGCAGTAATTTTGAACTAAGAAGGCTAAGTTTTAACGGCAAATACCTTTTTAGTGTTTTTTTTTTCATAGAACCCGGGGAAAGTACCCTGCCCCACATCAGTTATGGGTAAAACCAAATAATATTCTTTATCCCAAATGGAAATTTAACATCTTTTTTTAACAACAACAAATCTTTTTAAAATTCTGCAGGTGCATCAGGAGGAGAAGGAAGGTGACATTCTGGTCTTTCTCACATCAGCCAATGAGATTGAACAAGCATGTCGAGACTTATCAACTTCTCTTGGTCAAAGACCTGATGACCAGGATAGAGAGGCGTTGATACTACCCCTTCATGGACGACTTCAGCCAGATGACCAGATGAAGGTATTTGCAGACACAAGAGCTGGACAGAGGAAGATTATCTTTGCAACTAATGTCGCTGAGACTTCAGTGACCATTAAAGGCATCAGATATGTCATCGACACTGGCGTTGTCAAAGAGTGTCAATATGATCCAAAGCGTAGCATGAGTCTTTTGAAGGTGACCTCGATAACTCAAGCGTCAGCTCAGCAACGGGCGGGCCGAGCAGGTAGGACTGGTCCAGGGGTCTGCTATCGATTGTACTCAAAAGAGGAATATAACAACCTGGAGGAGATGATGAAACCAGAGATTCTGCGTGTACACCTTGGAATGGCAGCCCTGCAGCTTTTAGAACTTGGTGTTGAAGACGTTGAGAACTTTGATTTCATCCAAGCGCCTGATCGAGAAGCCACACAGCAGGCTATGATAACCTTGTGGTTGCTGGGTGCCGTGGATGCAGCTGACAAGTTGACCACTTTGGGTCGTAAAATGGCTACATTTCCACTGGAACCACGTCTCTCAAAGATTATTCTTGAAGGAGTAGAGAAACATCTTACTTCTGAAGCTGTCATCATTGCGGCTTTGATCTCTGCTCCTGGAAGCGTTTTCTATAGAGGAGGCTCTGATAAAGAAAAAGAAAAAGCAGATCGTCTCAAACTCAAATATTGTCATGACAGCGGAGATGTTTTAACAATGCTTAACGTTTATGGATCTTGGAACAACCAAGCAGCGGCTAAGCAGAAGGCCTGGTGTATGGAGAACAGCATGAATTCCAAGACGCTGAGAGCTGTTCGAGAGACGGCTAACGAGGCAGCCCAAGTGTTAAAGCGTGAACATAACATCGAGTGTAATGCAAGGGACTACAAGATGGGAGCCATTGACGCGGCAAAGACTGAGTCACTTCAAAAGATCATCATGTCGGCTTACTTTCAGACGTTGAGTCTATACAATGGTCATCCGAGAGCAGGTTATACTGTTCTTCCTCATCAGAAATCCGGGTTCATCCATCCATCTTCGTCTCTTGTTGCACTAGGCTGCAATCCTAAATGGGTAGTGTATGAAGAGTTCAAACAAACTTCCCGTAGCTTCCTCTTTAATGTGACTCAAGTTAACATCGATTGGCTTAAGGAGGTTGCTCCGATGTTCTACGACGAGATTGATGTGGACGCACTTCAAGAAATGGCTTTGCAAGAGGCCCCTACTATCCCCCTTGGAACTGCTGTGATGAGACGTGTCACCATGAAGAGAAGTGAAAAGGTCCGGGCCTTGGAAGAGTATGTTACAGAAGAGAAAGGTTCTCCTTGCATCATCGAGGTCAACAGAGCCACAAAAGAGTTGCACATGTTCGTGAAGATGAACATTTGCGAGTTTGCGACATCGTATGTTGAGAAATTCCTAAAGGAAGAACTGGAGTCTATCAAGAGAGAACAGATTGAAGTTCCAGTTGGGGAGTCAGGGGTTGTTCGTCAAGTCCTCGTAGCAGGAGGTCAAACAAAATACATCTTGATGCCAAAAGATTACAGAAGCCTCGAGGTCAGTAATGTTTCAGGAAACATGTCCGAGGATGACTTGAAGAGAATGCTTTGTCACTCATCTCGTTGCACTCAGAAGGAGATCCTTGATGTGTACAAATTCCAAAAACAAACTACAGTCAAGTGGGGTCGCGTAACATTCAGTTCCCCCGAGACTGCTGAGGAAACAAAGATGTGGCTAGAGTCAGTGTTTCACAAAGACACCATTCAGTTCAAACCAATCCTGGGAAAAAGTTTTCAAAACAGAGATATCACAAGAGTCGGCTCTAGAATTGTCATCATATGGTACACTTGGCCCTCTAAATGTCATGCTTTCATCAACTTTGACACAACGAACCAAGCCTTAGAAATGAGAGATAGCTTGCAACCAATGAAATTCAAAGGGAACTATTTATCTTGCCAACTTAAACGGAATAACACAAGAGCTCTGTTCCTTCAAAATATTCACAAAGATGCAACCAATGAAGAGCTTGAAGAAGCTATAAAAAAATGTACAAGTTGCAAACAAATCAAATGCAGTATTGCTCGTAGACCCCCATTAATTACAATCACAGACAAAGAGGTTACTCGAGATATCTACAAGATGTTCGATGGAACACTAAATAAAGATCAACTTAACATCAACATATTTTCAGCACGATCAGAAAGAACACAAAGCAGGAAGGCTATTGTCAACTTTGAGTGTGACAATGAAGATGAAGTAGATGCTAACATTTTGAATATTCAAGATAAGCCTCCACGCAACTCAGCAGGCCAGATTTATATTGTGAAGCTCACAGCATCTTGCATGCTCTTCTGTAATCCTGATGTCTACAAATGCATTGAGCAAAGAATCACAAAGCTCGTTAAGGAGGTACAAGAAGGAGTGAGAAATTTGAACGTCAGAGTGAATAAGAGCAAGAAGACAAATGACTGGGTGATCAGCGTTGCTGGTGAAAATATCCAAGAGGTTCATAGAACACGCCGAGAACTTCTGTCTTACATCCAGGGTGAGACGATAGCACTGAATGAACTGTGTGAGGAGGAGGTTTCATTTCAGATGAAATACTACACTCTGAGGTTACTCCTCAAGAATGGAATGAGGTAAGTTTCTTGGATCAGTGAGTGATCATGTTCATGTTTTTTCTGATTAGCTCCACAATAATAATGTGTATTTATGATGCCCAAACATTCTTGAAACCGTCTCAACTCCAATACTCCAATAGGAACATTCATGCAACTGTGTAAAGGTAAAACCAAAAACAATATCATTCCCCAGAAATCTTACTTACGGGATGGAGGCTCATGCAACGGTGGACACTCGTCGCCATCTCATTGTGATCTATGGAAATGATGAGATCAGAGAAGTCTTGAAGGAGCAGTTGAGGAAATACATCAACATCATCTGTAAGAACAAGCTGAAAGAGATCTCATTGACTGCAGGTCTCTCTGAAGGTTGTACTAAGGGAAGAGCTATAAGGGCACTAGTGAAAGCTTATGGACCTTGGCTTAAGGTGAGTGCACTTGGTCAATACTTTCTACCATGGACTAACTGATCTTTTTATCAAGCCTGCTGCCGAAAGCTTATTCTTAATACTGATAGATGTGGCTTTGTTGGTTCATAAGCATTAATTGCAACATTTTAAAATTATTTTTTTATCCTCTTTTTGAAATCTTACTATGGACTGAATATATGAAATAATTGAAGCAGCTTTGTCAGAATAACCCACTCATGTTGGGGTCAGGTTTTTACAGCTGTAATAAAAAGTATTGTTATGTGTAAGAGCAAATTTCTTGTGTGTCAAAAAAAAAGGTGTAGTTTGCTTTTTGAATTGCACAAAGTGTGTATCTCCGTGAAACTATCCCACAAACATCATAACGCATCAAGATGCAGTGCTTTTGCCTCGATGTGAGAATTTATCATTCTCTTTTTGCTCCTTGTTTACAGAAACTTGTTGAAGAAACTGGAGCAGAAGCGATAACATTGAACATGCGCCAAGGAAACCTTCTTATAGAGGGTGATCAGAAGGTCTTTGATAATGTCCATAAGATGGTGAGAGACTGCCTCGAGGAGGCTGGACAACAAGCAGCCATCAGGTGAATAAACCATTAATGAATGAAATGAATGAATAATAATAATTGGTTCTTATATATGTAGTGCACATATCCTATTAGCTAGATCAAGGCACTTTACAACATTGTTATCCCTGTTGTTTTGGCAAACCTTAAACTATTCCTCTAACTTTCTCAACTCCCTGGGGAGCATACATTGTACAACTCCAAGCTGCTTTAATTGGCATTAAGGGGTTAGTCCAACACAATACTGTCTCAGCCTTCTTAGGTTCACATTTATACACCTGGGTAAAGAGCAGCAATTATGGTTAAGTACCTTGCTCAAGGACACAATGTCATGACCAGAATTCGAACCCACACTCAAATGTTTCAACCATCAGAACTTGAGTCCGATGCAGTAGACTGCTTGGCCACGACACACCAGGATTGGCTCTCTAAGAAAAAAGAAAAACAACTGTTGATTAGGTTCAATCCTGGTTATGAAGTTCATACCAGAATCAATCTTCCATAAATACCATCCAAGTTGAGGAAACAGCATTTGAACTCCATATTTTGATTCTTAATGGTTAAAAAAGCCTGACAGAACATTGTTTTCGTTCCCTTTTATTTCAGAGTTGGAGCAGACGATACAACTGTTGATGAAGTGGAATGTGGTATTTGTTTCACAGCAGTGGAAGCAACAGAGGAAGTATATCGCCTCAGTGCTTGCTCTCATGGTTTTCATCTACAATGCCTCCATGAGATGTTTGCGATTCGGTTACAGGATGCTAGCAAGGATTACCCAATCGGTAAAACTCAAAAACTTTATGACAATTTGTCGAGTCGAAGCAAAACATCATATCTTGATAAAGCTATCAACAGTAGCGTAACCAGAGGGAGCCCCCACTCAAAATGTTTTCTCCACTCTTACTATTTGACCATTGCTTGGAAGACAGGAAAGATGGACTATATTTACTCACTGACCATGTTTTAAACTTTATTTCTCAGAGTGTCCATGTGATGGATGTGGCCTCCCAATGTTGCTCTGTGACTTCCGTATTCTCTGCAGCGATGAAACAAAGAGACGGCGCTTGTTTGACTTGGCACTGGAGTCACATGTAGCCCAGAAGAGCAATGGAGAACTGAAGTTTTGCCAAACAGCTGACTGTCACATGATTTATAAGACGACGAAGGATGCTGGGGTCTTCTCATGTCCGGAGTGTCGGAGCCGTATATGTTCATCATGTGGTTCAGAACCTCATTCAGGATTTACGTGCGAAGAATTTAAGGTAACGGTACTGTCAGATCACTTCAAAAAACGGGTGGAAAATTTGGTCGAGTTAAACTGAACCTTAACAGGAAAAGAATCAAAGGCAAGACAACAAAACTAGCATGCGAGAGTCTTTGTTCCAAAGTCAAAATAATCCAATCAAGAAATATTGAATATGTACATATGTTTTACTTAACACAATGGAAGGTGTACCTGCAGTACTAAGAAGTTAAGCCCATGCTCCCTCAGAACTGAAAACACAAAATGAAGTTGAACAAACATTTGTAAAATATGTTTCATACTTGGGCTAATTAAGGAATTCTTCAGAAGAGGGAATAATAAAACAATAGCAAGTTCCCACAACTGAATGTGCAAATGGCTCCTTACAGGCGCCAACTTACAGAGTACTTTACATAACAGAACAACGCTACCACACAGGATTTTCTTTGTTCCAGTGGTACCCCACAGAGGATTTCTTCAGAAGAAGGAATAATAGAACAAGGGAAGTACCCTGTAACTGCAATATATAATGGTTGTTAGGTATTCCACACTCAAACTGGAGACCTATAACAAAAGAGGACAATAGAGTCCATGGTTGGGTAAAGGTCCCCAGTTGGAAAGTGTGTACAAAACAAATGGAAGCTGTTGCTAAAAAGTTACAAACAAAAGAGGGACAATAGGAGGTCCTTGATTGCAGGTGTTTACACACTTGTTTTAACACCACATACGAAGTGTGGACCTGAGAACTAAAGAGGTCCACATAGTGTAGGGACTTGAAACACTGTGTGGACATACACACGTCCACACAGTGTTATTTACAGTGTTGAAGAAAAGAAGTGTATGGAACAAAGGAATGTCCTCAGAGTGACTGCAACACAGTGCTCTGTGTGTTTGGGGGTGTGGGTCAATTTGTTCATGCCCATGCCACTTTTTACCTCCCTTTACAGGCTTCCGGCAAGAACTTTGACGACTTGGCATTTGAGGAATGGATTAAAGGAAAAGATGTCAAGAGGTGTCCAGTACCCAACTGTGGAATCCCTATCGAGAAAAATGGAGGATGTTTTCACATGACCTGTCGTAGATGTAAGAAGCACATCTGTTGGCATTGCCTGGCTTTCTTTGACCAACGAAACTTGTGCTACAATCACCTATCAAAGGAGCATGGAGGTATTTTTTGAAATATTTCACTTAAGTAAACGCCAAGCTTGAAACCGAGCATAGTTGAATGAGCCATTCTGTTTAAAAAAACATCAAAATCAGGCAAAAAGCCGAGGATGATTTCTGGAAGATTGATGTAAACGTAGAGTAACTAAAATTATACTGAAGTAGTATATGATTGCATGCACAAAAGCAAACAGATTAATAGTATTTGTTCTGCTCTATTGCAAGTCTCCTAGCTCAGTTATAACTGTTCTGACACAATGCCTAGATATATTTGTTTGTTATGTATTAGCCAATTGAAAATGTTGGCATAAATAACTTATCGTCCATTGGAGATTAAGAACATTAGGAGTTAAAATGGAGCTAATCCTTTTTTCTTTTCTCAAAGTTGTATTAACTCATCTTGAAAAAATTTATGCTTCATTATTTTTAAGAAGACTTACAGCGGACTTGAATGAAAGATAATTGATAATGAAGAAATACATATTAAATCTAGGTTTGTGTAACGCATGTCTGACTGTACCCCACGCCACACAATAGACAGGATGTAGCGATCCATCGACTCATGCCCGGTCGAACAGTCGGCATCCCGGAGAAACATGAAAGGCCTCAAGACAATGCATTATTATCCGTCTTTACAAAATATTGGCTGGTATGAGAAAGGAACAGGGCCCAATTAAGTACAAAAGCTTACTAGAACAGGGTTACCAGCCAAAATACTATGTCACATGTACAACTTGTGACTGGTATCCTGCTCATTTCTTCTAAGCAGAAAATGGTTAAGTGATATTTTCTGCTTAAGCAGCTCTATGAAATTGGGCCCAGGTCTTCAATAAAGGCATTAGGCACAAATTCATCCACAGAGTTAATCCGTTTGTTGTTTGCATTGTTTTTTTCCACTGAGGTCATGTAACCAGGATAACACAGACTCAATGAAACAGTTGTCTGTGTTTGCGCAAACCCGCCACAGTGCCTCACCACACGGGTTGTGTTGACATGACTACTGCCAAACACATACAGGAACTGGAATGCCAGTGTAGAAGCCCCTCGCTGTAAGAGTTTGGCCCATTATTATAGCATCCGAGAAGAAGTGGTATGAATCTGGTGAACCATACTCTGACCTTTAATCTTCTCTGGAAAAAGATACCAAATTACTTACCTTTGATTACAAACTTGTTACCTAACTCATCATCAGCTTTGGCCGCAACAATTTGGGTCAGAATTATTTCGACATGTGGTCAAGTCGTTAAATGTTTGTTGTGGTGATAGGCGAGTCGAGGGAGCTCTCCGCAACCAAAGACTGCTCTCGAGAGACCACTTCTCTCCCAATTTAGTGAGAGCAGTTGTCTCGCGGGGGCCTACAGTCTCGTACGGCTATCACCAGTGTCGCAAGATTCGTGGAGAGAGTACCCAAATGCTGTCATTGCGACAAACATTTCAAGACTTGCCCACAAGTCTAAGAATTGTTATGCAATTATTTTTGACAAACTGCACTAGATGGAAAAGATTTAATCAATGTTGGGACACAAAATACTTAACAGAATACATGTATATAATATAACAGTTTGATTTACGAATTACTAGAGTTTTAGTCTTATGCAAGATTTGTAGGTTTAGCAACCAAATGCATTTGGTTTATCATAGCTTTAAAAATGTTGACCCAATTTTATAAAGCTGTTTAAAATTTGCTAAATGTGACTGCTAAGCAGATATTGACCACCAGCTAAATAAAATACCATGTCATGGCTATTGCTTACGACATATTTCCCTGCTAAATTTTGCTAGCAAATTGAAGTTTTAAGCAAAATTTTCTCCTGAACAACAATATGAAATCGGGTAGTTGCAGGTTCATGATTTTGTTTTTTCCTTCAATTTAAAAGTTTCTTTTCGATCAAGCACAGTAAGAATCTTATTGGTAGACATGTTTGCTATATAAAATTCCAGCATTATTACTACTATTATTATTTAAATTAATGCATGGCTCCACAAATAAATGACTCATGAACAATGTACGAGTTATTTTTTAGCCAGTTGCTACTTTATTAATGAGAATCCTTATTAAACAATACTTCCATTGTTAATTTTGCATGAATATTTCTTCCATTTTGACAGATTGCTAATGAATTACTACATGTACTCCATTAAATTGATGCAATGATTAAAGAATGGTCAACAATCCGATTCTTCCTTTGCTTACCTGGTAACCATAATTGATGCAATGATTAAAGAATGCTGTGTAATAGTCAACAATCCGATTCTTCCTTTACTTACCTGGTAACCATAATTGAGATTGGCTCAGTGGTTTCTTCCCTGCATTTCACCTTTGTGGAGTTGTCGACCCCGGCTGGCATCCCAGATTGGAGCCTTGAATATGAATTGGGTTTTCAGTACCTACCTGGTTGCGTAGGTTTTCCCCGTTTGGGTTTTTTCTCCCACATCTAAAGCTGACATATCTTCAGGTGTATGGGTTACTAGTCGCTTCTTATGGCCCCTTAGTTACATTTACAGAATGATATAATAGACCTTATGCACATGACGTCATTTCAGTAGGGCGCCCTCGCCTAGAGGTCAAAAGGAGGTTGTTCATTGGCCAATCCTGTGCGCCGCGCGCACAAATTTGTGCGTTTCGATTGTTTCGTCACCGTTTTACCTCTAAGATGGCGGCTGGATGACGTCAATGCATAAGGTCTATTACAAGAAGCTTCCAGACCCCTTTCCCCTAGATACAATTCACACCTTTAGGGACTGCAGACTTCCACCCCATAACCCCCTGGTTATCCTTCAGGCTTCATGAAATGTTCAAAGTTTTACTTTATGGACCCACCCACTCTCTTGAGAAGGCAGTTAAAGACCTTGATGAAGTCTTAGACACATGTACTGCTCTTCCTTAATCTCTACCTTAGTTGTTCCAAGACATTGAATTTGACAAGACTGACTTATCAAGATAAATGCCTCTAAATTTAACCATTGGAAGTGTATTCAGGAAATGTAGCCACCTGAAGTAGTAAACCAGGTACTTATCAATATTTCCAATCCAGCAAAATGTTTAAACATTAACTGCTTTACTTTAGTTTAAAACAGTAGCTCCACTGGTCCAGCTTCCAACAAGGAAAGTGTTTCAAAGGATGAATTGGATAAAACCATTCCTCTATTAACCCTAACCTCCTGGGTTGATTCACTAGGATCCGGTGGCTACCTAACAAACAAAAAACGCCACAAAGTAACTCAAAATCAAACCGGTTGGACTCTGATTATGGTGGTATGCCTGATCCCATGTAAAGCATGATCAGTTTACTAGTGCAGTCCTCAGTCCAACACCATACAGTAGCTCAACACCCAAACTATTGGACTCTGATTATGGTGGTATGCCTGATCCCATGTAAAGCATAATCAGTTTACTGGTGTAATCCTTCACCCAATAGAATCAAATAAAATGTGCCGTTGTAGTTTGATGGGTTAGGAGTGGTTACAGGAGTGAAACATGATTAAATCTGTTTAAACCTTTCCCACCAAACCCAACACCTCTCCACTCCTTTCTCTTTTTCCCCCTGTGCAGTTTCCCCTTTAACAGTGGTCCACTGGCCAAACACCAGTCAAAACGCATGAGGACCAGTCAGAGTTCACTCCAAGTAGTCCGGCTGGCTAGTTCAGTGTTGAAAAGCTTCCCTATTTTAATATGAATAATGGACAAGTGCAAAAGCTGACGGACCAGTGAAATGAAAAGTTCACTGGTCCTGCTGGCCTGTCACTGACAAAGTTAAGAACAAATCCTGCTGTGGTTAATTTTTAGTCGGTGTTAGTTAACAAAGATGGTTTCCTCCTGCCTCTTTTTCCTATTCATGACGGTACCAGGTTTATTCTGAGCTTCTGGGTGGTTCGCGAGCTCCGGTGGACATGTTGAGATCGGACTTCCTTGAAGAATCTGCTTGAGATCATAGAACACCTCGCTGTCATCTTGGGTCAAGAAAGTAATAGCTGTACCCGTCTTCCCTGCACGGCCTGTACGACCGATGCGATGAGTATAATCTGAGGAAACGGGAGAGGGCACAGGTTTATCTGAAGGGTGTGTACAACTAAAGAGTAGAAAATATCAATGTTCTGAGATTTGAACACAACGTACATGGTATAAAAATGGTCATGGTGGAGAACTTTCTTTGAAATAATGTTGCTTGAAATGCAATAGCTTTTGTGAAATGTGTAAAACAATTTGTTTTGATCTTGCAAGTCCAAAACTCAATGTTTGAAAACAGTGAAAACAATTAAGGTTTGTTCCCACTTTTTCCCTCATGACTCCAATGACCGATTGAGCTTAAACTTTCACAGGTTCGTTATTTCATGGATATGTTTTGGGTCACATCAAGTGTGGATACTGCAGCCGATTTCACGAAACGCTAGGATTAATCCTATCTCGAGTTAGGACGAGTAGCTAGTCCTAACTTAGGATTAATCTTAAGGTTTACATGTTACAGTGCAAGGCTGGGACTCGTCCTAAGTCCTAAGATTAATCCTAAGTTAGGAAGAGTTTGGTGAAATCGCTGGCTGGTCTTTGACAATTACCGATGTGTCACATGTTTTTAACAGACACTCTTCTTGTCTTCTACTAAAATTGCTCCAATCCAATATAGTAAATCGGATATTTCAAATACAGTATTTTTACAACAAGGAAGATAGCGGTAGCTCTTTAATCTAATTACCTAAAAACTACTTCTAACCTACTTCTCATGTAGTTTTTTTATGTAATTAGTCTATAAGTGCTACCACTTCCTTCCTTGTTTTATCTATCAGTATTTTTTACAATAATTCAAAACTTCAATCAACAATGGGTGATACAATACTCCATGGGAATGATTTGATTGTAATTTTCCAGTTGAGATAAGAAGAAATCCTACAGCATTTGTAGTTGTTTACCTTCAATACTTTTGGCCATGTCAAAGTTGATAACAACCGACACATCACGGATGTCAATACCACGCCCGGCAACGTTGGTGGCCACAAGGATGTCTTTGACACCTGTCTTCAGACTTGCGAGGGCGTACTCTCTCTGCTCCTGACTCTTGCCTCCATGAAGGGTGATAGCATTATACTGCAGGTAACCATAGCGTCAACGAATCAATATAAAGTACAGATAAAGGGAAGGTACAAAATAAGGTTTCTGTCTAACTGTGTGTCGTGGTTGGGCGGCCTAGTGGATCAAACTCTGGTACTGTTAGAGTGTGAGTTTGGGTTCCACCGTAGTACTTGTGCCTTTGAGTATGTCTGGTCCTTGGGACGAGATGTTAAGGTGTAAATCTCGTGTGTTGTGTATTGTGAATAAACCAAACAATGAAAATGCACAGATTTGTTCGTGCGGTGCACAGGATGGGCAAATGAGCAGCCTCATTTTGACCTCTACGTGAGGGCGCCCTCCTCCAGCAATCTATTGCTGAGAAAGTTAACCTACGATGAAGAAGTTAACAGGGAGCCAGTCAGCTCAGCAATAAACATATCATTGCATTTTGGTTGGTTGCTTTTTTTTGCTTAACGCAAATTTAAAGAGCCTAGCAAATTTTTTAAGCAAATAACTCAACGAAACTGTGACCACTGCTGGTTTTGGGGTTTAAGATGATAGCTCTTAGTGGAACTGGAGTTATGTACTAAATTGAGGTCCCAATCAGACTTTATATGCATTTTATAAAGTTGGTTTACTATTTATTTTATTGAGCCTGGTAAATTGAGTTTATTGGTGAAACATCTTCCCCACAGTATATGTCTGGCAAAGATAAACGTGAATTTTGTTTGGGAAAACATGTATCACTTGATTAATTTTGTTCTTGATTATACACACTTTAGATGTAAGGCCTTCAACAAACATGAATTGTAAGAGTAAAAATAACTTACTCCCATTTTTTCCAGGGATTTAGCGAGAACATCACATCCCTTCTTCTGGTTTACAAAGATCATGATCGGAGGATCATAACCCTTCTCCAGAATCTGCACCAAGCGATGCCTATGGAGAAAACAAAAGACAATCAATTATCAAAGTGCTGAATTGAAATGTGCTTTGATCAAAACTATAGAGGGGGTAAATGAGGCTTTGGAAGTGTCTAACCACTGCTGAAGGCTCAAGTCTGTGCCAGTGAAGAAAGTAAAGTCTATCCAGATTTTGTTGAATTCATGTGCTCGATCATCAAAGCATTGATGCTCAAGAAAATTGAAAGGCCCAAGAAGGTTTTAAGAAAATAATGAAAACAGGAAAAAACTGATAAATCACATGCCTGATACTAACAGTAACCCTCCTACTGTCCAGGGGTTGCAATTAAATCAAATTGTTCACTAGCAGGCACGGACAGTAGACAAACATTTTACTGGCCCTCCAGAAAATTTTGTGGCCCAATACAATTTTGCAATAAAAAACTGATCGGCATTTATCGTTATGGAAAGTTCAAAATTCAATATTATATCTGTCGTCTGTTTGTCATCTGGCTTCAATTGTTCTAAACTGACCACGCTCCTACGGAAGGTTTCAATGCATCTACACAGTACACAGTCAACCCTCATACTGTCTGACCATTCAATATCATCCACTGTGGTTTTTAATGATAGATAAACTATGCCAGCCTGCTATATGATATCTATCATGTGGTGATTGCATATACACTGTACAAACAATTCTGTGCACAGTTGTGCTACCATACATAACCTGTGTAGTCAAACGATTAAAAAAATGGTTGGCTATCTCGCTGGAAAAGAGCAAGAAGGATAATTGCAAAAGTTTCTTGAGATTTAGTTTCAGGAATCAGATGTACCTCTTCTCTTGATTAGTAACAATGTAAGCGATTTGTTGTACTTTGTCGACTGGTTTGCCAATAGAGCCGATGTAAACGATAGCTGGACGTCGGAGGTAAGATCGAGCCACACGCTCTACAGCTGTCGGCATGGTAGCCGTAAACATCACAGTCTAAAATGAAGAATGGGACATGTTGAATATTAGTATGGATTGAACAAATAATCATCTTGATTATTATTATATATCTCTGGTAATGAAACCAAGGATGCTTCATATTAGTAAACTTATCACTGTAGCGCTCAAGCCTGAGGAAACATGTAAACAAGGGTGCTTGCTGTGTGAACCAGAAACACGGGGGTTAACCCCTACTCTTCCACGATAAGCATTCTGGGTCATTTCACGTGCACTACCAATTCTAGTACATGGAACCTACAGCTTAATGTCCCATACGCAGGACAAAGCAATTATGGTAAAGTATCTTGCTCAAGGACACAAGTGTCATGACCGGCACCTGAACCCACACTCTGCTGATCAGAAACACCAGAGCTTGAGTCCAGTGCTCTTAACCGCTCGACCCCGACAAGCCACAATATGTTCCTGGATATATACACCAGAAACAAACAACAAATTGCACAATTTTACCTGTCGATATTTCTTCTTAGATGCAAAGTTAGCCAAAAGCGTCTCTGAATCTTCTGCCTCATCAGTATCTGGCTTCTGATTGGTCACTGGGAGATATTCCAGAATCTTCTGTACATCAGGTTCAAAACCCATGTCAATCATGCGATCCGCCTGTCATGTGATCAAACGGAAGAAATACATCGCTCGAAAAAAGTTTTGGTACGATACAAGAATATACATTGTGTTTATTAAAGATAAAGTTGCCTTATTTCAATTTGAATTCCTATACGGTAATGAAAAGACTAAAAGTACTTAATCAAAAAAAGAGAAAAAGAGGTGAAGAAATGTACAAAGACAGTTCATTTATTTTCAAAAGCTGTTTTTTTTCTTTAAAACATGCCTATTTAACCATAACTTTTTGTTCACTTTGATTAGAAATAAAAAGTTGCATCTCCTATTGAGGAGATCCATCTGCTGCCGCTTCCAAGGTTGTATCGTAAACTTGGGTGTGACCCTGACTGTACGGCAGTTACAGGTTGAATGGCTTCTGAATGGCACCCTGAACAAAGATATTGACTAATAGGGAGACCGCCAACATAGGCCTAGATTGCTAAGTTGGTAGAGCGCCAGCATGTTAATCCGGAAGTTGAAGGTTCACATCCCACTCTAGTCGATTTGTCTTTCTTCAACCCAAAGTTAAATTAGAAAACAGAACTCTTACCTCGTCCAAGACTACATATGTGCACTGGTTCAAAACCAAATAACGATTCTCTAAGACATCGATGAGACGGCCAGGCGTTGCTATGACAACCTCACATCCCATCCTCAACTTGAAACCCTGGTCCTCCCTGGAGATACCACCGATGATTGAGACTGAACGGATACCGAGAGGCTGGCCAAAGCGTAGTGTTTCCTCTTCAATCTGTTGAGCAAGCTCACGGGTCGGTGCTAAGATGATGGCATAAGGGCCTTGATCGACGTCTTCCTCCCTAGGACAACAGAATAAGTCAGATTTAAAGCTTTGCATGGTGTAAGTACTGTAAGGAAAACTTAGCTTGCGGGTGACAAGCATGTTGTTGATTTGTCTTGTGAGAAGTGTTGGATCTGAGATGAAATGTTGGATCTGAGATGAAGTGTTGGATCTGAGATGAAGTGTTGGATCTGTGAAGAAGTGTTGGATTTGAGATGAAGTGTTGGATCTGTGAAGAAGTGTTGGATCTGAGATGAAGTGTTGGATCTGTGAAGAAGTGTTAGATCGGAGATGAAGTGTTGGATCTGTAAAGAAGTGTTGGATCTGAGATGAAGTGTTGGATCTGAGATGAAGTGTTGGATCTGAGATATAGTGTTGGATCTGAGATGAAGTGTTGGATCTGTGAAGAAGTGTTGGATCTGAGATGAAGTGTTGGATCTGAGATATAGTGTTAGATCTGAGATGAAGTGTTGGATCTGTGAAGGAGTGTTGGTTCTGAGGTTAAGTGTTGGATCTGTGAAGAAGTGTTGTTCTGAGAGATGGGATCTGGGAAGAAGCATCTCCTATTTTCCAGCATTCTCCTAAAAAACAAGCAGACTACACTGTTTGAAACGTGCAGACATATTTCTCCATTCAGGTTTTTCTCAGAACCAACACTTCTCACAAGAGAGATCACTTTACATGGTCTTTACCTGCAAGCTTCCACTTCCTTAGAGCAGGGTAAATTAAGAAACAGACGGCATTGCAGGGTGTATAAACAATCGCCTTCTACTCTTCAAGTTCATTGGAGACAAACTCTTGTGAAAAGTGCGACCTATTTCATTCTTAGCTTTATTTCTTATAATTGCAATTTCTTTGATTGATTGTGAGAGGTTGAGAGTGTTACCTTTCAATCTTAGGGAGGGTGGTGATCCACACCAGAAGAGGAATTAAGAAAGCTGCCGTCTTGCCGCTACCGGTCTCTGCTACACCGATGATGTCACGATTCATTAAACCAATAGGAATAGCCTGTCTCTGGATTGGTGTTGGATCCTAGCAACACACAAAAACGACAAAAGAGAGAAGGAAACTTTTAACAGAATTTAATAATGTGGAGAGTAAAAACTAATTCAAAAAGAAGCTTAAGAGTTAAGATTCCATCTCTTTCATAAAAGGCATCAGTTCTTCACACAGTGGTGAGAGTCAAGAGTCCTTGCTGACAAAAAGGTCTGAAACAAAGATCCATTTAACGAGCCATGTTTAAATGATATCATTTCCACCTCTTGGTAACCCAAAACCCAACAAGAGCTCAATTTCATAGAGCTGCTCACGTCACGTCACTGAGTACGTCACTGCACTTGTGTGTTGCTAGTCAATGGTCAACCAAGCACAGGTCAACTTATTGTGCATTCTCGAACTTGCTCCAAGTAAAATAATATGTTAGAAATAACTTACTGTGTATTCCAGTTTCTTGATGACATCACAGATATTTTCCGGGATACTTGGACATTCTGCCCATGAGCGAAGTGGGTTGGGAATACGTCCACCTTTTGTACTTATATTATAGTCTTCTCTGAAGATACGCCAATCTCGTTCAGTCATCTCGGGAAGTTTCTTATCTTTCCAATGACGGTCATCCCATTTTTGTTTCTGTTCCCTCTTGTCCTCCTTGGTAAGGCGAGTTCTTCGATGCAAAAAAAATAAAAATAAAAATAGAAATGATTCTAAAAACAAATTGGAATCTGTGGGGGTTTTTTTCGATCAAGATTTTCTTAGATCTATAATTATTCCATTTTGCATTAAAATGAATAACTCACTTTTCTTGCTCTTTTTGTTTTCCTGTCCGTCTTTTCTCAAGGAGATCCGAGTAAAATTTGCTGTCCTTCTTCTGCGCCTTGATGTCGATCCCTCCGATATGACCCCGCCCAAATAACTGAGCTTCGTGTTTCTCCTTGTATCTTCACAATCAAAATAGAATTGCGACAAAATTGATTAGATAATTACACTAGTAAGAAATCCGAGGAAATTTGATTGTTTTGGAGATGAGGTGAGTAAGGAGATGAGTGAATTACATCGGATTGAAGTCATTGGAGGTGTCTTCTCCTGCATCCCAATCAAAGACAAACTTCCTGTCGTTTAATCTACGGATCCTCCTCTTCTTCTTGACCACGCCCAAGTAGCGATCCTTGAACAAACAAAAAATGAAATTCATGATGAGCCACTATATCGGTTATTCCTTCAGAGATGGTCACAGGTGGCCAAACCCAAAATGGTCAAATACAACTATACTATGGTGACCTAAGAATGGCAAGTTCTAGCCGTGTTCTGTCCTACCTTGATGGCTTGCTTCTCTTTTTCCTCTTCTCTATCTTTTCCTTTAGAGGAATCATCCTCCCGGTCTCGCCTCTCTCGTCTTTCTCGCCTCTCCATTCTCTCCCGTTCCCGAGGATCACCTAAGATCAACGATTTAAAAAAAAATTGTTTAAAAAACCTGAAATATTTTTACAAAAGATAAGAAAATCAGAGAGAAAAAAAGATATCAAGAAATAAACCAGAAGGGAAACTGACTGGGTAAATTTTTAAATACAGTAATTATTGAAAAATAAGAAGTACACACTGGCTATTTGAGACATTTTGATGAAGTCCATTTGCTTCTTGCGAGCTTCATCTTGGGCTTGACGTTGAGCTTTAACTTCATTTTCTCTCTTCTGTAGCGCTAACTTGGCTCGTTCTTCCTTGGTCAAAAATTTAGGCTGGAAAAGAAATCAATTTGAAACCGTTTAAGACAGGGTTTTTATTGAAAAACACAGTTTTTATCAAAACAAATTACGATTTATAAATTTGTTGTCTTAGAGAGACAGACAGGTAGGCCAAATTTCAGAAAGCTGTTTAGCAGAAATTGGTACTCAGAAAATTTTTCTGCAAAGCAAACATTTGCAGAGAACGAGTCACAAATAGTACACATTCATGATTTTTTGGCTGGTAACCTGTTTCAGCTAGCAAGATTTTTCTGTGCTTTGCAATACTTTGTGCTTAACAGCTCGCTGAACCTGGGCCTTGGTCATCAGGCATAATTAAACTTTGAACTTCTTCAATCCCAAAGAGCATCAAACTTAAGCAGCTAAGGACAGCTACAATCTAAACCTCTCACTAGACACCATTTATACACCTAGAGGAAAGAAATGCAAATTATGGTTACTTGCATTCAAAATAAACAACCCATCTTAGATTCAGTTGCTGATGCTAAAGTAGCAATAAGAGAACAAGTCCAACTTGACAACATTTTTGATGTACCTTTGAAAGCGCTTCTTGCTCCGCAGTTTTCTTTGCGATCATCTCCTCCAACGATATCGGTTGCTTCTTCTCTTTTATTTCTTCATCTTCATCCTCCCCATTTGGTTTCTCACCTTTGTACCTGTTTTCAAGATAATTCAGTTCACTTTAATGACGCACATTGAAGATATGGCAAGGAACGTATTCAGACTGATGGCTACAGCTACAGCTACAACTGTTGATAAGTGTGTTGCTAAGAACGCCCAATACTTCAAAACATGATGATGTGGAAATCTAGCCGTAGTGGTAGCCGTAGCTGTAGCTGTAGCCATTAATCCGGACATGACCTAATAGTAGGGCCTATAACTAGCAATCACATTGAATAAAGATAAATGACTATATTTGGTTTGAGCAATAAGTTACATTTCTAAAACAGTATCTAGATGAAAGTATCAACGAAGGCTATGATTTGTTTTGAGAAAATCCTTTTACTCAAGAATTTGAAGCATGTACCCGTTTTGTGAATTATTCCTTTTAAAAAATGTAAGTTTTTTTTTACCGTTTTCTTTTATCATTTGGGGACCTTGATCTGTCTCGGCGTGACCGATATCGATCACGATCACGATCTCGGTCCCGATCGCGGTCACGGTCTCGATCTTTCCTATCATCTCTTTCCTTTCTGTCATCTCGATCTCTTCGATCTTTACGATCTCGGTCTCTTGATCTGGAGCGAGACCTACAAGAGGAAAACAAAATTGTTTAAAATACAAGTATTCAGTGTTAAAATGTTAGCAAACTAGACAGAGTAATATTATAAATATTGGTTCAAGAGAACGAATTAAACAAGTTCTTAACTTTTTAGCAGATTACTGAAAAAAAAAGTTGAATTCTGATTTATGTGACAGTTATGTGACTTGATTAATAATATTGTTATGCAAGATTTGCCATATTTGTTATCGGAAGGCAATGATTCTGAATAACGGTGAGAATTTTTTGTTTTTTGCATCTTTCTTTCAATCACAATGGAGTGGATTTTCTGGACCCACGCCGAGCTCACTGAGAAAACAAAGAACACATAGACTCAAACATACAAATGAAAAATAGAGCCTAATTTTGGCAAGATCCGTTTTCAAAAGAGAACTCCAGTACAGGTGCATAAACGTGAATGGCAAAAAGTTTCGAATAGGATTTTGTACATGATGACCTAGTAGTAGCTAGTACAGTATGAGGTTCGTGGAGACGATAGCGGAACGAACCACCAACTAACCGCATAGTTCTAGGACTAGTACACACACGGCACCCAGGGAATGTTTTTTACTTTTTTAAATTTAATGCTCACCTAATTCTTCTGCCGTCTCGGTCCCGATCCCGATCCCGATCCCGATCTTTCCTGTCCTTGGATGACATTGTTTTCAAGTCAAAAAACTTACTGCTAATTATAAGGGCTGGATACACTTGCCATAAATTGCTCCAAATTGTAAAAAATGGACCAAAAAGCCCTACAAAATAATCCAACGTGATACAAATGATTCGAGTCGAGTTGGTTTTGGTGCGAGTTACAAAACACCAGTAGAGGGCGCTATCTAACATGTATGGAAAGCAAAGATTATATCTTTGATGGAAAGGCCGCAATAATGTGGGACAGACAATAGAGTTGGGGGGGGGGGGCTTGCCAAAACCTGGACAATGAAGCTACTATTGTTGTGAAATATTGATCCGTAAAAATTGTTCATTTCTGTAGCTGTATCGAGAATACGCCATCTGGAGAAGAATATTATAATAGTCTCATCGGGCATTCATTTAAATACATAATGTTATTGATTTAATTGACTACATTATCAGTTAGTAACAACAAATAATTCATGGGTATAAACGCAATTTACTGAATTCAAATTTACAATAGAGCCTACTGGAGATGGAAAAAATTATTTGGTTGCGGCTAGCGACAAGATTGGACCATTTTTATGAGATGCAAAGACAACCTTAAACTTAGATGTGGGCAGAAGAACCGGCCAGAGTTCGTTCCGTCTCCAAAACTACAACTCCAGTAATTAACATGGATTAGTGTGCATGAAATAATTATTATACAGCCTTCAATCGAGTTCAATCTCAATGTGGTGCTTTGTTGATGCATACCAACCGTGGGCAATGCACTGCATTTGTCACTAGCTACTGCTGAGATTTCCCATGAACAGTTCCATCAGAAGACTTCAAACCCAAGCAGGCAAACAAACCAAGCCAAGTCCAAGCAAGATTCTGAGGGGGTGTTCATCCGATGGCCAACCTGCGGAGCCTCTTTCTCTTGTTACTCTCCTTTACCAGTGGCAGCTTCCTGACGTGGATGGTGACCATGAGCACATTGGAGGAATACAAGATGCTCCTGCAAGAAAGGGCGAAGATGGAAATGACTGATGACATCTCCACCCCGAGATCTCGTGTCTTCCAAGACGTGACTCATCCTACCACTAGTAATGCTAGTCGCACGCAGGGTAAGGAGGAACTCTCCATTCCATCATTATTGCCATCCTGGTCACAAGAGATTATTTACTCCTTGCCCCCCCCCCCCCCCACCCTGCGCACCCGCCCCAAACCATCTCTCATCCGGGGCTCGATTTCACAAAGCACTAAGATTCATCTTATGATGAGTTGTCAGTATTACCATAGTGATTTGTATTGTGACAGCACAACTTCGCTATTGCTACACCATAGATCTAGTTTAGCTTCTTTTCTTTTTTTAACCAGTCATAGCTTCTTCTTCTTCTCTTAACACTGACACATCTTCAATGACAGCTTGTTTGTGTCTTTTTTCTCTCCCCCTTACCTTTGTCTTGACCAGGCCAGCTCTAAATGTAAACATTTATTTTATTTCAGAAGATTTTTAAATAAATAAATAAAAAAATAAACGAATAAATAATTTAAAGCCTGAATTGATTCATAAATTAGAACTAACTAAATAGCCATAGAACTTTACCATTGCTGTTTCCATCTTTGTCAAGTTCCTAGATTCTAATAAATCTCGTGAACGCTGTCGGAGTGTCATTTTTCATTACACCAACAAAGCGCCTGACTTGTTGGTTACACTGGTTTGGGTGTGAGAGTGAAGTAGAAGTCTACGCAATAATCAAGGTCAGTTGTATGGAAATTATTCATCTGTTTTATTTGGTTCCCAGGTAAATTGAGGACATTGCAGCAAAATCCGAATGTAAAAGCCAACAAAACTAGAGTGCTATGCTGGGTTCTGACGTCACCGGACACTCTTCAGACGAGAGCCATTGGAATCAAGGAAACTTGGGGTCCCCGGTGTGACGTCACATTGTATATGAGCTCGGAGACGGACCCAGATTTCCCAACAGTTGGACTCGGGGTGAAAGAAGGAAGGGAAGCTCTATGGAATAAAACCAAGGCTGCAATGAAGTACATCTACACACATCATTTCAATGACGCTGATTGGTTCATGAAGGCTGATGACGACACTTACGTCATAGTAGAGAATTTGAGAGATTTTCTGCGGGATAAAAACAGCAGTAAACCGGTTTATTACGGGCACCATTTTAAGAAGTACATTCCTAAGGGCTACATGAGTGGTGGAGCAGGGTATGTGATGAGCAGAGAAGCCCTCAGGTCCATGGTAGTCAAACAGCTTCAGATACCCGTAAGGACCCCGAGCTGTGAACATTACGACATGTTCAAAAGCGAAGATATAAGGACGGGGCTGTGTTTGCAGATGGCAGGAGTCAGTGTTGGCGATTCAAGAGACGCTCAGAATAAAAGTCGGTTCTTACCTTTGACCGTAGAGAGTTTCTTCAATAATCAAGTACCGGAGTGGTTTCATCGCTTTTCAAAGCATAAACAGAAACTGGTACGATTTTTATTTTCAGTACGATTTGAATTACACATGTTTTCTTTATATTTGATTCATTTCAACTGCGAACATTGTTATTCCATGTCGGCGGTAACAATAATTTTTACGTTTACAAGTTTTAATAGTTAAGTACAGGTAGGTATAAAGAAAAATGAATGTCACATAAGTAAATAATTACGGAAGCCGATTAAGCTATGACACATCAACAAATATGTCATTAGAATAACAGTAACAATTTCGTCATTGTGCACACTTTCAGCTTTCTAAACATTACAAAGTACTGATAAAGTCTCCCCAAATAGTTCAGTTCTAGGATCCTTAGTCACACCGTAACCACGTAATCTGACTGAATAGAACATCCATTTAGATACCGGCTTGAGATGGGGCTTGAACTCTGGCCTTGGTACCGTCCGCCAGTTTGAAGCCCTGTACCGAAAGTACACGTTTTTGAAATAACTGCCGGAGCCCAGGATGAAGCCGTAGCCGTAGCCTAAGCCGGGTCTAAGTCAGAGCCTAAGCCGGAGCCTAAAGGTGGTTCCGCAAAGGCCCATCACAAAACTTGTCCTTCCCTATGGCGTGCATAACCGTCTTCAAGGCCGATAGAGGGCGTTTATTAGCGCGGATTAACAAGGAACGTCTTAAATATTCAATTAAAAACCGAGCAATAATTTTCTCTCTTATGATTTTCAGGGTTCAGATTGCTGCTCAGATAGCCTGGTATCCATCCATTACGTCACTAGTCGTGAGTCAATGGCATTACTGGATTATTACATACACCGCGTACGGAGAAGCATCACGTGAGGTCACGTCATAAGGGGATCCTACCATCATACCTACCATCATTCCTATCATCATTCCTATCATCATTCCTCTTGCACACCAGCACCCCGTAAAATCCTCTTGAGAATTTCTGCTAATCCCAGATCACAATGGAGACATAGGAGGGAGTTACGCTGTAACATGAGCATTAACTGCATCCAAACATCCCACCCTCAAACTCTGGCACACATGTGGCTCACAATAAAATAATACTTACAATTATTGATAAACATCAAAAATGAAATAACTTTAAAAATCACTCAAATTATTAAAACCGAGAACTAACTCCGAAACAAGTGGTTTTTAAGGGCACATAATATAGAGGTGCAACAACACTTTACATTGAAATCTCATGGCTACAAGTTTACTTGGTGAAACCAGACCAATTTGAAAGCAAACAATATTCATTTTCTTTGTGGGTTGTTGTTCATTTTGATTCTAATAAAATTGTGATTTTGAAAGTTCTTATAAAACTGAAATTGTTTGTATTTAGACTAATAAACAGCAGCTTTAAAATTATGGTTTCTTGTTTGGGATATATTTTTTGTCTCTTTTTATTTGTTTTATGTATTTATTGTTTGTTTGCTAAAATCAAATTTACCTAACTCACTGTATTGACTATGATTGTTTTGAATCGCGACAGTGGTCTGATGGGATTTTCTCATCACTTCAAAAGACAAACGGATTTTCACAGCAAAAACAATAGAGGCACCTTGTGTTATAATCCGATCCAGCATGTCGTGTGTTATGCAAATGTCGTTGGAGTCATCGATCGTCTTCTACTATTGTTGGACATGAAGTGTTACTTATTATTTTATGGCTTCATCCATTTTTATCTAACAGCTGATGGCTAATACATGTACAGTCCCCTTAGACTTTGGAAACACGAATAATTCTACGTCGATCCCATTGTGCTAAAACAATTCAGAGTTTATTAACGTTGCCAATTAATACAGAACCTCTTCATTGTAACGGACGGTGGCGTGGAAGATTTCTACGTAATTTCTACAACTGCGAAGATGTTCCTGTAGCCCTAAACATTTGACGCCATTTTGGAGTACACCAGTTTCACAATGGCAAATTACATGGAAAATATATTCATGTTACTGCTCGCCTTTTTCGGAGGTAGTTTCTTGACGTGGATAATGGCGATGCACACACTGCAGAAATACGAGTCTGTTTTACGGGAGAGAGAAGCAAAAAACTTGAACCGGTGGGCCTCACTTCAATCTGTCCCCGTGGACTTCGTAAAATATAGCGAGAGAAAACTTCACAATCGTTCCCGAGAAGACCATGTCAAGATCAACGTACCTCATCGACTCCTGCCGGTGCATACGACGCAAAGGCCCGCTATGAAGCAACGCTCACCGGACGGTAAGAGCGACCTTTTTCAGTCAGGGATGACAGTTGACGTCTGTGAAATTCTTGAAAATGGCTCATTTAAATAGACCCAGAACCTCCAAGATGTCTACATGTTTACAGACTCTGGGTATTACAACACCTTTGTCTGGACACAATGTGGATTTTTTTCTCTTTCTGTTTGGAGACTGCTTGAGTTCTTGCTAGAAATTCTAATTCTCAAAAGAGATTTTGAGAAAAATTTTGAAATCAGGGGAAAAAACTGGGGAAAAAATCTCACATCTCTGTTCAGTTTTAGAGGCACTGTCATCTAATTTTGTGACAAACTTCGTTGAAACTCTTCTTTGGTTTTCCAGTCATTGTTGGCTCAGTGATAAAAAACAAACATGCATGGCACAAAAAATGACAACATTGAATGTGCATATGGTTAGTTTCGTAATGTGTACTGAGTGTATAAGGTCCATCAACCCATAGCGGTTTCGACGACTGTAAGGCAGTACTAAACTTTTTTTCTTTTTCTTTTATGAGGTTACTTTTTGGGGGTCTGTTAGGACGGGTTTTCCTACTAATTCAAAGCCTGGTAAGCATTTTTTTAAGACACGAAGTCTACACAAAAAACATTTGGAAGACTTCTCTTTTTCACATACAAGAATAAATACAAAATTTACTTTGTTGAGTGTTGAGGAACACCATTGATGTACAATGATCCCTCAAAATTATTTGAAAACAATTTCATGTTTTCATTTTTCAACAGATCATCGCAGCACGTCTGAGATCAACAAAACAAACAAGCCCAGGGTGCTTTGCTGGGTCATGACGACACCAGAGACTCTGCACAGCAAGGCAATCGGAATCAAGAAAACTTGGGGTCCCCGCTGTGACGTCACACTATATATGAGCTCAAAAGCCGATCCTGATTTTCCAGCAGTTGGACTCCCAGTGAAAGAAGGAAGAACACATTTGTGGGATAAGACAAAAGAAGCATTTCTTTACATCTATAAGCACCATTTCAATGACGCCGATTGGTTCCTAAAGACTGATGACGACACTTACGTCATAGTGGAGAATTTGAGAGCTTTCCTGCGGGATAAAAACAGCAGCAAGCCGATTTACTACGGGCATCATTTTCAGCAGCGACTTTACCAGGGATACATGAGTGGTGGTGCAGGGTATGTGATGAGTAAAGAAGCCCTCAAGAGGCTGGTTGTTGACGAGCTAAGGATTCATGGGAATTGTCACGCCGGAGGCCAGATTACAACTATAGAGGATATGATGATTGGTTGGTGTCTACACAGAGTCAAAGTACTTTGCGGTGACTCAAGGGATGAATACCAGCGAAGTCGATTCCTGCCATTACATACGGAGCATTTCTTCAAAAATACACTGCCGGACTGGTTGTACAAACTCTCAAAATACGGCGTTAAATCGGTAATCAATCAAAACACATCTCAAGAGTATCATATTGCTTATTCCCTACAGGTAGTTAATCCAATCGAGTAATTTCATATTCGGATTGAGGGCCTGACTAAAGTCAAGTGATACAACGAATTGGCTAAGGTTTTGGGTTTGTTTGTTGGGGTGTTTGTTGGGGTGTTTGTTTGTTTGTTTGTTTTGGGGATGTTTGTTTGTTGGGTTATTGGGGTGTTTGTTTCTTCTTCTTTTTTCTTTTTTCTTTTTTTTTTCTTTCTTTTTTTCTTGGGGTTGCGGGTGGGGCGGGTTTGTTGTTGCTGCTGCTGTTGGTGTTGTTGTCGTTGTTGTTGTCGTTGTCGTCGTTGTTGTTGTCATCGTTGTTGTTGTTTTTGTCGGCAAAAACTGATAGACCATGTCTTTCAATTTTCCTCAAAACGTTTTGCTTATTTTGAGCCATAATTTCTCCAAGTTATCTTTGTTATTTCTTTTTTATATTTCTCAATTATTTTTTTGTTTATTTACAGGGTCCCGATTGCTGCTCAGATTGTCTCATATCTATACACTACGTCCCTAATGAAGCATCGATGTTAACGCTTGATTACTACATCCACGGAATCAAACTGAAGACAAAATCAAGCCGATAATTCCTAGGTATCAATTATTTTCTCAGCTGGAAAAGTTTCGCAGGAGTATCACAAAATTGTTGTCATCCTGGCCTCACGATCCTCTCTAAGTTTGTGGTGTTGCCATTTACGGTCTGTTACGCTGATGTCACATGGGAGCCATTTTACCACTCCATCAAAAGTGTAGTTTCATGAAACTTAAGTATAATATGAAGTAACAGAATCGCGCACAGAAACTCATTGTTATTGTTTGAACCAACTTTGTCCCGTAGGTTCAAATACGAGCGAGACCTGCGCAGCCTTCAAACTGTACCTTAAAACTAGTTCGCTTACACGAGTTGTTTCGTGCATTATTCGTAGTGCATGCATCATTGCATACATTTTGGTGACGTCCCTCTATAGCGAGAGACTTGTTTGGTTGCAACGCCCCCGTAGTTCGCTTTTTCTATACTTCAGACGGTTTTCTGTTTTGCATTTCTCTCTCCATTTTTGTTTAGCTAAGTGTGTTTACATTGCCTGTGTTTGTTTAAGCTTATCTGTTTGCTTAATTAATTAAGTTTTATAATTTGGTTACATTGGCCATTGACTCCCATGATTTGTGAAACATTAAAAAAACTAATTTCCTGCTTAAATATTTGTACAAATTATTCCAAAATGGCATCAGTGGTCAGCTTTGAATAACAGTGATTTTATCGTATTTGTTTTAAACTGTTGCATTTTATGTCAGTTACGCTTCTAATACGTTCGCTGATGTCACGTGGGAACCAGTCTATAGTTACATTTAAAGCGCCATTGCGCAAAGGAACCACGTTCTCTGAGCATGCGTATACTGGATGAAGCTTCAGACAGTCGGTGCCACATGTGACTCGATTTGCCACCGTTCTCATCTTACAATCATTCCCCCTCTCCCAAATTGAATAATATTCTATTGTCAAAATTGTCGACGATTCATTGTCCCCCAAAAATGACTGGAATCAATATAGCCCTACATGTATTGAACCAAAAATTGTCTATCAGTGCTTTTATAGACCTTATGCATTGACGTCATCCAGCCGCCATCTTAGAGGTAAAACAGTGACGAAACAATCGAGACGCGCAGATTTGTACGCACGGCGCACAGGATTGGCCATCGAGAAACCTCCGTTTGACCTCTAGGCGAGGGCGCCCTACTGAAATTACGTCATGTGCATAAGGTCTATTGAACTTAAAGGGTGGGTATATCTTTGGTAATTACTCCAAAAATGAATGACCATAAAAACTCACTCGGCAAGAAGCACTACAGCTGTTGAGATTATAACATTTTGAGAAACGATTCCCTTCAAAGGAATTTGGTTTTAGAGAGAGGGATTCAGAAACATTTCAATCAGAGAAATGTTTCTGCATGGAAAGTTTCTCAGGTGGGTGTTCCAACTACGGAATATTCTTCCTGCGTGGACATAACCGCTCCAGATTTTCGGCAATATCTAAAAAACGCTCCCTTCTAAAAATGAATTTCTCACATGGTCAGTATATAGGGTTAAAACAGTCGAACATTCCCCAAAACCAAAGGTACTACTTCACCTTTAAAAGTCGAGTGGTTCAGATGAGAAAAACAGAAAGTTTGCACAAGAACTATTCAAGAATTAAGCATTCGATTGAAGACAATTAGGTGAAATAAAGTTGTGAACGTTTATAGGGAAGAACAATACAGACCATTACATGAAACCCCTTCTAAGGTCATCCGTAGAAAGTCTATGCCGGAAGCTTGATTCTGAAGTCGACCGTTGACCCCTTTCTTGTGTATTGAAGCATTGAGTCCATTGTATTGTTTACATTAGATCAATGCAGTCCTTGCGCACGTAGTTACATAACTTACGCAATTAAAGATGTCGTGGTTGATGATTGTCGTTATAACTTTTGGCGGTGTCTTCTTCACCAATATATGTCTAACCCTCAATGGGATCCTCAAGCGACGAAGGGCTATCTGTATGCTGCCCAGTCCACCAGGGGCACACTGGCTGGCCGGTCATCAGAAGCAAAAGCCGCTGGGACCAGGCTTCAGATGGCTTCGTGATACAGTCGAATGCTTCCCCCGTGCCTACACCACATGGCTTGGGCCGATTGGAATGCCTACTTTGGTCCATCCAGACACCATCAAACCCTTGTTGTCCAGTACCACAGGGTCAGTCAAGTCTGAAATCTATGACCTTTTTGCTGACTGGCTGGGCGAGGGTTTAGCCATCTCTAACGGGGCCAAATGGAAGAGGAATCGCCGATTGTTGACCGGGTCTTTTCACTTAGATGTATTGAAAACGTACTTCCCAATCTACAATGATTGTGTTGAGGTGCTGCTTGGGAAGATCGGCGATCTGGCAGCAAAGGGTCATCACTTAAACATTGACCAAGCGATCGGTCAGTGTACATTTGATATTATCCTTCGTACGTCATGCTCTCACCAGTCAAACTGCCAGGTAATGATTTTAAGCACACTGCTATTGGCCGATAACAAAAATATATCCGTATCTTTGTTTTGATCCAAGTTACTACTTACAATGTTACTTTTCAACCTTTTGGTATTCTGGGGTGAAATCAGAGGGAAATGGAGCAATAAACAACTCTGTCTGCCTTTCCTTTTCAGCTGAAGGAGCCATCAATCAATGGGGAGTTGGACCATCTGTCCGCGACCAAAGTACTGACCAGGATAGTGCAGGCCAGGACAGCGGGGAATCCGTTGTATTTGAACCCATTGGTGTTCCGGTACTTCAGTCCCATGTACCCGGAATGGAAGAGGGCGTGTCATTATTTGACTGATGTTGCTAATCAGTTGATTAATGCAAGAAAAGAAGAACTGAACCAGAAGGTGAGAACATTGATGAAGGGTTTTTAATCAACTAATAATTATCAACAATTAATAGCAAACAACTTTTCCCCCGCAAAATTACATAGAAGCTTCACGGCGATTTGTTGGGTTTAATAATAGTATTCATAAAAAGACGATGAATTCACGAAAAGGGAAAAGATAAAACTTGAACAAAATATAAACTGACCACTACAGTTGAAGTAACTTTGGGTTCGTAGTTCAATCAACCATTTATATGGTAAGAGTGTCTGCTCCAAGTACTTTACCACAGTTAAACTTTACCAAGTACTTTATACCACACAGTCTACGGTCAGAGTTGACCCACATCCGGGTCTCGTAGAGCCTGACCCAGATCCGGGACTCGTGGAGCCTGACCCAGATCCGGGTCTCGGGGAGCCTGACCCAGATCCGGGTCTCGTGGAGCCTGACCCAGATCCGGGTCTCGTGGAGCCTGACCCAGATCCGGGTCTCGTGGAGCCTTACCCAGATCCGGGTCTCGTGGAGCCTGAGCCAGATCCGGGTCTCGTGGAGCCTGACCCAGATCCGGGTCTCGTGGAGCCTGACCCAGATCCGGGTCTCGTGGAGCCTGACCCAGATCCGGGTCTCGTGGAGCCTGACCCAGATCCGGGTCTCGTGGAGCCTGAGCCAGATCCGGGTCTCGTGGAGCCTGACCCAGATCCGGGTCTCGTGGAGCCTGACCCAGATCCGGGTCTCGTGGAGCCTGACCCAGATCCGGGTCTCGTGGAGCCTGACCCAGATCCGGGCCTCGTGGAGCCTGACCCATTTCTTTGTCAAAATGACCCAGAAATTGGTTAAACTGACGCAGAATCAGAGCTAAAAATTCCACGTTGACAACTTTTTGGGTCAGCCTGGCCCGGAATAGGGTCAGGCCCCTTGGAACCTGAATCTGGGTCAATCTGGGAGTTTTTAGAGTGTTTGCATATTGAGGCCCATTTAACACTCATCAATTGCTGTCAACTCTTTACTCTCTTTTATTCTGGCGTCTTACAGATGCAGAGTGGAGACCCACTGACCAAACCTCGTGACTTCTTGGACACCGTTTTGATGGCTCGAGATGCCGATGGCACCGGGCTGACCGTCCAGGAAATCTCAGACGAGGTCAACACTTTCCTCTTCGGCGGCCATGACACTACAGCAAGTACCCTGACGTGGGTACTGTACGAGCTGGCTAGACACCCAGAGCACCAGACTAAGGTCCAGGAAGAGGTGGACAAAGTACTTGACGGTCGAGACTCTGATAGGATCACGAGGTGGGGAATAAATGCAACATCTTTGAGGAATTGTTGAACAAATAATATTGAAGAAACATTGTTGGTGTTGACTTATTTAAAATAATGCTTCATAAATTGAATTGCAATTAATTATATTGTGTTTTTCTCCCTGAATTGCACACATATAGCAAAGATCTGATCCATATGGAGCATTTGTCCCTCGTCATCAAGGAGACAACCCGTATGTATACACCAGTCATCCTGCCAACCCGCACCTTGACCGCACCCTATGACGTAGACGGAGTGACGTTACCGACGGGTACCAGCTTGGCAATCAACCTATACCAGCTCCATCATAACCCGACCGTCTGGGGTGAGGATCACATGGAGTTTAAACCATCTCGGTTCCTCCCGGAGAACTTCAAGAAGATGGATCCCTTTGCGTACATTCCGTTCTCTGCCGGGAACAGGAACTGCATCGGGCAGCAGTTTGCCTTGAATAAGATTAAAGTCTTTGTTGCAAGAATTCTTAGGAGGTTCAACTTGGGCCTGGTGGAGGGTGAACCGGAACCGATTCCGAATCTAACCATTGTTGTAAAACCCCTTCAGGAGTTACACCTTACTGTTGCATCCAGATACAGCAACGGCAAGTAAATGGCAATTGGGAGTAACATAAAGTTCTAGAACGGTACAAGCGATGTTTTTTTGCTGAGAAGCGAGTGCCCGTAGGGGTCGTACCATGCCCGGTATAATGAAAGCAGAGGATACCCCACCCCAATCGTTCCATACTTCCTCTTGTCATGGAGGTCCATGCTCTTGTACAGAAGTACCCTCCCCAAAAATCCTCTAAAGACTTCCTGAGATTCCAAGCACACAATGAAGAGGTATAGGTGCTCTTTTGTAATGTATCCAACGGTAACATTGATTATGTGATTTCCTATTACCGTTTATAGCCAAATATACAAACAGTGCTCAAATAAAAGGAACATCTTACTACAGTGTCCGTGATAATAATTGCATCGCCTTTACAGTTAAAGGTAACGTTGCCTTGGATCGGGCACTTTGTCATGAAGTTAATATGGTTTGAAAGATGTATTAAAAGTAGAAGTATTGCGGTCCGCCATTTTCTAGAACCAAATCTTTTGACCTTAAACTATGGCGGACCATGTTAGTTCACAAAGTAAAAGAAAAACTACACAATTTCGAAGGGTGTGAATGAATACAATCTGCATTTAAAACATCTTTCCTACCATAATGCATTTCACAACAAACGCTGTTTACAGCCCAAAAGCACCCAACCAAGATAACGTGTCCCTTTCAGGTCAATGTTTGAATTACCATTTCAGTGAGTACATGGAAGCCAACATTTTTGATTGCTTTACAACAGATCACCACCATGACCAAGGGGAGTGGCACGTCCTTTGCTGATGACAACTCGATATGACAAATTTGCATACTCTGTGAAAGGATATTGGTGAATACAAGCGCGGTAAATGAAAGTTATGTACCGTAGTGAGTTAACAGACACAACATGTACACAAAACTCTCTCTATGAGCTGTGATTGTTGTATGCAAAAAAGCGATGGCGAGGAGCACCGCTACGACTTAGTGTATTGATGTGTCCTTCACAGTGTTTACCTTAAAAACCTCAATACAAAATGTGTAGCTAGTCTGAAATCGTAGCTCGTGTGAGCCTCTCTGACCTTTAATCGCTGTCAATGATCTATTGCTTTGAAATTATTTAGTTTACTTGCTCACATCTCAAATGCGTCATTAAACAAATATATATAATGCCAATCTGAAAGCGTATAGTTCGTGTGAGCTTCTGACCTTAAATTCCCCGTCAACAAACAGTTGCCTTGAAACTTGCTTACACAATGGTGTTTTGTGTTTTATTAACACGAATGTCGTGCGTATAATCAATGCTTGGGTGAACGTGTACTGTGCACCCTAAAAAAAAAAAACATTTTAGCGACTGGTTCAGTTTTACGATTGATTGAACTGGACTGTGCACGGTAGTGCACACTGGGCAAATACCATTTTAGAAGTAATCTCTCTTTCCACGAGTCACATTTACGTTGTCCGACAATGTTGTGGGTAACGCTATCCATCGTAATCGCGTCTATCGTTTTCATGCGATTGCTGCTGTCTGTTCGGGGTATCATCAGAGAGCGAACTGCCGTCAAGAAGTTACCATGTCCCCCGGGAGCTCATTGGTTGATGGGGCACTCCAAACTGGACCCGTTCGGAGCTGGCTTACAATGGCTGCGGGATACAGTTAAGGTGTGTCCCAGAGCTTATGTCATGTGGAACGGCCCACTCGCTTTACCCGTCCTGGTCCACCCAGAAACCATCAAGCCTCTAGTGTCAAGCTCCACTCATTCCAAGAAGTCTATTTTGTATAAAGTATTTGAGGATTGGGTTGGGCTTGGGCTAGTTACCTCGAGCGGTGCACACTGGAAGAGAAACCGACGCCTGCTGACGGCTAGCTTCCACTTGGATGTTCTCCGGACGTACATCCCCGTCATCCACGAGTGTATGGACGTGCTCCTTGAGAAGTTGGACCGGATAGCAACTCAGAAGACTCCCGTGAGGGTCTATCATGAGTTGTCCCTCTGTACTTTCGATATTATTTTGCGAACTGCTTTCTCATACGAATCCAATGTACAGGTAAGTGCGCTTATTGATGCATGCTTGCAATGATCATTTCAATTCAATCTAACAGCTTTCTGGAAACGAAGAGCTGACCAGTGGCGGCCATAAAACACGAGGAAAGGAATACATCCTCCACACTCCAATATATTTTTTGAAAGTGGGTACTAAAAAAGCCTGAATGTTGGTTACCACTTTGTTTTCTGACACTCCACTCTGGAGTTACGTTGCGGTGAACGTTTTTGATACATTTGACATCTCGCTCATATGGCCGGCCCAAGACTTTGATAAAGGCCATGGTGAATTTAATTAATAGATAACTCAGTGAGTTTATGCACACTAATTGGTTGAACACTGGTCACGTGGGGTGTATTAAAAAGTGATATAAAAACCGGCTCTGTGAACTAGCAAATAAATTTACATTAAACAAGCACATTGTTGTGTAAAATTGTTGTAGGCATGTGCTTGTTGTGCAGTTCGCTCAGCCCCACCAGTTTCATTCCAGACCGATGGGATGGGCTGATGATTTTGTAAACAATTCTTGTTCAGGATGTAGTGATGCATGATGTGAGCGCTTGTACTGCTGATCGGCGCAATGTACACTTTCACAATGTACACACACGATAATGATAATAATGCATGAACGCTCCATGACGATTAATTAGCACGCTTCTTTTAAAACCAAAGTTGCAAGAAGAATTTTGCGACCGAGCCATATTTTTAGTACAAAGTAAAGAATGACAATAATTATTTGCAACGGATTTACACAATAGAGCTATGTTATTAGTCGACTCTGTAGACAGGAAGCGGTCCAATATTGTGCATACGGACGTCAGCCCATCTCGGCACCTTTGGATGAGGCGCTGGGACTGCGCAAAGCCTGTGCAGAAATCACAACTTCTGTCTGATGAGTTTTACCTTTTCTTTCGTTAAAGGTATTTTTTTAATGACAATAACAGTGAGAGGACCCAGTCTTCACTGTGTGGTAATGACCTTGGCTTGTGGCTTGCAACTGTTCGATTCGGTCCATTAACAGCAGCCTTCGGCTCGGTCCATTAAAAGAGGCCAGCTATCAACCCGTTCATTACCACGCATTGAAGACCGCATCCTCACACTGTTATTGCCCATAATGCACCTGTTCATTGTACGGTTATCAATTCAGAATCGAGGTCCTCTGCAGAATGGAAAGTATGACATGCTACACGCGACTGAGGCACTCAGCAGGATCTCCCACGCTCGGATGGTTTCTAGCAATCTGCTCGAAGTCCACCCATGGACGTTCCAGTTTTGTTCCATGTACAGTGATTGGGCAAAGGCTTCTCAGTACACTCGCAAATTTGCCAATGGATTAATCATCAAGAGGAAAGATGAATTGGAAAAAAAGGTAAAGATAATGAGCAGAGAAAGATGACTGAAAGAGGGGAGGTCAAAGTTCATTCAGAAGATTCGGATTTGGTGATGAGAGAGGGGGTGGGTGATGACAGACATATTACACGACGTTGACAAAGACACTTTGTCACCTTAGAATATGAAAATGAGTAAGACAATTCAAATGGGTAGAATTTGAAACACAAATTTGCTTGGAGCTTATACCAAACGCATCATGACAATGACCACATCTCGTCTCCCGTCTTATAGATGAAGAGTGATGGAGACCCCTTGACCAAACCTCGTGACTTCTTGGACACCGTCTTGATGGCTCGAGAAGCCGATGGCACCGGGCTGACTGTCCGTGAAATAGAAGATGAGGCGAGCACGTTTCTCTTCGCCGGCTTTGAAACCACATCTACCACCCTGACATGGGTGCTGTACATACTGGCCAAGTACCCAGAACACCAAGACAAAGTTCGGGATGAAGTTGACGATATCCTATCGGACAGAGAATCAGATAATATCACGAGGTGAGTTTAAACTTCATCCTCTTCTTATCTCATCGATCTTCACAGATAATCAATAGGCCCGTCATTTGAGTAGGGCGCCCTCTCCTAGAGGTGGTCAAAATGCGGTTGTTCATTTTGGAATGGCCAACCCTGTGCGCAGCTCGTACACAAATGCGCGTTTCCATTGTTTCATCATCGGTTTACCTCCAAGATGGCGGCTTGATGACGTAAATGGATAAGGTTTATTGTCTTAAGACTTACGGCTTTCGGTGCAAAATGCTTTTGTGGCTCTCTTGGTTCGTTTCCCAGGATATCAATAATACTTTTAAATACAGAATCCATTGAAATAAACTGAGTGTGCAAGTGTCTGACTTTGTTTCCCTTACTGTTTGAAGATAGGGTCAAACTTTGTTTGTACTGACCCCGAAAAGAAATTGTTAAATTTTTATCCGAAAGTCAAGCCTACTTGTGATAAAGATGGTAATAGTAGTAAGCATCCTGCGAAATGATTTCGTCTGAAGTGTCCACGTTGATTAGAAATCAATTAAAGTATGTCGAAAAAATTGAATCTCGAAAAAATCGCATAAAAATAGGCGACTTTTGTAAATTTGCGTGGTGTTCGTTTGAATGTTGCCCTCAATGCGGCAAGAGAGGTGGTTGGTACCCGCTATTACGTAGATGAATTTGAAGTTCACACTGTCTTCAGCTGAAACTTTCACATGCGACTTTTCTTGCTAATTTTGCCAATACATGTAAGTAAGCATTACGTTGACAACAACCAAACGACGACCCACCTTTAAATCAGTGCACGTGGAAACAAATGTTTGCCCTGGAATGTTCGATACAGGTGAGATTTGCACGGTCTCACACCACAAACATGTAGACAACTTCTGAAAAACGACAAAACCCTCCGGGATTTTGAATGAGTCTTTTCCTTTAACTTACAGCAAAGATTTCGTCCGCATGGAATACATGACCCTTGTCATTAAGGAAACGATCAGAATGTACAACGTTGTGGTACTCATATCCCGTACTCTCACTGACCCATTGGATGTTGATGGTGTGACACTCCTCACCGGAACCTCAGTCGCTGTAAACCTGTACCAGCTCCATCATAACCCGACCGTCTGGGGTGAGGATCACATGGAGTTTAAACCATCTCGGTTCCTCCCGGAGAACTTCAACAAGATGGATCCTTTTGCGTTCATGCCGTTCTCTGCCGGTCCCAGGAACTGCATCGGGCAGCAGTTCGCCTGGAATGAAATGAAGTTGATAGTATCGATGCTACTCAGACGGTTCCGAATAGGTCTGGTAGACGGAGAGCCGGAACCTGTCCCATGTCTGAACCTCACTGTTAAACCGCAGAAGGAATTGGTCCTCTCATTTGAAAAAATAGAGGGCATCTAGAAACAATTCCTCAAGGCCAAAACATCGGACTATACAATAATTTACAATAATTTGCTTTATACAATAATTTGATTGCTGGAATGCGTTTCTTGTTGAGACATTTATCATTCTTGTATACAATTATGCATTGGGAAGTTTAATTGGCACAAAATAGGGTAAACGATTTCAATTTAGCAATTTAATCGTTTTAATTTTAATGTTAACAATGCAGGTTTGCTTTAGATAGCATATTTCAAGCACGTGGCAACAATGGAAGTTTAAATCTAATTCCACTCAACTGTCATCCAAGCACGCAGTATAATAAGCACGACAACACTTTGTACGGCAGCTAGGTTCCAGAGTCGGGAATAAGACCAGTTAGTTGTGAAAAAAGTCTTGGGAATTTGTAGCAAATTACAATTGGATAACAATGAAGGAAAAGTTGTGGCCCAAGTCTTTTGATAGACATTACAGACACTTAGTCAAAAATACATTGGTGGAAAGTTAATGTATTGGACATGTGTAATTACTTTTTTAAACGAAATACATTATGTGTTAATTAGTTTAGCAAGTTATGTTTTTCGGTTTATTGTACGTACACAGGTGTATATGAACACAGTAAGAGTGATTGCTACAAGTACAGTTGCCTTTAAGTCATTGTATGGTTTTGTTTCCACATTATTTTGCTTTATAATATTATCTAGCCTTTATATTCATTTGTAATTTTTTAGGGGAAGTTGCTTATCACAAGGCTGTAAATAATGCCACTCAAGGTGAGGGCTTAAAAGTGGGAAAGGGTATAAGAGAAGAGGGGATATAGCGTTTGAGTTGGGACAAGTTATAAGAGGCAGGGAAGCTGGATACAGGCAGTGAATTCCAAAGTAAGGCAGTCACGGGAAGAAGCTTGATCAGCACCATTTAGCCTACCAGCTTTCTATGAATTGTTTAACGGTTTCTCAAAATGTCAGCCCCCCCCCCCCCACCCATGGCCCCAGTTGACATAAATATATTTAACCTTTCTTCATGTTACTCAACTATACAACCTCAACTGACATTCAGGCGCCAATTTCATTAGCTGCTTCATTAATAACTTGCTTATCAAGTTTTGGCATTCAGAAACGGTTATCGGCTAAAAAGGAATGTAATATATACATGTACATGTACACATGTATGTATAATTTGTAACTGGCTTTGTGCTTGTTTATGCTTAGTGAATTGACTGTTCTGCTTAGCAGAAAATTAAAGCCAAGGATTACATTTTGAAGGAGTATTCATACTGCCCTCTATTGACCATGTAAAACATTAAAATGCAACCCAATCATTGTTATAGATTTGTTTACAATAGTGTATGATTTTGATCCTGATTTTAAATACCATAATCTTCGGTAAATTAATATTTTCTGGATTAAAAAATCGCCCGTAAAATATATCTAGGTATGTTACATTTGAAGGGAAATGAAGGGGAACTGACCTATGTACAAAAATAAATTCTTTTTGATACAATAAAGGATTCAAAGTATACTTTACTCCTGAAATCTGTTTCAGAGAATACTCATTAATAAAAACTTCATTGAAGAACCAACCCTTTCTAATCAAGTTTGCTCAATAAATATTTCTTCAAAAGAACAACTCAAAGTCTCTGCTTCCCTACCTTTAGCCTTAGGGCCATGTCACACGAGGCAATTTACAGGCAACCAGTTCCAGGCAATCTCCATGAAGAAAAGACATTCAGAATTCAATGTTCATATATTTTTCTTGGGGATCATAAGACACCGTTTGAAAAATACTCCTGTGCTACCAACGTGGCCCTGTACCATACACTACAGTTGGTTGCCTCCAAGTTGCCTGTAAAAGTTGCCTCGTGTGACAAGGCCCTAAGGCTTTAGCCTTTTAATCTCTGTACACAAAAGCTATAATTTATAAAAATACTTGTCTTTCCTGCTCCGTAGTTCCTTTAGAACACTGGCTCTGTTTTCTTCTTTAACTGCATCTGATCCCTCGTCTGTTCTCAGAGCTTGGACAAGAGACGATGATGAGGTTCTTAAGAAAGGATTGTAAGACCTCTCTTCTGACACCGAGGAAGGCGCCTATGGATTTAAGGGAAAAATATTTCATAAAAGGCATCAATGGTTAGCTTTGAAAAGTGTGATTCAATCACAATTTGTTTTAAATTTACTCTGAAACAGTATCATCAATTCATCCAGGTCCCCTTTGCATCAAAGGAAGAGTAGTCTGAAATTTCTTCAAGAAAACTGAACTCTCTAGTCAAAGTCTTACCGTTATCAATCTGTCCTGTCTCCTTTCCTGTACCCATGACAACTTGGCCTGCAACAATCAAACAAAATATTAGGTTTAAAAAAAAAAAAAACCTAAAACCAAACAATGTGAAGTTAGCACATGGGAGGAAGGTCGTCTCACCATGACATCTTGATTTTCCGGTTCCAAGAATTGAGCAAAGTCCAGGTTATCCTTGGCATACTCATGCCCTGAAAAAAACAACAACAAAACCTAAATTAAAGAAAATTCTACAAGCGAATATTTATTTTAATCAAGAATTGAAAAATTTACACCCGAGGAATATCATTCAAGACATACCTGGCCATACAATGGTGTCTTGAGACAGCTCACATATCTTGTCTAGGCTCTCAAGCATCAATGACGCTGGACCTTCAAACATTCGACCTTTAGGAAAGATGAAAGATGTTGAAAGAAAAATGGAATCAGTAAAAACAAGTTTCTGACATTTTAAAAATAAAAATCTTTGTGCAAAAACGTTGTATCTAGCAACAACAAAAAAAGCTCAGTGCAAAACTGTTTTACCTCAGTGCATACTTGTTTTTTGGGTACATCCGGGCTATTTTAAGTGAGATATGATGTACAAGATTTGACAACTTCAAACTCGCGCATAACAAAAAGACTATTTTATGAGATGATGTTTCTGCACTGACACAACCAAATTGTTACCCTTAAACCCTCCCAGTACATGTTTACTCCTGCGAGGAGTGAAGCAATTAATGGCTAATCTTACCACAACCACCAAGGAATAAGAGATCTCCAGTGAAGACACAATCTGGAGAATCCCCTCCTGGACTGTGAAGGAGGTAAGCCATGTGACCTACAGTGTGACCTGGTGTGAAGAGGGCTGTGAACCTCAGACCACCCACTTGAATACTTTCCTGATCAACAACGTGGCTGGACAGAAGAGAAAAAAAAATTTGAAATATGTATTTTGAAATCTAAATGGTTTGAGGAGTAGAGTCTTAAAATACTGGCGAGAGGAAAAAAGTGAAGAAAGGTGACAACAGATTGTCCTACTTGTGAAAACAGACCTAGATGGGAAAACAAATCTACAGTAAGGATTGTAATAAGACTTAATACACATGAAACTTCTTTGCAGAACTAAGAAGTCCCCCTTAAATCTGAGATCTACTCCACGGTAGTAGAATAACATCAAGATAAGTTCTAACTAGAAGAATTTACACAGCAAAGTAGATTTAATCACATGATGTTACCACAAACCAAAAAGTAATACCAGAAGTAATGGGGGTTAACTACGTTTGGTTTGAATTAGTATCAACAATGACAATCAATGGAAGAATTTAACAGATTGTATGGATTACTGCTTTATGAATACAAGTAAACTGCAGACTTACTGGGTAAGACCAGGTACTGAATCTGTTGAACTCCCATACACAGCGATCTTCTTATAAACTTTCCTGAGGGTTGTGTTTCCACCAGAATGATCCCTGACAGAAATTGTTGAAAAGGGAGAAAGTAGTTTGGATCAAGGAATCCCAGTGGTTTACCGACCTCTTATCTGCAACCTTCACACCTTACATTCTTGCCAAATTAAATCCTCAATCTTTTGTCTTAGTCAGTCACCTTCTATGGCTGAATCCAAACAGGGGAGGGGGATCAATACCAGAGCTGCCATCATTTGCATTTTGCAACCAGGGAGTTTTTGTACATCAATTAGGGAGATATTTAGAAAAATACATTCAGCATAATAGGAATAAAGTTTCCATAATCAGAAAGTTGTTCAAATTTGTTCATCAGAACAAATTGGTTTGTTTTCAGAGAACTTTCTGCAGAATCAGGGAGAGTTTGCAGATCTGCAATACCCTTCTCTCCCTGGCAGTTATAGGACAAACGGCTTGACGCAAACCAATATCTTTAGTTTTATAATAACTCACCAGTGTTTGTGTGTGGTTAAGATGGCCGTTATAGACACACCTTCTTGTTCAATCCAATACTGCAAGAATAAATAAACCACAAACTGTAAACAAAAACTAAATATTTCATTAAAAAAAAACACCCCAACAAAGAAACAAACAAGTCCTTTTTGTCCTCTGCTGAGAATTGTTACACTTATTACATCTTCTTACTCAAGAATGATGAGAGTTATTGTCTTATCTGAGAAAACTGTTTCTTAAGATACCTGAACGACTTCCGGATCACCTGGATCAATAACGACGGCCATGTTGGTCGCTTTGTCAATCACAAGATATGCGTAGTTATCCTCCAAGAATGGTATCGGTCTAATTTTGATTCCTGATAAGAAAGAAGTCAAGAAACAAACACAATTCACACAATTGTTGTATACTCTCCTGGCAATCAAGTGTTAGTTCCGATGATCATAATTCTGATCTACATACCCATAGGTTATGATAATCGCTACTGACTGGTCAAATGTGAAGTTGTGAAGTTGTGAACATTATTTGGCTTGGTCCTTATATTTATAACCAAATGACAATTGTATGTCTCCTTTGATCCTTGCATAGCCGTACCAAAGGTTACCAAAGAGTAATTATAATTACTAATTAGTACCCTTTGTTGAGTTCCAATAGAAATTTAGAAGTAAAAATAATTTAATCACAGCCGTGTCTGCCTGGTGCCCCTTAACCGGAACAACGTTAGTTTATGTCTGACCTACCATTCATTTCAGTGACTTCCACCACTGAATGCCCATCGGGAAACTGCTCTCTTGCCTTCCTCAGGTTCTTGACATGGTAGTGGTGGCCTAACCTTGTCTTGGAGTAGAACTGGTATCTGAAGAAAAACAACACGTACTTTGGGATGACAAGTAAGTCATGCATGTTGTTCTTAAAAATTTAAATGGGGCATGTACTCTAGGCCTACTCACTAGCTAGTGTAGTATTTCTAGTCTACACTGTACTACTAGTACTACACTAGTGTAGTACTACGTGCATGACGTAACTGCTCTCCTGACCAAGTCCGTGTTCCGACAACCCCTCCACTCCAGCCCTCCTATATATATATGATCTACACGTTATGGTTGGAGTTAGGGTTATGTTTAGGGATATCATATGGTTAGAATTATAAAAATACATCAGGGGTGTCGGAACATAGAGTAGGTATGTGACTATGCATCGCGGCTGTGCGATCCGTTTCGGCATCTTTCACTGTGCACGGCCTGTGAGTAGTCGGGCAGCGATGCCTTCCTAATATCGCGCATAGCTTCATTGTGCTTGGGCTGTAAGGAACCAGACCTACCTAAAGACGTAGAGGACAATCCACTCTGCATTCTCTATATTGAATTTTGTTTGTGCGATAGGTAGAAGCTACAAAAATCGTCATCGGAACTTTTGGCTCGAAAATTTCATAAATATTTCACTTGAAGGTGAGTAAGGACGTATTTTAAAACCCATAGTCTATGAAATATACATATTACTCTTCATCGTATATGAAATCTGGTGAAAATTGAACGACTAGCTAAAAAGTTGTGCCCTTAGCAAAATTTGACAAAAATTATGGACGCCGACGAAAATGAAGGTTTTTGGTGTGTACATGCTTGTATGTGGTCACGTGACTGATTTGTTGCACTGTGATTGGACAATAGTGATTCACAGTACGCTTGTAAATAAAAGGAATCACCAAAGAAACATTCAATACCACAGCAATGCTTTCTGATTTGGGGGTTGATAATCCCCCAAACCAATGTTGTGTATGAAAAAAAACACTTAAAAAACTTCAGTAGGCCTCTGTAATCTATTTCAATAGAAAATTGATTTCTAATCAAATTTTTGTTAATTATTACTAGCTTGTAACCCTTTTGGAATAATTTATTACTCCTTTATGAATGATGAAATCACACCTACTTGAACAAAAATAAAGAAGGGAATAAAATTTGATTGAGTGTTATTACTTTAATCGGCCCTTAAAATGACTCTTACATATATGTACTTCTAACAAGTTTTAAGAATTTAAAACATCTTTTGGTTTGGTTTTTTTATGGGAAGGGTATCCAAATGCAGGCTTTTCTTTTTTAATTAACTAATAAGTCTTTTGATATTCCATAAACAATTACCAAATAGTTAAAATTGGCATGCTTTTATCATATAGTTATTGGGTTTTTTTCCATTTATCTTTTAGTGAAAGACGATGCCACCAAAACAAAAAGAAAAGTGGTTCTGCCGACACGGCCACCCGGTATTCTCGTGCAGTATCTGACTGAAAATTTCAGTCCGCCTCCTAACTCTGACCTCATCATCGGACACGTTTTGTTCTCGTTGTTGAACACGCATTAATTAAATTAATTACATTTACTTGATATTAATCAGAATATTAAGCAGCACATTTTAAAACCGAAGACTGAGTTGTTAGAAGCTCTCTGATAGCTTCATTTTGAGTACCAACAAGATGGGGATTAGCTATGTAATGAAAGATTCTTAGTTCTGCTCAAAAGTAATTAATTATTAAAATATATTTTAATTACTGAATTTGTTTGTGTACATGACATCATTCAAAAGTTTTGTCGATGGTCTTTCCTCACACAAAATTTCATTTCAATATGGTAAATATTAAGAGAGTTATGGAAAACTAAGTCACAAAATACCTCAATTTGGGTCACAATAATTTCTTTTGTTTTTCTTTGAAACAATGAGGCCGATTACTGTTTAATTTTTTAATCTTAAAAAAATCATAACTTCCTTGATATTTATTCAAAATAGGTAATATATATACCATTTTAAAGCATTTTTAAAGCTCTTTCCACTGGTTTTTGTTTTGTTCAAATTGGTTGAAGTTGAAATTTTTGTTCACATACCTACATAGAGAGTGGTTTCAGAACATGTGTCACCAAACTGCTATATCATAACTGGTCAATACAGTAAGTACACACTTTCTCTTTGTGTTTTGCACCAGCCGGCCACACACAGCACAGACACTGTTTTTATCGCATTATCAATGAGCTTACCCGAGAGCAAAAAGAGGGCTGCCGGGCTTAAACATCCTTCTGAGTAGCTTCGGTTTCCTCCTGGCTATGAACCAACAAAGTCCTAAAACCACGGAGGAAAATACAACCAGTTGAAATATCATAACACCCACTTCGTTTTCAGCTTGTCACTTCTTAGTACATCGCATTGATGATCTCTATACTATAGACTATAGTATAGTATTATAATATTAATACTTATAATACTAATAGAGATCAATGGACAATGGTGTGTGACCTACATTACATTCGCAGTCCTTACAACTAATAAAAGGGCGACCTCTGTTGTTTACTCATCAAATATTTATTTTATTTTCATGAGGGGTGCGGTTTGGGTGCAAAGTGCGTAACTTATTTCGAATAGTGTAAAGTAAAGGAGAATCATTTGATATTCCATAAAGAATGTGACAAATAATCGTTTCATAAAAATTGTTTAAAAAAGAATCAAACTAACGTGTTGTCGTCGAGCGGTTAAAAGCACCGGACTCGAGCACTTGCGTCCGTGAACAAGATACTTATTAAGCCGTAGGTCCCGTGTACTAGGATTAGTAATGCCCGTAAAAAAACCCACAAAAAACACCACTTATCTTGGGAGAGTAACTAGGGGTTACCCTAGTGTTTCTGGTTCACATAGCAAGCACCCTTGTTTACAGGTTTCCTCAGGCTTGCTAACTGCACTAATAAGTTTCACTAATGAGGCATCCTTGGTTTCATTCCCAGAAATATTGTACAATAATATAATAGGTTATATTAAAACTAAACCGATGGGCTTTAAAATGACCTTCCCTTTTCTGTAGATTGTTCCTGTCTATGTTTTCAACTCACTTTTCCAACAAGATGTTTTGGGGTGGGGTGGGGTGGGGTGGGGAGGGGGGGTTCTGGAGCTGACAATTATAACAACAATAATTTCACAAACACAATTTTAAATAAGAATTCCATTTATATAACCTTCCAATAAAATATGACCCAATCTTTACAGAATGGTCAAAAATGAAACATTTATACTTTTTCTGCAATAAATATTCTACCTAGACAATGTTTACTACACAATAAAGTTTTCTTAAGAGCGGGGCAAAATTCTTAGCAATTTCTTACAATAACCTTCTTGTGAACTTAAGAGTTCGGGTTGAGGTCTGAGAACACCACATTAAATTCATCTCAACATGTTAAGAATTAAACTTTTTAAGAAAACATCGAAACCACAATTTTTTTGCAACCAATGCTGTGTCATTCTTTAAAGCCAACAGTGCTTATAATGTAATTGAGAACAGGATTAAACAATGAAAACAAAAAACCAAAAAACATAAAGTACTCAATAAATTAATGACTGATGAGACATAACTTATTAATACATTCTTTACAAAGTAATCAACTTTTAAACCGAAACTTGTAACCTTGGAAAGACGGACTTTGAAAATAATTTACCAAAGGCATTCCTACAAACAGCCGCCTTGTGTTTACTTAATGCAACTTTAGCACACACATCAATTAAGGTACAATCTCTTTCGTCTTGTGGAAATAATGGAGGCCTGTCTTTGAACGCCATCTTGGGTCTCGGATCCTGCGACAGGTTCAGCCTTTCTAGTAGATTTGAAACTGTGAACTTTTCAGGTCAAGTTTCACACTGACTTACGTCTTCTGAGCCTAAGCTTAAGCCTAGGCCTAAGCTTAAGCCTAAGCCCCACAATAGCCATAGCCAACACTGTAGGCAAAACATTTCAAAGGCTCTAAAAGTTCTGTAAGATTTAAGCAGCTTTTGACTATTACATCATAAACAAATGTCTGTTATTGACACCTTGCAAAACGCACTTACACGACCCATATCCCGTCCCGCCATTTTGAGAGTCAAAATGTACACAGGAACTGTCTCCCAAAATGGTGGCAATGGTAGACATGCATTAAGCAGAGGTGCGTTTCCGCGTTGTGCAAAGGGGGTCAAAAAAGTGAGGTAGCCAGCAAAAAAATCAGCAGAGTAAAACAGCTTGTCACTGGTTTGGGGGGGGGGGGCAAGTTAACTTGTTTCAGTAAAATATCTATGACCACTATTTTGTCACCATTCCCTCTATCCGATAATAATTATAAATGGCAAAAGTCAGCTTACCAAAAAGGAACCAGACTATTCGCCCATCAAGCCTAAATTTGATGACACTGTTCTTAAGAGAAAACCAAAGACTGTATTGTGGTAAAAGGCCGCACAGATTATTTCCAGCTTATCAGGGGAAAATTATTCAATCAAAAATCAACGCAGGAGTGTTTTTTGGGGAAAGGTTTTAAAAACCCTTCACAGTTTACATAATAAGATTAATACTGAGCAGAATCAAGTTTGCAACACTTTGTTTCTGTTTCAACTGGTCCTTTGTGGACAAGCAAACCAATCCATTTAATAAAATCGGTGTCTCGACTTATATTTTGGATTTCATCTCACAACACACTTTGATACCTATTTTGCCAATGGATCCTACTTTTTTCCATTTTTGGTCGCTCCGTTTTTGATCATTCCATTTTTAGTCGTTCCGTTTTTAGTTGTTCCGTTTTTAGGTCCATTCTTAGCCTTTGCAGCTTTGCCTTCCTCTTTAAGAATGAGTTTCTTAAGAGTCTGCTTGTAAGACGAGATATCCCCGGTCCACTTTGTCACTGTCTGTTTCTCACACACCCAAATCTCTTCAGCGACCTGAATTTAAAACAATAATTAGAAATGTACTTGTGGTTAGTATCTTGAAGCTGGAGCTACAGATTTTTTCAAGGACAGGTTCCCATCTGGGACTAGGAACATTACAAGCTGATTTCAAATTAGATACGAGTTTCCAGAACCTGATTAAGTTGAACAATCTCTTTTAGAGTAATTTCGATTCTGAAAAAGACAACTCTGTCCTTGAATGCTTGTGTTGATGAAGACCACAGGTTGAAACTTCAGGTAAAAGCTTTTCCTTTCCTCTTACACAAACTCTTTCTAATCGTCTCCCACCATGCTTAACTTGAAGGCTTAATTAAAACCCACCAGTATGAATTCCAGTCACTCAAACGATCATAACATGAAGTATGTACCAGGCTTCAAGTGGGACACTCCTCATGATCATAGCAAGCCTGTGGCTGTACATGGAATCATAAACCTTAACCCAGTTACTGCAGTCATTACTATACTGTGATGTGAAGGCCAGCTCACGCTGCTTGCAATTACTGAGTTTTTAGTTCCATGTACAGCCACAAGCCTGCTGTGAATGTGACAGCCCTACTTTATCTCAAGTTAGGAAGTAAAAAGAAGAATGTTCAAACTTACTTGATTAATTAATCTAAAGTCGTGGCTAACTAAGACCAAGCCTCCCTCGAATTCATTGATTGCACTGGCAAGTGCATCGATAGTCTCTATATCCAGATGGTTTGTAGGTTCGTCAAGTAACAACATGTGTGGGTTCTGTGAGGCCAGCCAAGCGAAGATACAGCGACAACGTTGACCATCGGAGAGATTCCCAATCTTGCACACCTAGGATAAGGACAAAGACGATGTCACCATTTTCACTCAGAGCCACTCATCTTAAAGTGACAAATTATTGATTAATTACTTTATCTCAATAATTGCTCTTTGCTTTTTCAGGACGAGGGTATATGTAGGTCACAATGTAACTTTGGGTTTCACAAAGAGCCAACTATGCCAGAGTGCGAATGATCATGTGACATGGTTGTACACGGAAGTACGTCGAATCTTGCAGCAGTTAGCGGCAATTTGGGTTTTTTAGTACAAGTTATTTGTGGCCGCTATGGTCTCTAGAGGAAAAGATGGATTAAGATGTTCGGCGATTTGATAAAGGAGAAACCCTAATTCAGATTAATTCTTACCTGCTGTTTTCCTGTCAGACCATAACGCCCTATAATTCTTCTCATTGATTCAATTTCCTTAACTTCAGGGAAGTTCTTCATCATCCAATCTAAGGCACTGAGATCCAAGTCTAGAAGATCTTGAAGATGCTGTTATCAAAGAAATAAGATAATTGTAATTATAACAAAGATATTAGAGGCTATGTTAAAGCTTGTTCACAAGTCCACAGACTTCTTATGTCTCATTCAAAATTCTATGCTTTTTTTTTCTTCATTTAATTTTGTTGTCAAATTTTTCACATTATCAGTTACAGTTAGGGAAGAACTCAAAGTTAACCAAGCGAAAACTCCAGGTTAACTTCAAAGTTTTGGGGTTTTCTGGGGTTATCCGGGTTTGACCTCGAGTTACTTCAAGTTACCACTTGTTTAATTCTCCAATATTTAATTCTGTAATAATGTTCATGTTATTTATTACATAATATTCATAATGAAGTTGTGGGAAATAAATGAAATCAGTTCAGTAGTTTTGATCAAAAACAGTAGAGTTTGAAAGCTGTCATCATGATGTGGCCATCTGTGCCTAATCTCCTGTATAAAGCTATGGATGATGAATACTACTTAAATATGGGGCCAGACTATATTATCTACCAGATTTAGGGAATATTGATTTGAATGGATGCCAAACATGTCCGCACAATAGTATGGGTGTCTTTCAATTCAATACAGTTTAATTCAACTTGGTTTACTGTCAAATAAACTAAAAGCTTGCCTGGCCTACAGTCCAAAGTCAAGTAAAAAATGATAAGATTGTGGTTTTACCTGATGATACCTGCCTATACGTAGATGGGTGTTCTTTCGTATAAGTCCGTCAGTGGCTACAAGTTCTCCAGCAATGAGCTTGAGTAAAGTTGATTTTCCGGCACCGTTGGGTCCAACCAGAGCTACCCTACTGTCCAAGTCTAGACCAAATTCTAGATTCTTGTATATATGAGGCTGTTAATGACAAAAATGTAAAATATAAATTAAATCTCGTCTGAAAACTCAGCGCAAAGAGAAACATTTAAGCCTTAGTTACCTGATCCAGAAGACAATAAAAACAAATTTACAAGAAAACAGAAAATCAAGGCTTCAAACTGAAAGCTTTTAGGTTATTAGATTCAATTTCTCTCAAATCAATCAAAATCAATTTCTCTCAAATCAATCAAAATCAAAAGTTTACTCTTATCTTCATAGGATTGCAACCCCTTGTTGAATTGAAGCGTATAATATTTATTTAAAAACCCCAATACTTTATGTTTAGTTGGCAGTTTCTTGTTTTTAATAAATCAGTCAGTTTCACTTGTAGTTTATTACTTGATATTTCTTGTTTTTACCTTATCATCGGCATATTTGAAGGAGACGTTTTGAACCATGATTACTGGGGGTGGAATCTTGTTGCAGGATGGAAAGTAGAAAGACACCGTCTGAATAAGAAAATAGAAAATAATTAGTTACTTATCACCAAGTTACATTTTGTATCATGAGTATTGCTGTTATTTACTTCTTTATTAGCGATTTTTAGAGAGATGTCCATCATTTCTTTGCATAGTACATTATTGCCAATCCAGAAGTTTGCATCATCTTAAAAAGCTATCTCTGTCAATCACAGTCAAGTTGACGATCGTGTCAAGAAGAAATCAGCATTTAATCGGACAAATTTTCTTGGAATGAGTGATGCCATTTAACTCAAGATTCTGGTCCTTACCTTGTCTTCTTCAACTTTCTCAGTCAGTCCTGCTGCCACCATCTTGCCTAGAGTTTTCTCTTTACTTTGAGCTTGTCTAGCGAGCTTAGCACTACCGTGGCCAAACCTTGCTATATAGTCCTACAAAACAAAGATCACATCCTTATCATTGGTTGTATAAGGTACTTTTGTCTCAACAAATTAATACACACCTCTTCTCTAAGTTTGACTCATAGGAAAAGTTATTATTCTTCAGACCTTTGGGGTTAGCATGGATTGGGGGGTGGAGGGGGGGGGGGATGAGGTAGGGTTAATGTATGGAGAGCGGGAGTTGGACAGATGCTTTGTCATGAGCTAGAACCTTATGGACTCTTAGGGAGTGTACGGACGTTCTAATTGGATTGGATAAGTATTCCAGCGAGGGCTCATGGACCATTCTGTTGGACCGCCGGGACATTCCACTACAACGTTCAAAATACTAATGCATGCATTCACTTGAGCAGGATTGCTCTCGTTCTTTGGCGCAAAGATGCGAACTAGCTGAACGCTCTGGTGGTCAAATGGATTGCGGGCATGTACTTCCAAGACGGTTCTTTTGCATCTAGAATGAACCTGACTTTTGAACCCCCCCCCCAACAGACAGCAGTATTGAGTAATGAGTAACACTGTCTGTTTCTTGAGGGGTGGGTGGTTCTGAGAAGGACAAAGACACTACAATATCATATGTAACATCCTACCTTCATGTGTTGAATCTGATCTTGTTCCCATTTGTATTTCTTCATCTGGTTTTCTTCCAACTCAGTTCTGGTTTTGACGTAAGCGTCATAATTGCCCTGAAAATTAAGCAAAAGGAAAATAAACTTCAGTTTCAAATATCATCATTAAATTTACAAAATGAAAAAATAGTGTTACTGCAAAATTAAATTTCACCCTGGATTGAATAACCAAAAGGCCATGTAATGTGAGGCAATTTACGGGCAACTAGTTCCCGGTACTCTACTGTGGAGAATACCTTCACTCTTCAGTTTTCTCATTGCTTTCCTGGGGACAGTGAGTTATAGCTAGACAAATGTCTAATGTGCTGCAAAAGTGTTCCTTGTGTATGCAGCGCAGTTGGTTGCCAAAAAGTTACCATGTGTGACTGGCCTGAAATACCAAACTGCCATGGATAGTCAAAGTTTGATGGAACACATTGATCTATCTCAAGCTTTAAAAGTTTAGAATGGGTAAATTTACTGGGAATGGGGGGCACTTTGAATCATTTGATTTGAAAATTAGGCTGAAGCTCTCATTATTTTAAGTAAAATTAGAGACAATTTTGGATTTTGCCCAGTCTGGCTTGAAATCCTTGATTGGTAGATTGTTCATTACCACCACGACCACGTGTACATTTGAATGTCTAATACATGTAGTTTGAATCTTGGGTAAGTGGCAAGAAGGTAAGGCCGTGTCCGAAACGGCGACTTTGGCTACAACTAGAGCTAGATCAGCGCGTCTGCCAATGTTGAAGAATAGGCAGACGCGCGCGATCTAGCCGTAGCTGCAGCCGAAGTCGCCGTTTCAGACACTGCCTAATCCCGTCCAGTCTAACATCTAGTCTCAGCTAATGTTTCAAAGAGAAGACTACTTACACTGTAGTAGACGAGTTTACCCTGATGCATATGGATGATATTTGTACATACACCGTTCAGAAAGTCCTGAGAGTGGGATATAAGAATTAAAACTCTCTCGTAGCTGAAAAGAAAGAAAACAAACCACTTTTAATCTCAAATCTATCAGCATAAACAAGCTGCCAACATTGGCATATTCAAACTTGTCAAGAAACTTAAGCCCACCACAAAAAAACCATGGATTTCAACTTAAGCATAAAAAAGATGTGAATAACGGAATAAAAGAGTGGCTGCGAGGTCTGACGGCCAATTTAAATCAGTTAGTTCGAGGCCGTGCAATAAATAAATACGTAAAATATACACTGGTGTTGAGTCATTGCTCACAAAATGGTCTGAACCTAGGGTCAAAATGATGACATGCCATCTATTTTGGTAAACCCCTGGAGTTATAGATTTCAAGGAGCTTCTAAAAACAGTATCCTCAGCAATAGAGAAGTACAGATCAAAGAGCAAAGGTCTGAATTCCAGTCAATGTTTGAAATTTCTCATTCCTGCAAATACTTTACGAAGGAGTTGCAGCAGATATGAATAAAAACTATTTTTTTCTTACTTTTTCAACTCTTCCTCTAACCATACACATGCTTCAAGATCAAGATGATTTGTCGGTTCATCTAGAAGCAGGAGATGGGGTTTGACAAACAGTGCCCTTGCTAGTGAAATTCGCATGCGCCAACCTCCAGAAAAGTCCCTTGTTTTGGTGTGCATCATAGCGCTTGTGAAGCCCAGACCGTGGAGGATGCGGGCGGCTTTGACTTCTACGTTGTCCGAGTCAAGCTCATCTAGACGTTCATAAATTTCCATGAGAGTATCTTCTGCCTCTGTTATATCAACAAAGAAAAGAAGGGCAGGTGTGATATTTAATAAATAAAAACTTATATAATGGAAAACAGGGTAAAAGGGTCAAAGCTTAAGGGTTCAAGGGTAAAAGCTTCAAGGGTAAAAGCTACATTTTCTTCCACTCTGCAAGTCCTGGAAAGTAGAGAAGATGGCAACTCTTGAATCACGAGAAGACTCTTTTGAAAAGTTACCTTGTCCTTCTAGTTGCGACAATTCTTCAGCTTCTCTCTCAAGCCTGACCCGCATCTCATCTACTTCCATCACACACTCCAAGGCAGTCTTGTCCGATGCCGCAATCTCTCTCTTCAAGTGAAATATATCCACGTGTTCTGGTATAGGAACTTCGCGTTTGCCCAAAGATGACAGAAAGGATGATTTACCTGAAAGAATAAAACAGAGGATGTTGTAATCTCACCTTTAATGAAAAACAGAAAACAATGTGGTCCACTACTGTTTCCTCTAGTCTTACCTTGATGTCTGTTTTACTCCTTGATAAAGAGTCATTTCATTTCATTTCATTTCTTAATTCTGGTTATGAAGCCAAGGACTCTCCGAAAAGCAAACTTAAACACTAACCTAGCCAAGAACCCCATGGAGAGAAGACAAGAAGGAATATCAGTTTTAGGTGTGGGAGGAAGACCCCAGAGAATTATTCCAGGGAAAACCCACCCTTAATCAGGTAGGGACTGAAAACTCAATCCACATAGTGCCCCCAACGGGATTCGAACTGAGGTTCCAGAGGTGAAAGGCAAGGAAAGATACAACTTTGTCAAGCCGACCCTACAACCCCACTCTACTTACCACATCCATTAGGACCAATCAACCCGTAGCGTTTACCACATGTCAATTCCACCATGGTATCTGAGAAGAGTTCTGCACCATGAAATGTCAAGGAGTAGTTGCCAATCTTTATGTCTCGACTGCTAGGGTGGGACATGAGGACTCCGGTACAGGCACGAGCATCGGTTGCCAAGTCTAAGGAGTCTAGCTCATCAATTAAGCCACTAACTCCATTTTTAGCTGCAAAAATAATCGACATTTACAAAAAGTAAGTATGACACCCAAACCAAACAAGAATTAGTTTGTATAAATCATTGAAAAACAACATGCTTGATTTCGTGTTAAGTTGGCTACTTTTTTATTTGGACCATGTGTTGGCCTTAACATGTCCTGAAGATAACATCAAATGAAAGCCCAGATTTCGATTAGTTGGAATCGCTTTACACGTTCTACAGCAAACATCATTTTTTTCGTTTACTAGCATTTCTAAGAATACTCTGGCCTCCTGGCCTGGCATTCCATCTTTGAAAACCATTTTTTGTTTTTGCAGAGGGCGCTTCCATTTGAAAATCTTAAAGTCTATGGCAAACTTCTGAAAGCAACAGAGGCCGTGGCCTCCGTGTAATTCCAGGCCTGGGCCTCCAAGATTTTGATGTGCATGTAGTTAGGGTAACTGACCTGATCCATTCTCTGCTTTGCCGTTTGTCTCCGGTTTGTCGTTTTGTGCGGCCTGGGCACTTCCTCGTCTTTTGCCTGGGGGTGCTCTCTTCTTTGGCATGGTGAATAGGGATCAGTTGTTCAAACTTCTGTCATGACAAATTGATAAAAACAACCTTGTCATTCAAAATTATGTGTTTAAAAACTTTGTGAACCATGGAGGTAGATATTCCCGAAGGGATGTTCTGCAAACTGATTGCGGCCCTGTATTGCATTTTCTATATAACTCCAGTTCTACGTTGTGCTCGGGCATGTCCGCAAAGTAAGGAACAATTAAAATTGTAAATTGTATATGGTTCAGTCAGTGTCATACTCAGTCATACTCATTCATACTTATTATATTCATAGCATTCCTTCTAAAAGAACTCAGTCAATATTTCATTTGTAATTCATATACGAGACGACGACACTGGCCTACTGCATGCCACATGTTCCATGACTACAGTCCACTTCACTTTACTTGTTCAACTGTTGTCGATGGTTTAAGAATAAGATTAATGTGACTACGTACGAATTGATTAAAACACTGGCCACTGGCACAACAATGACGACAGTGGCAAGAACTGAAGAAGTTCAAGAATTTCTACAATGTACAATCTATAAATTCAGTAATTAATCTTCAACATTTTAGTAGTTACAATTATTTAAGACACTGAATAAGTTTCGACACGAGCACAGTGTCATTTATAACCCATTTTGACAACCGGGCGCAGTGTGCCAGATGGTATTCCATTGTACTGTACACACATGTACATATGATGACGATGCAGACGTAGGCGATCACACCACGATTTCCTTTTCCTTTTTTTTCATGCAATTTTCGGTGATGTAAAAATTAAAACAACTTGACAAGAGAAATATAAAAAACAAATAAAACTGAACAAAAGTTTTCAGGAATACTTACTGGATACACATTTAGAAAAACCGGATATATCTGATGGGTACTTACCACAAAAATATATCTTCAAAAACTGGAATATGCGGAACAAAACGCCGGTACAATCGCGCCAAGGAATCGTGCTGGATGTCGCAATAGTTGTAGTCTGGCTCGCGCCTCCACCGTGAATTGCCAGACAGTGGAAAATGGAAGAGACGGGGATAAGACCAAAAACAGGTGAAACGGAAGTCACCACGTGAATGACGTCATTATATCTTAAACACATCACTGTCTTGCGTCACATCGTGAAATGTTTATTCATGACTCCTGTAAACGTCACATTTGTATGTATATTCATAAAAGCATTTCCATATTAGGCAATATGTTCGATCTGTTTACAATGTGTCAGTTTCGGGATACGAAAGGAAGTTTTGGGGAAATGGTTTTCTTGAATTCGGAGTCTGAGTTAGATATTAGAGGTCCTTTTTTTGCCAACTTATCAGTAGACATAAAAAAAAGTATGATATTTCCTCCCGAGTTCGTTAGTGTAGTCTAACTTCATCATCTATGGGGCGTTGTCTTGTGACATGGAGATAAAGCAGAGTTAGGGATATGCTACTGCCAAGAAACACTCTGCACAGGTACAACATCCGTGTACAGATATGCCATCGATGGGATGTAGCGATTTCTCAATGCCGAAACTAGGTTCAAGGTTTAGTGGGCACAAGGGGATGCACCGGAGGGGGGGGGGGTGCACTTCTGGCCAAGTTTCCGTTGTATTTCTCTTAAACAAACCCCTTAAGGACCCGTGTTATGCCATTTACTATTTGTGTAAGAAAATCTGACGTGAGTGTAAAAACACATTTATTGCCTGCATGTAAATGGAAAAATAGTCTTAAAAACATTAAAATTATCACATTAAAGCTTAAAATTTAACATTTTACTCGGGTAATTTTAATCTCAAAGAGGCTCACATTTCAAATGGGGGACCCAGGGATGGACATCAATGGAGGGGGTACGTGCCCCCGTGCCCTCCCCCTTAGTTACGCCACTGCTTACACCCGTAGAGGAAGATGGATTCCACTGAAGTCTTGAAGATCTTGAGCTTCTATTGTAGAGATGTGCGGCTGCGTGCACTGTGTAGTGCTCGCATGTGTGACACCACCCACTGAACACACTGTGGCGTATAATACAAACATTGTTGACGACCTCACAAGTTTGGACCTTGAGCAGGGTCTTTCTCAAAAACTAAACAATAAATGTCATCATTTTCTAAGGGTTACCCCATCACTCCAACCATCACCACCACTAAGCCCACCCAGCCCCATGCGTATAACAGTATACAGCGAACTTCAGCTGCGCTGCAAATGTCCCCTTATCAGCGGACAAAAACAGGATGGCATTAACTCGTACGGAAGCACATAGTTAAAACTGTGTTAAAGGGGAGAATCCAGATGAAGTTTCCAAACCTTTGTCAAACGTCTTTAAGACGGTCGATTGAAACAAGGCTTGGTCTACTGCGAGACTTTAAGATCTTTCTCAAAAGGAAAAAGGAAAACCTTGTGACAAAAGTTTTCACTTGATAAAACTCTGACAAAGTATATGTATTTTTAACGCGCCCGTTAAAGCACGGGTGGTTCTTCATAGATTGTTTTACAAATGGTTCTTCTCAAAAAGCTACTGAGGGATATTTACACTTTCCAGAAATGATGAATGCGTCCACTCTAAGGGAAAGATAAACAACTATATTTGAAACAGTTGAGTAATTAATAGTTTGATGTAATTAACTTTCAAGTTTTAATATATCTCGAGTAGTTTGAAGCAAAACGATTGATAGTTGTGGCGGATCTCTTACATTGAACTAATATTAGTCCGATAATTCCGAACAGGGTTGGTTTAATTAAACCGGAACCCATCCGGAACCATACGACTGCTCCATTTTTGTCAAAACATAAGAGCAGGTTCTACGACTGTGTCTCAAACTTGTGATTATCACTGGTTGGTTGCAGCTGCTGGGTTCCCTGAAAATAAAATAATTAGAAGAAGAAAAAACACAACAGCCAGTGTCTTAAGATAAAAATGCGCACGTATACCCCCAGAGGGTGTTGACATGAGCTCGACACCGACAGTGCAAGTGTGGGCCGTGGAGATCGACCCAGACACAACAGCCCTACCGCCTTAAGATGTGTTTTTAAGACGTTGATAAAGGATCTTGAGGAGTTGATGCACTTTGAATGAATAAGGTAATTAATATTCACCAGTCGACGAAGCTTTGTCTTGTTTAATATTAATTATTATAATATTAATTTTCATTAGCTAACACAGAAACCTCCATAGACTTTTCACTTCTTGGTTTTTTTCTTCAAATGCTGTCAAAAGTTGTTTTTCCTGTGGGGGTATCAGAAATAATTGTTTGGTGATACATGGTCCCCGGTGAACCTAATCAGACGAAGATGGTGGTGGATTTATGGGAAGAGTTTGGTTTGAAGAACAGAGTGTGACTTATAGTACCGTACCTCGGGGGTTGGGAAGAGATTAACAGCTAAAGTTTAAACTTCATGAAAGAATACTATTAAGGAATATTTTGTTTCGGTGAGACTTGACAATGTCTGTAGCTACAACCCACAGGAAAGCCTCGGGGGCCAGCAAAGCACGGGGCAGAGCTGTGTATCGAGAGAGTTGTGACATGGAGGGACCGGCTTTCTTTGGTCACGTGGTTGCTGGCCGCCATTTTCAGACCAACTGCGCAGCACAGCCCAGTCCAGTCTTGCACACTGTGTGTGCGCACATGCGTTTGTTTGTTTTTTACCTCCCGATAAAAATCGCAAGTTGTTGAAATTCCCTCAACACACAGCTCTGCTGGGGGCACGTGCCACGCGTCCCCATCACAACTTTCCCGAGTACCCCCACCCAGGTGCCCCACTCATAAAACCTCCAGACACGTCATGTAGTGCCCTCAAAGAATGGAAAAACATATGGCCCCTGCCCACAACCCCCACTGGAAAGCAATTTTTTTATACCCCCTCCACCTAACCCCAGTGAAAAATCCTGGCTTTACCCTACTTCTTGAGGCGGAGGAAATGTTTGTGTGAAAATCCCTATAAACACACTGAGAGGAGGTGAAGGCCGTGTTTATATTACCCAAGAAAGGTACTCTCTATAAAAAAAGGCTATTGCTGGCTCTTACGATTTCTTTCAACTCTGATATGCTCAAAGCTAAAACATAGAAACCTTTAGATCATGCTACTCTTAAAATGGAAAGAAAAACTTCACACAAACCACATTTTTGTGTATTACTTCTTTATAAACTAGGCATTTATTTTATGTAAGGCATAACACAATTTATTTTTCATTATTTCACCTGATCCTTGCTCATTTACTAATGGAATTGGACTCAGTGTTGTAGACAATCTAAACTTGGTTCAAGCTTCCTGCCATGTCTGCATCAAATGAAAAAATCCCCCACTGCCACGTTTTATTAAATTTTCCTAACCGCGCATCCTTTTGAAGCAAACTTATTCCAAGTCGAGGCGAGTGTTTGAATTTCCTTTTAACAAATTGAAACTGAACTATATAGAGTTTGACAACATGAAAGAATTACTCCCGCTCCAGAAAGGCTTAAACTTTGACCCTGACCTTAAGTCGTGTTTACCAGGTGGCGAAAATCCCTAGGGACACATTAGAACATGAGTTATGTTAAATGAATCCTATGGGAACTCGGGAGAAACTAATGTAATGCGAGTCTATATTACTTGACCCTTGACCTTGCAATCATTCTTTAGTCTGGTTCTGTGACGGTGTTTATTGTGTTGTTTGTCTGCAATAAAGTCAAGCAAACATTCCGTTGCTTTATAATGGTAGTGTGGCACTATACTCGCCGCAAAACCATTTTGCCTTGAGATGCTCGGCCCATGAACCTAAAAAAATAATTTGTTTTACACACTGAAATGCCTGGTCACACGTTATCACACGCGATGTTGTATGGTGTTATTAATTTTGCAGACAGCTATTTCTGTATTCCACACAGCTGTGTATTATTGATTATTCCAGGCATTGGAACAATACAAAAACCATTATTTGCGCAACAACAACCCCGCTAATCTTATCTACATAAACCAGATTCCCAATTGATACTGTCGCTGAAAATTTAACTCACTGATTTTTCTAAATCAAAATTGTATGCACATAAATTGTTTATCACAAATTCAAGAATACAGAATCATCGAAGCATTGGTATGATTCAAGCAACACACACACAAGTATATTGTCTTGGCAACCGGCGTTGTAAGTATCGATCTTTAGTTCTGCAGCGGGTTTTTTTTATTTATTTATTTTAATTTGTATTTTTTTTTTATTATCTGCGCTTAAACAACAGCTGTCGACTCTTTTTTGTAACCTTTATTTAAGCCACGTCACCATGCTATGGAACTCGAAGGATCGTGTCTACTATTATTTTCAACAGAGAAGATCGGTGTCCTGTGGGTAGATGGTATTAAACTCCTGAGTTGAAAACAGTTCATAGATGAGTGGGAACGTCTGCATAAGGCCTATGTGATGCTCTTTGTGGATGCGGCAACATTGTGAACACTTCAGCCAAGCAGCGTTCTGCTAGATCGGCCCAGTGTACACCCGAGTTGGTTCATTCGCGTCTAATTCATGTGAAGACGTGACCCCATGTTCTACATTGGTAAACATTCAGTTTGAAATTGGACTCCATGACTTAGGAACTGTATGCGTTTTGTCATCAGAAGATGTTTTCGAAGTCTACACTGGAATCGACCTGCATAAGGAACAGCATCAGTGAGGTGTCGTGGAGTTGACGCCGAGTCGGTCGCATTCTTACGTTTCTAGGTTAATTTACTCAGAGTGACTTTCTTTGAAACATGGCGCCGTCGAAGAAGATTATTCAAGTCATTTTTCTGACTTCAATGATGTGGTTTAGTGTTGACGTGATGCTCTTAATCACATATACAACAGCTCCGGAGGCAAATTTTAGTCTGAAGTTACCCCAAGCATTCTTTGGTGGGGACAAGAAACACAAAGTCGAACGGGATCAGAAAGGAGGCGACAACAAACTGGACTTCCAAAAGTCAGGACATGATGGTGAAGACATTCATGTAAAACATGAACCAGATGGTCGTATCGCGGTGGGCGATGCGAACCGTGTGAACGGTGTAGTTCACCCCGGTGACGGCTTGGAAAAAAATGGGGTTGTGGCCCACTTTGCTCAGAAACCCAACGGTGGGAAGGTGGAAGATACCAACAAACAATCTGATGGAGAAAGAGATGTGGGTGGGAATGATGGCGGTAGAAGGAAACAGAGCGGTGATCAGAGCATCAAAGGAGAAGTTCAAGATGGAAAAAGTTCATTTGCAGAGTCTAAAGTTACCGAGACCACCGAGGAGAAAGCTGCCAAGCCACCAACCGAAATAAAGGTAAATTAGCAGGGAAGGGAATTGTGATAAATTAAAGCTAAATGCTCCGAATATTACAATTGTTCCATACCCAGCACTGGAGAACCACTGAATTTAGACAGTTTCAATTTAACAGATCATTGTCATTAGCAGTTTTAGATGTTAGCATACTGACAAATTTATTGCACAAGACTGCTACATTTCTTGTTTAATAAAAAGCAATTATAAACGCACGATCGTTTATCTCAACAGTTCTAACATTTGGTTTTTCTAGTTTTTACAGTCCTTTCAGTTCGAAATAAATATATGTATATTTAACGAAATTATTCAACCTGCTAGTCGATAACACGGTAAAACCCTGAAAATATGTATAGCTTTTTAAAACTATGACACATTTTTTTCCATATAGTTATTTGCTGAGATAAGAACTTTCTCCAAACGGATGTTTTCACTGTGATTTCGAATAATGTGTCGTGATTATGTCATTTCCTATTAAACTTCTTTGACTTGATTCTCGTCAGCGATGCTACAAAAGGAAGTTTTCTATTAAAGCAATGGGGATAAATTTACACCCAGCCGGAAGCATGAGGCGTGACTCTTGGGGACGGAGAGTATTGTACGGTGCCAAAATATCACAGATTGTCAGGGGGAAGTATGCCGACAACTAGGGGAAGATTAGGGGAAGATATTATGCCTACAACGTAGGGGACGATATTGCCTACAATTATAGGGGAATGTGCCCACAATTAGGGGAAGTTATAAGGCTTACAACTAGGGTAATATATGCCTACAGCTAGGGGAAATTGTTCTATGGATATCTCTTATTGTGTGATTAAGTAAAAACTAGGCTAATTTATTGGCAAAAGTTCTATTTGGTGAATTTAGTGAATTTATTGCATAGCCAATTTGTACTGAGACATCAGAATTGAAAAGCCTTACGGGTGGCTATTCTAATCAGATTATCCAGGATTCAACATGAAAATGGAGGGAATCTGTTGGTAACGATCTCGGCCATAAAGTGATAAACCAGATTATAAGTGTTCACGTCTGTTGCAGAAACAACCGTCATTCCATCTTGTCCGTGACCTCGACGTGACCACTGCACCACGTGACTTGAATCGCCCTGGGGAGAACGGTAAAGCAGTTATTACTGAATCTAAAGACGCGCCGAAGGTTGCAGTTGGCTTCAACCATGCGTCTTTTAATGAGTTTGTTAGTGATATGATATCATTGGAGAGATCCTTGCCGGAAAGGAGGCCCCCGGAGTAAGTTTTTTCTCTTCTTTCTTGTATTAATTAATGTTAATTATTATTAATTATTATAAATTAACAACTCAAAAGGAAGAAACCAATTTAGATAACAGAAAAGTAAGAAGATGGCGGTCTTATATCCCAAGACAACCCTTAATAGATAAATAAATAAATAGTGGCCTACAAAGGTAAATAGATAATACATTAATACTGACAATCAAGTTTTAACAAACCATCAAAATTAATAATGTTGTTAGGTAGACAAAGTGCGACAAAGGCCAATTATAGGAACATTATAAAGTTATAAACTTTCGTTTGTTTGATTATGGAGAAAGGAAATCCTTTAACACACTAATTTAGTCAGTACGCCTTCCATCGATTAAAAAGGGTTGGAATTGTCGTGGCTTTGGGTTCAGACTAATTAATCTGAGTGAAATGAACATTTTGACTTGGGCAATCAATCCTTAATCAGGCTACGCACGAATTTATGAATTTGGCTACGGCTTTGGCCAGCTCACTGTTTCTCCCCATACTTTGTTAGCAATGTTATTGAATCCATTAACCATAGCCAAAGTCACTATATTCGAACATGGTCTAAATTCTCAATTTGTAGGTGCAGGAAAAAGAAATATTCGGATGATCTTCCCGATACCAGTATCATTATTTGCTTCACTGAGGAGTCGTGGTCCACGTTACTACGTACGGTACACAGTGTGTTAAACAGATCACCACCAGAACTCGTTAGAGAAATCTTGCTGGTGGATGATTTCAGCCAAAGAGGTGGGTGGAAAAATCGATACTACTCCAACTTGTAGATTAGTCGTATACTGTATGAATCGATACTGTGATAGGCGGGAGGTCTCATTCGAGCAATGCAGTCACGTTTTTATTATAATTAGCAGCAATTTTATTTAATTTAATGTATTTATTTCACAGGTAAAAACATCACTCTTACATAGCAAAAATAAGCATAAAATACAAAGGGCAAGAGATAACAAATATAAACAGCCAATTACACAATACATTCGAAAGACAGGACAATGGTACACCTGAAGGATTACACAAAAAGTAAACTCAATTACTGTCTAGTTGTTTTCTAAATGTCATTATAGACAAAAACAATCCAAAACAATCACAAGAAGAAGAAAAATGTATAAAACAATGCACTGTAATTTTGCATCACTTCATCTCGGAGTTTAAGAATGTAGATGAAGGACTTTCGTCAAGCAAGTAGTGAAGCGCATATACTTGACAATATTTTTGCTCTCTAATTACTGTAACCAATGGGCCATGAATCATCCAGTCTACGGTGTTTGAAATTGTTGCAAAATGAAGCAAAAACACATGGCGCTAACTCAAGGACTGAATGTCACTTTGAAACCGAAAAACGTAATTAATCTCTAGACTATAAAAAGAAAGAAAGTCAGAATTGATCCGGATTCCGGATTCAAGGGGGCTTGGCCCATTTCTGGGTGTATTAAGAGTGTGTTTTGATGTTTTATGGGCGTCCTTAGAATACCTCAAGGAACCATTAGACGAATACATGGCCCAGTTTCCCAAGGTCAAGATAATCCGTCTTGAGAAGAGAGAGGGCTTGATCAGAGCTCGGCTCCGTGGGGCTGAGATCGCCCAAGGCACCATCATGACGTTCCTGGATTCACACGTAGAGTGTCATGTCGGCTGGCTGGAGCCTCTACTTCAACGTGTATGGGAGGACAGAACAAGAGTAGTGTGTCCTGCTCTGGACAGCATTGATGCAACTACGTTCAGGTAATTGACCAATATTGGGTTAAAGGTCACGAAACATCAGGGTCAAATGAAATCCAGGTCAATCTAAAAAATGCAAGAGGTATGCCAAGTTAGTGTCAGACTGACCAATGTATATGAGTCAAGTTGACTAGTATTAAAATCAAACTGACTACACAGAATATTCTAAAAAATGGGGTCAGACTGAACAATGTAGGAGTCATGTTGATCAACCTAAGGGTCCAGGTGACCAAATTGGGATCAATTTAACTGGATTTTGGTCAGCTTGTACAAAGCAAAAGTCCGCCTTAACTTTAAGATTAACTACTTTAAGGGGCAAAATATTTATCAAAGTATTGGGATCAAACAGGTAAAAACCCAAGTCAGGCTAAATAAAGTAATGACCAGACTTGACAATTTCAGTGTCAGATTGACCAATGTAACAATCATGTGAACAGATCTGGAATCATATTGACCAATAGCCGCAGGTTTTTCATGTAATATCTTTGTTTGAGTTTTTAGTTACTCTGGCTCTTCCGATATAATGGGAGCTTTTGAGTGGGATCTTCAGTTTCACTGGGTCGGCATTCCACATCGAGAGCAGAAGCGGAGAAAAGATGATTCCTATCCAATCAGGTAGGCAACCCTTTACGATACCATCAGAACAAACTCACCCACTTACACCAAGGTACTGTTTTCAACAGTACCTTGATAATTAGCGTGTCAATATTTTTGGGGTAAGCATACGGTCTGAAACATCAGGTATTGATCTTTGGACTCAATAAAACAAATTCCAACCCGTCAAGCCCTCTAGGAGCCATCTGGCAAACACTTGATTGATTACAGCAAGGTGTGGCAATAGCTCCAGGCTAAGAGACAAGTTTACGATCCCTGTGGGAATTCCTTAAGGGGATGTCATTGAGGAAATGTTTTTTTAGTCAAAGGATCAACCCGGGGTAAATTCCTGTTTACAGGCTTTTTGGCTATTTCTCAAAAGGGAACTTGGAATTGTTGAAAAATCTTATTAATTGTTGGCGGGGTATGCAAATATTATTTACAAACAGACTGATTGACACTAATAGTACTATGACTTCACGAAGACTACTTTGATTCCTAGTCTGGGCTTGGTAAGGCCGTGGCCGAAATGACGGCTTCGGCCAGTGCCTACGGCGGGTGTCATTGGGTATTTCGCTCCCCGGTATACATAAACGTGTGCCCCCATTCTCGCTGCAGCCAGTCTCGCTGAAGCCAGTCAAGCACAAAGATTATGTGGTTATTGCTGATGATAATCATTTTGTCACCATTTATAGGCCTACACAGAAATATGTGCCGCCACCCTTGCAATAAGCAAACCGATATAATAATCTTCCTGCCAATATTCGAGAGCAGTACAAATATACACTCGATTCTTACTAGTGTAGCCGTTGTATCAAACTTTCTCCATCATTTTTTTAAAATCAATCTCCATCGAGTCGAGAGAAGCCTTACCTGCAACATTTTGTGAAGTCTGTTTTAAAGTTACCATTAACCAATGAATTATTTTGTATTGTTGTTTTGATGTTTTATAGGTAGAATAGATAATGGTTTATTTAAAAAAAAATCTCGTATCATCGCATCACTTGGCTACATTAAACAAAAAATAAATTGGTTGCTTTGCTACTCTAGTAAAAAAAAAGGTCTGCTGCCACCTAGCGTTCCTGAAATGAAAGTCTGTTTTTCTGTTTTCTCTCCAGATCTCCAACCATTGCTGGAGGTCTATTTTCAATAGATCGTAACTGGTTTTATGAGTTGGGTTCGTACGATAAAGGCATGGATATATGGGGAGGAGAGAACATCGAGCTATCACTCAGGGTAAATATTTACGTGTCTTGTTCACTACTAGGCCTACACTTGACTCCTTAGAGATCTTCAAATGCCAGCTTAAGACTCTTCGCTTTGGTTCTGCACATGAAATTCTGTAAACTCTTTTTGTCTTACATTTTCTTCACTTTGCCAAAGCCTTGGAATAGGCAACTAGAATGATGGCACTCTACAAATGCCTGATGATTGATTGTTTGTTGTGGGCTATAGAACCCTGTTATGAAAAATATAATCTTATCAAAGTGATCGTCGAAGCGTGACGTCATAGGGCCATGGTTTCTGGGACTGGTTTCCCATCGCCAATGTTTCTACCAAATGCTTAGCGTCATCCAAACCAACCGTGCTCGTTCATTTGTCAATTTGCACAGAGTGTGACCCCTTTTCGAATCATTGTACCATTATCTCACCTGGTAAGTTTAAAAAATGCAACCCAGCTGGCATTGCAATAATCTGTCCAAATTATGATTATTTGTAAATATTATATTTTCCAGACATGGATGTGTGGTGGTTCCATGGAGATCTTACCCTGTTCAAGAGTCGGACATATATTTAGGAAAACACAGCCTTATAAATTCCCTGAAGGAAACATCAAGTAAGAAGTGATTCTAAATAAAGCAATAAAAACACGCCGCAGACCCTCCTTTCAAAATAACTAAATGAATATAAAAAAAATTAACACATTATAAAAATTTAATTGAAGAACTGTTTTCTTAGTAAACTCTTTTTAAATATTGTCAGATTTTTCGGTTGTTAGGCTACTTGGAATTTCCTCATAACGCTTCTTAGAGTGCTTTGTCACTTAAAGTAAAAAGTGAAAAATTTTGTCGCTATTTTACAAATTGTAAATTCTTCATTATTGTTCACAGAACCTTCTTACGAAATACTCAACGTGTAGTTGAGGTTTGGCTGGATGAGTACAAGCCGATATTTTACGCCAAAAGACCCGAGTTACGTAAGAGAGAGTTTGGTGACGTATCAGAACGAGTCGCCCTCAGAGAGCGTCTCAAGTGCAAAGATTTTAAGTGGTATTTGGAGAATGTCTACCCAGAAATCGAGGTTCCTGATGTTGACGCCAAGGCTGGAGAAGAGGTGAAACACTTTAAGTTTATTTGAGTCATACAGGTCGAATCCGAATTAGTGGCTCCGGCTACGGCTATGGCTGTTGCTACGGCTGTCGCTACGGCTGTTGCTAAGGATGTCATTTGACAAGGATGTCATTTGACGCGGTGCTCCAGCCGCTGTAGCCATGGGCGCCAATCCGGACACGGCATTTGCAAGTGCCACATGTTTTTATATATTTATTTATTTTTATTTTTTATTTATTTTTATGAGATATTGCATGAGGTACCACAAGGCCGGACTGCCACTTCAATGTGAGGGCTACACTAACTGATTTAGGCTAGTGACCCAAGTCAATACTGTCGCCAGGGGCACGTTGCCAGCATACTAGGGCTGAAACAGGTTACCCCCTTCACAGTCCGTAAGGATGTAGGCATGGGTATCATCCACTAGGAGCCTGACAGGGAGAGCAGAATGCACTACCTTTAAAACTTTTTACGAAGCAATTATGGATAAGAGCCTTGCTCAAGGGCACAAATGTCATGACCAAGATTCGAACCCACACCCTGCTGCTGACAACACCAGAACTTGGGTCCGGTGAACTAGATTCTCGTACACGACACGCCAGAAAGGCAGTGTCTACTTGTTGACTTTGGCTGTGGCTGCGGCTAGATGACTGCAGCTTCCTCCGTTTCTAAACATTGATGGCGAAGCCAGTAGCCATAACTATAGCAAAAGTCGCTAAGCTTCGCTTCAGCTTGGCTATAGTGCCCAAAGGCTACGTTGCATACCAGTAAACAGCCACAGTGTTATTGAAACAAACACACACCTTATAGTCGCCTGTTTCGATTATAGTGTCCACTGCCAGACCAAACCGAGGATTGGAGGAACTAGCCTGGCCCTTTTTATAAACGAGATTTAGAATGTGTGGTTGTCGGTTTGGAGACATGAAATCTGACAGATATAGGCCGTATTGTGACGATAACACCATCGATAGAGGGCGTGTTATTTTCAGCACTCACTGACGTTATTATTGCAGGCCATAATTTTGAATGGTACAGAACTTGAATGGACACCAATTAAGTCTAATTCTAAATTACATCTTTCTTCTACTTTACAGCTAAGGAATCTGGGCAATGGTAAATGTGCTGATTTCATGTCGAATAAGGGACCACAAATATCGTTATTTCCTTGTCACGGCCAAGGCGGACATCAAGTAAGTATCCTTACGTAATGCTTGACCCTTGTAACAATTTAAAAATGTCAACTTTTAAAGCCAGATTTATACTTAAACAGTTACTTTAAATGACTTTTTTTCTGTGTCCATAGAGTTTCCAGCTGAGCAAGAAGGGACATGTGCAATATGACACTCGTTGCGCCACTGGCCAGAGAAATATACCAAAGGTTTTGATGTTTAGCTGTAAATCCAATAATGTGTTGACGTTTGAACACTCCAAGGTAAGACCTTATTTTGTGGCGTTTTACGTTTGCAACCTCTGGGAACGAGCTTGCAGCTCAACCCTTTGTAGAATGAGCTTTCAAAGTGTCTTTCTTTTATGTTTTATTTTTTTTATTCATCTAAATTAATCCTGGTTGTGAAGTCAAGCATTCTCAGTCAAGCGAACTTAATCACTATACTAGCCAAGAACCACATAGAGAGAAGACAGGAAAGAAATTTCAGTTTTAGATGTGGGAGGAAATCCCCAGACAGTAATTATTCCAGGAAATAACCCATACAGTCAGCTAGGGAGACTGAATACACAATCCACATAGTGCCCCGGCGGGATTCTAACCGTGCTCCTAGTAGTGGAAGACGAGGAAAACAACCACTTTGCCAACCCGACCGGACTGAAGTTTTCAGTGCCAGTGATTGTTTGAATCTCTTGAGCATTTATCACAAAAGCATCACATAAACATGTAGCAAGTGATTATATGTTATTGTTTGTTTTATGCGAAACAAAATTGCTGTTTTGCTATTGTTTCAGGGAGGAGAAATGAAAGATGTGGAGTCCAAAAAATGCCTTGATTTATCACCAGATCGCCAATATGTCATTCTTGCATCGTGCAATGGTCGAAAAACTCAACGTTGGCGATGGGGTTTATATACTTCTTAAAAAGTAACTTCAAATTGTGTGCTTATCTGAAAACTTTCTGGGAAAAGTCATTTTGTCTCCCTTCTTTTCTATCGATGGTCTTACCAAACAGAGGTAGGTAGATCAAAATAGTCTGGTGCCCTTATTTTAGTGAGGATCAGTGGGAATTAATTATAATGCACGTAGGGTATAAGACCAAGAAGAAATCAGACTGAGAAAGGTTGGTCACAATTTCGATTCGATAGGGACAGGTTGTTTAATTGTATCCTTTCTTTTTAATATTGCATTGTCAAATTGAGTTCATGAAAAGCAATTGACCTGAAACTTTTGACCATTAGATCACCTTGTTTCTAAAAAGTACACGTATCATATAGATATGTTATTGTATTCTATTTATATATTTTTGTCTGTAAAAAAAAAAATTATAACTAAGCCTAATACCCTAAACAGAAATTTCAAAACAAAATGCAATTACAAACTTAAAGTTTGCTATAAGGTTTGTACGTAAACCATTTAAAATATTCGCTTTCCTTTGTGTTCATCATTCTCCACTGTTTTAGTCAAACTTTTAAAGCATTCTTAAAAGCTTTAAACTGAGGTCTTTATCGTATTACTTCATTTTTAACATTGTAATCCATTTTGTGTATTTTTTTGTTTAGTAAACGAGATGCACAACGTTCGATAAAGCTTGTGTGACGTACAGCTGCTAAGTTCATAAAACTTTCTTTCTTTCTTTTTTGGTGTGGGAAATAGCAGTGAATTTTCTTTTAAATTTTGTCTTATTTTGACTGTTGAATGTTCTCACATCATTACAGTCCTTTATTGAGGATTGTCATGAAGCATTGCTGTGTTGATTCTTATTGTTATAGTCAGAAAAACAAATACAAGCAAAACGTGATGACATTTCAAATGTGAATGAAGTCATCGTCGAAGAAAACGATTGTATTTATTTGTAATATTATTTCTTCTTTAAGTGTTAACTAATTTAATAACAAAAAGCTTATTTATTGTTCAAATTGTGACAAAACACCGCAAACAGTACAAAATAAAAGTAGAATTGCTATTTAAAAACGTTTTGTGTTTGCTTAAATGCCTATCACACAGAGTCGGTAACAGGAGCAAATAGTCAGGTTCCATTTTATGAAATTTGAATATACAATCGTCGATGAGTATAGAGGGTATCAATAATTCAAATTGTGGACACAACGTGAGACCTCTCTCTTAAACATGAAATCGAGTTCTTTTCTTGTACGAAGCTTACGTGGCATCTTGAATTGGTTGACGGAAGTTGTAGAGTTACCAATGATAAGACCTTCAAACTCATTGAACGAGCCTGGTTGTAGGATGTGTAGGCGTGGCTTAGCAATCGTACCCCTACGGCGGTAGCTGTCATAGAGAGCATGGTGCTTACGCAGTATTCCATCGAACTATAATCGACAATACAAAATGAATTAATTACTGATAAGAAATGCAATAATTGATACGTTATTGACAAAGGAATATATAATGTTGAATGCAAACCCACCATTTCTTTCTCTTCTTCTGTCACGCTGTTGTTGTTAACAGTCTCTACCTCCATAAAAATGATGTAGAACATTTCAAAACAATCATCTGTAGAATTATAAACATATAAATAAGAGTTGATAACCACATCAATCCAGGTAAAGTTTTTAATGGTCTTAAGATAGCGCTAAAGAATTTAAAGTTATTATTACAGATTGCTAGAGCTGACCAAACAGTCGCAAACAGTGTTCATGTTTTGTGTTGTCAACAAACATGAAATAACAAACCTGTGAAAATGTTGGTAAAAAAAAAAAAGGTTCATGTATGAACTTCGTAATCAGTAAGCTTTCGGACTACAATTAAGCAATGTTTATTATCCTTGTATTTAGTTGACTTACCCTTGCTCCCCTTGTGTAGCAGTGGGCTGTCTGCGCATATCCAATCAACGAGCTTTGCTTCTGTCCAATTGCAGATCGTCTGCTCTATTGCCAAGCTAACAACGCCTACGTCAATTTTCTCGCTTCGTAAATTGAGTAACTCCCCAGTTCTGAGAATGATTAGAGAAAGAAACAACGTCCTCTTGAGATTATCGTCAATCTGTTATATTGAAGGACATTTCTTTGCTGTGACTTCATCTAATCCGGACATCCGGAAAGTGGCCGCAAAGACCAACAGCTACCGCTGGCACTGACCATAATCTGACCTCATCAGTTTTGCCTCTCGACTGGACAATGCTGACCTTTAACACAGTAACCAATATTTGACTTCACTTTCTCGACACCAAAATATTGCTAAAGTAACCAGTGTTTTCACCAAACCTACCTGTATCTGACTTCAATCACTGGGCAGTTCTCATGGTGACCTACGACCTCTATGACGTCACCGAATCTATAACGATAGAATCCAGACTTTGTAGTCAAGACGAGTTCGTATTTCTTTCCCTTTTCAACCTCGTCAATGAGTAGAGTCTGGGGTTGCTTCTCGTAGCTGAAAATATTCAAAGATTGTACAACTTTGGCAAACGGTGATTTTTTACATAAAACACATGTGTAGTGAAATAGTACTCAGTTTGAAATAGTAAATTTAGTGGGATTTTTTGTTAACGCAAAGGGGTACAAGTACTATTTAAGTTTAAACGTGGAATTGAAGAAACCTTGGCGGTGGTCGGTACTGTCGCTGTGTCATTGTCATCATGTCATCGTCGTTGTAAAACTTACCAGTTTTCTTCAGGGATGAATTCATAAACGACTTCATCGGGTAGCAAGACGTATTGTTTTAATCGAGGGTTGACGTTGAGAGCCAAGGTAGTTTCTGTACAGCCGTATCCACTGCTGTACACTGGAGTACCTTTGAACATAATTTTTTTAAGAGGCTTTGTTTTAATGTTTTTTATTCTCTGAAAATTGTTTTACATGTATTTGGAAAATAAAGAACAATAGTCTCGCTACAGTGTTCAAGGGTTATATCTAATACATGATTGTTACAATGTGGTTTTCATGTGTGCAAGATGAATCATGAATAGACTGGGAAAGTCTCATGCGATTGGAGCATTTGACCCCGTTAAAATGCGTATTCGTTCCTTTCACGTTTAGCAAAGCAATGTAAACATAAGGTTAAAATAGTTCAAGCACAGCCAGATTTGTACTTTATTTACGAGCAACGATCAAACACTTACCTTTGGAATAACCCGATAGTTTCTTCTGAAATCCTGCGATGTCGATGGAATTGATGAATTTAATGTTTGGCCACATTCTTCTCATGATCCCCTCAAAGCCTTGTGTGAACTCTGACCTGAGTTCAGCTGCCCTCTCTGGCATAGGTTCAAGTTTAGCGTCCAGATTTTTTCGAATATCCGCATCGATGTCAAGATGTTTACCAAGGCGTCCCGCTGCCAAGTCAACCAGCATGGTTTCCCAGTTGTCTTCGAGAAGCTTGAAGGCTCTGTAGACTTGAGAGAGAAATGGTGCAGTGAAGGTACAGACATGCTTATCTCGGATTCCAAATAACATATGAATGTAGGTTGATTCGTAGTCAGACATTATTTTGAATCCGTCAAATGGCGTGGTGAAAAGCACATCACAAAAGAACTGCGCCTCCTCAGGGAAGTAGACGAGGGGAGCAACGCTTAGTCCTGACTTTGTAACCATCGCTTCAGGCTTGCAGTACAGCACACAGTGCTTTTGTACCGGGCTAGGTGTTCCAAATGCCCCATAGCCGTGGCAATGCCAGCTTTTGAATATAACCAAATCAGTCATGGAAGGTTGTGATGGCACTAGAGGGATGAGCTTCCCAGCACCAGTCGTCCCTGATGTAACACCGAAGCGAACGAGCTTTTCCCCCACGAAGACGTTCTCCTCTCCATCGGCAAGCCTTCTGGTGTAATCCTGGTAGTGGCTGTAGACGGTGACTGGGTGCTTTTTCTGGAGATCTTCCAATGAACCGATGTCAGCCAGACGATTGTCTTTACCGTACACCGTGCCTTCATCTCGGGTTATTAAGTGCAGCAACAGAGACTCCTGTGCGCTTCTTGGATCCTGCCATACTTTCTTCATCTTAGCGAGGTGTGGACGAACTCGAAACAAACACTTTTGGTGGACGTAATAACTGAGTAGAAGGCTTAATAGGGTGTGAGACTCCGAACACGGCACCATGCTGATGTGGAGAGCTACTACGGCAGACAGCAAAAGTACAGCAGCCAAGAGCCCTAGAACATGAACAGAGACGCAACCTTTATTTCATTTTTCTGAACCAGTAGCGATTTATAAAGTATAACTCTTTCATTCATTGTACATAATTATATATTAAAACTAAATTGTATTTGAAAAGAGTGATTTTGTGACTTTTTCCGACCAAACTATCAATGTATGTAAGGCCCAATTACAGTCAGTAGGTATTGTGGTACAGCTCCTCAGTCTGTACAAATCCTTACACATATAATCAACCATTTACATGTAACTAATTCATTCACTTTAATGGGCATATGCAATATTAGTATTGCATAATGAAACCAAGGATGCCTCATAAGGAACCTGTAAACAAGGGTGCTTGCTATGCAGAAGCACCGGGGTTGCCCTTCTCTTCCACGGGCTATTTTACGTACACTACCAATCCTAGTACACGGGACAATAACGGCTTATAATAGTGCCATCCGAATGACAAAGCAATATCATTGGTAAAGTTTCTAGCTGAAAGACACAAGGGCCACGACCAGGACTCGAACCCACACTCTGCCGATCAGAAACACCAGAGCTTGAGTCCGGTGCTCTTAATCGCTCAGCCACGACACGCCGGTATGTAGGGTAGTTATAGGCCTAACTTTAGAATCCCTATAAAAACACCATTCCAGTTTTATCAAACCTACCTGCAAAAAGCTGAACAAAAACATGGACATCTGAAGAAATGCTGACGTAGAATAGTCCTGCTCCAAGTGTAGCAGAGACCAATCCCCAGATCGGGAGAAGAGATGACCAAGACATTATCTTCATAGTGAAACAATTGAAGTGATTTGCAACTAAACTTGAGGGAACGTTCGAGCTCTCCGATCGACGTGAACGTGACAGTCGAAATGTGATCTGCCTGTACAGATTTGTAGTACCTAGTAGTACCGGCGCACTTGGTTCGACTGAAGTTCAAATTTGATTTTGCCATGCGTGACAGTCAACAAAACAAAGACGTGCCAACCCAATAAAAATAATACAATTGGAATTGTTAGTGAATGGATCTGACCTCGTTTATCATTTCCTTTTAGGAAAACATCCAGTACATGTACCTGTTTTACTTTGGAGTATAAGGGCTGTGTCTGCGGCCGTGGCGGCTACAGGTACAGCTACATTCCCGCGATATCGTGCGTTGAAGTATAGGACGTCCTTGGTAACAACCTTAGCTACGGCCGTAGCCGTAGCTGCTAATTCGGATACGGCATGAGGCTGAAATCTGATTAGATATGGCGCCAAACTACCGGCAACCACAGTGGATAGACTTCCCAAAGTCACACAGGTGAACTTATAGGTGAACTTATTGCCTGAGCTTGACTCATTGCGGGTAATCAGGAATTCTGTTAAAGCTATTATTAATCCAACTGGTTAAATAATAACAGGATGGTGCATTGTCTTGGTAAAAGGTTTGCTGTTCAGACCCACTCCACCGTACCTCAGCTCTACAAACAAACCTACACCTATTACCATGTTGATTCTAGGTCTATTCTTTTGAAGTCCATGACAACTTAACTATGAAGCTTTTATTTGACCTTTTCAAATGTCCATTATTCAGATTTAGGTACTGGATAAGTTACTGATTAAGTGAAAATGGTCATGGAACTAAAACTAACGTGTGAAATGACTTTCTTTCGTTTTTAAATCAACAGGAAATCGTATGGCATCATCAAAGAGCAAAGTACAAAACAACTATACTTCCTGCAAACAGGTAAACAGAAAAAGTGCACTTTGGACAAATTGATTTCCTATTGGGAACATGCAATGTTGGATTATGTACACATCTCTTTATTTCGTTAAATTTACTTACTACTTAAACTTTAAAGCAATATTTGTTTTTCAACACGAACGAACAACATGATGTGTTGGCGATCTTAAGAACTTTATGTAAAACATAGGCCCCGGGGCTCGATTTCACAAAGCACTAAAGATTTATCTAAAGATGAGTTGTCAGTATTACCACAGTGATTTGTATTGTGATAGCACACTTTACTTAGCAATTAAGATTGATACACAGTTAAGATCAATCTTAACTTTTTGCGAAATCGGCCCCAGGTGTGTTAATTATTTATATTTTTAAATAATTGTTTATTGTTTATTTCTAGCCATAACTGTTATTGTTTTTATATGGAGCTGGCCAACTGATGTAATTGCCTACTGAGGATGATTAAAGTTTTTTGAATTGAATTGAATTGAATTGAATTGAATTTGAATTGAATTGAATTTAATTAATTGACTTCACAATCAAGCAATGCTTGGGCTGATAACCAGTTAACGAACAATAATACCCCACCGATATTCATCCACCACTTCTTTAAAAAAAATATTTGATTCATGGGGAAAATGCACGTATACACTCTAGCTGTATTGTTCCCGTCCGAAAATCGCTGCTGTCGTACTATAACGCCCTGATTGTCGCAAACAGACCTATATAACGGCACAAAAGCACAAATTTACATCTAATTTGTCTGTTTTACATAAACTATGTATACTGACTAGCTGAAAACATATACATGTATATATATATTTATATATATATACTATCATGCCTCTGACGAAGGTCCGGATTGGATCGAAAGCTAAGGCCATCTCCCCTACTAATTTTATATATATATACTAGCATATATACTTTTTATTTACAATAAGTAAACATTCGCTAGAGAGGGTTACAGTCAACCCAACAAAGGGCACGTTATAAAGAAGTTCTGCTTATAAAGAGTACACTCTGAAGTCCCGAATCTCATTTCTGCTTGGTGTTTCTTTGTTTTGCTGTCTTTTTATACAAACGTTTCTCCTACAATTTATCTTATAAAGAGGTATTTTATCTAGTCCCTGCCATCTTTGACTATTAAAGCAAAGGCGCAGTCAGAACAAAATAATGAACACGTACCGGGTACTGTGTACATGTACATGACACTCAAGTTCAAATACCATGCTATCAGTTAATATCAAATTCCTCCTATGCCTTCGTCTTTCTGCCATGTTTTTCAACCCTTCTTTACAGTTGAGTCACTCTATAAATTTAATAAACCTACCCACGTAAAATGATATTTCTAGTATACACAGTGCCGTTATCCATAAACCAACCCTTGCCACACGAACCCTTAGTCACCTTAGGATAACTAATTTCTGAAGGCTTTCCACAAGACTGACTTTTCGCATCGGGTCGGAAAAAAGGTCTTTTATCTTCTTTTGTTATCTGTGGTGTTAAAACTGGATGGAATCTATGAAAAACGTTCCAATTATTGTGAATAGAGGCAGTTCTTAATTAAAAGGGGGATTTTGAATGCATAATGCCGACTCATTATTATGAAAGTAATTTCCTCTTAATATGAAATGAGAAACCAATTCCTTGATAGTTGACCCACTTTGTGGCACCAGGAACTACATCACACTGACTCATTTCAAAATAATTGACATTCCAACAGGAACACATTTCCCTTTTGTTCATTCAAATACTGATGGCATTCGGTACTTCCTTGGGATGCAGGTAGGTGTAGGGAGAAGCTCGTGTGACGTTGCGTTCATCGATGACGTCACCGACACGAAGCAACTCCTTCCTAAAACTACAAGAAGAACAAAGGGGAAAATCAATGTAAAATATAAAGGTACAGAGAAAAACAAATTACCATTCAACAAAATGCAAAGATTTACTTTATTTACTTTGAACATTGTAAATTCGTGTACAATAGGCCTATTGTAGTTTATGCACACGGTTAGTAAATTCCTGAAATATCGGACGGTGTTAAAAACAAAAGTATAATTTACAAAGTACGACCACAAAAGGTCGTTGTATTTATAGATTTGTCTACATGTTACTTTCTCATTTACCTGTCCACAGCTTTCTTTCCAATAGCATCAAACTGGTACTCCACCTCGAAATCGCCTAAACCATTGGTTCCCCTATCACTCAGGATCTTGGTTACCACCATGATGCTGATTGTTTTCTCTTTATCAGGTAAACAGTTGATGATATCTTGCTCCGTGCGTGGGCTCTAAACAATCATTCAAATCACAAGAAATTATTATTAGTTTTAAAATGGTGGTAGACTGTTTAAAAAAGGTATTTCACACTGAATAAATCAATCGGAAATACTTTTTTTTCGAGTAATCAAGCGGGAAAATGCTTCAAGTTTATCACAAACCTTATCTTTTGGTGGTTCAGCATCCCGCATAATTGAAGGGTAATTTGGCGGGAAAGCATACTCGTCATACTGTGAGAAATTGGCTGCAGCGTGAGCCACACTGCTCGTGTAGATAATGGCAGTCAAAGCTCCGATTAACTCCTCATTAGTCGTGAACTTTCCATTGCCATGAACTCCCTGTTCAAAAAGAAAAATAGCATGAAAATGTTTACAATTTGTAAAAGGGGCTTTTTGCAGACTTATTTGGGTGACAGGCGATTCTGTCCCCCCAATATGTTGCTAATTGTGTAGAAGTTTCGTCGGAGAGTGCCCGTTTTTGAATCACTTTCCTTCAGCCCATTTACCGTATGGAGTACACACCACTGGGGAAAAAAGTATCCTATGACACCATCACTGTTTTGTCAACACTCTTTAAAAAGTAACTTTGACAATATCGAAAGAGGCTGTCCATTCAGAAAGATTCACCCTGGCACAATGAAAGTAACATTGTGTGTTTCCTGCACCGACGTCTCTATAGCTAACAATAGATAGTTCCCAATAGACGCCATCTTTACGGGCAAATCGCATTTTGGCTTGCAGGCGCGTCAAGCGCTCAAATTATTAACGCAGCCGCGCAATTTACTAACCAATCTTGAAACGAGTTTTGTGAAATGTGCGCGTGCTGCACGCCGTTCTCACGCAAAACGCATGACTGCGTGTTCCAAATTGCCCGCAATTATAAAGATGGCCGATTTACGTCATATTGCAACCTATCTATAATACATAGTGTAGAGGAAAAATGTCTGATTTCCGCCTTTCGTATCAGATTGTTTATAGATACTCAAAAGGCCTACCTGAATACCAGCTCCTCCTTCACTTGATGATTTTGTTAGAATTTCAGCAAACTCTTGAATTTCTTCATCGCCTTGCAGCTTTTCAGGATCATCTGTGATTTGCATATACATTAAATTTATTTCTTAAACAAACATTTCCAAGTAGGGCCTACACATGTTTATATCAGTGATGCCCCGCAAAGCTAGATTTTCAAACTGTCATCGCCAATCTAAATGTTACAAGATTGTATGTTACTTCGCCAAAGAAATATCTTATATAAAATTGTTTACAATATTAATTTGGTGAAAGAAGTGCATGTTTGTTCCTTTGCCCAAAGTCATTGGATTCCTTCAAAAAAAATTGAAAAATTAAATAAAAATGTAACAGTGATAAACATGAGAAATGAAAAAGTAGATAATATTACCGTAATTTCCATTGACAACTTCAGACACGTACGTCTTGATGACGTCAAACAGAAGAAGAGCATCGTCCCTGAAGTGGTACTTTGGAAGTGTTTCCGGGTCATCGACCCCACGGAGCTTCAGGTCAGTGGGAAGTGTGCCCTCAACGTTGAGACGCCATTTTTTTGCTGTTCTTGCGATGATGTTAAACATTCCAATGCGACCAATGCCCATGCAATTGTCTACCCATCCACCTTCTGATACCAGCTTAGCCAATGCACGACTAGGTTCACAAACACACAGCAAAATTAGACAGAACACTAAGCAATTGTTTGTAACAAACGTAAGTAACGAAAACTGTCAACAAAATGGAGTTCTGTGTTTGGGAAAGTTTGTGTTGTTTTAAAATACTTTAAAAACATATTTTTACACAGAAATTAGACAGTTGACCGCGGCGTGGCCAGAATTTATGTTTCTACTTGCATCTCAATTGGGGACCATGGGCCACGTCTTTCCTTTTTGTTGGGGCACTTCACGCATCTGCAAGGTTTTTTTCATGAGGGAACCTGGGGGCACTGGAACTTGTTGGGGAACGTTCCTCCGGCCCCAATCTGTTCAGATCCATAAACTAGAGCGTTCACTTACTAATTAATGGCAATCAGGTACAGGAAATGTGGTGCCAATAACCGATAGAGTGGATGAGAAGGAGAAAGACAACGATGCATTGCCACGGCAACTGCTTCTATAATGAGGTGGGTAAATCCAAGATGAGTAGCTGATTGGTGGAAAGAAGCATCGGCGTTGTTGAACCACAACTTGGCAAGAAGCCAAGTATACTCGGGATCAGTCGGGAGGAAGACCTGAAATGGAATCAGGAGAATTTGTATTATTATATTCAAATTTACAAAACAGAGGGCGTAAAGATAAAACACGATTTGCAACTATTTGTAACCGAGTGAATGAATGGGACGAGATAGGATTGTCGGGCCTTTTTACCAAACAAATCGTACTTGGTACTATCACCGCGTGTAAATTTCTTTAAGTTGGTTTGGATTTTCAAAACATTCCTCTTTTTTGTTTCTGTCCAGCCGCTCTGCTAGGTCTCTGGGTTTGCTGATCAGCTTTCGCATCAATTGTTAACAAGCGTTATAAAATACCTCTCACAGACCAACTCACGACGTGTAGCGCACTTACACGCGCATATCCTGTCCGCCTTTTGGGGGTCAGACTCCCAAAAAGCGCACATTGCTGAGATGTCAAGGTGTCAATTATTGGTAACAGTCTCGAGACGGGTACATTTGCGTTAATGTTAACTATTTGGAAATGGGAATTGAACGTAAATCTTTACATACTGGGTTATCGTCAGAAGGATCTTGGAAGAGTTGGATTGCAACAGGGACAAGGTTCTGTGACTTGTTGACATAAAAGAGACCAATCGGGGCACAGATCTGCAAGAAAAAAAAGTTTATAATGACACACAGAAAATAATTGAAGAAAAGTTGTTGAGCTCGACAGTGTAATTCGTGTTCTAAATTAAGTAATGAACTTGCGACTGGAGGTAAAATCATTAACAATAATTAATGTACCTTTCTATCGTAACTGCATTGAAGATCTTTTAATATCGAGTAGTTGATGATAAAGAGTTTCTTGTTGTCCAAAGCCTCTTGTAAAGTCATATCATCTATAAGCGGTTTTATCATGTCATCAGTGACGGCAAAGCTGTGGAATAATTTATTACATTTTTATTAGACCCACAAAAACAAAAGAGGGCGCACTTACATAATCCCTGTCACGTGAATGAATCATTTGATTTGAGATATTTACTATTTTCAGGCTGGCAAATATACACCATGACTTGTTTTTCTGGAAGGAAAGCTCAAGGTTTCTTAAAGACAAAGAATATGTGTTTTTTATGTGGAGATAAACATACTTACTTGTCAGGGATTTCTGTGCAGAGTTTGATTTGAGTTGGGTTACAACTGACCAACCGCTGGGAACCAAACTCTTCATCAGACCGCCAGTTGTTCATTCCCTGAAATAAAAGTATTGCAATGTTTATTTATTGGTATGTTTTTAGCAAAAAGAAGTCCTTTTTGTAAGCGTTCGATTGTTTGGATCCAATATAAATGTAAGTATATACAATAAAACTAACCTGTGAAAATTTTATTTCAAAAGGTGGTCGCGTTTTTGAGATATCGCCGAAAATCCGGAGCGAAAAATAGTCCGTCATTGGAATATACAATCTGAGAAATGTTTCTGAAAGAAAAGTTCTCAGATTCAAATTTAGGGGGATAAAAATTGATATCTTTTTCCATAACTACATTACTTTGATGTGAACTGTTTCGCACAATACTTTATACTATCATAAGCTGCTGCAGGCTTCTAATAAATCAGTTTTTATTGCCATTAGTTTTTTGAGTGATTACCAAACGCATACCTTCCCTTTTAAATGACAATGACATTATTCAAAAATGCAAGACTTTAACGGATGATTCTTTCATAAACGTACTTTTAAATTCCCTGACTTTAATTGTAACTGATTAATAAAAGAGAGTAACCATAAAAGTAGAGGTGTTCAGCAAAACCAAGATACAAACAGCCATGAAATCGAGATGTGTGCAGTTTGGACTTACGTAAGGAACTGGTAGATGACGGTTGTAAACCGTCCCGATGTCTTCAAGAGTTTTCCATTTACCCGTCTTCAAGTTAATGAGTTTACTCTGAAGCAACAACTCGACTTTGTTCGTCACTATGTCCCACTGTGAAAACAACAAGATCAATAAACTCATCAGCATCAATCTGACCCGGAATGAGTCAAACTGACCCGCATTGGCAAAACTACAAATTATAGACCTTATGCATTGACGTCATCCAATCGCCATCTTAGAGGTAAATCGATTATGGAAAACGCACAGATTTGTACGCACGGCGCACATGACTGGCCAATGAACAGCGCCCTTATGACCTCTAGACGAGGGCGCCATACTTAAATGACGTCATATGCACAAGGTATATTTATTGGTTTTTAGAGTCGTCGAAGATGGATGACATTTTATGGTTTTAATTGTATCCGACAACCTCGGACCCAAAGAGAACAGTTCTTACCTTGTAGTCATCTGAGAACGATTCGTCCTCTGGGAAGACTTTCACCTTGAAGAACAAAACATATAAAAGACAAACTTGATTAGTATGACACAATGATAAAGAAATACAGGAACTCAACATGACCGTGAGCTAAATCAGGGCTCAATTTCATAGCATGCTAACCTTCCGGTGTTTCCTGTGTGAAAATGAATGAAGTAACAATGCAAATCCATGGTGAACGCGCAAGGTGACAGCCTAATTGTCTTGCTAACCTGTGAAATGCACTTACGCTTAAGAAAATGTGTCTGCTATCAGCTAGTTGGCATGAAAATTTGCTTACCGTTAAGTAGCACTATGAAATTGAGCCATGTTCCTTGGTTAGTCGCAAATTTATTAATTGTTTACATTTGTAAAGAATGCATTGAATAGATCAGGCCATTCTGTGATAGACACGCACTTGAAGCGTAATTTCAATCGATCCAAAAAAAAGTATTTCTTGTTATATCGAAGCAAAACCTGTATTGTGGATTAATAGGGTGAAGTGTTGCTTACTTGGGGAATTAGGCCCTCTGCTTTGCATTCCAGCTCGTAAAGTTTCTTCTTCTCTGCCAATTCTTCTTTTCGGTCATCTATTCTTTCTTCAAACTGAGGAAGGACGCAGTCATTGCGTCCAAACACACGTTTCTTGTCGGCAGGGATCCAACGGTGGATTGGGAACACTGCACTGTCTCCACCTGTTTCTTGAACAACCTGGACACAGGCAAAACAAGACGCACTTTGCTATGATCCGGTACACGTCCATTTGACATTTTTATCTTACATCATACACAGGGAACAATGTCCCTTGTAAATAGTTATTTACAACCTCTTAACTAGTTTAACAAATATTGGTTAATAACATCACCAGGGTGAATTATCTACAGTGTAGGTTAATTTGGTCCATCCATGGAAAAAAAGACTTGACTCTTACCTCCAGTCGTTCCAGAAACCAACTGTCCCCAACTCCGGTCGAATTTCTCCAAACTTCGAGTTTCGAGACTTGCCCGAAGTTGGGAAGATTTGTCACCGGGTACCGACCAAGGCTCCCCCGTCCCATGTCGTCTTTCCAACGGCAGTCCAGCGGGATGTCCCTGGACCTAACACCGTCCTCGTTGTACAAAGCGACGTAGACATCGGCGTTAGTTCCAGCCCCCTTGTAGTCCCCAGTTTTGACAAGAATAACAAAATCTGGGGGTGGACTACTGCCTGCTACACAAGCATTACCCATAACTGCACGTGGTCAAGTCTATAAATCCAAATGATACAAATATTTGTTGTTGGTCAACTCGAGTTTTAAATGTCGCTAGATGACCTTGCGCACATTGGACGTTGAAAGCATGTGCTATACTAACTCAAAGTTGGCCTACAAATTGTCACTGTCTGATCACCAACTTTCCAAACAAGGCTTGGTAAAGAAACTCGCTAGTGAAGTGGGATCTGTCCATATATTTTACTCGATAATTACCCCGAAAAGAAACTGTTTAGAGGCATTCCCGGTGATGAATGTCAAATGTTTACATTGGTTCCCCTTAGTGATGGGTACACGGTACGCTCCAATGCATAGAGGCTGAGCTTTAATTGATCGCCCATTGTCCACAACCTGCCAAACCACATGACTGGATCATTGACCTTAAGAATGGAGGTTTCACCTGTGTTGAGTCCTGGGTTCATGTGTCAGTAATAGTTTATCGAGCAAAAATCTGTTAGTTGCCTGATGTTTCAACCCTAGCAGAGTCTTGGGGGTGGGGTGGGGTGAGGTGGGATGGGGTGGGGGTGAGGGCGGGCTGTCACAGAAAAACCCTGATGTTTACTTTTAGTGCATATTTATTAGCTGTCGTGAATATTCTTATGACCTGTAACCCATAGTTCGAATAATGCATATATCAGACGACACCCAAACCAAGAATGCCGTGGTGAATCCAAGCTGAACAGGTAACAACAATAAGTGTCATGGTTAAGGAATGCTTGAGTTGGGGTTTGCAGGAATGTCATTTTAGTATTCATTAGACCAGCTTTGAATTAGAAAAGAATTTGAGGTGAAAGTTGAGTGCAGAAGTGAAGAATGTTTTGAGATGATGTAAATAAGATGCAGATTTGAGTTTTATTTTTTCTATGTGAAGTAATACTAGGGAGTTGTCTCCAAGATCTCTGTCTGTGAGGACTGCCTTACACTCAGCTCTGCTGCAGCGTCAATTTGTATAAGAGTATTTCTGGCTCTTATGTTTGTGTAGTACAAGCATCCAGGCTTGTTTGCTGTTGCAAAATATATATAAATCTTTGAGTGTTTTTAGGGTGATTTTTCACCTACCAAACTTTAACTTTTGGCGAGAGAGGAGACAAGTCTGGAAAAGGATCGAAAACCGTAAGTTGAACCTTTTGTTGTATATATGTATATTATTCCAATGTAAAACCATTCCATATGTTGCCAAATATTAAGAAATCTTTTGGGGTGACATTTTAACCCAAGTTATGTGGCTAGAGGTACAATTGTTTAAACATCAAGTGAAGAATTTCTTATGCTTTTCATGGTTGATAATATGTACTGATCTAAACCTCAAATTACGGCAAGTATTTGGTTTAATTGTGAAATTGCAGACGGCTTTGGTTCTGGGCCACAACTTTACATTGGAGCACTCCTTCTATGGTGAAGTTTTAACACCACTACCTACAGGCACTTGAATGGACTCTACATTGCAGTCTCCCTACATGGGTTTTATTTCTCCAAAGTGGCGATCCATATCTTCCACGCAGATGGAGTAACCAGCAAGTTAGCTTGACGATTGGTAGTGGGGTGACGTTTACAAATACTGGTCAGAACTGTATAAAGAGTGCGTTTTAACTTATAAAAACTATTTGGAACTGCCTGACTTTAAAGTGCAGGCTGGGCATTTACAACTTTAAACGTAGTTGCAGATTATTTTCATATTGTTGAGTGGCGTTTTTTAACCGTGAGAAGGTGTTGGTGAAGACCAGGGCTGTCCCACTGTCAAAGTAAAAACTTACTACTTGGCGCTTTTATCGGTAGAAAGGTTTTGGTTTAGGCTTGGACTGTTCCGCTGTAAAACTTCACTATACAAGTTTGAGAGATTATATATCTTTGATCATCGTGTAATTTTGCTTTAAGGCTTTTGCTAGTGTACCTTAGTGGTGAGTCCCTTAGTGGGAATAATTTGATAATTTTGCTTATAACTTGGTAGTTGTAACTTTTGGTCTTAGTGACCTTACTTTTGGTCTGAGTGACCAGACATTTTGCCTTAGTGGCCTATTTTCCCTTTGCGGGGAGTTGATATTTGAGAGTGGTCTTAGTGACAAAGCAATTTTAAGCCTTGATTGATTGAATTTGGAACATTATTGTGCAGAGCACTTTACACACCGGTTTAGATAAAGCGCATGTAACTTACAATAATCTCAACTGTTTTTTTTTTTTTGTACTCGTGTAAATGACCTGTGATATGAGACATTTTTAGAAAATAAACCTCTGTAAAAAGGAACATTTGTCTAAGCGAGCATTTTTATGGTATTCGTTGAATCCTTTAATTGGACAGGTTTTTGGTTCTGACACGGGCCTTGGGTACATTGCTGGGTGGCTAAATCCCCTGAAGGTAGAGGGTGGGCTCATTGAACCTTACAGGCTATATTCAATGTGACAGGAAGCCAATCTTGTCCAATATATAAGGTACGATCGCACCAGGCGGTACAATGATCGATATATGAAGAACACATTAGACACTTTGAATAAAATCACCATGAACTCTTACATTATTACCAACTGTCTGTACGTCATGTCTATGTCTGTACGTCTTTGTTCATATTTTGATCTGGGCAACTAGGACAAATTATTGTCACTTGCCTCCTTTAGCTTATCATCAGTGACGACATTAATTTGTATAACTGTTAATTATTTGTTAATTATATTGGGGAAAGATCTCACATTGTTTTAAAATGTTGATTCTGATATCAACGCCATGTGAATGGTAACACCTGGTTGTGTTCTGGCTAACGACAATCTCGAAAGACGAAGTCCTCTGTATAGTTAAACATATCGTTCTGGAAGCTTGAGCGTTTGTACCCCGTTGACATCACAAACTACTAACAAAGACGATCCGGGTGTTTTGACAGAGCGAGGACGTCCTGGGCGTACAAAACTAATTGGGATGTCCGATAAATGAAAGAACAAAGGTATGTCTTCCATTTAGTGACTCGACAGAACGTGTGTGTAAGCCCAAGTGGTTTATTTTGAAAGTTTATAGGCAAAACATACTGATACAAAACAATAAAGCATTTCCTCAAATTAACTTACGTCGCTGAAATGTGTCTGTGTTAATATGGGGAACTCTTCAAAACACCAACAACAAAACCAAAAAATTACAACTTCTTTAAGCATAAGTTCTTTGTTATAAACGCTCACTAAATAAACATTTGATAATTACGTATAAAAGTAACAAATGGTCACGCCCATGTAATGTCCTATAGATATTCTGCAAGATAATTATCTTAAAATTGATTCCTATCATTCGGTGACCGATTTAAGTCTATATAAAATGAGACTGTGTGTCTGCTGGAAGGCTCAGATGGTCTGTAATTCTGAATCATTACAGTAACAATGGCTCGCATTGTGATCCTGAGCGTGTTGGTCCTAGCTGCACTCTGTCATGGTAAGTAGAACTGGCAGGAAACATAATATGGTTTTCAAAATGGAGACTTAAAACCTGCTTATAATAATGTGCCCGCCTTTTTGTTTTAATGATAAAATTTACTTAATAAGTGAATTTTATATCTAATTAATCAATTGAACGTTTGAGTGCCCAATACGCATACTAAATAAATTTTCGATACCAATAATCGAGGCTGTACAATTTGTGGATTTCTCTACATGTTGTCTATCAGTGTTTAAATTGTAGGCATATCTGTATTCTATATATAACATAAAAATTTAGTTGAAGTAGGCCTACAGGTCTTTCGTAAGAGGCGCTGCTTTACTCAAATAACATGCTTTCCGTTTACTTGTTCACCTAGTGATAGGCAAACAAAATGAGCAATAATTATTCTTGTACTAAGAAAAGAAATAATCAAAAAGAAATATATTCTTTGGGTTTTTATCCAATAGTGTACGGAGCCCAGCAGGAGTCGGGTTATGGACCTTTACTGCGAGAAGTGCGTAAAGTTTTGTAAGTAGAAAAAATACATTTTATACATAACACTATTTTGACGTTATTGTCATTATTACCAACACAAGTTTGTATTTTTCTTCACAAAAATTTGACTGTTCTCCTGCCTCCATACTCTTTATACTAGTTGTGAGACTAAATCAAGTAAACAGGGGAAAGGGCCAAGGGGGCCTACGTTTAATTTCGCTCACCGAGGAAATATTTGTGGTGAGTTTTGGAGATCGTGGTTTAATAACTAGTAATCTGGAGAGGAAGTGATTTTTGAGTTGTGATTCTTATTACGAGGGTATTGACAACAATGTCATTTGTCTTTAACCTAAAAAAATTTATTTAACTTTCAGGAAATAATAAAAAACAGTGCTCGTGTGTTTCTGTTTATTTCTAAAGATTCAAGGGACGTAATAGTCAGGTGAGATCGGAAACTCATTATTGGTGTTGGGAAGTACTTGAAAAAAATCGTGAGAGCATATGTAATGGACCGCCTCCAACCAAACCGCCACTACCAGCGGCTGGTGAGTACACCAAACCACCTCCAACACACAAACCCACAGATAAGCCTCATGCCCACTACCCAGGTTCCTCATACCCAGGCTCCTCATACCCAGGCTCCTCACACCCAGGCTCCTCACACCCAGGCCTCTCATACCCAAGCTCCTTATACCCAGGCTCCTCATACCCAGGCTCCTCATACCCAGGCTCCTCATATTCAGGCTCCTCATACCCAGGCTCCTCATCCCAGGCTACTCATACCCAGGCTCCTCATATACCCAGGCCTCTCATACCCAGGCTCCTATACCCAGGCTCCTCATACCCAGGCTCCTCATACCCAGGCTCCTCATATTCAGGCTCCTCATACCCAGGCTCCTCATACCCAGGCTCCTATACCCAGGCTCCTCATACCCAGGCTCCTCATACCCAGGCTCCTTATACCCAGGCTCCTCATACCCAGGCTCCTCATACCCAGGCTCCTCATACCCAGGCTCCTCATACCCAGGCCTCTCATACCCAAGCTCCTTATACCCAGGCTCCTCATACCCAGGCTCCTCATACCCAGGCTCCTCATATTCAGGCTCCTCATCCCAGGCTCCTCATACCCAGGCTCCTATACCCAGGCTCCTCATACCTAGGCTCCTCATACCCAGGCTCCTCATACCCAGGCTCCTTATACCCAGGCTCCTCATACCCAGGCTTCTCATACCCAGGCTCCTCATACCCAGGCTTATCAAACATGTGTCGCTATGACGTCAGCATTTTCAACATGGCGGACCGACAAGGACATTTTTTATAGTACCCTATATTATGTTTAAATCAGTTTAACATAAAGTGTGGATGACACTTAACATTACCGACAAAGATGACAAAATTCATATGCCACGTATTCATGACCAATACAAAAAAGGTTTGAATACGTATTGTTTGAGTTGGTGACGTCACGCCAGTGGATTTATCTAAACATGTTTTTAATCTCTTTGTTTATTATGTAGCTGCAGAATTTGTCGGGGCTCGAGAAGCGAAGGGTTTCTTTAGGAAAGACTTCGCAGAACTGCATGAAGAATGCTGCTTTGAGGGCTGTGACGTAGAAGAGGTTGACGAAAGTTGCTGATACTCAAATGAGGAGTAGACTTGTAACGAGTCTACCGAGCATGTAATTATACAAGCTTCCATTTAAACAAGAGCTAAGATTGTTCTGAAGATGTGTATCGATCGTAACTGCTACTCAAAATGCGATGTCCAAATACAAACCATGATAACTAGTGTAGACTAGTTACGAGTCTAAACATTACACAATGGTCAAAAAATATTTATGGCCTTTTTCGTAAAACAACGAATCTTAAAATCTGAATAAAAAGAATAGCGGCAAAAATGATCAAATTTTGCTTCATTATGTAATCTTCAACGAGCTGACTGGTAACTCAAGTGTTTTGCGATGGCTTTACAGTGCTATACTTTAATCAATTGATAATGCTGGACAGTTTTCATTTAATGTTGATGTAACTATTGTAAAAATGCAATAAAAGTAATAAATTTCATGTTAATTTGAAAATTGACTGTTTAGAATTAACTGTCACCATGGAAGTGTTAAATCTTTCAGACACATCACTAACTTAAGCTAGACTAAACAACTTACTTCCTCGTGCGATTCCCACATAAAAAGTAAACGCTAATAAACAGCTGAGTATAAAATCTCAGCAATGTTTCATCCAAAGAAAGTCTCACTTTGGGTGTTTTATGCTTTTACTTCGTGTTATTCCTTTCTTAAATCATCAGCTCAAACAGAACTCAATAAAAATCATAAAATAATAACAGATTGGAGTCAAGCATAGCGACTTAAATGCTGATGGCGTTCGGTACCTCACTTGGGTGGAGATAGGGGTAGTGGAAAGCACGGCAAGTATTTCGTTCGTCGATGATTTTACCGATCCGAGCAAGATCCTGTCTGAACCTGAAGACACACAATGAGACAACATCTTAAAGTAATTAATAACCTCTAAGGATTTGACCTTGATTAGGGGTCAATTGATGGGTGAAAAGGTTCAGGGTGTAAAACAGCGGTGTAACAGTGGTGTAACACTTACGACTCAACTGCTTTGGATCCGATCGGATCAAACTGGTACTCGACTTCGAAGTTTCCCAGACCGTTGGTTCCCCTATCACTCAGTATCTTGGTTACCAGCATGATGCTCAACGTCATTTCCTTGTCAGGCAGACTTTGGAGAATATCTTTCTCTGTTTTCGGGCTCTGAATTGAAGGACGATATTACCAAAAACAGAAAACAACATCAACAGACTAATTATATAAATTCTAAATTTAATGAAGTCTTTGATGTCCTGGTGATAGAATAAAAGAGTATATTCGTTGGAAAAATATACTCCACTTCGAAATGAAAAACAATACTTCACCTTATCTTTTGGTGGTTCAGCATCCCGCATAATTGAAGGGTAATTTGGCGGGAAAGCATACTCGTCATACTGTGAGAAATTGGCTGCAGCGTGAGCCACACTGCTCGTGTAGATAATGGCAGTCAAAGCTCCGATTAACTCCTCATTAGTCGTGAACTTTCCATTGCCATGAACTCCCTGTTCAAAAAGAAAATATTATTCGTTAGTTGAAAAGCACAATCAATGCTTGGCAAAATCAACATGATTCTGCTCAGAGCGACTCGATGTATTTTCACCTCTGAAAGAAGAAGCGCCCTCTGTTGATATTCAGAAAAGCAGAAGATAAGAATCCATACAATTGGCGTCACGTTATTGGCTTGTCATCAACATTGATAGCGGTCTTCCTGGTGTTCCATAAAAAAATGATCTCATGTCAAGAAATTGAGATAAATGTAGGGAAATCTAAAACTAGAGTCTTACCTTTATGCCACAACCTCCTTCCCCTTGACTCTTGCTGAGGATTTCCGCATAGTCTTGAATCTCTTCATCCTCAATGAGCTTTTCAAGGGTATCTGAGGGGTCGTGGAAATTTTTAAACATTTAAGTTTTCAATTCCGCGATCTAAAGAGCAGCTATTATGAAAAGTAGTTATTATTAATAAAGTATCAAATCAAGTCAACTTACCATAGTGGCCTTCCACAACATCCGTAACATATTTTCGTATAGCTTCATAAAGCAAAATGGCGTCATCTCTGAAGTAGTATCTTGGAAGTACTTCCGGGTCATCAACTCCCCGATTCTTGAGGTCAGCTGGAAGGGTGCCGTCGACATCCAGACGCCATATTGGTGCAGCACGGGCGATAATAGCGAACATACCGGTGCGGCCGATGCTCATACACTGGTCTACCCAACCATCCTCGGACACTAGCTTCGCAAGAGCTCGGCTACCATAACGGAAAATGCGAGGCGATAAAATAACAACCGACAATTTTGATTTAAATAGTACAATTAAACCACAAAGTTTGTAACACTTTGCTATAAATCTTTCATTACACGCCCAGATGATACATGTGACAGATACCCTTCTTCTGCTAAGCAAATTTTTGTTGTGGTTAGCTACATTTTGTGCTTATAATAGGCTATGAAATGAACCCTTGTATAGTAGAAAGGTACTTTAGTGCCAGCCAAGGATGGCTACAATGTTCAAGACGAGACATTTAAACCTCGTATTAATGTTTATCCAAACACCTCAGAAATGTTTACCATCTGCGAAGACGTCTACTGACATTACAAATCGCTAATTATAACCAAGATGGTCGTGGTTATAGTATAGATGTATAAACCATAATTATGTATATGCTCGTGTACAAACGACACCATGAACTATTTTTCGCTTTCACTATAGGCATATTAACACTACCAGCTTTCATCTGGTGGACAGTAAAGGCAATCTGTCTGCTTCCCTGTATCTGCATCGGCAATGACAGCGCTATAATTGTAATACATACAACGGATAAGACTATTTTTCCTTCCCACTGAATGTTAAACTGCCCAAACTGAAGCCACTCGCCGCCATATTGGGACTCCACTATCAACCAATAATCTATTATGAATACATTATGACTACTGAAAATGGTTTAGGTCTTAAATTGCACTTTGTGTATACAATTGATACATGTACATATTTTACCGTCTAGTAGCTGCGATGTGAATAGAGTACAATTGGCCTCACCTATTGATAGCAATCAAATAAAGGAAATGAGGTGCCAGCAATCGGAAGATGGGATGAGAAGGCGATAGAGAACGATGCGTTGCCACGGCAACGGCCTCCATTATGAGATGGGTAAAACCAAGATGAGTAGCTGATTGGTGGAAAGATGCATCGGCGTTGTTAAACCACATCTTGGCAAAGAGCCAAGTATACTTGGGATCAGTCGGGAGGAACACCTAGATTCAAAATCAAGTAAACATTTCTTGTTTTATCGAGCCAGGCGTCTTGCTTTTAGGCATCAGCTGACCTTCGAGCTGCATAGATCGTTAAGTGTTGCTGGGGATATTTGCAACTTTGGATACGGCCTTCTAGGAAAAACAAGACCGTCAAGCCATTTCTTAATTCTGCCTAGCATTATTTTTGTACATGCATAGCGTATGACTATTTGTGTCGTCTGTCAGCAGGCCTATATGCAATCATGGTCTCATTTATTGAAAGACTGTCCGAACATCATGTTGAATGTTCGCTTCGAAAAATGTACGGTGTTCTAGATGCGACATTAAATTATTGATTACATAATACAGGTAGGCCTAGGTGTTAATCGAGTAGAAACACTCAGCTGCCGTCCATGTTGTACCCTATCTGAGTTCGTTTTATTTGAGAAGTTTGTGATAATAGATCGTCTACCCCTAATTGCATATGAGCTTTAGCAAACAAACATATTGAGAATTGTATGTAATGTACTCATCTGAAAAAGTGCCATCATAAAACCGAAAGTACACTGTTGTGACGACTTAAGAAAAGTTCAAGTAGAAGATGTTTCTTTCTTAAGGAGCTTGAGGGAATTCCACTTTTCAATAGCACCCCCTTGGAACAAGTGATGAACTCAGTACGAGACGTTACCCGCGGCGCAGCGTGCCGTGCGAACACACCATACCGTGAATCTTACCGGGTTATCGGCGGCTGGGTCCTGGTGTAGCTGGATCGCTACGGGCATCAAGTCTTTATTGTGATTGACAAAGAACAAGGCTATCGGAGCGCAGATCTAGACAGTCAATTGGATCCAAATAAAAACAAAACACGTTGGAATATTAGTCTCAGTTAAAAGTTCATACATCCTTTAAGCAACGGGGACAACATTCTTCGATAACCCCTCCGCCCCCTCCCCACCCCCACCCCCAGCCCCACCCCCATTTGAGACTTGTCGATTTACTACGATTTTAGATGTGATTGGCTTAAGTTGTTTCTAAACACTTAGGGCCTAAAATGGATATTTAAATGACGTCGTTCAACATTTGCATTCACAAACTTTGTGAATGGGCACTCAATTAATTAATTGGCACTTATTTTGCTGTATACCTTTCGTCCATAGCTGCAGGGAAGATCTTTGAGTATCTTGTAGTTTATGATATAAAGCTTCTTTGAGTTTATCGCATCTTGAATGCTGATACCTTCCATCAAAGTCTGAAGCATGTTATCATCAACCACAAGGCTGTAAAGAAAATGAATGACCGTATTACAGTGCATTGGCAGTAAGCCCTAGTACGTTGCGTCGTGTTTAGTTAATGATAAACATGTTCTTATACAATCAGTAATCTGACAGAGTCCCCAATCAAAGATGAAAACAATTCTTTTGAATCAATTTACTTTTATGATTAACCAAACCTAGAACTATGAATAATTTTTGATGATGATAAGGGTAATACCATTCTTTGTTAGTAGCGTGTTAGGATGAGGGGATAAACATAAAATTAATCGTAAATATTGTTCAGAATTAATAACTTATTTGATATAAAATAATTATGAAGATTCGAATTGCTCGCTTCTCTATTAATTTTCCATCTGACACTGATAACGTGTTGATGAAAAGGTAATTGATTTAGTTAAGTGGGTCATACTGCTGTCTCGGCCGGTGCCCAGGCCGTTGCCTGGGGTGGAACGTAAACTCATCTTTCATTTCTCAATTTATATTATTCCACCAGATTGTAATGTAACGGTTTAATTAAATTACATTCTTTGAAAAAGAGGAAAATTAGACTACTTAAAGAGGTTGAAGTATCTGAATCTCAAGATGGACGTATCAAGACAATCATGAAGCGCAGTCATTTTGGATTTTTAATCAAGTTTCTGTAACTTTAGTTACTTTACAATACATCTAGTCGCTAATGGGTATAAATTATAATTGTATGAATCGACGTTTTGATCGTATGGTCTTCATTGGGAAAGCATTGACAGACTACCTGAGCGTGTTGTCTGAATATCGCGTGTTGTAAAATCTGAGTATTGCTTTTCTGATGCAACACTCTTTGTGGATTGATGATTTTGCTGGAATTTCATCAGAATTTTCGAGAAATAAAAGGAAAACTTTATAATTACCTAAAAATCAGAATGAGGTACTTACTTGTCAGGGATTTCTGTGCAGAGTCTAATTTGAGTTGGGTTACAACTGACCAATCTCTGGGAGCCAAACTCTACATCAGATTGCCAGTTTGTCATTCCCTACAAATCACACAGAGACAAGAAAGAGTCAACCCCATTTAAACCACTTTAGGTCAGAGTGACCCCGAGTGAGCTGTAACTCCAGAAACAGAGCAAGTTTGCTGGGTCAATATGTAACATCCGGGTCAATATGCAATATCTGGGTCAATTTCATTCCGTTAATGATAAAGATATTATGATATGAGATCGTGACCCCACGACTGATGGAGACTACCGTGCTAAACACATTAACATTACCAGCTGTCATATAGATCAGCAACCAACCTTGAAGCGACATTAGCAAGAGACGAAATACGAGAAATATATCAGCAATGAGATAAACTTGACATCACTCGACACTTTGTGAAAATAGTACGTCTGTGAGTATAGACTGTGCAGTGCTCCTCGAGCTTTGTAGCCGAACGTTGAGACCCGTTATTAAATATGCGTGCGTTGTTTCCTTCACACGGTAGAAATGCGTTTGGTACCGGTGCAATTGCAGAATTATATACAAGAGTTTCTGTACGTTTATTATCTTTTTGTGAAGTACCTCCTATATAATATTATAATACAAGAATCCAATCGCTGTAACTTCTTTATTCAATTTCTTGTACTTGCTTCCTTGTAACTTTTGTTTGGTTTATCTTTGCCAAATAAAATAATAATAATAATAATAATAATAGTCTCAAGTGTCGTGTATAATTGATATAACTGATTATATGAATGTGTATGTGTACAGAAACCAAGACAGTTAAACGTAGAGTTTTGACCTGTACTTACACGAGGAACTGGTAAGCTAGTGTTGTACACTTTTTCAAGATCCTCAAGACAGTTCCAAGATCCTGAAGTCAGGCCGATTATTTTACTCTGGATCAAAAGTTTGGCTTTAGACTTTATTATATTCCACTGGAAAAGAGATCAAACAAAGACTATTGTTGTAGCAACTAGTGAAAAACAAATCTTCATAATCTGATTTCTGTAAATTAAAGTATTTTATTATCAATAATGTTTTATTTGGAGATGATAACAAACTTTGCTCTTTTACGAAGCAGCTGCACCAACCGTCGTTATTTCCTGTCAAGGTCTAAGGGCCATGTCACACGAGGCAATTTACAGGCAACCAGTTTCAGGCAATCTCCATGAAGAAACGGCATTCACAATTCAATGTTCATATATTTTCTTGGGGATCATAAGACATTGTTTGAAAAATAACTCCTGTGCTACCAAAGTGATCCTGTAGCATGCACTGCAGTTGGTTGCCTCCAAGTTGCCTGGAAAAGATGCCTCGTGTGACAAGGCCCTTACACTTTCAAAACTTCCGGGTCAGGATTGACACGGATTCCGAGTTCCGGGGACTTAACCCAGAAACTGGTTGAACGAATGAGATTTTAACTTGGGCTGTGCGTAATTTCTGGGTCATTTTGGACACATATTCCAGGTCACTCAGGGTCACACTGGCCAAGAAATGGGTCCGGACCCACGAGAAGCAGATCCGGATCAATTCCAACCCGGAAGGTTTTAGAGTGTAGTATTATCAGCACAGATTCCTATTAAAATATGCGTATCAAATAGGAGCCAGACTAGTGTCTACCTGCCTCGATCTGGTGAGATTAACTTGAATGAAGTGAAAATGAAATCCTACCTTATAATCGTCAGAGAAAAGTTCGTCCTCTGGAACATTCTTAATCTGATAATAAATAACAGAAGCAAGTCTTAAGGAGATGTTAAGTTATACTTTAAGCTGCATAGTGGCCTTCTGTTTAAGTCTTTAATTGTCATTATCTCACCTGAGGTATCAGCCCCTCACCCTTCGACTCCATCTCATACAGCTTCCTCTTCTCCACCATCTCTTCCTTCCGCTGCTCCTTGTTTCCATCGAGTTGAGGGAGGATGCTGTCGTGTCGCTCAAAGATCCTTCGCTTATTAGCTTTAATCCAGCGATGTATGGGAAAGATTGATATCTCTTCGTTTATCTCGTTAACAACCTATGAAGAAAGGGGGAAGAAAAGAAGAAAATTGGTGCCGAAATAATGATCTACAACCGTAAAATTAAGAAAGTTCAACAAAAACATACACACTCTAATTATTCCGGGGTCAGAATTGACCCAGATACTATACTGCGTCACAGGGGGGCTTGACCCATTACGGGGTCAGGCTGACATGGATACCGCTTTAAAAATGTCAGTTTCTACGTTAGCTTGAGCCATTTCTGGGTCATTTTGACACAGATTCCGAGTCACACTGACCCACATATGGGTCAGGCCCCCCTTGGACAAGGAACCGGGTCATTTCTGACCAGGGAGCTTTTAGAGTGTTGATAGCAGGAGACAAACCAGGAAAGAAAAAGATAAAATAACTTTATATTTTTGTTGAATGTTATAAGTTTTATTGAGAAAATATTAGTAGCTGTTGCAAACTGCCTACCAACCAAAAGGACCTATGAAATGCAAATATTATATATATATAAAATTAGTAGGGGAGATGGCCTTAGCTATCGATCCAAACCGGACCTTCGTCAGAGGCATAAACAAGTACAAACACAAACATATCCATTTATAGCAATGATTGCAAAAAAAAGGGTTTTATTTGGAGCTCCTTTGACTGATGCTGACAGTTTGACAAATACAGCACGCCCGGGTATTTAATATTTCTAAACTGTGTGGATGGCTTCCTGCACAGGAAATTACATTCATGACATGTTCTAAATATAGAACTAAATGTCAAATTGAGGAGAAATTGCAATCCACAAATGTTTGACATGAAAAATTACGAATGGAAATTTATTTGCTAAATAATGTAAGAACTCTATACGATCAAGCTGTTATCATAAAAGGATTTAATCATATGTAAACGAATAACATTTACCTTTACACTTTTGACAAAATTTGGTGCAGGAGAGGAGACGTTTTCTCATGTGAACTGTTTTCCACAAAAAGTATACCGCTGACATTTTTCCATCTCTTTGAACCAAAGTGGCTATTGGTTTATTTGTTGGGGAAGTATGAAAACTGATCAGTCAGCAGAGGCACACACATTTACCATTTTACAGTGTATTATTCCATTAAGTGGACCAATAGTGGCACTTATGGGTTATTAACAGTCCCCTAATCGGTCAATTCTTAGCAATAAAAGCAATTGGCCGGAGTGATTTACAACATGACGCAATAAGATACGTTTAAGTACCGGTACCGTAGGAGGAATGCTTGGTTGCTACGAGCTGTTCACATCCTAGCAACCAGAGATTAGACTTGTTTCATTTGTATTACCGCGGGCTTCCATTCCATTGGGATTTGAACGGCTCTCGTGGATTCATTCAGACATTCAGTTGAAAATGTCTCGCTGGGTTTTTTTTTCTACAAATAAAAGAACAGTGTACTGCAGTACAGAATCGGCTTTTATGGCCTCTCCTTTGAATCTTATAAATGTTAAGAATAGTCAAAGTTTCTAAATATTCATAACTGTGAAATATTTTATAACAGAAGCTAATATTTATCATTTATGACAGGGAACGCATAATTCATGATTTCTCATGACTTACAAAATGAGCGAGAAGTTTCGTCGTTGTTTTGCAAACCTTGAACCAAAGATTCATTTATTGATAACATGCTAAATCAGCTGTCGTGATACAATTGAAGAAGCTGTGGCGTCATGATGTAAGTCATGTATGTTGTGGGAGCGTTTTGATTGATTATATTAATCAAAATTACCTCAATTCTTTCCACGAACCAATTATCTTTCAACCCGGCCGAGTCTCTCCAAAGCTCAACTTTTTCAACCCGTCCGAAGTCCGCCATGTTAGACACCGGATAATTGTCAACACTACCCCTCTCCATGTCATCCTTCCACCTGCAATCTAATGGAATATCCCGTGACCTGACACCGACGTCATTGTACAAGGCGATGAAGACGTTTGCATCCGTGCCAGCTCCTTTAACGTCGCCCGTTTTCACGACGATTACGTACGAGAACTTCGGCCCAACCCCAGAACTTTTTGCCGGGCACTTGTTTCCCATCATACGCTCGTATTATTGTCTTATAAGAAAATAAATCAAGGACTTAAATATTGAGAAAAAGCCTCTGAAAAAAATAGAAGTTTGATGAGATTAGAAGCAAGATGTGACGACGACAGCTTTGCTGTCTACAAACATGTATCTGACTGGTAGCGAGGCAAATCACAAACCAGTGTCGGGACTGAATGCTGGAATGACTCCTAATATTTGCCGTTAAAGTGGAGTGGAGTCAAGTGCAGCATAAAAACAGTGATTGTTTAGGCTAGGTTTCTATTATTAATATTCAATCAATGACCTGTTTGCTTTGTATCGTAAGTCTACTTCAATCCCCACTTGACCCTCTTTAGGATTATGAATGGCCAATGTTTGCATCCGTTGCTATGGCACCAGAGCAGTACATCAACATTATAACAGACATCACGCACTTCACGAAACCCTCCAATGTAAAGGGATTCGTATTGCATATTGATGAAGTCAACACAAACATTTCATCATGTAAACAATTTCTGTTTCTTGTAAAAAAAAAAATTAATCCTGCCAACTCGTCTGTAGAGAAACGTAACTTACCACTTCATGGCCCAAGGAAAATATTTGCTCAGTTTTTTGGCAGGCAAATTAAGCTTGGTAGGTGTTATTTTCATTTGAAATTGAAAACGAGAAATGCAAAGCTGTTTACGCTCACCCACAACTCATTTCGAACCAGAGAGTAGTTTTGTTTTATATCTTAGAGCCTTTAGCGGTCACCAGACAAGGAGATAAACTGCCCTGGTGTGGTGAAATTTTACTCGAGGGAAAAAGTATCCACAGTCTCGAAAAAATAGATAATTCAATCAACGCTGAAAATTGGACTGGATTTTTCTGCATGGTTTGTTGTGTTTACAAGCCTGAGGGGGTGTAAACTGTCTGATGTAAAATGGTCCTGTATTTCTCTGAGATGTTGAGTAAGGTTTGTCGCACTTTCCTGAAGTCGGTGTTGATGATGTTCTAGATGAGTTTCTTAGTGTACTGCGGGGAGGTGTGTTACATCATGGTAGCAAAAGGTAGACAGTGGCTACGGCTGGGTCTAAGGTAGAGAGTGGCCATGGCTGGGTCTAAGGTACACAGTGGCTATGGCTGGGTCTAAGGTACACAGTGGCTATGGCTGGGTCTAAGGTACACAATGGCTATGGCTGGGTCTAAGGTACACAGTGGCTACGGCTGGGTCTAAGGTACACAGTGGCTACGGCTGGGTCTAAGATGAACAGTGGCTATGGCTGGGTCCAATGTAGACAGTGGCCATGATGGCTGGGTCTCAGGTAGAGTTAGCTGGAGTTACGGTATGCAGTGGCTACGGCTTCAGCTTAAGTAGACAGTGACTACGGCTATGGCTGAGGCAATAATTCATTGAAAAACATTTCATGAAGCAATGTTCTAGACTTCTGAAGACGATCAGGCATTCGGGTTCAATCCATCACCCGAAGGTAGTGTTTCAATCGACTTCGGCTTTGGCTATGGCTGTTGGTTGCTATGGCTATGGCTGTTGCCATGCAACGGCGACGTTGGAAAATCTGTTCCGCGATCTGTCCAGATTATACGGGAAGCAGTTATTAAGGGGAACACTTTAATGATTTCATCCTAGCGTAATAGGGTCATCGAAAGACATTGATTTAGCCTGGTTCCGTATTCTCCGGACCTATTGACAGTTTCTTTGATCGTTAATTCCCTGAGCACTTCACAAAGTCGCGGTTGATTCCCTACAGAATTCCTGGTGAAGGTGTCCGGTGTCCGTCAACGTGAACTCGCGAGACTTGGCCCGATTTAAACTTGTTGACTTTCAAGAACAGGTGAAGAAGAAGGCAAATTAAAATCCTGTTGAGACTTCATTGGACTTTGAGAGAAAATGATTGTATGGCACTGACTCAAAGATCGCAGTTTCACAATAAAAACAAGAACGTCTTTTAAGCTTTGTTTGTTGTTGTACACATTTGTAAATCAGGAACCCTTTCAATTAAGGCTGAATGATCGACCATAGCTGAGGTTTGCAATTACGCACTGTCACGACGAGAAACAGACTTACGTTTCCAGTCTTTTCTTTGTAACTTTCTTGTTTTTGTTTGGGGAAACAAACTTGTTTAATAAATAAAACAAACCTGTTTAACAGATTTACAGGGAATCTCTTGTATATTTTGGCTGGTAAACTATCCACTAAGCTTAACTTGTCTAAACAAGTCCCAAGAATTTAGCAACGTCTGCCAGAAACATTCTTTGTAATTACGAGATATTTAGAGGGAACAATATTATTTGATAAGAAAATTGAACTCTATGGCAGGTAAGGTGTTTTTGCTTAACACGATTTGTATATGTGCTAATGAAATTTGTCTAAGGTTAACCCCCGGGCTGGCTACTCACCGTGAAGTCTGATTACACCAAAGGCACGTTCTATAAGGTCCTCTTGACAATCTCTCAACCAGTCATCAATAGTAGAGGAGCTGGAGTATGACGCTCCGTGTAAGGGTTGACCGCGTGAGCTAGCAGTGCCGCTGCGACACGCCGTCTCAACCTCACTTTGGCTCCACTAGATACCTTTAAAGGGAAGCTGTGAAACCCTTCAATCTCCTTAAGATGTCTTCAAGAATTCTACATGGAGATAAAATACAAGTTGAAAGTTATCAGGATCTTAACAATATGACTTTTAATTTGAACTGGTCTTCTCAAGCTACTACAAGAAAAGGTCAAAGGCTCAAGATATTTGTAATCCGACCCATCTAGTATTACTGGTTGTCATTCTCTGACTTTTCTCAAAATAGAAATTCAGTGGACGTAAGTCTGAATACATTCGCAAGATGAATATTTGCAATCTGACATTAGTGCATGCTTTGGCTTAATCACTGTAAGCCACATTTCCGGAGTAATCTCATTTTAATTGTGTGTTATCTAAAAACAGAAAAAGGGAAATAATTGCTGGCATTTCAATTTGGCTTGGCAAACAATCCTATTTGTTTATCGAGTCGACTTTTTGCATGATTTATCTGATGACGGAGCAAAATATAAAACCGACTGAGATGTAGGAACAAATGAAACCACAAAGCTTGGACTGTTTTTATGCTTGATTTAAATTAAGTACACGTACATAGAACGGCAATGTCTTAAAGTTATTTGACTTGAAGGATGTTATAATCTCTATGGTATATGCTGGTACACGGACCGACAAAACAGGTCAAGTCTACAAAACGGGGATACCATTAAGCCTACCGAAGATAGCAAAGGAGCCTATATGCTTGGAACGTGTCTATGACTACAGTGTGACATGTTCAATCATCACTACAACACAGTAGTTTGCATTAACAAATAAATAAATATTACTTTTCGGCAGCGTGAGGTCTTATCCGCGCCGTGCACGCCCTTTTGAGGGAGCACAGTCTCACCGAGTTTTACTACGAGTGACAAATTCTCAATTTTTACCAATGGTATTTATCAGCGGATATATAGGTCTACTTGTGGTGTATATGCAGTAGGCCTACTTACATGTGCAGGGGTCGATTTCACAAAGCGCTAAGATTCATCTTAAGATGAGTTGTCAGTATCACCATAGTAATTTGGATTGTGACATCACACTTTGCTTAGCAATTAAGACTGATCTGCACTTAAGATTAATCTTAACTCTTTGTGAAATCGAGCCCAGGACGTGGTATTTTGAAGGCGTGCCGTAGCCTAAGTGACTGGATACAGATTCACCACTAGAGGGCCACTGTGATATGGTACTGAGTATGCGCACTCCTGCAAAAACACAAAGCAATGATCGAGGAACGTCTGTTGAGTAAAACATAAAAGGCTGCTTTGTCCGCCACAGCGATATCTTTTTTTTTTCCTGAAATTTTTCTGGCAGAGGTAGATCTTTAAATCTGTAAAAATGGAAATTTCAAGACGAACAAAGTCTCAACATTTCACATAAATCTAACTTTGCAGTTACAGGAACTTTGACTAATTATAATCATCATGGATGAATTCTGACAACTAATTAATCTTTAACATCGTGTATTGAGATAATAGGGTTGAGGTATATGCTCATATACGTGTTTATACTTCAGACGTACAATTGAAAAGAGATCCGGTTTTATGTTTTTTGACGGATATAACTATTTCATGTACATAACTACACTGATTATATTTATCCTGGGCGCCATTGTGACGCATATGAACTCGTGCGGGGAAAGACCCGACGTGGCTTTCCTTAAACGTGTAAAAACCACTGGAATGAAACGGGCATTTATTGCTGGGCGAGTGGCTAGTCCAAGGGGTGTTATTTATTACAACCAACATCGCTAAAAGATAATTTTCTTGGTTACTGATGATGACATCACATCTAGTCTTACAACTCGACCTGTATCTAAAGGTTGTATCCCAACGGAGGAAGTGTTGACCGGGTGGACTTTGAAGTGTTTTCATTTGGTTTGGTGTTTGGAAATTCGAATCCGGACTACCACGAGGAGGGAGTTTCCTTTGGGACCACTCACGGGGACGAGAGCTCCGATGTACGGTATAGCTATTGTGACTACCGGCAGCTGAGTAGCATATGGAGCGCACATGGTGAGTGACCGTAGCGTGGATACGAATAACGCTTGGAGCCACCGCTCACAGTAAAGAGAGGAGAGAGAGGGAGAGCAGATATTATGAAGCCAGTTGTTTGACCGAGCCGGCTGTCTTCGTTTGCTCAACGGAGGTAAAACCCACGCTACAGTAGAATAGTGTGGAATCTCAAAGTCCTTCACAAACAGCTGTGTGTATTAATTCTACTCAAAAATAAACACCGATACAATACCATGTGATGCGTCTGATTGAATTTAGAGGTAACATACTAGCTATTGGAAAAGTGCATTCAATCTAAGATCACATGGGCAGGTTACATACGATACAACTCAGTGTACTTTCTGCAGGATGATATAGTGCATAAGTTTAATATGGCAAGACGCACTTTCGCACTGATTGGATGACTGCAAGACAGTACCGCACCTACGGTCAAACTTCATCTTCAATGAAAAATATATCTGCAAGAATTTGTAACCTGGCAACTATTGATCGGAAAATAGCTCTGAGTTCATTCTTCAAAGTGTGTTGAGATGTTTAAATTGCAATATTCATGTACTCAGTCGGTACTCAGTTTAATGGTCCCCTGTGGACGATAGAAGTGCGCGTTTGCCTCAGACGATTTTCATCGATTCATCTCGATCTCCTGAGTATACCTCCACTATTAAAAATCTTTGTGTTGATGATACAGACTGGGAGAGTAAGCCACGTGTATTATACGTGACAGCTCTCATATCGGTATAACATCTGATACTAATACGGCATGTACGTGACATGCCTCATAAAAGTGCTTCATGAACTACAGATAAGAACGTGGTTTTAACTTTTGAGGAAGACCAGGCACACATTACTGGATTTATATTACCTCTTCACACCAAGACGGATAAAAGCAAACCTTGTTTGAGAAACACATGATAACTGTTGTCTCTTGTGAACGTCAACGGTATGGAAGATCACGGAAGTGGAACGATTTGCTTGATTTTGAGGAGCCATTACATGATTGTAATAAATAACGGCGAATTTACTTTCGACTTGTAATTATGCGTTTGGTTGCAGCGGAGCGGTGCATTCGCTTTATTAATGGAATCTCAAGGGTGTATTTTCTCCGGGAAAGCTTGAGATAGCAAGTGACCATACTAACCGACATCATACACAGTATTATTATAATCCCCTATACGATAACCGGTGTCTCTTTAAACTGCGGCGAATGGGCAAATAGGAATTTTAAGCCGATTTATTAGATAAACTAATCATATTGCAGATCTGGTTGTAATGTCATTTCGTGACAATGTGCAGTGGTATTGTAAGATACGGCAAAAAGTAGCACTGTGTGAACCGGTTGAGGCAGCCGAGCGCCAATAACATCACTGGATGGATTGCTCGCTTAATGACTCGTGATTGCACTCCAAAATACACTGATGAAAAACGCTGTAAGGGAGACGTAATGAAACCGTGAGGGGATATGCACCGTCTAGGTGAGTATAGCCATCACATGGACGGTTGTCAGAAAGGATGGCATACAGGGAGGGGCAGGGGTTAGAGCAGCAGTTGAGCCCTAAAAGCCCCGAGACCGACCTCTCCGGAGCGCTCAGCCTGACCGTTGAAATTGTGACACTCTTCGGGAATATCTTTCCCACACTGGTCGCTTTTAAACTGAAGACCAAGTCTGACCGCACGGCTACGGATCTTCTAATCGGAGCCCTAGCCATTACGGATATGCTAGCCGTGCTGCTACCACTACCAGTGTCACTGCCTAGTTTTATAGCTCAGGATTCTTGGACTGGAGGTAAGAGTGCGTGTCTATACTACCAGTTTATGGTATTCTGGCTTCAGAACAGCGCCATGTTGCTTGTGACGTCAATGTCATTGGAGCGATTTTTAGCAATTTGCCTGCCAATGCGTTATAAGAGATGGACAACAATGACTAGAGTGAAAATCACCATTGCCTCAGTGTATATATTTGCCTTTGTTGTATCATGCCTACCACTTTTTGGACTTGCACCCCCCGTCATTCTTCTTGACGACAATGACGAGGACCCAGATTCCGCTAGTCCGATGTGCCGGTCATGGCTGTCATCGGTACCAGACTACTGGCATCAATGTATATTCCCAATAACATTAGTACTTGAAGGGTGGTTAACCATGGCGTTAGTCTTAATCTTAAACACCTGTATCGTCAGAAGACTTACAAGGTTCAGAAGAAGACTTGAATCTTCCGAAGTAACATGTCCAATGAGAACAAAAGAGGACAAGGCAGAAGCCTCATCAGCCTGCCCGGAGCCACGGGTGGATGTCCCTGCATCCTCCACCGTTGACAGGCGCTCTCTACGGGAGTTTTCAAAGCTCGTGGTTGTGGTGACTATTTTGTTTTATTGCACCTGGTTGCCCGTCATGGTAAGTTTTAAACATCAATTCCCTCAAACGTCACTATGTTATAGGCCAAAACCAACCCAATTTGCCTTTAACATAAAGATTGTTTTGTATATAGTATAGGAAACTTCACGAAAACAAACATTACAGCAATCCATGCACCTACACTACTCGTTAATATAACCACGGGATAAAATCTTCAATTTATGTAACTCTTTAATCTATGACACACAAAGTTCCCAATACGTATCACACCTCCCACAACCGTCCCTAAATGTAACCCGAACTTACGCCCTTTTCAAATACTGCATTGCGGTATTTTGACGATACTTTAGAAAACCCGTTTGAATCATTAAATAAACAATCATCAGTTAAGCCCGGTTTATACTTTACGCGAAAGCGAATGCGAATGCGAAGAGAATTTTGGTTACACAATAATTGATACGCGTGTTTCCAGTTGTGACACAAGAAATTCGCTTTTGAACCGGGTTGTAGCCAAATGACAGTTAAAAAGCTGCCAGCTATGTTCCACAGAAATGCGGACGACCTGCTTGGCCAAAAAAATAAAACACGTTATTTTTCTTTGAAAAAAAACCCTCATCAATATACTTTCCAGTCTTTCTGCACATTTCCAATAATTGTGACAATTTTGAAGCCGACCCCGAACTATGTTACTAGACATTTAGACATTCTATTGATAACAAAATTCGGTTGGTTTGCACAAACCGATTTCCTAGCTAATCTCAGCTGCAAATCTTATTGCTTCTTACGTTTCCTTAATTGCAAAGTAGCAAAATGGTTGCGTCCCAATATAGACATCATCTACCTGTGTGTATTCATGGCAGTACATGTGGAATCCAATTACTTAAATTGCAGGTGATATCCGGCGAGTATCATTCATTCTGTGTAAACATCGCCTGACAAAGAAAATGTCATATGGGTTACATTACTAGAGATAAGCTGCATGCATTAGGCGTTGAAGCCAACTCACTACCATGTACTGTATCACCAAGTAGTCTTATTGGTGATTACATTAGCAACATGGCCAGCGTTATAGGAAAATTGCCCCCACTTTTATGTATACTCCCTTGAATCAAGATAAGACATGGCTAAAGTTGTCCTAGGTTTATTCATACTGTGGTGACATTGCTAATGTTAACAAAGTCACAATTTGTAATGAATTATATTTGTTTATTTATCTGTTTAATGTCATTCTTCGTGGTTTTTTTTAACTGAATGAGTGATAGTTTAAGATTCCAATCAAACAGAAACATAACATGCTCATAAAGGCAGTAATTATAGTTCTATGTGTTGACAGATATACTTATTCCAAAGTCATATCCAGACGATGTGTGAACTGACTCCTAAAAACTTGTTAAAAAGTTTGACATTAAAGAGGTGGTCGCTCCTCAAGCTACCGTATTTAATCTAATTTAACCCCTGCTTTTACAAACCTGTTTGCCAATGTCTGCACCTTAATGTATAACTTGACAAGTTAATATAGACACGTGCACGCCATGTGTTGAGTGGTGGAACAGTAGCATCATGTGTAACCAAGGAGTTCGCGGTTGTATAACTGGGCATAATCTAAACACTAATCAAACTGTAATAATAATCTCGGCATTTATAGAATTCTTACGGTAGAATTCTTACTCAATGTACCACAATGCTTGTTGTAGGAAACTGTACTGAAGTGGAGGAGTTTTGTGCGAAGGATGAATTTTTGAATGATGTCCGAATCGCACGTTACAGACGTTAAGCTGCAATTATTAGCTGTTACACTATTTGACTGCAGTCTCAAAACCATGTCATCCTTTATTATGACTGACATTTATTTCGCGAGCTCTATTGCTTTTATATAGCTGTAGATAGTACACGACAGGCGCCATCTTTACGGGCAACTTGGGTTTTGGCTTTGAGCTGCGTCAAGCGTTCTGTTTTTTTCTACGCAACCAATTAAGTGATTCACCGACCAATCGTGGAAGAACTGTGTTCTACCTGCTCGTAAAAATGGCCGACTTCACACTGTGTGACGTCATGTGGGAACTATCTTCGAGTCTCGCGCGTATTTAACGGTAAAATGCGAGACTTTCTTTCCTTCACACGTTAAAACCATGAATGAGAGAAAACATTTTCGTACGCGCAAAAGACCCGGAAGGAGTCGGAACTAGTGAAAACTTTGGGTGTGCAGCAGATACGCGTGTGTGACGCAATGACTTACCACATTGGTCCAACAGGGTTAATCCCTTTATAAGAAACTGCCAGCAGTAATCAGTGTAACACGAAGCTTCTATAATAGTACAAGGTTCGTCGAGCAGTCAAGTGTAAACACATGGACAGGTTGCAATTAATCTGCGTAATGGCTCAACTCCAAGTTCCCTCGCATATCAAATTCATATTTCCCCTGAAAATGTTATACATGAGAATGGGTTCATCCTAAATATAATGCACTTAAAGTTTTTGCTTTCCATTGGAATTAAGTTACACAATGCTTAAGTGTGTCATGCGAGACTGTCTTTCGGTTCGTGGTTGTCAACATTACACGAGATCACGTTGTCTTTGGAGAGTATGTAAAAATAGCGAGCTTTGGCGCGATTACACAATGTTCAAGCGTCCACGGGAGAGGCAAGCTTAACTTACTAATCGTTGTTGCTATAAATAGACATGTCCAATCACATTACACCCATGTCTACTTCCAGTTTACAAGGTGTGCCTGTCTGTATTATCTCATCTTGTTTATTGTGTCCTGCTTGGCTTCACCCTAAGGCCTAAATTAGGAATGCATTACCCTTATTTAGTCAGAAACATTAATGTTACTTCATGTAAAATATTGTCTAAAGTGCATATATATCAAGTCTCCTGCATAAAGTAGACAAGAGTCTACACATCTTAAGTCTCTGGAGAGACTCAAGACTCAAGTTTCGGATGCAGCTTGTTATTTCTCGAAGGAGCTGGGTAGTAATTACAATCGGCATTTCTTCGTTTCTGAACAAATATTCATCAGAGTGAAATCTTGCAATTATTTACAAAAGTCCGGGCCTTTATTTTAAAGTGATCTTCTTATTAGTTGAAATGTACCATTTTTGTTGATGCGTTGATGAAATACATATATTTTCTGGAAAATGTTAGTGAGGGTGTTTTAGTGGCTTTCTTTTCCTCTCAAAAACTGTAACATTTAATTTATGAAAGTTACTATTTTTGAGCCCAAACTTCCAATTTGTTCCATTTTGGAGAATAAAAACAGCCTATTATGTGAACTGATGATCAAAAATACCTACAATTACATACATCGTCAAAAAGTTTGTCCCAGCACCCCATCCACTAGGTTCCTTTAATGAAAAGCGACGGAGCAGAACTCAATTCAGCTGAAAACATGTAAAAGGAGACTACAGGGGGTAATAACTAATAACGCAATTCAGTTGTAGTCTTAATCACCAGCCGTGGGAGCGATTTATGCCAATGAATGTTTAATACGTACAAAGAGAATCTTTTGAAGAAAGACTAGGCCTTGGTGAATTCACGAAGGACGCAGAGCTGAAATTCAATCCTCCTTCAGGTTATATTAAGATTATGCAGGATCCTAAAGCAGACTCTAGGGCCGGGATTTCGTCAGAGGATTATGCTCTACGATGACCATCCTACCCCCCCCCCCCACCACCACCCACCCCTTCATAATACAAATCAAATAGAGTATATGAGTTAAACTGAATTTTTACATATTTCATGCCCCTTGGCGTTCTTTTGTCCACATCACTGTCGAAGAACAGAGCTGCTTGAGTAAAATTTTTACTTCCTTAGAAAAAAATCACTTCACTAGGTTTAAGATTAAGTTGTATTTGTTTGAGAAATGAGAGCGGATAAATAAAAGGTCAACGTAAATGAGAAAGGAACCTCTCCCACGGTACCAATAAATAGGTTTTATATCAAACAGATAAGTTACTTGAAATTTGAAAAATGACTTCGCGGACAAAATGTTCCGGCAGCAATGTTCTTATTTAGGTAGGTTTGGTTGGACCAGATGTGGGCCATTTTATGTTAATTACGGGTCTGATGTCTCCATGCTGTTGGCAAAAAAGGGGAAAAACTGGCAAACCCTTAAGAGAGTTTTGAGTCTGTGTAAGAATGTACATATCTTTCAACTCACTACCCTTTTAGCTTCTTCAATTATCACTTTCATTCCGCGTAGACGAGATTGTTCATCTCAGGGACGAGTTGGTGATGAGTAGTTTGTTCGATCATCACACCGCGGTCATTTCGTCAAGCAGCGTATTAGGTGTGATAATTGCAAGGGGCAAACGACGCTGTTTGACGGTATAGAGAAGAAGTGGGAAAAAGCTTTTACCGGATGGTGTAAACATCAAGGTGCTTAGATTTCCTTACGTATGAGTTATACCTAATGGATATGGGCGATGCTCTTTCATTTTTGTCATGCTGTTGAATTTAGACCCAACGCGATGAAATGGCAAATACTTGTTCACTTGTAGTTGTGTTCATCAGCTTTATTTAAAGTATAAACTATAATGAGGCTGTAGATACAAAGATCAATTAGTTTAAATTTCTCTAAGAGAAACAGTTTGTCTGTGGAATGCTGAAATTTCTCTCCTTTAGAAGTGACGAAGTGTCCTTTCATTTAAAAATGGATTCTATCAGAAGAAATTAACTCAGAAGTACTTTAATAAATTAACAATTAAAAACACAAAGCATTATGAGAAGGAAAGTACTCACGACGCAGCCATGTTGGATTTTGTATTACATTTCGTACTCATACAAGATTCAAACCGAGGCTGGGTGGGCCGGGAAAAGGTCTGGCTTGAATCATGAATGTATAATTTGAAGCATTTGTCAATGTTGTTACAGGAAACCTATAATTGATATTCGTGTTTAAACAAATTAAACATTTAAGGCATTGAAGGGTCTTGTGATTTGGGGACACCCTGGACTGTTTCTATATTAAATTGAAAATGTTGCACTAAATGATTTCGTAAAAACTACATGACTTAGAATGGATGGATATTAAGTAAAGACAAAGTAAGTTCAAAAGTGAAAGTACCAATTCTCTCAAGAGGTTCATCCATGTACATTCGGTTAATATTGATCTTTGGAATTGCCATCCTGCTAACTTAAGGGCTGCGAAGTGAATTTATCATGGGCTAAATGATAGCATAACCTTATGACAAATGTCTTACGTGGACATAAGTGGGGGTTTTATGTTGTATCTCAGTACGCATGACGGCATTTTTATAGCTCTGTACTTTAGGAAAATTTAGTACACCTTTTACTGTAACCAATGGGCGTACATTTATTTATTATAACAATCAATATAAATTAAATGTAAAGAAAAAATGAAAATGCAAATTGACATAACATTCCTCTTTCAAAAACGAAAGCATTTGGGTTCGAGGTAAAACACAATTTTAGGCGATTATCATTCTGCAATTGTATATCCCCGTATGGAGTTATTACATGAAAGTGCAAGTTGTCCGAGGATACAATTGTTGTAACATTATCTTCGAGATATTTATTTGAATTAGTGTGCCCTTCGGAAATATGAATGCGTGTATCTTTTCAAGGCCATAATTTAGGGCCATCATTCATGGAGTTGCTTAGCGCGAAGTAAACTTGCTAAGCTAAAATAGCATGTGATGTACATATACATAATTATTGAATGGGCGAAATATTTTCTACTTGACTTCTGCACTGTCAGCATTTCAAACATCCATGCGTTTTAATTCACACAGGCTGTAACTTGGTTATTAGTTAGCTTTTTATCAAGAACAACCAGAACATTTCAATCTGTAATTCAATTGACATTTGTGATTATAAATCATAACCTAAAATTTTAACTTCAGCGCCTGATGAACCGGCATTGTTTTTAAACCACTCTCCGATCCAGCCGCACTTTTAGCGTCAGCCTCTTTGTTTTTGTTCCTTGTTCCCCAGTTTGTCTGTTTGTTTGAAAAATTCTGGCAACAAAATTTGCAGAGTTTTGCAGGTTTTTCTTGTTCTGTTAAAATAAGGAATTTTGAAGAAATTTCCGGTAGCAAAACTTCCAGAAATGAGTATTTATTCTGCTATCCGGACACTTTTTCAAGTTTATTTAAAATACGGAAGGTCTGAAAATTTTGCTGCAGGAGTTTGTTCCGTAATTTAACGGTGATTTTTTTTTACAGTGAGCTCACAACGCAGCCATTTTGGATTTGTTTTTACATGTTCCGAGGCTGATGGGTGGGGAAATGGTCTGGCTTGAATCATGAATGTAGAATTTGAAGCATTTATCAATGTTTTTACAGAAAACCTACGTCAACAAAGTAATAAAAGTCACGTTCCCTTTACGAAATGAATGTGGGTAGTACTACAATATTGATTTACGGATTTTATAGCATGTCATCAGTTGCAGCAGTTTATTCAAGATATCCTTGCCATTAGCATACAGGCAAGATTAAATTATTTACAGAACCAGAGTTAGTTTCTGCTATCTTCTTGTGATAACAAACGCCAAATGCTGCTGAAGGATTAATAACAAACCATGTTTTTATTTTGATTGTTAATAACGAACCGTTGATAATAATTAATGAAATAATTATCTTGTATATGTGTAGACAGTCGAGCTATAATGGTGTATTTATGAGATCGCAGGCGAAGGCTCACTGATTACAGACAACATTATTTACAATTGCTTCCCATTTGCGTTTTTCAAAGCACTACTCAAACTAAGAAACAGTGATGAATGCAATGATAAACCCTGTGGGCTGTTGCGTAACCAGCGGGTGGCAGGGGGCGTGACCCACCAGCTCAGAATTCTTGCCCCCTTGCCCACCCAACCCAACTGAAATCTTACAAATGCACCAATGAATAGTTCCATACATAAAAAAAAAAACACAAATTATGTCTTTTCCCCGCTTGTTCCCCTCCCCACAAATGAAAATGCCCGGGTACGTCACTGCCTGTGGCGCCGTCGCCCTTACTGTACCGAGAAATATGTCTCTACAACGGCCCATATTCCCATCCAGTCACGAAGTCATCAAGTTATGGTTAATAAATGAATGTGTTAAAGCCATCAATTCAAACGAGTGACGCACAACACTGACATGGACGTAGTACAAGCTCTTTGTAAAGTATAAGCCTATTACATTACTATATATAAAACTCTAGTCAGCATACCTCAATAATATCTAATGCAAAACAATAATATCGCATCTCAAATTGTTCTTTACTTTATAGCCTAGAATAAAATGCAACAGTGAACACCTCACAACATCGTTTTCCAACATTTCACAAGCGGCTGTGACTATGACTTTGGTTGCATTATCAGTATATGCCGGACAAGCCATTTGCCGTAGCCGTTATAACGCACAGCTTCCAGCTCTGATCACTTCCATTATAATATAAAAGTGCGCCCTCAGGAGTTCCCCGCGGGGTAAATCCTGGTCAAATTTTTACTACACTCACCAATTAGTCTCCATTCGTGAAAGTGACACAACTCGGTCACGACAAATCAATACAATTGGCGTCCGCATTGGGGAAGCTCCTGTAATTGAAACGCCCTTGTCGAGGAGTTTTTTCCCCTCCACACAATGAGTTGAACATATCGGGTTTTTTATTTCAAGCTAGATAGAATTTTGTTACTTGAATTTAGGCGGGATGGCGGTTAGGAGATGTGTAGGCTCTATAAGCATACGCCTTAGGGCTGTGGGACTCTGCACGTGAGAAATCATGAATGTAGAGTTCTTTCTACGTTGATTCGTGCACGGACATAGGATTACATTTTTTGTATGGCACTTCAAGATTATTGTCTGAACTTCTGTCTTTCTACCAGGTCGGGGGAGGCACATTGCACTACATATTTTCAATGTAATGTAGGGGCTACATGAGATTAAGGTGTTACCTTAATAACTTGGGGATTTGGGTGGTATCGTCGGATAATCTAGGATTATCTGTAAACATGTGAGAATCATCTTCTTGTCTGCTTCACTTGTTAAAAAAATACTAATCAAGATGTGTTCTACGTCATTGTGACCCATTTGTGGGTCATTTAACACATTATTCTGTGTCATAATGAAAATGGGTCAGGCCCCACTGGACCTGGATCCAGGTCAACGCGTGAATGTGCCACGCACACATCTCAGCCAATGATTGGTCTGCCATTGGCACCAGTACAATAACTTGTGACGTCATAATCATGCAAGGGGGTCTATTGAACTCTGGGAGAACGACTCGAGTTGATTTTCCTTCCACACAGAAGATTATTAATTGCGTCTTGTGGCCATAGATTCATGACAACTAAGAACGTATCTCTATATTAAAGTGTCTCTGGCCCACAGGGTACAGTTTGTGTAATTACAACACTAGACATCATCAACTATTGGTTAATGTTATCCCTGTGGTAGGCTAATGGGCATACTAATCTCACTGCTAATGCAGGAATAGTCAATGTTAACCCGCAAGGTGCAATTCAAGAAAAAATAACCCCCCGTGGTGAGTTTCCAGGACTAAAAGGTTTAAATTAAGACGTGTAGCGATTAAAACAGGTAAACTGTCAATATAGAAAACTGCTGCTAGACACTCTCCTAAACTGAATCTGAAAGCTTACTAGTTTACATAAAGGGAACCCGTCACAAAATCTAGTTGAACTATAAATGATGGAAGAAGTTTATTGCAGAGAAGTGAACATGCTGTAATGCTGCATGGCACGTTCACGTGTGCTTGTTTGCTAAGCAATGACAGCCTGTATGTAAAGGATGTGGCAATGTTCAATGACCTGGGATACATCTATAAAGGCAACAAACTTAAGAGGCACCTTTCCGGAAAACAATGCAAATGAGTACCACATATACCACAGATATGCACTGTCTATCACTTATAGGTCATTGATGCCAAGTGATGTCTTCTCAAAATAAGATATCTCCAGAAAGGCAAATCACTTATTACTATTTCATTGGTATATGCGGAATTGTAAATGTTTTCTTTACTTTCTACTCAGGTTGTAATGACGTTGACACAATCCGGGTTTGTCGTCAGTCAGCTAGTTGCAGTGTATGCATTAATGAGTACAACCCTAAACGGACTGCTCAACCCTTTCGTATATGGCGCCCTCAGTCGGCAGTATAGAGACGGCTATTTCAGACTGCTCAACAGCCTTGGCACAAAATGTGGCCTGCAAAGCATATGCAAAAGTAAGGCAGTTTTGTCTTGTGATAAATTGCTCTAAATAATTGTGTATCACACAGTCTGTTGATGACTTGATATGTGTAGTATGTTTGTTTCTAATGAATAAATTAAAATCACAGGGTTGCTAGTGCGTCTCCATCGATCAAAAGGTGTCAGTCAATTACACAGAGTAACACTTGTTCTGCAACCTACGTTTTTGCACTTGGCTTGATTTGGAAGGCCACGGGGGAAACATTTTTTTCGATTTTAATATGAACACATTTATCAAATTTTTAGGATACTTTTTAGTTTACGCTTAGCATGCGGTATAGCTGTCGTCATGAACATTATGTCTATAACTAATTATTGTTCTTTAACGATTATTGTATTTCCAAGGTTGTCTTTCTTCTCATCAAGTACAAGAATCTCGACACCAACAAACGAGCAGCTCATCCAATAAACCAGAAAACCAAACATTGAAGTGTAACATTACAGTCAACAACTTGATTGAGGGAGACAACTGCATCACCCTGAACTCCACACGCGATGAAACGTCTATATGAGTGACCAACAAGCACGGTACCAGACCATTTCCCATCGTCATTCTCTGCATCAACTATACTGACGTCATAAAAAAAAACACGGATGGGTTTTCTCCCGCCATGTTAAATTGAAACAACATATCCAGGAGAGAATCTTGATCAACAGATGTTGAATAGATTTCCACAAAATTAATAGTCAAGAAAAACTGTCCGACGGAAAAGGAGATCGTGATATGCTCATAAACTATACTAATTATAATACGTGGTGCGCAAATTGTAAAAAATGTTAGTGTAGACTAAATTTTACAAATCCCCTTGGACATTTTAATCGTGAGAAGGCCACAGCACGATAGACGATTGACAGCAGCATTTTTAGTTCAGTTGTGGTAAATTTTGCGTAAAATGTATAGGGCGCCCTCCGGAGGATTCGTGAACAATAGCTTTATCTTCCTGCGATTAATATTTTCACAAAATAAACGGTGCTCTACTCCATTGGTATCTATTGTTGGTTTAGACGATTTTTTTTACCATAATGGTGATGTGCAAAATAGTTAGAGTGAGCTGCCAAAAAGGGTGTTTTTTCCCCGGAAAGTTCGTATCAATATTTTCAAAATAAAAAGAAATGTGTTTACAAGAGACAATACGGGATTTAATGTTCTTGAAAATTTGAAACTTGTTGTGAATGCAATGATGATGGAGTTGATGATCTTGGGTTGTGCTGATGACTGTGGTGATTACAATGATTATGGTGATTTATTATAGTAAAGTTAGGTGCGCTTTGGTGTACAGGTCAAAGCTTTCGGTTAATTGTAAAGGAGTTGTATTTGATGGTGAATGGTGGATAGTGGATGGTGGATTGGGGTGGATGATGGAAGGTTGGTGGATGGCGGGTGGTGGATGGTGGATGGTGGAAGGTGGATGGTGGAAGGTTGGTGGGTGGTGGATGGTGGATGGTGGATGGTGGATGGTGGATGGTGGATGGTGGATGGTGGATGGTGGAAGGTTGGTGTATGGTGAAGGATGGTGGATGGTGGAAGGTTGGTGGATGGTGGAAGGTTGGTGAATGGTGGATGTGGATGGTGGATGGTGGCTGGTGGATGGTGGATGGTGGATGGTGGAAGGTTGGTGGATGGTGGATGATGGATGGTAGATGGTGAATGTTGTAGTGGAGAGGTGAGGAGAAGGTAAACATGATTCAGTGGATTAACAGCGTATGTGATGGAGGTTTAGTTTTGGTATGGACGCTAGAAGGCTTATTAGGGTTGTAGGTGTAAAAGGTGATATTTGGCTGATTGTTGAAGCTTGGATGGTGTTATTTGTATGTTCATTATGGCGTGAGTGAGGAAAGAGGGGTGTTGTTTGCCGTGGGTACGGTCAATTGCTACAGTTTTGTAGTTTTGACGATGTGTTGTTTTTAGTTGGTCATGGTAGGGGTGGTGTGAATGGAATGAGTTCAAAGTTTAGGGCGGTGATGGTGGATAAGGCGGAGGTAGTGGTGGTGTTAGGTTGATTGTTTGGTGATACGGCGTTGGCGTTCGTCAGGCAGTGTGTGCTTGGGGATGTTGATGCTTGTATTTTCCCATGTGCTGGTGGCATAAGGCTATACCACTGTTAGTTTCGTTTGTGGGATGATATTATTTATTTAAGGTTCTGAGAGTAGATTTTGTAGTGAAGATTCAGTAGTGATTGTATGGAACATAAGGTGCGGTTAATGGTGTTCATGGAGGTGACAGTGGTACCTGTCCATGAGGCTTAATCGGGGTGTTTGTAGTTGCTGCGTAAGTGACAGACGAGGGTTTATAACAGTGTCGGAGCTCAAATGAGGGGTATCGTAAAACGGAGTAGGTACAAGATAACGATGTGAGAAAAGGTGTATTGAGATGTGATGTGAGACATTAAGATGGCGACTTCTCGTTAATAACAGGCTTCAGGCTTTTGTGGTCTGGCAGCCTCGGCTTGGTCGGCCGATGTGAACAGAATTCCAATACCGGTAGAATTTTGTCAAGGTTTGTTTTGAAAGTGATGAAGAAATTTATTGGAAAGGTAAACTTTCGTATGGAAGAGGAGTAAAAACTACGTCCATAAAGAGTTGTAAATGTCATTGCAAAATCGCTATGAAAAACAGACAATGAAAAAAAAGAATGAAGATGTCAGATGAAGTGCCAATAAAAATATGATATCTTGTGGATGGCCGAGTTGGAGAATGGGAGAAGTGGTTAAATCAGGAAATGTGTGTTGATAACATCAATTCTCAACAAAGAAAGACTGGATGAATGTGGGGGTTTTAAGTGACGATCACAGTACTGCATCAAACGGAGTTAAGAAAATAACCCCAAGGTGGAGGTTTCAGTGACAACACGCAAGGCGTGAAAATGATACGTTAAAGGTGAGGGTATTGTAGGAGGAGCAATTTGGAAGAAGTTGTGGAACATTTCGTGACGAGAGTCACAATGATAATGAGTTAAACATGTAAAAGTTTTGCTTATTCATAAACTGATTGATTAGTTGCTTGATTGATTGTATGTATTTACTTATTTATTTTTTGTAAGTTAAGAGGCTGGAATGAAGATAAAGATGCAACAAGTATTGCCAAAGTTTAAGGATTTGCGCATAAAGAGTCATATGAAAAGCTGAAGAGACGATCGGTGTAGATTTTTGGGGGTAATAACAGCCTCGTGCCCAGGGGTGATCGATCTCGCCGCGCCATTTTTATTCCCCAAAGTACACGCTGCTCGCATAGTGATGAGAGGTATCGATACTGTGCGCTGCCTATGGTAGCGAGACTGGGGTAATAAAGGTTAGTTCTCGATAGATGCCATCTTTTACGGGCATTTTGGATTTGGGCTTTGAGCTGCGTCAAGAGTTCTAATTGTCACGCAGCCAAGTCTTAATTGCGCATAAGTCGTGTGTTCAAATTATTGATGGCCGACTCATACACTGTGTGACGTCATGTGAAAACTATCTATAGAGATGATAATAACATTGAACGAAACGAGTTTAAGATGGGTTGAGGATTGAGAATGGCCAAGATGCAACGGGGTGAAGTTAAGAAGATGAATTGGTAAAGTAGGAATGAAATAGTAATGGAGAGATTGTGGCGAACTCAAAATAGGAAGAAGGCGTAGATGGCATTGGTGTTGCCAAGAGGAATAAAAGTGAGGTTGGAAGTGAGTACTTAGGTGAAGTATTGAGATGAAGATGTGTGTAAAAATGTAAATGATAAAAACCAATAGATACCAACCAATAGATAGTCTGAGTTTGGTGAAAATTTTGTGTTGACGTAATGGATGTATGTACAAGATGCTTATTGCACTTCTGCCTTCTTTGTGTCCTGAATCGCTTTACGATTAAAATCAAAGACAGTGTAAAGGCACCAGACTATTTTCACTTTTACCCTCAGTTTGGTAGTGTATATAAATAAGAGAAAACCAAATTACCGCTTCAGCATCGTAATCCCCAAACAGGGGTTAACAATGAGACTACACATATTATGGTGGCCCTGAAGGGACATTACACATCTAAAAATTCTTTGCAAATATTTGCAATGTGTAACATCCCTTTGGGACTGTACTACCGTGGTTGCTCAACAACAGAATTTGAACTACTGTTTCTTTCTATTTCGAGAACAGTAACATTGAGTTTCTTTAAACTGTTCCTGTAATATGTTTCCTCATAACAATACATTTTGCTTCAGAACTATGACATTTGTATAATATGAACATAATTAAAAGAATACAATTTATATCTTAAGCGGGCCCAGTCAAAACTTTTTTATTTTTGAATCCACCCCTGCAAAAAACACTATTTGTTACCATTGCTCTTGTAAGATTTTCCCTTTAAGCTACAGATACAAATCTCAATGTCTTATGAGATAACTCAGAAGGCCACAACAAGACGTTTCAGAAGTATTTATCTTAGCCAGACGACAGGTTCTGACAAGGAGTAATTTCGGCGCGGATATCATACTACAATTTATCTCCAGAAAACGATTAATAAGTTGCAATTTTCTAGAGGTAAATCATCGCTAAGTGGTTATGAGAAAGCAGACGTGTTTTTAGTTTGAATAACTCGATTTCTTATAAGTTTCTGTATTCAGTAACAGTCGCAATTTTCTGGAGGTAAATCATTGCCAAGTGGTTTTGAGAAAGAAAACAAGTGTTTCCTGTCCGACCAACTTAATATCTATTTAGTTTTTGTCTTTAATCTTTAGTTCATAAAACTATCTTCTGAGAACAAATATTGCCAAGAAAAGCCAAACCGAGGGTTATCCCTATATAGGACTCTTCCTCTGTGCTGTACACAGATACAGTCACTACAGTATAATATAAAAGTGAAAGGCCGCCAGGGCTAGACCGAAGGTGAGCATTGTTTTAGACTCAATAATAGTAAAGTTTAAAAAAATATAATAGATAACGAAGACACGTATTACATGACGCCATGGTGGAGACCGTTAATGACTTTGGAAAACAAATAAACATTTTAATTAACTTAGACTTTGGTCAACGATGTGTAAACGTTCAAACAGCCCAGCCCCAACGACACATCTCATTAAATTTGATGGGTTTTTAATGAGTTTTTACTTCACTAAGTGAAGACAAAATGACCTTCAATGGCTTGTGTCTTTGAATGGTTCATTAAACGACGGACAATTGTTGCCAGAAGCGAAGAAAAACAAGTAAACAAAGAGAAGGATAATGCTCGGAAATGTTAAATTAATTGGAAGGAATAATTAATCAGGCATGAGGCTACTTCTGAAAATACAACAATCACTTTCTACGTATGAAACGAAATTGGGTCAGATTGTAACGTGCTTTTCTTTTTACGTCAATAACTATTCCCTGTATGACACCTCTCATCCCTTGCCAACAAAGCCCTCCTTGTATGGATCCCTGTATGTTTGTGTAGTGCTTGTCATTGTGATATGAAAAGCACCATACTGTTAAACCTTCCAGCCTCGGTTTTTGCAACGACAGTTGGGACAACCATTGGTCCACTCTAACCGTCAGGGCAATATTTATTATAGGGCCAATATCACAGGGCCAATGTCACAGGGCAAATATTATGGCAAGGGTCATGCACGGGTGAATGTCATGGGGCCAATGTCATGTAATGAGTCCCATACCGGGGGAGGGCAAAGGGCCAATATAATAGGCTATATGGTCATAGGGCCACGAGCTATTTAGTCAATATCATGGGTCATTATATGGGCCAATATTATGGAGCACTTAAAATATTATTGCCATTTTTACACACACAAAAATCATGGGTAGGCCACGGGGTCAATATCATGGGACCCTGAGGTGATTTCTTCATTTATTTTATGTAAAGCTGTGGTAAGTAAAATAGTTTGATCAGAAGTAATTAAGGCAAATTACTAAGCTACCTTTACAAGATGGTGAGCATTGTGGCAATTTAAAAACTGAGTACTGCACTATGTCATTGGTTGTTGTCCTTCAGCGAATAGAGAGATTGTTTGCATTGTGTTGAGTAAAGTAAAAGAAACCAGCTACAAAATAGACGCAAAATAACGGTTCCATTATTCCGTAATCCGTTTTTCATGAATTAAAGTGGATTCTTTTCAGTACAACCGCCCTTCAAGATTGCCTTTTTATCTTTGAGGACACTAACAGCAGATTTTATCTAATTACTGTGTCCTCTGATCTTTGCTTGCAGTTTTGCAAATAACACTAAGTGCTTTTTTCATCTAGAATCTTTGTCATACGAAGTAGCATTCTTATTGTGGCAAAAACAGAGAACGAATTAACAACTCATTATACAAGGTTATCGGAAAGGGAAACTGCACCCAAGTATATGAATATTCGGCCAATTTATGCGTTGTCTATGACGTCATACTTTTTAAAAATTGATTGTCATGACAATCAATGTGATAAAAAATTATTATAATTTTTGTTGGATGGCTTGCTATAACTGAAACAATATGCAGTGATTTAATCACTGGTGCCGGTTAGCACACCTCAAGCAATTATTCTGATTTTCGTGCTAGCTATCTAGAAATTAACTAAATGTTTCGAATCATTTATAATAACTAGAAATTCAGAAAATTATCATATCATCGTGCTTGCAGTAACAACAGTTTTGCTAGCGAAAAAAGTATACACCTTGTTTAAACAAAAACATTGATTTTACAGTCATTCAGAAATTCGTATAAATAGCAATTATTGACGTCCATCGTTGGCTGGAAAATGCCCACACCATAATCCAAACATTATTCATATATGCAAATCGGTAGAATGTTGTGCCCATTCATAAAGTAATTATCAGCCAATGGGGAACTGATAAACACCTCTTTACTCCTACGTCACGTTTAATCACGGTATTACTATCTTGTTCGGCGCGATAGAGTATCTGGACAGATCTTACGTCACTACAGTCAGTTTCATTGCGCACAACGGACGCATGTGCACGTTTCTCATACTGTAATTCATAGCGAAATCCCCATTACTGCCCACCAAACATAGCTTTCTTACCTGGGTCTCACATCACTGACTACCTCAGAATTTCAACATTTAACCAATCACCAATTCGGACATTGACCATTGCCCATGGTTGAACCGTACTTAAGTTTCATTTTATAAACTATAGATCTCTCTCCCATTACGACTAGAACTGTATGACAAAGTGCACCTTCAGCGGCAGATGTGTGTGATAAATTGATAATGAGTTTTGATACTGACGAGACCGGATCTGTGGAAACCGTTTTGGGTTAAACTTTCACTTTTAGAATCAACAATTTTTCATTTCGATTTTGGGTAAAGGCGGTTGTTCACGGTGCCTGGATTTCTTCAGCAGAGCGTCGTGGGGACTGAAGGACCTACTCCATCTTAGACAGTGGGTAAGAACTACGAGATTAAGCTTTTGATGAACTCGTAATTTCTTCAGCAAAGCGTCGTGGGGACTGACAGACCTACATCATCCTGGACAGTGTGTACGAACTACGAGACTGAGCTTTTAAGGGACTCGAGCGGTAGCTAATTCGAACATGAATAACTTAACTACAATGACTGTTTTAGCTGAAACAACTGAGCGGCCTGACGCCATAGTGTATCCTAGCTTTGCATACCGCGTCGTGTACGCCACTCTCATCTTCTTGATATCCGCAGTTGGCACCGTCGGTAACACCTTCGTCATCCTCGCCGTTATCGTCTACAAGAAACTCCGCACCAAAACTAATGTATTTGTGGTTAACTTGAGCGGGGCAGATCTCTTCAACTGCTTGAATCTTCCCTGGATGGGTTTCGCTATTCTAAGCGAAGATGGCTGGAAGCTACCGGAATGGATTTGCAGCGTAGCGGCGGTAGCGCTGCTAGTGTCCATCGGATCTGGTTTGTACAGCCTCGGTGGGATCGCACTGTGCCGTTGTGCATTGGTTACGATGAACCCTACCGAGTACCAGAACTTCTTGACACGAAGGAGACTACGAATTCTCGTGGTTATAGTTTGGGCCGTACCGATTAGTCTCACTCTCCTGCCGTTGACAATCGATTTGAAATTCATGGGGTTCAATGATAAATATGACATGTGCATATGGAGTACTTCACATTGGTTTTCAATGACTTTCAACGTCATTGTTTCGATCTGCTGCTTTCCGTTGCCACTCTCTGTCATCGTGGTCTCGTACGCCAAGATCTGGCGTCATGTCCGCCAGCACGCCCGCCGTATGGCTCGGGTGTCGGCACCAACCGTGTCTAGAATCGTAGACGGGAATGGAGCGCGTAAGACCGCCGTCAACCGACGTCAGATGGCCGTCACTATCAACATGCTGATCGTCATCTGTATCTTCTTGTTATGCATCACACCCTACAGCATGCTGACAGTCTTGCCCGGAGGTGAGGCGATTGTACCGGCGTTTGGGGTGGTCCTTCTCAGCAATAGCTGCATCAACCCACTCATTTACGCCACCCGACATCCTGACTTCAAACTAGCGTTTAAAAAGATTCTGAGATGCAAAACTCAAGAACTGAGTTCTGAGCGGAGTAGAGGGAATTAACATTAACTTTGAATCTTTTTCAAAAGCGAACATTAGTGTCCTCCTGAACACCAGCGGAGTATACTGTTTGAAACTTCGAGACCACACCAACTCTTTTCAGAGCCAACACTCCTCCCAAAAGAGATTTACACATGGTTGTGGCCGCAAGTTTACTAGTTACTTCTTCATCATGTTTTCATTCTTCTATTCATTGTTACCGGTAATGTTTGAATCTTTCAAAATACAATAGGAGTCAAAGAAACGTAACACATGCAAATTTTGAAATGGTATTTCGGGGCTTCACAATGTTTGAAAATATAACTATAAATTTAGTAATTTATTTCAAGTTGCCACTGGCCAAGCTTCTCTCAGCTACATGTGCGGAGACATTTCAAACATTACAAACAGGCGACATTCATCGTGTATAGATAGGTTGCAATATGACGTTAGTCGGCCATCTTTACGGGCAATTTGGAACACACAGTCATGCGTTTTGCGTGAGAACGGCGTGCAGCACGCGCACATTTCACAAAACTCATTGCAGGATTGGTTAGTAAACAGCGCGGCTGCGTTAATAATTTGAGCGCTTGACGCGCCTGCAAGCCAAAATGCAATTTGCCCGTAAAGATGGCGTCAATTGGGAACTATCTATAGGTCAAATCGTTCAGCAATTGAAGTGCAGAATACAGAGCACAGCTGGATCATTTGCGTTGATTGCTTTCCACCTGACTCCTCGAGTAGATTGAAAATGTCTAAATGGGGATGATTATTGAGTTATCCTAATGATACATGCACGCATAATGTACTGTTATTCAGCACGGGGAACTGGTTCTTCTTCTAGCTACAAATCCCGACCATACCTCGTCGGGCCCTCGCCCCCGGCCCCGGCCCCGGCCCCCGGCCCCCCGTTGGCTCTCATTGTGCGGTCTGCGTGCCAGATAGGGTTTTATAACAACATTGAGCAGGGGGATGAGGAAGGGTATGTTTATCGTCACGTGGCCCAAGCATTTTGGCCGGGATTGTAGCTCTATGCAGAGCCGATGGGTCCATGTGACAATCATAACAAAGTTGCCGGCTTGGAATTACATGGAGGCCACGGAGGCCATGGTCTCTGTTGCCCCGGTCTTGGCCTTGGTGCCCCTTCAAAAGTTTGCCATGGACTTTACAATTTTTCAATGGTAGTGCCTTTTGCAAAATTAAAATGACCTTGCCCTCTCCAAGATGAAATTCCAGACCAAAGTTGTCGATACATTCTTATTACATTGTACTTTGTTTGATGCCATATGAGGTACATCATTGGTGGTGTCAGAAAACTGCTGCTTATGACATGTAAAGCTGTGGTTATGTTGATACAACTTCTGCTAGTAAGTATATATTTGAATCAATATAAGGTACAGCATTGGTAGTGTCAGCAAAACTGCTACTAAAATGATGTGCATAATATCTTAGTATCAGTATAAGGTACAACATTGGTAGTGCTAGCTAAACTGCTGCTAATAATATACTATCTCTTTGAATCAATATAAGGTATAGCAATGGTTGTATTGATACAAGTTCTGCTAATGATGTACATAATATCTTTGGATCAATATAGGGTACAGCATTGGTAGTGTCAGCAAAACTGCTGCAAATGATATACATGTACTTAATATCTTTGAATCAATATAAGGTATAGAAAATGTTATATTCATACATTTCTGCTAATGGTGTACATAATATCTTTGAATCAGTATAAGGTATAGCAGTGGTCGTGTTGATACAACTTCTAATGATAATTATATCTATGGATCAATATAAGAAACATTATTGGTAGTGTCAGCAAAACTGCTGCTATTGGTTGAATAGGTGAGGTGCCCTACTGGCATTAATCGCAAAATGCTAAAATGTTCAAATCTTACATTATTATTATTTATTCATTATCATTATTGTCTTCTTCTTTTTTATGTCATTTATTTGTTTTGCCTTGCGGTAGTGCACACTTGCGTGGTAGTGGTTAAATTATTTCAACAAACTGTCTTTTGTTGCCTTTCACATTACAATCCCAGCCATGATTGTGAACAGCGACTAGCGAAGTGGGTCGTCCTGTGTACTTGGTTATACTGCATCATGATCAAAACAAAGCATTGTCACTCATAATTAGATTGCCTTTGACTACGGCACAATGGAATGGACAACTGGGGCCAGCAATTGCATTTTCATTTAACAATGTCAGGCGGTGATTGTTTGTAGTTCTGTGGCGATATGTGTCATGAGCGATACTGGAATACTGAAGAATATAACAGTAACAGTTTTAATTTTAAATGTACAGTTTTAAAGGACCAACAAATTATATCAATAGTCTTTCGTAAAAAGAGGAAACTATTTAGGAGTATTTTTGTTCTTTTGAATGGAATATGTTTTAATGTGGACATTGATTATATCATAAATTCATAATATCTTGAAGAAACGGTTGATTTGTGGGTCACACTGTTTTTACCAATTTCAGATTGATGCAATCTTTGTATGGCAATCATTGTGAATGAAATCATTGAGGTAGAAACAAGTATCTGGTTTTTCATGGACCTGTGGCTCAGTTGATAATTTCTAGTGTTTTAGTTTAAGCAAATCATCTTTATTAAAAGTGCCTTTTTGTAAAACTGGTAACTTAGGGGAACATATTTGGTTTGTTAAATAAGATAAACTGAATTTGACAAAATTTAAGTACGTAACCATTTTGTTTTTAATGGGCTTTATTTTGTTACACAAATGAATTTGGGGACACTCAGTTTAAAAACAATTTTCCGTAAAATGAGTTGATTTTGTTTCACCTGAAAAATGTGTCTACTTTATTTACCGTCGTACGGAAACTAAACTTAAATAGGGAAGTGAGCATCCAGCTTCCACATACACAAACATAAACAATTAACGAGTGCTAAGAAAAAGATCAATTTGTTTTTAGGTAGCAATCTATTTATTATCTATTAATTTGTAATTTGCTTTGTGGGTTAAAAAAGCTCTCACTATTTTGGTTGTGGGTTTTCGTCTTTATATGGTGCACGTTAAATGCCTTAAGCTAAGACTCTGCCGTCAGTAAGCAAATTGTAAAATATTGTTTTTATTATCTCTTTTACTGAAAAATCATTTTAAAAATGAAACTAATAATATGTTGGTGTTTTGCTTTTGTTTTTTCCTTCAGTCACAGACGTATGCTCGATTCAAGAGCGATATTTCAATTCCAATCTAATGAAATGAGAGGGAAAATGTAATAAACAAAAAAAGCCTGTTCCAGTGTCAAGACAAAGGGATTGCTTTTATCATAAATACAGACGTCCAAGGTTGGAATTTCCGTCCTTTGCAACTCAAACCCAGATAACCAAACAAATTGGAGCGTACGGTTCACTTCAAGCGTGTAATCGTTTTTAAGAATTGACCTCTATTGCTACTACCGGTATTTGAAAACAACAATTACGGCGATGACAAATTGCAAACAATAAAATGACGTAGTAAACATACAGACACATCACCTCATACTGTTAATACAGAATATTGTGTTTGTAATTAAAAGTAGCGAATCACTGTCACAATGAGGCAACGCATTTTGTTATAAATTAAATGATACAAATCGTTCGACAAAACTTTTAGTCCATTATTTGTTTTATAAGCTATTAATTTGTGATTATAATTACTTCAATTTTGACGTTTGTGTGATAGATATAGTTTCAGAATAATTTGAAAATTAATGGTACATTCCAAGGAAGGCCTCCTAGCTGACACTGAGTCAACAGAGGCAATTGCCTCCATGCCCCTGGTCATTGCCTTGGTGCCCCTTGAAATGTTCACTTTCAGGCCTAACACTTCATGGAGACAATTGCCTCCATGCCCCTGGTCATTGCCTTGGTGACCCTTAATATGTGCCAATAGAAATTTACAATTTCCTCCAATAAGTGCCCTTCACCCAACAGAGAAAATACTTTTTGGCCCTTGCCCTTTCAAAAACGAAGCAACAGGCCTGCCTCCAGAGGACGCCCTATATTGGCGTTCTAAGACTAAAGAGAGACGCAGGAGTCCCCAAGACAGAAGACATGCGCTCCTGCATAAAGAACCGATTCGATATCAGGGGAGAGGATCAGATGGACCCCTGCTGATGCCCCCCCCCCCCCACACACACACACACACACATGTACACGACAAGTTGTTGCTTAAAATTTAAAACACTCTGTGATGCCATCCCCATAGACTGGCCTCAACAGTGTCTGTAAACAAATTTTGTTTACACCTAGTTGTAATCAATCATGTCTTCGCCAGAGGGCTTGACAGATTGGAATTTGTTTTATTGAGTCCAAAGGCTCTTATTTGACAATTCAGACAATTTCCTTGAAAGAATTATGTTCACCCCCAACATAATATAACTTGCTAAAACGTGCTATTGAAAACAGTACCATGATGTAAGCGTGTGTGTGTCTGATGGTGTCACCCAAGGTTGGGCTTTTAAATCATTACTCAGTGCTGATGTCTAGTTTTATTAGTCGCTACCCAAAATTACAGGCGTCACAGTACATAAAAAAACGAATGCCCGACAACATGCCGTTCTGAGATGAAGTCCGCTCATAATAACATAGCACGGTCATCACGCCTTGAATTCCAATCAGATTAGGACACGACTTTCCTTAAGACAAGAGTATTAGGGCACGGGAAGAAACTGCATTCAAGACGACGGGCATCAAGGCCAACATCAAGTGCCGTGTGCCCTACCTATTAACCTGTTTATAGCTCCCCACAGTGGCTCAGCGCGGCCGGTGTCTAAGGGAAATTTGTCCCCGGAAATTCTGTCCCCCAATAGGAAATTAACATGGGCTGAAGGAGTTTGATTCAAAAGAGGGCGGTATCAAAAGAACTCGGTACACAGTTCCCCGTAAAAGGGGGGGCAGAATCTCCTGTCAGCTTTGTAATAATAAAAAGGGCCCGCTGCTTAAAACAATGGCTCACCTTGCTGATTTCACTGTACATCGTTGTCACTCATTCGTCCTTGCTCTATATGTTCATATGGAGTCCGAAAATCCCAAGTATGTACCAGGATATACTGCAGGCATGCACATGGCAGGTCTCACGTTCCCATGACTGTTCGAACATGACCTCAACTTGTGATGTTTCCACAGCTCACAAGGCTGGAATTTTCACAGTATGTCTGCAAAATGTTTTTAGATCTCATCAGAAGTAATTTATGTTGAGCATTCCATCCAGAGGTTACGGGAAAAACAGATTTAAAAACAACTTTAGCGAACACGGTGTTTTGAATCCGCGCGGGAGGGGACGGCAGCTAATTTGCAAGAAGTCAAGAAAACACCGACTCGACCGGCCGTAAACTGACTCGACCATAAGCTGATCTGACTCGACATTATACAAACCCGTACTGCAAGTTAATGGTCGAGTAGACCACCGGCCAGTAGTCGAGTAAGCCGCGGATTGGTAGCGACATCGTTGGTCGAGTTTTGGCTCCGTCGGAGAAGTTGAGTAGCGCCCTCTATAGTCTATTGGTGTCACATTTTATTACCAGCTGGCGTTTTGAGCAGACGACAAACACTGTCACTGAAAGTGAACGGTAAGTTCCGGGGTAGTTTTCTCTGTTTATATACACGGTTACTTTAAAAGAATATTTCCTATGTAAAATAAAGGGGTCCCATTTTATAGATGGAGATTATTTTGTTTCTACCCGTGATGCACTAAGCTGAATAGGTTATTCAGCAGAAAAGAACAATATTCAATAATTTGTGTGCACCGACCGCTGTTTATCCTACTGACTGTGCTGTATAGTATTACTAATACTATTACTATTCCTAAGTAGTAGTACGTACTAACCTACTACTTAGTAGTACTACTAGTACTAGTCTAGTAGAAGTGTGTGTCCTTGCTCTAGTCTCTAGTCTATGGTTTGCCCTGTCCTGTTGTTGACAGAGTCACGCCACTGCACTAGCCCGCCTTGTAATTGCATGCCTTGTTGGGCTGTTAGTGTAATGGCTCTCTTTTTAGTTTACAAAATAACAGAGAGCCATAACAGCCCAACAACTTCAAGGTGGACTTTGCCACTACATATGCAGTGAGTGAGTCATGCAAAACAGAGTGCAATTTACACATTTGTCACCAATGATTATATTCAACGTTTAGTTTTTAGGCTAATACTTGAGGTGATAAGAAATTCATTGTCATATGAACCATTGTCCCCTGCATTAATACAAGTTCAGTCCTAGCCCAGGTTGGACTCCTCCGTTGCGTGCAACATACACTGACGTCCTACCAGGGCTAGTTCAGTCCCAGCTTGTTTTACACAATCAGAAATGCCACAAATTTTGGCATAAGTAACTACGATTATAAACCTCAGACAGTTGATTAAGCTAATTTGTACTACTACTCTAGCACTCCCTCGCTAATTTTACTATTTAGCTTTTTTTCTGTCTTGTTAAAGAAGCCTTTCTTGGGCCAGTCATGGAAAGAGTACCATTGGGAGACAGCGATCTGGCAGTATCACAAATTTGTGTAGGAACGTGGCAGTTTAACGGTGGAACAGCAGACGAAACATGGCCAGCACAGGACGAAAATGTAATTGAAAATTAAATGCTTTTCCCTGAAACAGTCATTGACTGCTCAAGTCATTGAGTCACACAAAACACTTTTGTAGTTTTTAGTCTTTGTCTTCATTTATTGTATGGTTTTTGATGAAAATATGGTTTCATTCTAACAATTAGGTTTCCAAGGCAATTGTTGACAAGGCGATCGAACTAGGTGTTAACTTCTTTGACACTGCAGAGGTGAGAAATTAATTTTTATTAGCAAGTAATTCAATTATTTAGACATTCGTTATTATAGTTGCTCTGTTTTGTGCCAATGCATTTGAAAGTTGAAATGAGCAATTAAAACATTTCTTCTGTATTTCAGTTTCTTCTTATTTTTTTTGTTTTCTTACTCTCAACAGGCCTACGGTAATCACAACTCAGAGAAAGTTCTTGCCAGATGTCTTGCTGGACGTAGGAGAGATGTTATCATTGCCTCCAAATTTGGACGTCATGTCGGAGGAGCTGTTAAAGAATACACAGCGACTGATATTGATCAAGTATATCTAACCTCAAAACTTTTCTAATATCTATACAGAATGACTAAGATACCAATTCTTACTTAATTTTGCCTTTCTTTGTTTTAGGCCCTAACGGATAGTCTCCATGCTCTGCAGACGGACTACATTGACTTGTACCAGGTAAATCTAACAATGATTGTAATTTTGAGATTTTTGCACTCTCCTCCAGACATCAGACCTTGAAATACATTTGTAAGTATCATTTCTCCTAAGATGTAAGACCCAAGTCTTACAAGACAGTTCCCATATCCCTGTAAGAGAACCAATGTCTTCAATGTGGATCCTAAGCAACACCGTCCTTTATAATCAAACCTCCTTTTTAATCCATTCTACTTCAGGTCCATTGGTCAGTGAACATGAAAGATGTTAATGAAACAGTAGTAGAGTTGAAACGGCAGCAGGCTTTGGGCCGCATCAAACATTACGGAATCTGCAACTTTGGATCTTCCAGCATCAAGGACATCTTCACAGCCGGTGGAAAACCCTGCTCATTACAGGTGACTGTAAACAGTTCAGGAGTTTTGTATTTTTTACTTACTAAAGGTCAATGCAGATTTTGGTAGACACACTAAACTACAAACCATGGAGTAGCCTTGGTGCAAGATGTGCTTTTTGAAAGAGCCTACCCGCTGCACAGTGTACAGTAACCAATGCACAGTGTACAGTAACCAATTAGGCAGAAAATGCGCTAAGTACGTCTTGCACCAAGACTAACCATGACAGAGAAAAAGCAGAATCTAACTTTCATCTTTACCGATTGTATTCTTCAGGTTCCATACAACCTCCTCTGGCGAGCCATTGAGTTTGACATCCTTCAAACTAGTAAAATGCTCGGCCCATCAGTTCTTGCCTACTCTCCACTCCAGCAAGGTCTACTGACAGGACGATTCCATCAAGTATCTGATGTTCCCGAAGGGCGGCGTAGGACTCGCCATTTCAGTTCAGACAGTACCTCACTCTCACGCCATGGTCAGATTGGTGCAGAGACTGAAACTTTCAAGGTCTGTTCACTTGGTAAAAAAAGTATCCAACAACTTTCAGAATTATTTAACCTTTTAGTTACCCAAGAGATTATTATTTCGCAAGTCTGTGTGATTGGTCAAAATAGGATTTAAATTGGTGCAAACTTCCACTCATGCACATCTCCAAAATCATCCTTCTATACCCAAACTGTTTCTGGTAGTGTTTTAATCTAGACAGTAAGTTTGACATTACTTGGCCTTAATGTTTTTATTAAGATTGTCATATTTTACTTGCAGGCAATAAGTGATATTAGAGAGCTATGTAACAAGGAGGATGTCCCAATGTCATCTGCTGCCCTCTCTTGGATTCTTGCTCAGGAGGGTGTAGCATCTGTCATTGTTGGATGTAGAACACCACAACAGCTTGAAGATAACTGCAAACTTATCAAACTATCACAGGTAGATAAAAGCTCTTTTTTAAGCCGGGGTGTACTCTCTGTCTGTCAATTCATGGTTGGAACTTCTTCTTTTCTAACAAGGAACTTTTGTCTTATTAATTTTTCAGAACATTCTGAAGAAACTTTCGGATTGTACAGATGCATTGAAGGAGACACTTGGTAGCAACCCAGACATGTGGGCCAAGACCTCTAGATATAAGTAATCTAACATCGTACCATCAGTTACTTCAAAGTAAACTGCTTAAAATAAAGAATGTCCTCTCATTTACTGGTTTACTTTGCCAATGATTGTAGATGTCATCATAGTGCTTAGATTTCAGGATATACGCTGATGTCAAGATTTTTACAAATACTTGGAACAGGGGAGAACTGGAAGTAACTAAACCATAATAGCACTCCACACTTAATGGTATCACTTATGCTAGAAATACCGGCATGTCACACAAACAGTCCACCATTAGCTCTCACGTGATCACTGCATCGGCGCGCCAGACTCTATTAGTACAGTCAGTACATGCAAGTAAACCTTGGACATGTATGCACACGAACATAAATGAATTTTTGTACGTTGTCTGAGATCGGGGTACTGAGCTTCTAATTTTAGCATTAGTTCGGAGTGCCATTGTTGAAATATGGGTGATGAAAAGAGTCTGTGTGTAACAAATGTTGGATGATGACTGACATCTGATCAACTCTACCACCCATTTTTCTGGATAATTATTCAGGATTATCCATGGTTCTTATTTGGACAATACTATTCAAAAGTTGAATCTTGTTAATAGTCACGAGTCTTTTTCACTTACAGGTTAAATGTTATTGCACAGTTTATTGGATCATTCTATTGTTGATGTCTCTCCCTAAATATTTGTGTCAAGAAATAATGTTCTCTAAGATGGAGGGAAACAATCATGGTTAATGTGCTAAATGAGACAAGCCAAATAATAAATGATTTTAGTTGGACAAGATTACTACTATTGCTGTAACCAAAGGCTTGTTTTAGAACACTAGATTATTTTGTAATTGATTAATAAAGCTTTGTTTGTAACAAGAATTTCTTCATTTACACATTTTACTGTAGACAAATAAACAACTAGTTTTTAAATGTAAGGATCAAAGTGCTTTTTTGCCTGAGAATTTGATATTTTCAGAAAGCTAGTATAAACACTATTTTCTCAGAAAATGTATTAATTTTTTCGAAATTTCAATTTACTACTTTGTGTAGAAGTGACACAATACAAATGCAGAATATTAAATAAAAAAGTGTATTGCAAAAAAAATACTATTGGTTCCAATTCTGTTATTTTTGGCATGTTTTGGTAATCAAGATTTGTTTTAAAGCATTTTTATGGGATGGGGCTTGGAATAAATAATGTGAAAATATTCTGAGACCGGGTAGATTCAGGGTTGGTTTATTTTATGTGCTAGGTCCCTCCACTACCTGTGGGTTCTAGCATAGAGCAGAGCAAGCGGCAACCCCTCGGGTGGGCCCCCCCCCTTGCCCCACCCACCCCTCTTACACAAAAGGAGGAAATGTAAAACCCCTAATAGCAATTAAAGTAGAGTATTCAGTAAGGATGAGAAAAACACAGCCTTAAGTTTTATTTTATTTGTTTCTTTTTCAAATAACCCCCCCCCCCCGACATTCTAGGTCCGCCCATAATTTTTTTAGTGATCCCTTAAAGTTTGAAGTTGGGCAAACATCTGAAGCTGGAAAATTGCACGTTTCACTCACTCGACCAAAAGAACCATCTCGACCAAAGACGAGAAGGTATAGTGGAGTACGCCGAGGCCGTTCATTGAACAGAAGGCACGGCGGTCGAGTGGCCGGCATGCCCATATAAAGATTTATACCGACTACGAATGTAGTCATCGCCACTGTTTTTGGAAAGTCAGTATTGTTAACCAGTGTCTCTGTTGATTTTGCGTAAGTTTCACCTTATTATATGTCATTTTTAAATGAATACCAAAGTGTTTAACTTAATTCATAACATTGCAAGTTATATTAATAGCTAAGGATTGCCTAAATATCCTGTGTAATGTTGGCGCGCGCAGCCAAGCTCCGTGCCGTGTACTGCACGTACCTGTAGTCTGTACTGTCTGTAGTGCATGCTGCACACTTCCCTTGTAATGTATTGTAATTTTATATGAAAAGTCGTGTAATTCCGACACTTTCGGAATATCACTCTCCGTACCCCGTGCGCGGGCGGTCCGGCTGTCTGCACTTGCCATGCAGTTTTTTGTCATAACCACATCGTTCACACCGGCCAGTTCAAATGGCATAATAATTAATATCCTTAGTCCTCAATAATAGAGTAGAGCCAGTTTCAATAAAAACAAAAATCAACAGGGCAGGGGTCGGTGATTTGCCTTGGTCAGGAGGGGGCTGAAATAAACTCTGCCATCATCCTTTCCCTTTGTCACCTGTTTGTGTTAAAAATTTTTGTTTAAAAAATTGGTGCGTCAATTGTCAACAGTTGAACCCAAGCCAATATTAATGGCATAAAAAAGGTGCCATGTTTGAAGAGGTTAAGAATACATAAATAAAGAACAAGATCATTAGATGTAGTAACTCTTCTCAGGCTACTCAGTTGATAATTTATTAATAATAATAATATTGTTCTCTTTTTTTAGATTTGTGATTTAACTTGAACAGGAGCATCATGTTCAACCGGGGGACTCGTGGAGGGAGTGCAAGGCCAGGAGGGCAACAACACAAGTCATATCACGCTGTACCTGGAAAAACTGCTGCTACTGCTAACCTCTATTCCAATACACAATACATGGAAGCAATGCTGAAAAGACATCGTACAGAAGCAGAGTAAGTTGATCTCTAATAAGTTTTTTCCCTGTGCGCAGCTCAAGTGCAAGCAAGGAAGGCAAGGGGGTTGAAAGGTTTCTGAACCAAATCCAAGTGCAGCCTCACATGTGTGAGTATAAAATGCACTGCAGGTTGTACATGGGAGATGACATCATCACTCTCCTCACAGACTGCTAGATGAGAGATCTAGCAGTATCCAACCAAGTAGATGACAAAATGAAAACCTTTGGTAGGTAACGGGACTAGATGTTGGGCAAATCAAAACGATTGTATTGTTGCCATTTTATCTTGAACCTCATCTAAATAAACTTGAACAATTTCATCTTGACTGATTATCTAGGTATTTTGAGGCAGATAGTGATGAAGAAGACTCTGTGTTATCAAGTAGGAATTACAAGAAAAAAGAAGACAGTGACAGCGACGAAGATACATTGGATGCATTCATGGCCGGCATTAAGGTACAAATCTCATAACCTCTTGACCTCATTGGATTATTTATGAGTGGGCATGTTCAAAGGCTTTGAATTGTAATCTGCATATTGCTTTTATTCATCTTTCTTATTGTTTGCCTTTAGGATGACCTAGCTAAAGACAAAGGAGGCAAACACGGAAATGAGAAGAATAAGAAGAAAGCTGTAAGACAAGATATTGAGGAACTTGATGACCAGGTAAGAGATGGGCCAATATCCAACCCCAAGCATCTAAGCGATCTGGTGACTTTCAACTTTGACCTAAAGATGGTTAACCCACAGCTGATATTGGTTTATAACCAACATAAGAACATGTTAGTCTAGAGTGCTAGTAACTTCCGTTGACTACTGGTGGTGCATCTTGAGTCTATCTTTATCTTTAAGATTGAGATGGAGGACCAGTTCAGTACCAACTTAGCAATAAGTTGTATTTCTTCACAATTTCTAAACCAAAGAGTAAATCACACACATACAATTTTCTCTGGGTTTTAATTTAAAAAAATTTCACTTTCAAGTAATGAAAGTCAAAATGCATTATTTCATCTTGTAAATGTTATTTTTATTTTTAAGGAACTGTTCTTCAAGTATATGGAGGAGAATCCCAATGCTGGAGTACCGATGTATGATGCCGACGACATCTTGGATTACGATGAAGATGGCAATCCTATCATTCCTGAGAAGTCAAAGTTTATTGACCCCCTTCCACCTATCGATCACAGTGAGGTAACCATTGAATTCGAGAACTTTATCCTAACAAAGATAAAACCTTGAGGAGGCTGAATAAGTAGCACCGCCCCTCTTGCCCCACCTCACTCTCATCTTGATCCCAAGCTTAGTTGTTTTGGTCAAGCAGTCTTGAATCCATCAATTTCAGCAAAATAAGGGGGGTCATGATGGAGGATTTACAGCAATGTTCAATGTGTAATTAACAAACATTTACTCTCTGTTTACTCTTTGGTTATTTGACTATGAAAGCATAGACATTTTAATTTTAATCACAACATTTTGGATTTGCTTTTTTCCTATATATTCAGATCAAATACGAGTCATTTGCCAAGAACTTTTACAACGAGCATAAAGACATTTCTCATTTGAAATATCCTGATGTGCTTGAATTAAGAAAGAAGATTGGAATTCGGGTAAGTGGTTATTCAATACAAGCGTTACTTTGACACTTCTTCCAGAACAAAGTCTTTGCTTTAATTCTCTTTGAATTTCCCCTGAAAGGAAATTAACATTTTAAACATGAGCTCTTTACCACGGAGAACTACTTTTGAACTGCTTTTGCTTTCTAAGAGTAAAGCATCAGGTATTTTCTTCTCAACAGCAAAAGGTCCCGAGGAAAGTTTGCATAGATGAGGTGACTCTATCTTCAAGAAATGACAAAGAAACTTTAAAATTATCTTTTTCTTTCAAAGTGTTAGAACCACAAGTTCACAGGTTTTGATGCTCCTTGAAACAAAAAGTGTACATAATTTTGGTGTATGTTTGATTCAAGTTTGTATTATTCATCTTTTACTTGAAGGTGTCTGGTTATGATCCTCCCAAACCTGTCACCAGCTTCGGCCATTTTGGTTTTGATGAGCAACTCATGCACTACATCCGCAAGACGGATTACTCCCAACCGACACCGATCCAAGCTCAGGGTGTACCAATTGCTCTGAGTGGACGTGATATCATCGGCATTGCTAAAACAGGTAGCGGGAAGACTGCCGCATTTGTTTGGCCGCTGCTTGTACACATTATGGATCAGGTAGGCAAGACTCAGTAAAAATCAGAACTAAACAGGTGTAGTCAAGTCTCGCGTTGTAAAGGTCCAAGTGAGACATGCAGAATTAAACAAGTGGTATCTCAAGGTTGAACCCCTGATAACCCCTGAAAAATCTCTCTTTTTTTAATTGAGTTAGCTCTTGTTTAATTTTGAATTCCTCCCTAACCCAGTGAAAGTCAGAGTTTCATGTTGTTGAATTCAAGTCATGAGTCCTTTTGATGTATATTTTACCATAAGTTTGTGTTTTAAACACAAATTTTATGTAAAATACGAAGACACTCAATCCTGATGATACTTTGGTGCTTTTTGTTCGTTCCTAGAGAGCAGTGAAGACAGGTGAGGGTCCTATTGGATTGATTTGTGCACCCACCAGAGAGCTGGCCCAACAGGTTTGTCAAAATATTCTTGATTTAAAAAGAAATTTCATTATGACAAGAAGATTTGTTGACTTGCTTTATCTCACAGATGAAACACTTACACCTATTCGTGGTTATACACTCCAGATATCTGAATTGAATTTTGTCTCTTTTTCTCAAAACAGATTTATGTTGAAGTGAAGAGATTTGGCAAAGCCTATAGCATCAAAGCTGTGTGTGCTTACGGAGGAGGCAACATGTGGGAACAACAGAAGGCATGTCAAGAAGGGCCAGAGGTTATCATCTGTACACCGGTCAGTTAACCTTTGACCTTTTAGTCATAGAAGTACAGTTAAAGCAGCTGAACACCATTTTGGGTTCCTTGGCTGGTGTTTTATATGACAGTGTTTTATTTTGTTTCGGTTTGTAGGGTCGTTTAATTGACTTAGTGAGGAAGAAATCAACCAATCTGCAGAGAGTGACGTTCCTGGTATTTGATGAAGCGGACCGGATGTTTGATATGGGCTTTGGTTAGTAGTAGCCGAGAACCAGTTATGAAAAGTGTGAATCACGTAATGCCTTGGCTGGTAACCTCTTAAATTTACGATTGTTAATTACAGGTAAACAGAGTTATATAAACTGCTTTAAGAAGGTTTTTGTTCTTAAGTTTCAATGATGTTTTTGTAAGCATACAGATGATGAGAAATTCTTTATATATTTCACTGGCGAACTGATGTTCTCTTTGAGACCCTGATGCCAGCATCCCTCTGAGATGTATGCTTTGTAAAAACACAATCTTCAAATGGAAGAAAAGATGTATTAAAATGGAATATCTAAATTATTTCTCCTTTATCTTTTCTGTCATTAGAGCCACAGGTTCGCTCTATCGCCAACCATGTACGACCTACAAGACAAAGTAAGTCAAAGCTAATTTCACATTATGCTTAGTGTCATGTTGAACTCTAATTGTTTTGCTCTCACTATGGTGTCAAAAGAAACTTTACAACACTTAAAATTTCTTAATTTGGATGTGAAAACCAATTATTAAAAGTAATTAATGTCTTTGTTCACATATGAAGCGTTATTGTTCAGTGCAACATTCCGTAAGAAGGTGGAGCGACTTGCAAGAGATATCTTGACTGATCCTATCAGAGTGGTTCAAGGAGATGCGGGAGAGGTAAGTGTTTCTTCTTCTGATCCTATCAGGGTGGTTCAAGGAGATGCAGGAGAGGTAAGTGTTTCTTCTTCTGATGAGAACTTCATGTTATGCAGAGCTGCTAACTCTCCCTGATCCTGATCCTGCAGAAGGTTTTCTGAACATCAACCAATCTTTCCATGTTCTGATGAACAGAACAAACTAAAAAATCTTCCTGATTATGGAAACTTTGTCTCAATTATGTTGAATGTAACTCTCAACATCTCCCTGATTGTTGTACAAAATCTCCCTGATTGCAAGATGCAAATGTTGGCAGCTCTGTGTTATGTGCGGGTTGATTTGAACTGTGCCTGACATCACACTGTCGGGTGCTTCATACATTTCAGATACACTGATTCATCTATTTACCCTTTAGTTGCACATAAGAGACCATTGCATGCTGAGTTTTATTACAGGTGTAAGTACACTTGCCCTTGAATATGGCAGTTACGGGGTACTTCCAATGTTGAAACCTTTAGTAGGGCAGCACTAAAACAAAGAAATCTTGTAGCATTGTTCCATTGTATAAAGTACCCCGTAAGGGCACCTGGTATCTCCAAATTGATACAGTGTATAGTGTATGTGTGCTGTATTAAAACAACTTATAGAGGCTAAAGCCTGCATATTTCATGTCAAATTTGAAGTATTACCGTCATCATAACTGTTGTATAACATTGTATTTTTATTCCAACAGGCAAATGAAGATGTGACCCAGATCGTTGAGGTCTTCCTCAACAAAGAAACAGACAAGAGATGGAGCTGGTTGACAACTCATCTGGTTCGATTCACCACTCTTGGCAGTGTGCTTATTTTTGTCACCAAGAAACTCAACGCAGAAGAGCTTGCATCCAATCTCAAACAGCAAGACTTTTCAGGTTGGTCAAAAGTGATATTTTTACCAAGAAAATTTCAATAATTTGTCATTCAAGTTTACAACATGCTTTCCGTATACACGAGAAAGATGCAACTTGTTCAAGCATGATCCTGAAAATCTCCTTAAAATTAACAGAAAATCTTACAAATAGTCAGATATAACTTCATTCAATTAGCCACTTAAAGACTTAAAGTTGTCTTGGCCTTTCTCTCTCCTTTGTTTTTCTGTTATGTTGAAAATGATGATGTAATAAATACATTTTATTTGATAGTTGGCTTGTTACACGGTGATATGGATCAGAGTGGAAGAAACAGCGTCATCACCGAGTTCAAGAGAAAAGTTATTCCTATAATGGTAGCAACAGACGTAGCAGGTATGGCCTCCAATCTTGAGAAAAATTTACTTCAGAAAAAACACATTAATTTGTATCTTCAACTTTCTTTTACACAATTTGAAATGAACATTTGTTATTATTTCTGAAACATTTGTGAAATGTGTTATCTGGCGCAATGGTCACTGGTGAGGCTTAGTCGCTGGTCATACTAATAATCACAATTGTCTGTTTTGACCCCGACAGCTCGCGGTCTGGACATCCCATCAGTCAAGACTGTCGTCAACTTTGATGTCGCTCGTGATATTGACACTCACACTCACCGGATTGGACGGACAGGCAGAGCAGGTAAACTCAATACTCATGGGTTGAAATCGCACGAGTGTGTAAATAAAAACACCACATTAGTGTTTGAATTGTCAGGACTTAAATTGTTCCTCTGAGAACCACATTGCAAAGTTTCTTACACGGTTTTCAAGAGAAAGATTATTACATATACTTATTCTCTCACATCTTGATACTTTCTTGACCGCATCCTTGTCTACATCTTACTTGTAGGAGAGAAGGGGACAGCCTACACCCTGGTCACTGCCAAGGATACATATTTTGCTGGTGATTTGGTGCGTAATCTTGAAGGAGCCAGCCAGACCGTCTCAAAGTCACTTCTGGATCTTGCTATGCAGGTAAACTAATCTTAAAAGATTGTTAGATTTTCTCTCATTGGTTGCATTGGGTGCAACTCAAACTGTTCCTTGATATTTCTTTCTCAAAATTTAGCCAATTATGACCATCCCATAAAATCATTCTGACTGATTCAACCAAGACAATCAACGACACTTACAGAGAAATTTTCACTAATTACTCTGCAACTGAAGATGTCAAAAGTTAACTGGCTCTAAGATGTCAAAAGTCTACTATCCAAGATTTGTAGTTAAAGATTCTCTCCCAAACTAATCTTCCTCCATAGAACACAAGATTCAGGAAAACCCGTAGCATCCATGGTTCAAAGGGCAAGCGTGATGGTGCAGGTCTTGGATACAAAGATAAATCAAGAAATAAAGATAGACCAGGGCTTGGGAGTGGAGACTCATCTGCTGGGCCAAGTCGTAAAGCCTTGGGGCCTCTAGGAGGTGGCTTCGGTGCGGATGATCCTGATGATGAGTCACAGATGAATCGTCTTGAGTCAATGAGGAACACTTTCAAGGTTGGTTTACATCTTTACTTATGACATCACTTACTGATCAGAGAAGTAATTGAATCATTTCTATCTTTGACTTCTGAGTTTGACTTCCAAAATGGCCGACTGGGCAGCTGTATTCTTTCAACACTCCATCCCAAGTCACTAAAACACCAGACAAGTTTCGTTTTTATTAGAAACCTAAATGGTCCAGCAAATGATGCTGTTATTCCTCATTCATGTATTTAACTTTGATTGTCATAGTTGCCCTGTGCTGTTGTAGTTGGATAGGTCTTAGAATAAACGCCTATTTAAGATGGGAAGATTAATAAGTTTCTTATTTCCTTATCCAGACCCAGTATCAGAGACACTTCCAGAAAGCAAGCTCCTCTTCGACATCCAAAACCTTTTCAACTGAGAACACCGGCCACTATGCTATGCCACCCAAGAATCCAGCAGCTTCCAGCAGTCATGCTAGCCTAGCCAACAGTGGGATTAGCTTAAAAGCTCCTGGCTTAATCAGCATCGCAAGTAGTTTTGTCAAACAGGATGCTGCCGATCCCAAACCAGCACCGGTTATGAAACCTCCAATGGAGATATCAACCCCAAGCAGGCAGTCAAAGTGGGACATTGTTGGACCTCAAGCTCCAGAAAGTAAACATAGCACTGAAGGCGCTGTTAAGAAGAGCGGACGATGGGACAGTACACCTCGGAGAGAAAGTGCCGATAGCACATCCTTACTTGATAACAGTACAGAGCCAGCTGCAGCTACCACTAAGCCACCAAGTCATTTAGACAGTCATGGTTACTGGCAGCTTGGTGGTGGAAGTAAAGGAGGAAGTACGTTACAGTCATCTGGACAAACACCAGACAGTAACAGTCTCTCAGAGATGTCAAACAAGAGAGCTCATGATCTTGAACAGTTAGTCGCAGAGAAACCCAAAAAGCGCAAAAGTCGGTGGGACATCTAGACTGTCTTCTTGTATCATTTCTTTGCCCATGTTTTTATCAACATGGTTAAAAGTGTATCACTTGAATTTGTTTATAAGTCTTTGAACATAATAACATGCTGCAAGCATTTTGGGTGGGTTTCCTGTTTGCCAAATTGATATTACTGATGATTAACACAAAAAGGCACCAGTCTATTTCCCTGGTAGCCTCATTTTGATCACATTCATAGGCCTGAAATTTTACCCTTCAAATGGGAGGCCATTTTTAGTTTGATGAAGGGACTTCCATTAAAGTCTGGGAACCTTCTGAAGGGGTACAAATCTAGCAAAGACCAGGAGCATGGAGGTCGTGACCTCTGTGACCTCCATGTAAATGTTTGTAATTAGACTTCCGTGTGATAAAGGTGTTTTGAACTTTAATATCTTAATATCATCCTTCAAGATGTCAAGAGTGCTCTTTATTCAATCTCGGCAATTATACTTTATGTACATAGTGATATAACTTCATTCAATTAGCCACTTAAAAACGGTTTTGATTATTGCACCTGTTTTTAGAATTGTAGGGCTAGCCTACTGCAGGTTTGAAACAACACACCATGGTTGTTTCTAGTACAGGTCATAGTACAGGGCTCAAATTTTGGAGAAAAATCCACGAGACTGCAGGGCTTGTAGCTCAAAACTTATGGCCCAGAAACTTTGTTACAAGACCAGAATCAAAATAAACGAACACTATCTACAAAGTTTCACCTTTGAGCTGTTTTTGAAACAAGCACTAAGAGAAGATTTGTCTTATTTTTCTTATGGGTAATACTTCAATACTCAACAGAATTGAAAAATATATGTATTTATCAGTTTAATAAAAAAATGCAGTGAGGTGTTATTATTCAAAAACACAAGACTGCCGGACTTGTACAGTTGTAAGTTTACTGGCCCCGATGCTATAATAACTGGCCTCGGGTCTGCAGTCCAGTGTCAAATTTGAGCCCTGACTGTATAACAACGAGTGACTGTTAACTCATCTGTTTAAGTAAATCAAATGGAAGTCAACTTGGGTATTTGTTCCACAATCATATCAGAAACATTCAACTAGTTTTATAGTCAGAATGTTTCATTTTATTCCATTTGTTCTTAAGAGTCAAGGGATATTTACAAAATGCTTGATACTGAATAAAATAATAAAATGCAGCAGTAACTTTTATCTTGCTTGTAAACTAATTAAATTTCCTACTCTCCGATGTTTGCATTGCAAAATGTATGCTACACAAAATATATAAGTTGCAACTCAGAAATCATCAGTTGTGACTCATTGTTAACATTCAGTGTGCAAACAAACTTGTTCAGTCTAAATTGCATTCTAGATAAACTGTGCCAGCCTGCAATATGATGTCTTGTGGTGACTGCATCTACACAGTACACAGATAGTTCTGTGCACAGATAATCAACCCTACACATCCTGTTTTATAGTTGAAAGGCTCTGAATGGTTGGTCAACTTACTGGTGAATATCATGGAAGGCAAAAATTTAACAAGACATGGGATTTCTCAGGAGTTTTCCTGATTTTAGGATTTTCTGAAAACCTCCTTGAGCCTTCACATTTTCTTGAAAGAAGTAAAACAAAGGGAAGAAGACATAGTTCACATTGCATCCAATTGCAACATCTGAGAGGTTCTGGGTCTAGAATATGGGACCCAGACTCACAAGCCATTCATCAGGAACTTTCATATTCATCCAATCTCATAGAACAGATTTGTCCACTAATTTTTGAAATTATACCTGCCATGGAAGTGTTTATATCTTTACAAAAGACAATTACTGCCAGATTTTAATTAATGTTGATGAGTAATTCCGGCATTCAGGACAACACTTGCCTCATAGCGGAGCTCAGTCACCCATCGATTGTCGTCTGTTGCTAAGTCATGAACCTGTGTAAAACAAAATAAATACCTAATGATTTATGGATACTAATTTAGAGTTTCATTGAAGTTGCTTTTATTTAATGGCGAAGCAAAGTTACTACTAGAAGTAATTTAAATAACAGTATTGGTATTAAGCATTACCAGGTACTAATTCAAATAAAAGAAATTTGAGCAATGAATGGATGGAAATAAACGATTAAAACTCGATGTGAAATTGCAAAAACAGTGTACACTATACGTAAATGGATGTTTATCAGGACTTTGCCAGAGTGGCAACTGTTTGCATCTTGCAATCATTATTTTATACAACGGTCAGAGAAATATTGAGAATTACATTCATCATTCATATCAAGGAAAAAGTTTCAACAATCAGGGAGATTTTCAAATCTGTTTATCAGAACGTGGAAAGATTGGGGTTTTTTCAGGGAACTTTCTGCAGAATCAGGGAGAGTTGGCAGGAATGGGAGGTCTGCATTGCAAGTTAATTATTTACTGAAGTTGATTATCACATACATTTTATAACATCACAGATAGACAATCAAATATAATGTTCAAATGCACGACAAAATTAACAATCAGCAATGTTACAAAATATATAATCAGAGCATAAAAATACATACTTGCATTCAATATGCATATTCAGTGAATTTACAAAATAAATATTCAATGTATTTTAATTACACATCACTGACATTACAAAATGAATAATCAAAGGTAACAAAATGATAATCAGTGACACTAATTTAAGACTTAACTAGGACTACTTACCAAAACACTTTGGACAGCTGTGTTGACGCAGTCTGACATCTGTACAAACACTGACGCCATTTTCTGTGTCTGCAAAAGTCTGATCAACACCATAGCAACACCCTGGATGTGATTACGATCACACAAATCTATGGAGCACAAAACACACAAAAAACGAATTATTGATTAAGTCGAACTCTGGATGGTTATGCAATCACACACATCTATGAAGTGATTCAAGGCCATTTCCGAATTGGCAGCTACAGCTATGGCTACGACTGTTGCTAAGGATTCCCTATACTTCAACACATGCTGATGCAGTGACCCAGCCATAGCCGTAGCCGTAACCACCAATTTCGGACACAGTCATACAACCATTATCTGATTAGGATCAGATACACAGTATGGAGTACCAAAACAAACAAAACTAAAATCAACCATATTGGAGAGCTACACAATAATCTTAAGGAATTTTTTACCAGATCTTTGGCCAACAACTCTAGGAGTCAAACGTACCTTTACAGGTCGACTGAATCCATTCCATAACAGCAACAAACATCTTCTCAGACTTTACCAGGAGATTGACAGCCTCTGTCCACATATCCTCCAACCAACCACCATCTTTATATGGCCCAGCATGACCTGCAGCAGCCATGTACAGGGTTGCTAAGCAACAGTCTGTTAGTTTGTGGACAGTTTCTTGACCCCAGTTGGTGTCTGATGTGGTGAGGTAGTTGGCAGTGTAGAGTATAGCATGAACAGTCTGGTATGGGATCATAGCATTATGATTCTGTGATACAAAAAGAGAAACGGTTATTTCTGTACTCTATTCGTTTTTAGTTGGCATTTTTCTTTTATACAAATTACGAATAATTTTATTAAGATACACACAGAACTCACCAAAAGATCTGTGAAAACTGCAAGTACTACATCAAACATCTGCTGCTTACTGGAGATAAGACTGTAGCTCAGACAAACACTCTGTCAACAAACAGAAATAAAATCTTTGTGGGTAATCAAGATAAAAAGGCAGTGTCCGTGGTAATGCTACAAACTGCTTAACAATTACCTGTATCAAATATCAGCTGGGAACCAGGCACATATATTACATTATCATTTTGTATTTTGACTGGTTACCAAATTCTTGTTTTGTGGCATTAGCTCCATTGGATTTTCCATTGTTTCCCACAAGGCATCTTAATGTAGGCAATTTACTGTTGTTTCCTACATTATATAATGGCTTGACAATTTACCAAGTACCGTTTGAAAAGAACATTTTCAAATCGATTCATGATGCATTATGAACACTCCCGATAAAGTGAACAAAAATGTGCAGAAGTCTCCGCATTTACCTTGACAACAGTTAAGTGTCGCTGACGTTGGTTCTCATCCTGAGAGACAAGTCTCATCGATGTCATGCTCTCTGGAAGATCTCTCTCCGTCCCTTCAGATCCATGACATTTCTTTTCATGAAGGCTCCTCAGGTCTCCTTGGGAACATCCTAAGATTAATCAATGTTGCTCTGATTATTCCTGACTTTTCCTTCTTAGAAGATTCCCACATGAATTTACAATAGCAAAATGACCCAACCAGGGCTCGAATTTGGGGGAAAAATCCACAAGACTGCAGGGCTTGTAGCTCAAAACTTTTACCAGAAAATTTGTTACAAGACCGGAATCAAAATGAAAAGAACACTCTACACAGTTTCACATTTGAGCTGTTTTTTGTACCAAGCACTAAGAGAAGATTTATCAAGTTTTTCTTTCGGGTAATACTTCAATACACAAGACCGCCGGACTTGTACGGTCATAAGTTTACTGGCCCGACACTAAAATCACTGGCCTCGGGCCTGCGGTCCAGTGTCAAATTCGAGTCCTGCCAACTCCCCAAGGGAACTTAACAATAATTGCACCAGGGAAAAAGAGTATTATTTTGGTTTCAGCTCTTACACTGATGTAACAGAGTAAACTTATTGTACCATCCATTAAATTAAATTATATTATTAATGTTCTCATTCTTTCCCTTACCGATTGACACCGAGCAGAGAAAGCCGATGAAATCTGATAAACTAAATGGCAGATCCCTCCTTGTCTCACTATCACTCACATCAAGAAAGCTGGAAGAAACAGAAAAATAATCAATCAATATCATCAATCAAAATTATCAGCATGTAAAAACATGGTTTTAATAATTGAATTTTTGATTCTGTTCTCATGACAAAGTTATGAAAACAGTAAATTCAGCAAATTTTATCACAATTGTATTTCTTTCAAATACCTTGTTGATGTAATGTTGATGAGGTACCCAACATTCCTAGCACTGATTCTGTTATCATGGCAACACCTTGCTAATGACCTCAAGGTCACAATGTCAAGGAGGTCAGCGTGGTGAATGAGGTGAATGACAGCTAATTGAAGGTGCTCAGGAAACAGGAGGAAAATACCTGAATCTGGATCTGAAAAACAATGCATACATTTTTTTAATTCACAAAGATTCTTTTTTTAAGGCAATTTTACACAGTAGAGGAGAATGACTTCAATTGCATACCTACAAACTGAGAAATGTTGTTCCTAATGCATAGCAATGCTTCAGGCTGATTTCTAGCTGCTCGATTAAGAAGGATTTCCAAAGCATGATGGGAAGTTTCAATCCTCCGATCACGAAGCTCCAATAAAAGCTTTGGAAGACTCTGCAGCAAATCATGACCTATTGACCTAAGGGAACAAGTAAAGGTTAAAGGTCAATCATTTAAAACAAAGTATTAAAGGTAGCAGATTTTGGTTATAACTGTAACACTGACCAATGGATAACATCTTCCTTCTCAAAATACAATGTCAGTTATGCACATCACAATAACTTCCATATTTTACACAGGAACAATTTAGTAATAAAAGAGCAATGGCAGTCATAAAAAATAGCTTGATATGAACAGAATAAATGATGAAGTTACTTTATACCACTCCCTAATTAATGAACTGCAGACCTCAAGGTCAGTATCACCAATTATTTGTCAAAACGAATTTACAAAAAGACCTTATATTACAATGACATGAACAAAAATGAAGCTGAGAGGAAAATAGTCTGGTCACTTCTTAGTATTCACTATGATCACATAAAAAAAACAGGGTCCCAAACAAAGATGGCCACCCGTGATAAAAGCTTCTTACTCTGCTACTGCTGAGGTGTTCTCATGGAATGTCAGCTCATCAAGACAAATTAACGTCTCACATTTGTTTCGAGACAGTGGGTGGCAATTCTTGTACAATGTTAAAACGGCCTGTAACAGATCTTTCACACTTTCTGAAAATAACCAGCAAAAACAAGAAAGAATTTCAGTATTTTGAGGACTAAAACAAGTCTAAATAGGGATTATGTGATTAACAACTAGTGACTATTAAACTTCAAAGGCCATCACCTATTATTTGGGAGTACTTTGGCAAGTCTATAGACAATACTTGAATGGCAAAATCTGTAGAAGAATTTTAACTCGAAAAACAAAAAACTTGAGAGACTTTGGACAAATCTTAGAAAACTAATTGGGAACTACAAAAACTGTGACTTACCTTTACTAGGGAGGACTTTGACAAGTCTCTTTACGACACTCAGCAGACTTTGCATATTCTCGATGGAAAGTTCATTTCCTTCAAGAGATGTCTCCAAGACATAAACCATGATCTTCCGTAACCAAGCATTCTCAATACTACTCTTGTTCATAAAGTAGGACATAATCTCACAGGCAGCTAGGTTCAGATTTACCATGGAGACAGATGTCCCAACCTTCCCAGACTTCTTTGCTAGAACCAGTGCATTGTGGGAGGTGTATGGAAAGCAAGCAAGGAGGTGATTGATGAATTTCTTCTGATAGAGCTTCTGTAATCGTGCCATGCTCTGTAAGGAAGAAAACATTATCAACTATAAATAAAATAGTTATTAAAACTTTACTCAAGTTGGAACTTTTCCTGAGAGATTGTTCAAATACTTGGAATGTGACAGCTTTAGTACACCAAATAGGGCTTCTCGGGCCATGTACAAATTGAGGGTTTCGGCAGCATCCAGGGTTCAAATTTGGGGGAAATCCAAAAGACCACAGGGCTTGTGGCCCTAAATGTGTACTGGACCTGAATTTGTTTCGCATGATAAAACTTCCTGACAGTGTATGCATTTAATTGTTTTTATTTAATGAAGCACTTCCACATGTAAGAGAAGATTTGTCGTATTTGCCTTTATGGGTGTTTAAGCATACTTCATTACTCAATAGAATTGAAAGGTATTTATCTGACTCAAAGTCATTATTTGAGCATATCTGTTTTGTTCAAGATATTACACAGTGTGATACCAATATTATTATTCAATGGGAGACTTTTAAACGCTATGTGGCAGCAGACTTACCAGGTAAATTTCCATTGTCTACAAAGTTCTGAGCATGCTCACATTTCCAAGAACAATTAATTTACCTGGTAGTTCTGCTGCCAAAAAGAGTCCCCAAACGTCTACAATTGAAAAAAGACCCCTGGACTTGTCCAGTCATACTGGCCTTTGGCCTGCAGTCCTGTGTAAAAGTTGAGTCCTGGTGTCTATGACCTGACCGCTAAAAAGACCTATTCTTAGCCATGGCAACCAACAGCCACAGCCATAGCAACCAACAGCCACAGCCATAGCAGAATGTCACTTGATTCAGACATGGCCCATAACAGAACAGTTCTTCACAGGAACAATAAAATCAGTTCTTACAAGAACCTTGTCTTCTCTTAATCAAGATTCCAAATAAGATTTAAGAAAGAACGAGGGTTCAATACTCACACTAAAGTCCTGCTTTTGCTCACATATACTCAGCATCCATCGCCATAGCAACTGTACCACTGCTAAGACTCCATCCAGTATCTCTATGGCAACTACATTAAGCTGACACACAGCTTGCTGGTGTGACTTGGGTGAAACTTCCATCCAACACTGGAGAAGTAGAGGAACCAATGAATGTATGAATCCTAGAAGATTCTCTGGTTTAGTGAAGTCATCGGCCAATGTCGCTGATGAGGAGGAAGATGGTGGTCTACAGTTGATCAAATAAAAGTTGATTTATGAAGTAAGTTTCAGGAATAAAGATTGACAAATATGATTTGGTCTTGATGTGTACATAATGACGTATGATAAGCGCATACTCTATGCTTTCTAAGTCATGTGACATTCCACAAAGTTCGAGAAGTTGTCTCAACTGTAAAAAAAATTGTTGTTTGTAAAATTCTACTGAAAACAAAAATGATGAATCTTACAAAGTGTAACAAAATGCTGGCAAAACATCAATATATGTTTCCATTACACCACATTTTTAGAGAAGATTGGTAGACTTTACCTCAAAACAAACTCCTCTTGACTCATATGAACCCTGGTACAAGGAGCAAAGATTTGTGCATAAGTTTCCTGCCCACTTTTCACAATCACAGTCGACTCAGCTCCATTATCACCAGTTGTCGTGTTGCTATGGTAATGTGAATGCGTCATGTAATGCTGCTCAAGCAATGCTGTCAGGAACTGTCTTAGTCTCATGAGTACCTTGAAGATGAAGTCACAAACATCTCAGATTACTAATGAGTCAAATCTTGAGGTCATGTTTGATAAAGGAACAACAAATGAATAGACTTGCTTCTCAGGTAGCCCGGCAAGTGAGCAAAAAATACCAAATGACCTTAGAATTGTATTTGATTTCCATGATGTGATTGAAGCAAATCAAAGTTTTTATTTGGGAGTATTTTTATTTAGCAGGCTTATGAAAATGTTTAAGGGCTACTACATCAGCTGGCTAGCCCAGTGGACTCGTCAAGAAAAAACAAACACAAGGCTGGAATGTATTTCTCCTAAGAGTCTTACTTTCTGTCTCCATTTATGGCTGGAAATCTTACTGCCAGGTTTGACTGTCAGTTTATTCTCAGTCTCTCCGTCACTCTCTGCCCAACCAAACGTCTTTTTCTTTTGCTGAGAAATCTGCTGAACAAAGATGGTAAGAAGCTGTCGGCTCTGAGCTGTGAGGAGTCTTGGGTAGAACTGAAGTACAAGGTCTAAGACGGCTAAGGAGTCAATCTGAATGTCTTCCATAATGTGAGTCATTGCGCATGAGAGATGAGCGCTGAGAATGGGGAAGAACGGAGCGATGGAATCGTTGGGCGTGGATTGTAGAACCAGCTGTAACAGTGAGATACCTACAAGAAGATCCAAACACAAAACAAGAAACCCAACACATAAAACAATATTTGGATAAATCCAGCTGCAAAGTGAAACAAATATTAATCCTCACATTAGGATAATCAACTCAGGCTTGGGCTTAGACTTAGGCCTAGGCTACAACTCTAGCTCCAGTGGGAAAAATTACAACAAAACCAAACCCAAAGGTTTGGAAAAGGCCCCAAGGAGTCATTTATAGACATCAAGTCTGGTTCCCTGATAACAAGTTTGTGATTACTAATGTAATGATACATGGAAAGTGGCCAGAATATTTTCCATCAAGCCTCAGTTTGAATATAGAGTAGAGTGAAACACCTCGAGTCAATCTAGACTGATTGATAGATGTATAAGAAAAGAGTATTGTGCCCTCATTACCTTGTAGGCTCAATGACCATCAGTTATGTCTGTTGTTCTAAAGGTGTATATGTATTGATCTCAAGCCAAGAGTAGGTTTTGGGGTCCATCAAATTTAAGCATTTCCATGTGATGGATTTTGAATCCTCGAGGTGGGGGTGTTGGGCTTAGTGTTGGGGTTTACCTGCTCTGCGTACTGCATCTTCTTTATCCGTCATCAGAACCGACAAACTATCAATGAGTAAAGGCAGATGTTGAGACACCAACCCTGGATGTGAAGATAGAAGCTCCTTCATACCCGTTATTGACGACTGACGGATCGACCCATTGTAATGGTTAAGATGACACACAAGATCCTAAACAATAAACAACCAATAAAAACCTTTCAATATCAGTTAATGATTATTGACTAGTTTTATCATTAATCGCAATAATAATTGAGAAGAACTGCAGTGCACTGGGTATTTTACCAGCGACGTTAAAATCATTCAAAATGTTGTTTTACCTGGCAGATCTCATAGCGCCATCTTTGATGTGTGTCATACGAGTAGCCAATATCCTATTTTATATTCAATTACCAAATCTATTATTGTCCACATCCTGGTAGCCTAGACTCTAGAGCGAGAGGACAATGCTCTCGTTTATCAAATCAACCAACACACTCCGCATTCGCTTGCCCACTGATACTATTTTGGGGTGGTTTTTAATCCTAAGAAATAAGAATGTTCTTCTTCTATTAATTATTATTATTATAAATTGACTCTACAATTAAATGGATATAGTAATTATTTTTCTAATTTGTGACTCCCAATGATTTTTTTAAAGAGAAATAAAGTCCAAAATTGCAGTAAGGCAAAAAGAGCATTTTATCATGACTTCAGTCTTCACCACTGCCAGCCGGTCATGCCGGTAACTAAAATATCCACTGCTTGTTGTCTTATCTGCTTATTGAGTATTAATTTATGTTTGGACATAATATATAAATAAATGCAACATCCATCCAGTTGCTAATTACTCCTGAGACACTGACGTCCAACCAGGGCTAACATCTGACCTACTCCGACTCGTCCCCATCGAGGTTCATTCCGCTAGTTCGTGGAGACGACTAGCATGGACAGAGCAGAATGAACCTCACCATAAAAAATAGTTAGTTCTAGGACTTGGGAGTACGTCTGACCTTTTTATAGTTTTACCATGTCATTTCTCTATGGTTTTACCAGAGACTTACGTGAATGTTTTGCTTCCTCTGTGTGGTGGGTTCATCTCCAATGGAGCCAGATTTGAGCTGTTCTCGTATATGAATGGCCTGTGATTTGAAAGTTGTATCAGTGAAGTTCTCTGCTTGTGGTTTCTTCTTGCCGACTTTCAATTTGACCTTCTGGAAGTCTTTCCTCTTCTCCTTCTTCTTCCGTCCACTTTTGCCCATTTTTATTTAAAGTCAGATCAACCACTGGATATGAATGGGTTGTTTATTAGAGAGTAAACTTTCAACTCCAAAAAATGTCTCCTATGCTGCGCAGCATACACAATCTCCTTATTATGCACAACACAGCACAGGAATGCAATCGCAGACACAGACACGTGGGATTATGTTAAAGGGTTCAGGAGCAGTCCAGGAACAAGACCTGTACAACCAGACTATTACACTTTGACACTTGACTTTATTAATAGGTGGCGCTATATCATTATGAATAATGCTTGTCTGTGACTATGTCACATTCATAACTAAAACTCAACAAAATTTAAAAACTTGTTTTCACAAAAAGTAAATTAATCTCACTTTATTTTCTGATAAATGCGAGCGAAAACATGTTATTTTATTTTAGAGCAATACACGCGTTTTACGTCCTGAAAGTCACCCTCAAAATCAGCCACCATCTTCCTGCCGATCCGTGGACCATAAACGTTAATATAATACTTTTGTATCAAGCACTTACCGTATGTAATAATGTTAATCTACTCAAGTTTCTAAGGAGGCGTGTGATTCGCACGTTGCTCTATGCTACCACTACCCAACCGTTGTAGCTGTGCCTAACGGCCAACCTGCCCCTATTGAAAACGTAAAATTCAGTAGCTACATGGCACACTACATTTTATTTATCAAATTAAGTCTTCTTTTTTATTAAATCTCTACTATCGTAAGCAATTAATATAATCAATAATATTTGGTCAAGTCATTTTTGCTCTATAGACAATAAATTTCTAAGTAGCATTTAATTTAAATTGACAGCTTTCTAATCATTTGGCAAATTAGTTTTAAGTTTATAACTTGGATTTCCTTGAGACAATAGGAAGTACAAATCGTTTAACTGTTACTCTTATTTAAATTAATAAATTTTCTAACAATTATAAGTGAATATACCATAGTACAACAATAAATAAAACTTTAGTATATGTTGCAACTTTGGTAAATGTTGGTTTGGGGTTTTTTAAATAAGCGAATATACAGCAAATTGATATAAAAAGTTTCTTTTCTTTTTTTTCGTGGCCACCGAGCGCCAACGTCATCGTTGGACCAGCACTCAATGCAATCAAGCTGAACTATTACATCAAAATACATACAATACAGCCTAAAAATACAAACATTTTCCAACTACAGATGGAGCATGATATATAAGCACATTTTTTTAAAGCAGACACCATTGCCACTTCTTAAGGGGTTTATTAGTATAAACACAGTAAAAGGTATAAAATAATTACAAAAGAGTTAAATCTGGCTATGCACACAATCAATTAATCATCAACACTTGTAATTACAGACTATATGCCTAACAAAACAACTTGAGTCTTTAAAACCTTTAACTATTACAGGTTCCTAGAAACTTGCTAACTGTACGACGTTACCAGAAATTAGTGTCGCCCCTCTTATTGTTATATTTTCATCTCCCATTAATTTTTTGACATCCTAGTGACTTCTTTACAAGCCCAGTTGTTGTCTATGATTACTTAAGCTTGATTTTGTTTGTTTTTAATTAATTTTTAATTAATTTGGTTTTAATTAGATATTGACAAATAATAAAGAATTTTGGGTTGAAAACAAAAATAATAAAAAACAAAGAGTTTCACATTGCATGTTTGTGTTATTTTTTTTTTACTCTCAAACAGTATTTTATCAATTCAATTTACAATCAAATTGTATAAGCCTGAATGTGTAATCCTACCTCAATGGTCAAATCCAGTCATCCCTGTAATAAACAATCGATTTGTATTAGCCTAACTTTCTCCACGGTCCCTCCCACAGGACGGTGCCAGTTTGTCTGGATGGGGGAGGGTGGGGTGAGTTGAGTGGCCTTGCTCAAGCAGCGGGTAAGACATGACATGACAAGCCAAGCCTGTAACAGAGAACAGACAGCTGAACAGATTGTTCCACTTATCAGTGGGTTAGATCTGGGTCATCTGTGTTTGTGTGCATTGGTATAGCACATTTTGTGTACAATTGTATGCCAGGAACAAGTTTCACAGCCCATAAAAAATAAAAAAAACTCTGGGAACTGACCCCCCCCCCCCCCCCCCATCTTAGATATGTGTAATGGTCCTGTCTCGGATATCATAAATTCTCAAGTCGCTCAGGGCTTTGCAAGTGAATAAAAAACACAAACACTTTAAATTTACCACTAAAATCTGACAAGGTCACACGTTAAAGGGTTTTAATACAGCCTTGACAGACCCCTGAGAATTCCCCAGTAAAAAAAGGTAGGCCTAGTGCATTCCACAACTTTGGAGCAGCCGGAAAAACCACAAAGGCACAGTCACCAAAAGAGCGCAGTATCCCACTCCTAGGACACTCAAGAAGTGTTTCACCTATTGACCTCATCACTAAATCGCTAACCTGTCCCGCCTCTAAAGCACAGCCGACACCATTATTATTACATGTACCTATGCAGTTGTTGTTCTTTAAAATCTTTGAGTATGACATTTGCATTTGAGCGAGGAACTAACTCTTTCTGGGTTATTGGTTAAACTGTATTAGTTTGCACCATTCGGCGAAGTGCTTGCAGTTATTCAATACCAATGAGTACTCGTTAACACCACGCACAATCTTGGATCTAGCCCTTGCGATCACCTTTTCGGGTGGGAAGCAACCCTGGTCATTATATATCACTCTATACACTGGATCACGGAAGTCGACCTGTTCCTCAACAATACCCTTCTCATAGGTGCTGTGGATAACCTTGACTTTCTTGCTTTCTTGATCGCATGATACAACTATAGCATGGTGTCTTGGATGGAGCAGTTTTCCGTACACAACGATTTGGTCTCCTGGGTTCAGGTCCACGATGCGCACGTCCCTGTCGTCGGTACCGATTGCCCTGGCGAGTGCACGACCAATTGGAGGCCCAATGAAGGAACCAACTGATTGTACTGCAATTGAACTAACTGAATCACCAACAAACCATCCAATAAACCCCCCTATGGCCATCTCTAACCCTGGCAATTTGAATGTCCACGCATCAGCAACCCCCGCCACAGTCTCGCTCATGTATTCAGCTAATCCGGCACCGACCAACGCTGCAGACACACGAAGTGTGGCCGTTTTAGCGAAGTCCTCGAGAGAAAGATTATCTATTTTCATCTGTTTGTAAGACTCTCTGAGGTTCACAATGCATGCAAAACCTGCCATGGCAATGATAGTATAAGCTCCTGTTTCGTTACTCTTCAACAACTCCATAAGCTCGTTACCAACTTGCCTCTGTGCATTCCCAACCTGCTCTACCAATTCCCATTTAGCCAAGTCTCTCACGACAACACTTTCACAAACACACAGTGCAGTCCCAGTAATTAGGCCTACTGCTTCAGTTGCCACTTCTTTTACCCTTTGGTAAAACCATTCTTTCTGTGAGTTCTCTGCAACTCCGGTTTTACAATGAAAAGCAAATGTTTCGCAGTTATCATGTGCAACACTGTATCCGTTATCGCCTATTCTACTTTTGGCACGAGCAATGACGAGCTCTGTTGGGTTGGCGTTGGTCATCTCTTCTCCATACTCGATGCGATGCAGCTTACCCCTTTCAGCTTTCAGATTGATCTCTTTCTCCACTATACGACATCCACATGCTTCCTTGCTCCAGTGGATCACCTTAATAAACCCGGGCCCCTTGTCTTTATTAACCCCCGAAACTATTGCATGATGCCATATGATGTATGGACGTTTCCAGGCGATGTGATCCCCTACTTTTAGAACATCTAACGGTCCGATTTCCGGCAGAAAACTAATTCCCTGAAATATCGGGCTCTTCTCTCTAGGTCCTTCAAGCTGTTTCTTGAAGGCAGCTCCATGTAGCTCGACTGTTGGACGTGTATTCTCTATATCTGGCTGGTACAGGTATCTATCCTCGAGCCACTCCTGACCACAAGGTATGCAACAGATGCCAATAAGTAGAGACTGATCATTTTGACTGTGATCGAAGTAACGCCTGAACCACAAAGAATCGTTGTTACCACATGGGCAGTTGGGATTTTGCTGTAAAGGTCCTGTTTTAAAGGGCAAAAGCAAAACTGATCACAACCAAATCAAAACACACATCATTGTTTGTTTGTATATAGATTGTTGTTTGAGAGTATACTCTTCGTGACTCGGACTCAAACTGGAATCACAGTTGGTCAATAACACAGACTCGGATTGACCGTCTGGACTCTGACTCGAGACTCAGACCCGATATTTGTGACTCGGGACTTAACAAAATGAAAGTAATGATTTAGTGACATTTCCCTCTTTGTCTTTCCCTCTACTGTTCAAAGAGTTGCGAGCTTCAGGGTTTCATTAACATTTCAACCAGACTCCTACTGTAAGAGACTTATACAAACGAAATTGTTTAAAAAGAAAAAGAACGACTTGATATTGGGGTTTTTTTATATGGTTTTCTTATTAACAATTACTGATGTAAAGTAGCCTAGATACCAGTAGCCTTGTCTAAATTTATTATAAAACTTGATGTACATCAGGTTTCGGTAACTATTTGTTTTCAAAAATGTTTTAACATTAAGTGACTCGTGCCTCCACCTCGGACTTTTTGACTCGATAATAGGACTCAGACTCGACCCAAAAACGGGACTCGGGACTTGGAATCAAACTCGACCCAAAGGACTCGGGATTTGGCATCGAACTCGACCCAAAGGTCTCGGGACTTGGCATCGAACTCGACACTGACGACTCGGATTCACATGGTATGAGGACTCATGCAAGTATTTTTCCGAAGTTTACACAATCTTCTTTAATGATCTTACCGAGTTCTTGGGAAAGGTCGAGACCAATCGCCAATGAAGCTTTCCACAAGGTCTCCACAGGGTTAAGTCGGTTGAATGTCTGCTTCCACTTGTCAAGCATCCACAAAGCCGGATCACTAGCGAAAGTGTCATACAGGGAGTCAGCTACATCTTTCTTAACTTCAGATTGAAGTTGCTGGGCCAGCTCGGACAAACGTTTCCCAACTTTTACTGCCACTTTTTTCATGGTATCATTATCAAGAACTTCTACATCTTGAGGTAGCGACAAACTTTTCACAGCGTTTACTGCCACTTTTTCCATGGTTTCATCACCAAGGACTTCTGCATCTGGAGATAAAATATTTATAATTAATGTAAGTCAAATAATGTTGCACTTTAACATAATTTGAAACCTGCAGAAAAAACTAAGCAAATCTAAATATCAGACTGACATTTTTCAACCAGCTTTTGTCAATGTGGATAACGCCTTCATTTCTTTCCTTCCAGTACAACAGTTTTGTAAGATTTAAGGATAAATTTATTTTAATTATTCAAATAATAATTTGGAACATACAGCGCCCCCAGTTTTTGTTTTCAGCCATCCTCATTTTAGACTAGTACTTTTTTGTGATCTTTTGCTTCTTTGTGATCAGATTCAAGATTACCTGTGATTTTTCAGTTTAGATCAGACGCCAAACAGTGTTGCAAACCCTGACCCAATTTGATGTTACCGAACCATTGGTCAGTTGCAAATAAAGGACTCGGTTGGAAACAGTTTAAAGTCAAATTTGTGGAGTGACACAGGCTAATTCTTACAATTATTGCGTGAGCCTGGTCGCTTATCCAAAATAAATCCTTGAAGCTTAAAACTAACTGTCCATAACCATTTGCGGTTTTTTTTTGCGCAATACAGTAATCAAATAAAAGTTCCAGTCTATTTTGTCTAAAAAATTTAATTTAAAATTTGGGTTATATCTGATAAAATTCGGACCTAGCATCTGAAGTAACGTTATTTCTGCAATCACACATTGCGCTATAGACCTTTCTTTTGCAACGTCACAGCCCAAGATTTTGCCAACCCAGGCTGGAAAACCATGGAAAGCCATAAATGCAAAACAAAAACAGATAACTACAGTTTGTAACAATGGTACACAAATATTCAAAAATAGTGTTGAATTTATTGGAAACAAAGCAACCGATCATGGGAGGTATTTTATTTAATTAATAGTTTGCCGAAAATGTTTAATTTGGTTAAAACATCTGTTAAAACACGGTTGGATGTTTTACTAACATTCGGCGGTCCATGCCAACCAGCGCGGTTTGTTTATCAACAATGGAAAGGTCTATATAATTCTATCATAAACAAAATACGGTAGTCGAACAGTGTCAAAATCATGACGGCCGTTACGAAACTTGGGCACTATCTGTCTGCGTGTAACTTGCACACTTACTGTTTATTTATACTGTAGCGGCCACATTACAGCTAAACTTGATCTGAACCTCAGTCAGTTCATGTTTACACTGAACGAGAGGCGTGACCCCGTGTCTCGGGCAGCAATGGATTCTTCAACAGAGAAGAAATTGTATTTGCTTCCTCCATGAACGGAGCAAGCCGCACACATGCAGCACCCGCACGTAGGCCGGCCAGCCGAGGTGCCATTGTTCTCACACTAGTATTATTGGGTGTTCCAGTGGAACGTTCCACGTTCCCGAAAGAATGGCATTAAAGGCCCGCGGCTGTGTTCCAACTGCACCAAGACTATGTTCCAACGGGCATCGTGTCCACGGTCCACTAAATCGGGAACGTATGGAACGTTATTGTGACCATCACGGCTGATGCATAGGGGCGCCTGTGTTTGGATAATAAGAAACCCCGTGCCCTTGGTGTGCGTGTGCTCATTTTGACTGTCCCAATTCAATCGTTTACTCTAGGCCTACTGTATTTTCCTTACCTTTAACACCTGGTCCTTGCTCTGCGCCTTTGTGTGGATTGATATTTCCTTTTAACTTTTGGGATTGTCTTCCACCATCTGAGTCCTTTGGTCTATCCATGTTTGAGGCAAAAGCATGTAATGTGTGATGCAGATTTTGCATCAATTTTCCGACTCTTAAACCACAACCATTTTGCACTTCCTTCCTGGTAATGCTGCAGTAGGAAATATAAAACCTCCGTGAGCGATCCTTTTTTGTTGCTACGGAATACACGGTAGCGTTTTAACGGGGCACTGAAAGAAGAAAAAAAAAAAGGGTCATAATTTTTTTATTATGACTTATGATAATTCCTAATCGTATGAGATATGAGTCATAATTATGATATTTTCTTTCTCTCATTAACGTCCCTGGTGTAGTTATCCAAGCGGGCGAGTAATTTCTTTGTAAGCATCACAATTAGGACCTAGGCCTAATCACTGCTTATTATTTATGAATTTTTGCTGGGGAAAAATCGTAATCTTGAATCACGGTTTATTTAACAATCTGAGGCATTTATGATTTAGCAGAGTTCGATCCTACCTCACAAAACTAAAACCCTTCTGCTGACTATCATAACTCATTCAGCACAGGCCCGCGAGAGCGGGGGGTGCTGTGGGTGCTGCAGCACCCCTGCCAAAAATGACGGGGGTGCTGGAATATGCTATAGCACCCCTACTTTTCGAACGTTAATGTTCGTTGTAACATAATAACTAATTTTAACTCACCCCTAAAATCCCTGAAAAATGTGTAACACTTTATAACAAATCAATGTTTAATGATAGATAAATAAGGATAGGTAATGATGGCGCTGTCCCATTCAGTGACGCTCCAACACTGTTGACTTGAGATATACACACAAAACTGTAATTTAATTTTTTTACGAGTTTTATGGGTAGGGTCGACATATGGGTATTATGTTTGTAATTTTGTCAGGTTGACCGGGTTAGTTGACAAATATAAACGGGACCAAAGGAACCGATTGACAGATGTGTCAATAAATGGATTGTTATGAGAGACCGCGAGGATATTTTTTCAGATCCTCTCTTTGTAGCAATAACATGTTTCCATGCCTTCTTGGCAATTATCAGTTGCGTGTTGGTATTATAATCCGTTTGTCTGTAATTCGCTTGGGTTCAGGTAAATGTAGTTAATCCGAATGCGGATATTTAATCCTGAGTTGAGTTTTCAGTATGTGACCTGTTCTTCCAGTAAGGAGATTAGGATGTTTAGTGTTTCGTCCGGGTCTACAAAACCCGAATCATCAGGGGGTGGGGCAAACTGTTTGGGGGTTTGACCCCGGTTTAGTTTTGCTCTGATCAACTTTTCCCTTATGTTTTGATCTTTTCTGTACGCAATGAAAGGGGGATCTGGAAAGAGGACATATGTTACAATAGAGGAAATATATTTGGAGGGGGACTTTTTATTTACTCATTGTGACTGCAAATTGGAAGTAACAGGATATCTCAGTTGGGATATGTGGTGACAGGGATATGGTGAATCAAATTTTTAAGAAACGAAAATACTGCTGTATACATGTATACTAATATGAATAAGAAAATAATTTAATTGAAACAAATTTTTAAATAGTTTTTCGCTGTATTTTATTTCCACTTATTTAAATCTGTTCTTAATAACTGCTGAACGATTTGTGAGAATTACCTGTGTCTTGTCCGTTTGTTTATGTTATTTATTTATTTATTATTATTTTTGTAGGGTCTTTAAGAAAGCAGGGTGAAAGAAATGAATCTACTAATGTTTGTCGGAACATAGCTGTCGATGCTGTTTTAAAAAAGAACAACTTATGTAGAATATAGGGGCCTACAGTGCTGTATTTCCTTTGTGTTTGTATTAAATAAAATGCATTGTGGGGTTATTATTTTTTTTAATTGCCGATAATATCTCACCTCCAAAAGGTACATTTAAGTGCCAAATAATGGCTCAGAATGCACGACAGCGCATCTAGGACCCCAAAACTTCCGGGGCCCTTAAGCGGGCCCCGGACCCCACGCCGTAATGGCTTCGCACTCCGCGCTCGCCGATTCTCTGGAAAATCCAGCACCCCTTGGAAAAAATGTGCTCTCGCGGGCCTGAGGGGTGTCTTCTTTTTATAGCTCAAAAGTTTAACCTAAAAGCAAAACAACATTGTTTGATGTCAGCCATTTTTTTTAATTGATTTCAAAATGTTGAGAGGTTTTGTTTAATACTTGTGACTAATTAATTAGCGTTAGTGGAATGCTCCATGAATGCTGATTTACGCCCTCTGCCGTTATTAACATTAATTAAATTTCAAAATGGCAGCGCCCTTGGACAAACGGAGACCTCGAAAAGCGTGCGAAATGTAAACTCACACACCATCACATAATAAACACACTGTAAATGCAGTGCACTTCTTGTTGTTAATGTCAGTGTTAATTCTAGTTGCACGATTTAGTTTACGGTTGAACTTCAACCAACATTAAAGCTTTGAAGAAAGATGGTTTATACCACAGCAGTTCTTTTAAGAAAGGTATTGTTTTTCCATCCACATATGTCATGTATGTCCACCTGCTCCTGACATAATATTCATCATCGCCATTCATTCATGTCATACCGTCATGACCATCGCTGCCATCAGGCATTACCAATTGTTAATGTTTATTCTGACCTGCTAGTGCTATGTTGTACACTCTGACTCATCATCTGCTCATAAATTCATAAATCAGTCCGATCCTGCCACCCTACTCCTGATCCTAGAACCAACTCAAACTAGCCCCACTTGTGTGGCCAAGGATTCAGGTTTCCTGTCCCTTGGCCACACAAGTGGGGCTAAGAACCAACTAGCCAAGCTAGTGTGGCTAAATTAAAGCTGAATCCTTGAGTTGAGGATTCAGCTTGGCCACACAAGTGGGACTAGAACTACTTATACGTATAGGTTTGTTCTTCATCCATGCCTGCTATCGTCTCCCTCTAGCGGAAAGAACCTCGTAGTTCATGTAGTTTAAGAGTACTACACCACCCTAGGCCAACCGTAGTATGTAGAACTATACTCAGTCACAGTACTCCTACTATAAAATATTCTAATCTAATCTAAGGGAAAACGTTAGTTTAAAAAAATTAAAAACCATCTCTGGGTTAGCAATGGTACCTGACTGTTAGTTAAAGTGTTAAAATTTAATCCTATTTATTATATTATTTAACTTTGGGTTGATTTGAATGAAAACAAAAAAGTTGACTAGAATCTATAGAGTGGGTCAGTGGGATTTGAACCTGTGACTTCTACCAACAACCGAGCTATATTGCCGATCTACTCTAGCCCTATTATTGTAAATAGTGCCAATACGCTGAACTGAAGCGGAGGGAGTCCAGCGTACTGGGCTACATGTGTATGTTCGAGGACTCCTAGAATTAAGGTTGATTCTGCTATTGTCTCTAGAATTAGGAATATGATTGTGGGTACCAGTCAGAAGCCATTTAACCTGAAACTGCCGTATAACCGGGGATGCTGTATATATTGTTATTTTTAAAAACTATCAATAATTTTTTCAATCCTAGGCCGGTAGATGGAAAAGCAACTTCATCGATCAAGTTCGGATCTTTGTCAAGGGTGGTGCCGGGGGTCAGGGTTACCCAGCTTATGGTGGTAAGGGGGGAAATGGAGGCGATGTTTTTGTTCAAGCAAATAAGGCCATTTCCATGAAGGATCTGAAGATGAAGAGAAGACATGTGGCTGGAGTTGGAGAAAATAGTCGGTAAGAAATATTAGTCACTCATCATGGATCTGGGTTCGATTTTACAAAGAGCTAAGAAGAAAACATTTATCTTAACTGCAAATCGACCAAAGTGTAATGTCACAATACAAATTACTATGGCAATTGGTAATACCTGAGTATAAGATGAATCTTAGCACTTTTAGAAATCAAGCCAAGGGTTTTTAATTTAACTGTCGGCTAATTCTATGAATTGTGAACAATGACTAAACTTATACAAAATACTTAGTTGTCCATGGTAAATTACGATCGCAGCTTATGTTGTTAATTACAGTTCTGTATTTCATACAAATATCCATATAGGAACCATAAATAAACAACTAACAAACCAACTTTAAAAAAATTTAAATTGTTTTCATTTTTTTAAGGATCCGAGCATTGCAAGGCAGTAAAGGAAATGATGTGATTATCAAAGTCCCCCTTGGTGTGTGTGTAGCGACAGATGATGGACAGGTCTTGGGTAAGTCTGACTCTTCTATTGAAAGTCTCCAAAATGTGGTTTGGTGTTCTGAGTTTTTGTAAAACTGTCATATGCTGAATGTATTTCAAATGCAAGAAGAAAATACATGTATTATTGAAAGTGTAAGAACAAGTGCAGCCATCAAGCCAAGTCTACTGTATGCTGTTCAAGTGTGATGGTAAAAGATAATCAGTTGATTTTGAATTACTCCATATCAATGATTTGAATTATACTTTTTTATCAGGAGACCTTGATACTGAAGGACCCAGGGTTATTGTCGCTGAAGGGGGACGAGGAGGTTGCCATGACAGCCGATGGTCTGGTGAAAAGGGACAAGGTCGAAACATCAAGTTAATTCTGAAGCTCATAGCTGATGTGGGACTTGTCGGGTAGGTTCAATAATAATAATGTCACATACTCACATTGCTCATCATTTCTGTGAACAGGGTGTGTTTGTGCTTGTCTGGAGCACCAATTAGATAGTGATTGAGTCTTGATTTATATTAAACTGTATAAAAGATGTGATGTCCTTTTGTGAATTGGAATGGTTTGAAAACACATAATGAAATAAAGTGAACAATTGAATTTCCGAAGATAAAATAACAACATGAATGCCTGCAGATGTGTGTTTCCAGGTGGACAGTACTAAGCAGTCTATTTGTTTTTACCAATTTTATTTTGCAGTTTCCCAAATGCTGGAAAGTCAACTCTACTGAAGGCGTTGTCGAGAAGTCAACCAAAGATTGCCAACTACCCATGTAAGATCGATTCAAATAATTATGGCTAAGTTTCCCCAATTTCAACAAGTTCAGTTTATGTATGTTGCGTACGTGCTGCTGTTGAATGTTTCTTAACACTGAAATGATTATTTGCTGTTGTATTTTACTGCAGTCACAACTATTAGACCTCAAGTTGGAATCATTGAATACCCGGATCAAAGACAGGTAAATATTAATTCAAATCAAAAGATCAAATAAACATCCATTAGCAGAATGACACCAATAATGACAGGATGAGTTGGAAAAAAGAAGAAATGTTCAGTTTCAGATATGGGAGGAAAATTCCAATGGGAAAAACCCACGCAGTGAGGTAGGGACTGAAAACCCAATTTCCACATGCAAGGCTCCAGTCTTGGGTGGGATTCAAACCGAGGTCCACAGAGGTGAAAGGTAGGGATAGGAACCACTCAGCCAACCTGATCTATTATATCTTTCTACAGATAAGTTTAGCCGATCTACCCGGGTTGATTGAAGGTGCTCATCTGAACTACGGTATGGGACACACATTTCTACGTCATGTTGAGAGGACTAAACTACTTCTGTTTATGGTGGATGTTCATGGGTTTCAGTTGTCAGAACGGAACCCATTCAGGAGTTCATTTGAAACTATTATGCTTCTGAACAAGGTAAGAAGTAAATCACCAAACCCAGCCCCTCCCCGCTCACTCCAAACACTTCCTGTATGGGTTGGCATCTCCACTGGATACTCTTCCCAGCCCATCCTTGTACATCTTCTCCCTTCTCAAAAACTTCCAAATTGTGTCACTAACCTTACTTGCATGTAACTAACTGACAACTCCAAACATGGTCAACAGTTGCGCCTTTTAATTTTGGATACTTTTAATTTGGCGAGTTGAACAAAGAAAAAATCTACTAGAGTGAGACTTGAACCTAGGACCTCCCGATTAACATGCCGGCACTCTACCAACTCAGCATTCTAGCCTTAATGTTAGTGGTCTCCCTATTTCAGAAGCCATTCAACCTGTAACTGCCATATAGCCAGGGATTACACCCAAGTTTACGATACAACCTGGAAAGCAGAAGCTGAGGGATCACTCTTTTTAACTTTTTCTCAAATCTTAAAGATTAAATTCAGCGTATGTTCTTTCTTTCTACTGGGAAGGAGCTAGAGTTATACAAGCCTGAATTGACAAGAAAACCAGCCATACTTGCTCTCAATAAGATGGACATTGAAGGAGCTGAGGAATGTCTAATGGAAACAAAACAGTTACTTCAAGAAAGTAAGTTTGTAAATTAAAGATGCCATTAGATGCATTATTAATACTGTTAGGCTGTAATCTTTTTTCAAGGCACAAATCAAATCAAGTTTCCATTTAGTGTTATTCACATGAGACAGATCATAAACACTTTTGAAGTGAATTTTCATGTTTAGATTTGTCGCAACTATTTTTCATTTAAGAAAGAGGTGGGATTGTTCAAAAGGAAAAATCCTGAAAAATAGGTATTTGTTTCGTCTGGGATAAAACCTCCACAATACACAGGATGTTACGTCTGAGATGTTTGCAGACTCTCTGTACATCACCACAAGTAGGTCTCCAGAGTGTGATATCACAAAGCACTAAGCTTCATCTTAAGACGAGTTGTCAATATCACCATAGCGGTTTGTTTTGTGACATCACACTTTGCTTAGCAATTAAGATTGATTTGTAGTTGAGATCAATCTTAGCTCTTTGTAAAATCGGCCCAGGGGTTTGGTCATCAGAAGGGGCATTTGTCTTCCCTGTGATGACAACTGGACCTTCTTTCAGGAGATTCTGTCTGAAGGCAAAGGGTGATCAATGGAAAAATAATGCACCAACTGCTGATCTTGATTAATCAGCCTGTTTTGATCTGTCTAGGAGACTATTCAAGTATCTCTGAGGAATTAAGAACAGCATCAATGATCCAGTTTGAAGATATTATCCCAGTTTCTGCCCAAGAGGGTCATGGCATTGAACTTCTTAAAGATAGAATCCGCACCACCATCGACGAAATCCATCAAAGAGAACATCAAGAGGACATGAAGGAACAGGCCAATTATAGGTGACCTTTGAACCCCAGAGATTATTGTACCAGACTTTAAACAAGACATTATTGTACCATAATTGATGATCAAATCAACACCTTGGAGAGCAACTCTTATGGGTGACCTTTGACCAAAAAGAGACGGATGTGACCTCTTGGGATGTGACCTTGCAAGGGCAAAATGTCTCATTTTTAATCTTTTCATCAAGAGAGAATTTCAAGGAAAGCTCTGCACCTGGATGACCTTTGACATAAAAGGTCACTGTGAATGACCTTTATGGTATAAACTAAAGGAAAGTGCCAATCTCTACAACAAATGAAGTGAATATATTTGGCATGCATGCACCAATTCAGGTCTTGTCCATCAGAAAATAACATTTCATTGTGGGGCAAAATGCAGATTTTCTAGGGTTTGAAAGATGATAGACATTCAAATTGAAATCAAAACAAATTATACATTATTTTACTTTGTGGAATAACTTTTTAATGTGATATATACCCACACACACTGGGCACAAATGTCACTGCAAGCTCTGTACAATATTTACATTCATACTTAAATCTAGTTTGCTTTTATGAAAAAATAATTCTAAATATTGGATGCTTTCTACTGCACTTTTTTCTTCTTTTTTTTAGCAAACATTTTTTAATTTTGACCCTGTCAATTATGAAATGCCCTTTACGAATATTTTTGTTAGTTTTTGGTTTTTCTTACAATTTCAATAAAATGTCAATAAGTTTACATGCAATGAATATTTTAAGTGTGTACATTCATGTCTGTGGAATAATAACTCTCCTTTTAAAGGGACAAGCTTTATGCAAAAGATACTCATCCTAAACCTCAAGTTTTATTATTAAATTAGAAGACTATTGTGACCTTTTTATTTTATTTACATAATACACCACAAAGGCCGACTGGGTAAATTTTCAACAATTTTGGGTTGAACAAAGAAAAATGGAATGGACCATCTAGCCTTATGTTGGCGGTCTCCTTATTTTGTAAATATCTTTGCTCAGGGGTGCCAGTCAAAAGCCACTCCACCTGTTAACTGCCCCATAGCTAAGGAACACACCCAAATTTTTCTTTGTTCAACCCACAACTATTTTATTTACAATGTATCTTCAGAAGATGTTAATATCATAGTGATCATGCCATCTTCTGTTGGGTTCCCTGTATACACAATTATGGAGTTCTAACTGTTTATCCAAATATATGTACAAGGGATCAGGCTGTTTTTACCAGCCTCAGGCTGTGTCTGACCTAGGGAGTGTGGCTGCGGCTTGATTGTCATGTGAACAAGTGTTGAAGCATAGGTTGCTCATAGCAACATCCTTAGCAACAGCCATAGCCACCACTTTAGGCACAGCCAAATTTTCTTATATTGAGTTGAGTGGGAGGAAAGAAAGATGAATAAGCTCCATACGTTTCAAGCTTAAGATTTTGCTCAACCTCTTTCCCAGTGGTGTACGAACTCACCCCAACGCCTTGCTTGATCATAACCCCTGGAAGTGACTTTGAAATACCAAAATATTAACAGAACTCTCATCAACTAAACATTTTGTCATTTTAGGATAAATAATAAGGTGGTGAAGCTGAAAACCTTTCTGCTTACCTCAAAAACACATTTATTTTGATAAAAAGATTAGAGTTTTCAGACCAGAGCTGAATACAGACTTTCAAAATTTCTGTAAAGACGACTAGATTTGTATAAATTCTTTGAAACCTCCTGTAATGCCGAGTCACCATTGATTTCTAGAATAGTGACTTTAATTTCAAAACAAAACCTCAAGAAATGTTTGAGCCCAACGGTTGACAAATACCATCACAGTCTCAAATGTGTTCACATTTTCTTCAGGAGAAACAGCACCCTCCCTCTGTTGCTCTAAAAAAGTGAAGCTTTTACCAACTTTTTAAACTTGAAGTTTTTGCTTCTTGGTTGTGGGGCCTTCATCTATCTCTGGGGTAGAGTGGTTGTTGCAGACGTTTAATGGTGGTATGGAGGATGATGACTGACAGGCTGGCTCAAACTGGCATCGTTCCAAACCAAGAAACTCGAGAGCATTCCCTGCTAGAAGGGCGTCCTAGAAAGCAAAGAGAGGCAAGAATCAGCAAGGGCATGAACTCCATCAGAGAATAGACGGAACAACTTTTTACACTTGTGAAAAAAATTGGAAATGAACAAGATTTGTTGCTTGAAAGTGACTTCAACGACAGAGGGACAATTAATGGCATTGTTTTTGGTACAAAGAAACGATGATGAAATTAAGGAGAGGAATCAAGGTGCAGATCTTGATGATGATGACGATCCTTACCTTGAGATCTGGTGTGAATTCCTCCACAGAATCAATGAGTTTACCAGGATGATGTTCACCAAGAGGAAATGGGTAGTCACTCCCAAGCATGACTCGGTTCTAAAACAAACAACAAATCTCCATATTATAAAAACCGAATCGATTTAAAATCACAAAATGAATTTAAAATACTCAACCCCTGATTTAGTAAGCCTAATTATTGAGAAAAAGGAACTCAATTTTTAAACATTGACTGCGAATGAAAACATTAAGAAAGATAACAAATATCATATCAAAAATGTTCATAATTTGCGCTTGTTGATCTTGTAATTTTCTCAACACGTAACCTTGACAATGTGGTTAATATTATCACAAATTTTATTCAAGAAATCCACAAAACCTTTTTGACAAAATGTTTGCATATTCAGTATGAGAGTGAACATTAATTTTCAAAAAACCTTTTAAATTATTAATCTTCTCCTTATAAGAGACTTAATGTAGAAATGAGAAGGCCATACCTCACCAATCGTTGCCACAAGAAACTTGAGTGCTTTCTCATCATGAACCAAGGAGTCTGTGTAGATTCTTCCAATGTACTTACGAGGATTGACTTCATTCTCAACAGCACAGAGATCTGGACGGACATTGAAGCCATGCTCGATACGACCGATGGTGAATGGAAAGGCTCCACCTGGATTCAAATCAAAATTGCAAATTAATCTATTTATTTGTTTACTTATTCATTACTTAGATCAATTCGTTTATTTACATAATATCTTTTCATGTATTTATTTCCAGGCAATAGCAAAAACATAAGACAAATTTTAGTACAATTAAAAACAAGAAGAAAACCCATAAGCAAACTTGATCATTCCCTACAGGCCGGGCGCTCCAGCCCAACATAAATACATCAAAGAATAAACTTAAGGCTGTATCCAAATTGGCGCGACGGCTACATCTGTTGCTAAGGACGTCCTGTACTTCAACGCACAATGATGTGGCGATCAGGACATAGCCAAAGCCATAGCTGTTAAACTTTTAAGGCCATTCAATAACAATTTTGCTGATTATGGTTAAGGGTAAAAAAATTGGAAGTCAGACTTAAGTAGAAAGAATATGATTCCTGAATAAAAAATATTTTCCAAAATAAATCAGTTACTGTAAAAACTACAGACAAGTAACCAACCTCCATGTGCAAAGCAGACTTTTAGTTTTGGGAATCTCTCCAAGACACCACCAAAGATCATTGAGCAAACCGCCGTAGCCGTCTCCCCAGGCATGCCAACCAGCCATGGCAGCCAGTATTTAGCCATCCGTCCACCAAGTTCCATATCCCATGGATGCACAAACACAGCACAGTCGTACTCTTCAGCTGCCTGTAAAGATCAAAGGTCAATAGAAAGATCTTGCAACTGAATTCACTATCAGCAAGACTGTTTTCGTGGACAACATATGTTCATATTATTATAAAGTATTGCAATTGAGCAATTTGGATGAGCTATTTCTAAATTGACAACAAATTTGGACACCCTTTCTCTACGATCTGGATGAAAGCAATGAACGGATTGATGTAGGCCTTGCTCAGTCTCACAACAGAAACCTCCCTCCCTAACAAACCTTTATAAAAGGTTTATGGTTTGTCTAGTCAGCAGGACCAGTTATATTGTTGGTTCACTCGTCCACCAACTTTTTTACAAGTCCTTATTTTATGGATGCTCTCAACACTGAAGTGGCCAGCTGGACCACTTGGACAGAACTTTAACGGGTCCTAAGGTCACGGATGTGAGTAATTCCTATCAAAAAAAGTCAGAAACTATGATCTAAATTTTAGAAGATATATTGAAATGATGGCATTTCCACCATTTGATCACCCCTAGAGTTATAGATTCCAAGGAGCTTCTGGGAACAGTATCATCAGCTCTAGAAAAGTGGATCAAAGAGTAGGATTTATTTATATCGGCAAAAAATAACAGCCATTTTTGTCACCATGCATATAAAAAAATGTTTGAACTCAGATAAAACTCTGAACCTTCTCAACCCTGTAAGGTGTTTTAACTAGCATGTGACGAGCGGACAACTGTTAAGTTTACTTACAGCAAAGACTTGTTGTAGTTCTGGTGCATCCAAATTCCAGTCGTTGATATGTGAGCCAATCTGTACTCCGGGAAAACCCAGCTCCTGAAGAAGAAGAAGAAATGATATTTTAATAGTATATTTCTGGTACTGAAACCAAGGATGCCTCATGTGAACTTAATCACTGTAGCTCGCAAGCCTGAGGAAACCTGTAAACAAGGGTGATTGCTATGTGAACCAGAAACACTGGGGTTAACCCGTACCCTTCCATGATAAGTGTTCTGGGTTCTTTTACATGCACTACCAATCCTAGTACAGGAAACCTACAGCTTAATGTCCCAACCAACAGACAAATTAAGCATGGTAATGTATCTTGCTCAAGAACACAATTGTCAAGACCAGGACTCGAATCCACACTCTGCTGATCAGAAAACACCAGAGCTTGCCACGCCACACCACAATCAAATATGAAAATTGTTAAGGCACAAATACTGACACAGTTTGCTTTTAGCTTGAACCTTCCAATACCAATCCTAATCCTTCATCACAACTGAAACATTTAGACTAGGGTACACAGGCCTAGACTTTCATCTTTGAGAGGGCAAGGCCATTTCATTATCCAAAGGAAACCTCCATAGGAAAACCTTAAAGTCTATGGGACACCTTTGAAGGGGCACTGAGGCCAAAGACAAGGGGCAACAGAGGCCATAGCCTCCATGTAATTTAAGGCCTTGATATAAAATTGACGCTTCTAAATCTCTTGGTGTGCCTGCCTACAAAAACCTGATCTTATCAAACTTGGGAAACCATGGTAAAGAGTTTGGAGTCTAACCTGTCGACATCTCTTCAACTCTTCCACGGCTAATTCAGGTGCCTGCATGGGCAGCGTTCCCAATCCTACAAATCGTGTAGGATGTTTCTTGATTGTCTTGGCTAGATCATCGTTGAGGATTCGGCAAAGATCAAGAGTGTCTTCTGGCTTAGCCCAGTAGCTGAACATGACTGGTACTGTGGATAATGCTTGCACTGTAACACCTGAAATATCAGTCAATCAATCAATCAATCAATCAATCAATCAATCAATCAATCCATCAATCCATCAATCAAATCCATTAATCAATTCTATCGATCAATCAATCAATCAATCAATCCATTTCATCAATCCATCAATCCATCAATCCATCAATCAAATCAATCAAATCCATTAATCAATTCTATCGATCAATCAATTAATTCACAATATTTAATTAAAATATCAACCAATCTTTTATTTATTTACTTTTAACAACTTTCAATCTGTTTTATCCTGTGCAATGGACAATGATTTCCTATAGACCATCTAGAACCATTGTTTACAGAAAGAGTGACCGTGTACATTTCAGGGCCTTTCTGGCTGGCAAGATACAACACTGACCAAATGAGAAATTTTACATTTTGTGTAAGTCATTGATCAATATTATTCTACTGTACTAAAAATCAATTGACCGATCAATTAATAAGAAAAGGAGCCTTTACCTGTGGCATCCATTTCACGAAGCCTCTCCTCCGGATTGTAGCAATTATGTTCAATAATTCGGAATAATTTACCATCTCTCATCATCCGAGACTTCCCCTCGCAGTGAGGGTACATCTGTATCCATCCACCATATCCGTATCTCTGTGGGTGAAAAATGAAATGTGATCTCTTAGTAATGAATTTTAAAGATTCTCACTAAGAATAAAGATTCATTACAAACCATGGCAATGTAATAATGACAGTAAAGGCATTCAGGTTGGCTCAGTGGTTTCTTCCCTGTTGTTCACCTCTGTGGACGTGGACCCAGGTTCAAATCCCGGCCTGAAGTTTTACAGTCCCTACCTGAATGCGTGGGTTTCCCGTCTTTGGGTTTTTCTCCCACGTCTAAAACGGACATTTCTTTACTGTCTTCTTTACAAAGGTGGGTGGGATGTTTCCATACGTTGCTTTGCTGACTATACAATTCAGATTCAGATAATTTTCAGATTCAGAAAGAAGTTGTGTTAATCAGAATGAAGAGAGCCCTGGTGAACTATACTGACAAACAACAAGAGCTGCAGACTAAATTGATTTGGGTAGAACTAGAACCAAAGAACTGAGATATAAAAGACTCCAACTGTTTGATTCCACTGGATGTGTAATGTTTGAGTAATTACCTCTTTGAGATCGGGCCATCTCTCCGGCAAAATATGACAATGGACATCAATTTTCATCATTGTATTTTTACGACGCGTTGGCGCCGTCAATATTTATTCCTCGCTGGAAGCTGTGTGGCAACTCATAAACAAATGAGTTGAAGTTATTCACTTATTGGGAGTTGAGCACAAGTGAAGTTGTTTTGTCAGCTGTAAGACAAAGAAATACAAAGTCAAATCAATCTCAATATAAATAACACAGCCAAGTAAAAATACCACCAGTTGATTGTCCCCAACCTCATCTTTTTGAAGCCGCATCCTTTTTCCCCCCGAAAGCACTAAATTTGTCATTTATTTTCACTTCGTCTTGCCACCATTCTTTCAAAAATTGATTTAAATTATACTTTAAGTTCTTCACAGCCAGCAAATGTTTTAGTCTGGCTAATAATAGTAAAAAGTTAGAATTAAGAAGGCCCTCATCCTCCTCTTTTTGACGATCGACTGGTGTATTTTTAAACATGGCTTAATAAGACTGTTTAAGAGTGTGACATAAAGTACATATTCGATAATACAGGCCTCGAATTAAACCACGGCACCCACAGCAATGGCCGTGGTGCCCTGTGCTTTTGCTGTGGTGCCCTTTGCAAAGTTCCAATACAAATTGACATTTTCCTCATAATAGAAGTGCCCCTTACTATATAGAATAATTGCCAGGCCCCTTCAAGAGCGAAGTTCAAGGCCTGCAATAACAGTATGACAGACACCAGCACTCAGCAGACAAATGTCCCCACTAGACAAGCTCAATGATGAGGATCATGTGGGACATACAACTTTAGTGGATTGGCTCTATTTATAAATCATGGGGCTACTCTACAACTTACAAAAATACAAGTATTTATTTTCATTTAATTTTAATATATTTATGACTATTTCGATACATCATGTCATGCATGTGCTGTGTAGCATGTATGTTTTAGTTTTTATAGTAAACAACTTTACAATGACAATGTGCTATGCTATTTTTCCCTCTCTTTTCAAAAGACACGACAGAAATAATTCATGTTGAATCCACCAATACCAATCACCATGATCACCAACCGTATTCAGATATTATTCACAATCTTAATTCTTGCATAATCTTATTCTTTTCTCTTTTTAAGTAAAATTTTAATACACTTGAATACATGAAACACAGACATACCTTCACCATGTAGGAAGTTTGTAATAAAGTCGATTCTTAAAATTTACCGAACTCTCTGTTTTCGTTCTTTGGAACTTCAATGACTCATCCGAGAAAACAATAACAGAATTCTACTCTCGAATGAGCATCCCACGTACGATATGACGTCAATTGAATTCGGTCAGGGCCAAAATGGCGCGCCTTACTCTCTGTATCCTGTCGCAAGGGGGCGCTGATTAAATATGTTAAAAGTGCGCCCTCTAATCATTTCTATTAATTAATCTACACATTCAAGTGCAGTGCACTTGCTGACCGGAATGAGCCCGAGCATGACATCAAAGCTCACCGAACGCACCAGGGGCAGACCTGGGTCGACCCGGGGAAGCTAGTCCCCGGGAACGCACCCATTACCTCTCTCGCTCTCTCACGCGCAGTACCATGTGATCGTGCAACGTTTAGCAGCAGGCATCATTAAAAATAAAAGCATTTAAGTGCATGAAAACATCCATGATATCGATAAATGTGTATTTACATCACAAAGGAACTTGATATGTTGATGGATTACTGATGTATCAATGAGGGTGGTGTAGTCCCAGGAATTTCATCAATTTCTTGTGATCAAAGTAATTTTCTGTCAAAATGTTTACAGATTTATAGAGATGAATAGCTAACCTTCAATCCAGTTGTTGATTTCGTTGTCAACTATTACATTAGTGCAAAACAGTTTGCTTCGTAAAACATGGTACTATTTTCAATGTTACCACGACGCATCTTTTGATAGTTGAAGGGTCAAAGTCCTTGTTAATAAACATAAATGCAGCGCCCAGCGTAGACAGGACCGGGGGGGGGGGGCACAGAGCCGGCATTGCTTTTAAGTGGGGGGGGGGGGGTCACTACATTTTGAGTATACACTGCCCACGCATTTTCCTCTTTTTCTCTCTATCTCTTCTTTTTTTCAGACTGGCGTTGGCGACAGCCGCGTCAACAAGAAATAGAAAATGAGCCGCCTATGTGTAATTTCATGCCTAAGCCGGGCAATTTTTATGTGTGGGCAAACTTTAGTTTACAAATTACGCGCGCAAATTTCAAAATTTGCTTGCGCGAATTTAAAAAAAGACCATCTTCAAAGATTGCGCCCAACAGTTCACACTTTGATCTTTCGATATTATTTCCTCTTTTTATTTAGCTGGGTCAGGGCACTGCAAACCCAAGACTATCAATCCTAACAATATCCAAAATGGTTGGTGGTTAAAAAAAGACTTTACAGTCTTTCAAACTTAACAAATTTACCATCTTGGGTGCCACCTGAGGCAAGTGAGCATCGTATTCGTACTGCAACAGAAGGTCGTCGAACTCTTGCAGTTTATCGCGCCTCTAATGATAATATGGGCTGTGCAGATGTTATATAAAACTCGGGATTTGACCTTCACGGTACGCAGAGCGAGTTGTTGCTGAATGCTGACTGCCAGTTATGTTATGCAATTTTGACAATGGGCTAGGAATCGGGACTGGATTATCATCACAACACGCTCTTGCACACGTGATGGGAAACGAATTCAAAGCAAGTTGTATCCTCCTTGATTGACAGACCGATCGTAACCCGCCAGACACTTAAGCAAATTGGCACACCAGCCCCGTGATCGTACCAGCTGGATGGTATTCGGAAAATAATAGCCACATGATTGCCGTTGTTCCATCACGACAATTCAAGACAAAACACGGCATCTGTGTGTCTGAACTGATGAGTGACTGTAGTCTAGATCATCTGCGATCTCCTCCGTGCTCTTTTTAGTTCATAAAATAGTAAGTATTTATTTAACCATGAACTTGTAAAAAGACATTATCAATCACTCAAGAGTGATCGGTGTAACTGTAAAGAATACAACTTAACAGTATAGATATAAAGAAACAGATTAAATTAAACATGGCACTGCAGAGGGATCCATCTAAGAAGCAGAGGTTGTAGGCAATGGTCCCTAAAGACATGCATTTGCACTGAGACGGATAATAACAATTAGGTGAACCAAAAGGTCTGTGGTCGAGTCGAGCCACTAAGGAAAAACATAGTATAATATAGGTCTCAATGCACAAGCATGTACTCAAACAATTTTTAAGTAGATCACTTTAAAACAAACAGACGAAGGACGAAAACGAAACTTGGGTGGGATCCCTGGCTACACAGTAGCTAAAGGTTGTATGGCTCGTGACTGGCACCCCAAAACAAAGATATTGACAAAATAGGAAGACTGCCATTGCCAACATAGGGCTAGAGAGGTAGATAGCTCAGCTTAGTTGGTGTCGTTGGTTCAATTCCTGCTCTAATTAAATTTTCTTTGTTCAACCCCAAATAAAACTTGAAATACGCATAATTGAACATGGAAACTTATTTTTATATTTAATATGAATGTTCATAAATTATCATTTATCAATTTTAAATCATGTGGATCGGATTTATTGAAACTACATTTTTTAGTTTGATTTTTATTAAAATGGAATTTAAAGTCATAATGGAACTAGCAGTCTGCGTTTCTACCTCCATGATCAAAATGTCCTCGTTTCATCAGTTGCAACTTGCAACATTAATCTTTCCTGAAGGTCGCAGGGTGGAGGGTTGCAAATTAAAGTGCAGTCACATTTCCAATTTTGTCAATTTTTATCAGACTAGTGACCAGATTGCCAAATTTTTACCGCTTAAAACAAATCATAAAGCACATTCTAACTAAATTGATCTTCAATGTGTATGAACCAATTTAGAACACTTAAAATATCATCAAGAAACTATCTTGCAGAAAAAAAAGATCCAAAACTTATCAAAGACTGGCCGAATTGTCCATGATGCATGTGGGCTTCAACTTCTTCTTTTGAACTTCGAAAAAAAACAATCAGTGTAAACCAAACCAGCTTTTTGTCAGCCATGTTTATTTAATTGTTCTAAATACTACCAGTAAAATTAGATGGGCCTGTTTATTCATCAATGTCAGCTCGCAAGTTATTATGTGATTTCATTTTTAAGTGTTTTTCTAACAATAATTTGACCAACGTTTAGACCTACACAAATAAATTTAAAATTTGTAATCCTTAGTATTTGATTTTCTTTAAACGTAGACTTGACACCGTCACAATGCATAACAACAACACACAGTCTTGGACTGCGGAGACATTCACAGAGTTGTATCCAGCCATTTTAGAATGTTTTGGAGTCATCCTGCTTGGATACATCGCTGGGAGAACTCGCATCGTTTCTCCTGCCAACTCTAAGGGTCTAGGAAACTACGTCACATATTTTGCTCTTCCAGCATTAGTCTATAAAGCAATGGTGGAATTGGACTTTCAAAAAGTAAGAATATTGCCACTCTGAGAAACTTTGGATACAATTGCAGTTATGTAATATTATATCAATTGGACACATAACATGTGATATTTTCAACTTGCCAAAGTACTACTGTAGAGCAATGGTACCTGCATAATGCATACATTCCTAGTGTGTATGGCTAACCCCTGCCCCATCCATTGTGTTTTTTGTTATGTTCAACTTCATTACACAATTATCGCGCAAAGTGTTTCGGAAAAAAAGGATACAAAAAAGATTGAAAATACTCGAGTTTTCCATTACGAATTTACATTCTCTGCCTTGAATCTTGTCAAACTTGAACACGTTTTGTGTGTGTGTGTGTTCAACTTTCTAGTTATTTAAACAGGTCTTTATTTAGTGAAGGAGTTCTTGTGACAACTTTAAGGTTGAATCTTGTTGTGAATTTTCTTGTCATCTTCAGGTGAACTGGTTATTCTGGTGTGCTATTTTGGTCTCCAAGGCCATCTTGTTTGTAATAGTCTACCTGGCTTCACTGGTTATTGGTAGACGCATGGATCTGGGGAGGGCTGGCATCTTTGCAATATTTGCCACACAAAGCAACGACTTTGCCCTTGGGTATCCAATCAGTAAGTGGACTCTTTCAACAACCATTCTCATTAAACCTTTATTTGTATGTAAGATTGCCCTGCTCTCAATGCCAAAGATAAAGGACAATCGATAGATTTCTGATTTATCAGGATTTATTCATGTGGGGTGTCATGTGGCTGAGTGGTTTAGAGCATCAAATTCAAGTTTCGATGATTAAGTCATCGGGGTGTGGGTTTGAATCCCAGTCATGACACTTGTGTCCTTGAGCAAGATACTTTACTATAATTGCTTCTCTTCATCACGGGGTGGAAATGGGTACCTGCGAGGGTAGAGGTTGATATTGTGTTTGAAAAAGCCTTCGGAGCGCCTTGGCAGCCTGGGCTGTATACTCCCCAGGAAGCTGAGAACGATTACAGGAATGTTATCGGCCCAATGACCAGGGCACTAATGTAAAGCGCATTGAGACGTTATTGTGAAATGTGCTATATAAGAACTAGTTATTATTATTATTATAATTTATATTATTATTCAAAGTCTAAGTTTTCTTAAATCGCCTCTATAAGTTAAGAAAGACGTGATGTTGAGAGTCTGTAAATCTTTCAAAATATGACCAAGTAGGTTGAGGGGATTCATGCTTGAGATCAAGCAGAGACCCAGACAGCCTGTATGTATTTTGATAGGTTGACTTGTAAAGAGTACCTGGGTGGTTTGTGAAAAAGCTCTTTTTAACTTTGGCTGCATGAGTTAGCCATTTAAGTCACAATGCCCACTGTTCCTTTCTACCTATATAAACCCTTTGCATATGGCGTCACAAGCCTAAAACAGCGCCCTCACTCAGGTCAGTGAAGGCCTATCATTGGCTGAGAGTTGTGTGCGTTGCGTACATACATGCATGTTTCCATTGTTTGACCTCGGCAATAGCAGCCAATGCAAGGGGTATATTTAGATACGACACTGATTGTGCACCCAGGAAGTAGCCATGCCTGTAAAAATCATTGCCCTGAATAAGGAAGTAGCCCAGAGTACCATCATCCACTAAATCAATCAAGTCGTACAGTGTTCTTCCTTAACAGTGGTCCGCTGGGCGCTGGCCAAATGTCAGTTTAAAAAAACACATGAGGACTAGTCAAAAATCCCTCCAAGTGGTTCGGCTGGCTATTTCAGTGTTGAAAAGCATCCCTATTTCAATTGAAATATGGTGTATTGAGAAAGCTGGCGAACTTGTGAAACGACAAGCTGACTGGTAATGCTGCTGGTCAGTCACAAAAAAGTCAAGGGCAAACCTTGTCATACTTATCAATCCAACTTACTTCATCTCCAATGATGAACCTCCATACACCTATCGTCGTAAACCCATTTATCTTTCATATTTCAGTCAGTGCCATCTACACTACCCACCACCCAGAATATGTCTGTTACTTATACCTAATTGGACCCATCTCCTTGGCCATCTTAAACCCTTTTGGGTTTCTCTCCATGGAGATCCAGCAAAATAGGCTTGCAACTCATCGACGCTCCAACCTGGCCATGGTAAATGTAGCTCGTTATGTTTTAATATAAATGATTAAATTTTACTTACCAATTCAAAATGACCCAAGATATAAATGCAAAAAGTAACACTGGCTTGCAGTGTCTTTGACAAAATGCACACTCTTTAACAATGGTAAAGTTGCTAAAGAGTGAAAGGAAAAGAGTTTACATTTAAACAATTTTTTTTTACATGTTTTATGTCTTGAACAATTTAAGATTTATTTTGAGTTATCTCCCAAACCTGATGATGCTACTATTATATATTTGTATGTCCTTATCATTTTATATTTTTTCTTTGGACAGTTTGGCCATGCCATCAAGGGTCTCCTGACCAACCCAATCATCATTATGGTCATCTTGGGAATATGTAGCAACTTCCTGTTCTCTCAGCAGCTTCCTGCTGTTATTGCTGGCTTCCTTAATGTTCTTGCAAGCTCCTTCTCTGCTACGGCTCTGTTCTTCCTGGGCATTGGGATGGTAGGGAAGGTTAAGAATTCCTCCGCTGGGTTCTTTCTCACTCCGATTCTACTCATCGGATGTAAACTGTAAGTGTTATTGGTGATCACTTTAATAGTGATAATATTTATTTATAGAACGCCTTTTTCCTAGGGATACAAAGCACTCAGTGGATAACCAAGAAATTGCAACAACAGAAATTAGGAAACTACTCGGGAAAACCCCTGCCAGGCCTGGCTCACCGCACTTAGACAAGAGAAGATAGCCCAGCTAATGCCGGGCTCTCTCTGATGTGTACTTTGAGATGTTAATTCCTATGAGTGTCATGTTCTCTATTTCATTAATTTCATTCCTGTTCGGGATTTCACTCTCCATGTATTCTCTTTTCCTTCCTCAGAATCGTTTTGCCTCTGATCACCCGTCAAGTCGTCTTGGTTTTAAATCCCGGAGGAACAGATGCGAATGTCACAGACAGCTTTGCAACATTTGGGTTCCTGTACAGTACTATTCCTACAGCTCCAACGGTTTACCTGTTTGCCAGCCTCTACCATCAGTCCATGGACGTGGTTGGTAGACTTTGAAAACAAAAATCTCATTTCAGTGCTCCAACTTTCCTTTCAATTTTGTTTGCAAGGGACTGAAAAAGTGTTGTCAAATATTGGTAAACCAGACATTGTTCATCATTGCTTCATAGTCCCCTACCATAGCCTGTACTTCTTCTTAGGAAGGTCTGTAGTGCTGGTCATTTTACAAGCCACATCTCGGAATAATCTTTTTCTGTGAAAATGTTTTCTAAAAATGTCTCAACGTAGAAAACTTGTTTGTCAATTTCAGGTTGCGACATCCATGGTTCTTTGCACATTTGCAGCTGCTCCTATCATGTTCATCACAGCCACCATGTCAATGTTGCCAATACAGACTAGTGAGCAAACCAGCGCTCAACTCTCAGCAACTATGGTTGACGTTGGATGCATTGGTATCGCTTGCTGTGTAAGTACACTCTCTTACCTCCAGTATTACTTTGTTCTTCTTAACCCTCCTACAGTATGACCATCTAATGTCATCCACTGTGGTTTTGAATCATAGACAAACTATGCCAGCCTGCAATATGATATTAGGTGGTGAATACATCTACACAGTATTCAGTCAACCCATCTACAGTGTGACCATTTAATATCATCCACTTTGATCTCAATGAATGATAGACAAACTATGCCAACCTGCGATATAATGTGGTGAATGCATCTACACAGTACACAGTCAACCCTTCTACTGTCTGACCATTCAATATCATCCACTGTGGTTTTGAATGATAGATAAACTATGCCAGCCTGCAAAATGATACCATGTGGTGAATGCATCTACACAGTCAGTTCTGTGCACAGTTGTGCCACCCTACACAACCTGTGCAGTTGCATGGTTTTAAATGGTTGTTCAACTCACTGGAAATGTTGCTAAGAGTAGGGGTTATAAAATTCAAATTATAATATATTCTTCCAATGAAATCCAAAGATTTTAGGTTTCTTATAAGAACCTTCCTAAATGTTATCTTTCTTTCCTACTAGGTTTGGATCCTGATTGTTTTCATCTTGAGTAAGAGAACCAATATAATCCCTCATCATTTTACTACTCATCTGGTCGTTGCTCAGGTAACAAGTTTATCTTAAGTAATAAGAATTTTAGATTACTAAAATGTGATTATTTACGCCAAGAAAAAGTAGCCTTCCCTTTACCAAAATCAAGAATCACGGCTCTGGAACCAACTAATTATGTTCCTTATCCCCGATGCAAAAGTTAACATCTATTAAATCGTGGCAGTACCCGCTGCTAAGGAATTGGGCCTGCCTCTAGCCATCGGGCTAGCTGGGTGGTGGTTAGACACCTGTTCTAGCAATGCAAAGGTCATGGGTTCGAATCCCACCCGAGTGATTTGCGTGTGGATTTTTTTTCCACAGAATTCGGGAAAGTACTGAGTATACAGTGCTTAATACAAATCTGTGTAAGGCTAAAATCCAAATTATATTTTGTATCCCCGATGCAAAAATAAATAAGAAAATAACGAAAAGAAAATTAACATCTATTATCTTGTATTTCTTTTATTTTTCTCTTACCTCAGTTCTTAGCATCCGTTGGCATCGTGTTGTGTAAAGTAACTATCAATGAGTCCAGCTGGATCAATATTCCTAAGGCAATCATCTTATTGGTAGGAGTGTTTAGCTCACGATGCTGGGCTGCCCTCATAGCCGTTGCTCTCTGCGTAATGAGATGCAGAGGACTCTGTGTTGTCCTTCGTTTCCGTCCGCTATTTTACATCTATGGATGGGTGTAAGTCTCCTATGTTAACAGATATTTGGAAAATAACTTTTATTACAAGATAGACAAACTTTTAAATCCGATTTTTTTAAGCTTTAAAGTTGTTTGGGATGGATTTATCCATCTGATATGTTCATTGAGTTGCAGTCATGTGATGACCAACAGACACAACGATTGGGCACTTAGTTATCATGTGATCTGATAAAAACACTATGATTGGTCAATAATGTTCCAATCTGAAATCTTGCCTGCAGGTTACCAACTCTACTGGTAGCCGTCATCGTTGCAGTTGCACCTCCTGTCTATAAGAATGATGCCTCCAATGTTGTGTTCCAATACGGCATGGCCCAGGTAAACTCATCCACTTTTTTCTAATTTCTTCAATTTAAAATTGAAGTTATTTTTGGTGTGATTTTCATTTTTCATTGTTGTTGTTGTTGTTTTTTTTCTTCTAGTTAGTTGCATCAATCTTCATTCTTAGCTTCAATTTCTTGCTCACTGTGGCCGCTCTTATTATCCTCCATCGTAAAGACCGCTTTGGTCATCTCAATAATGCGAAAACGTTGTTTGCCAATGACAACACAGAGTCAGAGGGAGAGACTGATCGCATGCTCGGGTCATCTTGTGGAGGTAAGAGAAGGAAAATATGAGCCTAACCTCTCAATATTGATTTATTAGTGTGATCTCGAGTACCAAAACAATTGTGTTTAGCAAATATGCTGAGCATGTTTGTCAATCACAATGGTACAATAATAAAACTTGTTTGCGTATTCTGTATGACCCACAATGGGAGAAGATGACGGAAAGGCGTCTAGAATTATGAAATGGAATGTCAGCTTTTTAAGAATTACAAGAAGAGACAAAAAGACTACAACAGATTCATGAGAAGGCTTTCTCATCAATCAGTTCTCTTTTTTAAAGTTGTTGAGGTCAGAGAAGAAGTCTGACTGAAGAAGTAGCTCCAGATCGAAAGCTTAATGATGATATTGAGATCTCGTAGTAAGTCAACAGGAATAAGATTTCTCGGATCTTTCCTTATTTCAGGATTTTCTGAAAAACCTTTAAGTCTTCAAATTTTCTTGAAGGAAGTAAATCAGTCACCAAAGGGAGAAAGAAATAGTCTTAAATATGTAGTTTTGTATTTCTGGCGATGCACAGTCTGTAAAACCTCCTGAATTATCACATCTGAGAGGTTCTGGGTCTAGTACGGGGAACCAGACCGGCTAGCCTATTCAGGGCCCAATTTCATAGAGCTGCTTAATCGGCTGATTTTGTGCTTACTGTTTGATTTCCATAGAGCCGCTAACCGTAAGCCCATGAAAAGGCATGCTAACCTTCCGGTGCTTAAGTAACTGTAAATAAATGAATGACGTAGCAATGCAAATCCATGGTGAACGCGCAAGATCGCTGCCTAATTTTCTTGCTAACCTATGAAATAAGCTTACGCTTAAGCAAATTTTTCTGCTATAGTTAGCACGAAAATTTGCTTACCATTAAGCAGCGCTATGAAATTGGGCCCTGGATTGTTCACTTCCATCCAATTTCATCCCTGAGTCAAATTTGTTTTCTTTTTGATCAAAGAAAATGACAATGCAGATATTGAAGATATGCGGACAGTCTACCAGACCTGTACAATTACAGCAAAATGCTCCACTAGTCAACGAGACACCTGCAGGCGCCGTACTAACAAGCATTATCTGAAGACATTACAGACATCAGAGGGAGGAGACCCATATGATGTAGCAGCCTCACATCAGCTGAGTAGACACATTTTGCTGCTGTTGTTTCTACTGCTGTCAATGATGATTGTGAGTATTAAGGCTCTTCTCTTCAGTGCTTTAACACCCTACTTTTCTTTACAAACCAACAACAGTAAATCGATGCTGGGGATTAGGGAATCTATCTACCATCTGCCACGTCTGAATTGGCGGCTACGACTATGGCTACAGCTGTTGCTAAGGTTGTTACTAAGGATGTGCTAAACTTCAATGCATGAGATGCAGAATTCTAGCCGTAGCCGTAGCCGTTGCTGTAGTCGCCAGTTCATACACGGCCATACTCAGGTTCAATTACTTAAACTTTCTTCTATTGTAGGGGTTTTCGTTGTGTGTATGGAAAGTTACCGGAGAGAAGCAAAACTCGCTGTACTTAATGCTGGAGTTTCTGGACACTGTTTTGGCATACTGCCAAGGGTTCTTCACCCTTGCTGTATTTGGCTTCGACACTCGGAATGTCATTATCCCATTCTTCAATGCGTAAGTTGATTTCTTAGTAAATCCAGCGAACTAAAGACTTCTAACATTCTGTCTTGGATGAACAAGTTGAGGCTGTAGATGTCGGGTGTATAACCCCTCCTTCTCTTGTATTGGTAACTTTTTCCAGTGAGTTGGACAATCTTTGAAACCATTCAACTGCATGGGTTGTGTAGGGTGGCACAACTGTGAACAGAACTAAACTGTACATGCATTCACCACATGTAATCATGGTGCAGGCTTACATAGTTTATCTATCCTTCAAAACCACAGTAGATGATGTTAAATAGTCAGACAGTAGGAGGGTTGACTGTTCTGTATAGAGTTTATGCATTCACTACATATGTGATGTTACATTGCAGGATGGCATACTTTTGTCTGTCATTCAAAATCACGGTGGATGCTATTGAATGGTCAAAGAGTAGGAGGGTTAATGTAGATTTCTTGCATTCTGAGGTTTCACATTGGAAAGGATCAAGATCAAACTTGGTTTTGTTTATCCTGGAGTAATCATGACAGGAAAACTTTATTGCCTTCATTCATGCTTGACTAACAAGCATTTCAAACTAAAAACTGTTGTTTTACTTTCTTAAAGTTTTGATGAAGTTTTTCTTCTTTTTTCCTTCAGTATCATGTGTCAATGCTTACTCATATATATATCAACAAATGCAAGGTATTAAATACTTCCCTCTCTAGATGCATGGGTTAAAATCCCCCCAGAAAAATCCCAGTTTATACTTCATGCAAATAGACTGTGTAAGTTATTCTCGAAGGGTGTGCAAGCTTTTGCGAGAATCTGGACTTCCGGCCACCTCAAATAGCAGCTACAGCGTGTATTGTGGCAGTTGCTCTTGAAAAGATTTTGTATTGTGATGTTTTAATACATTTCACCCTTTGAATATGGGTTGAATAAAAAAAGCTAAATTTAGAAATTTCGCGAAATCTTACATTAATTTTTTTTTTTAGCTGACCTTAATTTCTGCTTCATGTTTGACTATAAAGAACCTGCAATAAAAAGGCGATCGTCGTGATCCTTGGCGTACACGCATGCAAGCTAGAGCAAGCTGCTACATTTAGTAGTAGTAGTACAGTAGCCAAACCGAGCAAAACTAGGACGTCATTTTCCCCGCGTCTGCCATGCAACATCATGTAAAATCCCCTCTGTTTTTGCGCAACGTAATGAAGCACTTATGTCCCGATTTAAAATATATCCTAACTTCGGTTTGTTTGTGCAGTCGATACGGTTTGTGCTACACAGTCAGCTTACATTCGCAATTTGATTGGATTTTTATTGATTACATTGTTAGCTTCAAATGTAATCATTCCACCAATGTGTTTTTTGGGGTTGAAAAAAGTGATGTGACAGAAATAAAAATCACATCAAATTGCACCCACATTAACCTTTGATAGCTGATGGTTCAGAAGTGCTCAGAAGCTCAATGGTGACTTTATCGTCACGAGACTTACACGGTCTATTGCAACCACAACAGGGCAAAGAGCATACTGATTGCTTGCATTACGAACCTTTATTATCAACAGGGCTCAATTTTGTAGAGCAGCTCAAGTGCAAAATAAGATAAGCACAACAAAATTATTCCAGAATAAGGTTACTAGGCAAAATACCATGTCTTGTGATTGGTAGTGCTAATTTCTGCTCAGCTGTATAAAATTGGGCCCTTGCTTTACTGTTGTGCTTTGTTTTTGTATGCTGTATGTATTTCTACGATTTGGAGAAAGCAAGTGTTTATGCTGCTCAAGTTATCCTGTGGTTGTTTTTTTACCATGTTTGATGGAATCTTTCTGCACTGCTCAGTGTATCTTATGTTAAATTTATGTTTACATAGTTTTAAACTGTGATAACGGGTTGTTGAATATTTGCTCATTGTTGATAGCCTTTGGTGGTAGTGCATTGTTCTGAGCTTTGTTTATAGACCTCTTACATAGACTGCCATTGCTGAGGTCAAACAATGCAAACATGCAGGCATGTACGTGCCACGCACAACTCTCAGTCAATGATTGATAGGTCTTCCTTTAACCTCAGTGAGGGCGCTGTTTTTGAGCTTGTGGCGTCATTTGCAAGGGGTCTATTGAAACTGTATGTATGTAAAGATGTTGATATTTACAACATTATAGCAGGCTTCTGTTGTTTGTATTTTTGTAAGCAATTTCAGTTTCCGATTTTGTTTTCTTTCCGACTTAAGATTTTTGAACATGATGCATATTGAGAATTGGAATGCTTGTATTACAGGATGAAACGAGTGTTGTGTAGAAAGAAAAGAACGGCATCCTCTGATGATGATGAGTTTGATTCTGAGACGGTACACACCGTTCAGCAGTTTATCCAACATCACATTGAGTCATGCAAGAAAGACATTCTTAAAGATGTCAGGTAAGGATGTGGTTCTTAAGCCAGGAGCAAATTCAGGCGTGTCATTTCTTAGGATTTTTCCTGATTTCAGGATTTTGTCAAGTCTTCTTGAGAATTAAAATTTTCTTGAAATAAGTAAAGCAGTCCCCAAAACGAGAATGAAATAGCCAATATTGTGTCCAAACCTGTAGTTTTGTATTTCTGATGATGCACAGAGTTTGTAAACCTGAATTGTAAAACCTGGGAGGATCTGGGTCTAGAGTAGGGGGGACCCAGGCCCCCAATCTATTTTTCAGGAATTTTCACATTTGTCAAATCTCATCCCTGCAAATATACTAACCCCATAGAGTGTTTGGCTTGAGACCCTTCAGCATCTTTCAAAATACTCTGCTTTCGGTAAAAACTCAACACCCAAATGCTGAGACTTGAGAAATCCAATGGGGAAAACCCATGCAATCAGGTAGCAGTGAAAACCCAATTCACATAAAAATTGCAAATCTCAGGTCTGTGGTGGGATTCTAACCAGGGTCCACAGAGGTGAAAGGCATGGAAAGAAACCACAGGGCCAACCTGTGTTTTCCCCATTGGGGTTTCCTCCCACATCTAAAACTGAACATTCTTATTCTTCATCATCTCCTGTTGCTGTTAGAGGTGTAATGAATTATGCAGTATTTCATGGTTTGTGATCATGCTTCGTTATTTCTTGTTCTTTAGAATCGGTGGACAAGCTCATCACCACGAAGTGTTCCATGGATTAGACCTCGTTGATTGGTTAGTTGAAGTTGGCTTAGCAACAGACAGGGATGGCGCTGTTTCTTACAGCAAAAGGCTCCTGATTGGTCAGATTATTACAGTTGTTGACAAAGATCATGATCAGACGCAGTTCCATGACAGTAAACTGTTGTATAAGTTCAAATGTGACGACGATTCTACAAGTGAAGAATTTCAAGTTGTGACTTAAAGTTGCAGCAAAATTGTAAAAAGTGTAAAAAAAAATCTTTTTCAATTTTTGTTGAAAATTTGGATCGGATTTATTTAATAACCCTACTAAACATAATATGTACATTACAGGAGAAAATGGCGACTGGTGTTTTTGGAAACTCGTTGCTGATTGGATGAAATCATTTTATCTATATCAGTCCGCCATCTTGGAATGAAGGATTGACAATCAACATAAAGTAATCCAAAATTGTATTTATTCTTTTTAACCATTTTTGGGTCGACAAAGTTGTTATCAAGGGATGATTTACTTCATCATTTCATCTCTTAACCTTTCAACTCTGGCCTTCCTTAATCCATTAACTTCCAGACACAGGTTCATTTGATAGCATTAACTGTATTGTTATAGACTTTTCCATTGTTGGTGATCAAACCGCGCTGGTTGGCACGGACGACCGAATGTTAGCAAAACATTCAATCATGTTAACAAACTCGACAGCAAACTTTTCAGCAAACTTTCAATTAAATAAAAATACATCCCATGATTGGTTGCTTTGTTTCCAACAAACTCAACACTAGTTTTGAATATTTGTGTAACATTGTTTCAAACTGTGGTTGTCTAGAAAAAACTCTTAGTATGCTCACACAATGGGTATTTCACTAAACCCTTCTCCCAAACAGGGACAGCTAGTGTGAATTTGCCAGGGTTTGCAAGTAAAATATGAAAAGTTCAAGCAAATTTGTACAGTGTGAAAGGGGGCTTTGGTCATTTATTTGGATAACTGACAATATCCACAGCTCCATAGGGACATACTTGTAACGTAGCATCTTCCATTTACGTAAAGGTAGGATCATGCTCAGAGTAATAATAATAATAATATAGTCTGATATAGCGCACAAATCTGCCAGGAAGGTACTCAAGGCAATTGAATAAACAGAAAGATGTTTATACAGGTTTTTGTATTCTTTGAATTATGAGAACGATTTATGTAGCACCTTACGAGGGTTTACAAGGTGCTGGGATGCATTCAGCAACCACTTCCTGAAACACCAGGGCATAAACTCCTTTTCTAAGCGATAAATGTAACTGGTTTCTTTTATGTGCATTACACAACGCACGGGACCTATGGCTTTATGTCCCATCCGAAGGACGAAGCAATAATGGTCAAGCGTGTTGCTTAAGGATGCAAGTGTCAAGACCAGGACTCGAACCCACACTTTGCTGATCAGAAACACCAGAGCTTGAGTCGAGTGCTCTTAACCTCTCTGCCACAACACACCACATGGTAATGGTCCTGAATAAAAATTGTGTCATTTTTATCCAAAAGTCTACTTGTTGTAAAGACAGTAATGGAAGTAAGCATCCAGCGGAACTATTTCATCTAAAATGCCCACACTGGTTAGAAATCATTAAAAGTATATTGGAACATTTGAATCTCCAAAGATCGGCTGCGGACAATTTTTTGAAATTTCTGTGATGGCCCCCATTTGAATGCTGCTCTCTATACGGCCAGCGAGGCGGTCAGTACTCGCTGTCACATCACTAAACATGAATGAAAATACTGACAGTTTTTTTATATTTCTCAACAAGTAGACACTGCATACAACTGATACTTTTACGGGTGACTTTGATTGCATCTTTCTTGATAGTTTTCCTATAAATCAGCATTTTGTAGAAAAAGCAAACAATGATCCTACCTTTAATAATGGATCTTTTCGTATTATTAAAACTTTTACATGGGAGCTCATAGTATTCCATTCTGGGTGTTTGAAACTGGTCATGTGACTTGGTCATGTGACTTGGTCATGTGACTTGGTCATGTGACTTGGCCATTACTTATCCAGTGCTGTATCCTGATTATCATTTAATGTGATAAGAGTCAAGATGCCGAATCCAACAACCACTGTGTTTCACTCGTCATGACCAAAAACCAGTCTCTCATTTGAGTAAATTTTGATTCTTTAATTTGTCATCATGCGCACAAACGACTCTACCCAGGTGAGGCCTGAGAAGGGGTGTTGGGTGCAGTATCGATCAAGACAAGTGAAAAAGTGGCTGTTGGATTAAGCTTTTTGTTTTACCCTTATTACTTACCTGGTGTTCATGAAGTAATGTCCCACCTCACAGCATCTCTTAGACATGTCTTGAAATACCATTAAATTCCACCTGTCAGTCCAGTTCCACCTGTTACAATTACTCTTAATGTTACATCTTGTTAATCAGTCTCAAATACCAGAAATCCTGCCACTGTTCTTAGCTCACTTTGACCACTAACCACACTCCATGGGACAAGATCCAGAGAGTCCCAAGCTCATCAAATTACTTAGCATAGACAAGATGTGGCTTACCACAGATGGGTTACCTGCCAAAATGTCATGTGATGTGTAGTCTGTAACTGGTACCATGTTATGTTTTGCTTGGTAAATGAAACTCTGTAGCACTTTTCTCTGCTTGGCAGCTCTTTGCACAAACAAACAAACAAAAAACAAAAACAAAAAAAACAAACAAATATCTTTGAGGAAATAATTCAGTAAAACATTTTATATATCTTTATTTTGTAAAGATTTGTATTGTAATGTTATTTCAAATGTGATTTTATTGATTTGGGAAAAATACAAATGCTGTACAGCCAGTCAGCCATGGGGTAACATTCTGGTCAATATAAAAAAATATATTGTTATCCCCTGTAAATCAATCAGTTGCATATCAATTTCATAAAAGGGATATTGAGGACAATTTTTTGCAATAATCTGCAAGTTTAAGCATGTATATTCATTTATAGTTTGTTGTTCAAGTCAAAGTTTTGTAAGCAATGATTGAAGCAAAGCTATGTATATATTTTTTGCCAAAAAGCATTGATATGTTTTCTTTATATAATGACTTTATATTGAATTGTTGTAATGGGGACTGTTTATGTAAATGCTCTGATTGGTCAATATCAGCTTTCTACCAACCAAACAGCTTTTGATATTAACTATTTAATTTTCTTGCATTAAATTATTGTTTTTCTTCTTGATTTTTTGTTTTAAATTAACATCATGAAATGGTTCACCTTTTTTATTCAGTTGATTTTTGTTTTAATTAAACACAATAATAATATAAATAATACAAAATTTGTGAAGTGCCATCTATCTATGACCAAACATATTTTGAGTTGCTGGAAACAATTTAGGAAATTATTAATGAGTTCTTTCTTGCTTTAAAAAATATAACACATCTAAATACAAAAGCTCAAGAATATTACCCTTACTCAAGAAAGACTGACTCAAGAAAGACTGAATCCGCTACAAAAAAGCAAAACAAATAAGGCAAGATACAACCCGTAACCTGAACAGTTAGACCTGAACAATTGAATGCAAGAGGAAACATCTACATTTATGTTAAGTTATGTCAATTAATGAACATTTATGCAACAAAAAGAGGTTTTATTATTTAATTAATATCAATATAGACTTGCTGTTGAGGTAGAACCGCCACACCGCTAAAAGAAGAAAACAGCATTCATGAAAAAGATGTTTGCATTTCAAAACCTGAAGAGAATTTTGGATAAAATTAACTTTTTTTCCTTGGAAGGAAAAAACCTTTTACCTAAAGATGAGCATTTATGAAATAGCTATACGCATCTCAAAACATCACAAGATTTATGTTAAAATAAAAAATTGTCCTCACACAAAAACCACAACATACTTTTACTAACAAGAAAACAGGATTTACAGAAATGCGAGTTTCAAAATGTTCCAAAATGTTTGGTAAAAATAAAAATTTCCTTGGAAAGAAAAACCACATGCTTTCACCTGAAGGATTTACGGAAAAGATTAACGCTTTTCAAAACATTACATTTTTGATAAAATTATAAACTTTCCTTGGACACAAACCACAAAGATAAGAATTTGTACATAAGATATACGCGTTTCAAATATTAAAATATTTTTGTTAACATTACAATAATATCCTTGAAAGGAAAATCACAACACACTTTCTTCTGAAGACAAGCAGAGTATACCATGAATTAGGTTCTTTCTACTTAAGTCTGTTTCCAATTGTTATATTTATTTATTAATTTTTTTATTTATTTATTTTTTTTTTTTGCTCTTAAAGTTTTTTATTAACAAGCCCTGAAAAGTCTCTTAAGTTCCTACACCGTGTGTTCATGTAGGTCAGCCCCTGTAGTCGGTGTACCTGCTTTTGACCAAGGCCTAGTCTTGATTGGCGGCGTTCATTTTGTTAAACGTAGTCCGATATCTGTATCACACGAACATCTGGATCAAAGCCAACCACTTGCCCAGTCCCTCCGAGTCAGCCTCCCAAACAGTCAATGTTGCGCCCTCTACCGGTGACTAATACAAAAAAACAGTGTCGCCAATCAAGACTAACCAAGGCCTAGCCTGAACATATGACGTCACACTTCGAGGCTTATGAATAGCGACAGATACTAGCCTTGAGCGCCTGGCGGTATCCTGCCAGATGTACCTTTGACCTCGCATCCATTCACACAGCAGAGATTCATAGTCTACACACACGTGTACTCGCATTACATTGTGAATAAAACAACATTACATAAAAATTGTACACGCGCGCAGCAGCAGACGATCAAAAAGTTTCCGCTGATGGTGTAGCTGACAAACACTCACGTCACTCCGGAGCAAACCAATCATAACACAGAAATGGAAAGCTTACGTCACAGCACGTTTATACGATAAAGACAGGGGACCAGTCTAGACTAACCAAGGCCCAGATACGATGCCTGTTTGAAATGATGAAAGCATTCAAAAGGCTCATTTCTGAACCAACACTTCTCCTGAAAGGTATTGACACATGATTGTACATGTAGATTACTAATATTAGTTACTCCCTAATGCACTTATATTCCATACAAAATAAACTAGATATATCTATATACCTCTAAAATCTACAAATATGAGACGAGTATAAAAATAAAGCGATATATACAAACAATTTACCTAAATCTAAATTTATGAAACTTTACGAATTCGTTCTGTAAAAATGAATGGTAACAAAGAGGTAGCTTCCAATGGTACAGTTACATTTGAATAACATTTGGAATACCTGTGTACCTTTGCATATATTTTTGTTCTGGTGACCTCATTTGCATTTTACCTGATTAGCATGAGACCTGATATGCATTTGATCCTATTATTGGATCTGAATCTTTAGTGAAAGTTTTGGTAATGCTGTTTTATGGTTTGTGACCAGCAGACAGTTTTGAACTCGATTATTTCACCCAACTCAACACTACAACATTTACCGATAATATTGAAACACAAAAAACATTTTCCCTACAAAATATAGAGAGTTGATGTACTAAGACTAAGACCCCCCCCCCCCAAGGCTATAGTATAAATTAATCATCGACAATTGGGGTCGAATCAAATGAAGCTATGACAATGAATCTTTATCATGGTGCCCCCATTTCAATTTTTTTCTATTTAACTTACAGTCACCATAGTGAGGCTGGATGGTTACATCTCTTGTAATTTCAATTATGTGTTGACCTTGTTAAACTGATACACAGTATTTAACATCAAACAATCTCTGCCAAAGATGCTTAAATAAATTCTCATAGAAAGTAATAACACACTTAGTTCTGTAAGTCTTGTGCTGTGTACAAACTGTAGTACTGTCCCTTCAGTTGCATGAGGTCCTCATGCCTGCCCAACTCGGCGACTTTGCCATGGCGGATGACGGCAATCTTCTCAGCGTCGTGGATGGTGGAGAGACGATGGGCTATAGTGATGCAGGTACGACCCTTCTTGGCCTCATCTAAGGCTTCTTGTACAACCTAGAAAAGAGAATTGAAATTCATCAGATCATGAAGATTACAGAGAGTACCTCTTTGCTAATCTAAACTCAAATAAAGTCTCAATGTGAAGATAATAAAATATAACAGGAACTTACTCTTTCACTTTCGGAGTCTAATGCCGACGTAGCCTCATCCAGAAGGAGGATCTTGGGGTTACGAACAAGCGCCCTCGCAATGGCCACTCGCTGCTTTTGACCACCAGACAGCTGGGTGCCCTTGTCTCCTACTCTTGTCTCATAACCCTAGAAGCAAGAGGAAATATTTTAATATAACTCTGTCATAAGCCTCACAGCTTTCAGGATTGAATCTGTAAGTCTTGGATATATCAAACTTACCTCAGGTAATGAAGCAATAAAGTCATGGATGTTGGCTTTCTTGGCTGCATCAATCACCTCTTCCATGGACACTTTTCTGGAGTTGTCACCGTATGCAATATTATCAGCCACAGTAAGATCAAAGAGAACTGGTTCCTGGGAGACTAAACCAATCTGAGATCGAAGCCAGCCAAGGTTTAGAATCTTTATCTCATGGTTGTCCAAACTCTAGGGAAGTTTAATAAAAGCGAAATTTTATCGGTGAGAGTCATCATCATGCTTTTCAACAATTCAAACATACTTTTCCCTTGAATTGACACTTAAGAAGATGACAGGATGTGAAGTTTAAGTCTTACCACTTGTCCCGAGATTGGGTTATAAAACCTCTCCATCAGTGAAACAGAGGTGCTCTTCCCACAACCGCTGCTTCCAACTAGCGCCAAGGTTTCTCCTGGCTTCACAGAGACAGTCAGTCCTCGTAAAACTGGTACATCAGGACGGGTTGGGTAACGGTAACGCACCTTGTCAAAGGAAATCTCTGGAGAAAAATTGTCCTATTGAAAGACAAGAGAAAACTTGTTTACTCTGCAATCTCAATCTGGGAGAAACAGTTTTAGGGAGAAATATTTAGATAAGGAGTTTAAGGATATCACTGGCGGAGGGGAAAAGTAAAGTGTGGCAGGAGAGAAGATTCCTACATAAATTAACAATTTGTTTTGTGAAAGACTTCAGAAATAATATTGTTTGATTGAAATAAAACTAAAACGGTTTCGGAGTTGATGTATTTAGAAAAATTAGTTGCAGCAAGAAACGCATGAAATAAAACAGGAGGAGACCTTCAATGAATCCTCACACACATTAAGAGCTTACAAGCTGTAATCCTTTATCGCTGTAGCTGTCGATGGATGGTACTCTATCCACTAACTGGAACACATGAGCTGCAGCGATCTTGGCTTTGCTGAAGTCTGGTGCCGAGGCCATGGCACGACCTAGACCAAAACCACCAAACACTATGGCTGAGAAGACCCTGACACACAATAACAAAACAGTCTACATAAGTGAAAGTAAAATCTGACCAAAAATGTCTTTAAGACTTATATAATTGGTCTTTAATAAAAAAAAATTAAAATAACTAATTGAGAAAAAGGCCTCTCAAAGGAAGTTACCTTTTGCTGAGTGCAAGATCTTAATATGTGCATCAATCTTAATTGCTATTAGCAACATATGATGTCACAATACAAATCACTGTGGTGATATTGACAACTCTCTTAAGATGAATTTAAGTGCTTTGTGGAATCCAGCCCTGGTGTTGTTTTGACTTACAGAAAGATGTTTTGAAATTCCATTTGGCCATTTGCAACAAGCCATCCACCGAGACGAAAAGATGCTGCGTAGCAGAAGAAGATGACACTCTGAGAAACTGCATATCCAATGCCTGAAAAATGAGCATCTTTGAGACTGTTTCTGAAGATTGAAAGAAGAAACAGAAACAGCTAAACAACCATTCTCAGATTTAATGCTTGTTTACTTTCTGGAATTGATAAATATCTGAAGGGGAAGTTAAAAAAACGAAATTATTCAAAAAAATTTGTAGCAGAAGTGCAAATTCAAAAGTCTGATACATTTCATCTTTTTAAACAAAAAATCTTTTCATCTTTTCTATAAACAAAAGTTTTTAATAAATGAGAAAAAACAATTGAAAAAAAAACTAAAACTGTACAGTAAAGTTTTCTTTAGGTGCCTTTGTTGTCATGATCACGGCAGACCTCTGGCTGCACATGGAATTGTAAACTCTCACAGAGTTACAGCAAGCATGCTCTCCATAGATATAATACAGAGGGAGCTCGGCACACGCGTGCAATAACTGGGTGAGAGTTCATAATTCCATTTTCAGCCACAGGCCTGCTTTGATCATGACAATTGACACAGGCACTTTAAGGCATTTTGTCAATCTGAGCTAAACTAACAGGATTTTGAACAGTATTAAGCATTTCTTAAAATTTTCCTTTTTTCAAAATTCAAAAGGATAAAAGAAAGATTTTTACTTGTAAGGTTTGTCAAGGAATTCCAAATACTGGTTATAGAAGGTTGGCTCGACCGTCAAGTTTGCAACAGTTCGAATATTCTCAATAGTTTCTGTGACAATCTGCAAAATGAAAACAAACAAAAGTTTAAACCACTTCTGGCTTTTGTTATAATAATAAAAAACCAAGGATGCCTCACCTAGAGGACAAAGCAATAATAGTAACAAGTTTTGCTCAAGAACTTAAGCATCATGACCAGCCAAGCCAAGATTCGATCCCACACACTGCAAATGACAGAACTTGCAGCCATGGGTCCCATGTGTTGTGTAATGCCAGAAAAGAACCCAGAACACTCTCTTTGAGTTAAATGGTTTGCCCCAATATTTATGGCATGATTTGCTGCAGATGGTGCTTTTTTTTTTTTTTTTTTGGTTTAAGGTTTTTATTAATTGCAATAACAGTGAGAAGAGCCTGTCTTTACTGGGTGGTGACCTTGGTCAACTAGCAGCAGCCAGCCACCGACCCAGTCATTACCAGGCAGTGAAGACCTGGTCATCACACTGTTATTGCCTAATTATTATTATTATCAGTATTTGTATTTGTATTAATTTTTCGAAAAACAGAACAAACCCCAACCCCTGGAAAAAGGCTACAACAAAGAGATAAATAACTTAAGCTTTACAGTGTGACAAAAAAGAAGAGGTTAGTGTGAACTAATATCAAATTTTAATTTTTAAAGCAAAGAATATGTACTTGGCAACACAATAATGGTTCTATCATGAGAACAATGAAAATAAATTTTTCCACAGATAAGATGCGCAAATCTGTGTAATTTTGAATCAATGGCATCATACAATTACTTTCGTAATAATTAAGCATTAGACAAAAGCAAATAAAGTGAATTTCCAGTTTTACCTCTACTAAGCAGTGAGGGCAAGTACGATGATTAAATTCTACACCCGTATATCTCCCAAATTATGACCGTGGTCCATGTGGGTGTGGTCACAGCTTACCTTCCCAATACTCTCTTTGCTTGACTGTTGCGTTGCTGCATAGGTTCTCTGTAGCCTCACCTGCACTAAGCCTGAGAATGCAATCAGAGGCAGGAAGGCTAGGACAAGTAACGTCAATTGCCAACCGAAGATAAACGCAATGATGATAGCTACACCGATATTGCAGAAAGCTTGAAAGATGAAGCCAAACTGACTACCAGTCACCTGAACATGCAGTTAAGCAAGAGAAAGTAAGACAAAAAAGATAAAGAAAGAGCAAGTAAGAGAAAGTAGGAGAAATAATCTTTTAATAATAATAATAATAATAACGGACATTTATATTGCGCAATACCTAAATGAATATACTCTACTGCACATTCTAACATTATTACCCCTGGTCACTGGGCCATATATTTCATTCCTTAAACCATCTCAGCTCCCTGGGGAGTATACAGCCGGTGCTGCGATTTTACCGCGCTCCAAGCTAATCATTCACATAAACCATCTCTGCCCTCACAGGTACCCATTTTACCCCTGGGTGGAGAGAAGCAATTATGGTTAAGTGTCTTGCTCAAGGACACAAGTGTCACGACTCAGAAGAATATAACTTTGGGGTTGAACAAAGAAAAATTGACTAGAGCAGGACTTGAACCTGCAACCTCTAGATTAACATGCCGGTACTCTATAAACTGAGCTATCTAGCCCTAAAGTAGGCGGTCTCCTTATAATAACTAACCGGCAAAAACAAAACAAGAGATTCATGGCTTCTGGCTGGCACCCCAAACAAAGATATCAGCTACTTACCCCCTGAATCAAGGTAGCTTCTGTTGATAATCTTGCAGTCAAAGCACCACTGCTATTTTTATGATCATCAAAGTAAGCAATGTCCTGAAGAAGTAAGAAGAACAAGAAATGCTTTGATTTTAGCCATCACTGCAGAACCTCACATTCTTCCTCAGAATTCTGAGGAACTGGTACTAGTAAACTTGCAGGAACAACTAGGTGTAAATCTTGTAGGCTGGAAATCCATGTGTAAATCATGTGTAGCGCATAGTGCCTAATCTTTAAAAATGAAAGTACACAGCAAGCAATAAACATCATTTTTACGGAGCACGCGCAGTACACAATTTAAATATGTGGTTTAATGTATGCTGCTTGGGATGTACTTTTATTTGTACGCATTACACATTAGGCATTATGCACAATGCATGTCAGACATGTGGAGATCACAGCCATTTTTCATAGAGCTGCTTAAGCACAAAAATTTGCTTAGCACAATAAAATTTTGCTTACAATAATAAGGTTACCAGCCAAACTATCATGTCACGTGTACAATTTGTGACTGGTATCCTGCTCATTTCTGCTTTGTTAAGCATTATTTTCTGCTTAAGCAGCTCTATGAAATTGGGCCCTGGCCTTATAAGAAGATGTTCACTCATCCATTGGGTCTCAACGCATCAAACAGTATACCCTAGTCTGGTCTCAGATAAGCAGAGTGCCAGCACTGCACTTATAAGAGATTTAGACATGGATGGTTGTGCCTCCCTCCTCCCTAAATTCTGATGAGTTCTACACTGACAGAAAGATATAAACCTGAGTTTTATTTTTTCAGTTTGAAGTCTCATTTACCTCCAACAGAATCAAAATGCAAACACATGCATTCATCCTCTCATTACACGAGAAAAATTAATAGAAACACTTTCTTGAAGGAAAAGCAAGATTGCTAAATCCCCTGTACCTACAGTATCATTTAAGTGAGAGTGATATAGTTCTTACCTGTCGCAGCATGGCTTTGAATGCTATCCTTCGTACACGCATAGTAAGCTCACCGCCAGATTTACCAAGACTCGCTCCCTACAGCAAATAAAATCACATTATCCATTAGGTCCCTTGCATATAGGTCACCATGTATCGCTGATGTGGTCAAACAATGGACTCATGCCAACACCATGTGTATGCATCATGCACAAGTTTCAACCAATGAGAGGTCTTGCTTTGACCTCTGTGAGGGCGCTGTTTGAGGTCATGGCACCAAATGAAAGGGTCTAGAGCTGAATGTATTGGAGAGTGGGACGGGGGTCCTACTTACCCCAAAAGTGTTTGAGATAAGAGCTACAACACCAATTCCGAAGAGTAAAAGACAATAGATGACAACTTGGGCTTGTACTTGGTCCGCTGGGAGAGCAAATGTCTGCAAAGAAAGGAATCATTTCGAATACGGGTAGTGAACATTTTTAATATAATCAGAACACACACACTTGAATAAAGGTGTAAAGAAAAGGGACAAGTGTGGGTAAATTGTGTATTTGATGAAAATAGAATAACATGTAAATTCTTGCTGGATATTGCTTTCTTACCCCAAGGATGCGACTGAAGATAACTGCAAATGCCGGTTGCACTCCTCCATTGAAAGCTGAGCAGAAAACACCGATGATGATGTAGAGGAGCTCAGGAGAGTTCATCTTCATGACTCGTGTAAAACTAAAATTCTTCAAGACATTTTCCTCATCCTCCTGTAAGAAAATATTGACTGATAAAAGTGGACGACTGGAAACAATTTAAGGTCGTGTCTGAAATAGTGGCTACAGCTACGGCTAGATTTTAGCGTCATCATGCATGGAAGTATAAGACATCATTAGCAACACCCTTAGCAACAGCCGTAGCCTTAGCTGTAGCTGCCAATTCAGATATGGCCTCACTTTTAAATCACGCTTAGCTGTGGGTGCTGATGGTGGCTCAGAAATACCATTTCTAATAGGAGACTTTGTAAAGCTTGGTGGCAGCAGACTTACCCAGTAAATTTCAACTATTTGCGTAGTTCTGAACATGTGCACATTACTGAGACCAATGGATTTACCTGGCAAGTCTGCTGCCACCTACAGTCCCAAAAGAACCCCATTGTAGTGACTGCAAGACATGTTTTCAATATAAATGGGAATTATGATCTACCTTTGTCTCTGACATATCTGAGGCTGCTGATACTGTAGACACCATACGATTCAGGTCTGGAGTTTGTTTGTCACTTGAGCCAGAAATGTTCCGATGACGAGATGACGACAGTGGTTCTTTCTCTGCATGCTGAGCTTCAGCTGATCCTAAGATGAAATTTTGAAAATTATGTCATTTTTACATAAATTATAAGCACAGGTAAAATCATAGTTCAAAAAAAATTTGTTTTTTGTGTACATGCATTGTAAAAGAAAAAGACAACATTGACAGCAAAGAGTTTTAAAAAGATCCAAAATACAATGCCAGAAGTTCTTACAAAAATAGCCTATTCAGCCTGGACCAGTACAATGACAAATACTAAAACATATAGGGAGACATTTATTATCAATTCATGCCCCAGTGTGAATAAAAACAACACTCACATGCATATTACATGAAAAGTACAAGAGAAACATTTGATGATTCTTGTAAGAGTGTTTAAGTGAGCATGAAAGTAAAACTGAATTTGAAGTTGTTTTAAACTGATGGTATGACATGTTTAAACATAGGGCAGATTTACCAAAGAACACCTTTAAAATAACTTCCAAGACAAACCTACTTTAATGACTTCAAGATAAACCTACCTGCCATTGGGAAGAACTCCTCCTCAACATCCAAGTCTTATTTTAAAAGGTGGGTTAATATAAAGCACAGAGTTGGGTTAGTATAGTAACAACCAAATTAAGACCAATCAAGAGTTTCGTTGGTTTACTATGATCCAAATTCACTGATGTCATCACCCAGGATAAATCTTGATTGCACCATTTTGGAAGTCGGATTTCTTGCATGTTTTGCGCATTTTAGACCCACCTTTACCATATCTGCAATTTGACTTCCGAAATGGCAGACCATGGGCAGACAATAGCCGGGTGTGACATCACTGCAAGGGTCTACTATGCATTTACCTACAGTAAGATATGACAGAGACAACCTGTTTTGGTAATAGTTTTTTAACTCTGCTTTAGTTTGAAGTAAAATCTACGAGCATCCAAACCTTTTTCAGCAATTTCTTCTTCGTCATCATCATCAGAATCCTCTTCCTTCACCTCTGTCCCCTCCGTAGTCTTCTCTTCCTTACGACTCTGGAGTTGGACTAGACCGTGGTACAAACCATTCTTGTCTTGCATCAAGACGTCATGAGAACCTTTCTCAAGGATGGTGCCATCTTTGAAGCTACAGATGACATCTGCATTTTGAATTGTTGAAAGACGGTGGGCAATAACGATGGTGGTGCGGCCAGCCTGGACCTGGGAAACAAGGTAAAAAAATGTTTTCACCACCGTCAGATCTTATTTTATTGATTTAATATTTGAATAAAAGTTATCTTTAAAGAAATAAAAGCAGAGTGCTCCGTTGAAAACAACAAGGGGTAGCTTACCTCTGGTTGTTTATGTAGTTGTCACCAGTGAAATAATTGTCTCTTCTAAGCTTTTAAAGTACCGCAAGCTTTTAAATTACCTTGTCAAGGGCTGCTTGGACGGTAGCCTCACTCTCAGTATCAAGGGCTGATGTAGCTTCATCCAGCAAGAGGATCTTTGGGTTACGAACTAGCGCCCTCGCGATGGCTACACGCTGCTTCTGACCACCAGACAGCTGAGCCCCTCGGTCACCAACAGGTGTATCATATCCCTGAGAAAAGTAAATGAGATTTTTATTTTCAAATGACTGTTTTGTTACTTTTTATGGAGAAGTACACTAGTGATGGAATGCAGATGGAAAATACTAACATCTGGTAAAGCAGATATGAAGTCATGAGCATTAGCCTCCTTTGCAGCTGCTTTTATCTCTTCATCTGTTGCATCCACACGACCGTAGCGGATATTCTCAGCAATGGTAGTAGCAAAGAGGACAGGTTCTTGGCTGACCACTCCAATGTTCTCTCTCAGCCACCTTACATTGATGTCACGCAAGTCATTCCCATCTAGTTTGACCTGATGGATATAATGTTTATATAAGCAAACAATTAACACCATGGTACAACAATGGTCAATCTGATAGTTTTCTGTTTTGTATTTGGACACAGTTTCAGCAAAAAGTCTTGGGAAAGAAAGACAAAGACTCACTGATCCAGACAATGGGTCATAGAACCGCTGGACGAGTTGTACTGTGGTGCTCTTACCACATCCGCTACTACCAACCAACGCAACTGTCTGACCTTTCTTGACCTCTAAGTTCAAACCATTCAACACCTGTAAGATAAAAGAAAAAACAGCAGTTCAGGATTAGGAATCAACGAAAACAAAGTTGTGATTTAGTTTGCCCAGTTGTGATTGGTAAAGGCAAGAAAAACTAGAAAAATACCATTAGGTCATTGAACCTGAGCATTGGTGGTGGATCTCTCCAGGGTTCAATTTCATGCCGCTGTTACCCAAAGAATTCTGCGCTCACAGCACCCTCTAAAGCATGTGATTCGATGGGCAGTAAGCGCAGAATTCCACTGTAAGCAGCCCTCTAAAACTTGACCACTTTGTTTATTCTTTTAAGTAAGGTGTACAGTTGATTATTAAAAAAAACCTGTGTACTTCCATTTCACCCCTATCCACAACCTTGCAGTTTGAGATAATTGGAACTGAAGGAAAAAGCTTGTTGGAGGACTTTTGTCTGGAGTGGGGGTGGGGCTGAAGATTTTCTTACCTTAACATCTGGTCTTGAAGGGTAGCAGAAATGGACATTTTTGAAAGAAATATCTCCCGCCAATGTGTCTGGTTTCAGACCCAGTTCAGATGAATTATCAATATCAGGAATCTAAAACATAATTTTTAATATTATTAGTGGTGGCCATCTTTGATCATTTTATGAGTTTAAGTGGAAATGTGGCAGAAACAAAGTCATTGTTAAAAATATGGCAGAAATAAAGACATTGTTGAAAATGTGGCAGAAATAAAGTCATTGTTGAAAATGTGGCAGAAATAAAGACATTGTTGAAAATGTGGCAGAAATAAAGACATTGTTGAAAATGTGGCAGAAATAGTTGAAAATGTGGCAGAAATAAAGTCATTGTTGAAATGTGGCAGACATAAAGACATTGTTAAAGCTCTCTATGGTTGAAGTGGCAGAAATAAAGTCATCATTAAAGTGGCAGAAATAAAGTCATCGTTTTGCCTGCGTCTCAAGAAAAACAACATAGAATCATCCACAAGCTACTCTTATGTTGTTGCATCCAGGTCAACCTGAGGTCATTGAGAGGCTATGCTAGACTGGCGACTTACTCACTGTGTAAAGGTTTCCATCCTCCTCCATGATTCACAACAAACTCTTCAAGTAAAATTATCAATCAAAAGTTTCAGACATGGCTTCTTTTCTTGTGAAGGATTAAGATTAAGAGATCAGACTACCTGGTCGATGATTTCCCAAATGGTACCAGCTGCTCCTCTTGCTGTGATGAAATCAGTGATGTAAGGAGTCGCTTGACCCAATGAGAATGCTCCGAATAAAATCCCAAGAAATGTCTGTCGCAGGAAACAAATGATAGAGTTTGATCATATGAAAACAGCCTTTCTTTTTCTAATTAACGTTTGCTGTTAAAACACCGCAGCACATGAAAATGTCTCCCATGAGTTGTGGTGGTTTTGAAAAGAACTGGTGGTGTATTACTATTTTTTTTAAATCCTCCAATCGATGACACCCCCCCCCCCCACCCCACTAAATTCCTCAAAGACTTTGATAATCTGAGAACTTCACTTCTTTACAATTCAAACTTGGGCTTGTTTCCTAAACAAATTTCAGGAAAAATCCAATATACGCACCACAATAATATCACCTGGGCTAAGCTCGCCAGATAAAAATAGCGTTGACCCATACCTGGAAGAATAAGCAAAAGGAAAAAAATGTGATTTTTGTTTTCAATTTCTTCACACGTATTTAATAATTAGCTTAAAATGTGAAACAATTTCCTACAATTTTTAGTTCTACTTTCTTTGCTGGATTAAAACGTAAAAACATCTGTTTGAATAACTAACCAGAAAGCCAAGGCATAAGTTCCATAGAAGTTGAAGAAGATGACTCCAATCACAGAAGACTGCACAATGTCCTTCTTTATTGTCTCCTTCTTAGCAGCGTACAAATTGTCTGCGTACCTGAAAAGATTTTAAAGATGCAAGCAAATATTTAACATCTTCTGGAGAAATTTTTTAATGCTTTGTAAAATTTTGGGAAGGAGAAGTGAAGAATATCTACTACCTTTGTACTTCTTTATGTTCTCCTCCAAAAGCTGCCACTGTTCTGATGGAAGAGAGGACTTCCTCTGCCACTGCTCCAGCCTTAGCATAGGCATTTAAGGCACTTGTGGTCAACTTACGAATCAGCTGGAAGGACAAGAAATAAGTCTTAAAACATCCACTGATTGTTCATGAAGAACAGGTGATGGCCAATTCTTAAAGAGGATATTGATTGGAGGGCCTTTTGGTTTGTTTGTAATTTGTTTGTTTTATTCTCTGGAATGGCAAAGGAACTGCTACGTCTCTTAGCCTTATCCCTGCTGTTCCCACCAATTCTTTAAAATTCAAGCCCCCTACTCCTGGCCTTATCCATGCTGTTTTCACCCATTCTCCAAGCCCCCTATTCCTGCCCCTGTCCCCACCATTTGAACTTACCCTAGCACCGATCGCAATAGAAGGAGCCATGATAACAAATGCCACACACAGGATAACCAAAGTTAGTTTCCAAGATTTGGTGAAACCAAGGGTGATTCCACCAATACAGGTGCCCAAGTACTGCAAGATTAGTCCAAGCTTGTCACCAAATCCAACCCGGATCTTGTCAATATCACTACAGAAAGTCAAAAGAATCAAATAGCAAATCAAATAAAAATTGTACATTCAGTTCGCGTGTGCATAATATGTACTTGCTGTGTAGATTGGTTCTCTGAGAACTTGTCTTGCTAATTACTCTACTGCTCGGAGTACATTTCGGAATTCGGGAGACTACCTAGTTCTGAAAAGAACTGTCCTGCTTATTAATATGCTACCGGGGGGGGGGGGGGGTAGGTATGAATTCGGCTGGGACTACTACTTCGGCTTAGTGGATCGAGAGTTCTTAATTGGTTTCAAAAATTGAAACAAAAAAATCTTAAATCTGATAAAAACTGTTATAGTGATAATGCTTTATTCTTATAAAGTTTATATATCTTAGAAACTTATCAAGGTAAAGGGTCTTGCTATTAAAGGACATGCTCGTTTTGAATGGGTTTTTAATAAGTCATCTGAACTTGAGGTCGATGAGCTAGATTAGATTACTCAACCAGTAAAAGTTATTTGTCTTTTACCCTACTTTATGCACTTTTAAAACCCTTGCGAAAAAAAACACAGGCAGATAACTTGTCTGGGATTCAAACCCATGACCTTTGCCATTCTAGACATAAACCCATGACCTTTGCCATTCTAGACATAAACCCATGACCTTTGCCATTCTAGACATAAACCCATGACCTTTGCCATTCTAGACATAACCCATGACCTTTGCCATTCTAGACATAAACCCATGACCTTTGCCATTCTAGACATAAACCCATGACCTTTGCCATTCTAGACATAAACCCATGACCTTTGCCATTCTAGACATAAACCCATGACCTTTGCCATTCTAGACATAAACCCATGACCTTTGCCATTCTGGACATAAACCCATGACCTTTGCCATTCTGGACATAAACCCATGACCTTTGCCATTCTAGACATAAACCCATGACCTTTGCCATTTGGAATCCTTTAGTTTTTGTAGCGTGGTACTGCAATGGTATTAAGTCATACAAGAAGAAAGTAAATTTGACTAGAGCGGGATTAGAATCTGTTGCCTCTGGGTCTGCTTTACAACCTGAGTTTCCAAACCTCCCGCGGTTCACATACCCCTAGATAAATCCACTGGATTTTGTTTGAATCTTTGCTGCATTGCCAACCAAGCTTGACACGATGCTAAGAGAAGCAATTTTTCCTAAGCAGACTGTTTGGATTCTCAAAGGTTGTATAATTTAGATGAATGTGGCATGTGAAAGAATTATTCGAAATACTCCTTTGTTTAAAAAGAAAACAGAGAAAAAAAATCATATCTTACTCCGATGCTCTTGAAGTGAGCTCCCCAGCTTTATGAGTGTCAAACCAAGCTATTTCTTGCCGAAGAATCGCCCGGTAAAACTGAAGTCGAATCTTGTGGATTTGTCTTTCGGCAGTGGTGTTCCATAACATATTTTGTAGGTAGGCAATGATCAAAATGAACACACCAAGGATGGCATAGTAAGTTGAATACACTGTGATAGTATCGACGGGGTTAGCTGCTGTACTGAGAGGGAAGGAATAAAATCAAGAAACTTTATAAGATCCTTTGAAATAAAATTTGAAGCTGGATTCAGAGAAGCTTTCTGAGGGGACGGCATGAGACCTAAGGGGGGCTGATGCACACATTTTGTACAAATGACTTATTGATAAATCAATGAAATAATCAAATTGGGGTTGAACAAAGAAAAATTGAATAAAGCAGGACTTGAACCTGCGACCTCCCAATTAACATGCCAGTGCTCTACCAACTGAGCTATCTAGCGAGATAATTGAATAAAACTAATAATGGTAAACTTAATTAATAATTTACTTAACTAATAATGAATTGAGATAAACACAATCTGAACTACTTACGTATTTTTTGTGTTATACATCGATGCATTGCTATTTTGCGTGTCATTTTTGCCAAAATCAATAAAAGCATCGGTCACCCTCCCAAAGAAGAAAAGAGTGAGGGGTAATGATGCTCCTTGGGCAATAGCAAGGATTACGGCCAAGATTAGAAGCACTACCTCAAAGGGACCAGCAAAACGGAACTGTCAAAACAAAACAAAAACAGGGCACAATTATTTATTTAATAGACATATAGCAATGTTTTAAAAATCTTGTAGATAACAACACACTTAACATTCTCCCTTAACTGTGGTCCACTTGTCAGATGCCACTTAAAACACCCAAGGACCAGTCAAACTTGACTCTAAGTGGTCCGGCTTGCTAGTTCAGTTGAAAAACATCTTCATTTCATTTGAAATATGGACAAGTGAAAAAGCTGACAGACTAGTAAAATGACAAAGCAAACTGGTCCTGCTGGAATAGAGCAAACCTGCTTTTGGCACCCCCCCCCCCACCTACGCCTCGACCTCCTCCTCCCACAACCACCACCCTCACCAGTTATGATGGGTCAAGCAAGTCTGAATAACTCACAAGTTGTAAGGAGCTGACATTTCTGGTTTTAACTTGGACTTCGTCTGACTCGTTTGTGGTTTCTTCTTGTTGCTCTGTCTTCAGTTCAATCGCTTTATCATCAATGGCAGACGTTTGAGCTTGTGCATTGTTTTCAGGAAACGAGGTACTGCCATTTCCTAATTGAGTATCTGTAAGAAAAATATGAAAAGTTACTATACATTAAGATTTTTTAAAAAGCAAACTGCTTGACCAACTAAATCGACCTATGGTATAAATGCAAAAAAATAAACTGTTAAAAAAGTTTTGCATAAGAAAAATCTTTGCTTAACTCAATTAAACCATAAAGAGGCTGAAGGACAAAATTGTAAGATCCTAAAATGGTAATACATTCAGTACCAGTGTAGGCAGGGAACCTGACAGATACCTCAGCATCTTTCACTATCATATCTCATCATCTAGTCCTTTTCACAAAAATCGAGGCAATTATAAAGAAATAAAACTCAAGAAATTCCTGGGGAATTTGAACGACCAGCTACCCAGGGTTCATTTCACACTTGATACTATTTTCCCAGAAAAATGTACACTCAAGATGCCAACCCTGGGGTTATCGGGCTTAACTCTAAAGTCTCCAGAGTTTGCAAGGGTTAGCAATTCAAGCAAGAAAAGTCAACTGAATTTTCCCAGGAATTTCCTGTAAAATTGGTGTAGTGTGGAAGGGGTTGATACAATGATGTCATTAGCAACTAAATTTATACCTGGTTTCTGTTCTGTCGGATCTTCCTGCTGACTTCCAGAATCAGTGATCTCCTCGTTCGGTATCGAATCGTCCTCTGTATTCGTCATTTTATGTGTTCCTTTTCACAATACTGTGTGAATCGAAAAAGTGACCTTGCTTCAATTGGTTTATTTCCTTTACATAATCTAATATGATACAAAAGACAAATTTATACAGAAATTAAAAATTTTTACTCTCAGTCTCATGTATTCAGATACTTTCTGCATCTAATTAAATTCAAACAACATTTTTACAAAATAAAAGTACAGTAAGGCCATGGAGCAATTAAATTAGAAGGCTAAGTCGGCTAAGTAAAAAGAAAATCCACTCTTAAAAAAGCTTTTTTTCTTCTTTTTTTTTTAGTCCACCGAGGGAATAAAATTGTCATGTATTCTCACTTCATCTTGCCACCATTCTTTCGTTGATTGATTAAAATTACCCAACTTTATACTTCAGTTCTGTTTATTATAGTTCTGCAAAGCCAGCAAAATTTTCGTCTGCCTCTTTCCTTTTTGAAAAAACAAATATCAACAATAAGAAGTGATTAAGAAAAATCAAACTATACACGGTGAAATCAATGTAAGACAAAAAGTGGATGCTTTTTACGACCATGTTTTGCTTTAATCATAGAGAAAGGACTTCTCTATGCTTTAATCATGGAGCAATGCTTTAATGGACTACGAAAACGATCACCGTCAACATACATAATGCAGTTTGTACGTGACTTCTTTTGTGTCGCGTATCCATCGCACACAGTATCCAACTGAGCTAGCTGCACAGTCGAAAAAATATCTCGTTTTTAGTCAACTCTAGCTCCAGATCAGACCCGGTGTTATCCACTAGGACATTTAGATACGATTACTGCAAAAAATGGGCAACGTTGGTTACAATGGCATTGCATCTTTAAACCATGTTTAAACCATCACTTTCACCACCATGCTTCGCTCACCTTCTGTCGGCCAATTGTGTAAACATCAGTAAAAACGATTACGAAGTGCAAACCGCACTCTTCTTTGATGGCTGCACCTGCTTTTTGGATCAGTGACCAGAATTCAAATCTGTACCACAAGAAGACAATCCACTTCCAATAAAATACGTTAAGGTAGGCTGAAAATGATGCAAGCAATGCTACAAAAATATCAGCACCAATCGTGCATCACCAAGGGGAGGACTGTGTTGTTATAAGGGAGGAACCTTCATGCACTGCCTGACCGCAGGCTGGGCTGGGGGGGGGGGGGGGGGTGACTGAATACAAACAAAAACAGATGCACAAATACAATTAGTCATCGACTTTTACGAGTCTATTTCCCAACAGCGCGCTTTAAAAAGAAAGTGGGTTAAGTACGACCGTCCTTCACGTGCAATAGTACTCTCTGTGGTTTGAGCTCGTTTACAACAAAGAACCGCATGCAATTGACTGCCAAGTTTCACTTCTGGAAGTGTTCATTTTTCGCCGTGTGATCTTTGTACAGATATACCATAAATAGAGACCAACAAAAGTGGGTACCCGTGTGCCTACGGCTACGTAATGCAGCCGCATTAGGTTCGAAGGAATCACATAGCTGATGCAATAACATTGCATTGTATTGCATCATGAACGTGAATCAACACTTTTCATTGTTTAATTTGTAAAAAGATTTCCCGAAGGCTTTTCGTAATTTGATAAAAAATATATACATAAGCCTATATAAATAGCTCTTCCGATATGTAACTTGTTTTTTCCTCCTTTGTTTTTACCGTAAAGGTTTTGAAGGATCGGATGTACCATGGTTACCCATGGAGGAAGAAAAATTTTCTTCCTCCATGGGTTACCATACACAGCAAAGAACATCTCCGCTAGATTATGTTGGGATGGGCGGGGCGCGGCATTACTTAATGGCGTAAACGGGCGGGGTGGGGTGGGGAGCGTCCCCGCTCAGAACCTCTTGCAGCCCCCTCCATTGCCCCCCCCCCATAAGAACAAAAAATGCACTTAACTATGAATGGTTCGGTTACTAGTAGCTCCTCCAAATTTGCCCCCGCTCCCCCAATGAAAATGTCTAATTACGTCACTGATTATGATACATTTTTACTTTTTATTAGCGAGATTAAAGGCTACATAATAGCATTTCGTCAAGGCGCTCGTGGCTTAGACAAAGCTGTGAAGCCCCGAAGAGAATGGAAGAGAAAGATGAAACCACCAGAAACCACATGCGCGCGCGCGAGTGGCGAACGAAACGAGGCATTTTCCACTGAGTTGAAATTTCAGCTTTTTGTTGAATTATTCGTAAGGGTTCAAACATACATTATTCATATTTTTTCGCAAATACTAAATAAGTAAAGTGCTAAAAAAGGAAAACCAATCTCAAAGGTTAATGTATGCTGACCCCATCGCTAAGTGTGATTGGTTTGGAATTGTTGCTACTATAAAATAGGGGGCCTAGGCCTACCCCGTTCGGGAGAAAAAAATATAGAAATGAAGAAACTTAGAAATTCCTGGTCTCCGGTTCCAGTCGTTTCGCGACTTACACAGCTGTCTATGAGCCACGAAGGCCTTGGCGAAAAGCTAAGTTTATGGTAATGAAGCATTTGGCGCGCTCTTTCACCATTATATATTATTGGGCGCGTTCAGTAACTGGGTGAGAGTTCATAATTCCACGTGTGTAGGCTAGAGTTATATCAGGCTAGGCTAGAGTTATATCTGACCGCACAGCCCCTTTGTGTTGCATTAATCTTTTAGAGATGAGGTTAATTGATCGATCGCTAGCATGCCAGTTATGGTACACACTATTGTCATTAGGGGTGTGACTTTAAACAATGATATCATAAGAGGGCTCCACCGCATAGCGGATACAAAATCTAAGCAAAATAAAAAATAAAAGCTTTAAGACATTATCGTATCGTTGTCTCGTGCTATATGGTAACGCGAATTAATGTAAAGATACTCATATAATAGCAATAAATACTCGTTTTAGGTAGAGACGGAGTTGACTCGCCATTATTTAGTGCTTGGTTGAATTCCTCCAGATCACTTCCACGAGGGAGGAGGTACGTCAACTACAAGTGAGCTGTCGCTCGATCGCTTCAAGGGAGGAGGTTACGTCCAATAACTCACTGTCGCTCGATCTCTACGTGGTGATGACATCTTGCAATGAAGCCCGGTCTGCAGAGATCGACACTCGATAACAACAAACAGAGGGAGTGATTGCTTTTACTGGAGACTGTCGGTGTTTTACAGTCAAATTAGCTCAATACCTGAAGAAAAGAGAATTTTGACGATGCATTTGATAATCATCACCCTCGTTCTGATGGCGACATCACTTGTCATCATTGCTGGTAACCATTCCTGTCAACAAGGATGGCGGTACTATGGAGGTTCCTGCTACAAGTTTGGAAGCGCTACAAAACTCGCCTTCATTTCTGCTTACGAGTTGTGCCGGGATCTTGGCGATGGGAAGTTGATCACACTGACATCCAAACAAGAGAAAGAGTTTATACAGGACGCATTTACAAATGAATTTTCATCTATTGGAACTACAGATAAATCTGGACAAGTCTGGCTCGGCTGCAACATGTTTAACAGAGACGTTTGCTCGACGGGAGCCACTCTGAACGAACTAGAAATAAATAATCTTGAAACTTGTTACACCGTGAGTTTGGTTTCTCTCAAGATATTCGAAATGAGCTGCTCTTCTGTAAAAAAACGAACCATTTGTGAAAAATTATCTTCACCTCTTCGCAGCCTGACCAGTGCCGATCAAGATGACGCTGTGACCACGCCTAGATGCCTGGTTAAGCACGCCTATCAGAAAATCCCACTTCTGCACCCTGTTCAATGTTACTTTGCCTGTTTTAAGGATCCCAACTGTCTTTCCTTCAACCTGTCAGGGAAGTTTTGTCAACTCAACAATGCAACGATTTCCCAGGTTGATGCTGATGAGTTTGTTACTGCGACTGAGAGATGTGCAACTTATAACTTAAACTAGGGCTACATCACTCCTTCAAGTGGCAAATCATATTGTACATAGTTGATAGTTCTTAGATACAAGTAGGTACTGTTTGAAACGACAAAAAACATACTCTTTTGTGGAGAAACACTTTTTCTCAAAGGATAGTTTCGAAACAATTTGAAGATAAAGTCTTTTATTTCTCAACATTTGGAGCATTTTCAATATAACTGTTGTGTATGTGGTGTATGTTGTGGTGAGGAGGTGGGTGAAAAAAAGAGAATCAATCTTTCAAAATTTGATCGTTCTTACCTCTATGAATTTAACAATTCACACTTTGCGTTTGGAATGTTCCCATTTGCACAAAGTCAAATCAAAGCCTGTCATCGTTTAGGAAAGTGCATTAAACAAACAGAGCATGACATCAAGGTTACCTTGATATTTGACTGAGCCGGTTAGAACACGGCTGGCTATTAATTGTTCAGTGTAATTTTGCCTTTACTCTTCTTTAAAACATAAACGTAGAGCTGCCAACATTTGCATCTTTCAATCTGGGAGATTTTGTACAACAATTAGAGAGATATTTAGAATTACAATCAACATAATAGGGAACAAAGTTTCCATAATCAAGGAGATTTTCAAATTTGTTCATCAGAACGTGGACAGATTGGTTCATTTTCGGGGAACTTTCTGCAGAATCAGGAAGAGTTGGTTGCTCTGATAATGCATCACAAAAAAATACCACAGTTGAGCAATGTTCCACAGTTGGGCAATGTTCCTCAGTTGGGCAATGTTCCACAGTTGGGCAATGTTCCCACTGAAACCAAAAACTCTGTAATAATAGCAGTGTCAATCAGTTCAAGTAGAAGTTGTGTGCATAAAAATAACTTATTGTGTGTGTGTAAATGGTGAGTTACTTTAGAGGTAAAAATGTTTCTAATCGTCATAGACTCAAGTGTACATTTTTCATTGCACACATTCTAAAATACAATCAATGCATAATGGTTTGTAATCACCACACCTGTAGATTTGTTCTCTTTAAGTCAAAACTAATTGATACCTTGATTTTTTAATTTCTGTACTTCAAGAATTTAAGTCAATGTGTCTTGTGGAGTTTTTTTCTCCTGAGGTTAAAATATGTTATTTTTAGCACTTTACTTTACATCCAACTGCTGCACAATTAGTGCCAATAGCAGGATGAATGGGAAACGAGAGCAAATGCTCAGTTTTTAGATGTGGGATGAAAACCCCTATGGGGAAAACCCATGCAATCAGGTTGGGACTGAAAACCCAATACACATGCAAGGCTCGGTCTGAGATGGGATTCGAACTGGGGTCCACAGAGGTGAAAAGCAGGGAAAGAAACCACCGAGCCAACCTGATCCACTTGTTTTCTTTGTATTTGAAGTTGAGTCAGTACATCATGTAGACCAATGGTTTGAGCATGACTTTATGCAGTCACAAATTGTACATATATTAATAACAGCCATGCATTTGTCCATGATCACTCTGAACTATGCATTCCTGTAAAAAGTTTGTCCCTGTACATCCAACCATAGACTGCTCAAATGCTGAAAATTCCTCTCATTAGAATTCCCCAATGGAGGTTTGTTGTTCCTATTGTGTCAGGTCTGCATAATGTACCAACTTATAGATGAACATGTAGTATAATTGGTACCAACTCCTAATACATCATCCATGAGTAACAATAACAAAATACAAAGGACGGCAAGTCATTAAAGTGTTTACATATAAGTACCTTACATTAGTGTGTACTATAAACTAGCCATAATGGGTTTTGTCATGCGTTAACAGTGCCATTAGTGTATGGGGACTCTTTGCTTGTGGGGGGAGGGGCAGAGGGGTTGATTCGCTCAAAATTTTACACAGATAAAAACATGAGAACCTTTTTCTAATACCGGGTAAAAAGTCTTTTTTGCTCTCTGTCCACTTGTTCTCTCTTCTTGCTGTTCCCAAATATTCCCCACTGTTTTGTCTAAATTTGAGATGGCAGTTGCCCCCTTCCCCCCTGGGTCGTACACCTGCAGACAACACTGAGTTGATCCAGACAAACTGTCACCTTTGACATCAATTTAAATATATAATGAGCTCATAAAACCAGTACAAATTGGAAGGCAAGCTAATGCACTCTAATGGTTTGGCTTTTAATAATTTAGCCATATTTGGATCAAACCTACTACGCAATTTTGAGGTAAGGTTGAAACACTACTATGACATTATTAGGTTTGGGTATAGTGGCCTGTATACACTCAAACCAAACAGTTCAACCCTATTATCTCAACCATATCTCAAATAGAGTAATTGGGTTTTAAGAAATATGAATGAATAATTAAGAGGAGGCTTTTACAGCTTTCTGGTAAAAGCTTGAAAGGTTATATTTAAAGTAATTAGGGCAATGTCTGACAGCTGCCTTTTGGCTTTTACAGCTCTTACTTTATTTCTTGCCGCCTTTCTTTTTCCTCTTTTTCTTTTTCTTGGTTGCAATGGCAACATCACCTGAAGAGAAAGACAAAATCCAAACACTGCTTTAGAGACAAGTCAATCAATAGTTAATTGTAATATTTAAAGGAATTATACAGGATTGGTAGCGCAGACAAAATAGTCGCAAACAGTGTTTATGTTTTGTGTGATCAATTATATACATGAAATAATAAGCCTGTAAAAATTTGAGAGTAATCCGTGAAGAAAAATTAACGCCTTTTTTTTACCTTTAACATTTTTGGTAATATTTTTTGGAGGAAATGTTGCCGGTATACGACCTGTCGCCATCTGACCTGGTGGTATCAAATTTGCGTCAAGTGGTAACCATGGCAACAGAGGAGGCGGGCAAGGTTGCATCATTGGAACATTGATGTGTGCCTTGTGTAAATCATAGGGTGACCTGAAAAAAGGAATGAACAATTGAAGTGTGAAATGTTAAAGTTAAATCAATAAATTACTTCAGTAAATTTTTCTTATCATTATTAAGATAACTCTCAATCTAAAAGCTAATGACTGCATAGATACCAGTTCCAATCCTTCAGAGAAATGTACATTTCTGAAATACAGTTTAAGTAAACAAAAAAGCAGTTCATGACCCTAAGATCACCATTTCACCATTGCTTATTTTGGTATGTGCAATCAGAACACACCAGATATGAATGTTGACAAAATGGCAAAAACAAATTGTTACAAAATCTTTTCAATGTTTTTGGCTAAAATATAACTAATAAATTTATCTGTTTTCACACGTTGTCTGTTTTTACAAATCTGGAAGATGGAAACTCAAAATCGTACTTACTTTTCCCATAAATAGCACAAATTCAGTTTTGCTGAAATTAGTTTTAAAAGGCTAATTTTTTCCTGATTAAAAACCTGTTTTATTTACCTTGATTTTCCGGTCGTGGTAGTGGATTGTAATATACAGACGTGCATATCACTAGCAGAATGACACAGCAAGTAGTGACCATCAGATAAGCTGGTAGCAAAAGCAAAAAAGGATTCGTATCAAAAATTTGACAGGCAAAATTTCATTGTAATTGGGCAAATTTTTTACGCCTTTGATCTGTCATTGGTTGATTGTGTTTTCTTTACTGCATTCACAATTTCTTTTGACTTTTCTATACATACAAGTCCAAGAAAGACTACTTGCACCTGTACAGGACAATTACATTTGTTTTTGCAAGTAGAACACAACTCTTTTAAGAGGTTGTATTTGGGGAAAGTGACAAATAAATAATTTTGCTATTTTACCTTGTAAGTTTGTCTAGTACTTGAGATATCATCTTAATGCACTGAGAAGGCCTGTAATGCAAAATAAGATAAATAACTTTTTAGATATTAGCTTTGCATTGGGAATAATTACTGTTATTTGGTTTTATCCAAACACTGACATGTGTATAATACACTGTGTACTCAGTACCTTTTTCATTCCTGAGAAAACATCCACACGCATGTTACTCAGATGGGATTCGAACCAACAACCTTTGCCATTCTAGAGCAGATGTCTTACCACTAGACCACCGAAACTGCCTGGTAGTTAGAGGCAGTTGAAATCCTATATTTTAGCAGAGGGTACCGCAAAACTTATATATACTGTATACAGTGCTTAACACACCTAAGTGATTTGCAAACATGAGACAATAAAACAATTTTAATGGTGTAAAATCTTTCTCAAAAAGTCTCTACTTACTGGAAAGACGGCTGTTCCCAAATGGAACTATTCATGTCAAAGTGTTCCAGCAGAATAAGGTCAGAGGTCAATGCATTTATACGACCTACAAATAGGAGCAACAAAACCATTAAAGCCTCTGCATAAAAGAAAAAATATTTTAAAAATTAATCCGTAGTGAACAGAATGTTTCGCAACTCAGTATCATTATAAAATAATTCCACTGAAGATTTGAAAATCAATCTTTGTACCTTGAATGACCTTTGACCCTGGTTGTAGCAGCAGGCTAATCCACAGCTTAGTGAGTTCACTCACACTTATTTGCTCAAAACCAAAGTGAGGCTGAAACTCCATCTTTGGAAGGATGCTTGTCACCTGACCCTAAGGAAAAAAGAGGCAAAAGTTGTTCAGAGGTTTTTTCACAGGTAATGATTTTCCAACACGAAACAGTTCCTTCGTGTGGTCACCATAGATCATCTAGACTGGCAGGTCCGAGGAGAGCCAGTTAATAGTGTCGTCATCAAGGGTCGTCAGGTCAGCTTCACCCTTTGGGGGTGAAAGTTTTGCATTCACATGGATTTAGTGGTTTATTGTAAGCATTGTTCCGCACACACACAAATCAGAAACAGCAGCACTAATTCTGCACAGGTATTGCTGGGTACGGCCAATACCTGGGTCCAATTTCATAGAGCTGCTTAAGCAAAAAATATTGCTTAACAACTGTCTGCTGAGAGGGAATGAGCAGGATACCAGTCACAATTTCTACATGTGACATAGGTGCTTGGCTGGTAACTTATTCTGGTAAGCCAAATTTTGTTGTGCTTAGCTACTTTTTGTGCTTAAGCAGCTCTATGAAATTGGGCCCTGGGCCCAATTTCATGGCTCTGCTTACCCTAAGCAAAGAATCGGCACATATGGAAGCTGGGAATTCCACGCTTACGTCAAGCATATTTCAGGGAATTCTGCGCTTATGTCAAGCATATTTGCTTGTGATGTGCGTTCTCCACTAGACGGTAAACAGAGCCATGAAATGTGGCCCTTATCTAACTGAAATAGTGATGGATTATTATGGTCTAGTTTTTGATTGACTTTTCTGTCTTGAGTTTGTCTTTATATGAAAGCATCCTCACCTTGTTGAGACTTGTAACTCCAGAGGGCGCACTGACCGCATCAATGTTGCTCCTCACTAAAATGCTGAGTCGTCCATATCTCCACAGGGTGTAATCAACTCTTCCATCCATTTCGTTCTTGTAACTGGAGGGATTCTCAACACAAATGTCCCTCTGACCTTGCACACATGGGAGAATTATTGACGGCTTGGGTGGAGACTGGTTTTCCATCTTGCTACTGTGTAGCCTCTTCTGGAGTTTGAGTATTGAGTCCATTGTAGACTCCTCTCCAGGTGTTTTATTCTGCTTAGTGTGAGTTTTGACAGTTGGCTTCTTCATTGGAGTTTTAGTTCCATGAATTGCTTGGGAAGCCTTTTCAGAAACTTTGGTGGAGTTTTCGTTTTCAACAAAAGGCGTTGGTTCTTCTTGGACAGCAGTGAAGTTTTCTGAAATATTAGCTTGATTATTCCCCACAGTGTTAAGATCTGATGACATCCTCGGAGCATGATCAGCGTTACTGCTAATGGTATAGTTTTGATTTTGACTATCACCAGCTTTTGATACTGCAGCTACCACTGCTTCTTCACTCCCAGTCTTTGATCTTAGATTATATCTCTTATACGGTGTGAGAATTTCTACAGGTGCTGTATTGCTTATTTTAAAGTCCAAGTTAGGAGTCTCAGTTGGTTCATTTTGGTTGGGATCGGGGGAATGCGGTGATGTTTCGGGATCAGATGGGCAAGATATGACAAGTGTTTTTCCTCTTTGATCCTCAGAGGGTGGAGACATGGGTGACTCAGGTACCATATTTGCACCCCTGGCTTGAGATGAATGGGATAAGAAACCATGGTCAACCCCTTTCTCATTGGGTGGGGGCGAGAGGGGCGAGTCTGGTATGAGCGCATCTTTCTTAGATATGAGAGAAGACTCTGTCTTGGAAATTGGTTTTCTGTCAGACCTGTTCCTTATTGATGAACAAGTGCTATCCTCTAACTGTCTGGGTAATTCTTTTGTTACACACTCTGACTGATGAAGCTTCTTGAGGCGACAACTTCTTCTTGGTGTGGGTTCTGCATCTGTTGTCAACTCGCTACTTGCATGCCGTTTTCTTGGCCTACTTATAGTTCGTTCGGATGCGCTCTGCTGATTCTCTTCAGCAAGGTCCAAGTTCATTTCTTCTTGTGGATTATTTTCAACAGTATTTTGTTTCTGTGTTCCTTTGCTGGATGGTGAGAAAATGTCTTGGGGTTTCCTCTTTTGGGATTCAGAATCTGAGCTCAAAGCAATCACTAATTCTCCTTCACTACTGTCACTCTGTAGTGCAAATACATTTCTTTCAACTTCCTGCCTAGGTTGTGCTGAGCTGTCCGATGGTTTGCCTAACATTATACTAGGCTGGCAAAATTTCTCAAGATTTGAAGATATATGGCTGGATTTTTCTCCTTTACATTCTGGCGACTCCTGTGCATTCATCTCGCTATCAGAGGAAAAAGGAGAAGTCCTTCCTATTTTGTCGGAAGTTTGACAACCATCTAAAGAGATAACTTCAGAGGGTGTTTTGATGAATTTCTGTGGATGATTATTGTTGGGTACTTGAGAATGCGGGAGAATTGATAAGTTGATATTTTTATTACCCAAGATCTCCTGTGTCTTCTTATCGCCTGTAGTCTGATTCTCAGTCCTAACAAAACTGGTAACCACAGCAGGCTGGTGCTCCTCCTTTCTGGCATTATCAAGATGTTGTATCTTTTCATCACTTTCTGTGGATGTTCCTCGATGTCCGGGTTGTAGACTTACTTTGTTTTGATTGAGAGTTTTGTTGTCTGATTTACAAACAGCTGACCCAAATGTCTCAAGATTGCTCAAATCAAGCTCCAAACTGTCAAAATACATGTTGGAAACTTTGGGAAATTTCTGACTTTCATTTGCTACCCCATCATCACACTCACAGTCAAGGTTACCGAAAGAACTCTCAGCAGTCAGGTGTGCACGTAAGGCTACTGAGTGGAATGTTCTACTAGCTTCATGGGGGAAGTATGGGTTTGTGAGGGGATCACTAATGTAAACAGTCTTGACAGAAATTTCTGAGTCTGCTAGTTGAGTTGATTTGACATGAACAGGAATCTGCCAATTCTTATCAAATCCTGGGGCATGGTTATCGGCAAGAGTTGCTAGTGATGCAGTTGCTATGACGACATTTGCTTGATATTTTGTAGCTAACTTCACTGCGTTTTCATCATCAATCAGCTCCTTCAAATTAAATAAGTACAAATTTTAAGAATAAATTTCTTAACAGTAATACAATAAAACTTGGTGTGTAGGTGTGTGGGAAACATCTTAGATACAAGAAGGTATCTTAAAGGGAATGTGGTGAGTCTTTGTTAGAAAGGCAGACCTGGAAACTTCCTCCAATGGAGGAGACTTCCTCCAATGGAGGAGACTTCCTCCAATGGAGGAGACTTCCTCCAATGGAGGAGACTTCCTCCAATGGAGACTTCCTCCAATGGAGGAGACTTCCTCCAATGGAGGAAACTTCCTCCTATGGAGGAGACTTCCTCCTATGGAGGAGACTTCCTCCATTGCCTGTGGTCATTGACTTGGTGCCCCTTCAATATTCCAATAGAAACTTACAGTTTCCTCTAAGAAGTGCCCTTTACCAAGTGCAAAAATACCTTGATGCTCTAGCCATTTCAAAAATGAAGCATCTAGCCTGATAGGTAACGGTGAACAAAGCAGTTTTTAGAAAATGGTCAACTGAACAAAAACCATACCTTAAATTTAGAATCGGTTTTTCTGGTGGCTGCTGGCTTGATAAGACTCTGTCTCTGGAAAGCTGCAGTAACATTCTGATTAAGTTTTCTGTCAATGGTAGACTCATCTACATTTCTTGGTTCTCCCTATTTGATCAAACATCAAAAGTATTTTTTTTTTTTTTAATCCATTATTAAGAAGTAACTACATATAGTAAACTTACGGGTATAACATATGTAAACCTCTTTTGGAATGAGTGTTGATTCTGGAAAAAAGCTGGTGTGGTCTCAACGTTTCAAACAGTATACTCTACTCAAACAATTTACTCTGCTGGATTCTCCTCAAAATATACTCAAATGTGAACAATGGATAAAAACAGATACACTTAAGCTTTGACATAGGAATGTCTTGCAAAATAGGAACATCTTTTACTTGGAGGTATGTCTTACCAAGACTAACAGACGAGATACAAATGTGAGAACAGGATCTGTAGGAAAAATGAAAGACGAGACGATCCCAACAGTCTGATGTAAACTGTAATGTTGTGGAAGATTGTTCACTCTCCTCTCTTGAGATTGCCATTCTTTCTAAAGATAAGAAGATAATCCAACATCTTGTCAGAAAATGACAATTAGGGATACTGCTTTGATTCTGCCTGAATTTAGACGCAATGCATAGTGGTAAGCCAAGATTATAGCTCCAGAGTGTTAGGAGTTCCCAGATACTACTTATTTAGTCCACCCTTCACCCATAATTCTCATCAACATCCCCATGACACAGTCAGGCCCTTGTCTCATCCTCTGACCACCCAGACCACACAATTCATTCCCATGGTTCATTATCCTTCCCCATATATCCAAACTGACCATGATGTCATTGACCAAACCTTACCCATCCCCTATATAATGTCCTTAGTTTCCAAAGGTTAATGTTTCTTCTACTTCTAAGAGTACCAGCACAGGACTACAAATAAATCAGCTCCTGATAAAGCCTACTAAAACAGCATTTCTGTTACCTTCATTGCGTCTATAATATTTGTGTTATCAGCCATACCTTATATTTACGTGTTACAGTAACCTGACACATCGGCTAAAATTACTGTACCTTGATAAACTGCATGGCCAGTGGGGACAGCTGCTCATAGTCCTCCGGGTTGTGTCTTGCAACTCGTTCTGCATATTTCATAAACTCCTGTTGTTCCTTCAGAACCAAAATCTGTAACTTCTAAGAGAAAAACAAGGAAAGAAAGTTTCTTTTTTAAATTATCTGATGACTACTCAATCAGCTGTAACTTTTTGTTACAACATAAGCTTAATGTCTGGCTCAAAAATTCAAAGGAGGTTTGAAAATGATGGATTGTATGGAAGAGCGAGACAGGGCTTGTAGAAATCGTACTGGTGTGAGTTTTTCATCCCAAAAGAAAAAGTAGCCATGGTGATGATAATGAGGCAAAAAAGGTTATTGGGGATACATAAGAGGGGAGGGGTCTAAACTAGTTGCATGATGTATCAGGCCTGAAGGGTGCACCCCACTAAATAAGGAGAAAACAGAGCATCGGCCTCATTAATATTTTGTAGGCCCTAAAAATACTCTCTATTAGACAGATTTGAGAGCCCAATAAAAGGGAAACAGTGTACAGATTGTGCCCAGTTGTGACCTGGGGGTTGTTGACTTCCAACTTGAGATGTTTTGGATGACATAGGCCCTGAAGTAATTGGAGGGGAAATAACTTGACGAGGCCAAAGGACTCCCCATATTAAATTAGCAGGGGCTAAAAGTTCAAGAGTCAATGGATAGTTTCCCCTTTACAGTAAAATACTGTGAGACTTCTAAGTATTTTTTTTTTTTTAATTTTTTATTTAGCATTTTGCACTGTATGCTATGGGAGTTTATTTAGTGGGTTTCACCCTGAAATTACTTATAGGCCACAGAGGCCATGGCTTCTGTTGCCCTGTTCTTGGCTTTGGTGCCTCTTCAAAAGTTTCCCATAGACTTTAAGATTTTCCAATGGAAGTGTCCTTTGCAAAACGAAAATGGCCTTGCCCTCTCAAAGTTGACATTCAAGGCCTGATGCACTATGGGATTATATCTTGAACGATGATCAGAGATTTTGAAGAGGTTGGGGTAGGATGTGAAGTCTTACCCTCAGTTGTTGTTTCTCTGCTATAAGTTCAGGAGATGTTGTGTACCGTGTTTGAATTGACTGTCGAACTCCATGCTTCTGCCAAAGTTCAATATAGAGCTGCTGTTGAGCATGAGTCAAGGAGGAATATCTAGAAATAGCAGAAACAGGAAACTTTAATAAATTTAAGTGTTTTTCCCTTCTTTTTTATACTGATCACAAATAACTATTTTTCTTCACACAAACAGTACACATTAAGATAATTATAAGAAACATTTTGGACACATATTAAAAGTGCAAACTATAACAATCAATATTAATACCTTCTATAAAAATGTTTTAAAATATGAAACAGAAAAAGCCCCTGTCAATCTCAAAGAATAAATTAAATGCAATTTTTTCAAATCTTTCCGTATTTTATAAGTTAGTTTTATGAGGGCCATGATGGCCTCTCCAGAGTGTCCTGAACCAGCTACAGCACAAGAGCGTTCTGAGCAGGGGAGTCAGTTGGAATACTTGAATGATTTGACCTACAATCCCGGCCAAAATGCTCAGGCCACCCATTCACAATGTGACAATTAACATTCCCTCCCCTCGCCCTCCACTCAATGTTGATGGGAGTGCAGACCGCGCAATGAGAGCCAACATTGAAAGGGGGCACGGGGGCCGTGGTGCGGAAGCCCAACGAGATATGGCTGGGATTGTAGAGTCCAGTTTGTTATTTATTCATACCTGGGATATGGAAATTGTGATTTCGGACTGTTTAAAGTCCACCGCTTTTTCTGATGATCCTGACGGACAGCACTGACACCTTTGTGAATCTGGACAGAGAGTAATCGAGAGCTCTGGATTGGTTGACCTGATGGTATCACAGGACCTCTAGAAGAAGCTGGATTTCCCTGTTTGGTGTTCGAGGGTTTTCTGACAAAAGAAGGGAATGTATGGTCAATTTAAGAAACATGTTTATTACAAATTAACAATATTGAATAATGACTGGCAATTGAGAATGAATGAAATAAATCTCACATCAAAAAAATACCTTTTGGGATAAACTACATCAATTAATTAAACAGCAATACAATTTGAAAATTTGATGCTGGTTATTCTGACTGATTTTGACAACGACACCATATTTTAAACATTTGGTCATCACCAGATGATTGATGACATTACAAAACAAAAAGTTGTAAAGTTAAAAGTAAACTCTCTGACAATCACATCTCACATCTCACTGTTATCTCGATGACGAGTCAATTCAATTTCATTCTTAATTAATAATTTATTTGTTTATGTTTTCTTCCTAAGTGTTAGTGTTATTGATGCGAAAGTAACGTATACATTTTGTTACTAATTAGATTTTTAAAATGTTATGTTGCTGGAAATGCCTTCTCTTTCGCAACCCTACCACCCGCCCCCATCCACACTCCTGGCTCCACCCATCTGGTGGGTCCTTGCTCTATGATTTTTGTTTTGACCTTTTTTTTATTGGCGGTACGGCGCAACCTCCCGCCGCCGCACGTGCATCGTCGTAGTCGTAGGCTTGGAAAAGCTCAATGTCGAACCGGGGTTTCAAAGAAAAGTTTTCATTTGTTTCATAGTCATCTTCCGTGAAGAACGCAGCGGCGTCGCGATTTGACATTCTCAAAATCTTAGCCAACTTTCCCAAGACAAAAAGTAAACAGTTAAAAAATTAAAATGTAAGGTGAAGAAACATTGACTGTATTTAAACGTCTGGTTCCAATAATCAGAAATGTTACTTTTCTATATGAAACGTCAGGGGAATATTAGTAGGTCGCCTGAACAAACTTAGCAGACGGCTGTTTGTTTTTTATTTCGCGCCGTTTCCAACCTCGTTTTCATACTGCTTACGTGCTTTTACTATCTTGCGCTCATAAAAAACTCTGGGTACGATTGAGTGTTCATCATTTATTGCGTCTCTACACCGTTTTTGCCTCCGTTTACGTTTTTACTATTTAGACAGTTCCAGAACGTTTTCTCTTGCCACCACCACGTCGTTGTCAAAACACTTTAAATTTCGAATCGTCAGGATTTCACTGAAGTTTGTTCAGGAAGTTTCCAAATTGAAGCCTAAACATGAGTGACAAAGAAGACAGCAGACGGGTAAGGATAAGCCTTTACACAAATTAGTTGTTCAAAAAATAAAACGTGGTTTTCACGTACGGACGTAATGCCATGGGATTGGGTTTACTAACTGAATGGAGCGCTGTACTCCTTATGAATTTGTTTTGACATCTTTGGTCGTACTTCGGCCTGTATTAAGACGAAAGATGTCAACAATTTGATGAAAGAAGTATAGCGCCCCACATGGTGTACTGCTACTGGGTCTAGGTTTAAAAAGTTTTTAAAAAGAATGAAAGGAAAGGTTAATTAAACCTATTTCATTTGTTTATTTTTATGCATGATGATGATAATAAATGGTAGACCTATTCTATTTGGCTACTTTAATTAAAGTTAAAGTACAATGTTGAGCGCAATCTTTGAAGTTGTCCTTTTAAAAATTTGCGCGCACACAATTTTTGATCTAAAGTCTATCCACACAACTAGTAAAATTGTGTGGCTGAGGCACGAAATTGACACGAACTACGTCCACGGTTTGCATGTTGTCAATGCAATGTCAGACGAGAAACAAAAACAGGATGCATTTGTCTTTCAAAAAAATTGTAGAAAGTTTAACAACAAGTTGCATGCAGCGCGATTTACTTATCACACAGGAATCTGTCGTGCTTTGTCACAAGAAATTCTGAACATGGAGTTCGTGAGCGACTCATTACTCGACGCACTTTCCAAGTTTTTCAACAAAAGTATCACTTCACAGAAGTTAAGATCCAGCACTCAGCAGAACACTAGACTACACTACTTCAAACGGGCCTACATCTTTAAGTGGCGAGAATTATGGTTCAACGACAAAGATCGCACAGGTTTCAAAGTTTGTGCCCGAGCTATCCTGCGCAAATTTTACAATCATGCAAGGAAACAAATTTTGCACACACAGTGCGATTTTTTAAAAAAATTCAAAGATTTTAAAATTGGCTTGCGCGAATTTAAAAAAAAAAGGCCATCTTCAAAGATTGTGCCCAACATCTACTCCAAATTGAAGAATTTTGTCCACAATCAAACGAACAAAATGATGTTAATAGTCAATAGTCATTAAAAACGCAGATCAAACAGGTAGGGGTAGGTCATTTATTGGTATGTTATCGGTCCAATGACCACATTTTTACTTCTTGAACTATGAGAACCATCTCAATCTGTAACACTCATAATCAACATTTAAATTGTCAAATGTAATCTTGATGTTACAGAAGGCAAAGCGCAGGCATCGCTCAAGGTCCCGCTCCCAGTCGTCTTCAAAGTCGCGCTCAAGGTCAAGATCACGACATCGAAAGTCAAAATCATATTCCAGATCTCGCTCCAGGTCACCGTATGGTTATCGCTCAAGATCTCGCTCAAGAGATCGCTATGATCGTCGGAGGAGCTCCTATGGCCGAGACCGCTCCCGCCGTCGGTATAGATCACCATCGTACAACTACAACAGGTCTCGAAATCGTTCTTCATCTCGCAGCCCAAAACGGAGCTATGGAAGGTAAGACTTCTGTTTCTTTTATACTAGGTTGGTAATTGATGATTGATGATCGCTCAACTACAAATGATTGTCCAGGCTGTAGATGGTTATCCCAACTATAAGTGATTGTTCCAACTATAGATTATTGTCCCAACTATAGATGATTGTTTCAACTGTAGATCGGCCTGTCCTAAGTCTTCAGGTTGTTTCTGAATTTATTGCTTCAGCCGAAACCCTGAAAAGTCCTATTCTTTTACGTTGTCGTTACAGCCAACAGCCATAGCAGTAGCCTAAGTTGCTTAATTTAAACATGGCGTAACTATACTTGAATCTCCTCTAATTGTGTCAGTTTACTTGATTTGAGATGGGGCGGCTTGATTACTACTTTTAAAACTTTTCATTGGATTCTTTTCAGACGTGATCGTAGCACTTCACCGTTGTCTGACAGACGACGCCATCTTGGAAACAGAGTGAGTATTTCTAATAATTAAGTGTAATGCATTTGTGTGTGTTTGCTGTTCAAATTTTTACAAGTGTGTGTTCAGCAAAAAAGGTAAACAAAACTAAAAGTTTTCATTATTCCAGATTGTAATAAGGACTTTGCCAGAATACCAGAAGAATAACATTATTGTATGATTTTTGACAGGATAATCCAGCGGAAAATCGCTGCATTGGCGTATTTGGCTTGAGTCTGTACACCACAGAGCGTGATCTTAGAGATGTTTACACTAGTTATGGCCCTCTAGAGAGCTGTAATGTTGTCTATGATCATCAGGTAAGATGATAACTTAAGGTTTCTTGGATTCTTTCCTCATCCTAACCATTATAGACTTCTTGCAGTTGAAGTTTTTGTTTTGTTTTTAAAAAGTAAAAAAAAAATAATAATAAAACTGCAGCTTTTGTGCATCAAAAGGTAGCCTCTTCAGATAAAAAAACAATTATATAAAAATTACAGGAGTTCTATTGTATCATGCAATTATTTTTGACTTTTAACAAAAGAGGAAGATTTTACCAAGATTACTTAGATTTGTTTAAAATGTCATGTCACATTATTATACTTGTCAGAATTAAATAAATAACCTGATATGTTTGATGATCATCATGATGATCATCGTGGTGTTTTTTGTCAAAGTTTTGTATGTATTTTTTTTTCAGACGGGGAGATCGAGAGGTTTTGCTTTCGTTACATTTGACAATACTGAAGACTCCAGTGAAGTAAGTCACTTGCTCTTTTTAAAGATATGATTTTGTAAGTGAAAGTCTCAATGACAAATTCAAAACCAAAAAATCAAAACAATTGTTTTATTTTGACATCTCTGATGATTTTCTTTTTTGGCTTTTTACAGGCCAAGATGCGAACTGATGGAATGGAAATAGACGGTCGGAGGATCCGTGTGGACTTTTCGATCACACAGCGAGCACACACCCCTACACCAGGAATCTACATGGGACATCCAACTTAGTAAGTACTCCATTAATTGATTGCATGGTGATATAACTAGAGTTAGAGGAACAGTTGCACCGTTCTCCCTCTAGCAATAACATCTAAAGAAAACAAATTATGCATCTTATCAAAATCCACCTGCTTTTGGTATGCATAATAGGGAATTGAGATGGGAACGTGAAAGCTGACAAAATTCTATGTTGGGTTGTTTTGTTTTTATGAGTTTTTTGTGAGTAGTTTTTTCGGGGTGGGGGGCGGTCAGTGTTGATAAGATGTTGGATGCAATACTTTGTTGATGCGAGTACGAGCAAAAAAAGTACAGATGAAATGCTGCCCTCAACTTGAAAATAAAGTTCACTACATTAAGTGTAAAAACTTTCCAGTTCTAGTGAGGCAGTCACAAAGAAATAAGCTTTAAGATGTTTTTTTCTGTGGGAAAAACCTGAGACGAAGGAAAGCAAAATTGGAGGTAGATTGTTCCTCTAGTTTCCAAGAGGTGAAAAGTGGATACAGTCGGTTAGGTGAAAGTGTCAGTACTCAAACTATAGAAAATCTAACAAACTTGGACACTTCTTTTGATAGATGAGATTATTTGATTTCTGTGAGGAAGAAGAAGATCAGAAGATTTGAAGAAAAGAAGAGAAGAAAATATACGGTAAAGTAAATCCATGGGTGTTTTGTAGCAAAAGCAAAACAAAACAGTTTATCCCCGTTGGAAAGAAATGGATTTTCAATCAGTGAATATCATTACTGAACGCGCTGATTGGCTACTTCAAAATGATGTGAAAATGGTTGACAAGAGGAGGCGGAGCATCCAAAGGAATGATTGTTAAGGTGACTGCTCCATTTGATGACAGATGAGAAATACTGGAGATGCAACAACTGGAAATCAAGTGATGTCCACGGAATAATTGACTCTGGATGGAGAAGTAGGAGTTGGACCTTAATAACCATAGTGGTTTTGTCGAAGGCAGAAAGACCCAAGTATTCTCAGAAGAACTCTTTAAACTCAACCTCTCAACGCAATAGAGCCTTTCTTGAGTCACAAAAGTCTTGAGTTTCAAATCACACTTCACATTTTCATGGATTAACTTGCGGCTTTTTGTATAGGATGTACTTGTTTTTCTTAAACTACCAACTAAAAACCTCACACTGGAATCATTTAACCAGAAAGAAACATTTTAACGTTCACCTACATCTATGAAATGTCTGGTTGGTACTGGTAAGTTTGTCGGTAGGAACTGGGAAATCCAGTGAGCTTCAATATACGACTGCAGTGTTGGGCCGTGTCTGAATCGGCGGCTACTGCTATAGGACATCCTTAGCAATACCCTTAGCAACAGCCATAGCCGTAGCTGTAGCAGCCAATTCAGATACAGCCCTAAAGTCAACCTAATAACTGTTACACGTCTCCATTGGATCCTTCACAACAAATCCCTTTTTTGTGTTTTTCCAGCTCCAATAATTTCACTATTTTACCAAAAGCAAATAGTCAGCGCTTACAGATGTAGAAAAAACCAAAGAAGTAAACACAAATTGGTTGTTTCTTCTGCCATTTCTTTTGCCATTAGCAATGCTGATGTCACTTTATAGCTAAAATTTGGTGACTCTGTCTATGGCTGTGTCTATTGGCTTATTTAGCAATGCTGATTTTTAGGCAGAAGCATTAATCTAGCCAAAGCCAGTGTATCAAACAGCACACTCATTCACTGAACATTAAAGCTTGTGCAGAGATTCTTTTCAGAACCAGGCTAGGATAATAAAAGAACAGCAGGTCAAAGGTCACCTTCAATATCATCAATACTGTCTCTCAATCACATCCACCCCCTCTTTTAGATCTTGATCATGATATAAATACACCTGTTTGTCCTTCTTTCAATAGCCCAGAGAAACGTGGGAGAGGAAGTAATGGGGAACAATCCTCACAGCCAAGATCTTATCGTTCCAAGTCAAGGTCAAACAGCCGCAGTCATTCGAGGTCACGATCAAGGTCCAAAAACTATCAACGAGGGAGATATGTATCACGATCACGATCTCGTTAGAATCTCAATGGAGGTGAGACTGTTTTCATAAGAGGTTTGAAATTTAGTCTTATAGACCTTTTGCACATGATGTCATTTCAGTAGGGCGCCCTCACCTTCACCTTCATTGGTCAATCCTGTGCGCTGCACGTAAAAATCACTTTTTGATTGTTTCGTCAGAAACTCAAATTTATCGGAACATGAGTGTTTAGTATTGCCATAGTGATTTACATTCAAGACTATACATTTTCATCATTCTTCAGTTGATGAGTTGAATTTGTAATATTTACAATTGATGAAATTGAATGGTTGACCACCCTCTTGCTGTTAGCTTTTGCGAAATTGATCGATCTTTGCAATCAAATGAATTTAAATGATGTTGTTTGACCATTGATTGATAAACATTTGAAATTGATTGTGACATCACACTTTGCCAAGTCCTCAATCCATTAGAATCAAAGAATTCATGCAGTTGGATTTTGACAGTGTCAAAAAATTTCCCTTGTTTTGTTTTATATTTTAAACTCATTTGAAAAGAGGGTTTGTAATTTTAAATATAACCGTTTATTATCTTCAAGTCTATGGTAGATGATCACAGTATAGTGTTCCTGATAGTTGAATTGCCCTTCATCATATTCATCCTAAATAAATATGTTTTATAAAGTCGTATCCCTTTAAGGTGATCCTTCTCCTGCCGCTTCCCAGGTTATATCATAAACTGGGGTGTAATCCCTGGTTGTACTACAGGTGCTGGTTGAATGGCTTCTTACTGGCACCCGTAACAAAGATATTGACAAAATAGGGCTAGATAACAGTTACCAACATTAAGGCTAGATAGCTCAGTTAGTAGAGTGCCAGCACGTTAATCTAGAGGTGGCAGGTTCAAATCCTGTCAAATTTGCCTTGTTCAATCCAAAATTATATATTTGTTGTTTTATTTGTTAACCAGGAGAAGTTAAAATCACATACGAAACAGTCTCTTTCAGCCATATTACGCGAGTTTGAGTGAACATATTTTTATGAAAGTTTTTAAATTCCTTTGTGTTTTTGTAATTGTTTTTCCACAGATGGGATTGTAAAGCAATATCTCCACAGTGATTAACAAGGCATCTTCTGTATTGTATTGTATCAGTTATACACAGAAAAATGTATCTTTGTTTAGTAGTGTTTGCTTTTACTTAATGATAGTTCAGTTTTGAGTAATTAAGGACAATTACTGTAAAAACTTCCCATCTCTAAAAGAAAGGCTAATTTGTCTTCAGGCCTCATTGTGGTTCATCTAAGGTTCACATTGGTGGTTCTTATCTAATGGTAAATAAATAATAAGAATGTTCAATTTGAAAGTCATCTTTGGAAAGGTGCTGACTTTCGCCCTTTCAAGTAACTTGTGTGCTGAAGTATATCTTACACTCTTTGTGCATTATTTTTATGAAACTAATGGGAGTAATGTCCTTACTAGTCTTGATTCAATGCTGCATTCTGCAATATTCATTATTGTTTTTGGTTTTTGGGGGATAGAGGGAGCAATTGACACAAACATTTAGGTTAAGTTGTAATAGCAGATGAAATCCTTGAGTTTGGTTTTAATTATGTACAAGAAAACTTCCCAATAAGACACAATATATAAAGGTAATGCCAATTTGATTTGTCTTGTATAAAAGGTTTAGCCATAAAATGAGTCTGAACCCCAAATAATAGCATTGCTTTAAATCCTTCATAGCTATTGAAACTTCTTTTCTTAACCCATCTACTGTTCCTCCATGTTTCCAGTGAGTTTGAATCCATTCAACTGCATGGGTTCTAATTGTACTACATATATATGTGTGCTGTGTAGATGCTGCATTCAGCTTATGATAAATTGCAAGCTGGCATAGAATAGTTTGTGTATCCTTCAAAACTACAGTGGATGGTATTGAATAGTCTAACAGTAGGAGGGTTGACTTCATAATGTTAAGATGCATTTACCACATATATCACATTGCAGGTTGGCATAGTTTGTCATTCAAAATCCACAGTGATTTTTTTAATTATTTTTTTTTTACTGTGTACTTTGTAGATACATTTACCTCATGATATTATATTGCATGCTGGCATTGTTTATGTATCCTTCAAAACCGCAGTGGATGATGTTGAATGGTCAGACAGTAGGAGGGTTAACCGTACGGTGTACATGTATTCACCACAAAATATGATATTGCATGCTGGCATATTTAATCTATCATTTATTTTTCAACCATAGTGGATTTAATGTGTTAAGCCAACTATCCTCAAACAAGGGCACTTCCAGTAACCCAGAAAATGTAATTATTAAGACAACTGTCCTGAGGAAAATGTTTTTTCAGGAATTGTGTGAGAACAGCTCCCCTGCGGTTGATGACACCGCCTTAACTGCCTTTCCGATGCAATATGCTCATTCCATTCACTCAGGCCACACTCACTATTGGTAAACGCCGTAGAGTTGTGCACAAAGCAGACGCACAAACCCATGTCAAACGCATGGCACCATCAACCCCCATACCGAAAGGCGCGATGTTCCCTCATTTTGCCAAACGGTATTAATGTCAGTACGCGAGCGCCATATGCAATTTACATATTTCACAGGAAGGTCTATTCTTTTTTAGAGCAAAATTGTATGATAAGTTTTAACATTTTAGTTGCTGTTTAGTTCTGTCAAAGATCCCAAAGGAAAATTGGTTTCTATTGATGCAACGTAGTGTTAGTTTCTGCCCATATGAATGTACATGTACATATACTGCACAGAAGCCAAAAACAACAGCGTTAGTTCAATATAGTTAATGGAGTTTTAAAAGATTAATTGAATTTTAAGTTAAGTAGATACTAGTAACTGTGTCAATTTTAAACAGTAGAAATATCTTGTGTTTCTTTGTGTGTTATAATTTGAGGTCATACTTACCCTTAGTGTTGGAATAACCATTATTATTTTTTGTGGAGTCGTTTTGCCGATATTTTGTCTCCTTTTTTTTCAAAACATTTTGTGAGATGGAAAATAAGAAAACAACTTACATGTAAATTCATTTCTATGTTATCTTAATGTATGCTGATGGTAGTATGGTTTATTGTTTACATTAGTACACAGATGGATAAGTTGAAATTGAAATAAAGTCAAGTGTTGAGCTTCTAACAATGGTGTGTTTAATTTGTTTATATTTTTTTTATTGGCTTTCCTCTTGTCTTTTGATGTATATTCTTGAGTTTATGTCCAACCTGGGTTAAAGCTGCAAAGAAACTGGCCCCTTTTCTCACAATGACCTTAAAGTAATCTTTAGTTCAGACTGAAATGATTCGGCCAATGAAGTTAGTGCAGGAAAATGTCATGACTATCTGTCTCAAATCTTAAAGGCACTTTAAAGTTATAGAATTAATCTTGAAGAGCGCCCTCATCTGTCAACCAAAGCCTAAAATTTGTTGGTCCAGTTTTTTGCAAAGAGTAGACCGTGCGCTGTCCGAATTATCTCTTTCTCGTAGTTGTACCGTTGCTTGTACAGTTGACGGTGAATATTTGCTCCAGAATATAGCAATCACAATGTGAGGTGAGTATTTAGGCCATGATTTAAAGTTTTTGCTTTTCTTTTTGGGGAAAGCTCGTTATGCGACGGACGATGCACTACCTCCTGTACTGTACTGCTGTAGTGTTGGTGTTAGACCTTTTTTCACGAAATAGATGCTACACGATTAACAATACTGCACTGGTACTACTACTACTACACTAGAAGTACTAGTAATAAGTACTGTAGTCATGCTATTGCTAGACTTCCTAGTGAAGGGTACATAGACTAGTCGGCCTAACAGTAACAGTAGGCCTGACGTCTCTATGAATACGATGCATGGCAACTTCAGCCAAGGGCGTCGATCGCTACTGAAAAGTAGGGGGATGGGCGAGCAAGTCTTGAAAAAATACATCTACTCTAAGTCTAATAGGCCCAAAATACCATTCTGTGCGTGGTCCATCAGAAAAAAAGATAAAAATGATAAAAAAACATTTCACCATTTGTTAATTGTTCGCTATAGTATTAATATTATTTTATTTGAACAAAAATTGTAATGAAATATTAAATCAGGAAATTGTGTATATTTTTATATTTTGTTGCATATTTCTAATGCACAGTCAATCAAAAAGTGGGGGGGACATCTGATATGCTGTCTCCTCCAGTCTAAAAAGTGAGGGGGACATGTCCCCCCCATCCCCCACCCATCGACGCCCTTGACTTCAGCTGATGCTTCCTCTGCTCTGTCAGTGACGTGTCACAAAAGCATCCTTGTCTATAAATATAGTTCATTATTTATGTAATTTAAAGTTAAACGCAATTGAATGATTAACTTCTAAAAAATGGAAATTTAAATTTCATCATAATTTGCATTTGATGTGATCCTGTTAATACATGTATGATGAAAAATAACCTACATCTTCTGTTTTTTCTTTCTTACCGTACACTTTGATTCTGGAGGATGTTGCTCACACTCAAAGAAGTCGTGTATTTGATGGGAATGACTGTATTTGAACTTTGGATCTATATTATCTCCTTCATCTTCTTCACCATCTTCCTGACATTGAAACTTGAACAAGTCTGGGACGTCAGCTGGTGGGTCATTTTTACTCCACTCTTCACCTGTGACGGACTTCATGCTTACTTTGCTACCATTGTTTTCATCCGTCTGTACCTTGATCAAGATCTCCGAGTAGCAGCGTTACGCCTTCTCTGGAGTGGTCTCTTAGTTGCCTTGATTTTCATCTTTCAGATTCTTCTTTGTAAGAAACTGGAAGGAGAAATTGATATTGCTGACCCTAAGATAATGACTGTGTTATTTTTCTTGCTGCACGTTATAATTTTTCATACTTGTCAAGTGCCTTAGATGCTCTTTTAAATCACTTTGAACTTGAGGAACAAGTGTCTGTGAGAACAAACAAAATTTTCACACCAAGATGCCGAGGTCATCGAAAGGAGGCAATGATACAGCGGTTAGTATATTATGTGTAAACCATTTTTTGCTTCCATATAACTTGTAGCAATCTTGCTGAACCTTAAGCAGTCCTCACAAAATACAGTTGACAATATGGCAAATTTCCAATATTAAAATGATGATGATTATTAGAGAAGGCTAAAATATACATCTATTAGAGGAGGCTAGTTGAAACATTCAGATTAAACTTACCGTTAGGCATTACACTGGGATATTGAAGTAAGTGGCACTCTGAGCAAATGTTTAAAAAAAGGTCAGGGACTGGTCTTATCAGATTTAATATTCTACACAGTGATATTCGATGGGATCAATGTGTGTTTCTGCAAACATACGGATACTCCGCCATGCAGAGCCTCAGGACAAGACAAGAAAGCTGCATTTTGTTAAATGTGGAGCGCAACAAAAAAGAGTTTTCTTATTCATGTAGTAGTCCCTTTATTCCTGTCTGGTGATTGGTAGGTTTCTGAATTCTTCTTGAAGTTGCTTGTAAAAGGTCTGAAATCTAGACAAAGGCAATCTTTCTTTTTTTGTTGAAGGTACAAGGGACTAATGACAGCAGTATTGTCAGTAAGTGTTCTGTTGCAGCTCAAGGTTACTTCCAAGATGAGTATCTGAAACTCTTTGTGTCCAAGACGGCTCGGCGTTCACCCCTTATCAACAGAGGTTACTACATCAGGGCGAGAGCAATCGATGACTACTTAAAACATTTCCTTTCTACCAATCAAGATAAAGTAAAACAGGTAATGATCAAGTCCAAAGTTTCAAAATTTCAAATGTTTAAGCAATGATCTAATAATGTTGTATTGGCCCTTGCAGATGCAGAAGGCACCTCTGCAAAATGTGCATCTACCATTTTCACCATTTTTGGGTCAATTTCTTTGTGTACTTTTCTTGACACCCAAATTGAGGGATGGGATCGGCGTATGTAAGTGGGCTGCACATCGTGCAAGGGGTCAATATGCTGATAAATAAGATTCAAAAGAAATGTGAGAAGAAAATGTTCTGTCTGAACTATTCAAGTAGAAGTTTGATTTGAGTTTGTTTTTTCCTTTACACAGATCATATCCCTGGGGGCTGGTTTTGACTCTGCATTCTTCAGGTTGCAATCAAGTGGACTCCTATCAAACACAACATTCTATGAAGTGGACTTTCCTGATGTAGTCAGACGGAAAGCGACTATTATCAAGAATAATGAGGAACTGATAAAACTTCTTATAAATGTAAAGAATGTGGAGTCAAATACACAGAATGGTGAGTCTTCGTATACACCTGTTCATTAAGGATAAAAAAGCAATTAGGAGTGATGATATAAAATTTATAATCAAGCCCACTTGACTTACTGTTTAATTGTGAGGACAGTTTTACATCCTATCTCGGACACATCCTTAGACCAGCTGGTCTTGTGGCAGCAAAAGGTTGACCCGTTTCGAGGTCAGTGAACCACAAAGACGTCAAGGGGTCTTCCTGATAGCTGAATTGTTGGTCCTCGCCAAGTAGTGGCACAGACCTCCTCCTCTGTTGAGTGATGGCTCCTCCCCCTTCACATAAATTTCCGGTATTTCTTTTTTCCTCTTCCCCAACCTCATTATAACTACACTTCTGTAAAAAAACACCTGTAAAATACATTTCATTATAAATCTGTCCTTTAGGTATCTACTTGACGTCAGAAAACTACCATCTTCTAGGAGTTGATCTTACTGATCTCAACCTACTCCAAAGATCCTTGAAACTAATGGGCATCTGTAGTCAAGCACCAACCCTTCTCTTATCTGAGTGTGTTTTGACATACATGGAAGTATCGAGGTACCAATTCTATTTGAATGAATTCCAACATTGTCCATCAATTCACATGAACCCAACAATGTTTAGATTCCTAGGTGAAGATGTTGATAACCAGGAGCTAAGACCCATCATATCATTCTATCTTTCAGCTCCGATGCTCTCATCCAGTGGGCAGCTGTGTTCTTCCCCAACGCTGTGTTCCTGACATATGAGCAGATACACCCTGATGATGCTTTTGGTTGTGTTATGTAAGCATCTGCAATCAAGTTCAAATCATGTAACTTCCTAAATATACAATTTAACGATGCACTTAGCCGTTTGTGAAAATTCATAAACTCTCAGCTTGGGTACAGTCTCCATCTTAAGAGTCATATTTAGTGTTTAAGTGTGGATTCTTTGCTTACGGTAAGCAGGTACAATTGGGCCCTCTGGAGGGATGTATAATTGAGGAATACATGGCCTGGCAAGGCTGTTGAATTTTTGAGGGTGTACAGTCGAAAAATTATGAGAATTGGTGCAGAGGCTGGGCAGCAGGGTGGTCAATCCAAACGCAAGAATCCTACAAACTACTTTCATATGGTCATGTAAGTTCAATGCTCTCATACCAGGCACAAACATCAAACTGACCATTAGGGGTTTTTTTTCTTTCTTTTGTAGGCAGAAACATTTTGAGAAACTAAACTCTCGTTTGAAGGCTATCAGGACTTACCCCACCACTGAAGATCAGCAGCTGAGATTCAAAAACTTGGTAGGTTTTTATTACTAGGGGTCTTCCTCAATATAAAAACAGTCCAACATCATGTTATACTGAACATACAATCTGTTGCACTTGGATTCTGTTGGAATGCTAAGCCCCTAACTGTGAATGATCAAAGTGGCACAGAAGTTCTCAGTCCAGCACCATTATGGTGTAACAATTCCCAAACTGTTAAACTCAAATTATGTTGGTTTGCCTTGCCTAATGCTAAAGTATAATCATTTCACTTTCATAGTTCTCAGTACAACAGATTTTAGCAAACCGTGCCTTTAGTTTTTAGGACAGTTTGGCGTAAAAATCTTGCCAACTTTGTTTTGATTTGTGCTTGGAAATTGGTAGGGATGGCAAGGTAGCACTGCAGTTGATATGAGCACCTACTACACCACTAGAGTCTCTTTGACTGAAAGGATGAGAGTAGAACGGCTGGAACCGTTTGATGAGTTTGAGGTGAGTCCAAACATTTGGTGGGGAAGAAGTAGGTGGTTACAATAATCTGCCTAAATTGTATGAATTTTCGTGTCCCTCTAGCACCTTAAATAGCATTTACACCAGAGTTTGAAAGCGTCAAATGTTGTACGATGTTTGAAATTACCTAGATGTTCAGACTTAATCAAGACGTGCCGTTGTACAACGCTTTTATAAGGAGCATTTTTTATGATGCGAAACAAGGCAATGTTTTGGTTGTCGATGTTTTGATTATGCGGGAAAACTGTATCAATGTTTATTCGTGTTTAATCTTTTCAGTTTCTTGTTTAGATCAAGAAACTTTTCACGCAGCTTTTGTAATTTTTGTTCTTACATTTGACATTTTGTTACTCTTCTTTTCCAGGAGTGGCATTTGAAGTGTAATCATTACGCCGTCATTGCTGGCTATAATGGAAACTGTGCTCAAATGATGGAGTACTTTAAACAAGGTATTAAAGTATATTGGATTCTCGTTATAACAAGATTACTGGGACGGGCCAATTTACCTCTTTATGACAGGAACGTTGTTATAAGAGGACAGTAAAACAAAGAAACACAAAGCAGAAATGAGATTCAGGACTTCAGAATGTACTCTTTATAAGCAGAACCTCTTTATAACAAGGGTTGACTGTTTACTTTATACTGTTTGGCAGCAAGGTTGCTTTCTCCTCTTGAGTGATTTCCTAGGATCCTTCCTTACTCTAACAAAACACCTTGTGGTAACTCAACACCCAAACTGTTGGACTCTGATTAATGCAAAGTATGATCAGTTTACAAGTGCAGTCTTCCATCCAAAAGAATCAAATGAAACATGTTGTTTGCTTTGATTGGTTGGGGTGCTTAGGGTTAAAAAAAATCAGCAGATCTTTGGGAATTTTTTGAAGGAGCATCAAGAACAAGCCAATGGCAATAAAGGCAATGTAAGTAAATCTCTACTTTTACAAGTGAAGTACAAAAACTACACTGTATCAATCTCCTAATCTCTCTTATGCCCAGGACATCAGGAGATCTCAACCCTGAAAACAAGCTCCCAATCCACCCTTGAGAACTCGACCCTCACACCACTTAACACCCAACCCTCCACCACTGTCTCGGCTAAACCTGTAAGGCGCTTTGGCCATGCTAGTGCCTTGGTCCATCCAGACAAGATAATGGTGTCTGGAGGGTTTGGGGAAACAGGAGGTAGACACAAAAGACTGGGAGATTTTCTCCTCATTGACTTAAAGACAAAGAGTTTGGATGTAATTCCTGCTTCTCCATGGACTCAGGAATTAGGTAAGTACACCTTTAAGATGTAAGAAACGGATCAAAGTTATTAATTAATAATCCTTATCACAATTTGTAATCATAAATTTAATTTGTTTTTTTAAACTTTAACAAAATCTTTTTCTTTTCTTTTAAGAACCCAGAATGCATCACACTCTCACTGCTCTCTCTCAAGACAATAGTTTCCTCCTCTTTGGTGGGCGGAGCTCTCCTACAAAACCAACAGACTCCACAGTCATTATTTATCTTGATACAAAGGCACCTACTACAGCAGAAGATGCACTCGATCAAATTAACTCAACATCATTGGAAAGCACTCCAAGCTGTCCAGAAAGGTCAAAAACAATTTCAAGTGTCTCTCAGGATGGCACTGAGGAGAACACAGACAATCTTTTGGATGAAGATATTCCGTCAAGATGTCCTGAGATGAGGACTTATACTTATCTTCAAGTAGATTCATACAATGAAGCACCCAATCCAAGATGGCGTCATTCGGCGATCAGAGCTGTCCGGAAAGGCCAAGAATGTGTCGTGATATTTGGCGGCAGAAGTTCTGGAGATGTTATTTTTGGAGATTGCTGGTGTTTTGATGTCATTATACAAATGTGGGAACAGGTATAATTATTTGTTTGTTTTATTTTGCCCATTTTTAGGCCTGATTTGTTTTTATTCATTGCTCAATTGCTTGTAACTTTGTTCACTGTTGATTGTTTTCAGTTGGATATAGCCGGTGACCAGCCAACTCCATCTCATTCGCACACAGCCTGTCTGTGGCAGGATACCAAGATGGTGGTTGCAGGTGGATTGAGTGCTGACCTTTGCCCTTTGAACTCTGTGTATGTCATTGATTTGGAGAGTTGTGTATCACAAGTAATGGAGCTGACGCCAACACTTTCACCTCGGTAAGGGCACATTTTCGCACACAAAAAGCAAAAAATTCAGTACAAAATTATCAATCTTGGCATAGGTTTAGTTTTATAGCAGAGATACATTTAAAGGTAATAGAATAGATTTGATATTTTTGAAACATAGCATCCCAAGACTCTGTATCTTAGAGTAGGTTCATTATTATTACTCCTTGAGGCATGTAGTTGGTGACATTTAATGTATGGTTATTTTTTTCAGGTACTCTCATACAGCACATGTAGTTGACGACAAGCTCTTTCTGATTGGCGGAATCAACCCACATGGTGCTTACTGCTACACGGTCTCCATCATTAATCTTACTGCTGCAACATGCTGTGAATATTCCTTGCCGGTAAGTCATCAACTTGTTGTGTCGGTGCACCAACGTCTTATCTCCAAAAATGCGAGTTTTAGAGTTTTAGAGTGACAAAGGGTTGTATCTTGCTGAAAATAAACCGGATTTATGCACAAAGTCAATTAACACTGAGATACGATGTTGTTAAATGAAGCGCTTTTGCGTGAGATACAATTTGTTGCAGAATGGAGTTAGGACCTTGTTGCACCGACTCAACAAACTTATCAAATAACAGAGGGGACAAATTGTAGATTTGATCTGAATTCAAACTTTTTATGTCTGCCTGGTGAAAGGAAGTAGCAGTTAGCTTCATTAGGGAAGGTATACCTTTGGTAATTACTCCAAGAATTAATGACCGTAAAAACTTGACTTGGTAAGAAGCACTGCAGCTGTTGATATTGTGTAGTATAACATTTTGAGAAACAATTCCCTTCAAAGGAATGTGGTTTTAGAGAGGGATTCAAAAACGTTTCAATCTGAGAAACTTTTCTCAGATCCTGTTTTCCAATTACGGATATTCTTCCTGCATGGACATATCTGCTTCAGATTTTTGGTGATATCTCAAAACGCTACCATCTTCTGAAGTTAAATTTTCACAGGTTAGTTTTATTGTATATATCTACATTTATAAAGGATTGCAAGAGCAATATTATTTTATTTTTGTTATCGATAAAGATTTTCCCATATTCTCTTCTTAAGGTGTTTGATGTAGATCGTCCATTGATGTTCCATGGCCACACAAGTGAGTTTTTAACGGCAAGCAAGATTCTGATTATTGGAGGTGGAGGAAACTGCTTCTCATTTGGGACACATCTTAATGACACACCAGTAGAAATCGGAGTGCCACTCTGAGTTAAAGGGATTCATTATTGGAGGTGGAGGAAACTGCTTCTCATTTGGAACACATCTTAATTATACACCAGTACTGATTGGAGTGCCACTTTAAGTTAAAGGATTTCATTTGTCTGGACTAGTATTCTAGATCACATTATTTTGATATAATCGAAGAACTTCAAAGGGACTTTTTTTTTTAGTTTTTGTTGAGAGGTCAAGATAAACTTGAATAAACTTGACGTTGGCGCTCATTTTAAAATGTGTAGAATATATCCAATGGAACATTTATTTCTCATAAGGAAAGATGAAAGTTTCTGTTATGAACAGACTTTAAAAGTAAATAAAGAAAATTAAGATAAAGATTAACTTTTGACTATTTAATTAAATCACTTATGTTATCACATCTTTACCTACCTTTATCATTTGGTACAATTTTTGGGTGGGTATTTACAATTATAGTTTGGAGTGCTACATCAAAACAATTTTTTTTTAAAGAAGAAATCAATAAGACTGACTGTGTTGCATGGCGGATCAAGATGGAAATTAGTATCTCCTTTGTAAGACACAAGTCACTCAAAAGTACAGATATTAAATCATAATCTCTAAGTAGTTACTGTTATTTTAATTTATTGAACCAAACCCTTTTTGTATCACCAGACTCCTCAGTTTTTGACGTCCAGTCTTGTGTATATATCGGTAATAAAGTAAGGAATGACCTGTACAGTTAATGTGTTTCTGAAGTTTGTACATTCACAACCTGCATTGATTTTAGGATGTTTTATCAAAATGCTTTGAAGCACTGTACCCCCACCCCTTTTTTGATATAAGGCATGGTTGTACCCCCTCTGCCCCATATCGGGCAGGGGAAATAGCCGGTTACTTTCGCCCACTGTAGACCTTTTTATAGTTCTCAATTCATTTGTATTTTTATGTTTATATAACCGGTTGGGCCCGACACTCTACTCGGCGAAACTTGGTATGGTTAAGTTCTATTAATGTAGGTATTTTGGTCTATCGTTAAATAACTCCTCCCCTACCCGAATCGTTCCAAAAAACCAACCCATAGTTTGAGCATCACATGAGGGCGCGTGAGACTGATGGTTTGCGCGCGTGCTTTATTTCCAATCGCATACCACGTGGTCTCTCTCTTTGATGACGTAACACAAGTCGCCATGCCAAATTCTTCCGGCCGTGCACATGTCTGTGTTGTTTTTTGGTCGTCCGTCAACAAAGTGCAAGTCGTTTGTGTACATTTTTACCACTAGTTCTTAAATTTGCCACAAGCGTTTAGATGGAAAGAGAGCGAGAGAAACTGGTGAGTTTTGTTATAATTTTAACCAAATGTAGTTATTTTGGTGTCGAATTGGCATAAAATTGTTGCTGACAAATTTGTTTTGTCCAACGCAAGGTACATGTATATCGAAAAACACTTACTTATTGGTGGGTTGCTGGAGCGAAGTGTAGTACGTTATTGAAGTTAGTACGGAGGCCTACGTCGGCAAAAGGGCTACATCTTTTTGCTGGGGACAACAAGGGGTAAGTGTGTGGCTTCTGAAATGAATTTACATGCACTGTAAACCAACCGAATACAACCCACAAGCATTTTTCGGTCAGATTTATAAATTTGGGCACACAAAAGTCAACCCCCCGCTCAAACCAAGGCATAGGATGTAATAATGAAACAGTATCATTGCAGAAGTTTTTCACTTTTAGACATGTTGAGTTGATACGATGCCCTCTGCATGCTTTAGTATGTCGTGTGAGGTGGTAGGTCTGCCTGGCGAGGTATCATATCTCCTCATGGGTCTGTCATAGGTGAAGCTCCGCTCAGTGTCCGAGTGGTAAGACCCCAGAACCGTCGAAAGTTGGAGGGACCCTGGTCAACAGTTTTGACCATCGGGCACTTGATCCTTGGGCACCTATTATTCTCGACTGTTATCTCATTATATCAAATTCCGGCAATTGTGTAAGATTGTTTATGTTACTTTCAAGAAGTAAAACTTTCATGGCAATCCAATAGCCCCATTTGGAATAATTATGCTAGAATTGTTTGCCAAACCCATGAGAGTAATTTAGTTTGGGAAGCAGTCGATATGTGCCCCGCAAGGAGGGTTCCAACAGCCGTGGTCACGTGGGTATCCTATCATAGGCTTATGGGTAGTCTTGGCCTGGACCCCCTCCGGCCGATGGTACAGTTCGGTGGTGATGAGTAATCCAGACTGCGACGGTGTGTCAGAGTGGCAGACAGTTTTGTACCCGACTGCAAAAGTTGTAAACTTTATACACAAAAAGGGGGGGGGGTAACAAATATTTTCCGAGACTAATGGTAATTTTTCTGTTTCATTCCATTCTATGCCTTCCATCCAAAGACCCGTTGCCAAAATTGTCTTTTGTACTTTTACACAATCACAACATAAACTGGTTTTAGGCCCACAAAATGCTCCCCGTAGTTGCTTTTCTGTGTTTATGTTTGTTTTGTGGTGTTTTTGTCTTGGTTTTTTTTTGCATTGTTGTTGTCCCCCCCCCCCCCCACCTTTTTTTGTTGTTGACAGCATTCCTGTAAGTTCTGAGAGGAAAATTTCAACCAAGGGAGTTTTAAAATCCCGCCAAGTGCCCAAATGGGTGAGTACTCATTTTCTCCAAATTAATGCAAATTTTTTGTATTATTCTGTTTCAAAAATAGGAAGCAGTTCCCTCTTATTAATTTATTGATTTTTTTGATTGTTTTTTTTTTGGGGGGGGGGGATTTATTGTTGTCCGACAAAGAATGAAAGACAAATCAAAACTGAGATATACTTGTTTTGAAATCTTATACACTTTTTAAATTATATTTATTATTCGATGCTCAAGAAAGTATTCAAATTAAATCATGAATATTCATCATTTTAATATTTCTTTTCAGTCACAAGCACCATTGTGTGGAAATTAATACATACAAATCAATACATTGGGAAGTGTTGCTGTACTGTTTTAAAAGAAAATACTTTGTCTAAAACCATCATTAACCTAACTGCATAAATTAACTGCTTCCAATATATTCAAATTTTCAGAAGGATTTAAAATACAGAAAACATAATAAAAATGACAAGGTTTTTTTTTGTTACTTGATTACAACGTTATAATACAATAATGAGGGTGGGTGGTGGAGGGGGGGGGGGGAGGGGGAGAGAGAAAAATAGTATTACGTCCCCTGAAAAATCCCACAAATTCTGGCTAACTATCAATTGTATTTTAAAACATTTTATGAAAGTTTTAATTTAAGGGTTTTTAGTAGATTGTGAGAAAAGATTTATAAAACATCAAGGCCCAACTTTATGAAGCAGCTTTCCGTAGAATTCTGGGCTTAAGCTGCCCTATACAGTGCATAGTATGGCAGCAGGGCGTAAGCACATAATTCCACGATAAGCATTGCCAAAAAATTGTGCCGGATTTATTTGGATAAATGTTTGATACAAACTTGTGGAGAAAACTAATCCCCAAACTAAATTAAAATAACGGTTAAATTACATGGTTCTGCTTACTGCGGAATTCTTTGCTAACGCTGCATGTAAAGCACATAGGCTTTCTCTACGGGTTGTAAGCGCAGAATTTCATGGTATGCAATGCCACGACATTGGGCCCAGGGCATAGAGCTGCTTAAAGCAGACAATTTTGCTTGACAATGTCATGCTTAGCAAAAATTAGCAGGATACCAGTCAAAGATGGTGCATGTGACATGGTATTTTGGCTGGTAACCTTATTTCAGTAAGCATAAATTTGTTGTGCTTAGCTAGTTTTTGGTGCTTAAGCAGCTCTATGAAATTGGGTACTGGTTTGAGGCACATATAAAAAACCATGTGATGTAACTTAACCCTAACCCCCATTAGGGTCTCTCTACAAAGCCTGCCAAATACAACAGAATGCAACACAGTTGAAATGAGAACCATGCCAAATGCAACAAAATGCAACAAGGGATATTGTTGCATTGTGCAGGCATGCTGTTTGTGAAAGGACTGAGCAAGGGTGTTTGCCCTGCTAAATGCAACAGTATGCACATAAGTGTAATGTTTAACTGTTATTATACAGTCTTTTGAATATGATTTGAATTATGATTCTTACCTAATATTACATCATACTTCTCAATACTTTTCCTATAATAATATTTTGAAATACCCATTATAAGTTGTTCAGATACAATAGAAGCACCCAAACCTATATGAAGTCACTTCACTGCTGAATGCAACAAATTCAGTCAAAAAATGACATCTGAGTTGACTGCCAAATGCAACAGATCACAACAACTATTACCATTTGGTGCATATTGTTGCATTTAGCATGGTTAGGGTTAATGCATGTTTATAAAATAGAATTTGGTTTGAACGCTTAAATGCAATTGGAAATGCTACATGTACAGGTATACTTAGCGTGTAGATTGAGCTCGTTAGTTTCCCTATAATGGGAAACATAATATGCCTTCTTGTTATAATTTACAAATTATGGTTTAAATGCTGTGAACTGCTACATGGGAAGCAAGGTTCCCTGTGTAACACATACAAGCACTTACTGTTAATATAAAAGAAACCAGACTAAATGCACTTCCAACCAGAGAAGCACTAAGTGTAGAATAGTCATAACACATCAGTCTAAAGGTCAAACCAAAGTATTCTTCATCCCTGATGTAAATTATTAATATTATCATTTCATTATTATTTCTGGTAATGAAACCAAGATGGCTCATAAGTGAACTTAGACACTGTAGCTTGCAAGCCAGAGGAAACGACCAGAAACATAGGGGTTAACCCGCCTCTACTCTTCAAGTGTTTTGGGTCCTTTCATGTGCACTACAAATCCTAGTCCACAAGACCTATGGCTTAACGCCCCATCCAAAGGACAAAACAATAATGGTCAAGTGTCTTGCTCAAGGACTTAAGTGCCAAGACTGGGTTTCGAACCCACACTCTGCTGAACAGAAACACCTGATTTCAAGTCCGAGGCTCTTAAGCGCTTGGCCATGCCAGGCCGTAATGAGACATCAATGAAAAGAGATGAAAAAAATGACTGTGCTACAGTCTTATTTAATTCCTGAATTCTATTAAAGTGTAGAAATAAACCATGGTGTAATGAAAGACATCAATGCAGGTTTTACTTCTATTATTCACAAGAACCAATACCATTACTTCCATTATTTCTACCCTTTTTGACCTACAAGCCAACCCTGCCCTCCCCTGTGGCTGTAAAATGCAACCTATCTCACAGCCCTTTGCAAAATAGAAATACAAGATGAAAATGCTTTTTAAGACAATCCTTGACTTGTGTGCGACTATAGCAATTAAGATAACAACTTTGGTCCAATCATAAGAAAATAATTCTTCCTTTTTACATTTTCTAAATATTTCAAATAATACAACATTACCTGAAATATAAAAGAGCCCATTGCATTTTGCAATCTCCTTTTCCCATTCAACCATTTGGCATAATATAATAAAACTACCAAGATGAAATATTTACATTTTCTGATTCAATAAAAACAAAATAATATGAGGGCGATCTTGGCTTTAATGATCAATAAAGATAATAATTATTCAAATCACTAAACCCACTTTGAAATTCAGAACTATATGACCTTTAACCTGAAGTAAACACTTAAACCAATCATAGTTAACTATTTTTTTTGTACGAGCTTTAAAACAATTTACTTTATTTTAAATCGCTTACTTAAAAACCTCCAATTAATTCATCGTTTTTAAAATACTTTTAATCGATGAATCAGGAGAACCATTGCAAGAATGGACAGAGAACACATTGTTTACATGTTGTACCTGAAAGTTAATTTCATGACCACATAGCATCATATAACAAGAAAGTTAATTTGGCTGCCATTTTGTTTGTCAATCTGTCTAACAGTTAGCATGCTAGGTGAGAAAAGATGTTGACACATACAAGAAAAGTTTCCCTTTGTACTATGTGCCCCATACTAGAAAGCAAACAAAAACCACCATTATAAGCATGCTAAATGAAAGAATGCAAACAAAAATGCTAAGCTCCGATTTTGGCTAAGCAGCCGTACAAACCTTGATCTGATCAAACAGTTTATAGTCATTGCTGAAGCAGCTGTAGAATTTGCAAATAACAACCAACAGCAAGCAATTTTAATGCTAAAAAGGGAGGTTTCTCACAGCGTCTGAATTTTGTTTGTTTTTTATTTAGAGACAAGATCATGCTGGTTAATTGCGAGGCTTGTGAGGAAGTTATCCCACTTACTTAACTATGAATTCTGGATATTCAGATTCTGATATCCATCAATTGGTCAGATTATTGGCCCAAAATTCTGACGCAATACTTAGGTGAGTGAAGGGGAGGGTACAGTATTGTCATGTCATGCTATGTGTTGATTAGTTTCTTCCTAGATCTATTCGGAGCTACAGAGTGAACTGACATTGAGGTATACCTTTCTTTGTATATGAACTGATTAATTTAACTGGTGTTTTACACTTTGGGAGGTGACAGGTGTTTTTAAAAGACTCCTTAATAGGTCTCAGAGTCAGATGTATCTGCATTACTTTCACCTCTACTCCTATTCCCATCTGTATACTCTAGGCTTGCATTCCGTAACCGGCCAAGCTCTCCGCTCATAGCTAGAGCGATGCGGGAATTAGAGGCTGTGCTTGCTGGAGAGAATGGCAACATGTGAGCTAAGATGATCGCTAGACAGTCGGCAATCTTGTCAGTTGCTGCGCAACTAAGAGCAGGGGTGTAACCTACAAACAAACCCAGATTATTGCCATTATTTTCTAAAAAGCTAAGTTAGAGTTTCCGCTCTCCAAAATAAATGAAACTTAAAAAAAAGAAAAAACTCTTTAAGACCGCCAAGATTCAATCAGATTGCCTGATCTTTTTTTTAAAGTAGTACAACAGATGCACTGATCCCTACTGCAGCTGGCGAGTTTACTGAAGCCACTTTGTGGCCTTCTTTGTACTCCTTAGCAGAAAAATACTGAAAATCTCATGTATCATGTTTGTGGAGGTGGTAAAATGGCGGTCCATTGGCTTTTAGGCAAGTGCATTTTTCTGTAAGCCTCTATCTAATCAGTTTAATATAGAACAATAATTGCAATAAGCAGTTAAAGAGTGGTAACATGGCATTCTAAGGGCTTTAAACTTGATTCTTTAACTCAAGTCAGTACAATAGAGATCAGTGACTGAAATGTGCAGTTTAAGAGAGTGGTAAAATGGCAGTCCAGTGGGATCAAATAGAAATCAGTGGATAAATGCATGCAAAGGAACAGCTGAAAGGTAACAATGTATGAGGTTAAAGAAGGTCAGGTACAAGACACACTTACTAATCAGCCATACACATTATTATAAATAACAAAAAGCAAATGACTTTTCCAATCCATGATGTGAAAATTCAAAAAGTAGCATTTTCTTCTTTAGACATGCTGCATCTGCCCCCAAATTGTCAAATATCTCCTTCCACTTGACTTATCCATCACAAATTCTCACCTTTGTTATCTAATGCTAACAGACTGGCTCCTTTGGAAATCAATTCTTGGACTACAGAAACAAGACCATTCTTTGCTGCTATATGAAGTGGCCTAGCAAGCAAGGGAGAAACAGCCACCATTATAACAATGTCTAAAATACAAGTACAGATGAGTTTTTTCTTAAAGAAATCCCTTTTATAGTGAACACTACATACTTTCAAGGAGCAAATCATTTCATAGACAAAATAGAGAATTGAGCAATCTAGCCCTACACCACTAACATTACGGCCAGATAGCTCAGTCGGTATTTGCCAATACATTAATCCGAAGGTCGAAGTTTCAAGTCCCGCTCTAGTAAATTTGTCTTTGTTCCACCCAAAATTACTTTTCTTGTTTGGTGAACAAAACCAAAATCAAAGGAAAATGTAAACCGAAACAACAGCAATTGGTTCTTTAGGGGGAACAGCAAAAATACTCACGTTTGGTTGTCACTGTTAGCCATGTTTATAATACTGACATCCTCTAGCTTCTCTAAAATCATCAACGCACAAGCTTCATGTTTCTACAAATTCAACAAGTTACATTATTTTAAAGGTTGGTTAAACTCTCTCATAATGACTTGCTTACTTGATCCTGCGTCCATAAAAACACCTAACGTACGCAAATCTTAGGTCTATTGAATTACAAACAATTTCCCCGTTCCCTCAATTTAAAGGCTCCCAAAAGATATGACACGGTGTTGAAATCATGTGTCCGCAAGGTCATGGGTCATCCTGCTGATGAAGACCAGAGTTCCAGTTGAAAATTAAAGGTACTGGAAGTTTGTCTAGTGTTGTGATCAAAAGTGTACCATTAAATTGTATCAAATTACCAATATAGATGAATGTTTCTAATGTAAAGGTTGGTTAACCTCAATCACAATGACTTTGTTGCTTGGGACTTTCCTACATCCATCAGAATACCTAAGCTACCCAAATCCTGGGTCTACTAATAATTTCCCTGTTCAAACAGAGCAGGCACTGTTGTGCCTTTCCCAACTATGACTGTGATTTCCATAATTCACACTTTCAATTGTTGTTTCGTTGACTGATTGAGATGAAAGGCTGTGTCCCAACCAAGTGACTTTGGCTACAGCTATGGCTATCAGCTGCAGTATGGACCTTTTCAGTGATCTTGCCATAGCCACAGCCAAAGCCACTAATTCAGACATGGCCATAGTTACCTGTTGACAGGCAAGATGCAAGGCTGTGTTCTTCTGACAATCCAAGACGTTTAGATCAGCACCAGAGCTGCTAACAACCAACTCTGCAATCACACAAGGTTATTACAGCATAATAAAGGTAGCAGTCCTTCAGAAAAAAACCCACAACTGCCAATCTCTTATGCAATAGACCAAAGAAGTCTCGCTTGTATTCAAACATTTTTGGGACCACTTTGGTCCCACGCACATTGCTTTAATGCGTTAAGGAAACAAACTCATGTGCTTTAACAGGTCCCAAAGTTCAACGAGACTTGCACGGTCTGTTACTCAATTCAAATCGACATTCATGAAACAATACTGCGGAATACTACTATCTCGTGAGTGCTGAAAATAAAATTAACAGTTTACCATTATTACTTTAACACAGTTATGTAGCAGATACACAGAAGCCACAGAGTGCAAGAGAGAATGTTGAAGAGGATTCCTCTGTTTAGGAAGACAACTTGGCTCATCACACGGAACATTTTTGTTGGGACAATTTAAGATAAAGAATGTAAGATATAGAGAGAGAATGGTGCAGTATTTTTGACCAGTTAAAATAAAACACTAATATAACTTTTTTTTAAGTATAGACCCCTTTCAATTAAACTCTCAGCCAATGATAGGTCTTCATTGACCTCAGTGAGGGCGCTGTTAGGGTCTTAAGACATCACATACAAGGGGTCTATTGCTGCACCAGATAAAGAGTGCGTAGTTTTTAAAAGTTGGATGCAGACAAGTGCTTCATTTTGCTTCTAGATGACTGAAAACTTATATTTTTTAGCAATTTCTACGTGAAGTCTGACTATTCGCTAAGTGCACAAACTACCGAAGATGCCCTAACCCAGCAGGGCATTTCAGAATCACTGGTTAGCATGCTGCTCCTTAAGATTGCAGTAGCGGTGAGAAATATGATTATAGGGTACAGAGACCATCTTGAGTTAGAACGAAGATGATACAGAGCTAGATATTAAGAGAAAAGTAACGTAGACTTAGGAAGCTAGAGGGCTACAGTGTGCCACAGTGTGTCAAATACACCAATGATATCAGATAAATTTTGCAAAAGAAAATTAAATATAAATTTTTCAAATCAATCGGACAAAACAACTGAAATTAAAGCAATGGTCAACTTCACTAGTAGAATCAAATAAAATCATGAAGAAAGAAAAAAAAGATAAAATTTGAATCTTAAATTGGCAGAAATGCTTGTGAGAACTTAACTGAGCAAAAACAAAATACAAAGAAATATTTTTTAGCAAACATTAAAGTGTTTTCTACAGCATAATCATGGCTATAGCTACCAAACACACTCATGGGAACTAAAAACGATACAATAACGTAATCAAAGAATATATACACAATTCACCAACCTGGTACCACGAAGTCATGAACTCAAAAAAAAAGCAATGATTTTGCCGTCAAAGTTAGAAGATGGTCTGACAAATGCATGTTAAGTTGTTTTGTGGACATTTTAATCAAAGGAGACTAAGGGGGCACAAAGTCAATTTCCTTTACCACCTTCATGAATCTCAACACCAGTGACAGATCAGGTTTCCATTTAACAACCAACAAACCCAACAACCAACAAGCCCTTACACGTTTTGTTTCCCTCTGTCCTTTCATCACATGGTCCACCTTAGCAAAATTAAACAACTACTTTTGACCATTAGTACGTTTGTGAAAGACTACTACAGCAAAATCTTTACTACCAATACGGCTACAACAAAAAATAGCTATAGCTATGAGCAAGAAACATTTAAAATGGCAAAAACAACAATTGTGCTAGTGATTTGGAGATCTTCTGTCCTTACCCAACGATCCGTCAATTGAATCTGATGGTGCACAGAAGAGTTCTGAACAAGAAACCAGTACAGAGGAACGTTCATTGATCAAGACTTTTAGGACACAAGATGGCAGTAGACTGATATCGATTACAAGGGTACACTAGTTAAGACTGTAACAGAGTCACGACATCTGTTCGCATGAATATATCATAAAGTAAAGGCATTAGGATTTCATTAACTAGCAGAGGTAGATTTGTGTTCCCATTATTTTTCTTGGGTTTTAGCAGTCAAGTTTAGGCTTAATGTTTTACCACTGTTTTGTAAAAATTGTTTTAAAATTTGGTGATAAAATCACAGAGTGAGATGCGAAAAACCAAAGTCATTAGTGATAAACTGTCCCCAGTGTAATTTCTTCAGGGCCCAATTTCATGGCTCTTCTTACCGCCGAAGTGTGCGCTTGTGATCACCATTCTTCGCCTGAAGGGCAAGCTCCGAATTTCTGCACTAGCTGTGGAACTGAAGGATGCCTAGAAACATGAAGTACGCTTGCGCACAAACAAAAATTTCCTGCTAACCTGTGAAATACACTAAACTTGAATTCCCTGCTTCTGTAAGCGCTGGTTCTTTGGAAACGATACGCAGCGCCATGACATTGGGCCCTGCCAAGACTTTTCTACTGGTTTACAGAGCTTGGAGATGAATGCTTCACTTTAACAACTTGTAAATCTTGCCCATTCTTCTCAATTTACAGGTGTACATCAGGGAAATGCCACGCTGATGGTGATTTTATTGATAAAGGACTAACCTATGGTTCCAGCAGCTCCACTCTCAGCGGCTACCATGACACAAGTCTTGCCGTACTTATCTGGAATGTTGGGTTGCCCACCGTGTTTCAACATCAGCTGAAGACACTCTACCTGATCGTTCAGAGCACTGGCATGGAGTGGAGTCCTGTATGAGACAAGAGGGAATGTTGTCTGAACAACTTATCAACATTCGCACTGGTGATGCTGGGTTATTTTGTAGGAGAAATCTCTTACAGGTAAAGTTCAAGTTAAATTGATAAAGGTTTTGCTAATACAACATATACATACAATAAAGATTTGTAGAAAAAAAAAAGACTTTCGGAAGAGCGCCCAACACAAAGATGCAATAAACAATATCTGACCTCCCTTTGCGATCTTGAATATTCACAATCTCATCTCCTAGTGACTCAATTAGAATCTCTGCACAGGACTCGTTGTCATTTAAACTGCCAAGAGAGAAAAGGAAAAGCAAATTATCCAATTTTACGAAATATTTTAAATCTGCTTTTACTATCAGCCATGAATTGACAAACTAATGGAGCCCTTGCATTATGATGTCACATGCTCAAACAGCGCCCTCATTGAGATACAAGGACGATTCCTCATTGGCTGATAGTAAATGTACACACGTCCTCAGCAATGGCCGCATATGCAAGGGATCTATTGGGGAGGAATGCAAATTAAACATATGGTAACTCCAGGGCCCAATTTCATAGGTACAGTTAGCACAAAAATTTGCTTACTTTTTTCTGTTTTTTTTTTTGGGGGGGGGTTTCTTGGGTTATCCAGGGTTCAACCTCTAGTTACCTCCAGTTACCGCTTGTTTAATTCTGCACTTCTCCCTTAGCCAAATTACAGGGAGTGAAGGATTCAATACAGAGGATGTACAATACTTACACAGCGCAGTGTAAAGGTGTGAAGGAGTTGCCTTTGAAGAACATCTTAGGATCTTGTTCAAGAAGCAACTCCACACAATGCTCATGGCCTGTAAGAGAACAGATCAGGGATGAGATTTGAAAAATGTGATTGTTCCTAGAAAGTAGCTCGTTTGAGACCCAGAACCTCCCAGATCTTCACAATTCAGGAGGTTTACAGAATCACCAGAAATACAAAACTACAGGCTTGAACATAATGTGGAATATTCATTCCTCCCTTTGGTGACAGCTTTACTTCTTTCAAAAAGATTCAAGGTTTGAGAAAATCTGAAATCAGAAAAATCCTGAGAAGTAACAGGCCTGAAATACCAAAATGGTATAAAGAATAGCCTAGCAACATTATCATGTTATTGTGTGAAAAATATTCAAACTCGCATTCTAGTTCCCATAGCAACATCATATTGTAAAGTATGAAATATAATTCGAATTTTGTCTTTCAGAGAACAATGCTGATGGTGAAGGAAGTTAAGTCACTGTGAAAGTACAATTCCTTTAAAGAATCAAGTGAGGATCCAGCCAGATAGTTGTTTTATTTTGGCAGAAGTGATTTCTTATATTCGGAAGAGGTAACTAAACTCTCACCATTATAGCAAGCCCAATGTAGCGGAGTATAACCATTACTATCTAGATAGTTTGTGCATCCAGCCTGTAAGAGCGCCCCCAATATTCCAACATGGCCGCACGCTGCTGCCATGTGGAGGGGAGTCCGACCTTTGACATCTGAACAGGAAGTGTTTGCTTGGCTTTGTAGCAGGGCGTCTACACATTCCTCATGACCGTTTGCAGCCTGTTAGAAAAGAAAAAGATTTTTTTTTTTTTTTTTGAGAAACCACAGAGAATTATTCCAGGGAAAACCCTTGCCATCAAGTAGGGACTGTAAACCAATTCCACATAGTGCCCCCGGCGGGATTCGAACCAGGGTCCTAAAGGTGGAAGGTGAGAAAAGATACCACCACGCCAACCCGACCGATGGAAGTGCCCTTTGCAAAATGAAACTGGCCTCGCCCGCTCAAAAGGGGGATATTGCTGGTCTGTCGGTCCTCCAGTAAATTTTGGAAATTTCTAATGATCTGATTTGAACCAATTAATCCTTCTGATTTGAACCAATTAATCCTGAAATAATTCTAGGAGAATTCTACTCACCCCGCGGTGTAGAGCAGTTCTATGGTGGATATCTTTAGCACTTAGACTAGCCCCGTGTTGTAGAAGCAAGAGAGTAGCATCAGTATGCCCATTACTAACAGCTACCATTAACGGTGTACGCGCTTGGTTATCAAGGCAGTCAACTGCCCCCTCCTGGTCAGCATTTTCTAGAAGAATTCTCAGGCATTCTGCGTGTCCATTGTATGCTGTTGAAAATAAGAGAAGTCACAGGGATAGAAGTGACCCTTGAGTAACAACTTAAAGGTAGACTCTTACTTTGGTAATGACCCCGAAAAAAGGGTTCAATTTCTATCCAAAAGCTTAATTGTATTAAGTTCGTAGCGATGATAAACATCCTGGGAAATGATTTCATCTGAAATGCCCCTGTTGATTAGAAATCAACAAAACTATGTCACCAAATTTGCATCTCCAAAACTCACCTCAAGGTGAGTTTTGGAGATTTAAATTTCCATGGTGTCTATTTGTGAATGCTGTGGCCCAAGATGCAGTTGGTACACACAACCTCGCTGCACATGGATGGGTTCAATGTTTTTTGCCTTTTTCTCAACAAGTACACACTATATTCAGCTGATACTTTCACAAGTGACTTTTATTGTATCTTCATTGACATTTTTGCCTATATATCAGAATTACGTTGACAAAAACCAATCTATGACCCTACTTTTAAAATGCACAAACTACATTTCTAAAAGACCATAAATCTGAAACATTTTTCTTCACTTACCAGCAGCATGTAAAGGAGATCTCTTTGACACAGAGTCATTAACTAAAATAGTCGCTCCCTGCATGACTAGAGCTTCAACACAGTCTAAATGACCCTTAAAAGCAGCCAGGTCAAGGGCCGTACGGCCGTTTGCATCCTGGATGTCCAGATTGACTATTGACCGCATCAAAACATGAAGAACATCCACATGACCGTTGTACGCCTGTGAATAAAAACACACAATTCAAATCCTCACTATGATATGCATTTTTTTTTTAATATTGTATGCAAGTTTGCCCCACACAAGGCCACTCTTGGTTAAGGGGCTGAAAGAAAAAAACACTTGAGATTAAATTAATATTCCTCTTAAAATTAATTATCAAGTGGATGTAAGAAGAGAGGATCCAAAGCAGCCAGTCATAATAACATGCAAATCTTATATAACGCTTTATTGAGTGTGTATGTGAACTGGGGTATATTTATTTGTATTTTATGTATATTTCTAAATGATTTCTGAAAAATATATTCTTCTTTGTAAAAATTGTCTTAATTGGGCCTCTGGCTGCGATGGCGTTTTTATCAATACACCATTTTAATTCAATTCAATTCAATTTACAACACCCAACTGACATCTTAAAGCGTTCTTTTTTTGACAGATATGCAGAGCTGTTTGAATTATGAGACCCACATTTATATAGTAAGGGTTTCCAAGATGATGCGACGCACTCTGCAGCCAATCATGCCAGAAACACCAGGGCAGTCCCCTTTTCTTAACGGTAAGTGTAGTGGGATCTTTTATGGGTAGGGTAAGCTTAACATCCTATCCCAACGACGAAGCAATTATAGTGAAGTGTCTTACTCAAGAACACAAGTACCAGGACCAGGAACCAGAAACCCAGACAATGCAAAGTTACTTACCGCAAGGTGAAGAGGGGTAGTTAGAGGTGTTGATCCACTGGTGTTCAGAAGATCACTCGCAGCTACAGCTTGTAGCTAAAACAAACAAAATTCAATCACAAACAAATGCTTTTAGTGGCAGTAATCTCTCTGAATTTTCTGACAGACCTGTTTTCATCAAACAGGGAAGCAGGAATTAATAAAATATCCTAGAAGGAAGAAGTGCAGATCACAGACCTGGATTTATAGTGACCTTTCAACTTACAGGAAGGAAGTTTAGAAACTATGGATACAAGTTTAAAGTGATCTTGAACAAAGATGAAAAGATCATGTGGAATTAGGGATGCACACAGTAACAACATCAATGACAATTAAGTGTAAGCGTATTTCACAAGTTAGCAAGAAAACTAGGCGGCCAGCCATTATGGTTTTACATTGTTACATCATACATTTTCATACAGTAAGCACTGGAAGATTAGAAGCCGTTTTGGGGTGCTTACCGTTAGCAGCGCTATGAAATAGAAACTGGCGCAGTAAGCACAAAATTGGCTGTTAAGCAGCTCTCATGGGCCCTGGTGGACACTATGAGGCTGTTTGGTTTGGGTGTATACAGGCCAATAGTGTGTGAATATTGTGTAGTTCTAATACACATTTTCAAATAGTTACAGCATTTATGCTCAATGTTAAAGTTGGTACTCTTTCTTCCAGTGTATCATTTATGAGATATGTTGGACACTATAGGACTGCACTTGGTTTGGGTTTATACAGACAATTTACCTAAAGCCAAATAGTGTCCTAGAAATGAGTTCACCAAATTTCAAAAAGGCTAATAAAATTGAGCCCTGGTAAACTGGTTGTAGAGATCCTTGCTGAGCTGAAGTAACTGGTGCCCTGTTTACCTTTTCAGCAGCTACGCAGTGTCCGTTAGCTGCAGCGTAATGCAGTGTGTTGTATCCATTGACATCCCTGAGTCTTGGATTAGCGTTGTTATGAAGTAAATGCTCAACACAACTACAGAAAAACAAACAGGATAACAAAAAATGTAAGTGAGATTTACAAATTTCATACTTCATTATGACTGAACTCACCAATTGCAAAAAGTTGCTGGCATCCTTTTTAAACAAGTATTTATGATTGAAATATTTTCATATGAAACGTATAAGTTTTTGTGCTTACTTTACAAAAAAAGTGAAAAGAAAGGTTGATTTTAATGATGGTTTCAGATCTGACATAGACGGGATTTAATATAATTGGATATCAGTGAATAACAAGAGTGCAGTACGGGGACACGACAGAAAAACAATTTAAAAGCAATTGTTTCTCAACTGCAAGACATTTACAATCGTCGACCGTTTGTTTTGTTTTGTAAACAATACTTACTCTGCTTCCATGTCAGCAGCTGCAGCGTAGTGAAGTGGAGAGCATTCTCTGCTGTCAAGCGAGTTCACGCTTGACTTCATAGCAACCAGGGACAATGTACACTGATGGTTAGCATTACCAGATGCGTAGTGCAAAGGTGTGCGACCTTCTTTGTCCGTTAGACTGAAGTCAGCACCGCTCCGGATCAAAAGATCCAGGCAGTCCACATTTCTGAAATGGTTTCAGTGCAGCAAATAACTCACAAGATTACTTACAGACAGATTTATGCATTATTCATTATGGTCATAAAATTTACAATATGATTATTCATGTTCATAAATACATGCATTATTCATATATATTCATATGCATTATTCATTTATGTAAATTTCTTACCCTGAGCATGCTGCGCAGTGGACACATGTTCTACCGTTGTCATCCAACGCATTAATATCACACTCTGCTGATAACAAAGAAATTGAAACAAAAAATTCAAGTCATTTCAAAAGCTTACAAATGTATACTTGAAATATTAAAGAGGAATCTAAGACATTCATACCTGCTTCAAGAAGCTTCTTACAGCACATTGTGTATCCATTAAGAGCAGCTAGATGAAGAGGTAACATTCCATGGATGCCTCGCCTAGTCAAGAAATAATCCAAGACAACATTGAGAAATGTAAATAGTTTATCATTTCAAACCACAGTGGATGATATTTGAGTGCTCAGACAGATTGGATGGTTGACTTTGCACTGGACACATTCACTCAAGGAAACAAATTGCACGCTGGCATAGTTTATTTATCACTCAAAACTACTGTGGATGGTATTAAATGGTCAGACAGTTGGAGGGTTGACTGTGCACTGTGTACATTCACTACATGATATCATAATCCAGGCTGGCATAGTTTATCTACCACTCAAAATCACTGCAGATAATATTAAATGGTCACACAGTAGGAGGGTCAATAACAATATGACATACCTTGTAGGTACAGCTCCATGCATAAGTAAAGTAACAAGAAGTTCTTGATGGCCATTTTGAGAAGCTAGATGAAGGGGTGTGTTACCATTCTTATCAGCACAGTCAACTGTCGCACCTAATAAACACAAACAAGAACAAAAAGGGAATCTTTGGTATTGCAATTTGAAAAATTATTTCAAAGTTATTGCTGAATTAAGCTTGAAAGACAGGCAACTAAGACAGAACCACACATCAAATAATGTGGAAAATAAAACAACTGAAATATAATTAAATATTAAGTAACTGAGTAATTCTATTTGCGAAATGTTTCTGGAAGCATTTTGCCTTTTCATTTTAGCTTGCCCTGGCTTATTGGTGAAACTTCAAATGCTGTTTACCAATACGCTTTTGGTTTAAACCTTTTGGTACATTATTATTAAGTGAATTTATTAATGCTTTTCTACAGCTTTGGAACTAATCAACTCAGTAGCATAGGCCCATTGGAACGGGCCCAGTGGGCGAGGTGCAGGTTTCAGGGCTCAGTGGGCGAGGCGGAGTGGTCGGGGCCCAGAGGTAAAGGGGCATCATGAAAAGCCTTGATGGATTCCGGATGTAATGTCACAAAAATGTAAGTTTTACCTTACTGATGTGTATTTTAATATAAATGTCCTTACTTCTGTGTTTCTGGTTTTGGAGAGTTTTTTTGCTAAGGATTAAATTGCAAACTATTCTCAAGAAGGGTGTAGTAGATTTAGCAGCATTGTGTTAGTTAAGTTTGGGATAGCAGAAGCCAGTTAAACATAATGAAAAAATATTAGAAGGCGACAGCACTGTTACAAATTGTTAAATTATTCAAGCCATCTCTTTGGCAAGTCTGGTTGTGTATGAAAAAGGTACTATGCCTCCCTTTAATATGTGGTAAACTTACCCCATCATTCAAACACCTGTAGTTTTGAATGATCTATCAAATAACCTGCTCTTAGAACTAACAGGGGTGAGGGAGGGGACAGTGAGGAAAGTATTATAAACCAGCACAGATAATGAGAATGCTTAATGGGAAGGGTCGTCTAACTCTACCTTCTAGATATTATGTTAATTAACAGGGTAAAAGGTTAAGGATGACTTTCTGTTAGTATACAGAATCAAAGAGAACTCACCATGCTCTATTAAAACTTCTGTTACTATAGTAACGGGTGCAAACAAGAGAAGGAAAAGATGGGTAGACACACGTGAATTCAGTAGAATGGACACCGATAGAAAATGAACCCACAAAATACCCACACTCACAGTAGACAGATTTACAAATCAAGATGCAACAAATTTTACGTTGTGGCATATTTTATCCAAATTTTGGTCTCATTTTGTTGGAGCAGTTAAAACAACGCAACGTAAATGACAAAAACATGCACAGATGCGTACATACTACACAACCCACATCATGCTTACTGTCTCGTTTCACTTTTACACAATTACTTGCTTAAAACGGAAGGTTGGAAATTAAGAAGAATTAATCCACTTTACCATAACAAGATACAAACAACTCTCAAGAGTTACCACACATATATAAAAAATCCCATGACATGTAGTTTTTCAATCTACAATTCCTTTAATGACTTTTTCTTAGCTCAGAAATTAAACTGAATCTAAGATGAAACCCTTCCTTCTTGTACACACTAGCACACATACATTCCAATTTTTGCATCCCTGTGGAGACTTTTGTTCTTGTACTGAACATTCTCCCATAGAGTTTGTACACAAAACTACATGGGAACACCCTCTCTAAAAGAATTTCCCTGTGGCGACCTACTTTTTATAATGTCTACGGTCTCCATAAGGTAGGGAATAACACAATCCCAAGGCTTATTGCTGTAAATCTAGTTATCTATAAAGCAAGCACCATCCACAACCCCAGGACAGTTGGCCTTCGATTCCATGACAGCAGGGCTCAAATTTTGGGGGAAAATCAACAAGACCGTTGGGCTTGTAGCTCAAAATGTTTACAAGACCAGAATTGAAATTATCAGACTGAAATGAAAGTCAACATTTGAACAAAAACACATGACCCCCGGACTATTCCAGTCATGAGTTTACTGGCCGGATGCTATAATCACTGGCCTCGGGCCTGCGGTGTAGTGTAAATATGGAGCCCTGAAGAGCAGACCAACAAACTGAACCTATTGCAAGGAATTGTCTTTCATCAAGTCAACATTGCTTTTACATATTTACATTCATGCCTTTTCTGCTTTTCCAACTATTCGCTCTATACACCCTTTATGTAGATTAATTATTACATATTTGAAAAATAAACAAACAAATGAAACAAAATACACTATTTTGTACCCATAGCTACATTGTTTTTTTGTAAAACACCCTCAGCTGAACCCTCCTCCCCCCAAAAAAATAATAATAATTAAAATAAAATAAAAAATGCCCAGCTAAGAAGCTGCTTCCAGCAAGTTTTACCAGGGAGGAGGCTAGTTTAAAAGTAAAATAAATATACGCCACAGGGGTGAGATATTTACTAATTGTTGATGATGAATATTACCATGTTTAGCAGACTGGGGCGATTTTGGTTGGTAGGTGACTGAAAGATTGATGAAAAAATGAATGAGAGAAATGGTACATCAATAATGGACATTCATAAAAATTGCGTACATGCAAACAAACATGGTTCGGAGTGTTTTTCCGCAGTGTATTTTTAGTTGTTTGAAGCAAAATTGTTAGAATGACCTGAAATGACTGTGACTTGATGACGACTTTGCTTCCTGAAGGCAGCTCAGTGTAAATTTACACGAATACAAAAGCAACGCAAATAACTTTAACCCTAACTGAGGAAAGATCCTAGTAAATGACATTACAGAGTTACGGTCAATGTTATTCGATCAAGACTGGTCTCTTACTATTTGCAGTCTTTTAGAACATGACAAAACAGTTCCGATAATCCCCATTCCAAGAAGAAGAAAAAAAACATTCACATTTTTGTAAAAACAGAAATACACTGAGTGGAAAATGTTTCCTGTGCTACCAATCTGTTCCATTTGCATACAGTCAAACTTATTGCCTCCAAGTTACATGTCAAAAGTTGCCTCATGTAACAAGACCCTAAGAACTGGTTTTTGCAATGTGACAAAACGGTACATTGAGAGTTTGGCCCACTTGTAGTTCAGTACTTTCCGCGAGTACAAGAACGAGTTTTATTCTGTGAATATGTGTATGAATGAAGGCAAGACATGTTATGCCACAAAAGTAAAGTCAGTGTCATCACTAAAAATGGAAAACTGTTTAAGATGAATTTGAGAGGGGGTACAATTGTACTCGAGTACTTTCCAAGAATGAATTTCATTCTTTAAGTACGAGTATAAATGGAGACAAGACTATAGTCATGATTACGATGTGTTTAGTACAAGACAACTTTTCCGTGAGAACATTTTTGAGTACGAGTTCATATTGTGATATTGTGAGTACAGGTAAGGATACAAATAAAGAAGAGAAGAAATGGAAAGACAACTCCTGAGTGCAAACCATGATATATTTTTAATTTTTTCTTTGAGAATATTCCGAACAAAACCTACTGTGTTCAATAAGGCTCTCTGCTCTGGTGTAGCGACCTTGGAGGGCAATCATGTGTAGAGGCATCCGGCCATCTTTACATCGGATGTTGACATCTGCTCCTTCACTCAGTAGTATCTCAAGACACATGCCACCGTGGGGAGAAACGGCAGCAAGATGAAGAGGAGACTGAAATCATTAAGATGGACAATAGTTAAACATCTTGAAAACAAAAAAGTAAGAGAGTCCTAGGATAGAGGAACCTTAAACAAGACGTTGAGAGCCGCATCTTTACACACATCGGAAATCTTTAAGATCCAGCCATTAGGTGATAGCATCTTTACACAGATTGGGAATCTTTAAGATCCAGCCATTAGGTGATAGCATCTTTACGAGTTTTAGAATCTTACACTACAAAATTAAAGACACTGTTACAGTAAGATGGAAATAGTTAGCAATAGATTTTTGGGGTCTGATTATAAAGACAGGGATCAAACATTAAAATATGCTAACAGTTCCTTACGAATCTTGCATCAATGATGAAAGTTTAAGATAAAGGGAAAATCAACCCAATATTTTGAATTTCTTGGGTCTTTTTTGAAGGTGGTCTTACCTGGCCTTTATGGTTGAGCACATTGACATCTGCACCATGTTGAATCAACTCCCTGAGCACCAGATCATTCCCATTGAGGCATGCTACATGAAGTGGTGTGTTCCCATGGACATTCACTACATCAGCCTGGATAAGTTAAGGAACAAGACGATTATTCAAGGTAAGTTTAATAAATAGCAAGACAAACGCCAAAATGGTTACAGTCAAAAGAACAGGTCTTTGTGAAACAACAATCTTCAATGATGATTTTTTTTATTAATAATATCTTATAATCATTTCAAAAGACAAATACCTGGGGTTTAATTTGTCAGAAAATGTCCCGAAATTTATGAAAGCAAATGATAATGATGACAGGTGCAAGTGGGTTTGGTTACCCCCAAAAAATTTACATTGTGACAAATAAAATCATGGAATAAATGTTGCTATATCAGACAAGATATTAGGTCCTTGAAAAAAAAGTAGAAAAGTATCGACTACAAGAGCTGACGAATATACAGGCTTCTTAGGCAATTTCATATTAATCTTAGTGCTTTCATAAGAAAACAAAAATAAAAATTAAGAATAGCTGGATTACACATGATGGCACATATCCCACAATCCTCTCTGGCTAACGTTCGCCATCTTTGATGATTTTAACATCAAGCTTTCCATTACAACATCGTTGTACCTCAAAGATGGCGCATTCAAAAAGTTCAGAGAGGATTGCAGGAAATTTGCAATGTTATTGAAATCTACTGATAAAATCGGGAAAATATCTTGTCTGATGATGTGCAAAGTGAAAATAAAATGCGCAACAGAAGATCTGATTAATGCATGCGTTTTTTAGCCTGAGGTGCAAGACATCAGTGTTGACTCTACGCAAATCCCAAAGTAATAAAAATACCGCCAGCCTCCGTGCATCCAAGCTCACAAGAGGTGAAACTATACCCAGTTTCATTAGCAGACCCAGGTTGGTTGGGAGAAGGTGATCATACAACCGTAATAAATGCTTGTCTACTTTTTAAAACATTAAGACCACTTTAAAAGACCACTTTAAAAGCCCCAATGATGACCAAAGAATTTTTTTTAAAATGACTGGAATGGATGATTTGATTTTGAACTGCGTCCTTGGACTCCGCATTACTTACAATTCGTTTTTGTTTGGTCAGTTGACTGTGCACCAATCGGATCATAGTCTGGTATCAAATTAAATCACACACTTTGTTATACTGAAAAGGGATTACTCCACAGATGGATACATTTGCATAAGATGAAATAAAGTGCAGAATGGGGAGGGGTTGGGGTGTTTAAAATGTGTCAATGTTGATTGCAGAAAGCAAGCAGCAAGCAGAAAGTGCATAATGTCTGCCTCTAACTGTCGATAAGAAACTTTAAACTCATCATACACACATTTTTCCTTGGGCAATGCACCCATGGCTGACCATGCAAATCCATTCTGTGTTTCTGCCTGATTTTGTAACATTCAGAGTTAAGCCAACCATGCTAGCGCAGGCATATCAGAGACCTCTCATCTGTATGATGCATTCTGTAGGATTTTGTAGAATTCTATCGGATTTTGCGGGATTCTGCAGGTTTCTGCAAGATTCTGACGGATTCTTTATGATTCTGCAGGACTCTATAGGGTTCTGTGGGATTCTGTAGGAATCTGCAGATTATGTAGGATTCATAAAGCATCCTACCCAAAGCGTTAAAGGAATTGAACAATTTGAAATGAGTTACAACTAACCTTAGCACCGAAATCCAGAAGCACTCTAACAACGCCGACCTGTCCACTTGCAGCTGCTCCATGGAGCGAAGTGAAATGGTTCCGATCTCTACATCCAATATCTGCATCATTCTCAAGAAGGGACTTGACAACATCAACATGACCTAGCAAAATCACATTGATGAGGTTGATGATATAGTCAGGGATGAGAGTCATTGTTGTTTAAAAAGTCTGAAACTACATAATTATGTTGGATCCAAATTTTAGGACATACACATGTAGGGCCTACTTGAAATGATGGCGTTTCTACCTTTGGGTAACCCCTAGGGAGGCTTTGGAAGTCAAATGGCTTTTAGGAACAGTGTCCTGAGCACTAGTGAAGTAGATTAAAGTGTCAGTCTTTAATTCTTTAAATTTTAATGTATGTGGAAAAATTGAAGGCTTTTTTTGTATTCACCAGGATGACATAAAAAGTCTGAATTTAGACAAAAGTCTGAAAATCTCATCCCTGTATATTTGAGATCAAAGCAACTTTTTGTTAAACTCTGGTTTGCATTGAGTCTGTATTTGTCTCAAGTTCAGCAGCAGACTTACACTTACATGTAATACAGACTTTTGTAGACCTTTTCAGGCTATTTTATAACAATCTTAATGATTTTCTTAGGGTACAAAAGTTGGAAAGCTAAGATGAACATAGGAAGATATCATGCCTGATGTACTTAAATAGCATTCATCGATTTTTAAGATGGTGCTTTAAACTTCAAGATGTTATTATGAGCAGAAGAGAGAACCTAAGATGACAAAAGCTATGACTTCTCAAAGTTGTAAGATTTCTATTTAAGAATGCTTCTTTCTCAAAACAAGGCATAGAACTAAACTGAAAGAGAAAGACTCAGTTTTGTTTTGATTGCACATACAGGTTTGTCTCTCACATCAATCTTGGCTGCATATCTTAAACACTGTGCAACGAGTGCCCTTTTCTGAAATCTTTAACATCATTCTTTCCTTACCCATGTAGGACGCGTAGTGAAGGGGACGGCGCTCTTTCTTGTCCTGAGCATTAACGGTTCCTCCTTTGGATGCAAGAAGTTTCACCATCTAGGAAAAAAAAAAGGGTTCTCAAAATATTTCTTAGAAGTCAGAGAACAGTCTAATATTGAGACCTCTTCACCTTTAATGATTGTGCAGGCCTCAATTTCATTCAGCTCTTAAACAGAAAAACTTGCTTAAGACACTAATTTACTAAGCCAAAATAAGTAGGATACCAGTCACAAGAATCATATAACACGTGACATTTTAGCTTGTAACCTTTTTCTGCTAAACAAAATTTTTCTGTGCAAAGCAAATTTGTTTCCTTTGCAGCATTAAAATGTGCCCAAATTCATAGAGCTGCTTAAGCAGAAGAAATATTGCTTAAAAGTGTTCTGGTAAGCAAAAATGAGCAGAATACCATTCACAAATGGTACATGTGACATGGTACTTTGGCTGGTAACCTTCTTCAGGTAAGCATAATTTTGTTGCGCTTAGCTCCGTTTAGTGCTTAAGCAGATCTATAATGTTAGGCCTAGGTATCTGTAAGTTATAAATAACCAAGGATCATTTCTCTTACATTAACATGACCATTGAATGCAGCATGATGTAGACTGGTCCTCCCAGCTCTGTCCGTTACATTCACTGTACTAAGGTGCATCATGAGTGTGTCTGCAATCTCAATGGCGTTATTTGCTGCAGCCACATGCAGCGGTGTCTGCCAGTTTTTGTCACGAGCATTGACGTCAGCGCTGTGCTTCAACAGCATCTTTACTGTGCTCTGCAACAGAAACAAAACCAAAGTCAAGTAAGTTTGTTTTAATTTTTATAGTTGCCTTGATCATGGATAAATTATAAATTTTAGCACAAGGAGATCACCTTACAATATCACACATGAATGTATTGTAATAAAGCGACATTATATTTTGCTCAATGTTTAAAATGGACTTATTGCCAACTCACTAGCTTAGTTGGTAGAGTGCCGGCACAATAATCCACAGATGGCAGTTTCAAGTCCCGCTCTAGTAAATTTGTCTTTGTTCAACCAAAAGTTATTTAGAAGTAAACAAGATACCAGTTACAGATGGTACTTGTGACATGGTATTTTAGCTGGTAACCTTATTCTAGTAAGAATAATTTTTGTGTGTATGGGTTTTCTACAGTTTTTTCTTCTGTGCATATATAATTTTAGTCCTTAAGTCGATCCATGAAACTGGGCACAGATTCAACAGAACAGCATCTCACAAAGAAAGGTCTCATGTAAAAGTGCCATACCAAGCTCTTAGATGCTATAGCTTTATGAAACTGGGCACAGAACAGCATCTTCTAATTACAAAGGTCTGGTGTAAAAGTGCCATACCAAGCTCTTAGATGCTACAGCTTTATGAAACTGGGCACAGAACAGCATCTTCTAATTACAAAGGTCTGGTGTAAAAGTGCCATACCAAGCTCTTAGATGCTACAGCTTTATGAAACTGGGCACAGAACAGCATCTTCTAATTACAAAGGTCTGGTGTAAAAGTGCCATACCAAGCTCTTAGATGCTACAGCTTTATGAAACTGGGCACAGAACAGCATCTTCTAATTACAAAGGTCTGGTGTAAAAGTGCCATACCAAGCTCTTAGATGCTATAGCTTTATGAAACTGGGCACAGAACAGCATCTTCTAATTACAAAGGTCTGGTGTAAAAGTGACATACCAAGCTCTTAGATGCTACTGCTCTATGTAGAGGAGTTAACCATCTACTGTCCTTGGTGTTAACTCGTGCACCACTCTGTGCTAAGAAGTCAACAATCTCTGCTTCACCTCGGAAGGCTGCTGCGTGGATCGGAGTCCGACGCTCCATATCCTAAAATCAAGTAGTACAATGTGAAAGTGAAAACCTGTGTGCAATATTTGGACGAAACTGTTGGTGTTTCAAACCTGGAGGCAAAAAAGCTTTCAAAAATAACCACATAGTTCAAAGGTCACCATAAGGTCAAGAATGTCATGAATGTCTGAATTGCAAATAATAAAACTGTCATTTTAAATTATTAGATTAAATGTCACCATTTCCTCAAGCAGAAACACTTTTAACACACAGGGTTGGTAAGGATAAAATACATCATTGTTTAACTTTAGTCTGAAAGCTTACTGATTGTGAAGTTCATACTAGAACCATTTTTTTCTGTGAAATATTTTCCTCTGAAATGAAGTCATGCTTAAGAAAACTGTATCTGAAAACCTACAAAAACGCAAAAGGTGATTTCAGTTAATACAACCAAAATTAAGGACAATGTGTTTACATGCTGAATATTGTGCATGGTTTGTCCTTTTCTCTTGACTCACACAACAGATTAAGCCCAAATTTTCATAGGGTAGTTATTTTTCAAGTATAATTGTTGACCACTTAAAACATGACACTGTCTGCGACTGTTTTGTCAGCTCAACCAATCCTGTAAAATACCTATAGAGTGATTAATTTCTTCCTCAACTTTAAAACAAAACACTAAGATGAGGAATTTGAACTCACCGTGCTGTTAACATCTTCATTCATATACACAAGACCCCGCACCTCATCGGCATCACCATAAAACACGGCTTGAACCAAGGGTGGCTGTCAGAGAAAAGAAAACAAAAGCTTGCTTATTGACTCCATTCACCTGATGTCATCATCACAATCATGGTGACTGCATTTTGGGAGTAAGTTGCCCCCGCATGTTATACAGCATACACAGGGATTACACGCTCACTACATCTTTTATTTGGTATCGCTTATGCCTGAACTGTTCTGCCATCTTTTCGCTAATTATGAATTTGTTGTATCATCTCTGATCTATATTATGTATCTTGTGTCAGGGTAGCTGTCATGTCTCATGTTCGTCTGTCCTTTTGTTTGCGTGTCTGTCTGTTTGTTTTCTTTGTTTAATTATTTGTTAGTTTGTATGTCTGGCTGTTTTTTACAAGCTTACTGCTTATCAAACTCTATTTATCATGTTTATTACATTTATCCTGCTTACTGCTACTTAATGTTATTTTTGCTTTACTCCATGGTTACATGTACTTGTCGTTATTTTTCATTGAAGTATGGAAATAAATGTGTATCTGAATTGAATTGAACAAATGTGCAATATGACTCACAAAATGGTGAACGAGGTGACATAGGTGCAAGGGGTCAATACCCATCTTTCAAGTTTAAAATCAAGGTCACTGTCTTGCATTGTAAGATAAAAGACTTTCTTTTAGATTGTCTTTAGATTTTTTGAAAGTTTGTTTTTAATTTGTGGAGTTCCAATTGTTATTGTATCTCTCCTACATGTAAGTTTTCTATACAGGCCAAAAGCAGGGCCAATCTTATTGCTTTGCTAACAAGCAAAAAATCAGTGCTTAAAATATCAGTGTGTCCAACTTGTGCTCAACTGTATTTCAAGCTACTAAGCATCTTTGCTAACCCAGTAATCAGGGAATCAGAGAACTGCCATTTTTTGCCAACCACAAAAATAATACCTAACTTGCTAAGGACAGAAAAATATTGCTACATGTAGCAAGCCAAGTACAGTACACAAAATTAAAATTGCTAAGAATTTATTTTCTGCTTAGCAGTTTCAGTAGAGACATACAGATCTCTTGCATGTGATGTCAGGAACTCAAACAGCTCACTCATGTTCAAAATGTTCAAAATGTTCAATATTTCTTCCCCTTTAAATGTGAAAAACAAGTTTTTGAAATGTGTTCATTCATTTGTATGTGTGCATGTAACCTTCATTTGACCATTAAACTAGTGCAGTTGCGATTGCTACCATCAGAAAGATACATTATTGACAATGTAGACCTATTAAAACTTTCTGGGGGCAAGTAAAATGCAGAGTATACTAGCCTGGTGGGCTACTTTACAAAAAACCCAAGCACAAGGTCTGGCACAACAGTTTACCTCAATACATTATCCTGTTATTCAGTGAGTGAACCCACCATTTCTGATGTCAATGGATTCAATTTCACTCATGGCCTATCACTCAAGAAATTCAAGCTGAGCCAAGTTTGTTGGCTTCGTTCACCGACAATGGACCCAGTCTATAAATAACCCAGGTTTTTCCCTTGTGAGTGGCCAAATGCAAGTTAAAAGAGAGGACCACTAAAAATTCTCTCCAAGTGGCTCGGCTGGCCTGTGGTTTGTGACAAAAAGGGTCACTACTGGGTCCAATTTCATAGAGCTGCTTAAGCACAAAAAGTAGCTAAGCAAGTACAAATTATGCTGAACAGTCAAAGGTTACCAGCCAAAATACGATGTCACGTAGTACAATTTGTGACTGGTATCCTGCTCATATTCGCTTCAAGTAGCAACTTGTTCAGCAATGTTTTCTGCTTAAGCAGCTTTATGAAAATGGGCCCTGGTTATATACAGTTGTACAAAGTAAAAGGCCTACAGTGTTGAACTAAAACATGATGTGTACATATACAGTAGGTATGCATGTAAAAAATACTCCATGCTTTTAACGTTTAAAAGCACAAAATTACTTTCGTTTTTCTATTCTTTATAATTTTAAATAACATGTTGACAAGACTTGCTAGTATTTAACTATATACAGCAGTAGTTCTTAGAAAGACATATTTGTACATCTGTAGACGAGTATCAATTTGTTTTTATTTAAATCCCAAAAGTAAATCCTGTTATTTCGATACAATGAATACTTCAAAGAAGTGTGTACATTTTTTCCCACTTTTCATTTTTCAAACTTCCTGTTAGTTTCCTCAAGGATGACGTTGAAAGGATCTTCTTTTATATGCATTTTCTCAACTTCCTGTTATTTTCTTGAAGACGTTTTCATCTCACAGCATCAGACAGTGACTCCCTTTGTACATGTCTGTACGTAGATGTATCCGTTACAATCACCATGTGATCGCCGGTGAGACTCACAGCAATCTGATGGTTTCCTCTGAACTAACTCTCAGGAAGAGTGACTCATGGGTTCCACGGTCCAGTCTACACAGCTCCTTGCTCATCTGTAATGTATGCACTTTAATTCCCATGATGGTCTTCCGCTCCTTCATAATGTGCAGTCTTAAAACCAAGTCCTCTTGTTTCAAAACCCTTTATTTGACCGAATCTTTAGGTTCAAATTAATGTCAGCTTTATCACAAAACTAGAGACAAACCAGCTCTTGAATATTATGGTAAAAATGCCATGAATTAATTGTGAAATCAACGTCATCCAACATATCATCACTAAAATTATCAATGAACCATCAGAAGACAAATGGCAAAATGTTTGAAAAGTCGACTTTATCTCACCACCAGTTTTTCTTAGAACCATCAAAACTTGGAGAAAAGATCGCTTGTCAACCCTTCAATGTGCATTAGCGTAATGTATCATCAAACCTTAAAAGTATACTGTGTACAATATTATACAAGATTTCAAGATTTATTTTTCTTAATAGTCCCCCTCCTTTCCCCCTTGCCACCCCTCCCACCTCCACCCCCAAAAAACAAAACAAAACAAACACTGAATTTAACTAAACAATCACTAGGTATTCAAGATTACTTACACAGCGGCCCCTCGCAAGGTCAGCATTGAATAGCAGATCAGAGAAGACCACAGATGGGTCTACTGAAATTGTCAGTCTATCTGGAGCCAAACTAGACAACTCAACGTTGGTTATCATGATGACGATGATGAGTTTCCCAGCGATTCAAAAAGAAAGTCAGACTTTTCTGGTAGGTATTTCTTATTTTCAATTTGATGAGATGATGTCACCCCAAGACTTTATCGTAGCAACTCCAGATAGATGTACATGTAGTGTAGTCAGATGCAGTAGCGAAATATCTTAATTGCAATATAGGAGCAATTCTTTCAGGCTATATCTTCAGGAAGTTTCCTCAGATCTTCTGTTCTTCAATGGTCATCACCCAGTTACTCAAGAGTCAAGATAAGATTGTTTGACAAATCAAACATTTTAAGCCAACAATCCTAATACATTCGGCAACATTTCTACCTCGCCACATTCAGCATTAAAAATGAATGCAGGATTTGTTCATGCAGACTGTTCCTTGTGCTCTGTTGCTTGTCCAATAATTGCAACCCTGATCGCACCCAAGTCTAGACACTCACTAGAAGGAAAGTGTTTCAACTCTGTAGGAGGGATCAAATATGTAACTTCAGTAGATGAGATTAGACCCAAGCAGAAAGCTCGAAGGAGTCGTCGCATCACATCAAGAGACAAGTTTCTCTGCGAACCTGTGATGGTAACTTAAGATTGGTCAGGTTCTTCAGTCCTATCACAGGTGCAATTTATTAACCGGTAGCAAATTTCATAAATGGTAGACTTCTCACATCATCTGTTACAAGTTAGTAATGTACACGAGTTACAAACACGAATGTCAGAGTCCATCAGAACAGCAGTCCATACAATCTGATCTTCAAAGCTTAAGAGTCAGCAGCAATGGAAAAATCAATGTCATGTAAGAAAGTAGTTCAGATTCCAATGTAAGGAGTGAAATAAACATAGCCATCAATTCAGAAACATTAAACCCACTAAATATGTTAAAGACTTGAGCAGCTGTCTAGATACCCTTTTGGTGGATCATGTCACAATGAAAGTTGTCCAGATTTCTCAGGCGGCTGCTCCCAGATACATGTAGAAGTTCACCTTTCCATAGACAGGACATTGTTATTAAGTGTTTATCAACAAGTGCATACACCCTGGACTCCTACACTGTCAAATGGGTAAAACTTTGTCAAACTACTACCTTGCAATGATGAGCTTCATTTAGTTATCCCCTAAAATACAAATGTGAATGCCTTGCTACATATCCTGAGGACATAGTCACTGGTTGATTCAATGGGTGTTTATCAACCAATGTCAAATGGACTGTACCACTGGTAATTGGAGGGTTGATGTTACTACCAAAATGTCTTGAGGACTGAACTACAGGTAACTGAAGGGGTGTTAAAATTCTAACAGGACAGAACCAATTTGTATTTTTAGGGGTGTTAAACGCCCAAATGTTTCCAGGACTAAACCAAGTAATTTCAGGGGTGTTCCACATGTAACAACTGAAGGTGGTAAATACTCAGTCACTGGTGAGTGATGATTTTAGGAGTTTCACAATATCATAACCAGTGACAATGGGGATGCCAAGAACCCCTTTAAATAGAACGATCCATTAGTAAGCTCTTCCCCTTAATACACTGAACTTTCAACCGTGATCGCTTGCCCAAAAGTCAGAAAAACATATTCACACATTAAAATCAGAAAATGTTTAACAAGTTTCTGCTCTATGGATTGCTGCGCTATGGCTTTTGTGTGTGGTGTAGGGCAGAACAAGACCAGAGAGCAAAAACTAATTTTTTCTAAATTGTTATTTAATTGGTGACTTTTAAAATTATGACTGATTATGACTAAAACAGCTAGGAAGTGACAACTTTGGGCAAGTGCAGGTGCTAACCTTTAGTTAACTTGCCATTGAAATCACGCATGATTTGTGTTTCACTCAACGTGCCTTGTCGATTGATTCATAAAGAATATATATGGCAACAAAGCAACAATGTAGTGAACAGAAAAAATGTTCCACTTAATAATTATTGATTGATTGCCATTATTTATTGACAAAATCCTACAAATTGTATCATTAAACCGCTAGACTCTAGTAGGGGGGTGCATGCATGGGTTAAGAACAATGCACAAATGGGCTAACACCAACAAATTATCAAAACTTAAACAAATTTATACGCCACATTATACATTGTCTTTGCTTATTTAATTAAATGGTCATTATTGTTCAAGACACTTCATGTCAAGTGTGAGCTGTACATGCAATCTCTTACAGAGTCTTAAGCAATATCTCTTAAGATCTACATGTATCTTGAAGAAGGGTCAAGAACTGAACAACTCAGTTTGGTTCTTGAAAGTGTTTCGGTATACAACAGGCTGGATAATGCTTCACAAAGGCAAGGGATGCAATTGCCTCCATGCCCCCAAGTCATTGCCTTGATGCCCTTTTAAAATGAACCTCCATTAAAGAGAAACTGCTTTGCCCTTACAAGATCAAAGTATCTGACTTTACATCAAATATGTAAATGTCCACAAAGAAAGAATTTTAAGTTCTTCCCCCATATGTAAAATATGTATGTATGCAATAACTTGTTGATCTCTAAGCTGAAAGTATGATCCAACTATAGGCCATTTTCCAAACCACAACTTTGGCTTGAAGTTGGACTTGGGCGCCACTTGTATTAAGAAAATTTGTGCTTTCCTTAAAGCAGCTCTATAAAGGGTTCAGGCTTGCAAACCTGTCTGTGTACAAAAGCAATCATAATCCTGTATTAAAATTCAAGGTTATGAGTTAAGTAGGGGTGAGATGTGATTCATGATAGCGCCCTCCTGTGTTTCCAATTAATTTATCATTCATCCATGGTGCAATCACATAAAGGAAATATGAATTGACAAACAGTTTCCACTTACATTCAATACGTGTACATTATGTATATAAATAATAATAATAACACAGCATTTGTAGGGCGCACTTTATCTGTTAATCATTTAAAGGCGCCGGTCCAGGTCAATCAAAGATTCTCAGATGTGTTCATAGGCCAGTCTGAAAAGATGCGTTTTAAAAGTGATTGTTGGCAGTGGGAAATGTTGTGGTACGGGTACACTTAATATGAAATACCTGTTGTGTAAAACTGTAAATTATTTCAGCTCACTTTTCTCTGAATCCAAACTAAAGACACTTTGTAATTTGAAATACATAGCATTAGCACTGAGTGATGTATGTACTTTATACAGCTGGGCTAGGACCCTTAGGGGATAAAACATACATTGTGATATACTTTTTCCCCTCTATTTGTTTTTCTCTATGTATTTAATTATTTGAATTTCAAAATAAACAACTGTTGTGTAGTGAAACTGAGATATGACAAATGAGCATAATAAAAGTTACATCTGAAAATAAAGTATTTCATAAACACACCTGTCACCTGTTGGCTTAAATAAATTAAATTTATATAAGTTCAATCAACCAACACGATAAATTGTTTTTGAATGAAGTACTGCATTTTCAAGTCAACATTTGGGGCGGTTGAACATAAATACAGATCTATAATGTTTGGAGAGTTTAAAAATTAAAAATATGTCACTAACATTCAGTGTATATTTTTTATTGTGTATAAATCATCGTAGTACAACAATTACAATGTAAGCCATCATGTAAGCCATCTGGATGGAGGAAGGAACGCCCGGGGGGGAGGGGGAGTGGGGGAGCCAAGCACCAAACAAATAACAATGTCAATATTTTTACTTTTGTTTTCATCAATTTAAACTACATCACATGTCATGTCATGAAAATTGAAAGTTTAAGAAAATAACACTAACATTAACAACAGTAGTTGCGATGATCGTAACCCTCCATCCTCCCGACCGTCAGGAGGATGGAGGGTTACGATCATCGCAACTATAACAACACAACAGTATAAAAACAGATTGAAAAATCCGTTTCAAAATATAAAAAAAACATGGACTCTGGAGTTCTCAACTCAATCAATTTATAAAATGATTAAGGTTCAATGGAAAGTAAAGGTATTAACAATCAATCAAGGAAATTGAGAGGAGAAAACGTTCCTGTTGAAGTGTAATTTTTTAGGGGGTTCATATATTGCTAACTTTAACTGATTTAGATTACTCCATGCTCCATTCTGATTCAATGATTCAACTGTGTTCAGAACGAGAATACACGGAAAACTTGACCGACTTGCCTTTCAGTTCTGTCAAATTTTGATCTAAAAAGTAGCACACAAAACGATCTATCTCACCTCGTGATCGAGCTGCTGGATCACCATGTCGGAGAGAGAAAATACACCTTGTGACATGAAAGACGATTCCGTTTTTATTTCCTAATAAAAATAGTTCAAACCCGGCGAAAATTGATCAGAATTGGAGTTCACACACACACACAAAACACATGACATATACAGAAAGCGCTGTGTAAAATTGAGCGCACCCTTTCATCAAACGAAACATTTCATTGGTTGACAGGCTGGGCTTGGACGCCATTGCCGATTCTTACGAGGTCTTCCATTGGCTATTTGAGGGTCAAATGACTTGTTACTCGGTGAACTCACTGGAGGTCGGGTCAAAGTCGTTCATGCGTGACACAATGACAGGGGGAAAGGCCACAGCAAGCAACTTTTGGACTGCATCACGGTGTTTATAGAAAGGTAACAAATAAACTTAAATTTTCCATGTTTTACTTGCTATATATTTGTTCAGTGTATACTCATTTGTAGGGCCTAGATTTACGTCAGTGTTCGGTCGGAGGTTTTTGGTTCCGAGAGGGCTGGGGGAGGGGGGGAGGGGGGGGGGGGTGTGTGTGTGAATTTTAACTTTGGATGTTCTCCTTGCAGATGCACAGGAATATACAGAAATCGCCAAAATCTAGGAGCCTATATGATGAGCATGAGTATTAAGTCATCTAAAAACCTTACCTAAACATGGTATTGCTTTTCATAAAACATTAAACAAGAGGGCTATTTCGTAAACCTCCCTCTTATTTTATGGACATTACCGAGTACAAGGCAGAAGTTTAATTTAAAAAACATGGAATTAACATTTATTTTATTTTTAGAAATTAGAGGAAGTAAAATGATGTATCCAACCATCCATTTATCATTCATTATTACCAAAAAACAAGACTTATTTGGGTAATACAATATATCTGCTTTTGCTCATAATGTTTTAAAAAGTGGTTGTCAGATTTTGGATTTTTCTGGATTATAAAACAAATCATTAAATTTTCTCGTCACCATAGATGTGTCTTCTCAGCTTAAATTTTGTTTTAAACTTTCTTCTAAATGTAATCTAAGTTTTATTTCTATTTATCTTTATATTTGATTTTACAGAAAGGAGTGACTCCAGAATGCTACCAAGTTGCAGAGCAGGCCTGCTCATTCTGACGGCCCCTGTCCATCAGCTCAAAGGTCGAATAAGCCCAATTCTTAACTATGCTGCAACTCGCATTCAAGAAACACTCTATGTCCAATTATACCCAGGGTTGGAGAGTGATTCAGTTGGACAATACAAACCCAGCATTCTCACTGTTACACAGGATATTTGTGCAACCATCTCAGCAATCTATGCCAAGTCCGCTCTGCTGTCTGGTCAAGACGTCCGCATTCTACTCAATAATTTTGGAAACAGGACTAGAGTGGTCGCCCCGCCAAGAATCCTCCCTCGGGAAATTGGGTTAATATTGACAGACTGTGAGGCAAAGGGAAAACTACAAGACTTACTTACTTCGTGGTTTGTCTTGCCAACAAATCCTGACCTTGAGGTCATCAGTGAGACCGTCTGGTCCAAATACAAACAAGCTAACGACACAGGAGAGGATGATTCAAACAACTCTACCAACGTAGAAACTAAACTCGTAGACACGTCAGAAGTTAAGACCTATGGACATGTGGTGCTTGGTGGTACCTTTGACCGCATTCATGTTGGACACAAGATTCTATTGAGTGAATCAGCCATCCGAGCAGAAGATAAAATAACAATTGGGGTGACTGATGGACCAATGTTACAACGTAAGAAAAAAGTTATCAGTTATAAGTCTTGTTGTTGAACCCAAACCACTACAACTTAATAAAAATCAAATTGGTTTTACTTGATTGTGATGACTTGAGCATTTCATTGAAAATCAAGACTGTAATTCAGAAAAACTTTGAGGAAACATTTCCAGGGTTGTCCATAGGATTTTTCAAAACTGTAGGGCATTCTTGGCCCAAGTTTGACCAAGCAAGCTGAATTGAAACGAGGTCTTCAGAATGGTTTTACTTGGTTTTAAAAGCCCTACTGTGCACTGGTTTTATCTTTCTGATTTTTGTGATTTGATCTGAAGTCATACAATTCAGCATATCTGCCTGATATGCTAGCTTGTGCATGGGGAGAACCCTGATATTTGAAAGGTTTTGTTGGTCTGTATAAATTTAAATCAATAAAGACATTTAGACAAAAGAAAACACATTATTTTAAAAGTTGATTCATTACAAGAGTGTTTGTATTATGCTTTTTTGGTATGTTTTTTTACATGATTATCATATGATTATCACATGACAGGTAAGAAACTACCAGAGTTAATCCAATCCCTTGATACTCGCCTTTCATCGGTTTGTGATTTCCTCAAAGATGTCAAACCACACATCCTCCACAGTGACTCTGTCGTTCCAATCACAGACCCCTTTGGACCTAGCATCATTGACCCAGACATGAGTTGCATCTGTGTCAGTGAGGAGACCAGAGGAGGCGGGAATTCCGTCAACAAGAGGAGGAAAGAAAAGGTTCTCGTGTTCACATAATTCTAACATTTATCAGTTTTATTATCCCTCTTCGGGCTAAACTATGTGCATATTTGTGAAATTCAAGGAATTTCAAGTAAATTCTCAAATCACAAATTGTTAACAAAGTTTGAAAATCAGCTGACAATATCAAAACTTGGTTGTTGTATACACATTTCATTTTCTTATGAAGTTAAGTATAATTTATTCCAATTCTTAAACTTTTATCTTTTACGTTTATAAATACAGGGCCTGTGTGTACTAGATGTACATGAGATTCCACTCATTGAAGACACTAACCATGCAGCAAATGAAGAGACTAAAATCAGCTCCTCCTCTCAACGTATTAGGCTTCTTGGGTCTCTCTTGAAGCCTCCAGAGGTAAGACAACACTTCCACTGCCTCCAGTTCCATATTTCATTTGTACTTTATTGTCCAAACCAACAGTAGAGGAACCCCTAATTGCAGGAAAGTTCCCTAAAAACAACCAAGCCGCCTTCTCAATAAAATTCAAAGCCTCTTCCTGATCATGCCATCATGATGATGATTCGGCATAGACTGACGCCCATGGCCGTCGTCTCGTCCTCAGATTGTAATGGGGGTGCATTCCTGGGGTTGCCGCTATCACCTGTTTTCTTCAGCTCTTGCACACTTCTACTATTATCGATTTTGTCACAAGTTGGTTACTGTCAAGTATTTGTCTTGAATCAACTTTGTTATAAGACATTTTCTTACAGTTGAAGACTTTCAGGAATGCTAGGTGGCAGCAGACTTAACAAATAAATAAATGTTTTTCTTTGATATAATGTGGATGCTCAAACTATGTAAACAATGAAAAATCACCTGCTATGTCTGCTGCCACATAGTGTCCCAAAGTCTCGCATTCTCTTAAAGAACAGGAATAATAAGTTTGTGTCCAATTTGGTGGCTACAGCTATAGCTTCGACTGTTGCTAAGGACGTCCTATACTTCAACACATGATGATGCAACAACCTAGCCATAGCCATAGCCGCCAATTCAGACACAGCCTAAGGTCTTGCAGTTCCCTCGATCTGTCTTTGTCTTGCCTTTGATGATCACAGAGAGACTTAAAGTTTTGAAAACTAGATGAATGTCTATAAATCTTTCCCACAGACAAAGGACCTACCTGTTACGCCTTATGTTATTGGACTAACTGGAGGCATAGCAAGCGGTAAATCTTCAGTGTGTAGGCGATTAGAAGGACTAGGTGCTGTTGTGATTGACTGTGATAAACTTGGTCACAAGGCATACCTCCCTGGTACCCAAGGATTTCGAAGGGTGGTTACAGAGTTTGGACAAGGTGGGTGTTTTCCTCTCTACCCATTAATGTCTCGTGTGTGTTAACCCAAACTTACGAATCGGGTTTGCAGGGTCCTGCTATTGTTGTTCCGTTACTCCCTTTTCTAAAGAATTCCTCTGTGGGGTCCAAGTTGAACAAAGACAAACTTTGTGGGGTCTATTGTTCCATGGTGTAGAAGACCCCACAAGGGCCCCTTCTGTAAGCTGAAACATTAGGACCAGTCAAAGTGCGTGGTTTGATTCCAACTGTGTGAATTGCCAGATTTTACTCTCTTGTCTTTCTTTTCTTAACTGTGTTTATTAGTGTTTTGTTTCCCCTTATAAAGCGCTGAGGTTGTCTGCTTTTAACAAAGTAATTTTATGCTGCATCTGTACATAGTTGGTACAATTTGTATTTTTAGGCTGTAGGCCTAATTTTATGGATTTTTAGTGTAATTTTGATGTAGTTTTTATTGTTTGTATTTGATGTAATTTATAATGGAATTTGTGCCTTCAAACATCTTCCGATAGAAAGCACTAGAAATGTAATACATTTTTATTATTATTATAAACTTGAGGTTCCCCAACATGTTGAAAAAGTTGGAGACTTCCACCTTTTTATTCTGATGTAATTCTTTCGTTAGGGATAATGAGCCAGTTATTTTTGTTTAACATCAGTAGAATGTAGCACAACTTAATTTAAAATCATTGTGTCAGCACGAACTTGTTTTGTGTACATCTGGGCTATTTTAAGTGAGATATGATATTTTGACAATTTCAAACTCGTGTGTAATTTAAATTTAAGTGCTATTCCAGGAGATACATATTGTTTTGCACTGACATGGCAATTTATTCTACTAATAGTTTATGGGTTGATTTGATCCTGTACAGATGTGGTTGGATCAGATGGTAGCATCAACAGACGAGCATTAGGAGCTAAAGTCTTCCAAGATCGCTCTCGTCTCGATCGTCTTAATCAGATCGTGTGGCCAGAGATTGCTAGTATGGCCAAGGAAGAGATAAGGATTCTTGGCAATGGTGGATGTTTAGTTTGTGTCTTGGATGCAGCTGTGTTACTTGAAGCTAGATGGGAGGAATTCTGTCATGAAGTTTGGTCATGCATTATTCATAAGGATGAAGTAAGTCCCGCCTTTTTTTAGCGTTATTCAGATAAAATGAAGAGCTCATTAATTATTCATTAGACTGGAGTCCCGCCTCCTATCATCGCAAGTATTTTCTTCTGCATGATATTACAAGATTTTTAAGTGAGGCACGAGGGTCCATAAAGTGGAGAAGAGAAGGGTTGCTGTGAGGTTTATTTTCTTCCAGATATTTCCAAATCGATATTTTTTGTTTAATAATGGATATTATCTGTTGACATCATCAGGCACTGAAGCGGGTCCTTGAGCGAGATCGTTTACCTGAAGAAAAAGCCAAGCAGAGAATAGAATCTCAGTTGAGCAATCAGGAGAGAGTAGACAACTCTAATCTCATCTTCTGTACTCTCTGGGATCCAGAAATCACTCAGAAACAGGTAGTCAGTTTGGATTGTACTTGTCTTTCCTTCTTCACTTGTGTAAGACACTCTTTAGTGGGAGAGTTGCTTTTAAAAGAACATTCAAGGTTTTATAAATGTCATGAACAGTTTGAAAACCGGTCTTTAAGAAACTGGTTGATCTTTGGAACCCTTGCCACTTTGGCTAGAGTGGTCTTAGCACTTAGAATGCATGATATTCTTCCTACTTTTTCAATCCAATTTTTTTGGACCCCTGTAAAATCAGCAAAATCAGGGCTATAAAAAGCAGGGTTTTTTTTAATACCATGTACATGTAAATGGAGGTCAGCCCATGTACTGAACACATTTTTCAGTACCAAATAAGGGCCAAATATCATGTCCGTCTTACAGTAGTCAGGTGTCCCTTCCTCGTATACTGTACAGTTATTCACTTTTGTATTTCTGTTTGATTTTATTTTAGGTAGAGAAAGCTTGGACAAGTCTAATTGAGAGATTACCAGAACAGCAGTCAAAACCTGAGCAGCCTAAACTGTGACGGGTGCTGACTAAAAATTTGACCCCCAAAACAGATTGTTAACTGATTCACTATTATAATTTTGCTCAGGCCTTGAACTTCGCTCTTGAAGGGGCATGGCAATTTTCCTCTGGTAAGGGGGGGGGGGGGGGGCACTCTATGAGGAAAATTTTAATTTGTATTTGAACTTTGCAAAGGGCACCTCAGCAAAAGCACAGGGCACCACGGCAATTGCTGTGGGTGCTGTGGTTTATTTCGAGGCCTGTTTGCTATTGGATTAATGAGGAGGAAGAAAACAAAGTCTTTTTGTTTTGTTTTTTGACCAAAACTTAAGCTTGATTATGATAAATTTTAGGAATCAAACAAACTGAAATTGTGTATTTCATTACTTTTGCTTATAATTTAATGTGCAAATTTATTACAAACTTCTCAAATTTTTAACACTGCTTGTGTACAAATATAATTTAAAGGTGCATCTGATTTTTAAAACAACAATTTAGTTTTCTGATTGAGTTGTGAGACTCAAATGCTTTTCTATTTTAAAACTTGAAGAAAAAGGAAAAAAAGGATCAAGTATTGATGAAGGTGCAACAGGGTGATTTGGTTTTATACAGCAAAAATTTCGAAGAAAGTAAATTTCTTTAATCTTGAAACAATCTTGACACAAAGTACAACAGTAGAGTCTGTTATACTATTTTGAAAGGATATATGATTGAGTGTGTAGTGTTCTGTAAATGCCTGATGACTAATAAAATGCAAGAAATGCCAAGAGAGATAACAAAAATGATGGAGTACGTCTATTTGTTGTTAATATTTTCACAATTGTCTGTGTTTATTCTTGTCTATCTACTCATATTTGGGTATTTTTAGCATAAGTTACTTAAGAGTTCATAAATAAGTGAAATATTGAAGTTGTAACACAAATCTGGAATTGGCTTCATTCTTGTATGGATAAGTCATTTTTCTTTAGAAAATAGCACCTCTATGAGGGAAGTGATCATTTGTACTGAAACAGGTCAAGGGGCAATTGCCTTTGTCACCTCTCTGACCTGTCAAGCCTGCAGGTAAACATCAAAGTGTAAGTGCCTACTTAAAGTAGGTCATACGCTAATTTGAAATCATTATTCTCTATGAAAAAAACAGCACTATCCATGAATGCTCTAGCACCAATGTTAAGCAGTGTCCGAATTAGCGGCTACAGCTATGGAGTCTGGAGTTGCTAAGGGTGTTGCCAAGGGCAGCGTTTGCATGACAGGGATGTGATTTCTCCATTTTTAACCGGAATTACATGGGTTTTTTTTCCCTCAAAAAAAAAAAAAATTCCGGGTTTTTTTCCCCCCCCCCAAAAAAAAAAAATAAAATGTCAAAAAAATTATTATAATTTTTTTTTTAAAGATCAAAGTCATAAAAAAGTGAAGATAAAACCATATAATAACGCCCCAGATTGCAGAGTAGGGCTTTTAAAACCAAAGATAAATGTTAATATTAGGCTTCATGCTCGCAAGTTTTCGAGCTCGCATGCTTTCGCACTTTGCGCTCAGAGTTCAGGTTTTTTTCTCAACAGTCTATCACATCCCTGGCACGATATGGTGACAAAGCTGCAGCTGCAGCCACAGCCGCTAGCTCAGAAATGGTCTTAAAAAGTACATGGCAAGACTTGGACTAACATCTGAAGACGAAGCGCAACTTTGAAAATAACAAATCCTTATTTCAGTTTTCTTACTTTAGGACTTGTTTAAACATTTTGAGCTATTGCACAATATGCCTTCCAAGCGGCCATTTTGTAAAAACAAAGGACTACATTCATATCACAATTTTTTATTATTATTTTTTTTTTTAAGTTAAGTTTCAGTTTCTGTGCAAAAGTTTTAAAAAGGAGGACATTTTTGGTGGAGTTTTTCTTTTTGTATAAATGCTTCACAATATCAATTAGTTTTCAGAGCCATATTCTGGCAAGTTTGTTCCCCGTGTGCGATAGAAACCTTTCATGACTCTCTCAATCCTGACATGTTGACGACAAGGTTCCTCAAGAGACAAACGATGACCGTAAGCAGACGAAGATAAAACTGGAATCGCTTTCTTAGACTCCTAAACAGAGAATGTAAACATTATTAACAATGTGTTCTGCTATATTTGTCTTGCTTCCAGTATGTTCATGTACATGTGTAAAGGCATTGTACATTAGAATTGTACAAGAAAACACCCACATCTTGACCCTATGACTCGGTGATTTGGAGAAGTGAATAATACCGTACATCTGATTTAGATTAACCATACAGTATTGAACAAAATTTTGAGTTTGTTAATTAAAAGGAGGGTACAATATACCTTTGGTAATTACTCCAAAAATTAATGACCATAAAAACTTACTTAGTAAAAAGTACTGGAGAGCTGTTCATATTTATAATACATTGTTAAAAACGACCCCCTTTGAAGTAATGTAGTTTTAGAGATACAGGTAATTTTTCACCCCAAATTTGGAATCTGAGAAAGGCCTCAGACATGAGGCCTTTGTCAGGCATCTGAAAGCACACAATTCTATGCAGCAAGGGTGGGTTTTTTGTCATTATCTTCTTGCAACCAATTGAGCCTAAATTTTCACATGTCATTTTTATATGTTGGGATGACACTAAGTGAGGAGAGTGGCTTCAAAAATGTTCTGCTTTGCAACAACTTGAAAAGAACCAGTCTCAAACAATGTACATCAGTGAACGATTTCCCTTGTACATGTGTTTAACATAGCAAATTGCTACACAAATGGTATCTATTGCTACTAAATAGCATTCTGTGTGTACAATACATGTTTAGTCTAAATATTCTGCTATACATAATTGCTGGATGATGTATTCCCTATACACTATAATAATAATTTGGGAGGCTAATTGTCCTTACTCACAGCTGAGAAGCTGAATTGCGAAGGACAGGGCTACATGTACGTGTTCAAGCAGCAATCATGCAAGGGTGCCCTTGTCAGCCAGCCACACTGACCCATATATGACCTAGGAGCACAGTCCGAGAACGAAAGTGTTCAATTTTTCCGGAGGGAGAAAAACCAGAGGGCCCGGAGAAAAACCCTTGTGGCATACATTAGGAGAGAACCAACGACAACTCTACTCACAACCAGGGTCACATTGGTGACAGGGGAGCACTTTATGCACAAGCCATCCAGGCCACCACACATGATGATACATGTATTTGGCTGGTACCCTGGTTCTGCTTAGTATGTTGTTAACCAGCTTGATGAAATTGGGCTAGACTGGTTTGCAAGTTGATTTCAACTATGTACATGTAACCTGATTTCGAAACAGCTACCTACCATGGAAGTGACATGTACCCACAAAAAATAACAAGTAATAGGCCACACAAAGGAAACTGACTGGGTATATTTTACATAATTTGGGTATGAACAAAGAAAACTTGACTAGAGTGGGACTTGAACCTATGACCTCCGGTTAATGCACCGGCACTCAACCAACTGAGCTATCTAGCCCTATATTGGCTGTCTCCCTATAAATGTCATCTTTGTTCAGTGGGGCCAGTCAGAAGCCAGTCAGCGCCTGCATGTTCATCCGGAGGTCGTTAATTCAAGTCCTACTCTAGTCAATATTTCTTTGCTCAACCCCAAAATACATTACAAATTATATAACTAACACTACACAGGAAGTAGGACTGTGATACCATAGCTACATGTACAAGTGTTAGACTCAACATTATTACGAGCTTCACTGCTGTTCGTTAACTTTTTGTCTAAGGATAATAAGTTCCAGTTTGACTTTTTCTCTCTGCATCTTAAGAAGCTCCTTCTCCAGACATATCTTACTTCTCTCCTCCCTAAGGACTTCTCTTTGTAGTTCTATGACTTGCTCATCACAGATGTGTCCCATAAAACCTTTAGGGCAGATACGATGATGATGTGATCCACATGGCATCTGAGAAGGTTCACCGACGGAGTTTTGGTAAGAAGCTGACATGTCTTCTGACTGAGTGGTTAATGTCGATGGTGGACAAGAAGTATGTGATACATGAAATGTATTGTTTTCGAGTGATCTATCGCCCTGGTGATCATTTAAAGATGATGCAAAAGAATTGTTGAGTTGGTGGCTATTATTAGTAACTTGTGTATTGTCCTCAAGATGGAGTTGTTGATCTAGTCCAATGTTATTGCAATTAATCCTACGATTTGATTGATTTAATAAATCATTATTAAATGACCTCTGCCTGCTTGTTGACTTCACAGGTCTCATCGTCCTCTGGTTATACATTCTGAAACTGTTATGGGAAGCCATGATTTTAGATGGTTTGTTTTGTATCACTTGACCAGATGAAAATGTTGATGAACTGCAATCAGCTTGACTGACTGAACCACCAGCCTTCTCTAGTGACACTGGAACTGCTAACATTGAGCTGCTACTTGCGGCGGAAGTTACCATTGGTAGATGAATCATTTCTTGATCAGTTTGATTGTACCCCGGTGCGAGCGAGACAGCATTTTGAATCTGAATGGAAAACGGTGACCCTGCTTGATCATTTGTGTCTTCCTCTTTGATATTTTCACTGCTCAGTTCTACGTTTGATGATGCATCTTGCTCCAGTGGAACATAAACTTGTTGGTTCAGTCCATGACTATCATTGGGATTCACCTGAGATGCGACAAAGCAGAATCCCAATTTCCCTGGGTCTTGTCCTCTTGCTTCCATTACTTTATAAACCAGCTTGGGTATTTGTATCAGTCCATCCGGTGTGCGTCTTGTTGTTGCATTGGCTCTTGCTCTAGCTACCTGTTGCTTAGCCATGAATTGTAGTTTCTTCCATTTATCCTTTAAATCCCTAACTGATCTAGTGACAGCGGGTCGTTTGTTATGAAGACCGACACTCATCTTATACCACATGTCTGCTTTATTTGTTTTCCGAGATCCACATCCGTCCGGCTTTCGACTCCTTATAATCGTGATATTTTTCTGGATTTCTTGAAGCAGGAATTCACACTCAATCTCGGACCAGTTTGGCTTTCGAGGGGTCCGTGCATCATATCCATATGATGCTTTACGTAGAGCAGAACGAACATTGAATAAATGCGAGTTAGCCATGATGGTGGTTGCTTTTTACAGAGTGTCAGTTACTGAGTTAGGGGTTAGGGTTCACTACACAATGTCGTCACTGTCTGCTGAGTTAACAACAAACAATCAGATCAAGCCCTTTATCATGCAACTACTACTACTAGTGTACTAGTCAGTACACAAGTGTACAATCACTGAATCAGACAATCATTTTTTTAAAGTTTTGAATAAATAAGATTTTGTGTGTTGCGGTAGTGCTATGTAGCTCAGCTGTGATTACCCAAGCCAAGCCCAAATAAACGTCCACCTTCACATGCGATGTAGTTCCAGCATCAGAGTTCCTTCCCATGCTTTTGATACCTTCAGTGCATCGCTTTGTCTGGGGTTTAATTTACCAGTCACATATGTTTCCAACTCAAGTCCACTTAAGTCTCAGCAAAACTATTGTTGACGAACGTCTGCGCCGTGACTGAGCCCTGAGAGTGAGTGCTGAGCATGCTGAGTGCATCATCCATTGATGGAGTAGATTATGGACTGATCCACACACGAAGTAAATCTTCCATTATCTCCGTGAAGTGAATATCTCTAGGCAAGCTGCAACCGTTTCACATTCAGTTTATTGTCTCCCATTTATTTTAAAACTTGGATTGCAGATCTGGGGCCAAACCGATGTTTTCTACCCGTTTTTCAACCTCCTTTCTTCCCATTGTGTACACACGTCTGCATAAAACTACAAGCACTTTACATTCGTGTGGTCAAGGGTCACCGCATTTGCGCACAGTTTGTACCAGCGCGCGCAGTGGAGAATAATCTCAAGAAAGACAACAAAAAGACATCTAGTGAAAACTTTGGGTAGTCCGATTGGTAGCTTATCGCACGGGAGCATTATCGACAGTGGAGGTAACAAGTATTGGAGGTGGAAGGGATTCCGAGACCCTCTTCTGGCAAAACACCGGGGCACCCACACGACAGAAATAACTTCATTCAATGCCTATATGAATAATCATTTATAATGCAACTCAACTGTGAGTTTCACTGAGTGTGACTGTGAGACCGTAGGCCTACACTAGCCTATATAATACCATATAGTAATATTTTCTAGTAATAATCATTGCTGTAGGCCTAGGCTATTGCTATTTAGAAGTTCAACTTCTCAATGATCCTTCATATTTTAATATTAACACCTTGCACAACGCACACTTTGACGCGCCTATCCTGTACACCATTTTTTCTCGGGGGGGGGGCACAATGGGGGGGTGTACACTTTAAGGAATTGGCTCCCGTCTAAATGGTAGACGCTCAGCAGAAAGCTGCGTTGTGAAACACATGACGTCAAGTTTGGATAGGGCGCCCTCGGCAGATGTCAAAAGCAGGTTCTTGCCATAGAGTTATTATCTAACTCTAATATGCCTAAATTTGTATCAACTCTTTCATAAAAAGACCCACTAAAATGTTTAGTCCTTTGATGAGAACTTGTTACAGAGATGCCGAATCCAACCGGCAACCACCGTGTGATTTTCACGGGTTTAAACATTGTTTATTGTACTATAATAAATACCCAGGCTAGCTCAATTTAAGACGCGGCTATGCATTCAATATAAGTTATGCTTTTTGTCACAGTGAAGTGGCGGTCAGATTCGGTCTTTTCCCCAATGGCTGTACAGTAGATATTGTTACCTCTTCGTGGACATTAAGACCTATCGTGTGTTCCCTGTCATCCCGGTGTAACTTACTCTCAAATCCTACTCTCACATGGAACAGTCTGTCATAGGTCGAGTTTGGTCCGTGCTGCAAAAAACAGAGTTTCCAAAATAACCATTCGATTAAACAGTCACTGCATATGTAGCACCTATTATATTCCCCCTTTTCAAAAAGCAATGGTTTACAGGCTAGTCCTAGCTATAGAATTATGCATCGGACGCCATGACACCGCCATCTTATTAGAGATGAAACGATGATACAACACTGGAAAACGCACACTGTATACGCGCGGCGCGCAGGATGGACCGTGAGCAACCTTGTTTTGACTTCAAATGACGTCATGCGCATAAGGTTCATTTCTTGTGGAAACGTTGTGTCATAAACTTGTATTATTTTAAAATAAAGCAACTTAATGGTCCCACCGAATGAATGGTAATCAAATCATACAAACCTCTTTATTATTGTTGAAATATGTATGCTCTTTTGCCATTTGCTCCTCCGTAGGCATTTGACCTTTGATCCCTGGCCACTGCTCACCAGACCCCGCCCCTTTTGTTGCCAAGTGATTGGCACGAATGCTCCTCTCTTTCTTTAAGAAACAATTTATTTCCCTCAATGAAAGTCGCAAATAAACAAAGAAAATATAATCATAAACGCATTTGTTTTTAATCATGCGTGCACTTTATTAATTTGAATCATGACGTTTTATACGTTAGGCCCCTACACTTTTGATGGTCTCATCGAAGTGGGCCTCAAACATATAAGTCAGTATTTACAGTGTAGGGTAATTTCAACCCAAAATTATCAAAATTATGTGATGCAAATATAAAATGGAGCCACAGCAACCGGGATCCCTGCGTTTTGTTTAATAATTGTTTTCTTATTTAAACCAAACACTCACCCCAACAATCTCTTCCCAAAGCAGTTTTAATTCCTCAGGTGTAGGCACCTTCAGGCCATAATTTGACAATTGATTGCCTTCCCCGGGGTAAGCAGCCATAATAATTAACAAGTCCTTACAGAACAAATGTCAAAATTAGATCGTTCCAAATCTTACGTTATACTAAGGTAGCTACAAGTTTCTCCGTATGTTTGGTTCTTCTTTGATGAAGACAGTCACGAAAATTTGAATGGACAGAATGTTTGTAATAACACTAACACTAACAGAAGTAGTCAAGAGATACGTTTATGCTGCACTGTCAATTGTTGCGTCACAATGCAGCATCAAGGCGTACATTATCGCCTACGTTTTAACTAGATCGTGTGTACCTGGAAGCGCGTACAATAATGACCTTTGTACTGACGTCACACGCGGCTACTGGATGCTGCCACGCTCGTTCGCCACTGTGCGGGGGTTAACTCGTAAATGTGATAACAAAACAAAAGACTCAACGTTACTTTTCTTGATTGAACTGAGATAAGATTTAGCAGTGTCAGTAGTTGACAGTAATCCAGTTGTAACCAACCTGGCAATGTCCCTAACTGCCCTTGTTAAAAAATACATAATAATATAATAGCTGGTAAAATCACGTTGGATCACTGCGATTTTATGTTCGCCTTTCGGAGCTGATTCCATTACTGGTTCCATATTCCATGAGGAACCCCAGATATATGATGACTGTGACCCTTGTGAAGGTCCCATGATTGATCCATGAGGAACCCCATATATAGATCTATGGTTATTAACCAACTTTAAAGTAAAGTTTTACTAGTTTCTCTAAATACTAATAGCGTTGGGAATCTGCCGAGGGTCCAGATACGGATACTGGATGTCTCTCTTTGCGTCACGTGATCGAATGGTATCCCCTACCGAAGACAGTTTGTCTTGAAATCTGTCGAGAGAAATGAAGATGGCTAAGTTTTTACATCAACTTTTAATATACATCTAAATAAATTAATGAGGCCCCCCTTTCCCCGAAAATGCCAAGCAAATCAATACAAATTAGTGTAAAATTTTCAAAAGTGATTCAAATCAAATGAATCAAATGGGTTTTAATACCTTTTCACTGCTTCTCTTCCCACGGGATCCGTCTGATACAACTTCTCAAAGTTCCCAAGACGTTGAGTTGCCCTCTCGCTGAGAAGTAATGTGAAGGTCATAATTCCTAAGGTTCGCTCCTTGTTCGGTAAGCTGTCAAGAATGTCTTGCTCTGTCAATGGAGTCTTGGGAAAAAGTTCAAAAGATGGCAGTTTTATAAAACAAATATTTTTAGTGAACTATTTGAACACAAAGACGAGCAGAAATGCCGGATGAAGTTTATTTGTATTAGGCACGCTTTCATAAACTTCTGGAATATTGATGTACTCAAGTCTACTTGAATGTACATTTTCTTCTTCTGCTATAGGCTATAACCTAGGACATGTTTACAAAGGATCCACAGATCCTGGACTTCCTGCAGGCACAATTTGTACACCGCCCAATGGAAGAAAACATTAAACCTGATATGTTATGGATACATTATAGCACGTTGCGATTGTTACAAAATGTTGATACAAAGAAAGTACTCAAAACTTGTTCAGCTAGTGGTTGTATTACTCTTGAACTGATGTGGAAATTATAACACAAAAAGCAAATTTTATTTTTCCCTCAGTACCAGTGTAGTATCTTGCCTGCCAGGAAGACACTGGAATGTACCCGGCGACTCTTTTTGTAAACAAAGGTTTCAGGGTTTACGGTATTAACATTGTTCAAAGAAAATTGAATATAAAATTAGTCAGATACCTTTTTGTTCTTGGTAGTGCAAAAAAATATTTCGAAACACCGGGTGGGTTATTGCACTTTTACATATTTGTGTCTGTTCAAATGCACCTATATTACACCTACCTTATTTTTCGGCGGTTGTCCATTCATCCACAACGGAGCATTTGGCGGGAAACCATACTCTTGATACTGGTTGAAATTAACCGCTGCGTGACTTATACTTGCGGCGAAAATGATTGAGGTCAACACATCGATCAGCTCGTCGTTTGAATTAAACTTTCCGCTTCCGGTGACTCCCTTTTATTCGAGGAATTAAAACAAATGTGTTCGTCAAAATCTTTTTTAAATCGTCAGCGTTTTCACGAAGTAGCACGCTACGTGCTTAAGGATTTTTTTTTTTGCATTTTAATTTTTTTTACATTTCTGTGTTGATAATGCATGAAGATCTACAATTTCATGAAGTTTCAAAGCTCAGACAGCTTTACTTTTTTAATTAAGCTAATGAGTGTTTTCAACTTTTGCACAATTGTGGCATTTTTTGTTTTCACGAAGTAGCACCCAACTTCTGTTTACCATTGTAATGCACGGCACGCACTCAAGTCAAAGTGAGGTAAAAACGTTTTCACGAAGTAGCACGCAACTTGTGTGAGCGCGCGCGCGCTGACCTAGTTTCATAAAGTAACACAAAATGCTGTGTTGTAGTATAGGTGCATGCTACTTCGTGAAAACGCAAAAAGACATATTTCGCACTTTTTTGGTTTCACGAAGTAGCACGGAGCTTCTCTCGTGTCTAGTTTCTTAATTAATTATGCAAATGAGTCAAAATAAGATTAATTTTTAAGTTCAAGTCATCAAGTATCTACATTGAGAAATTTAAATGGAAATACTTTGAAGTTTTGAAGGAAAGTGGGTTTCTAAAAAATAATCAACTTCAGAGGCCGTTTTCTCTGATTGTTATTTTTTGCTGGTATAGCAGTGCGTGCTACTTCGTGAAAACGCTGACGAAATGTGTACTGTTTTACAACGTAAAGTTTTTCTCAAACTTTGTATTCAATACTGAAGATATACCACGAGGTATAACATTTAAATTTTATACACTTATAATGATGTGAGAAAATGAACGTTATTGTTTCCCCTGCCTTTCGCTTCTGGGAACAGGTTCGAATCCCTCCTGAGACCGGGGCCTTGCATACCGATTGGGTTTTCAATCCCTCCCACATCTAAAAGTGAGCGTTCTTCTCAGAAGAACGCTCACTTTTCCTATATATATTCATCCTGTTATTGGTGATAATTGTGCTGTTGGATGTGTAATATATAACTAAAAACATTCCTTCGACTGAACTCGTCTTACCTGTATACCGCATCCTCCATCTGTTGTCGCTCTAACCAACGTTTCTGCAAACTCCTGGATCTCATTGTCACCAGCTAAGAGCTCAGCTGTATCTGTTGATTGAATTATATTGTTGTCAAAGATACTGAACATTTTTTTGATTGATAGCTTGTTGAAGTTGCTATTGTGTTGTATTTTTATTTATTGTTCGTGTGACTCACAATATCGCTTGTTGACCACATGCTCCACGTATTCCTTGATGGCCCCATACAGCAAAATGGCGTCTTCTCTGTAGCAATAATTTGGCAGTACATCCGGGTCATCTACACCGCGATTGCGCAAATCAGCAGGAAGGCATCCCTCTACATTGAGACGCCATGTTGGAAACACTTTCTCATTGAGTGATAGGAAGCCCACTTGACCGATGTTCATGTTCTCATCCACTGATCCACCGGTATTGATGAGGGAAATCAGAGCGAGACTGAACATTTTGAACAAAAAACAAAACACATGATTGTGAGCTACAATTTCTGGAAACCATGATATTCTCAACCAAAAGAAAATTTCCCAACACCAAAGTTCTTTTGAGGAGATATAGCATTATTCGACTCACCTATCAATAGCCATCAGGTATAGATAGTGTGGAGCCAGAAGCTTGAAGATCGGATGCGAAGGTGAAAGACATCGATTTGCAGCAACTCCAGTGGATTCTACCAAGAGATGAGTAAAGCCAAGGTGGACGACAGCCTCGTGGTATGCCCCATCTGCATTATTAAACCACATCTTGGCCAATATCCACGTGTATTCAGGATCCGTAGGTAGAAATACCTGGGAAGTTGAACATGCATAGGGCCAACATTTTTTAGCTTAGTGTGTTTTCAAGTAATTTTCAAATGTGTTTCGGCATCTTTTAAGCTATATGCTAACCGTCAATGAGTTGTGAATTAACTCAAAATGTTTGTAGGACTTACAGGGTTATCACTGGCTGGGTCCTGAAAAAGTTGAATTGCAACTGGCATTAAGGTTCTGAATTTGTCAACGAAGAAGAGTGCCATTGGTGCACAGACCTGTAAATCAAAATGACAGACAAGGTTAATGACAGTTCAGTTTGCCATAAAGTCGAATGACGGTAACGTTTATACGAAGTTCCGTAGTCCATGATGTAACCTGGTGAAATGTAACCTGTCATGTTCTTACAAAGTGAAGATTGAGCTTGAATTTTTCTCAGCTGTGTCTTCATCAAACTGATACAGAGATATCAGATTGTCATTCTACTACGCCATTGTTACCGAGGGTCGTGCTGTGTGAACACGCTATAAAAACGGGAACGGGAACGGGAACTGGTTCACAATGGGCATCCAGCTCGGATTCTTCGTCAGTTTGACCAATTCCCGGGTCATTTTCTCACAGATTCCGGGTCACACTGACCCAGGAATGGGTCAGGTCCCGTTGGAACCGGTTAAATTCTGACCGGGAGAGTTTAGAGTGCAGGGCTCAATAGACCATGCAAGTCTCGCGCGTATTCGAACATTTTTGGGACCACTGTGGTCCCACGTACATTTCTTTAACGCGTGAAAGAAACAAACTCACGCGCGAATACGCGCGAGACTTGCACAGTCTATTTCACAAAGAGCTACAGATTGATCTTAACTGCGAACAAATCTTAACTGCTAAGCAAAGTGTGATGTCACAATACAAATCACTATGGTGATACTGACAACTCATCTTAAGATGAATCTGTAGTGCTTTGTGGAATCCAGCCCATGGGCTTTGGCTTTTAGTTTAGCGAAAACTATCTGTGAATACTATACCAGTCTATTATCTGTAGTAACGAGGTCTTTCAGAATCTCGTAGTTAATTATGAAGAGTTTCTTCTTTGCAATTGCTTGCTTTAAGGTCATTCCTTCGATGATTGGTTTCACCATGTCATCTGTCACGGCAAAGCTGTAAAAGAGCAATAATACGTCACGATTGCGAATGGGCATTTGGGAAATACGTCACACGACTAGCAAAAGTCGTGCCAATTCAAAACTTTTGTGGTAATTTAATAGTAATTTTACACCTTATTAGTCAGACCTCATTTTGTTGGAAACTTTACCATACTATTTTGTAAATATATTTTGTATTAAAATATTGGGGTAGACCTTTTAACTCATGCATCTAGCTTTTTATTATATTTTAAATTGGCTGATGCTTTAGTTTTTCAATGTACATGGTAGACAAGTATTGTAAATGTCTTTTTTTACTTAATAAGTATTGTTTTTGTTTGTATTTTTTTTTTATTCCTTTTAATTTTGCACGCTGTGGGACAAAGAATTTCATGTTGCTAAAAACCAATGTGACAATAAATAAATGAGAGAATGAATGAATGAATGAATAGTGCACTTACTTTGATGGTATCTCTGTGCAGAGACGTATTTGATTTGGATTACATCCCATCAGTCTCTGAGCGGCAAACTTCTTGTCACATCGCCAATTTTTAACACCCTGACAAAAAAGCAAAATGATAATTATGGCTAAGACTGAAGAACCTTCATCAACTGGAAGAAGGAGAATTTTGTTCACCTATTCTCGATGTGAATTGTTATCTGTAAAGTTTTAAATCCAACAGTTTCGAGCAAAGTTTTCTACTTGACTCAAATTGGTCATCCAGGGTCGATTCTTGACTAATGTCTCGTTGTCTGTCTACTGAGGGTCATCAACGTCAGTATGAGCCCCTGCAGCTTTATAAACATTAAGTTTGTCCAACTTACGTAAGGTATTGGCATAGTCTCGTTGTAAACATTGACGATGTCATCAAGTGATTTCCAACGGTCTGTTGTCAAGTGGACAGCAATTGATTCGATCTTGTAGATGACGACTCGCTTTGCTAACACATCAAACTATTGTGAATGACAAGAGCAAATAAGTATTAATATTGTTGAGCCAACCACAAGCTAACAACAAATAATGTATAGGTGTTATTTTGAAATGATAGTAAATCTTGTTAATGCATTTAATTCGGCTACGAAGTTCTTTTTTGTTTCTGTGTTGTGTCTGTTTGTTTGTTGGGGTGTTGGGGTGTTTGTTTGTTAGTTTATTTGTTTGTGTGTTGGTGGTGTGGGGTTGTTTGTTTGTTTGTTTGTTTGTTTGTCAATAAAGCATCAACAATAACAATTTATTATCTTATCATATCAGATGGAAATGTGACTTCAGGGGTCTAGACCATTAGTTTGTTAATGCGTGGCTCCCTGCAACATTTTAGTGGAATAATATTGACATAGATTTTAATTGTTTCCACAGCTTTTATAAAGTTGTTCCATTGCAATTATTTTGTTAAGATAATTTAAGTTATATTATTTCATTTTACATTAAACCAACTCCAACTAGACTTACAAAATATTTGTTTGAAAACTCCTGCTCAGCCGGCAACTCCTTAACCTGTTGTTTAAAAAAGAAAAAAAAAGCGATAAGCAAGGAAGAACTTCATCCTAAAATGTAACTTTAAAATGATCACCGTCCTCATGTTTGTCTACTTTTTGTTTACCTGTGGTATTGCCAGCTTTCCATCAAACTTCTTCTCCAGTTGGTAGATTTGCTTCTTCCTAGCCAGTTCGTCCAGCCTTTGTTCCTTGTACGGATCTTCTTGCGGCAAAGTGGAGTCATTCTTGTAAACCATTAAACTCTCTCCATCCTTAATCCATCTGTGTATTGGGAAGATGCTACTCCTGTCCTCCGGCAAGTCTTGATATTTGATTCTGATAGTCTCTACAAACCTATAAGAAAATAACCGCCAAGGACTTGTCACCTGATTGATATCTCTTACTAATCTATATGGTACATTTAGGCTGTTCCGGAAACTGGTCAAAAAATGGGATTTTGAAATGGTTTAGCTCCAAGGAACCCGGATCTGGGTCAAATCTGACCCGGACGTTTTCCGAGTGTATGCTTATTACTGCCAGACTTACCAGTCCTGTTTCAGTGGACCTTCACCAAGTCGAATCTCGATCCTGTCAACTTCGTCTGTGATCTCAGGATTGTCTATGTCAAAATGATCTTCACTTCCTCTTTCAAAATCGTCCCTCCAGCGACAACCAACTTTAACCTCTTTAGACCGCTTGCCGTCGGATTTGACAAGGGTCATGTAAACATCTGCATCTACCCCAGATCCCTGCAAAACGAGATAGTAATGTTTTTAGATTAGTCTTGCAATCCTCTACAGTCAGCCTGGTGCGCGTTTGACCTTATCTTCAAGTTGCAAAGCAGGTTGCCCGGCCCGATCAAGATTGAATATAGCTGAATATAGTTTCTTCATATTTTTGTTGAGTAAACATCTGAAATGTTCTTTTTCTTAGACATTATCAAAGCGGATATTGGCAAATATTGGTCAATACATGATGATTGTTTTACCTTATGATCACCAGTCTTGACTGTTATCTTGTAGCCATTAGGTTTGACCACAGTTCCTCCTACGCAACCATTCCCCATCCTTCAGCCGATTTGGTAACTTCAAGTTCTACAGGATTAATATGTTCCAAAAATATAAACGGTGGCCACTGATCAGAGAAGCATAGTATGTAATGGTCTTTGTTTTGCATTATACTGCTGAGATCGTTAACTAATCAACACGCAGAGCTCGTTGATGTCCACTTCTAATCGACGCAAAGAGGCCATTGCTATGGAAACAGTCAATAATAATATGGACACACGCTTGTTGCTAGCGTCAGTTTGAGGTCACCATGCATGACCTACATCAAATCCTTTCAAAAACAAATAATATGTAGAATTGGTTGTCAATCATCACATTGGACACAGAGCAAAATTAATAGAATAGTTTAGACATAATCAACGTCCTTATTTATTTATTTTTTATTCAAATATTTTCTTCAATGAAATCTAATATTTTTTGCAAAAGCTGTAGGCCTAATGTAAATTAGTAAGAGCAATTATTGAGAAGACAATGTATATTAAATTCATCAGAATTCCATCCTATGTGAGATTTAGTGGGTGGAACTAATAGTAAACGATCCGTTGAAATCAGATCCTACTTCTAATCCAACTTTAAGAATGACCTCCTTGAGTTTGAAACTAGGAAAACTTGCTCACATGGACCCGCACAACATACGCTTCTTTATGCATTTTTGTAACAAGTAGATACCATCACCTGACTATGCGCTATCTTCAATTTGACGAGCAATAATCCACTGTCATAAGATTTTTGCTTCTTTTTTATCTTTTCTTGTTTAATGTCTAGTCATTAACAACTTATCTGCTCCATTATGTTATTCAAAATTCGGGTCAACCCAGTCTGAGTACAAACACACAATAAAATACAATGTAAAGTTTTGTAGAGATATAAAATGCATTACTTTACAGTCTGTTTCTAACTTTGGTCCATTATGTTTCCAGCATGATGGTACCAGTCTGAGATAGCACAAACATTATACAAGTTCTTAGTAAATTTAACCGTTTTGTACGAACACAAATCACACCAAGCCACATTAAAAATAAACGCAACAAATTGTTAGAAAATATTTATACGAATTATTTGTGTAATTAATTAGTTATTAGTCAAATTACCTCGTGACTTACCCACACGAACCTCACATCTGTATAATTCCTAATGGTACTCAGTCTTCATAAGTAATGAGCAATCAAACACAACTAAACATGCTATATTATAGTGACACCATTGATATTTCTTTCCTCCATGATGTCACAGAGTTGTTTACTACCAAGTACGTGTTGCCATGAGTTGAGATCAAGGTCATGCCTATGAATATTTACAAAACTCCTAAGGACTTTTCTATAAAGAGGTGTTTCTTTTATATTACGCTGACGAGGTCAAACCTGGCATAAAATGGCCCAAGGTTTTTTATTGTGATAATTACGTGATCAAGAGGTCTTTTACATGTTTTGCTTGGAGTGAGATTAACGACTTATAGAGGGCTCACTCACTCACCACACTAATAATAGGCTCCCCATATCAAATAAAGTGTTAAATATTTACAAATACTAAAATATATTTAAAAGCCTCAGCCTCTTGAAATTAAATCGAATGTATTTTCTGACAAAACATAATATTCTTTGTTCAGTCTTATTAGGAATAGTGGTTGGATTTTAAAGTTATGTTCATCCAAAATTCAAACGCTGGGCTTGATTTCACAAAGCACTAAAATTCATCTTAAGATGAGTGGTCAGTATTACCATAGTGATTTGTATTGTGACATGACACAATGCCTAGCAGTAAGATACGCAGTTAAGATTTTCAGCTCTTTGTGAAATCGAGCCCGAACGAGTAAACTGGCAAGATTCCACATTGAAAAAGGGACATAAACTCTTGTCATTTTAGAGGGCCAGTACCAACACGCCCAAGGTTGATAGTCAACAATACCAGAGGCACAATATTGAACCATTTGTCAACAATCCACAAAGTCAAATCTTTGGTTTACATAAAAAGTTGTGAGTTGACAGGTATTCGTTGAGTATTTCACCCTGATGGGTGCCGTTGTCAGGAGACTTCGTCCCCGGTATGTGTCCCCTCCCACACCGGACCTATACAAGACGCCATTTTTAAAGTACCAAACAAGAGATGTAGAGAATCTGAATTTACCAGATGTTAAAGTTTACTTTTAGTGATTGTCTCACGTTTTCTATACATTTTTGAGTTTAGTTTCACCTCTTACCTTTAAATATGATTACACTGAATTACTACTTAATCAAAATGTTGCTTTCTTAATTACATTAATGGGCGTTCATCTAAGTATAACTGCATTTAGAGTTTTCACAAAGAGATGGGCATCCTCATGTGCAAAAGACATTATATAACAAAAATGGACGGGCATGTATAGGTCAAGTCGAATTTGAGTTATTTGCAAAGGGACGAGCTTGTCAGCGCGTGTGATCATGTGACATTTTGGCCTGCCCTTCACTTCGTAAAAACATGTTCGCAAAAGTAGGCCATCATGATTGTTAGTTTCACGAAGAGACGGGCATGTTTAACTAATTATCATGTTAGTTAATAAACGGCTTTTGTAATATTATATATAAGGTTTGACTCATAGAAACCGCATTAGTACATTTAAACTTCAGAGGAAAGTTTTGATACTGCAGAGTTTTCACAATATGCATTTAACGCATTTTAACATGGCTGTACTGTCCCTTCGTGGCAACATTAATCGTCATCGATGATTTATTCACAGAAATAACTTCATTGGATTTGTCATTTACTTTTTCATTTCCAGTTGTCTAATAACTCCCAGTGTGTAAAACACTCGTTTATCAATATCAGACAGAAACTGAATTGCTATTTTTCACTGACGCCAAAAAAAGACATTTTGAGAAGCCTATTTTGGCACCTATGGTACACGGTGACTGCACCCTGGTGAGGGTTGCTAAACTTTCTCTAAATGCTAATGGCGTTAGGAACCTCTCGAGGATCAAGACACGGATATTGGATGTCTCTCTCTGCGTCACGTGATCGGATGGTATCCCCGGTAGCATCCAATTTATCTTGGAATCTGTCGAGAGAAATAAAGATGAATTACATTAAGATCATTCTATGAAGTTGGTGAATTTATTTTTGTCCGGTATTCCCCCCCCCCTTTTAGTAATTTGACACAATGTACACTTCCTCTGATGCACAGATACAAACGCTCCCAAGCACGTCATAAATCTGCTGGACGGTACTTTCATCATTTTTTGATAATGGGACATAATGATTTAATTCTGCTCGGTGCTATAAGTTCACGGGGACTTAATACCTTTTCACTGCAACCTGTCCCACAGGATCCGTCTGGTACACCTTCTCGAAGTTCCCAAGACGTTGAGTTGCTCTTTCACTAAGAAGCAGTGTGAAGGACATGATGTCTAAGGTGCGCTTCTTGTTAGGTAAACTGGCCAGAATGTCTTGCTCCGTCAATGGAGTCTTGGGACAAGTTAAGACAAATATATGATCACAAATTATTATATGTTTCTTTTCGTATTCCAACGACGGAACCCGTTAAAGATCGCAATTTAGTTTGGTAAAACAAATTAGGCTTCACACAAAGCAAGTTAGGCCTCGCCTACGTTGTGGCCTGACTAAACATAATACGTAAAATCTGTCTGCCATGCTTGCCATTTTAGGTGTCACATTCCACATTTGACTCGCAAAATGGACTAACGAAGACTTTTAAAATGATAACGTCATCTGAATTGGGTTAATAGAGGGAGAAATATATATTTATAACGCAACCGATTCCTTTGTCATGTACCGCATTATATGTCTATTAGAATCAGTCGCAGTTTAGACACTTTTACAGGTCGGTGTCTGTCTACAGACGATATCAGGATTTGTAAACTCTTTAAGTGCTCCTACCTTGTATTGTGGTGGCTCTCCATTTAACCACAACGGAGCATTTGGTGGGAAGCCATACTCGTCGTACTGGTTGAAGTTAACCGCTGCGTGTGTTACACTTGACGTGAAAATGATCGAGGTCAACACATCGATGAGTTCCTCATTTGAATTAAACTTGCCACCCCCAGTCACACCCTTAGTCAAAAATTAAACCACAATGATTCATTCTTCAAAATGATTATGGCACCATAAGCCCAGTATAATCAAGTCATCGATGTCGTGTAGGCCTATGATTCAAGTATCAACTAGATTTCATCTTCAGTGAAACCACGGTGAAACAATTCATGATCATGGTGACGCTTCTCTTATTATGCACAACGGTTACCAGATTGTAACTGCTACCACTGTGTAGAGTTGCTCACGCTGCAAAAGACTACCATTATTAAGGACACGAGGGCCAAATACTCTAAAAACTACCGGGTCAGAATTGGTCTGGATCCCGGGTCACGGAGCTGACCAATTTTTGGATCAGGCTGGCCCGGAACCTTGAAGAAAATTGAATCTTAGCTCAGATTCTTTGTCAGTTTGACTCATTTATGTGACCTTTTGACATAGATTTCGGATGACACTAACCAATAAATGGCTCAAGTCCCCTGGACCCGTAACCGGGTGATTTCTGACCCGGAATTTTTAAAACCTTGGCTTTGGCATTACATGCTGTCTATCGTGAATTTTGAAAGTTCCCGCTACTTGACCTACCTGTATACCGCATCCTCCATCCTCTGTTGCTCTAACCAGAGTTTCTGCAAACTCCTGGATTTCATTGTCATCAGCTAAGAGTTCAGCTGAATCTGTCAACACAATGAGAGATTGTCCATCTTTGGTTTCCCTCTGACAATATTTTAGTTTATGTGAAATGGTAAAAGATAGCTCTGTTAAAACAAAATTTTGAAACTGTTTTTGTTTGTAAAGAATATTCTTTCACACATGACTCACTATATCTTCTGTTGACCACATACTCCACATATTCCATGATGGCCTCGTAAAGCAAAATGGCGTCATCTCTGTAGTGATATTTTGGCAGTACATCCGGGTCATCTACACCGCGATTGCGCAAATCAGCAGGAAGGCATCCCTCTACATTGAGACGCCATGTTGGAAACACTTTCTCATTGAGTGATAGGAAGCCCAGATGACCGATGTTCATCATCTCGTCCACTATTCCACCAGGGTTGATCAGAGTAACAAGAGCCAGACTGAAAAGAACGTTTTTGTGACGTCACAACTAAGATATTACCAAGATTGGTCCATTTCGCTATGACTAAGTTTGAAATTGTTCAACAAAGTTGAATGAAAATTAAAATTACTGCGTTACTTAATATCCCGTCTTGATGTTAAGAAAGCCCATAATTCCACCTGTTTATCGACTTAAGGGATGCCTATAGTATGCTTGATGGTTTTTGTCAATAAGGAATATGTTGCCGTGACATAATAAGAATAGGCTTTGGGCAGGCTCTTTTCGAAACCAAAAAGTAATTATAATAAAATTAAAGAGAGATTCGCGTGGTGTCACCGCGCACCTATTCCTTATTCAGCTATAGTTGTTATTGGATGTTTTTGGAACCAACGTGGTATAGTTACCTATTAATAGCCATTAGGTAAAGGAAATGTGGAGCCAGAAGCTTGAAGACTGGATGTGAGGGAGAAAGACATCGATTGGCAGCAACTGCAATGGATTCTACCAAGAGATGAGTAAAACCAAGGTGGGCGACAGCCTCGTGGTATGCCCCATCTGCATTATTAAACCACATCTTGGCCAATATCCACGTGTAATCAGGATCCGTAGGTAGAAATACCTGGGAAGTTAAAAAAAGAAATGCCTGTACTTGATATACCATGCCCGATATGGGGGCAGAGGAATCCCCAATTTTTCCCATACTTTAATCACACTATTTTCCCTTGTACAGACGTCCCCCCCCCCCCTCCCCTCCTCTAAAATCCTCTAAAGAATTCCTGAGATTTCAAACACACAATGAAGACACATAGAGGGGTAACAACATGCCCCCATATCGAGCATCAAATGTATATTAAAGATAATGTTGAATCCTGAAATGGTTTGATTGTGTAAAAAGGTTGTTTCCAAAAAAAATGTCTTTTTGACGTCTTTATTATAACCTCAAGAAGTATGAAAATGTTTCTTTAACTTACAGGATTATTATTGGCTGGGTCCTGATAAAGTTGAATTGCAACTGGCATTAATGTTCTTGTTTTGTCAACGAAGAAGAGTGCCATTGGTGCACAGACCTGTAAATCAATGAAAACATGGTTATAGTGGTGCTGATTGGCCACATAATAGCTGGTTTAATAGTCGGATGAAGTTATACAAATGTTTGTATCAGAGAGATTGGCTGTTGCCAGCTTGGCGTTTATATCTCCTAAATGCGGGAGCTTTGACAAGTTCCCTTCTTGGGAAGAACGTCTACTCAACACAATCAAACAAACACCCCAACACCCCAACAAACACCCCAACAAACAAACAAACAAACAAACAAACAAACAAACACCCCAACAAACCGACAGATGGAGAAATCAAACTATGATGCAATATGAATGCGACCCGTACTGTTACCTCACCAATATACCCGACAGCAAGATTATAGAAACCGTCCTTGGTTATATCCTTCCAATCATAAACAAAAACATGGAAAAGATTTCACTGGGATTCGAACCGGGGATGATTTGATGTCAACTGAGGAGAAAAAAAACCCCTGATGGTCATACCAGTCTATTGTCTGTTGTTTGAAGATCTTTAAGAATATTGTAGTTAACAATGAACAGTCTCTTTTGTTCTATTGCTTGCTTTATGGTCAGTTCTTCGATGATGCCTTTCACCATGTCATCTGTCACAGCAAAGCTGCAAAAGAATTGGAAGTATGAACCTCGATTCACAATCGAAAGTGTTGAGACATGTATTAATTGAACAGGCCTGTAAACTTAATCCACACTCTAAAAGCTTCCAGGTCAGAAGTGACACAGGTCCAGTTCCCGTTGGGCCTGATCCATATCTGTCATCAGTATGACCCTGGATTTTGTCAATAGCCCAGAAATGGGTCTAACTGATGCAGAATTCTGGTCAAAATCTTTGGACCAATTTCCGGGCCAACCTGACACGGAAATTATGTCAGGCCCCCTGCAACCCGGAATCCGGGTCAGTTTTTAGAGTGCACACACCTGTTAATGCGCAGTAATTACTGAAGTGTTCAAGCCCAGGGTGGACTCGTTATTTATAAAATTCATTAACATTAGCAAGAAATGTATGAATAAATGCATCTGGTTGACCAAAACGTTTCAAAGAAAGGTTTGTCTATCAGGACGATTATTTTTAGAAGTGTAATAAATTTAGGTTTGGGTAGCTTGGATTCTAACCAGACAGGTGAATCTACTTTGTGACCTACTTTGATGGTATCTCCGTGCAGAGACGTATTTGAGATGGATTACACCCCATCAGTCTCTGAGCTGCAAATGTCTTGTCACTTCTCCAATTATGAACACCCTGAAATAAAAACATATAATTCACATCAAGAGTAAGTTATCGGTGACTCGAAAGACAGGAACAATTTATATAATAATAATAACTGCATTTTTTAAAAATAAAGTGCCATTATCAAAGAAATTGCTCAAAGACGCTGAAAATTGCTTGTTATCTACATCTCAGGTGTAGCCCCTCCCCCAAAAAGGCTTGATGGAAAATATTATTTTAACAATGTCAAATTTGACCCAATTTAAGCTGAAAGGCCCGCTAGAGTTTCGCGCAGTGGATTCGTCTGCACGTTACGATGTGACATGAACTCATTAAACATGACACTATCAGTAACCCTTACAACTCAATAATTAATTAGATACATCAAGTTTGTTGAAACTTACGTAAGGTATTGGCATTGTTTCATTGTAGACATTGACGATGTCATCGATTGATTTCCAACGGTCTGTTGTCAAATGGACAGCAAATGTTGCTATTGCATAGATGGCACCTCGCTTTACAAGCACATCAAACTAATAGTGTGACAAGAGTGAGCATTATGGTAATCAAGACCATATATATAGATTCGTAAAATGATTTACCTTTTTATTGAATCCTGGTTTGTTGGTTACAGCCATTTTACAACACAGCCATTTTACAACTGATTGAAATTTGACCTAATATGATAGCCATATTATGAAAATTTTATTTAAACTAAACTCACTACTCTTTTTTCAAGAAGAAATACAAATGAGTCAACCATAAATATTGATTGGATCAACTTGACTTACACGATATTTGTTGGAAAACTCCTGCTCAGCTGGCAGCTCTTTAATCTGCGGTAAAGAGAGTGACACGTGGGTACGTTTTGGACTTTGATGTATCGTCCTGGGTTTGGTTCATCCTAAGACGGTATTGCCATAGTGATTTGTATTGTGACATCACACTTTACTTTGCAATTAAGATTGACTCGCAGCTTAAGAGCAATCTTAGCTCTTTAGGAAATCGAGTCGATCCTGATTTGACATACCAGTACACTAAGATTCATCCTTAGATGGAATGGAAATATTGCCATAGTGATTTGTGATATTATTTTTGCTCAACAATTATTGATGTACATCTGGCTTAGCTCTTTGTGAACAAGACCCAAACCAAGATGGAAATTCAACGAACCAGGAAGAATGATGCACTGTAGAAACTGAAGTGTTACATTGGTTTTTCTGGTATCTATGTGACTACTCCGACCATGGTATTTCCATTCTATATTATCGTTTGTGAAATTAACACCGTGTCGGTGTTGTCACATAGGCCATAGATACAAAAAGAAACAATTTAACTCTGGATTTTTTGTAAGTGTAAGTGTGAGCTATGGGTTGGTTAACGGATCTAGAGAAGGTTTGAAAACTGATTGTGATTGAGAATCTATTGGACAATCTTTGGAACCGTAGGCCTATTGATTAATATAAATTGCTAATAACAAATTGTCAGTATTGTTTTTATTCAATCCATGATGAAAACAGTCCATCAGCTTTTCATCATTGAATTAAACTTTGCTTTTTGTAAAAACTGGGTGCTCATAACTTATTTTTGTATTATTGCATGTATACCTGTGGTATTGCCAGCTGTCCATCAAACTTCTTCTCCAGTTGGTAGATTTGCTTCTTCCTTGCCAGTTCGTCCAGCCTTTGTTCCTTGTATGGATCTTCTTGCGGCAAAGTGGAGTCATTCTTGATTACCATTAAACGCTCTCCATCCTTAATCCATCTGTGTATTGGGAAGATGCTACTCCTGTCCTCCGGCAAGTCTTGATATTTGATTTTGATAGTCTCAACAAACCTATTGAATAAAATATGGCATTCCATACACTCTAAAAGCGTCAGGATTGACCCGGATGCAGGTCCGGGGGCCTGACCCGTTTCTGGGTCAGTATGACCCGGAATTTGTATCAAAATGACCCCCAATGGGTCAAACTGACGAAGAATCCGAGATGCCAATTCCATTTTAACCTCTTTCTGAGTCAGCCTCACCTAGAAATGGGTCAGGCCCCTTGCGACTTGGAATCCGGGTCAGTTTTGACCCGAGTGTATTCAACCAAGATAATTGTTTTCGTATTTATGTCATACTTACCAGTTCTGTACTAGAGGACCTTCATCAAGTCGGATAACAACTAGGCCGACTTCCTCTTTGATTCCAGGATTTTCTATGTCAAAATGATCTTCATTTCCTTTTTCAAAATCATTTTTCCATCGACAACCAACTTTAACCTCTTTAGATCGATTACCGTCGGATTTTACAAGGGTCATGTAAACATCTGCATCTACCCCAGATCCCTGCAAACAAGATAATCATATTTAGAATTGGTGATCCTCTACAGTCTGCCTGGTGCGCATTTGACTTTAACACTAAGGGTCATAAACGCATCTACCCCAGATCCCTGCAAACAACATAATCATGTTTTTTTTATATTAATCATTACACCCTCTATACAGTACTTTTTTGTTGGGGTGGCTTATATAGTTAGTTTCCATTAAACTTGGTCTCGAACTCACTGACTTCCTTTTCTGTGCGCGTTATGAGTTGTTGAAATATGGAATTAAAAGTGGCTGTGTCGTTATTAGCCTACCTTATGATCACCAGTCTTGACTGATATCCTGTAGCCATCAGGAAGGACCATAGCTTTTCCACAGCCACTGCCCATCGTTGTAGTCGGTTCAGCAACTTACAAACTTATAATAAAAAAAACCTTCATTTTATTCGTCGACAGCATGCACATATTAAATAACTTTTTTTTTCAATGCACAATCAAAGGATCTGCAAGAACAAACAGTTCAAAAAGAAGAATTTTAAGAAGAATACAAAAATGTAACAAATATTTAGCAGAGTACTGAGCAACTCGGCTGGGCAGGTAGATATGTAGGGACAACCTCCAGTGGGGGTGGTGCTGTAAAACAATCCAGAAACAACAAAAAACAACAACAACAACAGAACCCTGGAAGGGAAAGCAGGTAGTGACAAAAAGTCACTTTCGAAGTTGCTGACCATTTTGGTTTTCAAAACCTATGGTTTCCAAAGGCCTATTTTTGTTTTAAAATGCAAATATCCAACGGGCGATGTTAGTAGTTTTGAGTTTTGTTTCCCTCTTGCCAACACCGCCCTTACTTTTGAGAATGTCCAATAAGCTATGGGGTTTCTTATTGACCAAACAGTGATCCCTGTGGTCTCTGGGTTCAAGAACAAGCGCACATAATTTATAACATAATACTTACCATGTTTTAAATTATAGGTATAATTCCGACACTTTTTAATACCGAAAAATACCAACTTAACAAGAGCCTTTACACATAATAGTTTTATTCTAGAATGTGCAAAACAACTAATTTAAAAATAAGTTTTGAAGTGCAAATGCAATTAAGCAATAATTAGGTTATCTATCCTACGGTAACTCACCTATTCGTACATCCCTCTGGCAATGTGTCGCACTTAGGCAATGTGTCGCACTACAAACATAACTGCCGAAACTATTGTTTAACAACACATTCTAGTTACTATGACTATAGTGGTTAAGGTTAAAGTTAAGGCAGCAAATTTAGGCTATGACTTGTGTTAGTGCGCAGCCATCCAGACATTTCAATGCCGTCACGGTTGATTGGGTTGCTGCAAGTTTAATGGGTAACAAGCCCCGCCCCCCCCCCCCCCCCCCACACACACATACCCCTTTGATCTAAATTGCGCATTGCCTTTGAATGAGGAGCTTTGGGCTATACACGTTTGTTATGAAATGAACTTGGCTGTAAAATGAACTACCACACAATTTGAAGGGATATTTGTGTGAATCTTTATTTAGGCCTACTTTTATATTTCAAACCATATTCATTTCATAACGAACTATGTTTATAGCCCAAAGCACCCAATCCGAGGGCAAAGAGTCCATAAGGACATTGTTTAATTAGTCAGTGCTTCGTGAAATTACTAATATTCAAGGGGTTGTTTTGAGTTTCGGCTACTCTTACTTTACTAAGTAGGTCAAAGGAATGCTGGTCAACTCGTACGCACGCAAACTCGTACGCACCAACTCGTACACACACAAACTCGTACACGCACAAACTCGTACACACACCAAGTCGTACGCAAGCATAATTCACTACGTGTTGACTCAGGGAAAAGGTTTCGCCGTTTTGATGCAAAGTTATTATTATAACTTATAATATTGTAATAATTCACTACGTGTTGACTTCGGGAAAAGGTTTAATAAGTCTAATAATAATGAATTGCGTTTTAGTTTTGTTTTTGTTTTCCCTCAAGTAATTAAACTTTGATTTGACGGATGGCATTCTCGCTAAAATCCGAAAGGTAGGGTTTATTTCAATTTGATATTTTTCTGAAATTTTGATAGTAAATAATTTTTGGAAAATAAAACAGATGGTTTTGGTATTTTTCTCAAATTTTGATAGTAAACAATTTTTGGAAAATAAAACAGATGTTTTGGAAAAACAAACTGATTTTTGGGGAGTTTTGTTCCTTTCTGAAATGATTGTTTAGCCCGTCAGTTAAATTATGAAATTAAATAAATTTAGAAAATAAAACATATTCTTGGGGAGTTTTGTTCATTTCCGTCAGTTAAATTTTGATAGTAAATAAATTTAGTAAATAAAACAGATTCTTTGGGAGTTTTGTTCCTTTCCGAAATGATTGTTTCTGAAATTGATTATTTCTGAAATTTATAGTAAATAACTTTTGGAAAATAAAACAGATTTTGTGTTCAGCTATAGTGAAAGTTTTGGCTGGAAATTTCAAAAATATTGTTGAAACAGGTAATTGCATACTCTAGACTCGTTCAGCTTTTGTAATCTCTTTTGTAAATGTGTGGCCCTGAAAAGGGCCGGTGGTTTTCATGGGTCCTGAAAGGACCGTTTGGTTTGGTGGGGCTTGAAGTTGCTCACATCGCAGGACCATGGAGGTGGCTGCACGCTGACAACAGGCTAGAGGTTTTCAGAGTCCCGGCTTGGTAGGCGTCCCATAGATCCTGCCTTGGATTGTAATCATAATTTTACGGTTTTATGTAAAGCATAGCACGATATTAGTGCTTTCGTTGTTTCCAATGTACAAGTGTCCCGTAATAAATACACCTGCGTACGAGTTTGTTTGTGTACGACTTTGCGTGTGTACGAGTTTGCGTGTGTACGAGTTTGTGGGTGTACGAGTTTGTGTGTGTACGAGTTGGTTGGCGCACGAGTTGACCAATTGGCGTACGGGTTTGCGTGCGTACGAGTTTGCGTGCGTACGAGTTGACCTGTTTCCTGTCAAAGTAGCTTTGTTTTTATTTGCCTGTTATTTTTCGGTTTAATATTGTCCATAGATTTATTATACTGTGGTAGTTTTGTCTAATGTTAATGAAACTTTGTGATGAATCACCAGGTTTGCTTTCGTTTTATTATTGTTTTGTTGTATTTTTTCACTTGAAATAGTTGCAACGTTTTGTTTTTGTTTTTGTTTATCTTGTGCAACTCTAAAGAAATGCAAATGCAGCCACAAAGTTGTTTAGTCAGATACCAAGCCGAGAAAAATAAATACTATACTAATATTCGTACACGAAGTCGAGCTTTGAACGTGCCCATCAGTTTAGCTGGTAATCTACACCACAAACATTTATACACGTCAAACGGGCCAAACGGGTACCAGCGGTTATTTTCCTTAGCAACATCAAAATCAAAATGGCGACTGAATTGATAAGTTAGGAACCAAGATTGCGGTGGGATTTTTGTCTGCATTTCAATCAAGTGATAAATATCATCGAGACACAGCGATGACATGATGTAAAACTGTCAGTGGTATCATATATAAAACAGCTGATTCACTTTATTTGTGGACAATTTTTGTGATCGTTACCGAACGTTTTGGACTTCGTCGTCGGGTGGAAGAGAGCTGTGCGGCTTTGCAATGGCGACTGGCGCCGTACAGAGACCGCCTGTACCGGTTGTAAAACATGTCATTCGTGATGATGACATTGCTACCAAAAAGGTACGTGTTCCTATTTAAATGTTTGTCTTATTCGTAAGGCGAGGGCCATACGTGAGATTTTGATAAATAAGTGTAATGAAACATTTTGTCCTCTCCTTTGACTTTAATGTGTACTGGGCTGGCTACTGCACATCATGACATGCTGCACATGAAATAATGTACATTTTCACACTCGTATCATCATCATCATGTTGTCACAATCACTGTCACTGTTAGTGTTAGCGTCATTGTCAATAGACATTGTCAATCATTTCAATATGTCAATGTCAACTATTTAACAGTCATCATCTGATCATACTTATAGTATACTGCCCAACAATTTTGATTTTTAAATTGAAATATACATTGAAAAAAATACAAATAGTTTTTAGTAATATTATATTCATAATTCATATTAATTAAATTAATGTTATTTTACTAATTTTATAGCACTCTTGTGATTATTGAATAGGGTGTAAAGATTCAAGCAGTCAACTACAGCAAAGTGATCAAACTTCTGACAGATCCTCATTCCGTAAGTTACTGTTGTGAACCCAGAATCCAATTCATCAAGGTTTGGTAATGTTAGTTAATAGTTGTACTCTAAACATGTTTTAGTAGAGAAATGATGGTACACAGGCCTCAAAATAACCCACGGCACTCACAGCAATTGCTGTGGTGCCCTTTGCAAATTTCCAATATAAATCTACATTTTCCCCATCTGCCCATAGGCCATGAGTGCCCCAATACCAGAGGAAAATTGCTGTGTCCCTTCAAGAGCGAAGTTCAAGGCAAGGCCTGGGCACAGGAAGTTTTAGTGTCAGTAATAAAGATTTTGTTGGCACCCCCGAACAAAGATATTGACTAATAGGGAGACCGCCAACATAGGGCTGGATAGCTCAGTTGGTAGAGCGCCGGTACGTTAATCCGGAGGTCGTTGGTTCAAGTCCCGCTCCAGTCAATTTTTCTTTGTTCAAACCCAAATTATAAAAAAAAGTTACCCAGTCAGTTTCCCTTGTGGTTTATAACTTGATAATAAAGATTTTACCAATATTTTCAGACTATGTTTTACAAATTCAATTAAGAATAATGTCCGGTTCATACTTAATGCAAATTGCAAAAGCGAAGCAAATTACCTAAGTGCCACAATTGGAAAACAGCGTCTACCTGAATATGTGCATAACATAATTTTCTTCGCATTCGTATGAACCAGACTTAGACTTATTTCTTAAGCTTGACCAACCATGCAATAACTGACAATTAAGGCATTAACAACCAATGTGACTTTTACTCTGTTTTATTTTACAGGCAACATTATTTGAGAGGCATCTGAGTTCATTAGAGAAACTGATTCGCCACTACCAAGCTGGATTTGTATCCTTTACTAAAATCATCTTTTGGGTTTTTAAAATTGCATGTCAACCAATATTGGTCTAGACTCGTAATTAGAAAAAAAGGGAGAGAAAAAATAAACTGTCAGTAGTTTCAACTTAATTATTTAGTTTTTGATTGTTTAGTACAGAAAGAAAGTTTGATAGTTTTTTAAACAAAATTTAATGTGATTCACAGAAAAAAACAAATGGAATTTAGATTCGCTAAGTCTTACACTGAAAATTCCTTGATTTAATTGTGAGGGAAGACTCCGATACTGTACTGTAAACTTTTTGAAAAAATTGTTCTTTTAGCTGTAAAAATATCTTTGAAAGATTTACGATCTTTGACCGCACTCCAAATAGCTGATGAAAGATCTGGTGCAAGTTTTCAAGATTCTTAACGTCTGTGCTGATCGAGTCAATAATCATCCACTCTACACAAAGCCAATGCTGGCCATCCTAAAGATAGCAAGGTCAGATCCCCTTATTCTGTATAAAGTAAAGATAGTTGATGTTTTGTGGCATTTGATTTACCATATATCTCTTTCTACCAATGTCAAACAGCTCAACCATAGATTTGACCTGTTTTCCTACCACCAAAGACGTGTTATTATAAGTACATTTGTTTTATTTCCAAATTTATATTGATTTTACAGCCTTCCCTTCCTGAAAGAGAAAACGTCTGATGGCACTTCATACAGCCAGATTGTTGTGGAATCCATATCGCAATTGGGTAAGGATTTTCTGTACATACTCGGCCTAACTCAGCTACCGTATTTCCGGAATATTAAGAAGTTTGTGCACAAATTTTACTTGTGTTTGTAATTGCCAGTGTCCATCCAAACTGTACTCAAGACTAATAAAGATCAGCAAAAAGCTGTTTATGAAGTCCTTTTTTGCTTCCGATGATGAAGGGCAGTTTACAGCTAGGAGTCCTAGTATATCGTATGTGATGATTATTGTTTAAAATATACGATAGGTTATCTTATGCGAGTTCCAAGCAAGGAGATCCGTCTTCAATTAGCCTCGTCTCTTCTCAGCATCTTTTGTAATGAGCTGCCTAAGCAAGATGTTCAGGACCATCAAGCTGCATCCAGGGTCTACAACATGGCCATGGTGGAGAAGAGTGATGTAGCTGAGACGCTGGTTAAGGTAAGATTCATTCAAGTTGATTTTGTAACTTGCCTTTAAGGACCTAATGGGCCTCATTGGCCTGTGTGCGGATTTCTCAACACACTGAGATTCATCCTAAGATGAGTTGTCAATATTGCCATAGTGATTTGTGTTGTGACATCATACGTTGCTCAGCAATTAAGATTGATAGACATCTTAAGATCAACCTAAGCACTTTGGGAAATTGACCTCAGCTGTTGAGCTGGAAGTAGCAAAAATCTCAGGTATGCAGCATATTTGTGCATGTGTGACATAAATGACTTAAAACAAGCTAAGAATGAAGTCTACATTAATAGAAAAAAATAACAATCAAGTTTTTATCAGTTTGTTGTTGTTTCTCTTCCTCATCAGTCTCTGGCCCTTTTAGAACAAGATATTGATGTTAAGCTGCATATCTTAGACCTACTGCAGAATCTGTCGGCATTCTCAGCTCCTAACTGTGACAAGATGCTCGCTGCTGATGCTGCTAGTCGCATCTGCAGTCGTATGAATGACCCTGAACCCAGCGGCAGGTTAGTTTAATTGGGAAGATGCAAAAGTGGTTACTTGCAATCAAGCTATACAAATCAGTACAAATCAGTGCAACAACTCTGTGTCTTGTAGACTTTTGTAAATACAACGTTGCTCCATGCAAAGAGGTCAATCTCGGCATATGACCATGTTGCACTGAAGTGTTCAAATATTCCGACACAAAATGTGAAATAAATGTGGTAGAGCTCAGAAGGATGTCCTACCAAGATTATATGTGGTGTCTTAATTGTTTTAGAACAGTTGAAAGAAAAAATGGCCAATGGCCTGACTTTTCGACCCTAGCGGAGTCTTTCTTGGAGGTTAAATGACAACGCAACACACACAAACAATTATACTGGTGCATCAGAAGCAGTCAAATGGAAAAAGTCAATGCATTTAGTGTGTTCTGATGATTTCCACTGGAATTGCCTTCTCTTACGACTTGTGGAATATGCTGTGAACAATTCATGGGGATCCCGTTCTTTTCAGGTAACTGCAGGGAAGGTCTGGAATGGTCTACCAAATTCCATCCGAGCCATCCAGACAATGGACAATTTCAAATCAGCCTTGAAAACACATCTTTTTAAGGAAAATTTTGCCTAATTCCGCAGAGATTGGGATTACTGCTTATTCTGCTGCTGTTTTTATATTATGCAGCATCCCATTTTCACCCTTTCTTGACTGTGCACCACTGGAAGACATCCACAGAGGAACTTTATTATTGGAGCAAGCAGCATGAGCACTTTTGTGGATACCGGCGCTATAGAAGACATCATTATTTTATTATTATCTTTTAAGAAACTTGGCAATGTCTTAATGTTTGTTTATTGTGTATCATCAGGTTATTATTCCGTTCCATTGAGATCCTTTGGAATCTTCTTGAGAATGGAGATAAGGAGGAGGTTGCCAGGCAACTCAGCTCATTCGTCTGTGTCAAGTAAGGATATATCCACAAACATCAAAATAAGATGCACTTATTATCAATAACACGCAAACAAGTTCCTTGGACGGGAATATTATTTGTTGTGGGAAAATTCACCTAATCGATTATGAAAGGAAGTTCTTGAGCATCATGACAGTGTTTAACAAGTTGTCCATGTTTATATGGAGCTTTTTTCAAGATCAAGGTTTTTCACATGTTTTGATTGGGTTTTTTTATTTATAGAGCACTTCAAGAGGCTTTCTCACAGCAAATGACGTCTGGTTTCAGCCACTTTGATCGGCAGTTAAGGTAAGATTTTATATTGTATTCTCTGAGAATGGCGTAAATTGACACTTAGATCCCTACTTCAGATGTGATTAGGATTTTCTGGTATATTATTTGGTTTTTGCTTTGACACCAATGTGTGTAAAGCACTGTGAATTCAGTATTTTCTTATATATTATTTGGTTTTGCCTTACAACATTGTTTTGTAAACTCTGTATACTGGACCCCATGACCACTGTGGTAATTAATCACCTGCTTGTTTTGTTCTTATACTCCTACAGGAATGACTTGTTAGTTATTACTACTTTAGTTGCTACAGTCTGTGATCAAGCACCATTCATTGTAAGTCATCTTTTCAACACAGATGTCCAAATAAAACCAATAACCATTTACCCACAATTACTTCTACAAGTAAGATGTTACTTTTTAAGTTCTCCTTAGTAAGATACTAACAAACTTATCTTGAGAAATTTAGCTGTTCTTGGTAAGTTCTTTGTGAAACTGTTTTCAACTGCCAAGGATGAGAAATTTCAGCCTTGCTGAGAAATTTCAGCCTTGCATGTGAATTCAGAATTGTTTACGTCTGCCTGGTGAAAAAGGGTAGCTGTTATTTTTTTCATGTACAAAAAAAAAAACCTGCTCTTTTATCTGCTTCTTTTGTGGTGAGAATACTTTTAAGAAAACACTCATTGAAATCTATAACTCCAGGGATTATCAAAAGGTGAAAATGTTATCATTTCATCGTACATCCTAAAATTTAGATCTTGTATTCAGATGTTTTAGTCAGAGATGACTCTCGCCCCTGAATTACACATATTTGCTGTAATACGTTTTGTTTCAATGACATGTAGATGGAAGAGCTCAAATCAAAACTTTCTTGTCTTAATTCCTACGTAGGAGACGGGTTTTGCCAAGCAGCTTATTCTTTTTGCAACGTTTCAAGAAGTTCGAAGCCACAATGCCCTGGTTAGACATCTGAAACTTGGCACGGTAAGTAGCTTGAATCCCTCCTTAACCTACTTTTGTGTCTTGAGTTGTGATGAGTGAATGTAAGAAGCCATTCGCCTTTCCTTCATCTCTGCTAAAGTAGAGTTTCAAGATTTGAACTTTTTTCTTTTGCTTGCACTTCCACAGAGTATTGAAGATTTTGAGTTGAAGAAACTACTCATCAACATCATCGTAGTCTTATCAAAAGACATCTCAATGATTCCCGTAAGTTGAATATCTTAGAAGATGCTCTATTAAGATCTTACAAAATAAATAATGGAACAAGTATACTTTTTAAACATTCTTAAATGTGCCCTTATTTGACCCCCTTAGCTTCAATGTACCTACAATATTGAGTAGAGCATGAGGATGCTTTTTTATAATCAGTGCAACTGATTGGATCTTTAAGATGTTACTTCATAGTATTTTAGATTAAGCAAATATTTAGATATAATTCCAGCCTTTAACACTGATACACAACATCTTGATGATATTTCTTCTTTACTTCACAGCTCCTGTCTGAAGGTCACATCCTCCTTGCCCTCTTCTCTTATGTCCGTGGCAACGAGAACGTCTCCCAGCCTCAGGAGTGGAGTCCAAGTCAGTTAGAAGAGATTCAGCTTCATGCTATGAGTGCTTTGTGTACCATTGCACCGCTGTGTGTGCAAGACTACATGACATGTCAAGGAAACACTAGGCTGCTATTACTCCTAGAATGGTGTGTCGGAAAAGGTGAGGGGGCTGACAACAAGACCTGAATGGTTCATTCTTGATATCAAGTGAAGAGAACACTTACAACAAACTGTCTCATCGATCTGTTTACAGACAGTTTAAACCAACGCAATGTGTCGAACTTCAGCTTGATTTAAACAAATTTGCATTCCCAAGTGCTATATGACATTGGTTGAGTCACGCCAAAAGATTTCCATCTTCAATCTCATTGGAGGGAATATTGATAATTTGTTATTTTTTGCTTTATTTTCTCAGAGGATTTTGCTGGACATGGTAATGCTTTCCATGGTTACGGAGGACGAGGTAACAAACGAGCCCAGATGCGATTTTGCCTTCATCTAATGAGGAGTATCGTCAGCCTGGGGGAGCCTTCCGTTTTACAAGACTTTGTAGATCAAGGTGCTATCAGTCAATGTCTTGGTAAGTTGATCATTTTAGTCTTTATCTCATGTATTTCTTATCATAGAAATTAAGTTCAAATTGTCCAAGTCGAAAGAACTTTTTCTTGTTTTAGGTACAGAAAGCACAATTATTCAGTTTTTATGGGTAAAATTGAGTTAAAATGAAATTAGTGGTATGTGCTTTATTGTTCCCCACTACTGACTTAATTGATAGGATTTCTACCATAACATTTGGGAGCTTGTGAATTTGAATGCAAAGTAGATATATTTTCCACAATACTCAAAAAGGATGCATCAGTGGTTGCAGAATTGAAATCTGAATTCTTGTTGTGTTTGTAGATATCTTACTAAGTGCCAGTCATTCTGTAAGTGAAGATGATGTGATTGATGTAGAGATGCAGTCTGATATGCTGTCTATCATCTCAGCGGTTTCTGAAGGAGATGTTCATAGGAAGGTAAGAAACATCGGGATGTCTTCTCTGGTTAAACTATGGGATCAAAGTGAGGTTTGGTTCAGAGAAGACTGGTTCCTTGCAAACAGTTTGCATGGGGTTTATGGTTGCGAGTTTGGAAACCACACAATAGCAGAGTGAAGTTGGTCGCTATTACATCTTTTTTGTTAAAAAGCAAACCATCGTAAGGTGTGTGCCCTCTTATTAATGGAGGGGGCGGGGTTGGAGGGGAGAGCTTGTTTAACTGGGTTTTTTGTAAATCCTAAGTAATAAGCCATAAGGGAAACTGACTGGGTATATTTTAAATAATTTGGGGTTGAATAAAAAAATGTACTGGAGCGGGACTTGAACCCGTAGCCTCCGGATTACCTGTTTATTAAATAGAATGTTTTCTCTTTCTTGCATATTTCTGGATTTCTAAACATGAGGTTCAATATTCTTGTCAACAATTAGTTACTAATCTAGTTTGTCCTATACATTGATGTGTGATCAAGCCATGCATACTCTGTGCTTTTCAAGTTCTAAGTTATAACAAGTGGAGGAAGTAATTTATAAATTGCTGATAACAGGAGCTGTTTGGAGAGACAGGAGTCAAGGTAGTTCTGAAGTATCTGATGACTGATCCTAAGAAGCTTTGTCGTGGTCTTGGTTATCATCGCATGATGCTTTCTACTGTCGATGCAATCTGGTGCTGCGTTGTTGGAGCTTATCTTAATGAAGATATGTTTCTTGAAGGTCAAGGTGTCTTCTATTTGTTGGATTTACTGGAGGTAAGACATAAGCGCTGCAGATAATTCAACTGCTTGAGAATCTTTGAATGTACAAGACCTTTAAAAACTTGTGCTAATTCCATAAAAAGCGATTCAATATTAGTGTATCCGTGAATGCATGACACATCAAGAAATTGTTGCTGTTCTTATTAACAAGAAATGTTATTATCAAGAAATGTGAACTTTTCCAGTTTAGATTATCAGCTGCTGAAATATTTCTTTGAGACTTACAGGTTTGAGTACAACTTTCACAGTGGCCTACAAGAAACTCAATTAGTTTTATGACCAGGGAAATAAATAAATAAATCTTCTACTCACTTTTTCCTACAGTCTTGCTCTCCTAATATGCACAACCTCATCCTTGGTTGTCTCTTGGATCTGTGTGAGAATGCTAAGACAGTGGCACACATGCTGGCTTGGCGTAGCAATAAAGACACCACAGTGGCCACATTACTCATCAAGATCTGGAGGCAAGAGGAACAAACTCTCGGTGTTTCAAGAGAACAGAATGGAACCATCGCTGGTAAGGATTCAATCTTATGGTTGTCATCAATAAAATATAGGCCATGAAAAATTGCAGAGCTGCCAACTCTCCCTGATTCTGCAGAAATTTACTGGATAATAAATCAATCTTTCCATGTTCTCAGGAACAAATTTGAAAATCTCCCATGGAAAATTGTCCCCTATTATCTTGAATGTAACTCTAAATATCTCCCTGATTGTTGTACAAAATCTCCTTAATTGCAAGATGCAAATGTTAGCAGCTCTGAAAGTGGCTTTGGCTATTGTGGATCGATATATCTGCCTGGTTTTCATTACTGCTGTGGCTAATGACCACAGCGGTAGCCAAAGACGCACAATTTAGTTGCAGCCAAATACTCTTCGATATAAAAAAGAGAACAGACTTTCATATTTCAACAAATTGTGTTCATATTTTAAGGTCAACTGCAGTGTTTGCAGCAACATTAAGAAAGTTAGCTCACAATCCAAGAGTCTTTAGATTATTGTTTCTTTCTTCTTGTTGTTGATCTAGATACTAAGAAACCATTGATGGGAGCGGTCCAAGATGAAGCTGGTATTGTTCCTCTACCAGCAAATTCACGCAGTCAAGCCATTGTAGATGTCTGTGAGAACATGAGGGCCAAAGTCTATGCCCTCTTCTGTAAAATTGGTAAGAAATTGATAGTTGTTCAAATTACTTTTACTGCATTTTAGGAACGTGAAGTAACATGGTCAGGTTGGCATAGTGGTATCTTTCCTTGCCTTCCACCTCAAGGACCCTGGTTCGTAACCCGCCGGGGGCACTTATGAGGATTAGGTTTTCAGTCCCTACCTTATTGCATGGGTTTTCCTGGAATAATTCTCTGGGGTTTTCCTCCCACATCTAAAACTTAAACTTCCTTTGTTGTCTTCTCTCCATTGGGTTCTCGGCTAGTATAGTGATTAAGTTTGCTTTTCTTAGAGTCTTTGGCTTAATAACCAGAATTAATAAATGAAATGAAATGCAGTTTTCTCATTCTTTCATAAACATGTGTAATCATTATTTATGAGTTATTTCAATCTATACTGTTCGTCTCGTAGGGTTTGAAGATCACCCTAGCCTGTCTACTCCAGACCAAGTGACCTTGTGTATCATAGAGAAGTACCTTGACTTCAAACAAGGAGAAGTCTGGAAGGAGATTACATCAGAGCTGGATCAAGAAGGGGTACGCCCAGTCACCCCAGATCAGGTACAGTATTTGATGATTATGTTTGTTTTGTGCAGTCCTGGCAGTGGAGGAAACGAACTACAAACCTATGTGTTTAACTTTGTTTTCAAAAGGGTAAGGGCACCAGATGCATTTTCTCCTTGGTAAAGGGCACCTCTATATGGAAATTGTAAATTTCTATTGGAACATTTCAATGGGCAGCAAGGTAACAACCAGGTGCAACGGAGGCAGTTACCTCCGTGAAGTATCAGGCCTTGTACCCTGAGAAGAACACTTAAGTCGTAATTAATTTGTCCTTAGATGAGGCAGTATAGACACCTTGCATTGGCCACCATTGCTGAGATCAAACAATGGAAACACATTTGTGTCTATGCACCACGCAAAACTCTCAGCCATTGACAGGTCTTCCTTTGACCTCAATGAGGGCGCTGTTTGGACTTGTGACATCAAAAGATCTATTCCAATATCCACATTTATAAAAGTTAATTGCACAGTGATTCTTGTGTCTTTCAACTGAAAAGTTTCACCTTCATTCCTGTAAGTTACATTATTTGTAATATTCTCTGCTACCAGGAAGCCTTGTCGGTCATCAACAAAGCCACAGAGGAGCTGGCAATCAACGTAGCAGACACACAGGTTGACTTCCTAGAGTCACAGCAACAGCAAGATCTACTGGAAGAACAAGAGATGTATGCTGAGGTACGTAGAGCTGTTAGGTTGCCCATACATATCCTTTATTTATTTATTTATTTATTTATTTCATCACACATCCAACAGCGCAAGCCCCAATAACAGGATGGTGAATAGGAAACAAAAGAAATTTTCAGTTTTTTATGTGGGAGGAAAACTCTAAATTGGGAAACCCACACAATCAGATAGGGATTGAAAACCCAATCCACATGCAAGGCTCCAGTCCGAGGTGGGATTCGAAACCCGGGTCCACAGAAGTGAAGACAGGGTAAGAAACCACTGAGCCAACCTGATGCTGGTAAAAGTCAATTCATCTCACGTAAACTTTGATTTCTAAGGCTATGAACTGCAGAAACTGATATTATATAAATCAAATGTTCATGAGAGTGTTAAGGTCCAGGGTTACCCTTTGAAACTGCACCAAGTTTTATGCTGCTAAGACATATTGATATAAAGGTTAATATTTGTTGACTTTGCAGATTCGGGAGAACCACCGCCAGAAAGAGAAATCTATAAAGAGATGGAACACCTACATTGCCCGCACATCAAACTACTCCATGCTAAAGGTAGAACTCCACTCACCTTCATGACCTTTCCCCCCTCCCCTACACCCAAAAACTTTAACGCACAAGAAGAAACAGTGCTTTACCTCAAGGGTGTTTGAGAAAGGTTTCCGAGATGATTGTTGGGTCAGGACTATAAGGTCATTAGTGCAGTTTGTATCAATTTTATAAAACTGCTTTTGTATAAATTGGAGCTCCTAGAAAATTAATTTGATTGATCAAGAGTGGTCTCCAAAGTAATAGTTTGGCAAAAAGAAGCAATCGTTTTCAAAGTAAAACATTTATTTGTGGATCTCAATTTATATACATTTTTCATTCAAAGATCTCTTAATTGTTATGGATATGAAATTACAATTAATACTGAGTTGATGATTTCTTTATTTGAACCGTTCTCTTCCATTTTTTTATTTTACAGGCTGCAAAGACAAGTCAAGACGTGAGCATCAAAGCCTCCAGGATACAGACAGACTTTCTAGAATCGTAAGTATTTTCCTCGTCTATGACTATTGGGTCTTCACTGAGCCTAAATGCATTGTTCTATTACAACAACACAGTATAAAACAATTATGAGTTTAAGTGGGTGATTTAAGCTTAGCATGGTGGGGAAAAAAAGAAGCAACTATAACTAGTAAACTTGCTGGTACAACCATATGTAAGTTTCTTTTGGGAGGAGTGTTCTCCTGAAGACCAGTAGAGTATACTGTTTGAAACTTCAAGACCACACCGACTCTTTTCAGAACCAACACTCCTCCCAAAATGGTTGTACCCGCAAGTTTACTAAGTTACTTCTTACTTATGTCGTTGGTTGCATGGAGACAAATTTTTAAGAGACCTTGGAACTTTATTTTATCAATAAATGTTGTTGTTTTTTTGGGTTTTTTTCAGGGATACTTTCCATAAGACGGATTTAGCAGAACTTCAAACAACGGTAAGTGTGAAACAATCAATCCTTTGATGAAAATATTCTGAAGTCTTTTAGATGCTCTAATCAAATAAAAGTCCTGAACATGTTTCTTAACATTTTAACAATGATGTGTATCTTTTACTTATAGACATTTCAGAGTCGTCATATCAATATTGACAGCACTCCGTTGGAGCTGACCGGTGGACCAAGCCTCCTTGGTCAACAGAATGATAGAGAGATGACCAACAGGGTTACAATGAAAGAACACACACCAATATTTGTGTCTTAATTAAAGTTATAAGACTATGAGTAGTTTTTTGTTATGTCAGTATTGATGAAAGTGGAGATTTGATCAAAGTGCTTTGCCAGCAATTATCAGTTTATCCACTGAACTACTTTCTAGATTCATAATGTTTTCCCAGATGACAGCCACTGAACTCTTTTGAAAAATGGAAGACTATTTTTAAGGGGTCTGTTAAAAATTCCTCTTGGTCTGCTGGGCGTCAAAGTGAGGCATGTGTCCAGTAGACTGGTGCTATTTTTCAGCCTTCATGATTCTATAGTGTGGTTTATGATTGAAGTCAGGGAAACAGACAAAAGTGTAGAAAGTCTATGGTGTATATTTTGTAAATAAAATGTATTTCAAACTGTTTTCTAAAGTTGATGAATTTTCACTATGTATATAAAGAAGAGTTGATAAAAAATCAATATTTTCAAACGGGTTTGGGTAAATTTTCTTGTCTGGGAAATGGCCAAAAATACACAAAACATTGATAAAGAAATGTAAATATTTGTAAAAAGTAATGATTGACCACTTCAAGTTAGTTATAAGAAATTCTGCAATGAAGAATGGGAGCAGAATTGAAGGATACCGACTTACTCATAATTGTACAATCACAATTTATTTTGTAGTGATCAATCTGTTCACTATTGAAATTGTAATTACGTTTATGGAATGTCACTTTAAAACTAAATGTAGATATAATCCGTCCATAGAAAGTGTGATTTATCAGAAGACTTACTTTATTCTTTATTAGCTACAATTATTTGTTTTGTTGTGAAGTAATTTACAAAAGTTCAAAGTTTTGTATTTTTTATGATTTCCTGCGCCATCCAAACACAATAAACTGTATATTAATTGGAATACATATGTTGATGTTTTTGTCCAGTCCTTTTGAAGTGTGGTGATTAAAATGGACAAAAAACAAACACTTTCAACTTGAAACAAAAGGATATTGCTAGTTCTGTTTTAGAACTTTATTGGGATTTTAAAATAAGTTGTCTATTAAGATGCCTCTTGAGTTTTTATTTACATTGCCTTAATAGAAGAATAGCGCCCTCATTTGGTTGATAACAGTAAGCCCGCCTAAATTGGAAAACTTCGTAGTTGACCTCCGTGGAATTACTGCAAAAATGACACAAGGAAAGCCAGAAAATGATACCATTTTCTCTGCACGGGAAGTAATGGACAGTGAGTATAAATTTAGTTCGTTTGAAGGAGATTGATACTTAATGGGTGGCGAGAAATAAACCATTTTGTGGGAAGGAAACGGCTCGAGCGATGTTCTTTCTGCCTGCCTGGTGACCAACTCGACCAAAAATACAATCTACCTTTCAAGAACGTGTATATAGATGTCCAACTCGACCGGTAACCAAAGACTGACCAAAATATTCATCATTGAATGTAACATTTCTTCGAAAAAGAAAAAGCTTCTTATATTTAAAAGGTTATTAATTCCTGCCTAATTTATGAATTTGTATATCAATATCAAGCAATTGGCAATTGCAATTGATTTTGAAAATCCTTTTGAAAATAGTTTCTTTACAAAAAATTTTAAGACTATTTTTAAAATTAAAGGACATGTCATGATGATGTCACTGTCAGTTTCACATGATTTATGAAAAACATTTTTGAACCTCCTTTTTATTTCACATGTTATTGTTAATATTAATTATTGTTGTCATTTTTTAATGGGTGTTGAACTTTTTGCTTGATTTCTATCTTGTTATTAGAACTTAGAAGTTAAGGAATTTGTTTGGTAGATACAACTTTTATTATCAACCTTTAAAAAGGAAAATTCAAACGAACATTGATGATTGTATCAGCATGGAGGTCTACCTCCATGGTATCAGGCAGCCGGAACTTTCACACACTCATGCTCTAACTTCTAAGGAACTCTAATGAGGTTTAAGTAAACGAGTAGCTTTGGCAAGACCACCTTAAACCTGGAAATGGATTATTTTTCAGGATTTGGCCCCTCCTCAGTTTTTGTGTTATTTATAAATTTTATGTTATTTTATTTGTTTGGTCTGTTTGCAGCTGTCAGTGAAATGTCACAACTTTTGGAGACAGGTTTAGACTCGGAGACACTTGCCATTACGACTAAGCTATGTGAGCTTGGAGTAAACCCAGAAGCCTTAGCATCTGTCATACAGGAACTCCGCCGAGAAATGGCTGCTTATAACGTAAGACAGTGTTATGTTTTGAAACTTTTGGTGGGGGGGGGGGTGGTGGTTGTGGTGTGAGAGGGCAAGATATAAAACTAAAAGAAATACATTCCTCCTGCAGGGTTCTCCCTAAGATTTTCCAAAACTGTTGGGCATTCTGGACCCAAATTTTAGTCTGGAAGTTGGCCTGAAGCACTCTGAAACAAAGTCCTCAGAATATTTTTTACTTGGTGTTAATCTTTGGTTTTGGTTGAAATTAAAAGCCCCACTGTAATCTGGGGCATTCAAAATGCTTTTATCTGTGTGATTTTTGTGAATTTGATTTGAAGTCAAATAGAATTGGTGCATATTGGCCTGCAATTGGCCCATATCTGCCGAATTCGCTAGCTTGTGCTTGCAGTATTGAGGCGTTTATAGAAGGTTAAGACCGAAAAGGTTTCAGTCAAGAAGCTTAACCTATGTACACTACTCTTTTCTTACTAAATATAAGCCAAGGTTTGATGATGGCTTGCATTTTTTTATATTGCACATTTCTTGAAGCTGCATAGTTGAGTTACTAAACACTTCATTTCAAACATTGTTTGTTGATGATAAATGCCTGGTGGTGTGTGAAATGAAAACCTGATTAGATTTAATGTTTTTGTTTTTAACCAGGCTGGGGGAGATCAAGTGTCGTGATAACTGAAGGACTGACTGACTACAGACTTGAAGTGTAAATAGTTTCCATCCTTCAATGGTTTTTTGACCGACAAAGCAAGATATTTGTGAATAGACTTAACCCCTTGCATATGACATCACCAGCCCAAACAGCGCCCTCACTGAGGTCAATGAAGACCTATGGTTGGCTGAAAGTTGTGCGCGGCACGTACAATCTTCTATTATTTGACCTCAGCGGTGGTGGCCAATGCAAGGTGTCCATTGAAGGAATGCCAACTGCAATGAGACTTCATGGGGTGGCAAACATTATCTTTAGATCCCTTTTCTCCTGTAGATTGAAGCCATGTTCGAATTAAGTGACTTCAGCTATAGCTATGGCCATTGGCTGCTAAGATAATATTTCAGAATAGGAATTTTCAACGTTACAGCCATAGCCAGTCACTGCAAAAGCCATTAATTCGGACACGACCTGATAATCTGTTCAGAACATACAAATGGACCGACCAGTTTCTGAATACCCAGTGGCCTAACTGGTAGTCTTGTTTGTTACAAAGCTTTCTATATTAGAGCAACACTGGATAGCGTCTGCCGACACCAGTAACAACTCGGATAGAACTCAATGATGACTTTATTGTTTTAAACTCTTTCTTCATCTTTCTAACCTTAACTATGTGATGAAGAAATCACATGATGAAATATCCACTACTCAATGATCTGGCTACTTTAACTGGTCTCAGTTTCAGTAGGATGAAATATATGTCACAATGGAATTACCATGGCGATGATGAAAACCTGGAGGTTCTGAAAAGTTTGGTGATATTGGGCACTGAATGGATTTATCGTCAAGTATGTATATACACTTTTGATAATACTGCTGTGAAATTGTAAATAAAGAAAAATACTTGTAAAAGTAAACTTACTGCTACTCTAGCTCTTTGTTCTGTTTTTCTCAAATGTGGTGTTTTTTTATAGATCTAGAAGGGTAAAGGACAACTTTGATAGAATGGCGAGGGCCTGGAATTACACAATTTTAGGGCAAAGCCACTTTGGCCTTTGGAGCAGGCCAAGTTTTGGAGGGCATCAAGGCCAGTTACAAGGGCATCGACAACATTGACCTTTCTGGCCGCTGTGTAATTACAGGCCTGATGACTAGTCCACATTGGATGCTATTACATCAAACCACTTGTTTATATTTCACCACCTGTTTCAAATTAAAAAGATGTTTTTTAGCCTCAGAATTCCCAAATCCCCTAAAATCCTATTCAGGAAGTTGTCTGACTTTGTAGGATAATGGTTCTGCAGCGCTACATACAAGTTGCTTGTCATTCAAAATAAGTCCAAACATCGGGGCCCAGTTTCATAGAGCTGCTTTAAGCAAGAAAACTAGCTAAGCACAACAAAGTTATGCTCACCAGAAAAAGGTTTACTAGCTAAAATACCATTTGATATGTAGCATCTGTGACTGGTATCCTGCTATTATTGTTGCTTAGCAAAATTTTTAAAACAATATATTCTTCCTAAGCAGCTCTGTGAAATTGGCGCCTGGGTTTTTGAGTTGACAGTTGAGAGGAGTATTTTTGAGGATAGGGGCCGGGTGTATCTGGGCTCAATTTCATAGAGCTGCTTAGGCATAATAAACCAGCTAAGCAAAAATAAATTATGCTTACCAGAATAAGGCCACCAGCCAAAACATGTCACATGTACAAGTGACTTGGTATCCTGCTCATTCCGGCAAAGCAGTAAATTGTTATGCAACTGTATGTAATTGGGCCCTGGCCAAAGACACTAGGGGTCGGGTGGTAAAGATGTGTTTTTAATATGAATGATTACATGGACAACAGCTTGTTTCATTAATTAAGCAATTTAAGTCATGTTAATTAAGCTGACAAAATATGTTGTCTATGAGAGTCAATAGGACAAAGAAACTGAAAGATCAGTTTAACATCAGTAAACAAAGTAACTACAGCTGTAGTATTAAACAATTGTAACTGCTTACACTGTGGTATTTACCCAGATGGGACCCTTTTGTCTTAGCAAAAGTTACTTCCTGTGTTTTTGTTTTCTAAATTGTGTAAAAATACGTAGGCCAGTAATATTGACACAGACTGAGAAACTAGCTGAATAGGCAAAAACAAATTGTATAAAAACAGCTGCATCTAACCACATTCGTACTTCACCAGAATTTTAGTTGTCTGGAGCAATAGTTAGAGGGACATTTTCTTAGCTAGTCGGAATTTGAAAGAGTAAGAGCATTGTGTGGTGGAAACAGGCGGAGTACTATTCAAGGAGGGTGCTGGCCGTCTTAAGGTGGCATGGCCAGGAATTCTAAGGATGGCTTCTTCATCTTGATCCTCGTCTTCGCAGTTTCTGTGAGATTTCAAGAAACGAACGCCATTGAGTAAGTAAAATAAGTTGTACTTTAAAGCCAGAGTGTCATTTTGTTTTTGTTTTGTTTTGTTTGCTTGTTTTTGTGGTTAGTTTTTCTAAGGACCATTCCTTTATTTGACTAGATTGTTAAGTTCGTAGGAACCCATCACCGGGCATTTGTTAAACCTAGTAATCCAGTGCTGCGGGGTGTCGACACCTATTGGAGTTGGATATTCTAGTATCGACTAATAAAGTAGAGTGGTGTTTTTGTTTTAAAGTTTATTGGATGTGCTTTTGTGTCTGTTTATGTTGGAAATTAGTATTTTGGTTTTTTGTATTTTGCTGTAGGGCCTAAACATTTAGTATTAAAAGAGGGTTTTCTTGCGGCGGCCGTGATTTGCAAAAACTTTATACAAACATTAAACGGGCCAGTTTTTTTCGTTTCCCTCTCCATTCCAACTGACTGTTGTCATCCCATGTTGATAGATCACACTATTGCCCAGGAAGGGAAACCCATTTCGTCAACGTGTTGCAGCGGCGAGAGATACCGTGCGACGAAGCGAAGGACCCGGTACTCGTCCTGCAAGGCTGGCGTATCGATCAAGGAGTATCATCTACCGCGGGTAGCAACGGGGAGAAGAAATGTTCTGTTGCCAGGTAAATTTATAAAAAATACAACTCTTTTGTTTTGTCTATCATTGCTGTTGCATAAGTGACTGCCTCTCTCAATCTCTTTTTATCTTCATAGGGTTGTCCGCGAACAGCAGCAGAAAGCTGTACTCGTATGTTGCCATGGTTACGAAGGAGTGTTTTGTGAGACACGTGAGTACAAATCTTCTATCAGTTATCACTATCAAATACTTCTTTTAACCCGCCACTTTAAATTGATCGTTTGGAAATAATTTCAAATCTATTAATATAGGCCCCACACACCTAATGACGTTTATTGTTTGATTTATCCAATCAATTAGCGATTTGTGGTGACATGTGTTTGAATGGCGGCAGGTGTGTAGCACCTGATACCTGCAGATGTCCAGCTGGTTACCAAGGCAACAGATGTCAATTACGCATAGGTATTGTAAACAATGATAATCCTTTTATAATAATAGGAATTGTTAAAACAAAAACGCAGCAATTCCCAACCAAGAAGCTTTATATTCAGAAAGTTTTACTAATGTCTGCTGTGTTCTGTCTCCTACCTTATAATATTTTATTCATTTTATTTGTTCATAATTGCCGACCAAACACCGATGATAGTATTTGGTGTCACTGAAAACTAATGCTAAGAACGACCGGGTCTAATTTTCTTGTTTTTTTTTTTTTTAAACTTTGTAGAGCCACAGCAAGACGTATTTCCCGGTAAGTAACTTGATTTTTCAATACAAGCTTCGTTGTTACTTCTTTTTTTTCCCAGTGACCCCTTTCTTATCACCCCCTTCTTGTCACACAGAAACATAGGCCTATCTTTGGTGGCCGACTGCACTTGAATAACCAATAAATAGCTAAGCGTTGTCAAAGTGTTTATATTTATTCAAGTAATTAATTCTTTTTCTAAAAAAGTGTTTGTTTTGTGTTATGTTGTTACAATTGTAAACTGATGGTAACACTAAAAAGCAAGACACAATAACCTGCAGTACGCGTGACCGATTTGTATACACTATCACTAATCGTGTCAGTCAACAACTGTCACTATGTAACTGTGTGCATGTAGGCATATACCGCTACACAAATGGACCCCAAGCATTCCCAACTTCTTTCAGACAGTCCAGAGATTGTATAACAATTCCCACAATATATTCCCCTCTTCTTCATGCTATAATTACTTCCCTTTATCTGTAATTAAAACCAATCTGACAAACACATGTTTCTGCCATGTCTGCAAAACTGTTAATGATCTCGCCTTGCTTGCCGCATACAATCAGCATCCTAGAATAACACTCTGAACCAAATAACAGTTTTGTAGTGAATGGGGATTTCAGTGGTTGTCGGATTAGTGGGGAAAACCACACTGATCAAAGAAGCAAACACGGAAACCAGATTTCTTAGTTCATCATAATCTATATAACTGAACAAAAAAGACAATGGAATATTTACAGGAAAGTCAAAAATAGCTGAACAAAGAAATACAGTTATCTAGGCCACTTTATATTTACAAGAAAAGTGTGAAATGAATAAAAGATAAATGACCTGAAAAAATAAATAGATACAAAATCAACGAAGAACAAAATAAAAAATGAACAAAATGAACAAAAAAGACAACAGAATATTTACAGGAAAGTCAAGAATAGCTGAACAAGGAAAAACAGTTATCTAGGCTACTTTATATTTACAAGAAAAGTGTGAAATGAATAAAAGATAAATGACCTGAACAAATAAATAGATAAAAAAAATCAAGAAAAAAAAAACGAAGAACAAAATAAAAAATGAAAAAAACTGAACAAAAAAGACAACAGAATATTTACAGATTTTTTTATAGAGATGAGTAACCGACCTTCAATCCAGTTGTACAATTTAATTATTTCGTTTTCAATTATTACTGACTCAAACATTTTGTTTCAAAACGAAAAAAACAGTTTGCCTCGTAAAACATGGTAGGCCTACTACTAGTTCTTTGCGATGATCGTATTCGTAACCCTCCATCCTCCCGACAGTCGCGACCGTCGGGAGGATGGAGGGTTAAAATATTGTCTCAATGAATATTTTTTTCGTTATGCTCTTTTCATTCAGGATTCGAGAATGAACTTAGTTTCTTCAAACCATTGGTGGAAAAAAGATCTGCCGGTAAGTGTTTCTTCCTACATGGTGTTTTTAATTTTATTTTAAGGCCCTAATTTTGTGTTTGGTCATCGCAAAAACTTTATTAAACCTTGATCAAACTTAAAGATGAGGGCGGTATGCAAAACATTGCGACTATCACCGCGAATTTCGACAAGAGTGTGCATGCAGCTCTAGCTAGTGTACTGTGGTAAACAAACGTATTTCTTCTTTTTTTTCATTTCAACCTTTTTCCTACTTCTAGCTTTATTAGTGTTAATTGTCCAAATTTAATGTGTTTTATAGACAAATATCATTCAAGGAATTCCTACCAGAGTCGTTGTAATTTCTCACACCACAGGAATTTAGACTGGAGAAGTCACCAAAAAAAAAAAAAAAAAAAATCAGCAAGATAAAACAAAAAGGCAAAGCTACCACATGGGGGCGATTAAATGGGAGGGGCGGAGGGGGTGAGTTAGGTTTTACAAAAAAGGAACGTTATGTACACTCCTATCTAAGTGAGGCAATTTCTGTCAACATTTTAAGAGATGGGTAATTTGGACTTCAATAGCCACATAACTCCTGAACAAACAACAAAAAGGGTGCGCTGTTGTTAGACTCGGTATTAATAAGTTTTCGGAAAGATCATAATCATATTCAAACATAATTGAATTAATAAAGTATTTTTTTATCCTGGTTTGTTATCTAGATTCCAATAACTATGGCAACCATTCAAGTATGACAACAGCTCCACCTGCAGTGGTACTGGATCTTTCATCGCGTTCCTATGCAACGTGCCTCTCTTGGAGTAGAGATCACTTCAGGACGTTTGATGGAATCGATTTTAGTTTTGAAGGAGCTTGCACATACACCCTGGCTGCTGGGACTGACGGAACATGGGATGCCACATTAAAACGAGATAGCTGTGATACATTGGACACCTGCTATAAAGTAAATAAAATATGATCACTCAGATTAAGGGACAGAGGGTAGTCTCTCTTTCTGCCCCACCCCTGCCCCTTACTCCCTCACCCCTTGTCCCCCTCTCCGATCCAACCAAATATTCAACAATTTAGAATCCTTATTCTAATTTTGTTTTCAGTTTTATAGTCAAATTTTTTGTGTTTTTCATCCTTAGTAATTTTGAATAATTGGGGTTTCAACAAAGAAAAGTTGACTGGAGCAGGACTTGAACCAACGACCTCCGGATTAATGTACAGGCGCTCACCATTTGAGTTATCCAGCCCTATGTTGGCGGTCTCCCATAGTCAATAGAATATCTAATCCGTAGGTCGTTGGTTCAATTCCAGCTTCAGTCATTTTTTCTTTGTACTAACCTCAATTATTTAAGATTTACCCAGTCAGTTTCCATTGTGGTTTATTACTTGATACTTAATAATTTTGATGCAATTTATTTCTTGTGACAATTTGTAACAATTGGAAATTGTTTCCTCTTTCCTCAGAAACTGGAGTTGATTCTAGGAATGGATGTTGTGACTGCAGATGGGACGAACGTCTTCATCAATGATAAGAAACTCAAAAGCTTTCCCTTCTTGGAAAATGGTAACCAGATATTTTATACTGATCATTTTGTATAACTTGCATCAGTTCACACAAATTCTAGATTTTGTGTGTCCTACAAATTCCCTGAATGAAATTCAATTGTTGTTTATTTCATTTGTCATTTCCAAGCTTTAATGGAAAATTTAAACTTTGATTTTGTAAGAAATTGATCTTAATAAGATTTGTTATTTGTTGTCCTTGAAGGTATTTCGGTTAAGCGTGTTGGTGACTTCACATATCTAGAAAGTGGCCTCGGTGTTTTAGCTAAGTGGGATGGGTCAATGATGATTGAATTGACCGTCCTTGCTGAGCTACGACAATCTACTCTTGGACTCTGTGGAACCTTTGATGATGATCCCTCAAGTAAGTTGAAGTTTTTTGCTACTGAATGGAAGACCAAGAGTTTAATAGCACTCTGTTTATGGTTTCTTTAAGAGATTGTTGTACTCTACTCCTGGAAGACCTTCGGAATTAAATTTGGGTCTATTTTGTTGCCAAAATAGCCCAACGAAGCCAGTGTGTTCCTTTGAAGGCAGTAATTCTATGTGTTGATAAATGTAATTATTCAATTGTCAAATATACACAGTGTGCGAACTAACCCCTCAAAACTTGTAAAAGCATTGACAAAAAATGCGTGTTCGTTCCTAAAGCTGTCGGTTTTAATCCAATAGCACTCCACCATAATGCTAAAAATATAAGCTCAGCACCCGGATCTCAGACAACGTGTCAAAATTCACTGATGAATACAGGCATTCATGTCCAAGCTTGATGTTTACTCACGGTTACTGAATGTACTTTGGGTCTGGCACGCCGATGCAGTGATTGTGTGAGAGTTAGTGGTCTGACATACTTGAATTTTGTGCAAAAGTTACACCTTAAGTGTGGAGTGCTACTGTTTTTAAGGAGTTAAATCAGCCCAACTAATCATCAAGCTTCAGTGATACGAAAAGAGAAAGAAGCCCAAATAATAGCGTAGGATCTGAACTTTGCAACATACGAAAAAGAATCAACAGGTTGAAAGGTGTGTGGTGATAATTTCTTTACTGTGCTTTTTTTAAAAGGACAGTTTATTACTTATTGATTTTTATTTTTTATTTCAGATGATATGACTGCAAGGAGCGGAGAAGTGGCTGGTAATCAGATTCAGTTTGCTGCATCCTGGGAAGCCCCAGGACCCGGAGAGGTCGGTTACTATGGAAACCATATAGGTCACTTTTTTGATAAATATCCAAGAAATTATACGATTGTTACATTTTTGTTTTGATTTCATGTGAATATTGTTGACCTCTTGTAGGTGTGCCCACCACTGTCTGAGGTCCATCCATGCAGTGTTAATAGCAATCTTATTGAAACAGCTCAATCTCTTTGTAGTGTACTAGAGCTTGCTGAGGATTTCCAGGCATGTCATTCAGTGGTAAGTCTTCCTTTAATAATAATTATAACAATAATTAAAGCGGTTTCTAAAATAACACTTAAATCCAACACTAAGTGACACTCATGGCAGTCCAACATTATTACCCCTGATAACTGGGCCATTTATTTAATTCCTTAACCATCTCAGTCCCTTTGGAGTTTACAGCCTGTGCTGCCAAATATGCAGTGCACCAAGCTAGATCAATTACAAGAACCATCTCTGCCCTCACAGCTACCCATTTACCTCTGGGTGAAGAGAAGCAATTATAGTTAAGTGTCTTGCTCGAGGATGCAACATGACCAGGATTTAGATCATCAATGCTTAAAGGTGAAATTTAATGTTTGTGCTATATTTGTCTCCATTTTATCAGCTGAGCCCATTGGATTACATAACTCAGTGTCAATATGATGTGTGTGAATTTGGAAACTCGGCAGACTCCATCATGTCAGCTCTGTGTGTAACCTTAGAAGCCTATGGTAGGGTGTGTGCTTATAGGGGTGTGGCCCTGTCATGGAGGACTCCAGACCTTTGCTGTAAGTTTCTGTTGTCTCTCCGATAATTCCTTCATACTCTAATCTTCAGGCATGCTTTTGTAGTTTACTCTGATGTATTTTTATTGTATGTATCCAGGGTCACTAGGGAGAACAGTTCATTGAAAGCTGATTGGGGCTGACCCTAGTTAAATTGAGACGAAATACATTAATAAATAAATGATATTCTTCCTACTTTAGTCAGATTCTCGATGCTTTTGCCCTTCAAAAAATCAGAAAAGTTGTGATGAAATAGCCTGAAAAGTCTGTTAAAGCCTATAAGTGTACATGTTAGGTCAGCCATTGTTTTTTTAATTATTTATATATATATTTTTTTTTATGCAAGTCGCCAGACACACAAGGCCTAGAGGCCACTTCAAGGTGTGGGCTACCATCAACTATTTTTTCCAGGGGCTGTTGCCACCTACTCCTGGGGCTGAAACAGGGTTACCCCCTTTACAGTCCATACGGATGTAGGCTTGGGTATCATACATCAGAAGCCTGGCTGGTAGAGCAGAAAGCACTACCTCCCCAACTTTACGAAGCAATTATGGTTAAGTGTCTTGCTTAAGGACACAAGTGTCACGACCGGAACTTGAACCCACACTCTGCTGATCGAACACCAGAGCTTGAATCCGGTGCTCTTAACCGCTAGGCCATGACACGCCACAAAATACTCAATAACATATTCCTGCTTTTTTCTAAGGGCCAATATGATGCCAGAATCTTGCACTCTAAACCTCCCAAGGTCAAAATAATGTAGGAGATTTAATACAGGGCCCAATTTCATAAAGCTATTGAACTAAAAGTATTGCTAAGTAAATTTCTTCGCTAAAAAAAAAATTTGAGGACACCAGTTGTAGCAATGTTAAATGTATGACAATTTTGTTGGTAACTTTATTTCTGCTAAGCAAGAGTTTTTATGCTTACTAGCTTTGTGGAATTGGGCCTGGGTGGTTTTACTGTGATGAAGCTCTGCAAACCTAAAACCCTTTTCTACCAACAGACAAAGAGTGTCCAGACACCCAGATCTACACTGAGTGCGGAACTCTCTGCCCCCAGACATGCTCCTCTGTTAATGCAGACTTAGAGAAGCACTGTCCATCTGACTGTGTTAGCGGTTGCCAGTGTCCGCCGGGTACCGTCTTGGAGGAGGGTCGTTGTATCGAAACTGAGGAATGTCCTTGCACCCACAATCGGGAGAAATATCCACCTGGGGCAAGTGTGTCTGTCAAGTGTAACACTTGGTGAGTTTTCTGGCAATTGATATGCACTGAGGGCAGCAGATTGGTATTAAAGACATAAATTGTGTGAGAAACTGTAGAGGGAGCCCTTTATGCAGTCACTTGTAGGGGTGGGGCCATTTATGTCCAAATTAGGATAAGGGGTATTAATTGGGGTTCAAAAAGTTTGCAAACTTGGGTAGTGTGGTTGTTTATCATTCAAGAGTTTCCAAAATGGGGACAATTTGTATCCCCCTTGGAGAGCAGATTCTCATTTGGGGTATAAATATATCCTATTTGGGGTAGTTTGGTTGTTCTTGTCACCTGAGAGGTTGACCTTTTGGGGACAGTTGATAAGTTCATTCCTCTATGTACTTTCTCTTACAGCACTTGTAATTCTGGAATGTGGGAGTGCACCAATGATGTTTGTCAGTCAACCTGTCATGTCGTTGGTGACCCTCACTATTTGACCTTTGACAAGAAGAAATACACCTTCATGGGACATTGTCGCTATATGTTGGTTGAGGTAAGTCTTTATTTTGGCCACCAATTCCTTTCTCAACTCTGAGATTTCATCTTAGCATACACTGTCAAACATCGCTATCACTGAGGCAAAAGAAGGCAGAAAATTAGACCGTAGCTGTTCTTGGTATGAAATTGTGCATTATGCAAAGGGTCTATTGATTTGACAGGATTTACCCAATTGATTATGAAGACGAGCTTAGTTTTTGTGGAAAGGCAAAAAACAAAATCTAAGAATAACACTCTATATTTATAATTCAGGACTACATTGATGGAACGCTGTCGGTGATTGGTGAGAACCAGGACTGTGGAAGTGGGCACTCTGTTACCTGCACCAAAGCTGTCTTGGTTAAAGTCAACAACACAGAAGTCTACCTCAAGCAGGGAAAACTTGTTGAAGTGAACGGCTTTGAGATCACTCCACCCTTTGTCAATCAGCATGTGTCTGTGCGTAGAGCATCATCTAAGTTCCTTATCCTTGAAGCATTTGGAATGAGCTTGAAGTGGGATGGAATTGACAGGCTGTATATCACCTTGGCTCCAAGCTACATGAACAAAGTAAGATTTGTTACAACCTTCTTTCTTGGCTGTTTTATTCCATTGCAGGAGGAAAGCCTCTTCACAAATTTTGGTTTGGTTTCTGGAGTAAATTGGTATTTGAGTCTTAAAGGGCTAAACCAATCACAAGAACCATCCCTGCACTCACAGGTACACATTTACCCCCGAATAGTTAAGTGCCTTGCTCAAGGAGATAAGTGTCATGACCGGTTTTCGAACCCTCACCTTAATGACTCATCAGCCACTAGAACTTGAGTCCGATACACTAAGCTGCTCGGCCACGACACGCCAATGTATTTCAAAAGATTTTCATTTTGGTAAATTCTGTTCTTCAGAATGATTCCCAACCATTTCTTTTGTTAATTTAGGTGCGTGGATTGTGTGGAACTTTTGATGCCAATCAAAACAACGACTTCATCACACCAGCTGGTGACATCGAAACCAACAAAATCGCCTTCACTAACAAATTTGTTGTGGATCCTGGATGCTACGAATCAGAAACAACAGTATCCCTTCCTCCATGTAGTCTAAACTCTCACATGGCAAACTTTGCTGAAGCAAAATGTGCTATTTTAAACTCAGATATCTTCCGCGCTTGCCATGGGAGTGTGAGCCCGGATTTATATTATGATATCTGTATGTACGATGTGTGTGGATGTGATACGGCGTATACAGCGACATGTCTGTGTGAGTCAATAGCAGGCTATGCTATGGAGTGTGCTAATGAAGGGATATTTGTTGACTGGAGGGAACATGAACTGGTCGCTAAGTATTGTGGTGAGTTCTGATAAGTTTTACCCTAACGTCAGATTTGACAAGGATTAAAAAAACCCAAAACAAACCAACAAACAATACCACACCTTGAATAAGATTTGAAACTTTGTACAGATGGGAAAACAATCTTAAAATTAAAATTTATAGTTACACAATGTCGCTTTGAGTGATTCTGAAAAAAACTGGTGGTGAAACATTTAGATCTGTGATTTTTTCAGGATGTGATTGTATGGTTGGTGACAACATTCAGAGTTAAGCCTGGTTCATACTTCTTTCAAAAGAAAGCAAATTTTCTAGCGCCACAAATGTGTACCAATTGTTTACATCATGTATAAACCAGCTTTAAGATCCTCTAATGGGAAGCTATTCTGCATTTTTTGTAGAACTGCAAATTGTTTCAAATTCTCTAGTTTTTGAGAAGTATATTTTCACAACTAATGCCCTGCTTTTGATTATTCTACAGATGTGTCTTGCCCAGGAAGCCAGGTGTACAGTAGTTGTGGCCCAACCTGTGGGCAATCATGTCGTGACCTCAGCTTCCCATGCATTGAGACAGACTACTGTGTAGAGGGGTGTAACTGCCCTGAAGGATCAGTGCTTGATGAAGATGGCAACTGCATTTCCCCATCACTGTGCCCCTGCTACTATGATGATCATGTGTTCTCACCTGGTGATGAAATAGAACAGTCCTGCCAAACATGGTGAGAATGTCTTAGGTATAAAAACCATACAACTTTGGTTGTAGTTTTAACTCTGGCTTTGGTTTGATCAGCTGTAATGAATCCACTGTAGGGATTTGTAGTGGCTTACCCAAGCCAGAGCCAATATTGAATTCAGTTTTTTATCACTGTCTTTACAAAGTGTGGAAGAATTTACTTTTTTACCAAAAGAATTTTACAAGCTCATAAAAAGAGTTCTCGATTGTTTTGTTCAAGTTGTGGAAGACATTATTCAAAAATGTACTTTTTATTTCCACTAGTGTCAGAATAAACACCTTCAAGTGTTGATAGATATTTAAAATGTTACCAAGGTGTTAAGAGGTTTGTCCATTTTTCAAGTTTTGATTTTCTGTGTTTATTTTACAGTACTTGCATCAACGGTACATTTGACTGCATTGGTGAGGAATGTAACGAGACGTTGATGTGTCCTAATAACCTTGTATTTGATGTCCATGCCACGCCTTGCCCCATCACCTGTGATAATTTGGATCATTATCGATCGTGTGTTGCATCTACAAGGCCAGGATGTATGTGCCCCTCAGGATATGTTCTCAATGTAAGTGTATTCCGAGATTGATGCGGGTTAGGGGACCAATAGGTTTAAGATGCCTAGAATCCAAAAGTGTTGTGTTTCTTTGTTGCACTCATAAGTACTACATATGTTAACATTCTCAGTAGGATTTGAAACTTTTAGTGAGAAATAATCTAGAAATAATTAGGGTTTGTAGTCACACCGTGCAATAGGAGTTGAAAGTCTGCATAGTGGGGAAGCATTCAAGAAATTAAATAGTGCAGGAACACCATGGGATTTTCTCTCGTGAATTATGGTAGTTCTGAAGAGAACTGAGGGTGTTAGAACGCAACATTATGATCAATGTGGTCTGATCATCTCAGGCCTGAAATGACACTCAGGCCAGGGAGGCCATTGCCTCTGATGCCCCTGCAAAAGTATCCCAAAGACGTTGAGCTTTTTCGATGCTAGTGCCCTTTACAAAATGAAAAAGGCCTTGCCCTTCCAAAGATGAAATTCCAGGCCTGGAGAAAAGCTGCAAGCTGCTTTAAAACTACAGTGATGGTGTAGTCCACTCATTACATTAAATACCCATAACTTCTCTTTACCAAAGTGCACTCACATCATCTACATGCCATATAAAAGTTCTTTGCTTGAAGAAGGAAATTTGAAGAAGACAAAGGTAGACTTTAACAAATTATCCCTGGTCTGTTTTGTGTGTGTCTAGGATGCTGTGTGTATTCTACCATCAGAGTGTCCTTGTTATCACAGTGGACATAGCTATCAACACGGTCAGTCTATGCAGATTGATGCATGCAATCAATGGTAAGATCATCCCTCTAAGAGATGTTAAAGTTTCATCTGGGAGAAAAGAATACAGGCCTTGCCCCCCAGGACATTTTAGTAGCCCAAGTTTTAATCATGTATTGTCATAAATGTGTGTTTCAGATGTATTTATATTCACAAACTCCAAAATAAACTAAACCTTATTTTAAAAATGTAAAAAAAGAGTATTTCTCAAAGGCTAAGGAAAGATGCTGCTAGGATCAAAACTACTTTTTGTGTTTATACCGTAGGTCATTTTGGTTGGTAAGCAGTTTGTAACAGCTATGTCTCTTTTTATTTAGAATTGAATACACTCTTTTTTAGCACAAACTGTTGCTTATTTGTCCATTTTTTATTTTAAATAATTGAATGAAAGTAATGAAAAGACATAAATCAATGACTTCAGAGTCAACCTCTTCTGAAAATGCTCAACATCCTTATAAAAATTAAATATCATTGTTGGTGATTGTTGTAACTTGTAGCTCAAATACTGAAACTGTTTTAAAAGATATTTTATCTTGTTGTAAATGCAGTGTGTGCAAGGGAACCATGTGGGATTGCACTCACAAAGTATGTCCAGGTAAGTAATTATATTAGACATTTAGCTGTCCTGGATAATTAGTTAAGAAACTTAAAAATCTAGAGATATAAACTTTGTACTGGTATTTTACCTTATCTTTCACCTTTAAAAACAAATGATTGCAAGGCAAGAACCCAGGTTTGTTTTTATCCACGCACTGTAGAGTGTCTTGGCCAAGTGGGTAAGATCACCGGACTCAAGCTCTGGTGTTTCTGATCAGCAGAGTGTGTGTTCAAGTCCCGGTCATGGCACTTGTTTCTCAGGCTTGCAAGCTGCATTGATTAAGTTAACTTAAGAGCCATACTTGGTTTCATTACCAGAAATTTATAACAATAATAATAGCAGATCTATTTGTTGGTGGATTACTTGTATTTCAATGGTTTTGAAGTATTTGTCCGTTAAAACAAACATTTGTTTTATGTTTATTTTTCCCTTCAGCCGTCTGCTCTGCAGTAGGAGAGGGTCATTATACAACATTTGATGGTCGCATGTATTCGTTCGTTGGTGACTGTCGGTACACGATGGTCCAGTCCATTAACAACACGTTCTCCATTGAGGTAGAAAACGTCGTCTGTGGGTCGAGCGGTATCACATGCACAAGAGCCATCGAGGTCAACATCGGTGATTACGTCACCATCTTCCTGGTGCGTGGTGGAGAGGTCACCGTTAATGATGTCAAAGTTCAACTGCCGAAGCATTATTACTCACTACAGATTGAGAAATCTGGTTTCTTCTACACCATCACATCTGGCATTGGACTCAGAGTATTATGGGATGGAGGTAGGTTAGAGTTTAACAACCAAATCAAAAATGATTTAGATTTGTTCTCATTAGAACACTATTAATGTGTAAATTCAAATTTTCTGAGAAAACAAATTTGTATACTTTGTTTTTAAATGTTTTCAAAGATTCAGCTTCCAACAGATTTGTTTCCACTTGCAAAAATGTTTCTTGTTTAAAATTTCCTGAATATTTCATAGTTTGGAAAACTCACTTAACTGTTCCCATCTTCTGAAAATCTAAATGTTTATCTTTTCTTTAGATTGTCTTTAAACATTGCCTGAAAAAGTCTATAACAGCTTAAACTGTATAGGTCAGCCCTTGTACTCAATTAGACTCTCCTGGTGTTTTTTCATGGGTCAAATATCATGCCTGCATTAAGTTGTCCCTCATTACTATAAACTTTTTGAACTTTCAAAAACCTTGTTCTCTCTAAAAAAAAAAGGCACACGGGTGTACGTTGAGGTCCAACCTCATTTTGGCGGTCAGCTCTCAGGGTTATGTGGTAACTTTGATGGAAATCAAGAGAACGATTTCACTGCTTGGAGCGGCGCTATTGAGCAGAGTGCTGATAACTTTGCTAATACATGGAAGGTCAGCGCTGGGTGTCCGGAGCTGTATCATGAAGACGTTATTCATCCTTGTACAGTGAGTCAATTAACTTGGGAGAATACTTTATACCAGTATACCAGTATACTTTGCATGCCAATCATGTGTATTGGGACATGCATATGGGCTATTAGAATTGTTCACTGATATGTCCTTTCACTCGGAATTTCTGGTGTTCAAATCAGGATCACTGAATGTCTTATCGGGCTACATTTTGTTTCCAAAAGGAAGCAGTAAATTAATTTTATTGATCAAAAGATAATAACCAAAGTATACTTTAATGTTTAGTATTTGGTTTTACCCATACACTCATGTGTGTTAAGCACTGTATACTCAGTACTTCCCTGAGTCCTGTGAAAACATATTACTTGAGCTGGATTCGAACCCATTACCTTAGCCATTCTAGAGCAGATGTCTTACCACTAGACCACCAAAATTGCCCGAGTAATATACCTATGGATTTGTTTTTGTAGGACTTGAAAAAATACTAAGTATGCAGTACTTTACACTCATCAGTGCACGGGTAAAACCAAGTAATTGTGTTTATGCTCGATGCAATTTTACCATCTATTACTTAAACATTTGTTGTATTTGTTTCAGGTCAATGGACATCGTGAGGCTTGGGCTCACCGACGTTGTAACATTCTAATGCAGTCATTGTTTGAGCCATGTCACTCCATCATCGATCCTTCACCATATCTTGAGAATTGTATCTACGATTCATGTGGGTAAGTTGCTATGGAAATAAGCTGATATAACTTTGCATCAACATCTGCAACGATTTCAGTTAAACTTGAACAAGTCCTGTGTGTACATTAAACAGTGAACTAATTTTTATTTGTGATTTTCAGATGTGATATGGGCGGTGATTGTGAATGTTTATGTACAGCAATCTCGGCTTACGGCATGGAATGCTCACGTAGTGGTGTCCATGTCAAATGGAGATCACAAGACCTTTGTGGTAAGTGGCAAATAAATGTTTTCTAAATCACTTGAAGCTTTGCCTAAGGCTTGGAAAACCGACCAGAATATTGGCCACAGTCAAGTAACTTTAGCTCTTAGCTAGTAACTTAACAAACAAACAGTTCTTGCTGTCTACAGGTTTTGTTTTCCAATCACATAGTTTTAAAGAATTACCGATACTTAAGTTGGGTTACTTTCAAACCACACCTTCTAATTTTTCGGCAAATATTTTTAAAAAGTTAAAAGTGTTTTTGGTCTTGATATTTCAATTTCTCTGAATTTCTCATTGTTTTTCATAATTCATCATTGTTTCTTATAATTTTGTCATTGTTTCTCACGGTTTCTCATCCTCTAGCCATCCAATGTGAGTATGGTTTTGAATACTCGGCATGTGGACCATCATGCCAAGAAACTTGTCAAACTATCGGTGATGAGAAACCAGAGTATTGCAACGGCTGCGTTGAGGGATGTCATTGCCCTGAAGGAATGGTGGTACAAGGTAAGGCAACTTGTTCATTAGTGAAAAAAAAGAAAACAAATAGTATTCTTGTTCCATCCCATACTGTTATATGGTATAAATATTTGTTGGTTTGTTTTTTTTAATTTGGGGCTTTTAAAAATATAGTTTGTTGTCTGAAGTTTTTGGTAACAATTTTTCTTATTTTTAAAACAAATTTGAACAGATGGTGGATGCGTTCCGGCTGATGAATGCCCTTGTTACCATGGAAACGCTGAGTATACTCCAGGCACCATTTTACTGATGGACTGCCAGAATTGGTAAGTGGGCAGTTTTTGTAATTTTGTAATTAATTTTCCTTTGGTGTAATAGGATTAATGTAAGGAGATAGGGCAACGTGGATTGATGGACATGTTGAAGTGTGATCTGTTATTGACATCTGCCCCCATAGTTGGTGGAAGAAATAGGGGACAGACCTGGGGGTGGAGCCATGAAGGGTAGGCAGAGCAGACGTCCATGAGAACTGGTCATCTGTATGACATCTGTGACAGGAGGGTCAGGTTTCTTGGCATCTTCTCTCGTTGGAATAAAGATGAGATAGGCAAGGGGGCAACTGGACCTCCTGTTAAGATAACCTGATATTTCTTTTGGAGGACATGTCAGTTGAGTAGTAGGCAGTGTACGTGTAGTTCAAAGGAAGATTAGGACGAGGCTTGAGGATGGGGGGGGGGAAGGGGCTGGACTTCTTATTAAGATATCTGACAGTTCTAAGTTCTTGGTGCCAAGTGCATTTATTATTTTTTTCATCGTGCGTAACACTTAATACATTGAGTGCAATACATTATTAAACTACTCATTTTTCTTTTCCTGCTGCATTAATCATCATGGCAACAGATTCAATGCGAAACTTTGAGACACTAGGCGGCAGCAAACCGGATATTTTTTGCAATGTTAACGTAGTTCTGCAAATATTTACCCAAACATTGGATTTACCCAGACTGTCTGCTGTCACTGAGCAATTCTGAAAGTCTCCCAATGATTCAGTACGTGTCAGGCCTGGAATTTGGTCTTTGAGAGGGCAAGGCCATTTTCTTTTGCAAAAGTAACTTTTGGAAAATCTTTAAGTCTATGGGGAACCTTTGAAAGGGCACCAAGGCCAAGAAAACGGCCAACAGGCCACGGCCAGCGTGGCCCTAAAATATTTCCAGGCTTGACATGTGGTCTTTTCCTTTCGGCTACGAAATTAACAAATTTAATTGGCTACTGAATATTGAATACGATGTCATAATTTCAAACAGTACACTCACTGAGGTCAAAAGGTCGCGCCACATCGACTTCATATTCGCGTTTGGTGACCTCAGCTTCAGCAGTGAATGTCTTAGGTCAATAAATAAAACTGATTTCTTTTTTGTTTGAAAACCAAGTTCTCTTTAACTCTGTGACTTGCTACATACACATTTAAGATAAATTAACCTATTGACCGCATGAGGGCGCTTTCAATGTTGAATTTCCTTCCATTTCAGTTACAGTTTCGTCTTATTTTTTCTGCCTGTATGTTGTTTTCCTGTACCTATGGCCAAGTAAATAATAATAATAAAACAATGGAAAAAAAGTTTGTTTTGCATCACATCAATTTGGTTCACACTCACACCCTCACTCGGTCAAAAATACTACGAATTACACATTAATCGTTAAACATTATTGAATGAATGAGAATAAATAAACATCAAAGCTTTTGTTATTAATGAATATTACAAGTTACCTAGGCTACACAACCTGCTCTGTTAAAATGAATAACATCTTACAAAATAATTTTTTTTAAATTTTTTTTTACAAATTTCCATTTTTAATGTTTGTTGGCAAATCAAGTGTTGATGAAGTGCAGTTTGACGGTAATAGTTGTTTTATTTATTTATTATTTTAAAAATCAAACTCCAAATTGCAATCTTAGGTAAGATTCAAACACCTAAAAGAAAACAATCAGCTGAAGGTTTTACCTGTATCTGAATTATTGAAGTGTCCCAATAAACCAAACATCATGCAATTTCACAGAGCAGGCCCAATTGCTATGTTACAATAATAAGTAACTAAGCTACCACAATAAATTTATTTACACCACGTCAGCTAATGTAACAACAATTAATCAATTACGACCCCAAATTCCAATCTGTCAAAATCCAACTGCATGTTTGGTTTTGGGTTTTTGTTCTCATGTGGTGTTGGACTCTGTTAGAGTGTAGGATTGTAGTTCACTCGAAGGAGTTTGGGTTTTAATAAATAAATTCAAATGGTTATAAACTACCATAAATATATATCAAACATTGATTTCTTTGAAGATAATTAATAGAACAATTAGTTTTCAATACATTAAAAATAAATATATTAATTATGGACAGTTATCCAAGAGCATCTCTGCCCTCGCACAAGCACCTTTACTCCTGGGTGAAGAGAAGCATTTCATGGGATTTGAACCCACACTCTAATGACTTATCCACCAGGGCCCAATTTCATAGAGCTGCTTAACGGCTGATTTTGTGTTTACTGCTAACCATAAGCATATGAAAAGGCATGCTAACCTTCTGGTGCGTACCGTATGAAAACGAATGACATAACAATGCAAATGTGACTGCCTAATCTTCTTGCTAACCTGTGAAATACGCTTACGCTTGAGCAAATTTTTGCGCTATAATTAGCACAAGAATTTGTTTACCGTTAAGCAGCATTATGAAATTGGGCCCAGAACTTAAATTCAGTGCCCTCAGACCACTTGGCCGTCATAATGTGCCCTTGATACACTGTTGTAGCAGAGGAGTTTTCTGTGACTATGACTGTTGTAACTTTTAAAAGTTCATACAGTTTAAAGATTTGTAATACCTGTCTCTTAATTTTGAGAACATAATGTGTGAGTCTAACAACAGCAAAAATTTTGAAGTTAAAGGTAGGGTCATCGCTTGGTTTTTGTCAACAAAATGCTGATTTATAGGCCAAACTATCAAGAAAGATAGTATAAAAGTCACCTGTGATATTTTCAGTTGAATACACAGTGCCTACTTGTTGAGAAAACAGGAACAAAGCTGTCACGTTATTTTTTATCAAGAATGTTGACCCCTTTCATGTTTAGCGAGGTGAAGGGGGTACCAGTGGAAATTTGAATCTCCAAAACTCGCCTTTTTGGAGTGTCAAAGTTTCGAATTTCTAATCAACGGGGGCATTTCAAACAAAATAATTTTGCAGGATGCTTACTTCCATTACCATCTTTATAACAAGTAAGCTTTTAGATAGAAATTACCAATTTTTTTAAGGGGGGGGGGGTATTCCCAAAGTATGACCCACCTTAAAGACAGAATTAAAAACTAATTGTTCAATGTCTATTTAAAAAATTACTTTTCACAACCACAGAGAAATACAAGAAAACTTTCAAATATGTTATCTTAAAAAGTATCACCATGCTAATTAAAACAGAATTAGTGACACGGCGCCAAATGCAAGTGTTGCAAATTCACTTTCTAACCAGCAAAATTAATTTCCAAGTGGAGTCCAAGTGTCTTCTATAAGAATTCTGTTTACAACCACAGAGAAATACAAGAAAAATTTCAAATAAAATAAAAAGTATTCTTGATACAATGGACATGTTATCACCATGCTAATTAAAACAGATTTAGTGACACGGCGCCAAATTCACACAATGGTAACTTCATCTACAATTGCAAGTGTTGCAAATTCAATTTCTAACCTGCAGTTAAGTTCCAAGTAGAGTCTAAATTAATTTTCCACCTTATTCTTTATTATTTTCCTTCTTTTTATTTTGTCTGTGATTCCCAGACAAACATGTCCTTCATCTAATAATTGATTTACTTCCAGTGCCCTTAGCAACTAGGCTTAGAAATCTAAACATCAGTAGTTACCATGACAATTGTGTCTTGTTTACTTAGCAACGTCTAGTCTGGCTTCACTGCCAATGAACAATTTACGTTTTTGTGGCGTATCAGAAATATGGCTGTTACATTTATGCATTTTGCATCTGTGTTCAGTGGCTAGTAACTTAAATAGATGAAGAAGTAAAAGGTGCATTTGTGCATACTGTAATAGACACTTGGAGAAAAAAAACCCACTACTTTGAATGCATAATTTACGTAGGCCCTACTGTTACTGAAATGACTTATAATAGTTACTTTTACAGATTATTCAACTATTTATCTTTTTGAAAATTTATGCTAGATTTGTTGAGTTCAGTTGAGTTCCTCTTGGTTAAATAAAAGTGACAATGTAATATGGTACAGAAATTAAACACTGAAGAGTAAGAGGTAAAGAAAGATTGTAGAAAGGAGACCCCAAACATAAAGTTAAATAATTGAAAGAGTTTACAAGTATTCTTAAGTACACAAACTAGAGTAAGACAAGGATGACATAAAATAGTATCTCATGGCCTTGCAACTACAGAAATATGAAAAAAGAGACAGTGGGAACCATTTTAATAACCCAACTACGCCGCTTGTTTACTCGATCCATTATTTGATCAACATGCAGCAATCAATAGTTACTTTTTGATACTTGGAACCTTCTAAGGTATAGTATTCAAATTCATATATTTGTAGCCTTAATGGCTAGATAAACCATAAGCATTACTTCAGCAAACCAGGCCTCGATCCAATCAATACTTGCCAAGAAAAGTTTCCAAGTATCAGGAATATTTTGACTTAAAGAGAAAGAGCCCTTTACCTTGAATCTATTGGGTTGACTTGATCTTGTAGTGTGCACAGCTCTCCATTCTAGTGACAAACTTAACAGCATCAACCTGGGAGATGGTTGCATTGTTGAGTTGACACAGCTGCCCTGACAGGTTGAAGGAGAGGCAGTTGGGATCTTTGTAGCAGGCAATGCAGCACTGTATTGGGTGCAGAAGTGGGATGTCCTTGTAGGTGTGGTTAAGCAGACAGTAGGGCATGGTATTGGTATCATATTGTTCAAAGTCTGCATGGCATTGAAGGGATCTAGGGGTCTTTTGTAGTTGGCGTTTGCACAAGACTCGTTTTTCATTAGCACAGTTTTGGGGGTATAATTTCATGTTGCACAGACTTATCAACTGGCACTGTCCAGGCTGATTGATTTTCTTTGCAAGATCCTTTTGGTCATCAGCTGAACACTTCATCTGTCCTTCTAACTGCTTACATCCAAGCCATACTTTGAGGTTACTTGGTCTGCCACAATCATCATGAAATTCGGGTTCAAGTGTGGTGTAAATAAAATTGATACTTCCTTGCAGGTCTGAGGGAACTGGTAACACAGCTTCAAGACTCTTGCAGTAGTCATAGGCTTCAGTCCAGTCAATACTTGATTTCTTGAAAGGGCCCATTTTGTAACAAAAGTTGCTGTGACGTTTCCATCCAACCTGACATTCCTTTAGTATGGCATCAGTGCCTAGTATACCAACCATCAAAGCAACGAAACCTTCTAAGATGATGCTTAGTCTTGCAGGATACATGGTTTGTAAAATCTTCATCAAGCTGCCCTTATCTCTTATTGAACAGAAGATAAGTTTTGCTTAGTTAAGAAATGTTCAGTCTATGATTAATATTTGTAAACCAGATGTGGAGTAAACTGTTCTTAATGCTTGCACGACTGACATTACCAAGAGCAATCAGATCCACGTACACCTCAACATCAGTTAATTCAACGGGATTGGTGTTTATATTTAATCACAAATGAGTAGTCCATTTGCACTGGGAATAATAAATTTAGACCGATTGATTTTTGTGGCATATCAGAAATATCCCTGTTGTTACATCTGATGGTCGAGTATTAGTCATTACTTGTTCGGAGTCGTTTTCAGTCTGTAAAGCTGTGTGTGAATCAAAAGCTGAAATTGAATAACACTTGAGCCAAAGCACATGTCCAAACAGGCTGCCTGGAGCTGTTTTGTCACTGTTAATAGTAATAATAATAAAGACTTGTAATGCGCACATATCCACCCTGCTGGGTGTTCAAGGCGCAGTAAACCAAACAAAACGAAAGAAAACAGACGCAAAGAAATTAGTCCTTGAAAACCTGTGACATAAGATACGTTTTGAGAAGTGATTTGAATTTTTTGGTACAAAGACAAGATCTAAGCTCCATTGAATGAATTTCAGAGTTTAATTGACTGTATTTTAGTAGCTTGACAGCTGTGTTGGTTTTGGGGGTTTAATAGAGAAATAATACTTTACAGACCCCATCATCATCATAATAATCATGGTCCATCATTTCGGGAGACAACAATGTCACTCACTGTGAGTTATACTGTGTTGTTAAAGGTATGCGGCAGCTTTTACATTTATCTTTCAACTTCCAAATGGTGAGCAGGACAAAGTCGCCACTTGTGATGTGCCTGCAAGGGGCAATATAATTCTCTCTTTTTTAAGCATTCCATCCCCTATTGTCATTGCTTAATCTTTAAAGAACACTGGTTAGCATTATTGCTTTCAGAGGCTGAAGCAATATTTTTGTTTTTGACTTTTTTTCAGGAACTCTATCTAATTTGATGAATTGTCCATGGGCTAACAGTCCAAATGTTATGGTTTCAAACATTGTTTCAATCGATGATCATCAACTAAACTGTGTATCTAGATTTTGATGAGCACTGGCTCCACAAAACAACTTTGGTAAAAAGAGGTTTCCCACATCAAGAAATTACCTCTTGGGGTAAAGGTGTTCAATATTGCACACTTGATGTGCTCAAAATTGTCTATGCTACGATACACAATACGAGGCAAAAATACTATCAGTAATACAGAGCAAAATAATAATAATGGCTTTTTATATAGCGCTCATATCCGTCACTCAGTGACGTTCAAGGCGCTTCAACATTCAGTATTTTCCTGCAAGGTATTTGGGGGCTACGTTTGAAGTATGAGACCTACTCCTTTACATAGCACCATGTAATGGTTTACAAGGTGCTGTGGCGCAATATGCAGCCAATCAAACCAGGAACACCGGGGTGGACCCCTTCTCTTTTCGATAAGTGCACTGGGTTCTTTTGCGTGCGTTACACAACACACGGGACCAACGGCTTTACATCCCATCCGAAGGAGGAAGCAATCATGGTTAAGTGTCTTGCTTAAGGACACAAGTGTCACGACCGGGACTCGAACCCACACTCTGCTGATCAGAAACACCAGAGCTTGAGTCCAGTGATCTTATCCGCTCGGCCACGACACGCCAAAACTTTTACAAAACTTAATGAGTAAGAGTAACAGAAGTCATCTTTGAATTGTTTAGTTACATTTTCTTAAAATGATGTGTAGGTCGATTTCCCACCTATTGCATTTGAATAATCAGATCCATATTGGTAATATCAACAATGCACTATATCCTAGATCATACTAAATGTTCATCTTGTTCCTGTGAACTTGTTGTGTATTTGACCTTATGAATAGTATCATTATTCTAAATAACAAGAATTAACCAAACAAGAAAGAACTGATTTGTTATTTAAGAGTCATGTTTTGCTAACAAAACTTTCTCTTTTTTTGTGGGATGTTATTCAAAACTTTGGAGCCATATTTTAGGTTATATTTTAGTAAAGCCATTTTGTGGATACATTTTATCAAGTGAAGTTGTATTTGCTTGTTATAAGTAACATTGCTTCGATAAGAGATTTTATTTTACCTTGAAACTATCGGGTTTACTTGATATTGTAGTTTTCACAACTCTCCATTCTAATAACAAACTTAACAGCATCACTCTGGGAGATGGTTGCATTGTTTAGTTGACACAGCTGCCCTGACAGGTTGAAGGAGAGGCAGTTGGGATCTTTGTAGCAGGCAATGCAGCACTGTATTGGGTGCAGAAGTGGGATGTTCTTGTAGGTGTAGTTAAGCAGACAGGAGGGCATGGTATCGGTATCATATTGTTCAAAGGCTGCATGGCATTGAAGGGATCTAGGGGTCTTTTGTAGTTGGCGTTTGCACAAGACTCGTTTTTCAGCAGCACAGTTTTGGGGGTGTAATTGCATGTTGCACAGACTTATCAACTGGCACTTTCCAGGCTGATTGATTTTCTCTGCAAGATCCTTTTGGTCATCAGCTGAACACTTCATCTGTCCTTCTAACTGCTTACAGCCAAGCCATACTTTAAGGTGACTTGATCTGCCACAAACATCATGAAAATTGGGTTCAAGTGTGGTGTTAATAAAATTGATACTTCCTTGCAGGTCTGAGGGAACTGGTAACACAGCTTCAAGACTCTTGCAGTAGTCATAGGCTTCAGTCCAGTTATAACTTGATTTCCTGAAAGGGCCCATTTTGTAACAAAAGTTGCTGTGACGTTTCCATCCAACCTGACATTCCTTTAGTATGGCATCAGTGCCTAGTATACCAACCATCAAAGCAACGAAACCTTCTAAGATGATGCTTAGTCTTGCAGGATACATGGTTTGTGAAATCTTCATTGAACTGCTCTGTTATTGAACAGCAATTATGTCTGTTGCTTCAAGAAATATCCAGGCAAGGAATGATATGTACACTAAGATGGTTATACTTTTCTCATAATATGAGCATGTAAACCTCTCTGTGAAACATACCTGTGGTTATATCTGATGGTTCAGATTTTATATTTGAGCCAAAACACACTTCCAAACAGGCTGCTCGGAACTGTTTTTTCATTGTTACCATAGTTATGTCAATCTCAGCTCCATTTAATTTAATTAAATTTCAGAGTTTTTTAATTAAGAAATGACTGTATTATTGTAGCTCAACAGTGTTGGTTTTGGGGTTTAATAGAGACCTATATTCCATAGACCCCATCATCATCAAAATAATAGTTCCATCATTTGGGCAGACATTGTGTCGCTGTGTTATACAGTGTTGTTCAAGCATGTGGCTTTTACACACTTAACTTTCAACTTTCAAATGGTGAGCATGACAAAGTCGTCTTTTGTGACATGCATGCAAGGGGCAATACAAGAGATTTTTTTAAGCATTCAATCCCATGTTGTTATTGCTTAATCTTTAAAGAACAATTGTAATGAGGTTTATTGCTTTCGGATACTGAAGCAATAAGTTTGTTATTAGTCTTCTCTCAGGAACTCTATTTTATTTGATGTATATTGTCCATGGCCTAACATTCCAAATATTAGTGTTTAAAGCATCATTTCAATCAGTGATCATCAACTAAACTGTTTATCTAGATTTGATTAGCATTGGCTTCACAAAACAATTTTGGTAAATAATGCTTTGCCACAACAAGAGTTGCCTCTTTGGGGTGAAAGTGTTCAATATTTCACACTTGAAGTGCTTACAATTTTCTTTATAAAGATACACAATAAGAGGTAAAAACACCCATATATGACCGTAAAGCACAGCCAGAGATTGAAAGTGTTTGATTATTCTTGAGGAAGGAAAACCAGAGAGCCCGGGAAAAAAGAAAGAAAAGTGGGGCACAAGAGAGAACCAGCGTTCAATTCTACTCACATATTGTCTTAGCTAGGAATCGAGCAAGGGAGACAGTGGTGAAATGCGAGTGCTTTATGCACTAGCCACCCATTCCATCTAGTTTCATCACAACTCTTCAGTTGTGGTGGAAATTGTGTAAGAACAACCTTGAAAAATGGAAGCAATCAAGTGGCAGTTATTTATTTTTCAAGACAAACCTGGAAATTTCATTCATTTTTTTGTGTAACTACAGATGGATACAGTCAAGCCTCGTTATAAAGAGCACTGTTATAAAGATGTTTTGCTTACAAAGAGTCCCGAATCTATGAAGTCTGAAGTCCCCAGTCTCATTTATCTATTTATTTATTTTGCCCTTGGAAGAAAAAAAACCCTGAAAAGTCTATCATTTAAAGCCTTTACCAGTAACCATGGTTATGTAGGTCAATCCTTGTACTCGATAAAGTTTGCCTTTTTCCAAGAACTAAATATCATATATTATTTGATTATTGAAAAAAGACTTGTAAGTCTTATACAGCCATGAGCAACCCACATTTCGACGTGGTTTAGTATCCTTGAGTATATTTTCTTTTCTTTTTTAATTCCCACAGCACTTGTGTCAGAGGAAATTTAGAATGCTTTGGAGAACCTTGTAATGGTAAGTAAAACTTTAAAACAAACAATTCATTTCATTTCATTCATTTATTTCATTTACTAATTCTGGTTGTGAAGCCGAGGACTCTCAAAAAAACAAACTCAATCGCTGTACTGGCCATGAACCCAATTGAAAGAAGACAAAGAAGGAAGTTTCAGTTTTAGATGTGGGAGGAAACCCCAGGAAACTATTCTGTGGAAAATCTATGCAATCAGGTAGGGACTGAAAACTCAATCCACATACTGGCTGCTGCCCCTAGTGGGAATTGAAGTGGGGTCATAGAGGTGGAAGGCAGGGAAAAGATACCACTAAGAGTTGGCAACTCAACCAGCCTGAATTATCTGAAGTCAAAATTATTGAAGTCATTGAGTTTTATTGACTTTTTTTTACATAATGTTAGTGATTTGTAATTAGTTTCCTGTGCAGAGAACGAGTATCATTGTGCTAATGATTTATGTATACCCGATGGCTGGACATGTGATGGAGATGATGACTGTACAGATGGATCTGATGAGAAGGATTGTGGTGAGCTTACTCATAAAAACATATAATTTCAGATATTTATTTGTAAGCACTTCAATTCAAAAATATTAATCAAAGAATGCTCTGCTATAAAATAACGAGTAGGCACCATTTAAAAAAATAACATTTCTCAGTGGAGATAAATACTCATGGTTTTTTGTCTTTTATTTGTTGAAAGTGCCATTATCTAAGCTCAACATTCATAAAGTCTTAGATTGTTGTTAAAGGATAACAAGTCTTACAAGTCCTCTTTGAATTTTCCATAATGAAGTAAATGGTAAGATTTTTTTTTCTCAATTAACTAGTGTACACCTGTACAACTGACCAATACACCTGTGATAGTGGTCATTGTATTGATGCAAGGTATTACTGTGACGGGGCACCAGACTGTGAGGACAATTCCGATGAGGCCGATTGTCGTAAGTTTCTTTCTTTCTTTCAATTCTAAAAGCTTTAGACAAAAATTCACGATTGGTGGTCAATTGAAATCCGACTCTTTGAAAATGTTTGTTCTGTGCTTTTCGAAAATGAACAGAGCACCAGTAATGGGCTGTGAACTTTACCTTGTCAATTTTTGTGCTGAGAGAACCTATTCTATGTGAAGATCTGTGCTTTATTTGGAGTTATATCTGTCCCGCCCATAGTTGAACTTCTTAATTTTGAATGAGATGTGACAAATTTCAGTGTTGGTTGTTTTTTATGAATCTTTCAGCTTTACCAACTTGCTATGGTGGAGAGTTTCAGTGTGACAATGGCAAGTGTATCTCTCAGGAGTTTGTTTGTGATGGAGACATGGATTGTGGTTTCAATGATGCTGCTGATGAAACAAATTGTAGTAAGTTATGGCACACTTACTTTATTTCGGAAGTCTTTCATATAGTTTCACAAAAGGCCTTATCACCCTCTCAAATAGCGCCCTCACTGAGGCAGAAGGAGCAGATGATTGGATGACAGCTGCTCTTGATGTGTAAAAATGTGCACTTGACCTCAGCATACCAGCAGCGTTGTGCGTTATGCAAGGGGTCTATAAAGGTTGTTCATCTGCCTATAGGAAAGATGCACTCATGTTAGTAAGTCATGATGGTGTATACAAGCGCATCTGCTGCATGCCCAAAGCTTTCTCTACTCCTCTCGCCAAAGCTGGCGTTTTACTAAAAGTCACCCATTTCATGGTTCAGAAGCATCTCTTATGACACAAACTTTAATTTTGAGAAGACCATAGTCTTTGAAGAATGTATGGAAAAGCCAAGTCCAATAAACTTTTCTTACACCTAAATGGACTTTTGGTAATCAGTGGAGCAGGTTTGTGTGAAGTGGGCATGGCTTATAGTGGAATTACATTCAAAGCTCTGTTCCTTGTATAGAACAAGTCAAGCATACAAGCCAGTGACACAGCTTTTTCCACTGCTGCCTCCCACTTATGGAACGGTCTTCCTGTCCCCATTTAAAACGCTAGGACTGTTTACTTGTAGCTGGTTGTCCCCATTACTTTTGTCTTTCTCTTTCTCCCTTAAGCGTCTTGCATCCTTTGGTAATCTGGTGCTATATAAATCCACTTGTTATTATTTTTACAACACACTTACAGGATAAATGATACACTTGTAAAGATGTCACACTTTAGACAATAATTAACACTTTTATTTTCACCATTCTTCTTATTTCAAGTGACAACTGTAGAGTATAAAAATGCAACTGCAACTGCACAAACAACAACTTTGACAACTACAACGGGTAAGTAGCTCATTGCTGGTGAAATAAATATAAGTTCATACAAATGTTTCATTTGGACTCTTACTTTGTCACTAAACTCTTAACATTGCTTTTTACAAAGAATGATTTCAGATCCTGAAATCCTCTCATGAACCATCAAATTGTTAAATGTTTTTCTTAGTCATAAATTTGCCTTTGGTTTTAGCAATGATCGTATGCAATGATATGTATTTGTTTTACAGAAGAACGTTGCTATGGTTTCTCCTGCAACGATGGATCCTGTATCCCTTCTTACTATTATTGTAATGGAGAAGACGATTGTTCCGATGGTGAAGATGAATTAGAATGTGGTGAGTACTAAATAATATTGACAGATACTCGCCACAGTTTATCATCTCGGATTGGTTGAGAGGAAACCACTTTGCCATGTTTAAATGTGCACTATAAACAAGGTGAGAAGTGTTTAAACAGTTTAAACAACAATAACTTCATACCGGTACTCAGTGTAAAATCACAAAACTGAGTCTGAGGAGGTGACAGGAATTGAAAACTTACAGACAAGTTTTACAGTTTTCCAACATTGTTATACTTTTTAACAAAAAGGGCAGCAGTCCTTTATGGTTTGAAACGGCTGTTTAAGACCCTAATGCCACTCTTTTATTCCCTCACTTATAAACTTACTGTTTTTACTGATTGCTTTGTTATTAAAGCTATATTTTTCTAAACCTGGTCAGTTGTCATAATTTTAGTTGTTTTCTTTTTATTCTTACAGTTGCCTACACTACACCTCAGTATACATGTGGCCCACATGAATTTACTTGTGAGAATGGATTGTGTATTCCCGGAGGGAGGAACGGCAGTGTCTGTAATGGCATCAATGACTGTGGAGATGCGTCCGATGAGGAACACTGTGGTAGGAATTTTGAAGACAACAAATTTTAACTTAATCTTTGTAGCCAAGTTAAGTTTATTTAATCTGAATATGAAATGTCAAGGGCCAAATTTCATAGAGCTCCTTAAGAACAAAAAGTAGCTCAGCATACAAAAAATTATGCTTACCAGAATATAATTTCAAGCCAAAACAACATTCAACAAAGTACGATTATTTGCCGGTATCCTTTTCAATTATGCTCAGCAGAAATTTTTTAGGCAGTATTTGCTGCTTAAGCTCCATGAAATGGGCCCCTGTTTGTAAATAGTTCAAAGGATTAAATTGTATTAAAGTTTTTTGTTGTGGTCTTAACTTGTGTATGGTCTTGTACAAACTCCATTTTCCATGCAATATATTATTTACATTATTTTCTTTTCACACTATCTTAGGGACCACACCGCATCCACTTGAGACAACCACAGTCATTGGTTGTCTCATCAGCCAATGGCAGTGCACCAACTCTTCTGAATGCATTGAATCATCAAGTCGATGCGATGGAATGATAGACTGCAGTGATGGATCAGATGAAATGTTCTGTGTCTACTACACAACAAGTCCACCCTTAACAACTACCGTGTCTCAGCCAAGTGTTCCTTACATCTCATCGACATTCCAGCCAGTTAGTACTTCACCAGTCACTCCACAAACTACTTCAGTTAAGCCACTGCCCGGTACATCAACACCCATACCACTTGAAAGTTCAACTGCTGAGCAGCAAACAACCAAGGCAGCGCTGACTATAACATCACCCAGCTATCCCAATGGAACATCATCACCCTCAACTCCATTGGTCACTCTACCTTTGACTGAGCCAATAACAGTCATACCGCCAAATGTTGCCACACCACCTGAAGTTGATGTGACTACACCTTACCTTCAAGAATTTACCACTCCATACATACCAAGGGTAACAACACCAAAAATAGCCACACAACAAGTGACCACGCCATATGTTGCAGATGTGACCACGCCTTATGTGCCAGGAGTGACCACACCTTATGTGCCAGGAGTGACCACCCCATATGTACCAGGAGTCACAACACCATATGAACCTGAAGTGACCACACCATATGTACCTAAAGTGACCACACCATATGTACCTGAAGTGACCACACCATATGTACCAGGAGTGACCACACCATATGTACCTGAAGTGACCACTCCATATCTACCTGAATTTACCACTCCTTATGTACCTGAAGTGACAACAAAGATGAGCACAACTTCTGCAGTAAAAAGTAATACTGAATACACAGTGCTTCCAACTGGAGTGTTCTACAGAACAACTCCACATGTACCTGTAGTGACTACTCCATATTTACCAGTAGTGACCACACCTACAACAAGGGTGACCACACCGTATATACCTGTAGTGACCACACCCTATGTACCAGGAGTGACCACACCGTATGTACCAGGAGTGACCACACCGTATGTACCAGGAGTGACCACACCTTATGTCCGATCATCTACAACAGTAATACCTATACCAGGTACATCAACCCCTATACCATTGATTTCCTCAACAATTAAAACCACAACTGAATCAAGACTGATCCCAACATCACCTACAGAATTATATACACAGAAGCTGACCACTCCATATATACCAAAAGTAACCACTCCATACATGCCAGAAATAACCACTAGGTATGTTTCTGGAGTGACAACACCTTATATACCACATGTGACCACACCTTATATACCTCACATTACTACACCATACATGCCAGGAGTGACCACACCATATGTCCCAGGAGTGACCACACCAAACGTACCAATAGTGACAACACCAAATGTACCTGAAGTGACCACACCATATGTACCTAAAGTGACCACACCATATGTACCTGAAGTGACCACACTATATGTACCTCAAGTGACCACGCCATATGTACCAGGAGTGACCACACCATATGTACCAGGAGTGACCACACCATATGCACCTGAAGTGACCACACCATATGTACCTGAAGTGACCACACCATATGTACCAGGAGTGACCACACCATATGTACCTGAAGTGACCACACCATATGTACCTAAAGTGACCACACCATATTTTCCTGAAGTGACCACACCATATGTACCTAAAGTGACCACACCATATGTACCTAAAGTGACCACACCATATGTACCTGAAGTGACCACACCATATGTACCAGGAGTGACCACACCATATGTACCTGAAGTGACCACACCATATGTACCTGAAGTGACCACACCATATGTACCTGAAGTGACCACACCATATGTACCAGGAGTGACCACACCATATGTACCTGAAGTGACCACACCATATGTACCTGAAGTGACCACACCATATGTACCTGAAGTGACCACACCATATGTACCTGAAATGACCACTCCATATCTACCTGAATTTACCACTCCTTATGTACCTGAAGTGACAACAAAGATGAGTACAACTTCTGCAGTAAAAAGTAATACTGAATACACAGTGCTTCCAACTGGAGTGTTCTACAGAACAACTCCACATGTACCTGTAGTGACTACTCCATATTTACCAGTAGTGACCACACCTACAACAAGGGTGACCACACCCTATATACCTGTAGTGACCACACCCTATGTACCAGGAGTGACCACACCGTATGTACCAGGAGTGACCACACCGTATGTACCAGGAGTGACCACACCGTATGTACCAGGAGTGACCACATCTTATGTCCGATCATCTACAACAGTAAAACCTATACCAGGTACATCAACCCCTATACCATTGATTTCCTCAACAATTAAAACCACAACTGAATCAAGACTGATCCCAACATCACCTACAGAATCATATACGCAGAAGCTGACCACTCCATATATACCAAAAGTAACCACTCCATACATGCCAGAAATAACCACTAGGTATGTTCCTGGAGTGACAACACCTTATATACCACATGTGACCACACCTTATATACCTCACATTACTACACCATACATGTCTAAAGTGACCACACCATTTGTACCTGGAGTGACCACGCCATATGTTGCAGATGTGACCACGCCTTATTTGCCAGGAGTGACCACACCATATGTACCTAAAGTGACCACACCATATGTACCTGAAGTGACCACACCATATTTACCTGAAGTGACCACACCATATTTACCTGAAGTGACCACACCATATGTACCTGAAGTGACCACACCATATGTACCTGGAGTGACCACACCATATGTACCAGGAGTGACCACACCATATGCACCTGAAGTGACCACACCATATGTACCTGGAGTGACCACACCATATGTACCAGGAGTGACCACACCATATGCACCTGAAGTGACCACACCATATGTACCTGGAGTGACTACACCATATGCACCTGAAGTGACCACACCATATGTACCTGGAGTGACCACACCATATGTACCAGGAGTGACCACACCATATGTACCTGAAATGACCACGCCATATGTACCTGGAGTGACCACACCATATGTACCTGAAGTGACCACACCATATGCACCTAAAGTGACCACACCATATGTACCTGAAGTGACCACACCATATGTGCATGAAGTGACCACACCGTATGTACCAGGAGTGACCACTCCATATGTACCAGGAGTTACCACTCCTTATGTACCTGAAGTGACAACAAAGATGAGTACAACTTCTGCAGTAAAAAGTAATACTGAATACACAGTGCTTCCAACTGGAGTGTTCTACAGAACAACTCCACATGTACCTGTAGTGACCACACCATATATACCAGTAGTGACCACCCCGTCTATACCAGAGGTGTCCACACCTTCTACAACAAGGGTGACCACACCTTATTTACCAGGAGTGACCACACCATATGTGCCTGGAGTGACAACAACTTACCTGCCTGTGTTGACAACACCAGAAGTGACCACACCTTACACACAAGAAATTACTACCACTGCGCCACATTACAAGACGGTTCCTCCAGGTAAGTCTTGTATTTTCAATGAAAATAAATATCCCAATTTACTGGAAACAATTTTCTGAAATCTGAATTCAGTGACCACATTGACCTTTATCCTCGAGGTGCTTTCTAACTTTTCTTCCATAGAAATCAATGTTCTAAATTAAGTCTGGCTAAAAAACTAGTTGGGCCCTTATTCATTTCAAAGTAAGTGCATTGCTATGTTATCAATGGTATTTGACAAAGACAGTGGTTTTAAACCATTCGGAATGGCATGAAATTTTTGGTTGCTAATACTGTTGTATGGATATTCTTTTCAGAGTCTTGTCCCTTCTCCTACACTATTTTGAATGAGCTGCTTCTTGAACCAGAGTCTATAACCGCCTCATCCACTGAGCCAGGCAATACCCCAGCCAATGCCCGCTTGAACCAGTTGAAGCGAGGCACCTTCATTGCATGGGCCCCAGCCGAGGGTGATCAGGGTCCGAGTGTAATTATTGACCTGGGAGCCGAGAAGATTGTAAATGGTTTGTCCATTCAAGGAGGAGGCAGTGGGACGAATGAGTATGTCACACTCTTCAGTGTGTTCTACAGCGTAGATGGTGAGGGATACACTCCGGTGTTAACATCAGATTTGGATGATGCCGTAAGTTATAAAGAAAATCCTCATTCTTACTCGCATTTTGGTTACAAACTGAATGGAATGACGAGTCCCTGTGTTGTATAATATTTGTGTTGTGTTAATTTTCTGTTAAGTATCTGAGTATAAAACAACTTTGGTAATTTGTTTATTACTTTTCTGAATACAGGTATTTGAAGGGAATGATGATGACCACACAGTCATATCAGATCCGTTGCCTGAACCTATCATTACTCGATTCATCAAAATCACAGTCATGGATTACCACAAGGGTGTACGGCTGCGCTGCGCTATACTTGGATGTGACTTATATCTACGTAAGTGAGAAAGTCCTCACATTGTTTTTGATTCAGGTTCAGTGATCAAGCTCAAAAGTGTGTGTGATGATTTTACAAACTTAAAATTCATTTTGTATTAATTGTCTTGGTTTAAAGATTTGTCTTTAAATAAATGGAAATGTATGGCATTATTTTTAAACAACTCAACAAATAAGGTACTGAGGCCTTGTTTTCAATTAATTTTATACGAGCTGTAAAAAAAATTTATGAAGATTTTTATCCGTTATTCTTTTTAACAAGATAGGCAGGAATGAAATGTGAAAATTCGTGGAGCCCACGTCCTTCTGGTTATGCAGCAAGATTGATTGATTGATTCTTTTTAACAGAATATACAACACCAAAAGTTTCAACCAGCACAACAGTTACTCAGACAACATCAACCTCAATGTGCAGAGCTGGTCAGTACCAATGTGGTAGTGGCTTATGCATTGATACAGGGAAGCTGTGTGATGGTAACAATGACTGCGAGGATTACTCCGATGAAAAGGGCTGCGGTAAGAACTACGACTATTGTAATTATTTCTCTGATTAGTGGCTATGAGCTTCAGCTCCTGGACAAGTTATACCTGGAAATAGCCAGCGGTGGATTTGTTGCACTCTGAAGCAATTATTGTGGCATGTTGTGGCCAAGCAGTCAAGCGCATTGTGCAAAATGTGCATGCGCAAATATTGTGGTGTTTCTGATCAGCAGAGTATGGGTTCATGTTTTAAGTTGGACACTTGTGTTCTTCAGCTAGACCATTACTGCTCCTTCCTTCAAATGGACTTCAAACCATAGGTTCCCTGTTATTATTGTTCCTTACTGTTGTTTTTGGCATTTAATCTAAGAATGTGTGTTATTGAAAGTTTCTTGCTCGTTTGCTGATGTATTTGATTTATGGTGGGGAATTGTTATTTGATAGAAACAAATAATTCAAAGTCTCTTTTTCCAGGTACAACTATACCACCAAGCACAACTAAAAAACAGACCACCACACCATATGTACAAGAAGTGACTACCACACCATATGTACCGGGAGTGACCACCACGCAATATGTACCAGGAGTGACTACTACACCATATGTACCAGGAGTGACTACTACACCATATGTACCAGGAGTGACTACTACACCATATGTACCAGGAGAGACCACCACACCATATGTACCAGGAGAGACCACCACACCATATGTACCAGGAGTGACTACTACACCATATGTACCAGGAGTGACTACTACACCATATGTACCAGGAGAGACCACCACACCATATGTACCAGAAGTGACTACTACACCATATGTACCAGGAGTGACTACTACACCATATGTACCAGGAGTGACTACTACACCATATGTACCAGGAGTGACTACTACACCATATGTACCAGGAGAGACCACCACACCATATGTACCAGGAGAGACCACCACACCATATGTACCAGAAGTGACTACTACACCATATGTACCAGGAGTGACTACTACACCATATGTACCAGGAGAGATTACTACACCATATGTACCAGGAGTGACTACTACACCATATGTACCAAGAGTGACTACTACACCATATGTACCAGGAGAGACCACCACACCATATGTACCAGGAGTGACTACTACACCATATGTACCAGGAGTGACTACTACACCATATGTACCAGGAGTGACCACCACACCATATGTACCAGGAGTGACTACTACACCATATGTACCAGGAGTGACTACTACACCATATGTACCAGGAGTGACTACTACACCATATGTACCAGGAGTGACTACTACACCATATGTACCAGGAGTGACTACTACACCATATGTACCAGGAGTGACTACTACACCATATGTACCAGGAGTGACTACTACACCATATGTACCAGGAGTGACTACTACACCATATGTACCAGGAGTGACCACCACACCATATGTACCAGGAGTGACCACCACACCATATGTACCAGGACTGACTACTACACCATATGTACCAGGAGTGACCACCACACCATATGTACCAGGAGTGACCACTACTCCATATGTACCAGGACTGACTACTACACCATATGTACCAGGAGGGACCACCACACCATATGTACCAGGACTGACTACTACACCATATGTACCAGGAGTGACCACCACACCATATGTACCAGGACTGACTACTACACCATATGTACCAGGAGGGACCACCACACCATATGTACCAGGAGTGACCACTACTCCATATGTACCAGGAGTGACAACCACACCATATCAACCAGGAGTGACTACTACACCATATGTACCAGGAGTGACTACTACACCATATGTGCCAGGAGTGACCACCACACCATATGTACCAGGAGTGACCACCACACCATATGTACCAGGACTGACTACTACACCATATGTACCAGGAGTGACCACCACACCATATGTACCAGGAGTGACCACCACACCATATCAACCAGGAGTGACTACTACACCATATGTACCAGGAGTGACAACCACACCATATGTACCAGGAGTGACCACCACACCATATCAACCAGGAGTGACTACTACACCCTATGTACCAGGAGAGACTACTACACCATATGTACCAGGAGTGACTACTACACCATATGTACCAGGAGGGACCACCACACCATATGTACCAGGAGTGACCACTACTCCATATGTACCAGGAGTGACCACCACACCATATCAACCAGGAGTGACTACTACACCATATGTACCAGGAGTGACTACTACACCATATGTACCAGGAGAGACCACCACACCATATCAACCAGGAGTGACTACTACACCATATGTACCAGGAGTGACTACTACACCATATGTACCAGGAGTGACTACTACACCATATGTACCAGGAGAGACTACTACACCATATGTACCAGGAGTGACTACTACACCATATGTACCAGGAGAGACCACCACACCATATGTACCAGGAGTGACTACTACACCATATGTACCAGGAGAGACTACTACACCATATGTACCAGGAGTGACTACTACACCATATGTACGAGGAGTGACTACTACACCATATGTACCAGGAGTGACTACTACACCATATGTACCAGGAGTGACTACTACACCATATGTACCAGGAGAGACTACTACACCATATGTACCAGGAGAGACTACTACACCATATGTACCAGGAGTGACCACCACACCATATCACTCAGGAGTGACTACTACACCATATGTACCAGGAGTGACTACTACACCATATGTACCAGGAGTGACTACTACACCATATGTACCAGGAGTGACTACTACACCATATGTACCAGGAGTGACTACTACACCATATGTACCAGGAGTGACCACCACACCATATGTACCAGGAGTGACTACTACACCATATGTACCAGGAGTGACCACCACACCATATGTACCAGGAGTGACCACCACACCATATGTACCAGGAGAGACTACTACACCATATGTACCAGGAGAGACCACCACACCATATGTACCAGGAGTGACTACTACACCATATGTACCAGGAGTGACTACTACACCATATGTACCAGGAGTGACTACTACACCATATGTACCAGGAGTGACTACTACACCATATGTACCAGGAGTGACTTCTACACCATATGTACCAGGAGTGACTACTACACCATATGTACCAGGAGTGACTACTACACCATATGTACCAGGAGAGACTACTACACCATATGTACCAGGAGTGACTACTACACCATATGTACCAGGAGTGACCACCACACCATATGTACCAGGAGAGACTACTACACCATATGTACCAGGAGTGACTACTACACCATATGTACCAGGAGAGACTACTACACCATATGTACCAGGAGTGACTACTACACCATATGTACCAGGAGTGACTACTACACCATATGTACCAGGAGAGACTACTACACCATATGTACCAGGAGTGACTACTACACCATATGTACCAGGAGTGACTACTACACCATATGTACCAGGAGTGACTACTACACCATATGTACCAGGAGTGACTACTACACCATATGTACCAGGAGTGACTACTACACCATATGTACCAGGAGTGACTACTACACCATATGTACCAGGAGTGACCACCACACCATATGTACCAGGAGAGACTACTACACCATATGTACCAGGAGAGACCACCACACCATATGTACCAGGAGTGACTACTACACCATATGTACCAGGAGTGACTACTACACCATATGTACCAGGAGTGACTACTACACCATATGTACCAGGAGTGACTACTACACCATATGTACCAGGAGTGACTACTACACCATATGTACCAGGAGTGACCACCACACCATATGTACCAGGAGTGACTACTACACCATATGTACCAGGAGTGACTACTACACCATATGTACCACGAGTGACTACTACACCATATGTACCAGGAGAGACTACTACACCATATGTACCAGGAGTGACTACTACACCATATGTACCAGGAGTGACTACTACACCATATGTACCAGGAGTGACTACTACACCATATGTACCAGGAGTGACTACTACACCATATGTACCAGGAGTGACCACCACACCATATGTACCAGGAGTGACTACTACACCATATGTACCAGGAGTGACTACTACACCATATGTACCACGAGTGACTACTACACCATATGTACCAGGAGTGACTACTACACCATATGTACCAGGAGTGACTACTACACCATATGTACCAGGAGTGACTACTACACCATATGTACCAGGAGTGACTACTACACCATATGTACCAGGAGAGACTACTACACCATATGTACCAGGAGTGACTACTACACCATATGTACCAGGAGTGACTACTACACCATATGTACCAGGAGTGACTACTACACCATATGTACCACGAGTGACTACTACACCATATAAACCAGGAGTGACCACCACACCATATGTACCAGGAGTGACCACCACACAATATGTATCAGAAGAGACTACTACACCATATGTACCAGAAGAGACCACCACACCATATGTACCAGGACTGACTACTACACCATATGTACCAGGAGTGACCACCACACCATATGTACCAGGAGTGACCACCACACCATATCAACCAGGAGTGACTACTACACCATATGTACCAGGAGTGACAACCACACCATATGTACCAGGAGTGACCACCACACCATATCACTCAGGAGTGACTACTACACCCTATGTACCAGGAGTGACTACTACACCATATGTACCAGGAGTGACCACCACACCATATGTACCAGGAGTGACCACTACACCATATCAACCAGGAGTGACTACTACACCATATGTACCAGGAGTGACAACCACACCATATGTACCAGGAGTGACCACCACACCATATCAACCAGGAGTGACTACTACACCCTATGTACCAGGAGTGACTACTACACCATATGTACCAGGAGTGACTACTACACCATATGTACCAGAAGGGACCACCACACCATATGTACCAGGAGTGACCACTACTCCATATGTACCAGGAGTGACAACCACACCATATCAACCAGGAGTGACTACTACACCATATGTACCAGGAGTGACTACTACACCATATGTACCAGGAGTGACTACTACACCATATGTACCAGGAGTGACCACCACACCATATGTACCAGGAGTGACTACTACACCATATGTACCAGGAGTGACTACTACACCATATGTACCAGGAGTGACTACTACACCATATGTACCAGGAGTGACTACTACACCATATGTACCAGGAGTGACCACCACACCATATGTACCAGGAGTGACTACTACACCATATGTACCAGGAGTGACCACTACACCATATGTACCAGGAGTGACCACCACACCATATGTACCAGGAGTGACTACTACACCATATGTACCAGGAGAGACTACTACACCATATGTACCAGGAGTGACTACTACACCATATGTACCAGGAGTGACTACTACACCATATGTACCAGGAGTGACTACTACACCATATGTACCAGGAGTGACTACTACACCATATGTACCAGGAGTGACTACTACACCATATGTACCAGGAGTGACCACCACACCATATGTACCAGGAGTGACCACCACACCATATGTACCAGGAGTGACTACTACACCATATGTACCAGGAGTGACCACCACACCATATGTACCTGGAGTGACCACCACACCATATGTACCAGGAGTGACTACTACACCATATGTACCAGGAGAGACCACCACACCATATGTACCAGGAGTGACTACTACACCATATGTACCAGGAGTGACTACTACACCATATGTACCAGGAGTGACTACTACACCATATGTACCAGGAGTGACTACTACACCATATGTACCAGGAGAGACCACCACACCATATGTACCAGGAGTGACTACTACACCATATGTACCAGGAGTGACCACCACACCATACGTACCAGGAGAGACTACTACACCATATGTACCAGGAGAGACCACCACACCATATGTACCAGGAGTGACTACTACACCATATGTACCAGGAGTGACTACTACACCATATGTACCAGGAGTGACTACTACACCATATGTACCAGGAGTGACTACTACACCATTTGTACCAGGAGTGACTACTACACCATATGTACCAGGAGTGACCACTACACCATATGTACCAGGAGTGACTACTACACCATATGTACCAGGAGTGACTACTACACCATATGTACCAGGAGTGACCACTACACCATATGTACCAGGAGTGACTACTACACCATATGTACCAGGAGTGACTACTACACCATATGTACCAGAAGAGACCACCACACCATATGTACCAGGAGTGACTACTACACCATATGTACCAGGAGTGACTACTACACCATATGTACCAGGAGTGACTACTACACCATATGTACCAGGAGTGACAACCACACCATATGTACCAGGAGAGACCACCACACCATATGTACCAGGAGAGACTACTACACCATATGTACCAGAAGTGACCACTACTCCATATGTACCAGGAGTGACCACTACACCATATGTACCAGGAGTGACTACTACACCATATGTACCAGGAGTGACTACTACACCATATGTACCAGGAGTGACTACTACACCATTTGTACCAGGAGTGACTACTACACCATTTGTACCAGGAGTGACTACTACACCATATGTACCAGGAGTGACCACCACACCATATGTACCAGGAGTGACTACTACACCATATGTACCAGGAGTGACTACTACACCATATGTACCACGAGAGACCACCACACCATATGTACCAGGAGTGACTACTACACCATATGTACCAGGAGAGACCACCACACCATATGTACCAGGAGTGACTACTACACCATATGTACCAGGAGAGACCACCACACCATATGTACCAGGAGTGACTACTACACCATATGTACCAGGAGTGACTACTACACCATTTGTACCAGGAGTGACTACTACACCATTTGTACCAGGAGTGACTACTACACCATATGTACCAGGAGTGACCACCACACCATATGTACCAGGAGTGACTACTACACCATATGTACCAGGAGTGACTACTACACCATATGTACCACGAGAGACCACCACACCATATGTACCAGGAGTGACTACTACACCATATGTACCAGGAGAGACCACCACACCATATGTACCAGGAGAGACCACCACACCATATGTACCAGGAGTTCCTACTACACCATATGTACCAGGAGTGACTACTACACCATATGTACCAGGAGTGACTACTACACCATATGTACCAGGAGTGACTACTACACCATATGTACCAGGAGTGACCACCACACCATATGTACCAGGAGTGACTACTACACCATATGTACGAGGAGTGACTACTACACCATATGTACCAGGAGTGACCACCACACCATATGTACCAGGAGAGACCACCACACCATATGTACCAGGAGAGACCACCACACCATATGTACCAGGAGTGACTACTACACCATATGTACCAGGAGTGACCTCCACACCATATGTACCAGGAGTTCCTACTACACCATATGTACCAGGAGTGACTACTACACCATATGTACCAGGAGTGACTACTACACCATATGTACCAGGAGTGACTACTACACCATATGTACATGGAGTGACCACCACACCATATGTACCAGGAGTGACCACCACACAATATGTATCAGAAGAGACTACTGCACCATATATAACAGGAGTGACTACTACACCATATGTACCAGGAGTGACTACTACACCATATGTACCAGGAGAGACTACTACACCATATGTACCAGGAGTGACTACTACACCATATGTACCAGAAGAGACCACCACACCATATGTACCAGGAGTGACTACTACACCATATGTACCAGGAGAGACCACCACACCATATGTACCAGGAGAGACCTCCACACCATATGTACCAGGAGTTCCTACTACACCATATGTTCCAGGAGTGACTACTACACCATATGTACCAGGAGTGACTACTACACCATATGTACCAGGAGTGACTACTACACCATATGTACCAGGAGTGACTACTACACCATATGTACCAGGAGTGACTACTACACCATATGTACCAGGAGTGACTACTACACCATATGTACCAGGAGTGACTACTACACCATATGTACAAGGAGTGACCACTACTCCATATGTACCAGGAGTGACTACTACACCATATGTACCAGGAGTGACTACTACACCATATGTACCAGGAGTGACTACTACACCATATGTACCAGGAGTGACTACTACACCATATGTACCAGGAGTGACTACTACACCATATGTACCAGGAGTGACTACTACACCATATGTACCAGGAGTGACTACTACACCATATGTACCAGGAGTGACCACCACACCATATGTACCAGGAGTGACTACTACACCATATGTACGAGGAGTGACTACTACACCATATGTACCAGGAGTGACCACCACACCATATGTACCTGGAGAGACCACCACACCATATGTACCAGGAGAGACCACCACACCATATGTACCAGGAGTGACTACTACACCATATGTACCAGGAGTGACCTCCACACCATATGTACCAGGAGTTCCTACTACACCATATGTACCAGGAGTGACTACTACACCATATGTACCAGGAGTGACTACTACACCATATGTACCAGGAGTGACTACTACACCATATGTACATGGAGTGACCACCACACCATATGTACCAGGAGTGACCACCACACAATATGTATCAGAAGAGACTACTGCACCATATATAACAGGAGTGACTACTACACCATATGTACCAGGAGTGACTACTACACCATATGTACCAGGAGAGACTACTACACCATATGTACCAGGAGTGACTACTACACCATATGTACCAGAAGAGACCACCACACCATATGTACCAGGAGTGACTACTACACCATATGTACCAGGAGAGACCACCACACCATATGTACCAGGAGAGACCTCCACACCATATGTACCACGAGTTCCTACTACACCATATGTTCCAGGAGTGACTACTACACCATATGTACCAGGAGTGACTACTACACCATATGTACCAGGAGTGACTACTACACCATATGTACCAGGAGTGACTACTACACCATATGTACCACGAGAGACCACCACACCATATGTACCAGGAGTGACTACTACACCATATGTACCAGGAGTGACCACCACACCATATGTACCAGGAGAGACCACTACACCATATGTACCAGAAGTGACTACTACACCATATGTACCAGGAGTGACTACTACACCATATGTACCAGGAGTGACCACCACACCATATGTACCAGGAGAGACCACCACACCATATGTACCAGGTGTGACTACTACACCATATGTACCAGGAGTGACTACTACACCATATGTACCAGGAGTGACTACTACACCATATGTACCAGGAGTGACCACCACACCATATGTACCAGGAGTGACTACTACACCATATGTACCAGAAGTGACTACTACACCATATGTACCAGGAGTGACCACCACACCATATGTACCAGGAGAGACCACCACACCATATGTACCAGGAGAGACCACCACACCATATGTACCAGGAGTGACTACTACACCATATGTACCAGGAGTGACTACTACACCATATGTACCAGGAGTGTCCACCACACCATATGTACCAGGAGTGACCACTACACCATATGTACCAGGAGTGACTACTACACCATATGTACCAGGAGTGACTACTACACCATATGTACCAGGAGTGACCACCACACCATATGTACCAGGAGTGACCACCACACCATATGTACCAGGAGTGACTACTAAACCATATGTACCAGGAGTGACTACTACACCATATGTACCAGGAGTGACTACTACACCATATGTACCAGGAGTGACTACTACACCATATGTACCAGGAGAGATTACTACACCATATGTACCAGGAGTGACCACCACACCATATGTACCAGGAGTGACCACCACACCATATGTGCCAGGAGTGACTACTACACCATATGTACCAGGAGTGACTACTACACCATATGTACCAGGAGTGACTACTACACCATATGTACCAGGAGTGACTACTACACCATATGTACCAGGAGTGACTACTACACCATATGTACCAGGAGAGATTACTACACCATATGTACTAGGAGTGACCACCACACCATATGTACCAGGAGTGACCACCACACCATATGTACCAGGAGTGACTACTACACCATATGTACCAGGAGTGACTACTACACCATATGTACCAGGAGAGATTACTACACCATATGTACTAGGAGTGACCACTACACCATATGTACCAGGAGAGACCACCACACCATATGTACCAGGAGTGACTACTACACCATATGTACCAGGAGTGACTACTACACCATATGTACCAGGAGTGACCACCACACCATATGTACCAGGAGAGACCACCACACCATATGTACCAGGAGTGACCACCACACCATATGTACCAGGAGTGACTACTACACCATATGTACCAGGAGTGACTACTACACCATATGTACCAGGAGTGACTACTACACCATATGTACCAGGAGTGACCACCACACCATATGTACCAGGAGTGACCACCACACCATATGTACTAGGAGTGACTACTACACCATATGTACCAGGAGTGACTACTACACCATATGTACCAGGAGTGACTACTACACCATATGTACCAGGAGTGACCACCACACCATATGTACCAGGAGAGACCACCACACCATATGTACCAGGAGTGACCACCACACCATATGTACCAGGAGTGACTACTACACCATATGTACCAGGAGTGACTACTACACCATATGTACCAGGAGTGACTACTACACCATATGTACCAGGAGTGACTACTACACCATATGTACCAGGAGTGACTACTACACCATATGTACCAGGAGTGACTACTACACCATATGTACCAGGAGTGACTACTACACCATATGTACCAGGAGTGACTACTACACCATATGTACCAGGAGTGACCACCACACCATATGTACCAGGAGAGACCACCACACCATATGTACCAGGAGTGACCACCACACCATATGTACCAGGAGTGACTACTACACCATATGTACCAGGAGAGACCACCACACCATATGTACCAGGAGTGACTACTACACCATATGTACCAGGAGAGACCACCACACCATATGTACCAGGAGTGACTACTACACCATATGTACCAGGAGTGACTACTACACCATATGTACCAGGAGTGACTACTACACCATATGTACCAGGAGTGACTACTACACCATATGTACCAGGAGTGACTACTACACCATATGTACCAGGAGTGACTACTACACCATATGTACCAGGAGTGACCACCACACCATATGTACCAGGAGAGACCACCACACCATATGTACCAGGAGTGACCACCACACCATATGTACCAGGAGTGACTACTACACCATATGTACCAGGAGTGACTACTACACCATATGTACCAGGAGTGACTACTACACCATATGTACCAGGAGTGACTACTACACCATATGTACCAGGAGTGACCACCACACCATATGTACCAGGAGTGACTACTACACCATATGTACCAGGAGAGACCACCACACCATATGTACCAGGAGTGACTACTACACCATATGTACCAGGAGTGACTACTACACCATATGTACCAGGAGTGACTACTACACCATATGTACCAGGAGTGACCACCACACCATATGTACCAGGAGTGACTACTACACCATATGTACCAGGAGTGACTACTACACCATATGTACCAGGAGTGACTACTACACCATATGTACCAGGAGTGACTACTACACCATATGTACCAGGAGTGACTACTACACCATATGTACCAGGAGTGACCACCACACCATATGTACCAGGAGAGACCACCACACCATATGTACCAGGAGTGACCACCACACCATATGTACCAGGAGTGACTACTACACCATATGTACCAGGAGTGACTACTACACCATATGTACCAGGAGTGACTACTACACCATATGTACCAGGAGTGACTACTACACCATATGTACCAGGAGTGACTACTACACCATATGTACCAGGAGTGACTACTACACCATATGTACCAGGAGAGACCACCACACCATATGTACCAGGAGTGACTACTACACCATATGTACCAGGAGTGACTACTACACCATATGTACCAGGAGAGACCACCACACCATATGTACCAGGAGTGACTACTACACCATATGTACCAGGAGTGACTACTACACCATATGTACTAGGAGTGACTACTACACCATATGTACCAGGAGTGACCACCACACCATATGTACCAGGAGAGACCACCACACCATATGTACCAGGAGTGACTACTACACCATATGTACCAGGAGTGACTACTACACCATATGTACCAGGAGTGACTACTACACCATATGTACCAGGAGTGACTACTACACCATATGTACCAGGAGTGACTACTACACCATATGTACCAGGAGTGACCACCACACCATATGTACCAGGAGTGACTACTACACCATATGTACCAGGAGAGACCACCACACCATATGTACCAGGAGAGACCACCACACCATATGTACCAGGAGTGACTACTACACCATATGTACCAGGAGTGACTACTACACCATATGTACCAGGAGAGACCACCACACCATATGTACCAGGAGTGACTACTACACCATATGTACCAGGAGTGACTACTACACCATATGTACTAGGAGTGACTACTACACCATATGTACCAGGAGTGACTACTACACCATATGTACCAGGAGTGACTACTACACCATATGTACCAGGAGTGACTACTACACCATATGTACCAGGAGTGACCACCACACCATATGTACCAGGAGTGACTACTACACCATATGTACCAGGAGTGACTACTACACCATATGTACCAGGAGTGACCACCACACCATATGTACCAGGAGTGACTACTACACCATATGTACCAGGAGTGACCACCACACCATATGTACCAGGAGTGACTACTACACCATATGTACCAGGAGTGACTACTACACCATATGTACCAGGAGTGACTACTACACCATATGTACCAGGAGTGACTACTACACCATATGTACCAGGAGTGACTACTACACCATATGTACCAGAAGTGACCACCACACCATATGTACCAGGAGAGACCACCACACCATATGTACCAGGAGTGACCACCACACCATATGTACCAGGAGTGACTACTACACCATATGTACCAGGAGTGACTACTACACCATATGTACCAGGAGTGACTACTACACCATATGTACCAGGAGTGACTACTACACCATATGTACCAGGAGTGACCACCACACCATATGTACCAGGAGTGACTACTACACCATATGTACCAGGAGAGACCACCACACCATATGTACCAGGAGTGACTACTACACCATATGTACCAGGAGTGACTACTACACCATATGTACCAGGAGTGACTACTACACCATATGTACCAGGAGTGACTACTACACCATATGTACCAGGAGTGACTACTACACCATATGTACCAGGAGTGACTACTACACCATATGTACCAGGAGAGACCACCACACCATATGTACCAGGAGTGACCACCACACCATATGTACCAGGAGTGACTACTACACCATATGTACCAGGAGTGACTACTACACCATATGTACCAGGAGTGACTACTACACCATATGTACCAGGAGTGACCACCACACCATATGTACCAGGAGAGACCACCACACCATATGTACCAGGAGTGACTACTACACCATATGTACCAGGAGTGACTACTACACCATATGTACCAGGAGTGACTACTACACCATATGTACCAGGAGTGTCCACCACACCATATGTACCAGGAGTGACCACTACACCATATGTACCAGGAGTGACTACTACACCATATGTACTAGGAGTGACTACTACACCATATGTACCAGGAGTGACCACCACACCATATGTACCAGGAGTGACTACTACACCATATGTACCAGGAGTGACCACCACACCATATGTACCAGGAGAGACCACCACACCATATGTACCAGGAGAGACCACCACACCATATGTACCAGGAGTGACTACTACACCATATGTACCAGGAGTGACTACTACACCATATGTACCAGGAGTGACTACTACACCATATGTACCAGGAGTGTCCACCACACCATATGTACCAGGAGTGACCACTACACCATATGTACCAGGAGTGACTACTACACCATATGTACTAGGAGTGACTACTACACCATATGTACCAGGAGTGACCACCACACCATATGTACCAGGAGTGACCACAACACCATATGTACCAGGAGTGACTACTACACCATATGTACCAGGAGTGACTACTACACCATATGTACCAGGAGTGACTACTACACCATATGTACCAGGAGTGACTACTACACCATATAAACCAGGAGTGACCACCACACCATATGTACCAGGAGTGACCACCACACAATATGTACCAGGAGTGACTACTACACCATATGTATCAGAAGAGACTACTGCACCATATATAACAGGAGTGACTACTACACCATATGTACCAGGAGAGACTACTACACCATATGTACCAGGAGAGATTACTACACCATATGTACCAGGAGAGACCACCACACCATATGTACCAGGAGAGACCACCACACCATATGTACCAGGAGAGACCACCACACCATATGTACCAGGAGAGACCACCACACCATATGTACCAGGAGTAACTACTACACCATATGTACCAGAAGAGACCACCACACCATATGTACCAGGAGTGACTACTACACCATATGTACCAGGAGAGACCACCACACCATATGTACCAGGAGAGACCACCACACCATATGTACCAGGAGAGACCACCACACCATATGTACCAGGAGTTCCTACTACACCATATGTACCAGGAGTGACCACCACACCATATGTACCAGGAGTGACTACTACACCATATGTACCAGGAGTGACCACCACACCATATGTACCTGTAGTGACTACTACACCAAATGTACCAGGAGTGACTACTACACCATATGTACCAGGAGTGACCACCACACCATATGTACCAGGAGTGACTACTACACCATATGTACCAGAAGTGACTACTACACCATATGTACCAGGAGTGACCACCACACCATATGTACCAGGAGAGACCACCACACCATATGTACCAGGAGAGACCACCACACCATATGTACCAGGAGTGACTACTACACCATATGTACCAGGAGTGACTACTACACCATATGTACCAGGAGTGACTACTACACCATATGTACCAGGAGTGTCCACCACACCATATGTACCAGGAGTGACCACTACACCATATGTACCAGGAGTGACTACTACACCATATGTACCAGGAGTGACTACTACACCATATGTACTAGGAGAGACCACCACACCATATGTACCAGGAGTGACTACTACACCATATAAACCAGGAGTGACCACCACACCATATGTACCAGGAGTGACCACCACACAATATGTATCAGAAGAGACTACTGCACCATATGTACCAGGAGTGACTACTACACCATATGTACCAGGAGTGACTACTACACCATATGTACCAGGAGTGACTACTACACCATATGTACCAGGAGTGACTACTACACCATATGTACCAGGAGTGACTACTACACCATATGTACCAGGAGTGACTACTACACCATATGTACCAGGAGTGACTACTACACCATATGTACTAGGAGAGACCACCACACCATATGTACCAGGAGTGACTACTACACCATATAAACCAGGAGTGACCACCACACCATATGTACCAGGAGTGACCACCACACAATATGTATCAGAAGAGACTACTGCACCATATGTACCAGGAGTGACTACTACACCATATGTACCAGGAGTGACTACTACACCATATAAACCAGGAGTGACCACCACACCATATGTACCAGGAGTGACCACCACACAATATGTATCAGAAGAGACTACTGCACCATATGTACCAGGAGTGACTACTACACCATATGTACCAGGAGTGACTACTACACCATATGTACCAGGAGAGATTACTACACCATATGTACCAGGAGAGACCACCACACCATATGTACCAGGAGAGACCACCACACCATATGTACCAGGAGTTCCTACTACACCATATGTACCAGGAGTGACTACTACACCATATGTACCAGGAGTGACTACTACACCATATGTACCAGGAGTGACTACTACACCATATGTACCAGGAGTGACTACTACACCATATGTACCAGGAGTGACCACCACACCATATGTACCAGGAGTGACCACCACACCATATGTACCAGGAGTGACTACTACACCATATGTACCAGGAGTGACTACTACACCATATGTACCAGGAGTGACCACCACACCATATGTACCAGGAGTGACTACTACACCATATGTACCAGGAGTGACTACTACACCATATGTACCAGGAGTGACCACCACACCATATGTACCAGGAGTGACCACCACACCATATGTACCAGGAGTGACTACTACACCATATGTACCAGGAGTGACTACTACACCATATGTACCAGGAGTGACCACCACACCATATGTACCAGGAGAGACCACCACACCATATGTACCAGGAGAGACCACCACACCATATGTACCAGGAGTGACTACTACACCATATGTACCAGGAGAGACCACCACACCATATGTACCAGGAGTGACCACCACACAATATGTATCAGAAGAGACTACTGCACCATATGTACCAGGAGTGACTACTACACCATATGTACCAGGAGAGACCACCACACCATATGTACCAGGAGTGACTACTACACCATATGTACCAGGAGAGACCACCACACCATATGTACCAGGAGTGACTACTACACCATATGTACCAGGAGTGACTACTACACCATATGTACCAGGAGTGACCACCACACAATATGTATCAGAAGAGACTACTGCACCATATGTACCAGGAGAGACTACTACACCATATGTACCAGGAGAGACTACTACACCATATGTACCAGGAGTGACTACTACACCATATGTACCAGAAGTGACTACTACACCATATGTACCAGGAGTGACTACTACACCATATGTACCAGGAGTGACCACCACACCATATGTACCAGGAGTGACTACTACACCATATGTACCAGGAGTGACCACCACACAATATGTATCAGAAGAGACTACTGCACCATATGTACCAGGAGAGACTACTACACCATATGTACCAGGAGTGACTACTACACCATATGTACCAGGAGTGACTACTACACCATATGTACCAGGAGTAACCACCACACCATATGTACCAGGAGTGACTACTACACCATATGTGCCAGGAGTGACCACCACACTATATGTACCAGGAGTGACCACCACACCCTCTGTGCCGGGAGTGACCACCACTGCGTATGTGCGAGGAGTGACTACACTCTCTGTTCTTTCAACAACCAAGATGGCTACTACTTCTGCAGTTAAAAGTAATACTCAATATACTTCAGTGCAACCAACTGGATTGTTTTACAGAACAACCCCATATAGTCCTGAGGTAACCACTCCAATTGTAGCAGGGGAAACTACAACACCATATGTACCAGGAGTGACCACCACACCTTTTGCACCAGGTGTGACCACCACACCGTATGTAACAGAATTGACAACCACTCCATCTGTTCCAGAAGTGACCACCATATTATACAAACCAGGAGTGACTACTACACCTTATGTACCAGCAGTGACTACAACACCATATGTACCAGCAGAGACCACTACTTTCCATGTCATTATATCCACATGTTTCAGCGGTCAGTTCACTTGTCAAGATGGTTCGTGTGTTTCCGGAGGAATGGTCTGTGACCAGGAATGTGACTGTGGAGATTGCTCTGATGAAGAGCTTTGTGGTGAGAAGCTTCTGATTCTTATTTGTTCACAGCCCATATTTAGTAAAATATGAGACTTTTCTCAAAACGGATGCCTGTTGTTGTTTCTTTAAGTATTTTACCTTGAATTTATTCTACTTCGTACTTATATATGAGTTGACAATTGACACAGTGAGCATTCCATAAGCTTCCCAAGTGTTTCAAAAGGATCACTTTCATTACAAACTATTACGCATTCATTGCACTGTAGTTATTATATATATATATTTTTTTTTTTATAGGAAATACAACAACTACCATCCAAGCTGAGACAACCTCAGAGCCGATTGTGACAAGTGCCACTCCTACAGAAGCAACCACACCAGCTCTCACTTCACTGTCATTCTCCACACCTTGTGAGTTAACATAAAGATTTCATTTGTGGGTTCTTAATTCTTCATGTTCCATAAACATTCTGCAAAAAAGGGAGATCGGTATTAAGTGATTCCTTTATGAAACCACCTGAGGTTTTTTACCGATTAAACTTCTCTAAAGTTCAGTTGTGATGTCCATTTATGTTATTTATATATTTTAATCTTCAAGATTTGTCAACATTTCTTTTAAATGTTTATCAAAATCTTTTGAAGAAAAATGTTTTTATTTTAATTTTTCAAAGTGCCTGTAGACTGCTCATGGAATCCCTGGACTGAATGGACTCCTTGCTCAGTCTCATGTGGTATAGGTCAAAGGTCACGTGATCGTAGTTTTCTCCAGTCAGTGAATGGTGGTTTGGAATGTAATAGCACAGAGCTGCATGAGGAAGAGTATTGTAATACAGAACCTTGTACAAGTAAGTTATCTCAAATTTTTGTCTCTATGATTATCATTTGATAAGTACAGTTTCACCATCAAAATGTGTGGAAAAATTCATCTAACACGTCATTTTACCAGCTACCTCTAAAAGGAAGAATTTTGTTTTGGTCATTTCATTTTCAGCTCTTTGGATCAAGAATTGGTCTACTAACCTATTGAACCATCTAGGTGTTTGCCGTCTGCAAACTCAAACTTTGTCCCTGGTTTTCAGTCATTTAATCAAATTTAATCCTTCTTTTTTTTTAGAGCAACAAAGATTGCTTCTTTATTGTATTACTTTATTCATCATCTCCTACTCTAGCTGATGGGAATTGGACCCCATGGGGTGCCTGGGCAGACTGTGATGTCACCTGCAATGGTGGGACTTCATTCAGGTATCGAAACTGCAGTGATCCACCTCCTAAAAATGGGGGTGAGGAGTGTGAAGGTGTGCCAATAGAGACCAAAGCCTGCAACTCCCAGAAATGTGGTAAGATATTAATTAAGGCCATGTCGAATAAAGCAACTATGGCTACAGTGGTGGCCATTTGCTGCAGACAAGATTAAAAACAAGTATTTTCAGCAATGTGACCATAGCCATTGTTGGAGCCATCAATTAAGACATAGCCTAAGGTTATGGTAAAATAATGCTAAAATGGATACCTATAAATTTAGATGCTTCTTGTCAAGTCTAAATCTTAGCCGGTAAATCCTTGTTTTAGAAACTTACTGTCAAGGAGGTCGTTTCTATGATGAAGTCTGTGCAACACGTTGCCCTTTGACCTGTGCTGACCTCCAAGTAGGGTCGCTCTGCATTGAGGAGTCATGTGAGCCTGGGTGTCGTTGTCCTGATGACATGTTGGAGCAGGATGGAGAGTGCATCTTACAGAGGACGTGTGATTGTTGGGATGAAGATGGGTACAGACATGCCCCTGGTTCAGTCACCACTGAAGATTGTCAAAACTGGTGAGTCTTATTATACTTTCGGGCTAGTTTTCACAAAGATTCATCCTAAGATGAGTTGTCAATTTTGCTTAGGAATTAAGATTGGTACACACCTAAGAGCGACATTAGCTTTTTGTGAAATCGAGTCCAGGAGTGTTGTATTCGGAAGTGGTGAATAATATTGGCAAACAAAGATGGTGTTACAAACAATGGTCAAAAATCTGGTGTTTAATTAAGTTTTCACATTTAATTTTTAACTTTTGTATCTGATTGTTTTGTACATTGGTTTTCTTCAAACTTTCCAATTAACAAACCATAATTACATTTGATTTGTTAATGATGTCTTTGCTTAAAGACAGACAGGACTTATCACAATTACTACAATTAACCTTCACTGAGACTCCTTCAACAAAATCACTTCTCTGTTTCAGAGATTAATGAGCCTTGGCAGCTTGTTATTCTTTTTAAGGAATTTTTCCTAATTGAATTGTTTTGTTTCAAATCCGCAGCACCTGTTTAAATGGCCGGTATACTTGTGATGAGCTCCCATGTCCTGTAGACTGTGGCTGGACCTCATGGTCAAGATGGACATCATGCTCTAAGACCTGTGGCTCTGGTTCACAGATGAGATTCAGGTAAGCTAATCAGTTTTAAAAGTAACACAAACAGTGACACTGTTTTCCCAATTGTGGTATCGAATAAATAAGCTTTGCTTTGGCAATGCACTTGAGGTACAAACCAGGCTTTACTCGGGTATGCAACTTTCCAGCCGATTAACTGATTTCTTTGTTTTTTATTTATCAGCTTTCCATTGAAAATATAAAAACACACCATAAAACATTGCTGTACTTGTCACTGTCCTCTTGTTTTTGGACAAAGTGGAGCTCCTTGTCTTTTAACTCAATTAGAATAATTAAGAACCCTTTTGTGATAAAGTGGTAAAGCCTGCAGGTTGATCCAGAGGTCGTTGGTTCAAATACCACTCTTTGTCTTAGTTCAACCCCCAAGTTATTGAAAATTTACTCAGTCAGTTTCCCTTGTGGTGTATTACTTGATACCTTAGAAATGTCTGATTTATTTTTTTCCAATAGATCTGCAAACAATCCTGTAGCATCAAACGGTGGTCTTGAATGTGTTGGAGAGCGTCAGGAGGAGCAGACCTGCAATATTGATGACTGTCCTTCTGGGTGTATTCATGGTAACAAGACCTATGTAGATGGAGCGTTGGTCTCTAGAGATACTTGTAATACTTGGTAAGTTTGAAAAGTCATTTTATTGTGGTGTCGGTGAATTAGCATTGTTTCATGATTTTGAGAAAACAAGTTTTCGTTTTTAAAATATTGTATTTTGCACAAGAGATGCCATGTGCAAAAATGTAATATTTAAGAGCCAATGGTTTTGTATGTGCATCTCGGATAGTCTGAGCAACAAACAATGTTTGTGCTGATCAAAACTGTCCTTGCTTGTAAATGTTGTTTTTTGGAGATCATGTTTTTGCCCTGACACAATTGTTATCATATAAAAAAAAATTGATTTCCTTGCATTTTTTCTTTGTTTTCTTTGTGATTGCCCTTAATCAGTACTTGTAATGGAAGCTCTGTAAACTGCACTGATAATATTTGCGATGGTGGTTGGTCAACATGGTCGCCATGGTCTGTCTGTAATGTATCATGTAGTGGTGGAGTTACTGTCAGATCAAGGTCCTGCTCCATGCCACCTCCTAGCAATGGTGGAGCAGGATGTGAAGGAGAGAATATGGAGACAGAGGAATGCAACCTGGACCCTTGCACAGGTTGGTTGTCATTTTCTGACCCTGGAGGACAAGACAAAATAGTTTTTGCTCAATTGCATTCAGTTATTTATTTACTGAGTAATAAACCACAAAGGAAACTGACGGTAAATTTTAAATAATTATGGACTGAACAAAGACAAATTTACTAGAGCGGGATTTGAACCTGCTATCTTTGGATTAACATGCTGGTGCTCTACCTACTGAGCTATCTACCCCTAATGTTGGTGGTCTCCCTATTTTGTGAGAAGCTTTTCAGTTTGATTGGCCTCTATTAATCTGGAGGTTGCAGGTTCGAATTCTGCTCTAGTAATTTATTCTTTGTTAAACCCCAAATCAGTTATTTATTTACCTGAAATTTTGAGAGGAATAAGTGTAAGGAGCAACAAGGAAAGGAACTAAATGAGCAAATTTAACTACACAACTTTTTTAAAGTTCTGACTTGTCAGAGTTTCATAGACATTTGGAAAACCAGTAAAGTTTATTTTATAGTTAGTGCACTGATTATAAAGATAAAAACATTTGGAATGATTAATTGCAGTTGATGGTGAATGGTGCTCATGGGCATCTTGGAGTAACTGCTCGGAAGACTGCAATACTGGATATCAGGAACGAGTCCGTGTCTGTGATTGTCCTTCAGCTGAGTATGGAGGAAGAGAGTGTGAAGGAGTTGGCACTGAGGAGGCTAAGTGTAATACTGACCCATGTCCAGGTAAAGGATGCTTTTCACTTTTATTTATATGGGCAAGGTAGCTGTAGAGTCCCACAGTTGATCTATGTGATAGAGGTTACATTTTTAGAGGTGCTGGTCACCTATTTCTCCTTGCCCCTCACTGGCTTGGTATTTTATACAATTTTGTAAACCTTTATTTCCTCAGTCATAGTTTATTATATTGTGGAATTCACCTTTTAATGACTTGTAGTTGTTTTGCCAGTGTAGAGTGTAATAAAATAAAATAAGTAATAAACAACCTGTCACATGCCTCCAGCTGTGGTTAGGGGCAGCGAGAATGAACAAAGGTGGAATGTTACACTGCCCAAAAGTTGCTGAGTTGTCGCTGAAAGTTCGAGGGTACTTTTTGAATGAGCTTCTTTGGAGGGCATTTTGCTCAAGTTTTTTATTAATTGTTTTCTGTTTCAGTTGACTGTGAGCTCAATGAGTGGTCCGAGTGGAATTCTTGTTCGGCGTCATGTGATGGAGGTACATCACAGAGATTTCGTAACATCACTGTACCAGCTCAGTATGGAGGAGAGAAATGTGACGGAGCTTTAATAGAGACAATACAGTGTGGTGTTGAGCCTTGTACTGGTATGTAAAATGCTCCTTGTCATTATCTATGTTAACCAAAACCGAGATCTTGTTGGAGTTTAACAGTCATGGATGTTTTCGTCTTTTCTTGCAGTTTGTGCTGGAGGTCTGGTGGAAGATGAGTGTGCCAACAGGTGTCCAAGCACCTGTTCTGATCTACACAATGGAGCAGAGTGTGTCGCAACCAATTGTTCTCTTGGATGTCATTGCCCTGAAAATATGGTACATTCTCAAAAACCAACATAACCTCCCCTGCACACAAAAAGTACAACAAAACAAGAACAGTCAACAAATAAAACAAAACATTTTTTGCATTGGTGGGACGTTGGACAAAAAAAAGATGTTGAAAATTCCAAATGAAATTAACAGCTCCAAAAGTTTTGCTTTAGTTAAGTTGATGCTATTCTGAAAAATTGTATCAGCAAAGTTTTGCATCAAGCCCTAAATACATATCCTTTCCAAAGTTAAGATATTTTGGTGGGGTTTTTTTCAGTTTATTCTGATAGATTTTGACATATATTGGACAGTTTCAAGACAAGATAACTTTGGCTACAGAATTATGTTTTTAGTCAAATTTCAGTACAATGAGCTATATTTTAATTTTCTGTTGAAGGTTTTACAAGATGGTCAGTGTGTTTACCAACCGGAATGCCGTTGTTTACTAGACACAAGTATACTGGGCCTTAATCAAGAGTCTATTGTAATACCTGATGATATTGAAATGCAACAATTGCTTGATGGCTCTGTACAGTATCAACCTGGTGCAACATTCTACAGCCAGTGCAACAACTGGTGAGTATTTATTTATTTTTTATTTTTGTGTCTATTAATTCTGGTTGTGAAACCTAGGATTCTGAGAAAAGCGAACTTAATCACTAAGTAGCCAAGAACCCCATTGAGAGAAGAAAAGGTAGGATGTTTTAGGTTAGATGTGGGAGGAAAACCCCCAAGAATTACTCCAGGAAAAACTGACACAATAAGGTAGGGGCTGAAAACCCAATCCACAAAGGTCCCCCGGCAGGATTCAAACTGGGGTCCTAGAGGAGGCCAGCCAGATGCCAACACAATGCAGAACTTATGCATACAGAAAGATGATACATTTTCATTCTTTTGGGGATGGGATGCAGCCTTTCACACTCTATAACCTTTTTCTGTTTGCTTCTATTTTTCACCTTACAGCACTTGTATGAGTGGCGCTTTTGTCTGCACTGATCTTGATTGTAAAGGTATGATATCAGAGACATGTCCTCATTATTCAGCTGTAAATAGAGTTCATTTTAAGTGGAACTAGCAAAAGTAACATTTCAGTTTGAAAGTCAAAAACTAATAGAAACCACACAACAAAAAATTTCTTTCCATCTAGATTTTTCCCAGTCTTTTTCCTGAAAAGAGTGGTTTTTCATTGCAATTTCTCAGTTGGATAGTTGATTTATAAACATATCTTTAATGTTTTGTCTTGCAATTTCAATGTTGTATATTTTTTTTTAACAAAAGTAAACCTTTATGTGGATAATTTTCAGTGAACTGTCGATGGAGTGAGTGGACTGAGTGGTCGGAATGTTCAGCATCTTGTGGTAGAGGTCAAAGGGGAAAGGTCAGATATCGCTACCCTAACAACCCTGAAGCTGCTTATGGTGGATTACAATGTGATGGAGACGATGAAGAATATGAAGACTGTGACTTAGAAGACTGCCGTAAGTTTTCACAAAACCGCTATCCTTTTGCATAATTTAGTTAGCAAACTTGTATATTTGTACTTTTCATAATCATTTATTAGTACTTCCTGCTCCCACTTTGCAGACATATCAGCTTGATGAAAGCAGAGCGGCAGAGTCTCCCTGATTCTGCAGAAAGTTCCCTGAAAATAAACCAATCTTTCCATGTTCTGATGAACAAGTTTGAAAATCTCACGAATTATGGAAACCTTTTCCTTAGTATGTTGAATGTAATTTTAAATATCTCCCTGATTGGACAAAGTTTTCTGATTGCAAGATGCAAGTATAAGCAGCTTTGTGAAAGTCGATCCTTCAATACCTTGGTAATTCTCCTCTTTTCTGGCAGCTTGTGACTACAATGAAGTTTGGAGTTACCAAGCTACCAACTGCTCCTCAACCTGCATTGACCTTCACAGCGCCCTCACAGTCACAAATGATCCAACAACCTGTGATGAAGACCCACATGAGTCCTGCACCTGTAAGCCAGGCTATTATCGAGACAGGACTGGTAGCTGTGTCCTCCCCGGTAACTGTGAATGTTGGAATGATAATGGTGAGATGCATCACCATGACGATGTCTGGATGCAGGATGAATGCAGTATTTGCTCTTGTGTCAATGGGGAGGCAGTTTGTAACAACGACTGTGAGACTGTCAACTGCCCTGCAGTGAGTTGAACCTAGTAATGCCCTAAAATCACTTTGTGGTCCTCAAAGTTTATGTTCAACATAAAAGGTTATAAATTGACATAGCATTTTTCTTAAAAACACATATCAACTTCGAAGAGGACTTTCATTTTTATAGTTCCCCATTTATAGGAAAACAAAATTTAAATTAGTGTTTCTTATCTTCTATACTTTCAAGTAATAAACCACAACGTAAACTGACTGTGTAAATGAAATTATTATTTGGGTGAACAAAGAAAAACAACTTTACCAAAATATTTACCAGAAATGTTTATTTTACTTTTAAAATATTTATGCTGTGTATTTTCAGGGCTATGCACCAGTGTTTGAGGAAGGCCAGTGTTGTCCAGTTTGCAGAAAGGTTTCTGGTGAGTGGAATACATGTGTTACACCTGTTCTTTTTTAATTTCACTACTCACAATATGGTTCACAGCTGAGGCCTTACGATTGATAGGCCCTAGAACAAGTGCATATTGTTAAAGAAAATAAATGGAAGTGGAAACAAACATTGGAAGTTGGACAAATTGTTAATATTTTAGGGTTATTTTAAATTTCAAACTTGTTAGTTGTCACTTTCCATATTACATTCAAGTCTTGTTTAAGGGAAATAATTTCAACAGTAAAGAGGAAAGGTTCTTCATCGGTTCACTAAGATTCTGTCAACATTTTTTCAAACAGAACCGGATGTATGCAGTTTGATTCATGAGCTTCGTAGTGTGACTAACACCCTTGGCTGTGTTGCACACAATGTCAATGTGTCATCATGTGATGGCCATTGCCGCTCTCGGTCACACATCCTACTCCTAGAGCCTTATATACAACAAGATTGTAGCTGTTGCCATGGTGAGGTGGAATCGGTGGAGATGATTTCTCTGATGTGTCCAGATGGAACTACGACCATTGCTCCACTTCCTAAGATAGTTCACTGTGGATGTAAGACGTCTTTGTGCTCAGTTAAAGGTGAGAAAGAATAAGTAATATATGTACTTTTGTCTAAATATGGCTGTATCCTAATTAGTGGTTGCTACTTGATCACTACAGTTACATGCGTGAAGTGTAAACCTTCCTTAGCAACACATCTAGCTGCAGTCACTAATCTAGATACGGCTTAAGTTGCTCATAATGCTAAGTAAAGAAAAGTAATTGGCAAGTCTGGTGACCTGGGCCTGTTTTCATGGCTCTGGTTACCGCCAAAATCTGTGCTTTTGATCATCATTCTTTTCTTATAAGGTTAGAGCTGAATTTCTGCGCAGGCTGTGTAAGCAAAGAATGCCCAGTAACGTGGAGTACGCACATGCACAAGCTTTCATGAGTGCGAATTCTTTGCTTTGTCTTGGAGATAACTTTTCCTTATTGACCTGCAATATCTTTGCTATTTACAGTCATTTAAGAAAAACTAGTAAAATTTCCTTCTTTTTAAAATTTCTTTTATACAGATGGGACAACCAGTTCTCCAGTATTTTGAGAGAAGAGTTACCATGGCAATGAATGAAGACTTTACGGACTGACTATGGAATTCGAGAACATTAGAAACCTAGAATTAATCTTTTAAATTCAGGGACAGTACAACATTGGTAAAATTTCAATCAATTATTGCTTATTGGGGTGGGTCTTAGTGTATGGGTTGACTTAAACAATATTTCAATTGCTTTTCATTCCAATTGTGCAATAAAAAATTTATGTATTAATTTTAAATAACTAGCTTAAATAACTTACACCCATTCTAGTAAGACCTGAGACTTCTCTGCATTTATCATAATGCATAACAGTCATGAAAAAGGAAAAATTCGAATTGTCAGTTTGCCATTTACAGCATTTTTTCTTTATGCTACTTGAAAATAAAATAAAATCTGAGATATTTTTTGGCACAATATTTTCACGATAAACACCAAAATGCAAAAAAAAAGTGTTTTAGTGGCCTGACTTTTTGACCCTCAGACTCTGTTATGGTCGAAACGTGAGACCACTAACTTTTTGTTTGCATTTATCCCACAAGTCCTTTTGGTTGGAAAGCTGTTTGCAACAACTAATTCTTTTTTCGCACAAGTACCAAAATCGCACTTTTGAATATTGGGTCAGTGTTTAGTGTTTTGCTAAAACAAATTACACTTGTTAAATTACTTTTTATCAGTTGTAACTCATAGCAAGTTACACTTAATCCAAAGCAAGTTATACTTGTTAAAATAACTTTATATCAGTTGTAATTTATAGCCAACTATTCTCAGTTTCTTATTACAATCTCAGTGTAGTTGGTCTTTAACTTCAATTTAAGTAAAATTCAAGTAATGCTAAAAGGCAATTGTGATGAATAAACTAATAAAAATTGTATGTTGTTGGCACTTTAATGTTCTACTCTCGCTAAAATATAAATTATGCCTATTTAACAATTAAATTAACTGTTTTAAATAAATTTATTTGCAACGAAAGAGATGTTCATTTTGTTGTTTATTTTAGTTGTGGCACTCCTTTTCTAAGTTAAATAAAATTTGTGTTAAGTTTGAGTAGTATTCCAATCCCATCTTATTTTATTTCCCACCCCCAAACAAAATAAATAAATAAATAAATAAACAAATAAACATACATAACATATTTTTTGTATTGACTTATTTTCACACACACCCAAGTGTGTAAACACCTGCAGTCAACAACCTCCTAGTGTCCCTCTTTTGTTATAGGTCCCTGTATATCTGTATATCTACCCACCAACACACCAACAACAAAAAGCAAAACTGGGGCTCTTGTATAAAAAGATTAGCAATTTTGTTTATGAGGGGGATGGGAGTAATATGGTTTTGGGTTTAACCAACTAGTTGAGGTATACATTGAGAGAAAGAAAATGAATGTCTAAATCATTACTTATATCTTATAATTATGTCCTGGTACAAGTCTTAATTATGACATCTCTCTTAAATATGATTTAATTGGCACAAGTCATAATTATGCTAACTCATAAATATGAGATACAAATCATGATTGTGACTTTTACTAAGTTACAATTCTGAGATATTCACTATAAGCCATATTTATGACTTTCTTGTTTTTCTTTGTGTCCCTTAGAGATATAAAATAGCGACGAACAAATAATCTGTCCGTCAGATAGATTAATACGTGAGATTTATTCTTTGGCGTAGGAAATGGGAACAAAGTAGAATCGTGTGTTTATTTTACTTTCTCAACAAGGGATGACTTTCCTTATCGTCTGTTTCACTTCCTACCCCCTCCCCCTACCCCTCCCGCCTTGGACAGTATCTCCACCCCGTAATGTTATTAGCAAAGTCTTCAAGCCACTCACCCGTGACGTTAGATTCATTTCTGACCAATAGTGATCCAGGATTCAGCTCCCCCAAAATGCCTGACAACACCCTACATTCCAAAGCACTTAAAATCCATTCGCTCCTTGTATAAATTAGTGCCTAAAATTTATGTTAACTTAATTAGTTTTGGTTATTCGCTCATTTTAAAGCAAAAGAAATTGTAAAATAAACATTTTCTTAGAAAGTATATATAAACCATACTGCACTCATGAAAAATTATATAAAATGTTTTGTTTTGTCCGACGCGTAGGAATTCACATAGGTAATGGGGCACAAGAAGCGTACTAAATTAGTAAAAGTAGACATTCTTTGCACGTCTTTCATGCATGCCGTTGTTTTGACAGGGGCATTTCTCAAGATATAAAATGTGAAAGAGTAGTTTAATGTCGCACTTTGACCAGTGCTTATCTTGTGGGCTTCTGCAGAGGACTAACCTTGATTGACACAGTTTCCGTGGAATCTTTTAAAGGATATAAATCTTAAAGCTTTGGGATATAACCGCTTCAACAAAAGTTACGTGAGGAATGTCAAGATGACAACATGGCGGAACGTCACGTTTTATACATTATTGCATTGACACCGCCCACGTTCTGGTCAAGATGACAACATGGCGGAACGTCACGTTTTATACATTTATTGCATCGACACCACCCACGTTCTGGTCATCTTCTGTTTGAGAAGGGAGACTACTATACGGTAGATATTCATACATTTATGGACTTAAACTGAGTGTCATTATATGAACACGGGCATTGATTTTTTACTTTGTATTTGTTGGATTTATGGTGTTTTAATGTCATATCCGTCCCCTTACTTCGGTATGCAGTATCTATGTTCATGACACAAGGGTCATTGCTCGACAACTGCATACATGGCAATCTCACATTCTGTTTTATAGTCCAGCCAAGACAACCCTTTGTCAGAACTTTTGTGTATGCTATTAGTCAGCAAGATTCAGTAGGGCTTATGTTGGGAGTAAGGTGTCAGCAACAACACTACACGTGCCGCCGCAGTACCCGTTATTAAATCATTGCAGATACTTGATGCAATCTGTTGTCCGAATCTTTTCAATTTATAACAAAGAGTTCCTTTTTACTTCTTTCTTTTACAATGGTCTCAGCATGTAGCATCCGTTCTTCATGTTCAGTGTGACCCTGAACGACAATTACCGAAGAAAGTGTTGCTTTTAATTCTTTGATTAATCACTCCAATATCAAACCAATAACTGCAAACTGTTACTAGTTCCTTTGTTCCTGCTGTTTTCCGAAGGTTTTATGTCAAAAAAATATGCAAACATCAGCAATTTTTTCGAAAGAAAACTGTGGAGTAGATAATAAAACAAATTAAGCTTACGTAAACCAGTAATGTATTCCATAATGGAAATTGGATACATTTTTGCTTGGGAATGGGTGGATTGTTTGGTTCATTAGTATTTTTGCACTTGAGGTGAAGGGATGGAAAGAACAGAATTTCTTCTCTTCATCTTATTCGTTTTGACTTACAATGGAATCTATCCGGTAGCAGCTCAACAAATGTAAGCGTTTATTTTCACATTATGGTTATTATAGAAATATTTGTTTTAAAATCGCATTGAGGAAATAAATCACGATTTTTGCTTTTGAAATAAAGTGTGCAACTCAGATAGTAGGGGGTTCGGGTAAGAGTTGACACCGTTTCTTTGCTTTTAAGGAAAATGGGTGTGGTATCTTTTGGACCACATCATGAAAGACTATCTTCGTGGTGTACATTTTTGTGTTATAGTAACAAACCATTTGCTTGCAGCTGCTCAAGAGCTTTGGATTTGGTTTCTGTCAACTTCTGGGACTGATTTCAAAAACAGCTAAGATTGATCAATCTTAATTGCAAAGCAAAGTGTGGTGTCACATCGTGATGTGATATTAAAACCATGGTACAGGATTTTAATTTTTTATTATTTTATTTATTTATTTATTTATTTATTTTATTTTTCAAATTATTTTTGTGGGGGGTATATTTTATGTTAATTTTTTTTATAACTATTATTTTTTGGATAAAATAATATTCCCCCGTTATCCTGGTTTGGCCAACAGCACCCATTTTTGTGACGACACCGTAACTAAGAAGGAAGAGGTGCCCGTACCTCGCGAGGACCTCACTGTACCATGTGGGGCACTCGAGAGGTACATGGAGAGCGGCTTCCTCCTGGACGAAGACAAGATGAAAGAAGTTAACAGACGTGAACCGTCTGCACAATGTTTCGTTTACAAGTAAGTTTGAAGACAATTCTTGATCCCATACGGTACATGTCTTGGTTTTATCTACTTTCTTGATAAGTTACTCTTAAGACTGAATCCATCTTATCTTGTCCATCAATTGGCCAAAATTCATCATTATTTGTATGTACCATCCTACGAAATATTTCAATTTCTCTGCAAGAAATGAGAGATTTTCCGATAATTTTAAATTAATTTGAACAAAAACCAACGGAAAATGTGACCTTTGTGCTTAGTAAAGTTAGTCATCTGACGAGAAGGTGTCTAAAATTAATGACTCGTCATTCGATCGCACTTGAAATAACACAAATTTAATTCTTCTTGTCTGTCTTTGGGAAGACCTGCCTCACTCAAGATGGCAGAGGTTCAGGAGACGTCTCGAAGGAAATGCTGCCCGGGATGGGAAGGAAAGCTCTGTGATAAAAGTAAGGAATCATTTTACGAGGACATTTCCTGACTTTTTGGCCCATATCTAACGTTTTGTAATTGATTATGAATGACTGATTTTGTTTGTGATCATGAATGTTTTTTTATATTGTTTTATATGATATTTTATTCTTTGTTAAACTTCTTACAGCAATGTGCAGACTTCCTTGTAAGAACGGTGGCAGTTGTATTGCTTCTAACAAGTGCACTTGTCCGTATGGATTCCGAGGAGACCAGTGTGAACGAAGCGTTATCGGTAAGAGTATTAATTTTGTTGAGGTGTTTTTTTGTTTGTTTGTTTATTGGGGTGTTTGTTTGTTCGTCTGTTTGTTGGGGTGTTTGTTTGTTTGTTTGTTTGTTGGGGTGTTGGGGTGTTGGGGTGTTTGTTTGTTTGTTTGTTTGTTCTCACCGTTGTATACAACAGTTTTAAAAAGGTTGGTCTATCAATCGATGCAGGCTTGTCTGTGAGGAAGTTGATTATTTTGTTTTCCACAAATTTTGCAGCTCTCCTAAGTTTAAAAAAAAAATGGAAAAGGGTGATTGTACTGAAGAGGGGAAAAACTAAACAAACATAACAAAACAAAAACACACAACAAGTCCAGAACAAAAAAATACACAGGGTGCGTGAAAAGCTCTTTAAAACACATGCATAATAATTGTTTTAAATTCATTCCTGTTTGATTCACTTTCTCAGATCAAAACAAACAGGATTTGGTACTCATGACGCAAGGTACACGATTGCCCTTTGCAACATGTATGATCTGGAACGCCGGTCACTACCGTACCTACGACAACCGGAGGTTTGACTTTGAAAGCGCATGCGTCTACGTCTTATCGGAAGACGTGGGAAGATCATGGAGTGTACATGCCAGGAACGTCAGATGTGAAGAACCAGATACTTGCACAAAGGTAAGTTTTGAATACAAATTTTGGTTTTGATTAGGCCTAGTTTTCAAAAGTATCTTTAGCGAGTGCCGCAAGCGTGCTTCGATAGGACGGTGTAGGCATACCTCACCATTACAGATTGTCGAACATCTACATCTACATCTACATCTATTCATAAAATGTTTCTGTTTTTAGTTTATTCATTGTTTTCTTTATGATCACCTGTTTCGTCTTTGTATTTATGTGAGGAAGTTTTAATTGCTCCCATAAAAAGGACAACAACGGTAACTTGATAACGTCACTTTTTCTCAAACAGTTGGTTTTTACATTGCAACCGCGCCCTCTATTGTTTCAGAAGTTCTCTTTAGTAAAGGAGGCGTGGCTTGAAATTGCATCTGTCAAAAATTTCGTGGTCCTGTGCGCATCTAAAAATAGACAGGCAAGCTCCCTGACCGCGGTTCGTACAATTTGTACTACATGTGAATGAGGGACCAGGCTAGTAAAAGCACGTGTATGGATGGATGACCTCCTTATAAACAATTTGCTGTTTTTGGAGTGTCTCTGTTCGGAACGGAAATTTACTCTCATTTTACTCTCATTTAAACACATAATGTATGTGGATGTGTGAGGCTGTATTCAAACAATAGTTTGTTAAAAATTAAACTAATAATGATACAAAATTAAAAGTGAAGTGAAACTCCGTCTCCGGCGGTAGGTACTTTTTGTTGTTAAACTTTTACTTTGAACTTTGATTTTGAATTGATTATTGAAGTTGTCTTTTGCCTGCCTGTTTGGTAAATTTTGAAACGGACATCTCTCATTAATGCTTGCAAACAAAATTATGTTCCCCATCTGATTTTTCTTGAACCGTGGATGTTATGTAATGACTGTGCCCCCACTCCACTTAAAAATTAAGAAATTAATTTAGTTTAGAGGTATTTTTTCGAATTAACTTAGTTGAAAAATTTGGACAGATTGGATTAGTCGAGTTCGACTACAGTAGTCAGTAACAGTGCTACACTGGACCCAACACTGCATTTTTACACTGAGACACAGAAAATGTTCCAATATTAAAAACGCGTTGCTGGGTTCAGTTGCTCGGACTAATGGATCAAGTGCCGCTATCGGCAAAGTTTTACTAATTCTGAACTATTGTATTTAAACCAGCAAACCTTATATTGCGTCCTCTTTGATGTGTTACATGAGCTGTGTATAGCTCAGTGGAATGTCTCTCATATCGGTTCGAATCCCTGCAACCACTATAATTTTGTTTTCCTCCCCGAAAATAAGGATTTTATTCTAAGGGAAATAATGTTTGAAATTTTAAAATGGTCCATGTTCCCCAAAGCAGTCACTACGCATGTTCAGTTGCCGGCACAATATGCACTGCCTTCTTTTATGTTTAAGCCCAGTATCATTTTTGTTATTTTGCTTCTCATCTCCATAGAAAACAGTACTGGTTAGACTTTGTTTTTAAACAAAGATTTCTTCTTGTTTGTACTAAAGCTAGTACGACTGCAGATGTCCAAATGTTTTTAAAAGGAGCACAGCGCCCCAGTTTCTGGGTCTATACTCTAGATTGTAATATAGGTTTCTTCTTTCTTCCAGCGTTTGACATTTCAGTTTGATGAAGATATCCTCGAGGCTGAAGAAGGGATCATTGCTTGGAACGGCAAAATTGTTGAGTCTATTCCATTTAAGGCAAAAGGTACATTTACAAAATATTTTTAAAATCTACTCGTAGAACTTCAAAATAATTATTTGACACTTTATGTTTTGAAATCATCCCAAGAAACGAATATGAAAGAAGTAATTAAAAAAAAATATTGAATTGATTGTTACAGGTGTTTCCATTGACAAGGAAGGTAGCTTCTTCTTTCTCGATTCTGGTTCTGGATGGAGAAGCAAGTTTGATAATGGATCAACGGTTTATATAACCCTGGTTGAAGAGTTAATGAAATCAACCAGAGGCCTGTGTGGGAACTATGATGGAAATCCAGACAGTAAGTTTATGTTTATAGTTGTCTTTCCTTTTTTGTTTGCTTTGACCTCATTATTAACATTGTGTGCGATTATTGTTGAGTATTTTATTTGCAATAATTTATATAATTAACTTAAAAAAATTATTATTATTATTATTATTTTTAATTGGGAGGGCTGTAATTTTAGGGAAGGAGTTTAATGTGAGAATGTCAGGAAATAGCTCAAGTGTTGATGACCATCTTTGTCAATAATTTTAGATGATTTGACAACCCAGAGTGGAGAACAGGCTCCAGACCACATCTCTTTTGCACTTAGCTGGAAGGTGACAACAGATGGACAGGTATATATATATATATTTCCCTTTTTTACATCTCTCTTATCATAGATTTCCAGAACACAAATATTTAGAGTTCAAAGTTTTTAAACTTGATTAATATTTGTAGGGACTTGAACCTGTGACCCCCAGGTTAATGTCCCCGAGGTCACGGGTTAATTTCCTGATCTAGTAAATTTGTCTTTGTTCAGCTCCGAATTATTTAAACTTTACTCAGTCAGTTTCCCTTGTGGTTTATTACTTGCATAATATTTGAGTAAATTTTGAAGCTCTTGGTTTTCCCTTTTGACAGAATTGTACAAAGATGAAAGAATCTTCAAAATTTGTAGACTTAATTAACATTTGAGTAAAATGTTACGCTCTTCCCAACAGAATTGTTCAGAGATTAAAGAATCTTCAATCCATCCTTGTCAGCTGCATGAAGAACGTCTTGATGATGCCTTAAAACATTGCGATCGTCTCAGGGAGGAACCCTTCTCATCCTGCAATATTCAGGTAAAATAATGCATATCTTGGGAGTTGTGGGAGGGGGGGTTGAGGTACATTATCTCACATTGGAAATTGCCAGTTTTCCTTAACCTATTTTTTTCTGTATTTACCTCAACTAATATCTTATAAACAGTAACTTTACCTGCACCCTCCATCCCCAGACACTTCCCTAAAGCTGTACTAATTCCCTTAATCCCTTAATCTGATAAACATCACTGCACTGACAGCTTGGAAACAACCTGCTAGAGACTTCCTTTGCTATTTGGGACTTAATCCCTTAGTCAATAGATCATGGGATACATTTGAAGGAGTCATGGACATTTTTTCCTGTTGGATCAAAGTTAAATGATGGTAGATCTTATAGCATTTCCCTGTAATGTTTGTTGTACAAATAGAGAACCAGAAAAACATAACCTAAGTGCATTTAGGATTGGTGAGCCAACACTGAAAATGATGTAAAGTTAACAAACTTTTAAAAAGAGAAATCAATTATTTTTGTAAGTTTAATAATATTTTCATGATTCTTCACTTTACAGGTTGACCCCAGTTTATATCATGACACCTGTCTCTATGACCTCTGCCTACATGGGGCTAATAATCGTGCGATTTTATGCTCCTCATTGGATGCATATGTGAGGGAGTGTGTCAGTCACCATATTGTTGTAGAATGGAGGCAGGATGGATTCTGTGGTAAGTTGCAAAACTGAATTCCACATTTACTCTGACCTTTTGAATTTTTAAATGCGCTAAATCTGTATTAATAAAAGTAATATAAATTATGAAAACAGCATTTATGCAGCACAGTATGAATCAAAGATTCCTCAAAGTACATTAACAGAGAACGAAAAAGAATATTTTTTTTAGACTTGTGGGTCCCAATTTTTACTTACAGTGTAAGCGAAACAAATTTGTGAATCTCTGTAATTAGGCCCTATATTTAAAATTCAATATGGTCAGCCTTTTAAGGGAAAATGTAAATATTTGACAGAAAAAAATGTACTCTTGTTTTAAATTTAGAAAAATCCTGCCCAGGAGGTCAGATTTATAAGGACTGTGGATCGGCCTGTCCTCGTACCTGTCCAGCAATAAACTATGGCATGGATGAAGACTGTCCAGACACCTGCGTCAGTGGGTGTCAGTGTCCAGACAATCTCTACCTGGACATTGGAGGGGATAAATGCGTAACAGTGGAGGAATGCTCCTGTGTTGTTAACAGGAAGATTTATCATCCAGGGGATATGATCCAGAAAGACTGTAATAAATGGTGAGAAAATGAATGAAAATAAGTAAATTGATATCGATGATGTATAAACCTCTTCCTACTCATAGAAAGGTTGGGATCAGGGCCGAATTTCATGGCTCTGCCGAATTCTGCTCTTTCGATCACCATTCTTCGCTTAAAGGGCAAGCACTGAATTTTTGCGCTAGCTGTGTAAGCAAAGAATGACTAGTAACGGGGGTACCCACAAGCAAAAATATCCTGCTAACCTGTGGAATACACTTGGTGAAGCGCGGAATTCCCTGCTTTGACTGTTTTTTTTGCTTACGGTAAGCAGAGCCATCAATCCCACCTTAGGCGGTGCCTTGTATATGGATTGGGTTTTCAGTTCCTACCTGATTTTGTGGGTTACCCCACTGAACATTTCTTCATCAGCTTCTTTTCCTAGGTATGTTCAGTCCTAGGGTTTAAAGTGCAATTCACTTCTGAGGGTATCTTGTAAGAAAGATATTTTTTATAAGGCTCTGTAAGTGGGTCACATGTAATAACCATTCATTACCTACTGAGGAATAATCTTAATAAAATAACAATTAAAAGTTCTCTGTAAATGTGATGTTATATGATTTATTCTGTTGGTTTTAGTACTTGGCGAGAAGGTCGCTGGGATTGTACCCATAATATTTGTGATGTCACTTGTAACGTTATTGGAGCATCTCACATCAGCACCTTTGACAGGAGTGAATATTCGTTCCATGGACTTTGTGGCTACACACTTGTTGAGGTATAATAAACTTTTAATTTGGACATTTTGATGGTTTGGAAAAAAAGGTTAAACAAGTTGACATCATTTCAGGATAAAACAAGTTGAAACTCAGTCCTCTGTGAAAAGCACTGATCCAATTCCTTAGAGTTGTTTATCTCAATATTCCTTCTGAAAAGTTGTAGAGTAATTGTAGCATTTTCATTTTATTTATTTCTTTCCTATTCATTGTATTCAATGACTTTATGTCCTGCAGGAAGTTAAAAGCCGTGCATTCAGCATTGTAGCAGAGATCACAAACTGTGGCAGTGAAGGATCAGTAAGCTGTGTAAATTACCTGAAAATCACAGTACACAAGACCACCATTCAGCTCCGTCAAAAGCAAGAGGTGTTCATTGATGGAGATATTATGGACCTCCCATACTACTCCAAAGATTTTAACATCTTCAGAGCCTCATCAATTTATGTGGTTTTTGAGAGTGTGGGGTTTCGTGTCTTGTGGGATGGTCTGATGGGAGTTGAGGTGGTGCTTGAAGCGGACTATAAATATGAGGTAAGAAAGCTTGAAGAACTCCTTTTGGTAACTGAGCAATCTTGTCTCAAAAGCTGTTGTCACACTACCGAGCAAATTCCATTTTAACCCTACCACCAATCTATGTTCATTTCACAATTGATGCATTTTACCTGGAAAAGACTAAACTCCACTCCAAAGCACAAACTGAGATATTTTACAGAATTTTGCGAGTAATGGTGAATGAGAATTAAGTAATTTTCCCAAATTTTTGAAACTTTAGGTGCAGGGTTTGTGTGGTTCTTTTGACTACAACCAAGAAAATGATTTCACAACTCGCAACGGAGACATCGTCACCGATCCATACATCTTCACCAGTAGCTTCAAAGTCAACCCAAGCTGCGAGAATCTCAATGAGACGAGCTCGTTTGATGCTTGCAGTGTAAACTCTCGCCATACCCTCCAAGCAGAGCAACTCTGCAAATCTCTGCATGATGAGGTGTTCAGCAATTGCAGAAATGAAGTAGAGGATAACTTCTACTATGAGAGTTGTGTTTCTGATGTGTGTGGCTGTGATGACAAAGATGCATGTCTCTGTAATGTGCTCCAGTCATTTTCAAGACAGTGCGCCCTCAAGGGTCAAGTTGTTGACACCTGGAGGAATATTTCCTCACTTGGAGGACGTTGTAGTAAGTCTGATCATCAATACTTTTGTAAATCCAACTTTTGTTAGATAAAAAAACTATTCTGTGATATTCTTTATCGTGAGATTGCAATTAGCATAAAGGCAAAATTCAAATGATGCTAATGAACTTCTTCACCGCCTTGAATAGTTTTTCAAAAGATACTTCTTCAGAGAGGATTGGCAGGCCTAGAATTTAATCTTATAGAGGGCAAGGTCATTTTCATTTTGCAAAGGTCACTTGAGTTGGAGAAACTTGAAGTCAGTGGGAAAGTTTTGAAGGAGCAGCAAGGCCAAGACCAGGGGCAACAAAGGCCTTGGACTCCGTGGCCTCCGTGTTATTCGAGGCCTGGATTGGGATTAAAGTTTTGGAAAATCTTGTCACTATGGTTTCCTGAGAAAAATCTAGAAAATCTTTGAGTGCAAAGATTTTCTGGAAATGAGTTGTGATAAAGACTTTCTGTTTGTTGATGTTCTTCCTGCAGATATACAATGCCCAACTGGTCAAGTCTATGCAGAGTGTGGTATAGCATGTGGTCAGACCTGTCGTGACCAAGAATACCTTGACCACTGCTCTGACCATCAGTGTGTACCTGGCTGCAATTGCCCTGGCAACAAAGTCCTAAACAAACACAATGTTTGCATTGATGTGTCTGTTTGCGAATGTTTGCATCTTGGAAAGACATTTTACCCAGGGGATGTAAGAACGGAACCTTGTAAAACATGGTGAGAAAATCTTTCTGTTTTTGTAAGAATCCAGCAGTTTTATAAAAAAATGGGATGTTTTAAATTTTGTTTAGTGCTTTTAGTTTGGCCTTTCACTGATGTCTAATTGTTGAATGCTGTACATTTTAGTGCTTCATGACTCTTGCATAAATTTAGGACGTTACTTGAGATATTTTTGTTTTGTAAAATGTCAATATTATACATTGGCAAGTATCTTATCAAGTACAGAGTGGTGTACACAGTTTTTCCCTCAAAACCTTTGCCTTCAGATACCATCATGATGGATAAATAGTTTTTAAAATAGTAAATAAATACCTGAGGTCATTTTGGTTAACATTTAATGTAAATTTTTATTTGATTTTAAATTTCAGTATTTGCACCAATGGCTCGTTTGTGTGTGAGCTATTACCGAACTGCACATCCTCAGAAGGTTGTCCAAACAACATGATATTCTCAGAGCATTCCTCTCAGTGTGATAAGACATGCAATAGCATGATGTCTTGCGTGTATCGGAGTAAACCAGGATGTACCTGTCCTGAAGGACTTCTACTCAACGTAAGTTTGGATCTTACTTGTGAACAATTAAAATCAAAGCATTATACAGGTTAAAGGTAGGGTCATAGATTGGGTTTTGTAATGCTGATTTACAGGCAAAATTATAACGAAAGATACAATAGAAGTCCCATGTAAAAGTTTCAGCTAAATGCAGGGTCTCCTTGCTGAGAAATCGGTAAAAAAACTGTTGGGTTTTTTTTTCATAAGAATGTTGAATCCATCCATGTTTAAGTGACACCAACCCTCAGAAATCTGAGAAATGATTCATGCATGAATCGTTTCTTAGATTCAAATGGTTTTTGGTGAAAAAATTTGGCCGGTTGTCTCCTTTTTCTTTCCTTCAGTGCATTATTTTGTAAAGATACATGCATGAGAATTCTAATCAACATACACAATGGCGAATTAAATAAATATACAACGGTGATAAGATCTAATTAAATTTGAATTTTTCAGGGTGATGTTTGTGTGGCGCCAAATTTCTGCCCTTGTACTCACAACGGAATGTCATATGAATCCGGAGAGAGCTATACAACTGACTGTAACCATTGGTAAGTCAGCATAGAATGCCTGTTCGTGAATAGTCTTCATATTCAGGCCTTTATTTTGATTTCATAGATCTCGAGCCCTTTTCACAGAAAGATTTCAGGGGATTTTAACCCCAGTGCCACCCTTGACACTTGACACTTGGTGAATTTTACTGGGAAAAGTGACTACTCGGTATTCTAACCCCAGGGGTTGTTTTGCGCCCAACCTTCAAGCCATTTCCTGGGAGTTTACCAGGATCATTCGTATGTGATGTACACTGTAGGTCTGTTGCTTTGTGTAATGCATGTAAAAGAACCCAGTTTCACTTACTGCTAAGAGACTGGGTTGCTGCGGTGTTTTTGGCAGTGGTTGCTGAGTGCTCCAAAGCATCTGATTACCCCTTGTAAGGTGCCACGTAAATCGGTCTCAAAGATCAAACGAATTGGGTTGAGTACCTTCACTACCTTATTGGTAGATACATGCGCTATATAAGACAATGTTATTATGCGGTTTGGAGTTACAGTTATTGTGCAATTGACCCTGTCCTTGTACAGTTCTTTGCAGATAAATGCTCTTATGATTTTTTTTTTCCAGCACTTGTTTTAACAGAACATGGCGCTGCACGTCTCATTCTTGTCCAGGTAAGATTACAAGTTGACAGCCAAAATAATGAAATCTAAAAAAAGGCAACTTTAAATTCTTATCATCAGTTTCAACAGTTCCCTCTTACAGCAAGATCCTCCCAATCAAGATATAAAGCCCATATTTGTTCGTCTCCTGATGACGACTGGAGTATCAGGGTTTGCCCATATTTTTTTTTAGTGAATGCCAAGCAGAACCAGTTAGTTTGTCATTTCAATAGTCGGGCCAGCTTTTTTGCCGGTCCATTTTCATTTTGTGGGTGTTGTTCTTTAGTTTGAAACCGTACAAACAATCAGTGCAGTCAGTAGTTTACACATAGTTTTTGGAAGCAATGAACTAGCCAGGCAGGACCACTTGGACAGAATTTGACTTGCCCTCAGAATTGATAAATGGCATTTTGTCAGCGGACCACTGTTACAGGAGATGCTGAGTACACTAGTAAACATATTGAGAACAAACCAACCTGCCCTTTTCAGAGCCAACAATCTTTCCTGACAAAGATTTCTTTTGACCAATTGTTTTGGTTTATTTCCATAACTTTTATAAGATTCTTATTGCTAAAATGTTTGTGATTATTGTTTTCTGTGTTCTGCAGCACATACCTTGCAAATAATACTAAACTTTGATGTTCTGACAGACTTCTAATCTTATTTTCACATGTCCTTTGGTCGATTTCAAAATTGTAATATAAATATAGTTTTAAGACTCTTTTGTCATGACTTTCCATAACTTCTATAAGATTCTTATTGATAAAATGTTCGTGATTATTTTTTTCTGTGTTCTGCAGCACACTGCAAGGCAATAGGTGATGCCCACTACACTACTTTTGATGGCAAGTCATTCTCCTTCCAGGGGCAGTGCCGCTACATTCTCGCTAAGGAAATTTACGGTGAATTCCTCATCACTGCGCAGAATATCCCATGTGGCATTGAAGGCATCACATGCACAAAGTGCATTCATGTTCAGATCCAGAGTGTGACGATTAAGATGGTGCGCGGTAGGGATGTGATGGTTAACGATTATCATGTGAAACTACCCAAGGCTTATAATGAGATAACGATATTGAAGACTGGGATGTTTATTGTTATCAGATGGGAGAACTGGCTGGAGGTTCGCTGGGATGGAGGTGAGTCACATAGTTGATAAAAGGATTAACAGGGTTTGTCCTTAAATTGTTTTAGTGACTGGCCAGCACGACCAGTTATCTTTTCATTTGACTAGCCCATCACTTTTTTCACTAGTCCATATTTCATATTGAATAAGGATGCTACCACTACACTAATAATAACACACAAGGACATTGACTCCCCATTAATTTTTTTTAGTGACTGGCCAGCAGGACTAGTTAGCTTTTCATTTCACTAGTCCATCACTTTTTTCACTAGTTCATATTGAATAAGGATGCTACCACTACACTTTATAACACATAAGGACATCAACTCCCAAAATGGCGCAACTAATATGTGTGTGATGATTACGTCAGGTGAATTGGGTCAATACTTTATGTTTCCAAGTCAACTGTAAGCAAGTGTTTCTGTGACATTTTACTAGTGTTTAACAGAAATTAACCAATGAGATTTTGTTGAAAGATAAAACTAAATGCAAGACAGAAATATACATTGAACTGAACTTGTTTATTAATTCTGATGACCGTTCTTTTTAATCAGCAACCCGAATCTACATCAAAGTTTCCCCACACTACGCTGGTAGACTTGTGGGTCTTTGTGGTCTCTATGACAACAATGCAGAAAATGATTTTACAAGTCGCTATGGCATGCAAGAAGCAAGAGCAGATACTTTTGGGAACAGCTGGAAGGCTACTATGTCTTGTAAGGACATAGATAGTAAGAAGATTCAAAACCCTTGTGAGGTGAGACAAATTATTATTATTATTATTATATATTTCAGGGAAGGATGCCTCATAAGTGAACTTAATCACTGTAGTTCGCAAGCCTGAGGAAACCTGAGAACAAGGGTTCTATGGTGCTATGTGAACCAGAAACACTGGGGTTAACCCCTACTCTTCCACAATAATTGTGGGTTCTTTTACATGTACTACCAAATGAGAATAGTCATATGTTTTTGTTTTGATTAATTGACATCTGAAGTTAAAAAGTGTAATCTTATTCTTCCTTTTAAGTTTTCAAAGAGACTGCGAGGTTCAAAGCATGAGGTTTTTTCCACCTTTTTCACCTTCCCTCTGTGTTTACTCTAGATACTCTGAGTTTAAACTTGAGGAAAGAATTGCAAACTTTTAAACTGGAGTTCTGGAGAAGGCAGGCATCAGTGGAACAAGAATTTCTTCTCAAAAAATATACTTTTTTGAAAAAGAACTAGTACAGTTACTTGACCTCTTTTCAATGTTTGCAATGCTAGATAATTCTAATACTAAAATGTTTTAATATTTATAATTTTATACATTTCATGTTATTTATTTAGTTGAATCCTAATCGTCTTCCATGGGCCAAGAAACGTTGTAATATTCTTAGAAATGAGAAGTTCCATCCATGCCATGAAGTCGTGGCCCCTGAGCTGTTTATAAAGTGGTGCCAATATGACTCTTGTGGGTAAGTTTTTCAACATAACAACAACGGTCATAACTCAAAATTTGAAAAGATTAATTATATTTACATACTTTTTCCTTTAAATTAATTTTAATGTAAATCTAGTTTGAGAGGAGTATTGACTTACAAGGGTCATTGGTTTGGTTTGGATATTTCGAGCAGGAGAACAGGTTGACAGGTTTAATTGTATTTTGTTCTTTGGGTCAATTTTAATGTTAAGGCTTCTATTCAAATCTTTTTCCCTAGATTTTTTCCCTTTTCAACTGTAATTGATGAATAATTCAGGAAATTGCCTGAAGCCGCGATTCATGGTGTTTTGATAAACCATTAAGAAATTAAATGAAATGAGATTGTGTGGTTAAATCTCAATTAAACAAACAAAAAACAGCAACACATGAAAATATTACAACAAAGATGAATCAAATTAATAAATTCAAGCAATTTTTATATCAATTTATCTGGATGGTTTTAAACTAATGAATGACTATTAATTATGAACAGGGCCCAATTTCATAGAGCTGCTAAGCACAAAAATTTGCTTAGCATGAAATTTCTTCCTTGATAAAAACAAGATTACCAACCAAATTTCCATGTGTTGCATATTGCTTGTTACTGGTAGTCAGCTGTTGTTTTCTTATCCTGAAAATCACGTGGAAATTTGGTTGGTAATCCTGTTTTTATCAAGGAAGAAATTTCATGCTAAGCAAATTTTTTTGCTTAGCAGCTCTATGAAATTGGGCCCTGCTCACCTGAAATTTGCTTTGGTTAAATCTTTTGCCTTTTTCTTCTTAGATGTACAACTGGAGTTGCTTGTGAATGTCTCTGCACAGCATTAGCTGCTTATGGTGAAGAGTGCAGCAGACATGGAGTTCATATCCAATGGCGCTCAGAAGAACTTTGCCGTAAGCCTCTATTTTGATCATAATCATCTCTTAAAAAATACCATTCATACAGCATTTTGATTTGAAGTTAATGCAATGCATCAAGTTTATCATCTTTTGATACCAAAACTTAACAGAATTATTCTGTAAGTATTCTTCTGCAAGCATCAATCTTTTGTTCGATAAGTAAGAGATACTCAGAAAACTAAACCTTTTTGATATCAGGTCCAATTTTCATGAAGCTGCTTAAGAACCAGAATAAGCGAAGCACAAACAAACTTATGTTTACCAGAATAACCACCTGTGACTGGTTTTCTTATAAAATTTTCTTAGCTGAACATATTTAAGCAATATTTTCTGCTTAAGTAGCTCTATGAAATTGCTCATCGGAATTAGGTAACCAGTCAAAATATTTTCACAAATGTACAATATGTGCCTGGTGTCCTGCTTGTTTTTACTTAGAATCCGTAAGTAATTTGTTTACATGATTTTTCCGGTATGAGTGTCCAAAAAAAATGGTACAAAAAGAACTATGAAAACACTGAACAAATATCAATCCAGGACATGACCTTTACTTTGAAGTTTTGGGTTCAGTAGCTGAGGTGGAATCTTGCAGTAATTTTGGGATATGCCACTTGTAGGCGCTTTGGTCTCTGAGGTTAAAATAAGACTTTGTTCTTTACAGCGATGTTGTGTGACTATGGCTTCGTATACATGTCCTGCGGACCTGCCTGCCCAGCTACTTGTGACTCCCTCAGTGGTGAAACAGATTGTGAGTTTTGTAAAGGATGTACAGAAGGCTGCCACTGCCCACCGGGAACTATAGAACAAGGTAAAGAGACACACTATTTAAATTTATGAACTCACTTTCCTTTATTTTTCTGCTATATTGTTGTGACCCCCCCCCAAAAAAAAAAATAAATAAATGGGAAAAAAAAACCCCAGAAAAAACCCAATAGAGATAAACAATAAGTGAAATATAAGGATTTACTTTTACTCTTAAGTAAGTATTATGTGTAAGTATCAAGTTATAAACCACAAGTAAAATTGACTGGGTAAATTTTTAAAAGTGTATGGTTGAACAAAGAAACTGTAAATTCTAACTTTTTAATAATTTAGGGTTGAACAAAGAAAAATTGACTAAAGCGGGATTTAAACGAATGACCTCCAGATTAATGTACTGGCGCTCTACTAACTGAGCTTTCTAGCCCTATGTTGGCGGTCTCTCTACCTTAAGGTTTATACCTTGATACTAATTTTTTACTCTGGATGAGAACATGTAAGCCAAAGAAAGTAAGAATTACTTTATTGTTTTAAAAAGAAGTAAATCTTGTTTGTTTTTAGATGGCAAATGTATTTCTGCAAAGGATTGCACCTGCAAGCATAACGGGATGCGGTATCCACCTGGAAATAAGATCACTATCAACTGTCAGACTTGGTAACGAAATAGTTGTTATAGCCTAATGGGGTTTTTTTCTGTATCATTTAGACTTGTTTGGAATGAACATTATTGTTAACTGTATTTTCACAAGGTCATTCTAAAGAATAAAAAAAAAAAAATCATTATATTTAAACAAAATGCCGTACTTGGACTTTAGACTTCAAAGAAACCCTCTGAACTTTTGATTTTCTTCAATTGACAGTATTTGTGAGAATGGACAGTTCAAGTGTGTCGGTCAGCCTTGCACTGGTGAGTGTAATGTTATTGTGCTCATTTTTATTACTTTGGCAAAATAAAGTCTGCATTAAAGTAAAGCAACTTTGGCTTAAACTTTCATTTATGGCTATGGCTATTGGCTGCCGCAACAATGTTGACGAATGGGTCCTCTCAATGATCTGGCTATAGACTATGTAACCTGTGACATCACAAAAGAGCCAAAGAGCCTGGACTCTTTGGTTTGTACACAGCCCAATGGCTAAAACATAAATCTCATATTTTATGGATATTGCACTGTTTGATATTTGATATGAAGGAAGTTGGCACATCTCCAAACTTGTTCTGCTGTTATGGTTTTTAATTCTTGACACAATTATGACACAAAATTAAAGATTTTAAATGTACAATGCACAAGGTCACTTTTTTGTAAACAAAGGTCGCATGGTCTATATTCACTGAAGAATCAGTCAATTCAAACATGGCCTAACTCTTCTTAAATTAGAACTTTTCACATTTGCTTTAATATTAGTTATCACACAAGCACAAGTTGAAAGTGGAAAAATTTTGCGCTTCTGCATGTATGGGTCAAAGAACACTACATTTGCCTTATTCCACATTCACTTTTGTGATAACGAACTTCACTTTAAGCAACTTGGCGCATAGCTTAAATTAGGGCAATACGCAGAGTTAGAATGTGGGATGTTCAATATAGGTTTATATCACACTCTTGTTGCCCTGGATGGACCAATCAAAATTGAGGATTCAAGTTTGCTTGAAGATGATAAACGTTAGCAGGTCTGATACTAAAATTTACCAAAATGATATCAACATTTGGTTTCTAAAGTTTAATAACAATTTTAAAGTAAACTAAATTTAAATGCCCATTTAAAAAATGTTTTCTTCCTAAAGGTGTGAAAAAAGAATGTTCCAAGGATGAGTTTGAATGCCCTAATGGGCACTGTATCTCATCAGACTGGTTATGTGATACTGCAGATGATTGTGGGGATGGCACAGATGAAGCCAATTGCAGTAAGTTTGGAATTTTCATTCTCTACACAAGCTAAAAAGAACTCACAATTGCCGAAAAGACTGGTCACCATTCCTCATCTGAGTTCTGGTGAATGAGTTTGAAATTTTCATTTTCTACCCTAGCTGATAAGAACTCATGAGTCTCTGAAAAGGAAATTTCTCCTTGTTAATTCCTTAAGATTGAATCGGTGTAATGAGTTTGCTTGAATTAGACTTAAGAAATCTCAAGTGGGGTCAAGTGAAATTGAGGGGTCGATTTCGACCCCACATACCTTGCAAATAAAACTAAGCTTTGATGTTCTGACAGACTTCTAATCTTATTTTCACATGTCCTTTGGTCGATTTCAAAATGCTAATATAAATACAGTTTTAAGACATTTTTGTCCTGGCTTTCAGATGAAAATCCTTTCAATTGGTAAATTTTTATGAATAATTTATTTTGGCACAGCTTTCCGATGTTGCCCTGACCAGTTTACCTGTGCCAATGGCCAGTGTATTGAGAACATTTTTCTTTGTGATGGATTGCCTGATTGCGCTGATAACTCTGACGAGTACAGTTGTCGTAAGTTAAGAGTTTCTTTTTAATTTTGGTTTGATCAAAAGAATTAGCTGTTCCGAACCTGCTTTTCCATTTACCAAACTGACCTATCATCTAGGAGCAAAATACTGTTCACCCTCTAGAGACCATTCATTTCTGTACAATCATCACCGTATGCCCTGACACACTGCCAATCTTGTTGATTATTTGCCCCGTTATTTTCAGGAAGAATGTAAGGAAAATGATTAAGAAAGAGAAATACATGGCTTTGTTTTAGAATTGTATATTCTATGTGTACATGGGAAACATTGGAAAATTTCAATTCGGTCCAATAACTTTTCTTTGACTGTCTTGTTTGTGCGAAACTAGTTCATATCCTGTGGCTGTTTGGGTATTTTGATACAAGCTGCTTTCAGCCAATTTGGTCTCTAAAGGGTCACTGTCCTCTGCTTTGACCCAAACAGAGTCTTTTTCAAATGCTATTTTTTTATTTTATAACTGTTTCAACATAACATAGCTTCTTACATTTGTTGATATTTAGCAATTGTGCTTGAAAAAATGCAAATTGTGCAAACCCAATTTATGATGTGTTTAGCATTTTGTAAAACCAAGCCCAATCCAAATGCAAACCTGCTTTGCCAATTACACTTACCTGTCATATAAATGCAATAAATTTAAGCAGTAACTGTTGATATTTAGAAATTTTGCTTGAAAAGTACAAATTGTACAACCCCCCACTTCATGATTCTTTTACTATCTTATAAAATAAAGCCCAAATGGAATGCGTGACTAATTAAATAATTAATTAATTAATATTGTTTTTTTGAAAAGCGTCAGCTAAATGTGGGAGAGATGAATTCCAATGTAAGAAAGGTCACTGCATCCCAATTCACTACAAATGTGATGGCCAGTATGACTGCGGTTTCAATGATACAACGGATGAAGACAACTGTAGTAAGTCAAAGAATCTGCACATAATACTTGCTTAGAAAGAATAGACCTTATGCACATGACGTCATTTCAGTAGGGCGCCCTCACCTAGAGGTCAAAAGGAGGTTGTTCATTGGCCAATCCTGTGCGCCGCGCGTACAAATCTGTGCGATTCGATTGTTTCGTCACCGTTTTACCTCTAAGATGGCGGTTGGATGACGTCAATGCATAAGGTCTATTACTTGAATTTCAAATTCCACCCTGTTATTTTGAAAGGATGCAAGGAAATTGATTTTGTTTATTCTGTTTACAACTACTTTACAACACACTCAGTATTTGCCTTGTACATTTTTATAAACGTGCTTCAAAAAGTTCACTTCAAAAATTTCCTTCAGCAACACAGTTTTTTCTAAAAAAAACCAAAACTATTTTTTGAAAATCTAATGATATATATATATTGTTTGAAATGTTCACCATTTTATGAAAGTTATTCTCTGAACACATGGTGAATGTGACACAAAAAGTTTGTAATTTTTAGAAACATTTTTTGGAAACAATATCATGAAGTTAATGTTAGCTGTGACAAGGAATAAAGCTTGGTGTATCTTTAGCTGATAATTGTTTTTTAAAACTTTATTTCTAGTACCGACGTGTGGCATTCGTGAGTTTAGGTGCAGTAGGAATGGTCTGTGTCTGCCATTAACTCACCAATGTGATGGCCATGATGATTGTGGTGATGGCAGTGATGAATTTAATTGCAAGAGTAAGATTGATTAAATATATCTCACTTGTTTTTGTTTTTGTTTGGGGGTTTTCAGTAGACCAGTCTCACTATCTGTGATTACTGTATATTGATAGTTCCTGATAGAAGCCATGTTAATGGGCATATTGCATTTTGGCTTGCAGGTGCGTCAAGTGCTCAAATTGTTAATGCAGCTGAGCTGTTTACTAAACAATTTTGCATCGAGTTTTGTGAAATGTGCGTGTGCTGCATGCCGTTCTCACGCGAAACGCATGACTGTGTTCCTAATTGCCCGTAAAAATGGCCGATTTCCGTCATATTGCAACCTATCTATTAGATAAGACTCTGATCAAACTGTATCTGTATAGATTTTGACTTGCCTGTCGGTGGTGGAGTGGGGGTGGCGTGGAAGAGGCATGAGCTTCAGCGACAATACAAGTGTATCTCTGCTTGCATTGATGGCACAATAGATTAGTTGCATTCCAGTCCCCTCCAGCAAATGACCATCACCCCCTCCCCCAATCTTTAAACAACTCTTTAGGTCAAGGCCTTTTCCCAAACTTCAGCTTTGGCTCAGGCTCCGGCTCTGACTTGGGTTCCACCATCAATTTTGGAGCAGTGTGGATTTTGTACTGCAATTTTAGCATCAAACAATGCCTGGAACTGGAGACAAGCCTCAGCTGAGGTTCAGAAATTTATGAATACGGTTTTAGTTCCCGTTTTAATTGTTAATAGTATTTGAATTTTAATGTTTAGAGAACAGTGGGAAATCTAACTTCACTTTTCATTTTCAATAAATAATATTGACATGAATTGATGCACAAGTGGCATGAGCTCCAAATAAATTTGTGTATCCCCACCCCCCACCCCCAAGCAAATGACCCTTCCTCATCTTACTGCGACTCTCTAGATCCACCTCTGAAGCATTTGTTTGATGTTAACTCAGTGTATGCTTTTGAAGGACTTAAACTATTTTGTGATATTTATTTTGTAGAGTGTAGTTGTCAAGATAAGTTCACCTGTTTAGACTGTAGTCGATGCTTACCACTGAATCAAGTTTGTGACGGAACTCCACAATGTGATGATGCTTCAGATGAATCAGAAAAATATTGTGGATGTGAGTATCAAAAGTTTTAAAAGTCATAGTTCATGGGTCATGTTTTAAATAAGATCAGCTTATAGCTGTATTTAACTTGAATCAAACTCTTCTGAAAGGTTTGATTGTATGTAAAACTTGTAACAAATTAAAGGCAAGCCAAATTAAATTATTGCTTGATACAGTAGACCATCATGGACAGATATTTCCATTTCCGTAAAAGTACTTTTTATAATTTTTAGAACCTTATTTTTCTCTCTTTTTTTACAGCTTGTAAATATCATTTGTGCAACTCTGGTGAATGCATTACTTTTGATAAACTGTGTAATGAGGTCCATGATTGCAAAAACGGAGAAGATGAACAGGATTGCTTCAGATCAAGTAAGAAATATTAATAAAGCAAACAATTATTAATCCTTATTAGTGTCATTGGTATTTTGGAAAAAAATAAAACAAGTTTCCTATTCCTATTCCTTGCATCACAACAAAAGAAAAATCAACAAAACTGGCCATTAGTTTGATGATAATATACATTTTGTTTACAGTTTCTTTCTTTGGGAAAAAAAGAGGTGGACAAATTTCAAAATATCAATGGTGGGGAAGACAAGCAAAGTTGCTTTGAAAATAAAAAACCTTTACACCAGCTAGATAATTTAGATAATTACAACACTTCTTTCCTCTAGAAAAAGGGTAAAAACTAACCTGAATAAAATTGATGTTTTTGTTTGGGTGTTTTAGCGCCGGTGCCTTTTTGTAAAGGCTTCACTTGTGATAATGGGAAGTGTATTCCAACAGCATATGTTTGTGACCGAACTGATGACTGTGGTGATGGATCTGATGAAATTAATTGTAAGTTTTATTCAAAAGGTCATATAAAAATACTGTTACAACTTCTTATACATGTAGGTCTGGAATTACATATAGAGCTAGTTTTACTTTTGACGCCTCTTCTAAATATTCTGATATACTTTAAGAGTTACAAATGGAAAGGCTCTTTGCAAAATGAAAAACCTTTGTCTGTTCAAACATTAACTTCCAGGTTTATCATTATACTTTATCATTAAGTGGAAATTAACAAATGGTACCAAAGTAAATGCCTTAGTTTACACCTAGTTATCACACAAGGATTTGTATAGGAGAAAACATCAATTGACTTAAACACATTTTTCAAGACAAAATAGTTGACAATCTTAAACAAAACGGGTAATACCTGGGATTGTTTTGTGAAGAATTTTGTCTTGAAAGAAGCAGTAAAATATATTACTACCATAAAATCGACTAACTTCATGTAAACATTCTCCATTTTACAGGTACCATCGTGGCAAAAGTATCAACATCAGGTAAACCAATTTGACAGTTTTATCATTATAATTACATTTGAATTGCTTGAATATTTGCTCCAATAAATAAAAAAATAGTTAATGGCCTGACAGCGACTGTCTTAAGGGCTAAATAACAGCATATCACACAAAAACGGGTATACAAGTGTAACAGAAGCAGTCAAGTGGAAAGAAATGAAAATAGAGAGACAGAGAGGGGCAAAAAGCACACAAAAAAGGCAAGGTGTAAACAATGAATAAAGAGAAAAGAGGGAAGGGGCTGTTCTGACTATAAGATGTTGGAAACACATAAAATGAAATCAAAGGTGGGAAGAGGGAGATATTGGGGGAAATCTGTGGGGAAAAAGAGATGGCAAAGAAAAAAGTTGTTAATCATTTCCTTGGATGTTCACACAATGGAGTTGAATGGTCTGGAGGTGCCTATCCACAGTTTCTCCCTACTCAGACGAACAGTTCCTGTGGTTACATACAGCCTCAGTGCGGTGTAAAGTTATGTTAGACATGTAGTGATTAATAAGTTTGAAGTGATGTCCTACAGGTGTATCTATTCTTTGGGTTTTGACTGTGGATCTGTGGATGTAGAAACGCCTCTTGTGCTTACTTTTTTTTTTTATGACGGAAAGATAAACTAAATTATTTAACTACTTTGTAATCACTCTACAGTAGTTCCTGTGGACATGACAACCACAACTGGTTCCTTCATAACAAAGGAAGAACAGGAAACTTCAACTATTGTTACGTTATTTCCAGAAGCGTCCACAAAAGAAACAAAATCTCAGCCAAGTATAACTATGATTCCAGGTATGTTTATTGGATGTAACAACGAATTTTACTTCAATAAATGTCTACTTGAAAAACCCCAAATTGGACTCAAAATTTTGTTTCCTCTGTTTTTGAAAAGTGACATCTGAGCCACTGAGAGACCAGCCGAGGGCAACTGCTCCAAGCAAAGTCAAAGTGACAAGAAAGAATGTTGTGACAACTCCCCTTGGGACAACCACCGAGGAGACAACAACTATCAAAACAACTTCCCCTGCAACAGCAACGACAGGTTAGACCTTAAAAATAGATGGTAGAATCGAACCGAATTGATTGCGAGTGCCTATCACTCCAGTGGGCATTAGATCTGTGCTATGTTTTGGAAAATATTATAAAAAGAAACTGCTAATGGGTTTGTCTGTACCTTAAAATGCAGAGTATTGCTTGGAACTGATGGATGCGGATAGCGGACTAGAAAAGGGAAGAAGTGCCCAGTTGTCCAGTTCTGGAAACCAGACAGAGATGGACCCACAGGATCCTTGGACTGTCTTGCCCGTCACTCCAGACGCGCCCGAAGACAGACAGAGCTTGTCTGTCAGCTTCACAAGAGCATCAAATGTGCGTGGGTTGAGAGTACGATTGGTGCCTGACACTGTCACGGCTGACAGTATCTCAGAAGAAATTTCACAGTCGAAACCTGTTGTCATCAGTTTGATACTGTTTGCCAAGAAGGTTGGAGACAGTGAGTCCAAAGCGTTAGTGGATGAAGTTGGAGAGCCAAAGGTAAGCATCGTTGTTTTTGGACTTGCAACTCTGTGCTTGATAATGTCTGGAAAGTAAAGGTTGATCTGTGTTTTGAATGATTGATTTGTTTACAGACAATAAGAGTTGCTTTGCAAGGGGTAAATGCTGTGGACCGTATGCTGCCAAGAGATGGGCTGGAAAATATCCTAGAAGTCCGTTTGGAAATTAGGCAACTTTCCTCAGAGAGCCCTGTTGTTTTAAGGCTAGATTTCCTTGGTTGTGCTGAGGGTAAGTCCTTAATCTTGAGTTGAGTTTATCTGAGAAGAAATTGTTGTGGTGAAAAACAGTTGTGTCAAGACTTGAATGTTGTTTTTATGAGGAAATCTCATGACTTTTGTATTTGTAGCAGTGAAAACAACTACAACGGTTTCAACTGTGACGACAACAACGACTGGTCCCGCCATGACAACGGAAGAAGTGAAAACCACTACGGTTGTTACTCCATTGGGAGAAGAGAAAACAACAATAACAACATCAGTGCCTATGTTGTCTACAACTCCAGGTGAGGTATTCTCTTGAGAATCTGACTTTTTCTCTGGTGGAGCATAGAGTGCTTGCCAGTGGAGATATAGCCTGAAATAGCGTAGAAAGTGTTTATGATTTTGGTATGTTTATTTCTGCAGGGTATTGCCTGGAGCCAATGGATGAAGAGGAATCACTAGATGAAAAGCGAACTGCCGAGGGCAGGTCTAGCATTGATGAGCTGAGTGGATCCTGGTTGTTGGAAACCCCCGTATCACAGGACAGAGACCAGACTCCAAAACTGATCTTCAAATATGCAAAGCCGTCAGTTGTCAGAGGAATCAGATTGGAATACAGATCAGACATTTCTGATAACTTGACAGTAGAACATCTGGAGATCAGTTTTATTGTGTCATCCAAGAAGCCTGGAGATGAGGTGTTTACTGAAGTTTCGCAAACGGAGGTGAAGCAACCAGTAAGTGTTTATGTTGTGATTGTTCAGTAGCTGGCATAATTTTCACTGGACTCAGTGGACTCCATCCATCCCAAACTCTTTGTTTTGTGCGGTTAATGCTATTGTGTTTTGCTTTTGTTTAGGTAATGACTGCTGCTCTTGAGGCAGAAACAACAAAACTGAACATGTTACCAGACGTCTCCTCCTTGGAAGAAGTGACTGCCCTTCGTGTGGAAGTGGTCAATGTTAGTGCTGCAAATTTAATCAGGTTGGATGTAACCATCTTAGGATGCACAAAAGGTAAGGATATTTGGTCATGGAAAACTGACATCCTGTTAAGAAGACATAAAAATGGTTGGTGTGTAGTGAACGATTTTGTGTCCGTTTCCTGTATTTTTGAAAAATAGATGTTACAACAGTGACATCTGAGCCACTGAGAGACCAGCCGAGGGCAACTGCTCCAAGCAAAGTCAAAGTGACAAGAAAGAATGTTGTGACAACTCCCCTTGGGACAACCACCGAGGAGACAACAACTATCAAAACAACTTCCCCTGCAACAGCAACGACAGGTTAGACCTTAAAAATAGATGGTAGAATCGAACCGAATTGATTGCGAGTGCCTATCACTCCAGTGGGCATTAGATCTGTGCTATGTTTTGGAAAATATTATAAAAAGAAACTGCTAATGGGTTTGTCTGTACCTTAAAATGCAGAGTATTGCTTGGAACTGATGGATGCGGATAGCGGACTAGAAAAGGGAAGAAGTGCCCAGTTGTCCAGTTCTGGAAACCAGACAGAGATGGACCCACAGGATCCTTGGACTGTCTTGCCCGTCACTCCAGACGCGCCCGAAGACAGACAGAGCTTGTCTGTCAGCTTCACAAGAGCATCAAATGTGCGTGGGTTGAGAGTACGATTGGTGCCTGACACTGTCACGGCTGACAGTATCTCAGAAGAAATTTCACAGTCGAAACCTGTTGTCATCAGTTTGATACTGTTTGCCAAGAAGGTTGGAGACAGTGAGTCCAAAGCGTTAGTGGATGAAGTTGGAGAGCCAAAGGTAAGCATCGTTGTTTTTGGACTTGCAACTCTGTGCTTGATAATGTCTGGAAAGTAAAGGTTGATCTGTGTTTTGAATGATTGATTTGTTTACAGACAATAAGAGTTGCTTTGCAAGGGGTAAATGCTGTGGACCGTATGCTGCCAAGAGATGGGCTGGAAAATATCCTAGAAGTCCGTTTGGAAATTAGGCAACTTTCCTCAGAGAGCCCTGTTGTTTTAAGGCTAGATTTCCTTGGTTGTGCTGAGGGTAAGTCCTTAATCTTGAGTTGAGTTTATCTGAGAAGAAATTGTTGTGGTGAAAAACAGTTGTGTCAAGACTTGAATGTTGTTTTTATGAGGAAATCTCATGACTTTTGTATTTGTAGCAGTGAAAACAACTACAACGGTTTCAACTGTGACGACAACAACGACTGGTCCCGCCATGACAACGGAAGAAGTGAAAACCACTACGGTTGTTACTCCATTGGGAGAAGAGAAAACAACAATAACAACATCAGTGCCTATGTTGTCTACAACTCCAGGTGAGGTATTCTCTTGAGAATCTGACTTTTTCTCTGGTGGAGCATAGAGTGCTTGCCAGTGGAGATATAGCCTGAAATAGCGTAGAAAGTGTTTATGATTTTGGTATGTTTATTTCTGCAGGGTATTGCCTGGAGCCAATGGATGAAGAGGAACCACTAGATGAAAAGCGAACTGCCGAGGGCAGGTCTAGCATTGATGAGCTGAGTGGATCCTGGTTGTTGGAAACCCCCGTATCACAGGACAGAGACCAGACTCCAAAACTGATCTTCAAATATGCAAAGCCGTCAGTTGTCAGAGGAATCAGATTGGAATACAGATCAGACATTTCTGATAACTTGACAGTAGAACATCTGGAGATCAGTTTTATTGTGTCATCCAAGAAGCCTGGAGATGAGGTGTTTACTGAAGTTTCGCAAACGGAGGTGAAGCAACCAGTAAGTGTTTATGTTGTGATTGTTCAGTAGCTGGCATAATTTTCACTGGACTCAGTGGACTCCATCCATCCCAAACTCTTTGTTTTGTGCGGTTAATGCTATTGTGTTTTGCTTTTGTTTAGGTAATGACTGCTGCTCTTGAGGCAGAAACAACAAAACTGAACATGTTACCAGACGTCTCCTCCTTGGAAGAAGTGACTGCCCTTCGTGTGGAAGTGGTCGATGTTAGTGCTGCAAATTTAATCAGGTTGGATGTGACCATCTTAGGATGCACAAAAGGTAAGGATATTTGGTCATGGAAAACTGACATCCTGTTAAGAAGACATAAAAATGGTTGGTGTGTAGTGAACGATTTTGTGTCCGTTTCCTGTATTTTTGAAAAATAGATGTTACAACAGTGACACCTGAGCCACTGAGAGACCAGCCGAGGGCAACTGCTCCAAGCAAAGTCAAAGTGACAAGAAAGAATGTTGTGACAACTCCCCTTGGGACAACCACGGAGGAGACAACAACTATCAAAACAACTTCCCCTGCAACAGCAACGACAGGTTAGACCTTAAAAATAGATGGTAGAATCGAACCGAATTGATTGCGAGTGCCTATCACTCCAGTGGGCATTAGATCTGTGCTATGTTTTGGAAAATATTATAAAAAGAAACTGCTAATGGGTTTGTCTGTACCTTAAAATGCAGAGTATTGCTTGGAACTGATGGATGCGGATAGCGGACTAGAAAAGGGAAGAAGTGCCCAGTTGTCCAGTTCTGGAAACCAGACAGAGATGGACCCACAGGATCCTTGGACTGTCTTGCCCGTCACTCCAGACGCGCCCGAAGACAGACAGAGCTTGTCTGTCAGCTTCACAAGAGCATCTAATGTGCGTGGGTTGAGAGTACGATTGGTGCCTGACACTGTCACGGCTGACAGTATCTCAGAAGAAATTTCACAGTCGAAACCTGTTGTCATCAGTTTGATACTGTTTGCCAAGAAGGTTGGAGACAGTGAGTCCAAAGCGTTAGTGGATGAAGTTGGAGAGCCAAAGGTAAGCATCGTTGTTTTTGGACTTGCAACTCTGTGCTTGATAATGTCTGGAAAGTAAAGGTTGATCTTTGTTTTGAATTATTGATTTGTTTACAGACAATAAGAGTTGCTTTGCAAGGGGTAAATGCTGTGGACCGTATGCTGCCAAGAGATGGGCTGGAAAATATCCTAGAAGTCCGTTTGGAAATTAGGCAACTTTCCTCAGAGAGCCCTGTTGTTTTACGGCTGGATTTCCTTGGTTGTGCTGAGGGTAAGTCCTTAATCTTGAGTTGAGTTTATCTGAGAAGAAATTGTTGTGGTGAAAAACAGTTGTGTCAAGACTTGAATGTTGTTTTTATGAGGAAATCTCATGACTTTTGTATTTGTAGCAGTGAAAACAACTACAACGGTTTTAACTGTGACGACAACAACGACTGGTCCCGCCATGACAACGGAAGAGGTGAAAACCACTACGGTTGTGACTCCATTGGGAGAAGAGAAAACAACAATAACAACATCAGTGCCTATAATGTCTACAACTCCAGGTGAGGTATTCTCTTGAGAATCTGACTTTTTCTCTGGTGGAGCATAGAGTGCTTGCCAGTGGAGATATAGCCTGAAATAGCGTAGAAAGTGTTTATGATTTTGGTATGTTTATTTCTGCAGGGTATTGCCTGGAGCCAATGGATGAAGAGGACTCACTAGATGAAAAGCGAACTGCCGAGGGCAGGTCTAGCATTGATGAGCTGAGTGGATCCTGGTTGTTGGAAACCCCCGTATCACAGGACAGAGACCAGACTCCAAAACTGATCTTCAAATATGCAAAGCCGTCAGTTGTCAGAGGAATCAGATTGGAATACAGATCAGACATTTCTGATAACTTGACAGTAGAACCTCTGGAGATCAGTTTTATTGTGTCATCCAAGAAGCCTGGAGATGAGGTGTTTACTGAAGTTTCGCAAACGGAGGTGAAGCAACCAGTAAGTGTTTATGTTGTGATTGTTCAGTAGCTGGCATAATTTTCACTGGACTCAGTGGACTCCATCCATCCCAAACTCTTTGTTTTGTGCGGTTAATGCTATTGTGTTTTGCTTTTGTTTAGGTAATGACTGCTGCTCTTGAGGCAGAAACAACAAAACTGAACATGTTACCAGACGTCTCCTCCTTGGAAGAAGTGACTGCCCTTCGTGTGGAAGTGGTCAATGTTAGTGCTGCAAATTTAATCAGGTTGGATGTGACCATCTTAGGATGCACAAAAGGTAAGGATATTTGGTCATGGAAAATTGACATCCTGTTAAGAAGACATAAAAATGGTTGGTGTGTAGTGAACGATTTTGTGTCTGTTTCCTGTATTTTTGAAAAATAGATGTTACAACAGTGACATCTGAGCCACTGAGAGACCAGCCGAGGGCAACTGCTCCAAGCAAAGTCAAAGTGACAAGAAAGAATGTTGTGACAACTCCCCTTGGGACAACCACCGAGGAGACAACAACTATCAAAACAACTTCCCCTGCAAGAGCAACGACAGGTTAGACCTTAAAAATAGATGGTAGAATCGAACCGAATTGATTGCGAGTGCCTATCACTCCAGTGGGCATTAGATCTGTGCTATGTTTTGGAAAATATTATAAAAAGAAACTGCTAATGGGTTTGTCTGTACCTTAAAATGCAGAGTATTGCTTGGAACTGATGGATGCGGATAGCGGACTAGAAAAGGGAAGAAGTGCCCAGTTGTCCAGTTCTGGAAACCAGACAGAGATTGACCCACAGGATCCTTGGACTGTCTTGCCCGTCACTCCAGACGCGCCCGAAGACAGACAGAGCTTGTCTGTCAGCTTCACAAGAGCATCTAATGTGCGTGGGTTGAGAGTACGATTGGTGCCTGACACTGTCACGGCTGACAGTATCTCAGAAGAAATTTCACAGTCGAAACCTGTTGTCATCAGTTTGATACTGTTTGCCAAGAAGGTTGGAGACAGTGAGTCCAAAGCGTTAGTGGATGAAGTTGGAGAGCCAAAGGTAAGCATCGTTGTTTTTGGACTTGCAACTCTGTGCTTGATAATGTCTGGAAAGTAAAGGTTGATCTGTGTTTTGAATTATTGATTTGTTTACAGACAATAAGAGTTGCTTTGCAAGGGGTAAATGCTGTGGACCGTATGCTGCCAAGAGATGGGCTGGAAAATATCCTAGAAGTCCGTTTGGAAATTAGGCAACTTTCCTCAGAGAGCCCTGTTGTTTTACGGCTGGATTTCCTTGGTTGTGCTGAGGGTAAGTCCTTAATCTTGAGTTGAGTTTATCTGAGAAGAAATTGTTGTGGTGAAAAACAGTTGTGTCAAGACTTGAATGTTGTTTTTATGAGGAAATCTCATGACTTTTGTATTTGTAGCAGTGAAAACAACTACAACGGTTTCAACTGTGACGACAACAACGACTGGTCCCGCCATGACAACGGAAGAAGTGAAAACCACTACGGTTGTGACTCCATTGGGAGAAGAGAAAACAACAATAACAACATCAGTGCCTATAATGTCTACAACTCCAGGTGAGGTATTCTCTTGAGAATCTGACTTTTTCTCTGGTGGAGCATAGAGTGCTTGCCAGTGGAGATATAGCCTGAAATAGCGTAGAAAGTGTTTATGATTTTGGTATGTTTATTTCTGCAGGGTATTGCCTGGAGCCAATGGATGAAGAGGAACCACTAGATGAAAAGCGAACTGCCGAGGGCAGGTCTAGCATTGATGAGCTGAGTGGATCCTGGTTGTTGGAAACCCCCGTATCACAGGACAGAGACCAGACTCCAAAACTGATCTTCAAATATGCAAAGCCGTCAGTTGTCAGAGGAATCAGATTGGAATACAGATCAGACATTTCTGATAACTTGACAGTAGAACCTCTGGAGATCAGTTTTATTGTGTCATCCAAGAAGCCTGGAGATGAGGTGTTTACTGAAGTTTCGCAAACGGAGGTGAAGCAACCAGTAAGTGTTTATGTTGTGATTGTTCAGTAGCTGGCATAATTTTCACTGGACTCAGTGGACTCCATCCATCCCAAACTCTTTGTTTTGTGCGGTTAATGCTATTGTGTTTTGCTTTTGTTTAGGTAATGACTGCTGCTCTTGAGGCAGAAACAACAAAACTGAACATGTTACCAGACGTCTCCTCCTTGGAAGAAGTGACTGCCCTTCGTGTGGAAGTGGTCAATGTTAGTGCTGCAAATTTAATCAGGTTGGATGTGACCATCTTAGGATGCACAAAAGGTAAGGATATTTGGTCATGGAAAACTGACATCCTGTTAAGAAGACATAAAAATGGTTGGTGTGTAGTGAACGATTTTGTGTCTGTTTCCTGTATTTTTGAAAAATAGATGTTACAACAGTGACATCTGAGCCACTGAGAGACCAGCCGAGTGTAACTGCTCCAAGCAAAGTCAAAGTGACAAGAAAGAATGTTGTGACAACTCCCCTTGGGACAACCACCGAGGAGACAACAACTATCAAAACAACTTCCCCTGCAACAGCAACGACAGGTTAGACCTTAAAAATAGATGGTAGAATCGAACCGAATTGATTGCGAGTGCCTATCACTCCAGTGGGCATTAGATCTGTGCTATGTTTTGGAAAATATTATAAAAAGAAACTGCTAATGGGTTTGTCTGTACCTTAAAATGCAGAGTATTGCTTGGAACTGATGGATGCGGATAGCGGACTAGAAAAGGGAAGAAGTGCCCAGTTGTCCAGTTCTGAAAACCAGACAGAGATTGACCCACAGGATCCTTGGACTGTCTTGCCCGTCACTCCAGACGCGCCCGAAGACAGACAGAGCTTGTCTGTCAGCTTCACAAGAGCATCTAATGTGCGTGGGTTGAGAGTACGATTGGTGCCTGACACTGTCACGGCTGACAGTATCTCAGAAGAAATTTCACAGTCGAAACCTGTTGTCATCAGTTTGATACTGTTTGCCAAGAAGGTTGGAGACAGTGAGTCCAAAGCGTTAGTGGATGAAGTTGGAGAGCCAAAGGTAAGCATCGTTGTTTTTGGACTTGCAACTCTGTGCTTGATAATGTCTGGAAAGTAAAGGTTGATCTTTGTTTTGAATGATTGATTTGTTTACAGACAATAAGAGTTGCTTTGCAAGGGGTAAATGCTGTGGACCGTATGCTGCCAAGAGATGGGCTGGAAAATATCCTAGAAGTCCGTTTGGAAATTAGGCAACTTTCCTCAGAGAGCCCTGTTGTTTTACGGCTGGATTTCCTTGGTTGTGCTGAGGGTAAGTCCTTAATCTTGAGTTGAGTTTATCTGAGAAGAAATTGTTGTGGTGAAAAACAGTTGTGTCAAGACTTGAATGTTGTTTTTATGAGGAAATCTCATGACTTTTGTATTTGTAGCAGTGAAAACAACTACAACGGTTTCAACTGTGACGACAACAACGACTGGTCCCGCCATGACAACGGAAGAGGTGAAAACCACTACGGTTGTGACTCCATTGGGAGAAGAGAAAACAACAATAACAACATCAGTGCCTATAATGTCTACAACTCCAGGTGAGGTATTCTCTTGAGAATCTGACTTTTTCTCTGGTGGAGCATAGAGTGCTTGCCAGTGGAGATATAGCCTGAAATAGCGTAGAAAGTGTTTATGATTTTGGTATGTTTATTTCTGCAGGGTATTGCCTGGAGCCAATGGATGAAGAGGAATCACTAGATGAAAAGCGAACTGCCGAGGGCAGGTCTAGCATTGATGAGCTGAGTGGATCCTGGTTGTTGGAAACCCCCGTATCACAGGACAGAGACCAGACTCCAAAACTGATCTTCAAATATGCAAAGCCGTCAGTTGTCAGAGGAATCAGATTGGAATACAGATCAGACATTTCTGATAACTTGACAGTAGAACCTCTGGAGATCAGTTTTATTGTGTCATCCAAGAAGCCTGGAGATGAGGTGTTTACTGAAGTTTCGCAAACGGAGGTGAAGCAACCAGTAAGTGTTTATGTTGTGATTGTTCAGTAGCTGGCATAATTTTCACTGGACTCAGTGGACTCCAACCATCCCAAACTCTTTGTTTTGTGCGGTTAATGCTATTGTGTTTTGCTTTTGTTTAGGTAATGACTGCTGCTCTTGAGGCAGAAACAACAAAACTGAACATGTTACCAGACGTCTCCTCCTTGGAAGAAGTGACTGCCCTTCGTGTGGAAGTGGTCAATGTTAGTGCTGCAAATTTAATCAGGTTGGATGTGACCATCTTAGGATGCACAAAAGGTAAGGATATTTGGTCATGGAAAACTGACATCCTGTTAAGAAGACATAAAAATGGATGGTGTGTAGTGAACGATTTTGTGTCTGTTTCCTGTATTTTTGAAAAATAGATGTTACAACAGTGACATCTGAGCCACTGAGAGACCAGCCGAGAGCAACTGCTCCAAGCAAAGTCAAAGTGACAAGAAAGAATGTTGTGACAACTCCCCTTGGGACAACCACCGAGGAGACAACAACTATCAAAACAACTTCCCCTGCAAGAGCAACGACAGGTTAGACCTTAAAAATAGATGGTAGAATCGAACCGAATTGATTGCGAGTGCCTATCACTCCAGTGGGCATTAGATCTGTGCTATGTTTTGGAAAATATTATAAAAAGAAACTGCTAATGGGTTTGTCTGTACCTTAAAATGCAGAGTATTGCTTGGAACTGATGGATGCGGATAGCGGACTAGAAAAGGGAAGAAGTGCCCAGTTGTCCAGTTCTGGAAACCAGACAGAGATTGACCCACAGGATCCTTGGACTGTCTTGCCCGTCACTCCAGACGCGCCCGAAGACAGACAGAGCTTGTCTGTCAGCTTCACAAGAGCATCTAATGTGCGTGGGTTGAGAGTACGATTGGTGCCTGACACTGTCACGGCTGACAGTATCTCAGAAGAAATTTCACAGTCGAAACCTGTTGTCATCAGTTTGATACTGTTTGCCAAGAAGGTTGGAGACAGTGAGTCCAAAGCGTTAGTGGATGAAGTTGGAGAGCCAAAGGTAAGCATCGTTGTTTTTGGACTTGCAACTCTGTGCTTGATAATGTCTGGAAAGTAAAGGTTGATCTTTGTTTTGAATTATTGATTTGTTTACAGACAATAAGAGTTGCTTTGCAAGGGGTAAATGCTGTGGACCGTATGCTGCCAAGAGATGGGCTGGAAAATATCCTAGAAGTCCGTTTGGAAATTAGGCAACTTTCCTCAGAGAGCCCTGTTGTTTTACGGCTGGATTTCCTTGGTTGTGCTGAGGGTAAGTCCTTAATCTTGAGTTGAGTTTATCTGAGAAGAAATTGTTGTGGTGAAAAACAGTTGTGTCAAGACTTGAATGTTGTTTTTATGAGGAAATCTCATGACTTTTGTATTTGTAGCAGTGAAAACAACTACAACGGTTTTAACTGTGACGACAACAACGACTGGTCCCGCCATGACAACGGAAGAGGTGAAAACCACTACGGTTGTGACTCCATTGGGAGAAGAGAAAACAACAATAACAACATCAGTGCCTATAATGTCTACAACTCCAGGTGAGGTATTCTCTTGAGAATCTGACTTTTTCTCTGGTGGAGCATAGAGTGCTTGCCAGTGGAGATATAGCCTGAAATAGCGTAGAAAGTGTTTATGATTTTGGTATGTTTATTTCTGCAGGGTATTGCCTGGAGCCAATGGATGAAGAGGAATCACTAGATGAAAAGCGAACTGCCGAGGGCAGGTCTAGCATTGATGAGCTGAGTGGATCCTGGTTGTTGGAAACCCCCGTATCACAGGACAGAGACCAGACTCCAAAACTGATCTTCAAATATGCAAAGCCGTCAGTTGTCAGAGGAATCAGATTGGAATACAGATCAGACATTTCTGATAACTTGACAGTAGAACCTCTGGAGATCAGTTTTATTGTGTCATCCAAGAAGCCTGGAGATGAGGTGTTTACTGAAGTTTCGCAAACGGAGGTGAAGCAACCAGTAAGTGTTTATGTTGTGATTGTTCAGTAGCTGGCATAATTTTCACTGGACTCAGTGGACTCCATCCATCCCAAACTCTTTGTTTTGTGCGGTTAATGCTATTGTGTTTTGCTTTTGTTTAGGTAATGACTGCTGCTCTTGAGGCAGAAACAACAAAACTGAACATGTTACCAGACGTCTCCTCCTTGGAAGAAGTGACTGCCCTTCGTGTGGAAGTGGTCAATGTTAGTGCTGCAAATTTAATCAGGTTGGATGTGACCATCTTAGGATGCACAAAAGGTAAGGATATTTGGTCATGGAAAATTGACATCCTGTTAAGAAGACATAAAAATGGTTGGTGTGTAGTGAACGATTTTGTGTCTGTTTCCTGTATTTTTGAAAAATAGATGTTACAACAGTGACATCTGAGCCACTGAGAGACCAGCCGAGGGCAACTGCTCCAAGCAAAGTCAAAGTGACAAGAAAGAATGTTGTGACAACTCCCCTTGGGACAACCACCGAGGAGACAACAACTATCAAAACAACTTCCCCTGCAACAGCAACGACAGGTTAGACCTTAAAAATAGATGGTAGAATCGAACCGAATTGATTGCGAGTGCCTATCACTCCAGTGGGCATTAGATCTGTGCTATGTTTTGGAAAATATTATAAAAAGAAACTGCTAATGGGTTTGTCTGTACCTTAAAATGCAGAGTATTGCTTGGAACTGATGGATGCGAATAGCGGACTAGAAAAGGGAAGAAGTGCCCAGTTGTCCAGTTCTGGAAACCAGACAGAGATTGACCCACAGGATCCTTGGACTGTCTTGCCCGTCACTCCAGACGCGCCCGAAGACAGACACAGCTTGTCTGTCAGCTTCACAAGAGCATCTAATGTGCGTGGGTTGAGAGTACGATTGGTGCCTGACACTGTCACGGCTGACAGTATCTCAGAAGAAATTTCACAGTCGAAACCTGTTGTCATCAGTTTGATACTGTTTGCCAAGAAGGTTGGAGACAGTGAGTCCAAAGCGTTAGTGGATGAAGTTGGAGAGCCAAAGGTAAGCATCGTTGTTTTTGGACTTGCAACTCTGTGCTTGATAATGTCTGGAAAGTAAAGGTTGATCTTTGTTTTGAATTATTGATTTGTTTACAGACAATAAGAGTTGCTTTGCAAGGGGTAAATGCTGTGGACCGTATGCTGCCAAGAGATGGGCTGGAAAATATCCTAGAAGTCCGTTTGGAAATTAGGCAACTTTCCTCAGAGAGCCCTGTTGTTTTACGGCTGGATTTCCTTGGTTGTGCTGAGGGTAAGTCCTTAATCTTGAGTTGAGTTTATCTGAGAAGAAATTGTTGTGGTGAAAAACAGTTGTGTCAAGACTTGAATGTTGTTTTTATGAGGAAATCTCATGACTTTTGTATTTGTAGCAGTGAAAACAACTACAACGGTTTCAACTGTGACGACAACAACGACTGGTCCCGCCATGACAACGGAAGAAGTGAAAACCACTACGGTTGTGACTCCATTGGGAGAAGAGAAAACAACAATAACAACATCAGTGCCTATAATGTCTACAACTCCAGGTGAGGTATTCTCTTGAGAATCTGACTTTTTCTCTGGTGGAGCATAGAGTGCTTGCCAGTGGAGATATAGCCTGAAATAGCGTAGAAAGTGTTTATGATTTTGGTATGTTTATTTCTGCAGGGTATTGCCTGGAGCCAATGGATGAAGAGGAACCACTAGATGAAAAGCGAACTGCCGAGGGCAGGTCTAGCATTGATGAGCTGAGTGGATCCTGGTTGTTGGAAACCCCCGTATCACAGGACAGAGACCAGACTCCAAAACTGATCTTCAAATATGCAAAGCCGTCAGTTGTCAGAGGAATCAGATTGGAATACAGATCAGACATTTCTGATAACTTGACAGTAGAACCTCTGGAGATCAGTTTTATTGTGTCATCCAAGAAGCCTGGAGATGAGGTGTTTACTGAAGTTTCGCAAACGGAGGTGAAGCAACCAGTAAGTGTTTATGTTGTGATTGTTCAGTAGCTGGCATAATTTTCACTGGACTCAGTGGACTCCATCCATCCCAAACTCTTTGTTTTGTGCGGTTAATGCTATTGTGTTTTGCTTTTGTTTAGGTAATGACTGCTGCTCTTGAGGCAGAAACAACAAAACTGAACATGTTACCAGACGTCTCCTCCTTGGAAGAAGTGACTGCCCTTCGTGTGGAAGTGGTCAATGTTAGTGCTGCAAATTTAATCAGGTTGGATGTGACCATCTTAGGATGCACAAAAGGTAAGGATATTTGGTCATGGAAAATTGACATCCTGTTAAGAAGACATAAAAATGGTTGGTGTGTAGTGAACGATTTTGTGTCTGTTTCCTGTATTTTTGAAAAATAGATGTTACAACAGTGACATCTGAGCCACTGAGAGACCAGCCGAGAGCAACTGCTCCAAGCAAAGTCAAAGTGACAAGAAAGAATGTTGTGACAACTCCCCTTGGGACAACCACCGAGGAGACAACAACTATCAAAACAACTTCCCCTGCAACAGCAACGACAGGTTAGACCTTAAAAATAGATGGTAGAATCGAACCGAATTGATTGCGAGTGCCTATCACTCCAGTGGGCATTAGATCTGTGCTATGTTTTGGAAAATATTATAAAAAGAAACTGCTAATGGGTTTGTCTGTACCTTAAAATGCAGAGTATTGCTTGGAACTGATGGATGCGGATAGCGGACTAGAAAAGGGAAGAAGTGCCCAGTTGTCCAGTTCTGGAAACCAGACAGAGATTGACCCACAGGATCCTTGGACTGTCTTGCCCGTCACTCCAGACGCGCCCGAAGACAGACAGAGCTTGTCTGTCAGCTTCACAAGAGCATCTAATGTGCGTGGGTTGAGAGTACGATTGGTGCCTGACACTGTCACGGCTGACAGTATCTCAGAAGAAATTTCACAGTCGAAACCTGTTGTCATCAGTTTGATACTGTTTGCCAAGAAGGTTGGAGACAGTGAGTCCAAAGCGTTAGTGGATGAAGTTGGAGAGCCAAAGGTAAGCATCGTTGTTTTTGGACTTGCAACTCTGTGCTTGATAATGTCTGGAAAGTAAAGGTTGATCTTTGTTTTGAATTATTGATTTGTTTACAGACAATAAGAGTTGCTTTGCAAGGGGTAAATGCTGTGGACCGTATGCTGCCAAGAGATGGGCTGGAAAATATCCTAGAAGTCCGTTTGGAAATTAGGCAACTTTCCTCAGAGAGCCCTGTTGTTTTACGGCTGGATTTCCTTGGTTGTGCTGAGGGTAAGTCCTTAATCTTGAGTTGAGTTTATCTGAGAAGAAATTGTTGTGGTGAAAAACAGTTGTGTCAAGACTTGAATGTTGTTTTTATGAGGAAATCTCATGACTTTTGTATTTGTAGCAGTGAAAACAACTACAACGGTTTCAACTGTGACGACAACAACGACTGGTCCCGCCATGACAACGGAAGAAGTGAAAACCACTACGGTTGTGACTCCATTGGGAGAAGAGAAAACAACAATAACAACATCAGTGCCTATAATGTCTACAACTCCAGGTGAGGTATTCTCTAGAGAATCTGACTTTTTCTCTGGTGGAGCATAGAGTGCTTGCCAGTGGAGATATAGCCTGAAATAGCGTAGAAAGTGTTTATGATTTTGGTATGTTTATTTCTGCAGGGTATTGCCTGGAGCCAATGGATGAAGAGGAACCACTAGATGAAAAGCGAACTGCCGAGGGCAGGTCTAGCATTGATGAGCTGAGTGGATCCTGGTTGTTGGAAACCCCCGTATCACAGGACAGAGACCAGACTCCAAAACTGATCTTCAAATATGCAAAGCCGTCAGTTGTCAGAGGAATCAGATTGGAATACAGATCAGACATTTCTGATAACTTGACAGTAGAACCTCTGGAGATCAGTTTTATTGTGTCATCCAAGAAGCCTGGAGATGAGGTGTTTACTGAAGTTTCGCAAACGGAGGTGAAGCAACCAGTAAGTGTTTATGTTGTGATTGTTCAGTAGCTGGCATAATTTTCACTGGACTCAGTGGACTCCATCCATCCCAAACTCTTTGTTTTGTGCGGTTAATGCTATTGTGTTTTGCTTTTGTTTAGGTAATGACTGCTGCTCTTGAGGCAGAAACAACAAAACTGAACATGTTACCAGACGTCTCCTCCTTGGAAGAAGTGACTGCCCTTCGTGTGGAAGTGGTCAATGTTAGTGCTGCAAATTTAATCAGGTTGGATGTGACCATCTTAGGATGCACAAAAGGTAAGGATATTTGGTCATGGAAAACTGACATCCTGTTAAGAAGACATAAAAATGGTTGGTGTGTAGTGAACGATTTTGTGTCTGTTTCCTGTATTTTTGAAAAATAGATGTTACAACAGTGACATCTGAGCCACTGAGAGACCAGCCGAGGGCAACTGCTCCAAGCAAAGTCAAAGTGACAAGAAAGAATGTTGTGACAACTCCCCTTGGGACAACCACCGAGGAGACAACAACTATCAAAACAACTTCCCCTGCAACAGCAACGACAGGTTAGACCTTAAAAATAGATGGTAGAATCGAACCGAATTGATTGCGAGTGCCTATCACTCCAGTGGGCATTAGATCTGTGCTATGTTTTGGAAAATATTATAAAAAGAAACTGCTAATGGGTTTGTCTGTACCTTAAAATGCAGAGTATTGCTTGGAACTGATGGATGCGGATAGCGGACTAGAAAAGGGAAGAAGTGCCCAGTTGTCCAGTTCTGGAAACCAGACAGAGATTGACCCACAGGATCCTTGGACTGTCTTGCCCGTCACTCCAGACGCGCCCGAAGACAGACAGAGCTTGTCTGTCAGCTTCACAAGAGCATCTAATGTGCGTGGGTTGAGAGTACGATTGGTGCCTGACACTGTCACGGCTGACAGTATCTCAGAAGAAATTTCACAGTCGAAACCTGTTGTCATCAGTTTGATACTGTTTGCCAAGAAGGTTGGAGACAGTGAGTCCAAAGCGTTAGTGGATGAAGTTGGAGAGCCAAAGGTAAGCATCGTTGTTTTTGGACTTGCAACTCTGTGCTTGATAATGTCTGGAAAGTAAAGGTTGATCTTTGTTTTGAATTATTGATTTGTTTACAGACAATAAGAGTTGCTTTGCAAGGGGTAAATGCTGTGGACCGTATGCTGCCAAGAGATGGGCTGGAAAATATCCTAGAAGTCCGTTTGGAAATTAGGCAACTTTCCTCAGAGAGCCCTGTTGTTTTAAGGCTGGATTTCCTTGGTTGTGCTGAGGGTAAGTCCTTAATCTTGAGTTGAGTTTATCTGAGAAGAAATTGTTGTGGTGAAAAACAGTTGTGTCAAGACTTGAATGTTGTTTTTATGAGGAAATCTCATGACTTTTGTATTTGTAGCAGTGAAAACAACTACAACGGTTTCAACTGTGACGACAACAACGACTGGTCCCGCCATGACAACGGAAGAAGTGAAAACCACTACGGTTGTGACTCCATTGGGAGAAGAGAAAACAACAATAACAACATCAGTGCCTATAATGTCTACAACTCCAGGTGAGGTATTCTCTTGAGAATCTGACTTTTTCTCTGGTGGAGCATAGAGTGCTTGCCAGTGGAGATATAGCCTGAAATAGCGTAGAAAGTGTTTATGATTTTGGTATGTTTATTTCTGCAGGGTATTGCCTGGAGCCAATGGATGAAGAGGAACCACTAGATGAAAAGCGAACTGCCGAGGGCAGGTCTAGCATTGATGAGCTGAGTGGATCCTGGTTGTTGGAAACCCCCGTATCACAGGACAGAGACCAGACTCCAAAACTGATCTTCAAATATGCAAAGCCGTCAGTTGTCAGAGGAATCAGATTGGAATACAGATCAGACATTTCTGATAACTTGACAGTAGAACCTCTGGAGATCAGTTTTATTGTGTCATCCAAGAAGCCTGGAGATGAGGTGTTTACTGAAGTTTCGCAAACGGAGGTGAAGCAACCAGTAAGTGTTTATGTTGTGATTGTTCAGTAGCTGGCATAATTTTCACTGGACTCAGTGGACTCCATCCATCCCAAACTCTTTGTTTTGTGCGGTTAATGCTATTGTGTTTTGCTTTTGTTTAGGTAATGACTGCTGCTCTTGAGGCAGAAACAACAAAACTGAACATGTTACCAGACGTCTCCTCCTTGGAAGAAGTGACTGCCCTTCGTGTGGAAGTGGTCAATGTTAGTGCTGCAAATTTAATCAGGTTGGATGTGACCATCTTAGGATGCACAAAAGGTAAGGATATTTGGTCATGGAAAATTGACATCCTGTTAAGAAGACATAAAAATGGTTGGTGTGTAGTGAACGATTTTGTGTCTGTTTCCTGTATTTTTGAAAAATAGATGTTACAACAGTGACATCTGAGCCACTGAGAGACCAGCCGAGAGCAACTGCTCCAAGCAAAGTCAAAGTGACAAGAAAGAATGTTGTGACAACTCCCCTTGGGACAACCACCGAGGAGACAACAACTATCAAAACAACTTCCCCTGCAACAGCAACGACAGGTTAGACCTTAAAAATAGATGGTAGAATCGAACCGAATTGATTGCGAGTGCCTATCACTCCAGTGGGCATTAGATCTGTGCTATGTTTTGGAAAATATTATAAAAAGAAACTGCTAATGGGTTTGTCTGTACCTTAAAATGCAGAGTATTGCTTGGAACTGATGGATGCGGATAGCGGACTAGAAAAGGGAAGAAGTGCCCAGTTGTCCAGTTCTGGAAACCAGACAGAGATTGACCCACATGATCCTTGGACTGTCTTGCCCGTCACTCCAGACGCGCCCGAAGACAGACAGAGCTTGTCTGTCAGCTTCACAAGAGCATCTAATGTGCGTGGGTTGAGAGTACGATTGGTGCCTGACTCTGTCACGGCTGACAGTATCTCAGAAGAAATTTCACAGTCGAAACCTGTTGTCATCAGTTTGATACTGTTTGCCAAGAAGGTTGGAGACAGTGAGTCCAAAGCGTTAGTGGATGAAGTTGGAGAGCCAAAGGTAAGCATCGTTGTTTTTGGACTTGCAACTCTGTGCTTGATAATGTCTGGAAAGTAAAGGTTGATCTTTGTTTTGAATTATTGATTTGTTTACAGACAATAAGAGTTGCTTTGCAAGGGGTAAATGCTGTGGACCGTATGCTGCCAAGAGATGGGCTGGAAAATATCCTAGAAGTCCGTTTGGAAATTAGGCAACTTTCCTCAGAGAGCCCTGTTGTTTTACGGCTGGATTTCCTTGGTTGTGCTGAGGGTAAGTCCTTAATCTTGAGTTGAGTTTATCTGAGAAGAAATTGTTGTGGTGAAAAACAGTTGTGTCAAGACTTGAATGTTGTTTTTATGAGGAAATCTCATGACTTTTGTATTTGTAGCAGTGAAAACAACTACAACGGTTTCAACTGTGACGACAACAACGACTGGTCCCGCCATGACAACGGAAGAAGTGAAAACCACTACGGTTGTGACTCCATTGGGAGAAGAGAAAACAACAATAACAACATCAGTGCCTATAATGTCTACAACTCCAGGTGAGGTATTCTCTTGAGAATCTGACTTTTTCTCTGGTGGAGCATAGAGTGCTTGCCAGTGGAGATATAGCCTGAAATAGCGTAGAAAGTGTTTATGATTTTGGTATGTTTATTTCTGCAGGGTATTGCCTGGAGCCAATGGATGAAGAGGAACCACTAGATGAAAAGCGAACTGCCGAGGGCAGGTCTAGCATTGATGAGCTGAGTGGATCCTGGTTGTTGGAAACCCCCGTATCACAGGACAGAGACCAGACTCCAAAACTGATCTTCAAATATGCAAAGCCGTCAGTTGTCAGAGGAATCAGATTGGAATACAGATCAGACATTTCTGATAACTTGACAGTAGAACCTCTGGAGATCAGTTTTATTGTGTCATCCAAGAAGCCTGGAGATGAGGTGTTTACTGAAGTTTCGCAAACGGAGGTGAAGCAACCAGTAAGTGTTTATGTTGTGATTGTTCAGTAGCTGGCATAATTTTCACTGGACTCAGTGGACTCCATCCATCCCAAACTCTTTGTTTTGTGCGGTTAATGCTATTGTGTTTTGCTTTTGTTTAGGTAATGACTGCTGCTCTTGAGGCAGAAACAACAAAACTGAACATGTTACCAGACGTCTCCTCCTTGGAAGAAGTGACTGCCCTTCGTGTGGAAGTGGTCAATGTTAGTGCTGCAAATTTAATCAGGTTGGATGTGACCATCTTAGGATGCACAAAAGGTAAGGATATTTGGTCATGGAAAACTGACATCCTGTTAAGAAGACATAAAAATGGTTGGTGTGTAGTGAACGATTTTGTGTCTGTTTCCTGTATTTTTGAAAAATAGATGTTACAACAGTGACATCTGAGCCACTGAGAGACCAGCCGAGGGCAACTGCTCCAAGCAAAGTCAAAGTGACAAGAAAGAATGTTGTGACAACTCCCCTTGGGACAACCACCGAGGAGACAACAACTATCAAAACAACTTCCCCTGCAACAGCAACGACAGGTTAGACCTTAAAAATAGATGGTAGAATCGAACCGAATTGATTGCGAGTGCCTATCACTCCAGTGGGCATTAGATCTGTGCTATGTTTTGGAAAATATTATAAAAAGAAACTGCTAATGGGTTTGTCTGTACCTTAAAATGCAGAGTATTGCTTGGAACTGATGGATGCGGATAGCGGACTAGAAAAGGGAAGAAGTGCCCAGTTGTCCAGTTCTGGAAACCAGACAGAGATTGACCCACAGGATCCTTGGACTGTCTTGCCCGTCACTCCAGACGCGCCCGAAGACAGACAGAGCTTGTCTGTCAGCTTCACAAGAGCATCTAATGTGCGTGGGTTGAGAGTACGATTGGTGCCTGACACTGTCACGGCTGACAGTATCTCAGAAGAAATTTCACAGTCGAAACCTGTTGTCATCAGTTTGATACTGTTTGCCAAGAAGGTTGGAGACAGTGAGTCCAAAGCGTTAGTGGATGAAGTTGGAGAGCCAAAGGTAAGCATCGTTGTTTTTGGACTTGCAACTCTGTGCTTGATAATGTCTGGAAAGTAAAGGTTGATCTTTGTTTTGAATTATTGATTTGTTTACAGACAATAAGAGTTGCTTTGCAAGGGGTAAATGCTGTGGACCGTATGCTGCCAAGAGATGGGCTGGAAAATATCCTAGAAGTCCGTTTGGAAATTAGGCAACTTTCCTCAGAGAGCCCTGTTGTTTTACGGCTGGATTTCCTTGGTTGTGCTGAGGGTAAGTCCTTAATCTTGAGTTGAGTTTATCTGAGAAGAAATTGTTGTGGTGAAAAACAGTTGTGTCAAGACTTGAATGTTGTTTTTATGAGGAAATCTCATGACTTTTGTATTTGTAGCAGTGAAAACAACTACAACGGTTTCAACTGTGACGACAACAACGACTGGTCCCGCCATGACAACGGAAGAAGTGAAAACCACTACGGTTGTGACTCCATTGGGAGAAGAGAAAACAACAATAACAACATCAGTGCCTATAATGTCTACAACTCCAGGTGAGGTATTCTCTTGAGAATCTGACTTTTTCTCTGGTGGAGCATAGAGTGCTTGCCAGTGGAGATATAGCCTGAAATAGCGTAGAAAGTGTTTATGATTTTGGTATGTTTATTTCTGCAGGGTATTGCCTGGAGCCAATGGATGAAGAGGAACCACTAGATGAAAAGCGAACTGCCGAGGGCAGGTCTAGCATTGATGAGCTGAGTGGATCCTGGTTGTTGGAAACCCCCGTATCACAGGACAGAGACCAGACTCCAAAACTGATCTTCAAATATGCAAAGCCGTCAGTTGTCAGAGGAATCAGATTGGAATACAGATCAGACATTTCTGATAACTTGACAGTAGAACCTCTGGAGATCAGTTTTATTGTGTCATCCAAGAAGCCTGGAGATGAGGTGTTTACTGAAGTTTCGCAAACGGAGGTGAAGCAACCAGTAAGTGTTTATGTTGTGATTGTTCAGTAGCTGGCATAATTTTCACTGGACTCAGTGGACTCCATCCATCCCAAACTCTTTGTTTTGTGCGGTTAATGCTATTGTGTTTTGCTTTTGTTTAGGTAATGACTGCTGCTCTTGAGGCAGAAACAACAAAACTGAACATGTTACCAGACGTCTCCTCCTTGGAAGAAGTGACTGCCCTTCGTGTGGAAGTGGTCAATGTTAGTGCTGCAAATTTAATCAGGTTGGATGTGACCATCTTAGGATGCACAAAAGGTAAGGATATTTGGTCATGGAAAACTGACATCCTGTTAAGAAGACATAAAAATGGTTGGTGTGTAGTGAACGATTTTGTGTCTGTTTCCTGTATTTTTGAAAAATAGATGTTACAACAGTGACATCTGAGCCACTGAGAGACCAGCCGAGGGCAACTGCTCCAAGCAAAGTCAAAGTGACAAGAAAGAATGTTGTGACAACTCCCCTTGGGACAACCACCGAGGAGACAACAACTATCAAAACAACTTCCCCTGCAACAGCAACGACAGGTTAGACCTTAAAAATAGATGGTAGAATCGAACCGAATTGATTGCGAGTGCCTATCACTCCAGTGGGCATTAGATCTGTGCTATGTTTTGGAAAATATTATAAAAAGAAACTGCTAATGGGTTTGTCTGTACCTTAAAATGCAGAGTATTGCTTGGAACTGATGGATGCGGATAGTGGACTAGAAAAGGGAAGAAGTGCCCAGTTGTCCAGTTCTGGAAACCAGACAGAGATTGACCCACAGGATCCTTGGACTGTCTTGCCCGTCACTCCAGACGCGCCCGAAGACAGACAGAGCTTGTCTGTCAGCTTCACAAGAGCATCTAATGTGCGTGGGTTGAGAGTACGATTGGTGCCTGACACTGTCACGGCTGACAGTATCTCAGAAGAAATTTCACAGTCGAAACCTGTTGTCGTCAGTTTGATACTGTTTGCCAAGAAGGTTGGAGACAGTGAGTCCAAAGCGTTAGTGGATGAAGTTGGAGAGCCAAAGGTAAGCATCGTTGTTTTTGGACTTGCAACTCTGTGCTTGATAATGTCTGGAAAGTAAAGGTTGATCTTTGTTTTGAATGATTGATTTGTTTACAGACAATAAGAGTTGCTTTGCAAGGGGTAAATGCTGTGGACCGTTTGCTGCCAAGAGATGGGCTGGAAAATATCCTAGAAGTCCGTTTGGAAATTAGGCAACTTTCCTCAGAGAGCCCTGTTGTTTTAAGGCTGGATTTCCTTGGTTGTGCTGAGGGTAAGTCCTTAATCTTGAGTTGAGTTTATCTGAGAAGAAATTGTTGTGGTGAAAAACAGTTGTGTCAAGACTTGAATGTTGTTTTTATGAGGAAATCTCATGACTTTTGTATTTGTAGCAGTGAAAACAACTACAACGGTTTCAACTGTGACGACAACAACGACTGGTCCCGCCATGACAACGGAAGAAGTGAAAACCACTACGGTTGTGACTCCATTGGGAGAAGAGAAAACAACAATAACAACATCAGTGCCTATAATGTCTACAACTCCAGGTGAGGTATTCTCTTGAGAATCTGACTTTTTCTCTGGTGGAGCATAGAGTGCTTGCCAGTGGAGATATAGCCTGAAATAGCGTAGAAAGTGTTTATGATTTTGGTATGTTTATTTCTGCAGGGTATTGCCTGGAGCCAATGGATGAAGAGGAACCACTAGATGAAAAGCGAACTGCCGAGGGCAGGTCTAGCATTGATGAGCTGAGTGGATCCTGGTTGTTGGAAACCCCCGTATCACAGGACAGAGACCAGACTCCAAAACTGATCTTCAAATATGCAAAGCCGTCAGTTGTCAGAGGAATCAGATTGGAATACAGATCAGACATTTCTGATAACTTGACAGTAGAACCTCTGGAGATCAGTTTTATTGTGTCATCCAAGAAGCCTGGAGATGAGGTGTTTACTGAAGTTTCGCAAACGGAGGTGAAGCAACCAGTAAGTGTTTATGTTGTGATTGTTCAGTAGCTGGCATAATTTTCACTGGACTCAGTGGACTCCATCCATCCCAAACTCTTTGTTTTGTGCGGTTAATGCTATTGTGTTTTGCTTTTGTTTAGGTAATGACTGCTGCTCTTGAGGCAGAAACAACAAAACTGAACATGTTACCAGACGTCTCCTCCTTGGAAGAAGTGACTGCCCTTCGTGTGGAAGTGGTCGATGTTAGTGCTGCAAATTTAATCAGGTTGGATGTGACCATCTTAGGATGCACAAAAGGTAAGGATATTTGGTCATGGAAAATTGACATCCTGTTAAGAAGACATAAAAATGGTTGGTGTGTAGTGAACGATTTTGTGTCTGTTTCCTGTATTTTTGAAAAATAGATGTTACAACAGTGACATCTGAGCCACTGAGAGACCAGCCGAGAGCAACTGCTCCAAGCAAAGTCAAAGTGACAAGAAAGAATGTTGTGACAACTCCCCTTGGGACAACCACCGAGGAGACAACAACTATCAAAACAACTTCCCCTGCAACAGCAACGACAGGTTAGACCTTAAAAATAGATGGTAGAATCGAACCGAATTGATTGCGAGTGCCTATCACTCCAGTGGGCATTAGATCTGTGCTATGTTTTGGAAAATATTATAAAAAGAAACTGCTAATGGGTTTGTCTGTACCTTAAAATGCAGAGTATTGCTTGGAACTGATGGATGCGGATAGCGGACTAGAAAAGGGAAGAAGTGCCCAGTTGTCCAGTTCTGGAAACCAGACAGAGATTGACCCACAGGATCCTTGGACTGTCTTGCCCGTCACTCCAGACGCGCCCGAAGACAGACAGAGCTTGTCTGTCAGCTTCACAAGAGCATCTAATGTGCGTGGGTTGAGAGTACGATTGGTGCCTGACACTGTCACGGCTGACAGTATCTCAGAAGAAATTTCACAGTCGAAACCTGTTGTCATCAGTTTGATACTGTTTGCCAAGAAGGTTGGAGACAGTGAGTCCAAAGCGTTAGTGGATGAAGTTGGAGAGCCAAAGGTAAGCATCGTTGTTTTTGGACTTGCAACTCTGTGCTTGATAATGTCTGGAAAGTAAAGGTTGATCTTTGTTTTGAATTATTGATTTGTTTACAGACAATAAGAGTTGCTTTGCAAGGGGTAAATGCTGTGGACCGTATGCTGCCAAGAGATGGGCTGGAAAATATCCTAGAAGTCCGTTTGGAAATTAGGCAACTTTCCTCAGAGAGCCCTGTTGTTTTACGGCTGGATTTCCTTGGTTGTGCTGAGGGTAAGTCCTTAATCTTGAGTTGAGTTTATCTGAGAAGAAATTGTTGTGGTGAAAAACAGTTGTGTCAAGACTTGAATGTTGTTTTTATGAGGAAATCTCATGACTTTTGTATTTGTAGCAGTGAAAACAACTACAACGGTTTCAACTGTGACGACAACAACGACTGGTCCCGCCATGACAACGGAAGAAGTGAAAACCACTACGGTTGTGACTCCATTGGGAGAAGAGAAAACAACAATAACAACATCAGTGCCTATAATGTCTACAACTCCAGGTGAGGTATTCTCTTGAGAATCTGACTTTTTCTCTGGTGGAGCATAGAGTGCTTGCCAGTGGAGATATAGCCTGAAATAGCGTAGAAAGTGTTTATGATTTTGGTATGTTTATTTCTGCAGGGTATTGCCTGGAGCCAATGGATGAAGAGGAACCACTAGATGAAAAGCGAACTGCCGAGGGCAGGTCTAGCATTGATGAGCTGAGTGGATCCTGGTTGTTGGAAACCCCCGTATCACAGGACAGAGACCAGACTCCAAAACTGATCTTCAAATATGCAAAGCCGTCAGTTGTCAGAGGAATCAGATTGGAATACAGATCAGACATTTCTGATAACTTGACAGTAGAACCTCTGGAGATCAGTTTTATTGTGTCATCCAAGAAGCCTGGAGATGAGGTGTTTACTGAAGTTTCGCAAACGGAGGTGAAGCAACCAGTAAGTGTTTATGTTGTGATTGTTCAGTAGCTGGCATAATTTTCACTGGACTCAGTGGACTCCATCCATCCCAAACTCTTTGTTTTGTGCGGTTAATGCTATTGTGTTTTGCTTTTGTTTAGGTAATGACTGCTGCTCTTGAGGCAGAAACAACAAAACTGAACATGTTACCAGACGTCTCCTCCTTGGAAGAAGTGACTGCCCTTCGTGTGGAAGTGGTCAATGTTAGTGCTGCAAATTTAATCAGGTTGGATGTGACCATCTTAGGATGCACAAAAGGTAAGGATATTTGGTCATGGAAAACTGACATCCTGTTAAGAAGACATAAAAATGGTTGGTGTGTAGTGAACGATTTTGTGTCTGTTTCCTGTATTTTTGAAAAATAGATGTTACAACAGTGACATCTGAGCCACTGAGAGACCAGCCGAGGGCAACTGTTCCAAGCAAAGTCAAAGTGACAAGAAAGAATGTTGTGACAACTCCCCTTGGGACAACCACCGAGGAGACAACAACTATCAAAACAACTTCCCCTGCAACAGCAACGACAGGTTAGACCTTAAAAATAGATGGTAGAATCGAACCGAATTGATTGCGAGTGCCTATCACTCCAGTGGGCATTAGATCTGTGCTATGTTTTGGAAAATATTATAAAAAGAAACTGCTAATGGGTTTGTCTGTACCTTAAAATGCAGAGTATTGCTTGGAACTGATGGATGCGGATAGCGGACTAGAAAAGGGAAGAAGTGCCCAGTTGTCCAGTTCTGGAAACCAGACAGAGATTGACCCACAGGATCCTTGGACTGTCTTGCCCGTCACTCCAGACGCGCCCGAAGACAGACAGAGCTTGTCTGTCAGCTTCACAAGAGCATCTAATGTGCGTGGGTTGAGAGTACGATTGGTGCCTGACACTGTCACGGCTGACAGTATCTCAGAAGAAATTTCACAGTCGAAACCTGTTGTCATCAGTTTGATACTGTTTGCCAAGAAGGTTGGAGACAGTGAGTCCAAAGCGTTAGTGGATGAAGTTGGAGAGCCAAAGGTAAGCATCGTTGTTTTTGGACTTGCAACTCTGTGCTTGATAATGTCTGGAAAGTAAAGGTTGATCTTTGTTTTGAATTATTGATTTGTTTACAGACAATAAGAGTTGCTTTGCAAGGGGTAAATGCTGTGGACCGTATGCTGCCAAGAGATGGGCTGGAAAATATCCTAGAAGTCCGTTTGGAAATTAGGCAACTTTCCTCAGAGAGCCCTGTTGTTTTAAGGCTGGATTTCCTTGGTTGTGCTGAGGGTAAGTCCTTAATCTTGAGTTGAGTTTATCTGAGAAGAAATTGTTGTGGTGAAAAACAGTTGTGTCAAGACTTGAATGTTGTTTTTATGAGGAAATCTCATGACTTTTGTATTTGTAGCAGTGAAAACAACTACAACGGTTTCAACTGTGACGACAACAACGACTGGTCCCGCCATGACAACGGAAGAAGTGAAAACCACTACGGTTGTGACTCCATTGGGAGAAGAGAAAACAACAATAACAACATCAGTGCCTATAATGTCTACAACTCCAGGTGAGGTATTCTCTTGAGAATCTGACTTTTTCTCTGGTGGAGCATAGAGTGCTTGCCAGTGGAGATATAGCCTGAAATAGCGTAGAAAGTGTTTATGATTTTGGTATGTTTATTTCTGCAGGGTATTGCCTGGAGCCAATGGATGAAGAGGAACCACTAGATGAAAAGCGAACTGCCGAGGGCAGGTCTAGCATTGATGAGCTGAGTGGATCCTGGTTGTTGGAAACCCCCGTATCACAGGACAGAGACCAGACTCCAAAACTGATCTTCAAATATGCAAAGCCGTCAGTTGTCAGAGGAATCAGATTGGAATACAGATCAGACATTTCTGATAACTTGACAGTAGAACCTCTGGAGATCAGTTTTATTGTGTCATCCAAGAAGCCTGGAGATGAGGTGTTTACTGAAGTTTCGCAAACGGAGGTGAAGCAACCAGTAAGTGTTTATGTTGTGATTGTTCAGTAGCTGGCATAATTTTCACTGGACTCAGTGGACTCCATCCATCCCAAACTCTTTGTTTTGTGCGGTTAATGCTATTGTGTTTTGCTTTTGTTTAGGTAATGACTGCTGCTCTTGAGGCAGAAACAACAAAACTGAACATGTTACCAGACGTCTCCTCCTTGGAAGAAGTGACTGCCCTTCGTGTGGAAGTGGTCAATGTTAGTGCTGCAAATTTAATCAGGTTGGATGTGACCATCTTAGGATGCACAAAAGGTAAGGATATTTGGTCATGGAAAACTGACATCCTGTTAAGAAGACATAAAAATGGTTGGTGTGTAGTGAACGATTTTGTGTCTGTTTCCTGTATTTTTGAAAAATAGATGTTACAACAGTGACATCTGAGCCACTGAGAGACCAGCCGAGGGCAACTGCTCCAAGCAAAGTCAAAGTGACAAGAAAGAATGTTGTGACAACTCCCCTTGGGACAACCACCGAGGAGACAACAACTATCAAAACAACTTCCCCTGCAACAGCAACGACAGGTTAGACCTTAAAAATAGATGGTAGAATCGAACCGAATTGATTGCGAGTGCCTATCACTCCAGTGGGCATTAGATCTGTGCTATGTTTTGGAAAATATTATAAAAAGAAACTGCTAATGGGTTTGTCTGTACCTTAAAATGCAGAGTATTGCTTGGAACTGATGGATGCGGATAGCGGACTAGAAAAGGGAAGAAGTGCCCAGTTGTCCAGTTCTGGAAACCAGACAGAGATTGACCCACAGGATCCTTGGACTGTCTTGCCCGTCACTCCAGACGCGCCCGAAGACAGACAGAGCTTGTCTGTCAGCTTCACAAGAGCATCTAATGTGCGTGGGTTGAGAGTACGATTGGTGCCTGACACTGTCACGGCTGACAGTATCTCAGAAGAAATTTCACAGTCGAAACCTGTTGTCATCAGTTTGATACTGTTTGCCAAGAAGGTTGGAGACAGTGAGTCCAAAGCGTTAGTGGATGAAGTTGGAGAGCCAAAGGTAAGCATCGTTGTTTTTGGACTTGCAACTCTGTGCTTGATAATGTCTGGAAAGTAAAGCTTGATCTTTGTTTTGAATTATTGATTTGTTTACAGACAATAAGAGTTGCTTTGCAAGGGGTAAATGCTGTGGACCGTATGCTGCCAAGAGATGGGCTGGAAAATATCCTAGAAGTCCGTTTGGAAATTAGGCAACTTTCCTCAGAGAGCCCTGTTGTTTTACGGCTGGATTTCCTTGGTTGTGCTGAGGGTAAGTCCTTAATCTTGAGTTGAGTTTATCTGAGAAGAAATTGTTGTGGTGAAAAACAGTTGTGTCAAGACTTGAATGTTGTTTTTATGAGGAAATCTCATGACTTTTGTATTTGTAGCAGTGAAAACAACTACAACGGTTTCAACTGTGACGACAACAACGACTGGTCCCGCCATGACAACGGAAGAAGTGAAAACCACTACGGTTGTGACTCCATTGGGAGAAGAGAAAACAACAATAACAACATCAGTGCCTATAATGTCTACAACTCCAGGTGAGGTATTCTCTTGAGAATCTGACTTTTTCTCTGGTGGAGCATAGAGTGCTTGCCAGTGGAGATATAGCCTGAAATAGCGTAGAAAGTGTTTATGATTTTGGTATGTTTATTTCTGCAGGGTATTGCCTGGAGCCAATGGATGAAGAGGAATCACTAGATGAAAAGCGAACTGCCGAGGGCAGGTCTAGCATTGATGAGCTGAGTGGATCCTGGTTGTTGGAAACCCCCGTATCACAGGACAGAGACCAGACTCCAAAACTGATCTTCAAATATGCAAAGCCGTCAGTTGTCAGAGGAATCAGATTGGAATACAGATCAGACATTTCTGATAACTTGACAGTAGAACCTCTGGAGATCAGTTTTATTGTGTCATCCAAGAAGCCTGGAGATGAGGTGTTTACTGAAGTTTCGCAAACGGAGGTGAAGCAACCAGTAAGTGTTTATGTTGTGATTGTTCAGTAGCTGGCATAATTTTCACTGGACTCAGTGGACTCCATCCATCCCAAACTCTTTGTTTTGTGCGGTTAATGCTATTGTGTTTTGCTTTTGTTTAGGTAATGACTGCTGCTCTTGAGGCAGAAACAACAAAACTGAACATGTTACCAGACGTCTCCTCCTTGGAAGAAGTGACTGCCCTTCGTGTGGAAGTGGTCAATGTTAGTGCTGCAAATTTAATCAGGTTGGATGTGACCATCTTAGGATGCACAAAAGGTAAGGATATTTGGTCATTGAAAACTGACATCCTGTTAAGAAGACATAAAAATGGTTGGTGTGTAGTGAACGATTTTGTGTCTGTTTCCTGTATTTTTGAAAAATAGATGTTACAACAGTGACATCTGAGCCACTGAGAGACCAGCCGAGGGCAACTGCTCCAAGCAAAGTCAAAGTGACAAGAAAGAATGTTGTGACAACTCCCCTTGGGACAACCACGGAGGAGACAACAACTATCAAAACAACTTCCCCTGCAACAGCAACGACAGGTTAGACCTTAAAAATAGATGGTAGAATCGAACCGAATTGATTGCGAGTGCCTATCACTCCAGTGGGCATTAGATCTGTGCTGTGTTTTGGAAAATATTATAAAAAGAAACTGCTAATGGGTTTGTCTGTACCTTAAAATGCAGAGTATTGCTTGGAACTGATGGATGCGGATAGTGGACTAGAAAAGGGAAGAAGTGCCCAGTTGTCCAGTTCTGGAAACCAGACAGAGATGGACCCACAGGATCCTTGGACTGTCTTGCCCGTCACTCCAGACGCGCCCGAAGACAGACAGAGCTTGTCTGTCAGCTTCACAAGAGCATCTAACATGCGTGGGTTGAGAGTACGATTGGTGCCTGACACTGTCACGGCTGACAGTATCTCAGAAGAAATTTCACAGTCGAAACCTGTTGTCGTCAGTTTGATACTGTTTGCCAAGAAGGTTGGAGACAGTGAGTCCACAGCGTTAGTGGATGAAGTTGGAGAGCCAAAGGTAAGCATCGTTGTTTTTGGACTTGCAACTCTGTGCTTGATAATGTCTGGAAAGTAAAGGTTGATCTTTGTTTTGAATGATTGATTTGTTTACAGACAATAAGAGTTGCTTTGCAAGGGGTAAATGCTGTGGACCGTTTGCTGCCAAGAGATGGGCTGGAAAATATCCTAGAAGTCCGTTTGGAAATTAGGCAACTTTCCTCAGAGAGCCCTGTTGTTTTAAGGCTGGATTTCCTTGGTTGTGCTGAGGGTAAGTCCTTAATCTTGAGTTGAGTTTATCTGAGAAGAAATTGTTGTGGTGAAAAACAGTTGTGTCAAGACTTGAATGTTGTTTTTATGAGGAAATCTCATGACTTTTGTATTTGTAGCAGTGAAAACAACTACAACGGTTTCAACTGTGACGACAACAACGACTGGTCCCGCCATGACAACGGAAGAAGTGAAAACCACTACGGTTGTGACTCCATTGGGAGAAGAGAAAACAACAATAACAACATCAGTGCCTATAATGTCTACAACTCCAGGTGAGGTATTCTCTTGAGAATCTGACTTTTTCTCTGGTGGAGCATAGAGTGCTTGCCAGTGGAGATATAGCCTGAAATAGCGTAGAAAGTGTTTATGATTTTGGTATGTTTATTTCTGCAGGGTATTGCCTGGAGCCAATGGATGAAGAGGAATCACTAGATGAAAAGCGATCTGCCGAGGGCAGGTCTAGCATTGATGAGCTGAGTGGATCCTGGTTGTTGGAAACCCCCGTATCACAGGACAGAGACCAGACTCCAAAACTGATCTTCAAATATGCAAAGCCGTCAGTTGTCAGAGGAATCAGATTGGAATACAGATCAGACATTTCTGATAACTTGACAGTAGAACCTCTGGAGATCAGTTTTATTGTGTCATCCAAGAAGCCTGGAGATGAGGTGTTTACTGAAGTTTCGCAAACGGAGGTGAAGCAACCAGTAAGTGTTTATGTTGTGATTGTTCAGTAGCTGGCATAAATTTCACTGGACTCAGTGGACTCCATCCATCCCAAACTCTTTGTTTTGTGCGGTTAATGCTATTGTGTTTTGCTTTTGTTTAGGTAATGACTGCTGCTCTTGAGGCAGAAACAACAAAACTGAACATGTTACCAGACGTCTCCTCCTTGGAAGAAGTGACTGCCCTTCGTGTGGAAGTGGTCAATGTTAGTGCTGCAAATTTAATCAGGTTGGATGTGACCATCTTAGGATGCACAAAAGGTAAGGATATTTGGTCATTGAAAACTGACATCCTGTTAAGAAGACATAAAAATGGTTGGTGTGTAGTGAACGATTTTGTGTCTGTTTCCTGTATTTTTGAAAAATAGATGTTACAACAGTGACATCTGAGCCACTGAGAGACCAGCCGAGGGCAACTGCTCCAAGCAAAGTCAAAGTGACAAGAAAGAATGTTGTGACAACTCCCCTTGGGACAACCACCGAGGAGACAACAAGTATCAAAACAACTTCCCCTGCAACAGCAACGACAGGTTAGACCTTAAAAATAGATGGTAGAATCGAACCGAATTGATTGCGAGTGCCTATCACTCCAGTGGGCATTAGATCTGTGCTATGTTTTGGAAAATATTATAAAAAGAAACTGCTAATGGGTTTGTCTGTACCTTAAAATGCAGAGTATTGCTTGGAACTGATGGATGCGGATAGCGGACTAGAAAAGGGAAGAAGTGCCCAGTTGTCCAGTTCTGGAAACCAGACAGAGATGGACCCACAGGATCCTTGGACTGTCTTGCCCGTCACTCCAGACGCGCCCGAAGACAGACAGAGCTTGTCTGTCAGCTTCACAAGAGCATCTAATGTGCGTGGGTTGAGAGTACGATTGGTGCCTGACACTGTCACGGCTGACAGTATCTCAGAAGAAATTTCACAATCGAAAGCTGTTGTCATCAGTTTGATACTGCTTGCCAAGAAGGTTGGAGACAGTGAGTCCAAAGCGTTAGTGGATGAAGTTGGAGAGCCAAAGGTAAGCATCGTTGTTTTTGGACTTGCAACTCTGTGCTTGATAATGTCTGGAAAGTAAAGGTTGATCTTTGTTTTGAATGATTGATTTGTTTACAGACAATAAGAGTTGCTTTGCAAGGGGTAAATGCTGTGGACCGTATGCTGCCAAGAGATGGGCTGGAAAATATCCTAGAAGTCCGTTTGGAAATTAGGCAACTTTCCTCAGAGAGCCCTGTTGTTTTAAGGCTGGATTTCCTTGGTTGTGCTGAGGGTAAGTCCTTAATCTTGAGTTGAGTTTATCTGAGAAGAAATTGTTGTGGTGAAAAACAGTTGTGTCAAGACTTGAATGTTGTTTTTATGAGGAAATCTCATGACTTTTGTATTTGTAGCAGTGAAAACAACTACAACGGTTTCAACTGTGACGACAACAACGACTGGTCCCGCCATGACAACGGAAGAAGTGAAAACCACTACGGTTGTGACTCCATTGGGAGAAGAGAAAACAACAATAACAACATCAGTGCCTATAATGTCTACAACTCCAGGTGAGGTATTCTCTTGAGAATCTGACTTTTTCTCTGGTGGAGCATAGAGTGCTTGCCAGTGGAGATATAGCCTGAAATAGCGTAGAAAGTGTTTATGATTTTGGTATGTTTATTTCTGCAGGGTATTGCCTGGAGCCAATGGATGAAGAGGAATCACTAGATGAAAAGCGATCTGCCGAGGGCAGGTCTAGCATTGATGAGCTGAGTGGATCCTGGTTGTTGGAAACCCCCGTATCACAGGACAGAGACCAGACTCCAAAACTGATCTTCAAATATGCAAAGCCGTCAGTTGTCAGAGGAATCAGATTGGAATACAGATCAGACATTTCTGATAACTTGACAGTAGAACCTCTGGAGATCAGTTTTATTGTGTCATCCAAGAAGCCTGGAGATGAGGTGTTTACTGAAGTTTCGCAAACGGAGGTGAAGCAACCAGTAAGTGTTTATGTTGTGATTGTTCAGTAGCTGGCATAAATTTCACTGGACTCAGTGGACTCCATCCATCCCAAACTCTTTGTTTTGTGCGGTTAATGCTATTGTGTTTTGCTTTTGTTTAGGTAATGACTGCTGCTCTTGAGGCAGAAACAACAAAACTGAACATGTTACCAGACGTCTCCTCCTTGGAAGAAGTGACTGCCCTTCGTGTGGAAGTGGTCAATGTTAGTGCTGCAAATTTAATCAGGTTGGATGTGACCATCTTAGGATGCACAAAAGGTAAGGATATTTGGTCATTGAAAACTGACATCCTGTTAAGAAGACATAAAAATGGTTGGTGTGTAGTGAACGATTTTGTGTCTGTTTCCTGTATTTTTGAAAAATAGATGTTACAACAGTGACATCTGAGCCACTGAGAGACCAGCCGAGGGCAACTGCTCCAAGCAAAGTCAAAGTGACAAGAAAGAATGTTGTGACAACTCCCCTTGGGACAACCACGGAGGAGACAACAACTATCAAAACAACTTCCCCTGCAACAGCAACGACAGGTTAGACCTTAAAAATAGATGGTAGAATCGAACCGAATTTATTGCGAGTGCCTATCACTCCAGTGGGCATTAGATCTGTGCTGTGTTTTGGAAAATATTATAAAAAGAAACTGCTAATGGGTTTGTCTGTACCTTAAAATGCAGAGTATTGCTTGGAACTGATGGATGCGGATAGTGGACTAGAAAAGGGAAGAAGTGCCCAGTTGTCCAGTTCTGGAAACCAGACAGAGATGGACCCACAGGATCCTTGGACTGTCTTGCCCGTCACTCCAGACGCGCCCGAAGACAGACAGAGCTTGTCTGTCAGCTTCACAAGAGCATCTAATGTGCGTGGGTTGAGAGTACGATTGGTGCCTGACACTGTCACGGCTGACAGTATCTCAGAAGAAATTTCACAGTCGAAACCTGTTGTCGTCAGTTTGATACTGTTTGCCAAGAAGGTTGGAGACAGTGAGTCCAAAGCGTTAGTGGATGAAGTTGGAGAGCCAAAGGTAAGCATCGTTGTTTTTGGACTTGCAACTCTGTGCTTGATAATGTCTGGAAAGTAAAGGTTGATCTTTGTTTTGAATGATTGATTTGTTTACAGACAATAAGAGTTGCTTTGCAAGGGGTAAATGCTGTGGACCGTATGCTGCCAAGAGATGGGCTGGAAAATATCCTAGAAGTCCGTTTGGAAATTAGGCAACTTTCCTCAGAGAGCCCTGTTGTTTTAAGGCTGGATTTCCTTGGTTGTGCTGAGGGTAAGTCCTTAATCTTGAGTTGAGTTTATCTGAGAAGAAATTGTTGTGGTGAAAAACAGTTGTGTCAAGACTTGAATGTTGTTTTTATGAGGAAATCTCATGACTTTTGTATTTGTAGCAGTGAAAACAACTACAACGGTTTCAACTGTGACGACAACAACGACTGGTCCCGCCATGACAACGGAAGAAGTGAAAACCACTACGGTTGTGACTCCATTGGGAGAAGAGAAAACAACAATAACAACATCAGTGCCTATAATGTCTACAACTCCAGGTGAGGTATTCTCTTGAGAATCTGACTTTTTCTCTGGTGGAGCATAGAGTGCTTGCCAGTGGAGATATAGCCTGAAATAGCGTAGAAAGTGTTTATGATTTTGGTATGTTTATTTCTGCAGGGTATTGCCTGGAGCCAATGGATGAAGAGGAATCACTAGATGAAAAGCGATCTGCTGAGGGCAGGTCTAGCATTGATGAGCTGAGTGGATCCTGGTTGTTGGAAACCCCCGTATCACAGGACAGAGACCAGACTCCAAAACTGATCTTCAAATATGCAAAGCCGTCAGTTGTCAGAGGAATCAGATTGGAATACAGATCAGACATTTCTGATAACTTGACAGTAGAACCTCTGGAGATCAGTTTTATTGTGTCATCCAAGAAGCCTGGAGATGAGGTGTTTACTGAAGTTTCGCAAACGGAGGTGAAGCAACCAGTAAGTGTTTATGTTGTGATTGTTCAGTAGCTGGCATAATTTTCACTGGACTCAGTGGACTCCATCCATCCCAGACTCTTTGTTTTGTGCGGTTAATGCTATTGTGTTTTGCTTTTGTTTAGGTAATGACTGCTGCTCTTGAGGCAGAAACAACAAAACTGAACATGTTACCAGACGTCTCCTCCTTGGAAGAAGTGACTGCCCTTCGTGTGGAAGTGGTCAATGTTAGTGCTGCAAATTTAATCAGGTTGGATGTGACCATCTTAGGATGCACAAAAGGTAAGGATATTTGGTCATGGAAAACTGACATCTTGTTAAGAAGACATAAAAATGGTTGGTGTGTAGTGAACGATTTTGTGTCTGTTTCCTGTATTTTTGAAAAATAGATGTTACAACAGTGACATCTGAGCCACTGAGAGACCAGCCGAGGGCAACTGCTCCAAGCAAAGTCAAAGTGACAAGAAAGAATGTTGTGACAACTCCCCTTGGGACAACCACTGAGGAGACAACAACTATCAAAACAACTTCCCCTGCAACAGCAACGACAGGTTAGACCTTAAAAATAGATGGTAGAATCGAACCGAATTGATTGCGAGTGCCTATCACTCCAGTGGGCATTAGATCTGGGTATGTTTTGGAAAATATTATAAAAAGAAACTGCTAATGGGTTTGTCTGTACCTTAAAATGCAGAGTATTGCTTGGAACTGATGGATGCGGATAGCGGACTAGAAAAGGGAAGAAGTGCCCAGTTGTCCAGTTCTGGAAACCAGACAGAGATTGACCCACAGGATCCTTGGACTGTCTTGCCCGTCACTCCAGACGCGCCCGAAGACAGACAGAGCTTGTCTGTCAGCTTCACAAGAGCATCTAATGTGCGTGGGTTGAGAGTACGATTGGTGCCTGACACTGTCACGGCTGACAGTATCTCAGAAGAAATTTCACAGTCGAAACCTGTTGTCATCAGTTTGATACTGTTTGCCAAGAAGGTTGGAGACAGTGAGTCCAAAGCGTTAGTGGATGAAGTTGGAGAGCCAAAGGTAAGCATCGTTGTTTTTGGACTTGCAACTCTGTGCTTGATAATGTCTGGAAAGTAAAGGTTGATCTTTGTTTTGAATGATTGATTTGTTTACAGACAATAAGAGTTGCTTTGCAAGGGGTAAATGCTGTGGACAGTATGCTGCCAAGAGATGGGCTGGAAAATATCCTAGAAGTCCGTTTGGAAATTAGGCAACTTTCCTCGGAGAGCCATGTTGTTTTACGGCTGGATTTCCTTGGTTGTGCTGAGGGTAAGTCCTTAATCATGAGTTGAGTTTATCTGAGAAGAAATTGTTCTGGTGAAAAACAGTTGTGTCAAGACTTGAATGTTGTTTTTATGAGGAAATCTCATGACTTTTGTATTTGTAGCAGTGAAAACAACTACAACGGTTTCAACTGTGACGACAACAACGACTGGTCCCGCCATGACAATGGAAGAAGTGAAAACCACTACGGTTGTGACTCCATTGGGAGAAGAGAAAACAACAATAACAACATCAGTGCCTATAATGTCTACAACTCCAGGTGAGGTATTCTCTTGAGAATCTGACTTTTTCTCTGGTGGAGCATAGAGTGCTTGCCAGTGGAGATATAGCCTGAAATAGCGTAGAAAGTGTTTATGATTTTGGTATGTTTATTTCTGCAGGGTACTGCCTGGAGCCAATGGATGAAGAGGAATCACTAGATGAAAAGCGAACTGCCGAGGGCAGGTCTAGCATTGATGAGCTGAGTGGATCCTGGTTGTTGGAAACCCCCGTATCACAGGACAGAGACCAGACTCCAAAACTGATCTTCAAATATGCAAAGCCGTCAGTTGTCAGAGGAATCAGATTGGAATACAGATCAGACATTTCTGATAACTTGACAGTAGAACCTCTGGAGATCAGTTTTATTGTGTCATCAAAGAAGCCTGGAGATGAGGTGTTTACTGAAGTTTCCCAAACGGAGGTGAAGCAACCAGTAAGTGTTTATGTTGTGATTGTTCAGTAGCTGGCATAATTTTCACTGGACTCAGTGGACTCCATCCATCCCAGACTCTTTGTTTTGTGCGGTTAATGCTATTGTGTTTTGCTTTTGTTTAGGTAATGACTGCTGCTCTTGAGGCAGAAACAACAAAACTGAACATGTTACCAGACGTCTCCTCCTTGGAAGAAGTGACTGCCCTTCGTGTGGAAGTGGTCAATGTTAGTGCTGCAAATTTAATCAGGTTGGATGTGACCATCTTAGGATGCACAAAAGGTAAGGATATTTGGTCATGGAAAACTGACATCCTGTTAAGAAGACATAAAAATGGTTGGTGTGTAGTGAACGATTTTGTGTCTGTTTCCTGTATTTTTGAAAAATAGATGTTACAACAGTGACATCTGAGCCACTGAGAGACCAGCCGAGGGCAACTGCTCCAAGCAAAGTCAAAGTGACAAGAAAGAATGTTGTGACAACTCCCCTTGGGACAACCACCGAGGAGACAACAACTATCAAAACAACTTCCCCTGCAACAGCAACGACAGGTTAGACCTTAAAAATAGATGGTAGAATCGAACCGAATTGATTGCGAGTGCCTATCACTCCAGTGGGCATTAGATCTGTGCTATGTTTTGGAAAATATTATAAAAAGAAACTGCTAATGGGTTTGTCTGTACCTTAAAATGCAGAGTATTGCTTGGAACTGATGGATGCGGATAGCGGACTAGAAAAGGGAAGAAGTGCCCAGTTGTCCAGTTCTGGAAACCAGACAGAGATGGACCCACAGGATCCTTGGACTGTCTTGCCCCTCACTCCAGACGCGCCCGAAGACAGACAGAGCTTGTCTGTCAGCTTCACAAGAGCATCTAATGTGCGTGGGTTGAGAGTACGATTGGTGCCTGACACTGTCACGGCTGACAGTATCTCAGAAGAAATTTCACAGTCGAAACCTGTTGTCATCAGTTTGATACTGCTTGCCAAGAAGGTTGGAGACAGTGAGTCCAAAGCGTTAGTGGATGAAGTTGGAGAGCCAAAGGTAAGCATCGTTGTTTTTGGACTTGCAACTCTGTGCTTGATAATGTCTGGAAAGTAAAGGTTGATCTTTGTTTTGAATGATTGATTTCTTTACAGACAATAAGAGTTGCTTTGCAAGGGGTAAATGCTGTGGACCGTATGCTGCCAAGAGATGGGCTGGAAAATATCCTAGAAGTCCGTTTGGAAATTAGGCAACTTTCCTCAGAGAGCCCTGTTGTTTTACGGCTGGATTTCCTTGGTTGTGCTGAGGGTAAGTCCTTAATCTTGAGTTGAGTTTATCTGAGAAGAAATTGTTGTGGTGAAAAACAGTTGTGTCAAGACTTGAATGTTGTTTTTATGAGGAAATCTCATGACTTTTGTATTTGTAGCAGTGAAAACAACTACAACGGTTTCAACTGTGACGACAACAACGACTGGTCCCGCCATGACAACGGAAGAAGTGAAAACCACTACGGTTGTGACTCCATTGGGAGAAGAGAAAACAACAATAACAACATCAGTGCCTATAATGTCTACAACTCCAGGTGAGGTATTCTCTTGAGAATCTGACTTTTTCTCTGGTGGGGCATAGAGTGCTTGCCAGTGGAGATATAGCCTGAAATAGCTTAGAAAGTGTTTATGATTTTGGTATGTTTATTTCTGCAGGGTATTGCCTGGAGCCAATGGATGAAGAGGAACCACTAGATGAAAAGCGAACTGCCGAGGGCAGGTCTAGCATTGATGAGCTGAGTGGATCCTGGTTGTTGGAAACCCCCGTATCACAGGACAGAGACCAGACTCCAAAACTGATCTTCAAATATGCAAAGCCGTCAGTTGTCAGAGGAATCAGATTGGAATACAGATCAGACATTTCTGATAACTTGACAGTAGAACCTCTGGAGATCAGTTTTATTGTGTCATCCAAGAAGCCTGGAGATGAGGTGTTTACTGAAGTTTCGCAAACGGAGGTGAAGCAACCAGTAAGTGTTTATGTTGTGATTGTTCAGTAGCTGGCATAATTTTCACTGGACTCAGTGGACTCCATCCATCCCAAACTCTTTGTTTTGTGCGGTTAATGCTATTGTGTTTTGCTTTTGTTTAGGTAATGACTGCTGCTCTTGAGGCAGAAACAACAAAACTGAACATGTTACCAGACGTCTCCTCCTTGGAAGAAGTGACTGCCCTTCGTGTGGAAGTGGTCAATGTTAGTGCTGCAAATTTAATCAGGTTGGATGTGACCATCTTAGGATGCACAAAAGGTAAGGATATTTGGTCATGGAAAACTGACATCCTGTTAAGAAGACATAAAAATGGTTGGTGTGTAGTGAACGATTTTGTGTCTGTTTCCTGTATTTTTGAAAAATAGATGTTACAACAGTGACATCTGAGCCACTGAGAGACCAGCCGAGGGCAACTGCTCCAAGCAAAGTCAAAGTGACAAGAAAGAATGTTGTGACAACTCCCCTTGGGACAACCACTGAGGAGACAACAACTATCAAAACAACTTCCCCTGCAACAGCAACGACAGGTTAGACCTTAAAAATAGATGGTAGAATCGAACCGAATTGATTGCGAGTGCCTATCACTCCAGTGGGCATTAGATCTGTGCTATGTTTTGGAAAATATTATAAAAAGAAACTGCTAATGGGTTTGTCTGTACCTTAAAATGCAGAGTATTGCTTGGAACTGATGGATGCGGATAGCGGACTAGAAAAGGGAAGAAGTGCCCAGTTGTCCAGTTCTGGAAACCAGACAGAGATTGACCCACAGGATCCTTGGACTGTCTTGCCCGTCACTCCAGATGCGCCCGAAGACAGACGGAGCTTGTCTGTCAGCTTCACAAGAGCATCTAATGTGCGTGGGTTGAGAGTACGATTGGTGCCTGACACTGTCACGGCTGACAGTATCTCAGAAGAAATTTCACAGTCGAAACCTGTTGTCATCAGTTTGATACTGTTTGCCAAGAAGGTTGGAGACAGTGAGTCCAAAGCGTTAGTGGATGAAGTTGGAGAGCCAAAGGTAAGCATCGTTGTTTTGGGACTTGCAACTCTGTGCTTGATAATGTCTGGAAAGTAAAGGTTGATCTTTGTTTTGAATTATTGATTTGTTTACAGACAATAAGAGTTGCTTTGCAAGGGGTAAATGCTGTGGACCGTATGCTGCCAAGAGATGGGCTGGAAAATATCCTAGAAGTCCGTTTGGAAATTAGGCAACTTTCCTCAGAGAGCCCTGTTGTTTTACGGCTGGATTTCCTTGGTTGTGCTGAGGGTAAGTCCTTAATCTTGAGTTGAGTTTATCTGAGAAGAAATTGTTGTGGTGAAAAACAGTTGTGTCAAGACTTGAATGTTGTTTTTATGAGGAAATCTCATGACTTTTGTATTTGTAGCAGTGAAAACAACTACAATGGTTTCAACTGTGACGACAACAACGACTGGTCCCGCCATGACAACGGAAGAAGTGAAAACCACTACGGTTGTGACTCCATTGGGAGAAGAGAAAACAACAATAACAACATCAGTGCCTATAATGTCTACAACTCCAGGTGAGGTATTCTCTTGAGAATCTGACTTTTTCTCTGGTGGAGCATAGAGTGCTTGCCAGTGGAGATATAGCTGAAATAGCGTAGAAAGTGTTTATGATTTTGGTATGTTTATTTCTGCAGGGTATTGCCTGGAGCCAATGGATGAAGAGGAACCACTAGATGAAAAGCGAACTGCCGAGGGCAGGTCTAGCATTGATGAGCTGAGTGGATCCTGGTTGTTGGAAACCCCCGTATCACAGGACAGAGACCAGACTCCAAAACTGATCTTCAAATATGCAAAGCCGTCAGTTGTCAGAGGAATCAGATTGGAATACAGATCAGACATTTCTGATAACTTGACAGTAGAACCTCTGGAGATCAGTTTTATTGTGTCATCCAAGAAGCCTGGAGATGAGGTGTTTACTGAAGTTTCGCAAACGGAGGTGAAGCAACCAGTAAGTGTTTATGTTGTGATTGTTCAGTAGCTGGCATAATTTTCACTGGACTCAGTGGACTCCATCCATCCCAAACTCTTTGTTTTGTGCGGTTAATGCTATTGTGTTTTGCTTTTGTTTAGGTAATGACTGCTGCTCTTGAGGCAGAAACAACAAAACTGAACATGTTACCAGACGTCTCCTCCTTGGAAGAAGTGACTGCCCTTCGTGTGGAAGTGGTCAATGTTAGTGCTGCAAATTTAATCAGGTTGGATGTGACCATCTTAGGATGCACAAAAGGTAAGGATATTTGGTCATGGAAAACTGACATCCTGTTAAGAAGACATAAAAATGGTTGGTGTGTAGTGAACGATTTTGTGTCTGTTTCCTGTATTTTTGAAAAATAGATGTTACAACAGTGACATCTGAGCCACTGAGAGACCAGCCGAGGGCAACTGCTCCAAGCAAAGTCAAAGTGACAAGAAAGAATGTTGTGACAACTCCCCTTGGGACAACCACTGAGGAGACAACAACTATCAAAACAACTTCCCCTGCAACAGCAACGACAGGTTAGACCTCAAAAATAGATGGTAGAATCGAACCAAATTGATTGCGAGTGCCTATCACTCCAGTGGGCATTAGATCTGTGCTATGTTTTGGAAAATATTATAAAAAGAAAATGCTAATGGGTTTGTCTGTACCTTAAAATGCAGAGTATTGCTTGGAACTGATGGATGCGGATAGCGGACTAGAAAAGGGAAGAAGTGCCCAGTTGTCCAGTTCTGGAAACCAGACAGAGATGGAACCACAGGATCCTTGGACTGTCTTGCCCGTCACTCCAGACGCGCCCGAAGACAGACAGAGCTTGTCTGTCAGCTTCACAAGAGCATCTAATGTGCGTGGGTTGAGAGTACGATTGGTGCCTGACACTGTCACGGCTGACAGTATCTCAGAAGAAATTTCACAGTCGAAACCTGTTGTCATCAGTTTGATACTGTTTGCCAAGAAGGTTGGAGACAGTGAGTCCAAAGCGTTAGTGGATGAAGTTGGAGAGCCAAAGGTAAGCATCGTTGTTTTTGGACTTGCAACTCTGTGCTTGATAATGTCTGGAAAGTAAAGGTTGATCTTTGTTTTGAATTATTGATTTGTTTACAGACAATAAGAGTTGCTTTGCAAGGGGTAAATGCTGTGGACCGTATGCTGCCAAGAGATGGGCTGGAAAATATCCTAGAAGTCCGTTTGGAAATTAGGCAACTTTCCTCAGAGAGCCCTGTTGTTTTAAGGCTGGATTTTCTTGGTTGTGCTGAGGGTAAGTCCTTAATCTTGAGTTGAGTTTATCTGAGAAGAAATTGTTGTGGTGAAAAACAGTTGTGTCAAGACTTGAATGTTGTTTTTATGAGGAAATCTCATGACTTTTGTATTTGTAGCAGTGAAAACAACTACAACGGTTTCAACTGTGACGACAACAACGACTGGTCCCGCCATGACAACGGAAGAAGTGAAAACCACTACGGTTGTGACTCCATTGGGAGAAGAGAAAACAACAATAACAACATCAGTGCCTATAATGTCTACAACTCCAGGTGAGGTATTCTCTTGAGAATCTGACTTTTTCTCTGGTGGGGCATAGAGTGCTTGCCAGTGGAGATATAGCCTGAAATAGCGTAGAAAGTGTTTATGATTTTGGTATGTTTATTTCTGCAGGGTATTGCCTGGAGCCAATGGATGAAGAGGAACCACTAGATGAAAAGCGAACTGCCGAGGGCAGGTCTAGCATTGATGAGCTGAGTGGATCCTGGTTGTTGGAAACCCCCGTATCACAGGACAGAGACCAGACTCCAAAACTGATCTTCAAATATGCAAAGCCGTCAGTTGTCAGAGGAATCAGATTGGAATACAGATCAGACATTTCTGATAACTTGACAGTAGAACCTCTGGAGATCAGTTTTATTGTGTCATCCAAGAAGCCTGGAGATGAGGTGTTTACTGAAGTTTCGCAAACGGAGGTGAAGCAACCAGTAAGTGTTTATGTTGTGATTGTTCAGTAGCTGGCATAATTTTCACTGGACTCAGTGGACTCCATCCATCCCAAACTCTTTGTTTTGTGCGGTTAATGCTATTGTGTTTTGCTTTTGTTTAGGTAATGACTGCTGCTCTTGAGGCAGAAACAACAAAACTGAACATGTTACCAGACGTCTCCTCCTTGGAAGAAGTGACTGCCCTTCGTGTGGAAGTGGTCAATGTTAGTGCTGCAAATTTAATCAGGTTGGATGTGACCATCTTAGGATGCACAAAAGGTAAGGATATTTGGTCATGGAAAACTGACATCCTGTTAAGAAGACATAAAAATGGTTGGTGTGTAGTGAACGATTTTGTGTCTGTTTCCTGTATTTTTGAAAAATAGATGTTACAACAGTGACATCTGAGCCACTGAGAGACCAGCCGAGGGCAACTGCTCCAAGCAAAGTCAAAGTGACAAGAAAGAATGTTGTGACAACTCCCCTTGGGACAACCACTGAGGAGACAACAACTATCAAAACAACTTCCCCTGCAACAGCAACGACAGGTTAGACCTCAAAAATAGATGGTAGAATCGAACCGAATTGATTGCGAGTGCCTATCACTCCAGTGGGCATTAGATCTGTGCTATGTTTTGGAAAATATTATAAAAAGAAAATGCTAATGGGTTTGTCTGTACCTTAAAATGCAGAGTATTGCTTGGAACTGATGGATGCGGATAGCGGACTAGAAAAGGGAAGAAGTGCCCAGTTGTCCAGTTCTGGAAACCAGACAGAGATGGAACCACAGGATCCTTGGACTGTCTTGCCCGTCACTCCAGACGCGCCCGAAGACAGACAGAGCTTGTCTGTCAGCTTCACAAGAGCATCTAATGTGCGTGGGTTGAGAGTACGATTGGTGCCTGACACTGTCACGGCTGACAGTATCTCAGAAGAAATTTCACAGTCGAAACCTGTTGTCATCAGTTTGATACTGTTTGCCAAGAAGGTTGGAGACAGTGAGTCCAAAGCGTTAGTGGATGAAGTTGGAGAGCCAAAGGTAAGCATCGTTGTTTTTGGACTTGCAACTCTGTGCTTGATAATGTCTGGAAAGTAAAGGTTGATCTTTGTTTTGAATTATTGATTTGTTTACAGACAATAAGAGTTGCTTTGCAAGGGGTAAATGCTGTGGACCGTATGCTGCCAAGAGATGGGCTGGAAAATATCCTAGAAGTCCGTTTGGAAATTAGGCAACTTTCCTCAGAGAGCCCTGTTGTTTTAAGGCTGGATTTCCTTGGTTGTGCTGAGGGTAAGTCCTTAATCTTGAGTTGAGTTTATCTGAGAAGAAATTGTTGTGGTGAAAAACAGTTGTGTCAAGACTTGAATGTTGTTTTTATGAGGAAATCTCATGACTTTTGTATTTGTAGCAGTGAAAACAACTACAACGGTTTCAACTGTGACGACAACAACGACTGGTCCCGCCATGACAACGGAAGAAGTGAAAACCACTACGGTTGTGACTCCATTGGGAGAAGAGAAAACAACAATAACAACATCAGTGCCTATAATGTCTACAACTCCAGGTGAGGTATTCTCTTGAGAATCTGACTTTTTCTCTGGTGGAGCATAGAGTGCTTGCCAGTGGAGATATAGCCTGAAATAGCGTAGAAAGTGTTAATGATTTTGGTATGTTTATTTCTGCAGGGTATTGCCTGGAGCCAATGGATGAAGAGGAATCACTAGATGAAAAGCGAACTGCCGAGGGCAGGTCTAGCATTGATGAGCTGAGTGGATCCTGGTTGTTGGAAACCCCCGTATCACAGGACAGAGACCAGACTCCAAAACTGATCTTCAAATATGCAAAGCCGTCAGTTGTCAGAGGAATCAGATTGGAATACAGATCAGACATTTCTGATAACTTGACAGTAAAACCTCTGGAGATCAGTTTTATTGTGTCATCCAAGAAGCCTGGAGATGAGGTGTTTACTGAAGTTTCGCAAACGGAGGTGAAGCAACCAGTAAGTGTTTATGTTGTGATTGTTCAGTAGCTGGCATAATTTTCACTGGACTCAGTGGACTCCATCCATCCCAAACTCTTTGTTTTGTGCGGTTAATGCTATTGTGTTTTGCTTTTGTTTAGGTAATGACTGCTGCTCTTGAGGCAGAAACAACAAAACTGAACATGTTACCAGACGTCTCCTCCTTGGAAGAAGTGACTGCCCTTCGTGTGGAAGTGGTCAATGTTAGTGCTGCAAATTTAATCAGGTTGGATGTGACCATCTTAGGATGCACAAAAGGTAAGGATATTTGGTCATGGAAAATTGACATCCTGTTAAGAAGACATAAAAATGGTTGGTGTGTAGTGAACGATTTTGTGTCTGTTTCCTGTATTTTTGAAAAATAGATGTTACAACAGTGACATCTGAGCCACTGAGAGACCAGCCGAGGGCAACTGCTCCAAGCAAAGTCAAAGTGACAAGAAAGAATGTTGTGACAACTCCCCTTGGGACAACCACCGAGGAGACAACAACTATCAAAACAACTTCCCCTGCAACAGCAACGACAGGTTAGACCTTAAAAATAGATGGTAGAATCGAACCGAATTGATTGCGAGTGCCTATCACTCCAGTGGGCATTAGATCTGTGCTATGTTTTGGAAAATATTATAAAAAGAAACTGCTAATGGGTTTGTCTGTACCTTAAAATGCAGAGTATTGCTTGGAACTGATGGATGCGGATAGCGGACTAGAAAAGGGAAGAAGTGCCCAGTTGTCCAGTTCTGGAAACCAGACAGAGATTGACCCACAGGATCCTTGGACTGTCTTGCCCGTCACTCCAGACGCGCCCGAAGACAGACAGAGCTTGTCTGTCAGCTTCACAAGAGCATCTAATGTGCGTGGGTTGAGAGTACGATTGGTGCCTGACACTGTCACGGCTGACAGTATCTCAGAAGAAATTTCACAGTCGAAACCTGTTGTCATCAGTTTGATACTGTTTGCCAAGAAGGTTGGAGACAGTGAGTCCAAAGCGTTAGTGGATGAAGTTGGAGAGCCAAAGGTAAGCATCGTTGTTTTTGGACTTGCAACTCTGTGCTTGATAATGTCTGGAAAGTAAAGGTTGATCTTTGTTTTGAATTATTGATTTGTTTACAGACAATAAGAGTTGCTTTGCAAGGGGTAAATGCTGTGGACCGTATGCTGCCAAGAGATGGGCTGGAAAATATCCTAGAAGTCCGTTTGGAAATTAGGCAACTTTCCTCAGAGAGCCCTGTTGTTTTACGGCTGGATTTCCTTGGTTGTGCTGAGGGTAAGTCCTTAATCTTGAGTTGAGTTTATCTGAGAAGAAATTGTTGTGGTGAAAAACAGTTGTGTCAAGACTTGAATGTTGTTTTTATGAGGAAATCTCATGACTTTTGTATTTGTAGCAGTGAAAACAACTACAACGGTTTCAACTGTGACGACAACAACGACTGGTCCCGCCATGACAACGGAAGAAGTGAAAACCACTACGGTTGTGACTCCATTGGGAGAAGAGAAAACAACAATAACAACATCAGTGCCTATAATGTCTACAACTCCAGGTGAGGTATTCTCTAGAGAATCTGACTTTTTCTCTGGTGGAGCATAGAGTGCTTGCCAGTGGAGATATAGCCTGAAATAGCGTAGAAAGTGTTTATGATTTTGGTATGTTTATTTCTGCAGGGTATTGCCTGGAGCCAATGGATGAAGAGGAACCACTAGATGAAAAGCGAACTGCCGAGGGCAGGTCTAGCATTGATGAGCTGAGTGGATCCTGGTTGTTGGAAACCCCCGTATCACAGGACAGAGACCAGACTCCAAAACTGATCTTCAAATATGCAAAGCCGTCAGTCGTCAGAGGAATCAGATTGGAATACAGATCAGACATTTCTGATAACTTGACAGTAGAACCTCTGGAGATCAGTTTTATTGTGTCATCCAAGAAGCCTGGAGATGAGGTGTTTACTGAAGTTTCGCAAACGGAGGTGAAGCAACCAGTAAGTGTTTATGTTGTGATTGTTCAGTAGCTGGCATAATTTTCACTGGACTCAGTGGACTCCATCCATCCCAAACTCTTTGTTTTGTGCGGTTAATGCTATTGTGTTTTGCTTTTGTTTAGGTAATGACTGCTGCTCTTGAGGCAGAAACAACAAAACTGAACATGTTACCAGACGTCTCCTCCTTGGAAGAAGTGACTGCCCTTCGTGTGGAAGTGGTCAATGTTAGTGCTGCAAATTTAATCAGGTTGGATGTGACCATCTTAGGATGCACAAAAGGTAAGGATATTTGGTCATGGAAAATTGACATCCTGTTAAGAAGACATAAAAATGGTTGGTGTGTAGTGAACGATTTTGTGTCTGTTTCCTGTATTTTTGAAAAATAGATGTTACAACAGTGACATCTGAGCCACTGAGAGACCAGCCGAGGGCAACTGCTCCAAGCAAAGTCAAAGTGACAAGAAAGAATGTTGTGACAACTCCCCTTGGGACAACCACCGAGGAGACAACAACTATCAAAACAACTTCCCCTGCAACAGCAACGACAGGTTAGACCTTAAAAATAGATGGTAGAATCGAACCGAATTGATTGCGAGTGCCTATCACTCCAGTGGGCATTAGATCTGTGCTATGTTTTGGAAAATATTATAAAAAGAAACTGCTAATGGGTTTGTCTGTACCTTAAAATGCAGAGTATTGCTTGGAACTGATGGATGCGGATAGCGGACTAGAAAAGGGAAGAAGTGCCCAGTTGTCCAGTTCTGGAAACCAGACAGAGATTGACCCACAGGATCCTTGGACTGTCTTGCCCGTCACTCCAGACGCGCCCGAAGACAGACAGAGCTTGTCTGTCAGCTTCACAAGAGCATCTAATGTGCGTGGGTTGAGAGTACGATTGGTGCCTGACACTGTCACGGCTGACAGTATCTCAGAAGAAATTTCACAGTCGAAACCAGTTGTCATCAGTTTGATACTGTTTGCCAAGAAGGTTGGAGACAGTGAGTCCAAAGCGTTAGTGGATGAAGTTGGAGAGCCAAAGGTAAGCATCGTTGTTTTTGGACTTGCAACTCTGTGCTTGATAATGTCTGGAAAGTAAAGGTTGATCTTTGTTTTGAATTATTGATTTGTTTACAGACAATAAGAGTTGCTTTGCAAGGGGTAAATGCTGTGGACCGTATGCTGCCAAGAGATGGGCTGGAAAATATCCTAGAAGTCCGTTTGGAAATTAGGCAACTTTCCTCAGAGAGCCCTGTTGTTTTAAGGCTGGATTTCCTTGGTTGTGCTGAGGGTAAGTCCTTAATCTTGAGTTGAGTTTATCTGAGAAGAAATTGTTGTGGTGAAAAACAGTTGTGTCAAGACTTGAATGTTGTTTTTATGAGGAAATCTCATGACTTTTGTATTTGTAGCAGTGAAAACAACTACAACGGTTTCAACTGTGACGACAACAACGACTGGTCCCGCCATGACAACGGAAGAAGTGAAAACCACTACGGTTGTGACTCCATTGGGAGAAGAGAAAACAACAATAACAACATCAGTGCCTATAATGTCTACAACTCCAGGTGAGGTATTCTCTTGAGAATCTGACTTTTTCTCTGGTGGAGCATAGAGTGCTTGCCAGTGGAGATATAGCCTGAAATAGCGTAGAAAGTGTTAATGATTTTGGTATGTTTATTTCTGCAGGGTATTGCCTGGAGCCAATGGATGAAGAGGAATCACTAGATGAAAAGCGAACTGCCGAGGGCAGGTCTAGCATTGATGAGCTGAGTGGATCCTGGTTGTTGGAAACCCCCGTATCACAGGACAGAGACCAGACTCCAAAACTGATCTTCAAATATGCAAAGCCGTCAGTTGTCAGAGGAATCAGATTGGAATACAGATCAGACATTTCTGATAACTTGACAGTAAAACCTCTGGAGATCAGTTTTATTGTGTCATCCAAGAAGCCTGGAGATGAGGTGTTTACTGAAGTTTCGCAAACGGAGGTGAAGCAACCAGTAAGTGTTTATGTTGTGATTGTTCAGTAGCTGGCATAATTTTCACTGGACTCAGTGGACTCCATCCATCCCAAACTCTTTGTTTTGTGCGGTTAATGCTATTGTGTTTTGCTTTTGTTTAGGTAATGACTGCTGCTCTTGAGGCAGAAACAACAAAACTGAACATGTTACCAGACGTCTCCTCCTTGGAAGAAGTGACTGCCCTTCGTGTGGAAGTGGTCAATGTTAGTGCTGCAAATTTAATCAGGTTGGATGTGACCATCTTAGGATGCACAAAAGGTAAGGATATTTGGTCATGGAAAATTGACATCCTGTTAAGAAGACATAAAAATGGTTGGTGTGTAGTGAACGATTTTGTGTCTGTTTCCTGTATTTTTGAAAAATAGATGTTACAACAGTGACATCTGAGCCACTGAGAGACCAGCCGAGGGCAACTGCTCCAAGCAAAGTCAAAGTGACAAGAAAGAATGTTGTGACAACTCCCCTTGGGACAACCACCGAGGAGACAACAACTATCAAAACAACTTCCCCTGCAACAGCAACGACAGGTTAGACCTTAAAAATAGATGGTAGAATCGAACCGAATTGATTGCGAGTGCCTATCACTCCAGTGGGCATTAGATCTGTGCTATGTTTTGGAAAATATTATAAAAAGAAACTGCTAATGGGTTTGTCTGTACCTTAAAATGCAGAGTATTGCTTGGAACTGATGGATGCGGATAGCGGACTAGAAAAGGGAAGAAGTGCCCAGTTGTCCAGTTCTGGAAACCAGACAGAGATTGACCCACAGGATCCTTGGACTGTCTTGCCCGTCACTCCAGACGCGCCCGAAGACAGACAGAGCTTGTCTGTCAGCTTCACAAGAGCATCTAATGTGCGTGGGTTGAGAGTACGATTGGTGCCTGACACTGTCACGGCTGACAGTATCTCAGAAGAAATTTCACAGTCGAAACCTGTTGTCATCAGTTTGATACTGTTTGCCAAGAAGGTTGGAGACAGTGAGTCCAAAGCGTTAGTGGATGAAGTTGGAGAGCCAAAGGTAAGCATCGTTGTTTTTGGACTTGCAACTCTGTGCTTGATAATGTCTGGAAAGTAAAGGTTGATCTTTGTTTTGAATTATTGATTTGTTTACAGACAATAAGAGTTGCTTTGCAAGGGGTAAATGCTGTGGACCGTATGCTGCCAAGAGATGGGCTGGAAAATATCCTAGAAGTCCGTTTGGAAATTAGGCAACTTTCCTCAGAGAGCCCTGTTGTTTTACGGCTGGATTTCCTTGGTTGTGCTGAGGGTAAGTCCTTAATCTTGAGTTGAGTTTATCTGAGAAAAAAATTTGTCATGTGAAACAAAGTTGTGTCAAGACTTGAATGTTGTTTTTATGAGGAAATCTCATGACTTTTGTATTTGTAGCAGTGAAAACAACTACAACAGTTTCAACTGTGACGACAACAACGACTGGTCCCGCCATGACAACGGAAGAAGTGAAAACCACTACGGTTGTGACTCCATTGGGAGAAGAGAAAACAACAATAACAACATCAGTGCCTATAATGTCTACAACTCCAGGTAAGGTATTCTCTTGGGAATCTGACTTTTCTCTGGTGAAGCGTGGAGATATAGCCTGAAATAGCGTACAAAGTGTTGATGATTTGTGTATGGTTTTTTTTCAGGATACTGCCTTGAGCCAATGGACGAAGAAGAAGGTCTGGAAGCAAGCCGCACCACTGAAGGCAACTCTAGCTTAGATGGCGTGACTGGTTTGTGGACTGTATCAACACCAGTTACAGACAACAGAAAGAAGACACCAAAACTTCTCTCTGAATATACAAAACCGTCAGTCGTCAAGGGAATCCGATTGAAATATGTGACAGAGATTGTTGAAGGCTTGACATTGGGACCTCTTGAAGTCAGATTTATCCTCTCTTCAAAGGGTCCGGGAGATGAGAATTTCACTGAAGTTGCTGATCCAAAGACAACAGAAGTGGTAAGCCCTTTAAACGTTTGTTAAAATCAGCTATATGTAGTGCTTTAATTTGTTTAATCATTTGATATTTGTTTCTTTTCGATTGACTAAACTTTTGAAATTTTTTGTTGAACTCCCAAGATTAAGAAAGTGACACTTGAGCCAGAGGTTCCATTGATGTCCCTCCTCCCTGAAAGTGCTGCTTTGCAAGATGTGACAAGCATTCGTGTTGAACTTGTAGGAGTTTCCGGTGCCAATATAACCACATTAGATGTTGACATTCTTGGCTGTTCAAAGGGTAAGACTTTTGATTTGATGTTATTTTGAATAGAATACAGGCTTGATGTCCTTTAATTTGATTGGGAGTTCATTGATGGATATATGAGGACCTGTGTTTTCCCCACTCTTGTACAGAAGTTTCAACAACAACAAGCAGACCTGTCAGGGACCAGATCAAGACAACCTTACCAAGCAAGGTCAAAGTAACTACAGTGAATGTTGTGACTTCACCTGTTGGGATAACCACTGAGGAAACAACAACTGTTAAAACAACATCTCCAACAAAAGTCACAACAGGAGGTGAGGATATTATCACACTTATATAAAATGTTTTATTTTTTTTTTCGATTTAATTTTTATTTTTATGTGTTGGGGTTGGGACTTTAAAGACAAGTGTTATTGTACAGTACTTTTCTTGTTTAATTCACTTTTTTCCTTTTTTTTTCCAGAAGTGAGTGAAACCACGTTGGTTTCTACTGTGACAAAGGTGACAACTGGACCGTCATTCACGACAGAAGAAGTGAAAACCACCACTATCACTACACCTGCTGGAGAGCAGATGACAACCACTACATCCGTGCCTCTTGTGTCAACCACACCAGGCAAGTAGCTGTGTAATTTTTCCTAGACAATTTGAGTCAGAACCCAGTTTGCATTGGATACATTTGTAAACTTGTGTACTTCTTATCCGACAGGATACTGCCTTGAGCCAATGGACAAAGAAGAAGGACTGGAAGCAAGCCGCACCACTGAAGGCAACTCTAGCTTAGATGGCGTGACTGGTTTGTGGACTGTATCAACACCAGTTACAGACAACAGAAAGAAGACACCAAAACTTCTCTCTGAATATACAAAACCGTCAGTCGTCAAGGGAATCCGATTGAAATATGTGACAGAGATTGTTGAAGGCTTGACATTGGGACCTCTTGAAGTCAGATTTATCCTCTCTTCAAAGGGTCCGGGAGATGAGAATTTCACTGAAGTTGCTGATCCAAAGACAACAGAAGTGGTAAGCCCTTTTAACGTTTGTTAAAATCAGCTATATGTAGTGCTTTAATTTGTTTAATCATTTGACATTTGTTTCTATTCGATTGACTAAACTTTTGAAAATTGTTGTTGAACTCCCAAGATTAAGAAAGTGACACTTGAGCCAGAGGTTCCATTGATGTCCCTCCTCCCTGAAAGTGCTGCTTTGCAAGATGTGACAAGCATTCGTGTTGAACTTGTAGGAGTTTCCGGTGCCAATACAACCACATTAGATGTGGACATTCTTGGCTGTTCAAAGGGTAAGACTTTTGATTTGATGTTATTTTGAATAGAATGCAGGCTTGATGTCCTTTAATTTGATTGGGAGTTCATTGATGGATATATGAGGACCTGTGTTTTCCCCACTCTTGTACAGAAGTTTCAACAACAACAAGCAGACCTGTCAGGGACCAGATCAAGACAACCTTACCAAGCAAGGTCAAAGTAACTACAGTGAATGTTGTGACTTCACCTGTTGGGATAACCACTGAGGAAACAACAACTGTTAAAACAACATCTCCACCAAAAGTCACAACAGGAGGTGAGGATATTATCACACTTATATATAAAATGTGTTTTTTTTTTTCCGATTTAATTTTTATTTTTATGTGTTGGGGTTGGGACTTTAAAGACAAGTGTTATTGTACAGTACTTTTCTTGTTTAATTCACTTTTTTCCTTTTTTTTCCAGAAGTGAGTGAAACCACGTTGGTTTCTACTGTGACAAAGGTGACAACTGGACCGTCATTCACGACAGAAGAAGTGAAAACCACCACTATCACTACACCTGCTGGGGAGCAGATGACAACCACTACATCCGTGCCTCTTGTGTCAACCACACCAGGCAAGTAGCTGTGTAATTTTTCCTAGACAATTTGAGTCAGAACCCAGTTTGCATTGGATACATTTGTAAACTTGTGTACTTCTTATCTGACAGGATACTGCCTTGAGACAATGGACGAAGAAGAAGGACTGGAAGCAAGCCGCACCTCTGAAGGCAACTCTAGCTTAGATGGCGTGACTGGTTTGTGGACTGTATCAACACCAGTTACAGACAACAGAAAGAAGACACCAAAACTTCTCTCTGAGTATACAAAACCGTCAGTCGTCAAGGGAATCCGATTGAAATATGTGACAGAGATTGTTGAAGGCTTGACATTGGGACCTCTTGAAGTCAGATTTATCCTCTCTTCAAAGGGTCCGGGAGATGAGAATTTCACTGAAGTTGCTGATCCAAAGACAACAGAAGTGGTAAGACCTTTAAACGTTTGTTAAAATCAGCTATATGTAGTGCTTTAATTTGTTTAATCATTTGATATTTGTTTCTTTTCGATTGACTAAACTTTTGAAATTTGTTGTTGAACTCCCAAGATTAAGAAAGTGACACTTGAGCCAGAGGTTCCATTGATGTCCCTCCTCCCTGAAAGTGCTGCTTTGCAAGATGTGACAAGCATTCGTGTTGAACTTGTAGGAGTTTCCGGTGCCAATACAACCACATTAGATGTGGACATTCTTGGCTGTTCAAAGGGTAAGGCTTTTGATTTGATGTTATTTTGAATAGAATGCAGGCTTGATGTCCTTTAATTTGATTGGGAGTTCATTGATGGATATATGAGGACCTGTGTTTTCCCCACTCTTGTACAGAAGTTTCGACAACAACAAGCAGACCTGTCAGGGACCAGATCAAGACAACCTTACCAAGCAAGGTCAAAGTAACTACAGTGAATGTTGTGACTTCACCTGTTGGGATAACCACTGAGGAAACAACAACTGTTAAAACAACATCTCCACCAAAAGTCACAACAGGAGGTGAGGATATTATCACACTTATATAAAATGTTTTATTTTTTTTTTCGATTTAATTTTATTTTTATGTGTTGGGGTTGGGACTTTAAAGACAAGTGTTATTGTACAGTACTTTTCTTGTTTAATTCACTTTTTTCCTTTTTTTTCCAGAAGTGAGTGAAACCACGTTGGTTTCTACTGTGACAAAGGTGACAACTGGACCGTCATTCACGACAGAAGAAGTGAAAACCACCACTATCACTACACCTGCTGGAGAGCAGATGACAACCACTACATCCGTGCCTCTTGTGTCAACCACACCAGGCAAGTAGCTGTGTAATTTTTCCTAGACAATTTGAGTCAGAACCCAGTTTGCATTGGATACATTTGTAAACTTGTGTACTTCTTATCCGACAGGATACTGCCTTGAGCCAATGGACGAAGAAGAAGGACTGGAAGCAAGCCGCACCACTGAAGGCAACTCTAGCTTAGATGGCGTGACTGGTTTGTGGACTGTATCAACACCAGTTACAGACAACAGAAAGAAGACACCAAAACTTCTCTCTGAATATACAAAACCGTCAGTCGTCAAGGGAATCCGATTGAAATATGTGACAGAGATTGTTGAAGGCTTGACATTGGGACCTCTTGAAGTCAGATTTATCCTCTCTTCAAAGGGTCCGGGAGATGAGAATTTCACTGAAGTTGCTGATCCAAAGACAACAGAAGTGGTAAGCCCTTTTAACGTTTGTTAAAATCAGCTATATGTAGTGCTTTAATTTGTTTAATCATTTGATATTTGTTTCTTTTCGATTGACTAAACTTTTGAAATTTTTTGTTGAACTCCGAAGATTAAGAAAGTGACACTTGAGCCAGAGGTTCCATTGATGTCTCTCCTCCCTGAAAGTGCTGCTTTGCAAGATGTGACAAGCATTCGTGTTGAACTTGTAGGAGTTTCCGGTGCCAATACAACCACATTAGATGTGGACATTCTTGGCTGTTCAAAGGGTAAGACTTTTGATTTGATGTTATTTTGAATAGAATGCAGGCTTGATGTCCTTTAATTTGATTGGGAGTTCATTGATGGATATATGAGGACCTGTGTTTTCCCCACTCTTGTACAGAAGTTTCAACAACAACAAGCAGACCTGTCAGGGACCAGATCAAGACAACCTTACCAAGCAAGGTCAAAGTAACTACAGTGAATGTTGTGACTTCACCTGTTGGGATAACCACTGAGGAAACAACAACTGTTAAAACAACATCTCCACCAAAAGTCACAACAGGAGGTGAGGATATTATCACACTTGTATAAAATGTTTTATTTTTTTTTTCGATTTAATTTTTATTTTTATGTGTTGGGGTTGGGACTTTAAAGACAACTGTTATTGTACAGTACTTTTCTTGTTTAATTCGCTTTTTTCCTTTTTTTTCCAGAAGTGAGTGAAACCACGTTGGTTTCTACTGTGACAAAGGTGACAACTGGACCGTCATTCACGACAGAAGAAGTGAAAACCACCACTATCACTACACCTGCTGGAGAGCAGATGACAACCACTACATCCGTGCCTCTTGTGTCAACCACACCAGGCAAGTAGCTGTGTAATTTTTCCTAGACAATTTGAGTCAGAACCCAGTTTGCATTGGATACATTTGTAAACTTGTGTACTTCTTATCCGACAGGATACTGCCTTGAGCCAATGGACGAAGAAGAAGGACTGGAAGCAAGCCGCACCACTGAAGGCAACTCTAGCTTAGATGGCGTGACTGGTTTGTGGACTGTATCAACACCAGTTACAGACAACAGAAAGAAGACACCAAAACTTCTCTCTGAATATACAAAACCGTCAGTCGTCAAGGGAATCCGATTGAAATATGTGACAGAGATTGTTGAAGGCTTGACATTGGGACCTCTTGAAGTCAGATTTATCCTCTCTTCAAAGGGTCCGGGAGATGAGAATTTCACTGAAGTTGCTGATCCAAAGACAACAGAAGTGGTAAGCCCTTTAAACGTTTGGTAAAATCAGCTATATGTAGTGCTTTAATTTGTTTAATCATTTGACATTTGTTTCTTTTCCATTGACTAAACTTTTGAAATTTTTTGTTGAACTCCGAAGATTAAGAAAGTGACACTTGAGCCAGAGGTTCCATTGATGTCCCTCCTCCCTGAAAGTGCTGCTTTGCAAGATGTGACAAGCATTCGAGTTGAACTTGTAGGAGTTTCCGGTGCCAATATAACCACATTAGATGTTGACATTCTTGGCTGTTCAAAGGGTAAGACTTTTGATTTGATGTTATTTTGAATAGAATACAGGCTTGATGTCCTTTAATTTGATTGGGAGTTCATTGATGGATATATGAGGACCTGTGTTTTCCCCACTCTTGTACAGAAGTTTCAACAACAACAAGCAGACCTGTCAGGGACCAGATCAAGACAACCTTACCAAGCAAGGTCAAAGTAACTACAGTGAATGTTGTGACTTCACCTGTTGGGATAACCACTGAGGAAACAACAACTGTTAAAACAACATCTCCACCAAAAGTCACAACAGGAGGTGAGGATATTATCACACTTGTATAAAATGTTTTATTTTTTTTTTCGATTTAATTTTTATTTTCATGTGTTGGGGTTGGGACTTTAAAGACAACTGTTATTGTACAGTACTTTTCTTGTTTAATTCACTTTTTTCCTTTTTTTTTCCAGAAGTGAGTGAAACCACGTTGGTTTCTACTGTGACAAAGGTGACAACTGGACCGTCATTCACGACAGAAGAAGTGAAAACCACCACTATCACTACACCTGCTGGAGAGCAGATGACAACCACTACATCCGTGCCTCTTGTGTCAACCACACCAGGCAAGTAGCTGTGTAATTTTTCCTAGACAATTTGAGTCAGAACCCAGTTTGCATTGGATACATTTGTAAACTTGTGTACTTCTTATCCGACAGGATACTGCCTTGAGCCAATGGACGAAGAAGAAGGACTGGAAGCAAGCCGCACCACTGAAGGCAACTCTAGCTTAGATGGCGTGACTGGTTTGTGGACTGTATCAACACCAGTTACAGACAACAGAAAGAAGACACCAAAACTTCTCTCTGAGTATACAAAACCGTCAGTCGTCAATGGAATCCGATTGAAATATGTGACAGACATTGTTGAAGGCTTGACATTGGGACCTCTTGAAGTCAGATTTATCCTCTCTTCAAAGGGTCCGGGAGATGAGAATTTCACTGAAGTTGCTGATCCAAAGACAACAGAAGTGGTAAGCCCTTTTAACGTTTGTTAAAATCAGCTATATGTAGTGCTTTAATTTGTTTAATCATTTGATATTTGTTTCTTTTCTATTGACTAAACTTTTGAAATTTTTTGTTGAACTCCGAAGATTAAGAAAGTGACACTTGAGCCAGAGGTTCCATTGATGTCTCTCCTCCCTGAAAGTGCTGCTTTGCAAGATGTGACAAGCATTCGTGTTGAACTTGTAGGAGTTTCCGGTGCCAATACAACCACATTAGATGTGGACATTCTTGGCTGTTCAAAGGGTAAGACTTTTGATTTGATGTTATTTTGAATAGAATGCAGGCTTGATGTCCTTTAATTTGATTGGGAGTTCATTGATGGATATATGAGGACCTGTGTTTTCCCCACTCTTGTACAGAAGTTTCAACAACAACAAGCAGACCTGTCAGGGACCAGATCAAGACAACCTTACCAAGCAAGGTCAAAGTAACTACAGTGAATGTTGTGACTTCACCTGTTGGGATAACCACTGAGGAAACAACAACTGTTAAAACAACATCTCCACCAAAAGTCACAACAGGAGGTGAGGATATTATCACACTTGTATAAAATGTTTTATTTTTTTTTTCGATTTAATTTTTATTTTTATGTGTTGGGGTTGGGACTTTAAAGACAACTGTTATTGTACAGTACTTTTCTTGTTTAATTCGCTTTTTTCCTTTTTTTTCCAGAAGTGAGTGAAACCACGTTGGTTTCTACTGTGACAAAGGTGACAACTGGACCGTCATTCACGACAGAAGAAGTGAAAACCACCACTATCACTACACCTGCTGGAGAGCAGATGACAACCACTACATCCGTGCCTCTTGTGTCAACCACACCAGGCAAGTAGCTGTGTAATTTTTCCTAGACAATTTGAGTCAGAACCCAGTTTGCATTGGATACATTTGTAAACTTGTGTACTTCTTATCCGACAGGATACTGCCTTGAGCCAATGGACGAAGAAGAAGGACTGGAAGCAAGCCGCACCACTGAAGGCAACTCTAGCTTAGATGGCGTGACTGGTTTGTGGACTGTATCAACACCAGTTACAGACAACAGAAAGAAGACACCAAAACTTCTCTCTGAATATACAAAACCGTCAGTCGTCAAGGGAATCCGATTGAAATATGTGACAGAGATTGTTGAAGGCTTGACATTGGGACCTCTTGAAGTCAGATTTATCCTCTCTTCAAAGGGTCCGGGAGATGAGAATTTCACTGAAGTTGCTGATCCAAAGACAACAGAAGTGGTAAGCCCTTTAAACGTTTGGTAAAATCAGCTATATGTAGTGCTTTAATTTGTTTAATCATTTGACATTTGTTTCTTTTCCATTGACTAAACTTTTGAAATTTTTTGTTGAACTCCGAAGATTAAGAAAGTGACACTTGAGCCAGAGGTTCCATTGATGTCCCTCCTCCCTGAAAGTGCTGCTTTGCAAGATGTGACAAGCATTCGAGTTGAACTTGTAGGAGTTTCCGGTGCCAATATAACCACATTAGATGTTGACATTCTTGGCTGTTCAAAGGGTAAGACTTTTGATTTGATGTTATTTTGAATAGAATACAGGCTTGATGTCCTTTAATTTGATTGGGAGTTCATTGATGGATATATGAGGACCTGTGTTTTCCCCACTCTTGTACAGAAGTTTCAACAACAACAAGCAGACCTGTCAGGGACCAGATCAAGACAACCTTACCAAGCAAGGTCAAAGTAACTACAGTGAATGTTGTGACTTCACCTGTTGGGATAACCACTGAGGAAACAACAACTGTTAAAACAACATCTCCACCAAAAGTCACAACAGGAGGTGAGGATATTATCACACTTGTATAAAATGTTTTATTTTTTTTTTCGATTTAATTTTTATTTTCATGTGTTGGGGTTGGGACTTTAAAGACAACTGTTATTGTACAGTACTTTTCTTGTTTAATTCACTTTTTTCCTTTTTTTTTCCAGAAGTGAGTGAAACCACGTTGGTTTCTACTGTGACAAAGGTGACAACTGGACCGTCATTCACGACAGAAGAAGTGAAAACCACCACTATCACTACACCTGCTGGAGAGCAGATGACAACCACTACATCCGTGCCTCTTGTGTCAACCACACCAGGCAAGTAGCTGTGTAATTTTTCCTAGACAATTTGAGTCAGAACCCAGTTTGCATTGGATACATTTGTAAACTTGTGTACTTCTTATCCGACAGGATACTGCCTTGAGCCAATGGACGAAGAAGAAGGACTGGAAGCAAGCCGCACCACTGAAGGCAACTCTAGCTTAGATGGCGTGACTGGTTTGTGGACTGTATCAACACCAGTTACAGACAACAGAAAGAAGACACCAAAACTTCTCTCTGAGTATACAAAACCGTCAGTCGTCAATGGAATCCGATTGAAATATGTGACAGACATTGTTGAAGGCTTGACATTGGGACCTCTTGAAGTCAGATTTATCCTCTCTTCAAAGGGTCCGGGAGATGAGAATTTCACTGAAGTTGCTGATCCAAAGACAACAGAAGTGGTAAGCCCTTTAAACGTTTGTTAAAATCAGCTATATGTAGTGCTTTAATTTGTTTAATCATTTGATATTTGTTTCTTTTCTATTGACTAAACTTTTGAAATTTGTTGTTGAACTCCCAAGATTAAGAAAGTGACACTTGAGCCAGAGGTTCCATTGATGTCCCTCCTCCCTGAAAGTGCTGCTTTGCAAGATGTGATAAGCATTCGTGTTGAACTTGTAGGAGTTTCCGGTGCCAATACAACCACATTAGATGTGGACATTCTTGGCTGTTCAAAGGGTAAGACTTTTGATTTGATGTTATTTTGAATAGAATGCAGGCTTGATGTCCTTTAATTTGATTGGGAGTTCATTGATGGATATATGAGGACCTGTGTTTTCCCCACTCTTGTACAGAAGTTTCAACATCAACAAGCAGACCTGTCAGGGACCAGATCAAGACAACCTTACCAAGCAAGGTCAAAGTAACTACAGTGAATGTTGTGACTTCACCTGTTGGGATAACCACTGAGGAAACAACAACTGTTAAAACAACATCTCCACCAAAAGTCACAACAGGAGGTGAGGATATTATCACACTTGTATAAAATGTTTTATTTGTTTTTTCGATTTAATTTTTATTTTTATGTGTTGGGGTTGGGACTTTAAAGACAACTGTTATTGTACAGTACTTTTCTTGTTTAATTCACTTTTTTCCTTTTTTTTTCCAGAAGTGAGTGAAACCACGTTTGTTTCTACTGTGACAAAGGTGACAACTGGACCGTCATTCACGACAGAAGAAGTGAAAACCACCACTATCACTACACCTGCTGGAGAGCAGATGACAACCACTACATCCGTGCCTCTTGTGTCAACCACACCAGGCAAGTAGCTGTGTAATTTTTCCTAGACAATTTGAGTCAGAACCCAGTTTGCATTGGATACATTTGTAAACTTGTGTACTTCTTATCCGACAGGATACTGCCTTGAGCCAATGGACGAAGAAGAAGGACTGGAAGCAAGCCGCACCACTGAAGGCAACTCTAGCTTAGATGGCGTGACTGGTTTGTGGACTGTATCAACACCAGTTACAGACAACAGAAAGAAGACACCAAAACTTCTCTCTGAGTATACAAAACCGTCAGTCGTCAATGGAATCCGATTGAAATATGTGACAGACATTGTTGAAGGCTTGACATTGGGACCTCTTGAAGTCAGATTTATCCTCTCTTCAAAGGGTCCGGGAGATGAGAATTTCACTGAAGTTGCTGATCCAAAGACAACAGAAGTGGTAAGCCCTTTAAACGTTTGTTAAAATCAGCTATATGTAGTGCTTTAATTTGTTTAATCATTTGATATTTGTTTCTTTTCTATTGACTAAACTTTTGAAATTTGTTGTTGAACTCCCAAGATTAAGAAAGTGACACTTGAGCCAGAGGTTCCATTGATGTCCCTCCTCCCTGAAAGTGCTGCTTTGCAAGATGTGATAAGCATTCGTGTTGAACTTGTAGGAGTTTCCGGTGCCAATACAACCACATTAGATGTGGACATTCTTGGCTGTTCAAAGGGTAAGACTTTTGATTTGATGTTATTTTGAATAGAATGCAGGCTTGATGTCCTTTAATTTGATTGGGAGTTCATTGATGGATATATGAGGACCTGTGTTTTCCCCACTCTTGTACAGAAGTTTCAACATCAACAAGCAGACCTGTCAGGGACCAGATCAAGACAACCTTACCAAGCAAGGTCAAAGTAACTACAGTGAATGTTGTGACTTCACCTGTTGGGATAACCACTGAGGAAACAACAACTGTTAAAACAACATCTCCACCAAAAGTCACAACAGGGGGTGAGGATATTGTCACACTTATATAAAATGTTTTATTTTTTTTTTCGATTTAGTTTTTATTTTTATGTGTTGGGGTTGGGACTTTAAAGACAACTGTTATTGTACAGTACTTTTCTTGTTTAATTCACTTTTTTCCTTTTTTTTCCAGAAGTGAGTGAAACCACGTTGGTTTCTACTGTGACAAAGGTGACAACTGGACCGTCATTCACGACAAAAGAAGTGAAAACCACCACTATCACTACACCTGCTGGAGAGCAGATGACAACCACTACATCCGTGCCTCTTGTGTCAACCACACCAGGCAAGTAGCTGTGAAATTTTTCCTAGACAATTTGAGTCAGAACCCAGTTTGCATTGGATACATTTGTAAACTTGTGTACTTCTTATCCGACAGGATACTGCCTTGAGCCAATGGACGAAGAAGAAGGACTGGAAGCAAGCCGCACCACTGAAGGCAACTCTAGCTTAGATGGCGTGACTGGTTTGTGGACTGTATCAACACCAGTTACAGACAACAGAAAGAAGACACCAAAACTTCTCTCTGAATATACAAAACCGTCAGTCGTCAAGGGAATCCGATTGAAATATGTGACAGACATTGTTGAAGGCTTGACATTGGGACCTCTTGAAGTCAGATTTATCCTCTCTTCAAAGGGTCCGGGAGATGAGAATTTCACTGAAGTTGCTGATCCAAAGACAACAGAAGTGGTAAGCCCTTTTAACGTTTGTTAAAATCAGCTATATGTAGTGCTTTAATTTGTTTAATCATTTGACACTTGTTTCTATTCGATTGACTAAACTTTTTGAAAATTGTTGTTGAACTCCCAAGATTAAGAAAGTGACACTTGAGCCAGAGGTTCCATTGATGTCCCTCCTCCCTGAAAGTGCTGCTTTGCAAGATGTGACAAGCATTCGTGTTGAACTTGTAGGAGTTTCCGGTGCCAATACAACCACATTAGATGTGGACATTCTTGGCTGTTCAAAGGGTAAGACTTTTGATTTGATGTTATTTTGAATAGAATGCAGGCTTGATGTCCTTTAATTTGATTGGGAGTTCATTGATGGATATATGAGGACCTGTGTTTTCCCCACTCTTGTACAGAAGTTTCAACAACAACAAGCAGACCTGTCAGGGACCAGATCAAGACAACCTTACCAAGCAAGGTCAAAGTAACTACAGTGAATGTTGTGACTTCACCTGTTGGGATAACCACTGAGGAAACAACAACTGTTAAAACAACATCTCCACCAAAAGTCACAACAGGGGGTGAGGATATTGTCACACTTATATAAAATGTTTTTTGTTTTTTTTCGATTTAATTTTTATTTTTATGTGTTGGGGTTGTGACTTTAAAGACAACTGTTATTGTACAGTACTTTTCTTGTTTAATTCACTTTTTTCCTTTTTTATTCCAGAAGTGAGTGAAACCACATTGGTTTCTACTGTGACAAAGGTGACAACTGGACCGTCATTCACGACAGAAGAAGTGAAAACCACCACTATCACTACACCTGCTGGAGAGCAGATGACAACCACTACATCCGTGCCTCTTGTGTCAACCACACCAGGCAAGTAGCTGTGTAATTTTTCCTAGACAATTTGAGTCAGAACCCAGTTTGCATTGGATACATTTGTAAACTTGTGTACTTCTTATCCGACAGGATACTGCCTTGAGCCAATGGACGAAGAAGAAGGACTGGAAGCAAGCCGCACCACTGAAGGCAACTCTAGCTTAGATGGCGTGACTGGTTTGTGGACTGTATCAACACCAGTTACAGACAACAGAAAGAAGACACCAAAACTTCTCTCTGAATATACAAAACCGTCAGTCGTCAAGGGAATCCGATTGAAATATGTGACAGAGATTGTTGAAGGCTTGACATTGGGACCTCTTGAAGTCAGATTTATCCTCTCTTCAAAGGGTCCGGGAGATGAGAATTTCACTGAAGTTGCTGATCCAAAGACAAGAGAAGTGGTAAGCCCTTTTAACGTTTGTTAAAATCAGCTATATGTAGTGCTTTAATTTGTTTAATCATTTGACACTTGTTTCTATTCGATTGACTAAACTTTTGAAAATTGTTGTTGAACTCCCAAGATTAAGAAAGTGACACTTGAGCCAGAGGTTCCATTGATGTCCCTCCTCCCTGAAAGTGCTGCTTTGCAAGATGTGACAAGCATTCGTGTTGAACTTGTAGGAGTTTCCGGTGCCAATACAACCACATTAGATGTGGACATTCTTGGCTGTTCAAAGGGTAAGACTTTTGATTTGATGTTATTTTGAATAGAATGCAGGCTTGATGTCCTTTAATTTGATTGGGAGTTCATTGATGGATATATGAGGACCTGTGTTTTCCCCACTCTTGTACAGAAGTTTCAACAACAACAAGCAGACCTGTCAGGGACCAGATCAAGACAACCTTACCAAGCAAGGTCAAAGTAACTACAGTGAATGTTGTGACTTCACCTGTTGGGATAACCACTGAGGAAACAACAACTGTTAAAACAACATCTCCACCAAAAGTCACAACAGGGGGTGAGGATATTGTCACACTTATATAAAATTATTATTTTTTTTTTTTCGATTTAATTTTTATTTTTATGTGTTGGGGTTGTGACTTTAAAGACAACTGTTTTTGTACAGTACTTTTCTTGTTTAATTCACTTTTTTCCTTTTTTTTTCCAGAAGTGAGTGAAACCACGTTGGTTTCTACTGTGACAAAGGTGACAACTGGACCGTCATTCACGACAGAAGAAGTGAAAACCACCACTATCACTACACCTGCTGGAGAGCAGATGACAACCACTACATCCGTGCCTCTTGTGTCAACCACACCAGGCAAGTAGCTGTGTAATTTTTCCTAGACAATTTGAGTCAGAACCCAGTTTGCATTGGATACATTTGTATACTTGTGTACTTCTTATCCGACAGGATACTGCCTTGAGCCAATGGACGAAGAAGAAGGACTGGAAGCAAGCCGCACCACTGAAGGCAACTCTAGCTTAGATGGCGTGACTGGTTTGTGGACTGTATCAACACCAGTTACAGACAACAGAAAGAAGACACCAAAACTTCTCTCTGAATATACAAAACCGTCAGTCGTCAAGGGAATCCGATTGAAATATGTGACAGAGATTGTTGAAGGCTTGACATTGGGACCTCTTGAAGTCAGATTTATCCTCTCTTCAAAGGGTCCGGGAGATGAGAATTTCACTGAAGTTGCTGATCCAAAGACAAGAGAAGTGGTAAGCCCTTTTAACGTTTGTTAAAATTAGCTATATGTAGTGCTTTAATTTGTTTAATCATTTGACATTTGTTTCTATTCGATTGACTAAACTTTTGAAAATTGTTGTTGAACTCCCAAGATTAAGAAAGTGACACTTGAGCCAGAGGTTCCATTGATGTCCCTCCTTCCTGAAAGTGCTGCTTTGCAAGATGTGACAAGCATTCGTGTTGAACTTGTAGGAGTTTCCGGTGCCAATACAACCACATTAGATGTGGACATTCTTGGCTGTTCAAAGGGTAAGACTTTTGATTTGATGTTATTTTGAATAGAATGCAGGCTTGATGTCCTTTAATTTGATTGGGAGTTCATTGATGGATATATGAGGACCTGTGTTTTCCCCACTCTTGTACAGAAGTTTCAACAACAACAAGCAGACCTGTCAGGGACCAGATCAAGACAACCTTACCAAGCAAGGTCAAAGTAACTACAGTGAATGTTGTGACTTCACCTGTTGGGATAACCACTGAGGAAACAACAACTGTTAAAACAACATCTCCACCAAAAGTCACAACAGGGGGTGAGGATATTGTCACACTTATATAAAATGTTTTTTGTTTTTTTTCGATTTAATTTTTATTTTTATGTGTTGGGGTTGTGACTTTAAAGACAACTGTTATTGTACAGTACTTTTCTTGTTTAATTCACTTTTTTCCTTTTTTATTCCAGAAGTGAGTGAAACCACATTGGTTTCTACTGTGACAAAGGTGACAACTGGACCGTCATTCACGACAGAAGAAGTGAAAACCACCACTATCACTACACCTGCTGGAGAGCAGATGACAACCACTACATCCGTGCCTCTTGTGTCAACCACACCAGGCAAGTAGCTGTGTAATTTTTCCTAGACAATTTGAGTCAGAACCCAGTTTGCATTGGATACATTTGTAAACTTGTGTACTTCTTATCCGACAGGATACTGCCTTGAGCCAATGGACGAAGAAGAAGGACTGGAAGCAAGCCGCACCACTGAAGGCAACTCTAGCTTAGATGGCGTGACTGGTTTGTGGACTGTATCAACACCAGTTACAGACAACAGAAAGAAGACACCAAAACTTCTCTCTGAATATACAAAACCGTCAGTCGTCAAGGGAATCCGATTGAAATATGTGACAGAGATTGTTGAAGGCTTGACATTGGGACCTCTTGAAGTCAGATTTATCCTCTCTTCAAAGGGTCCGGGAGATGAGAATTTCACTGAAGTTGCTGATCCAAAGACAAGAGAAGTGGTAAGCCCTTTTAACGTTTGTTAAAATCAGCTATATGTAGTGCTTTAATTTGTTTAATCATTTGACACTTGTTTCTATTCGATTGACTAAACTTTTGAAAATTGTTGTTGAACTCCCAAGATTAAGAAAGTGACACTTGAGCCAGAGGTTCCATTGATGTCCCTCCTCCCTGAAAGTGCTGCTTTGCAAGATGTGACAAGCATTCGTGTTGAACTTGTAGGAGTTTCCGGTGCCAATACAACCACATTAGATGTGGACATTCTTGGCTGTTCAAAGGGTAAGACTTTTGATTTGATGTTATTTTGAATAGAATGCAGGCTTGATGTCCTTTAATTTGATTGGGAGTTCATTGATGGATATATGAGGACCTGTGTTTTCCCCACTCTTGTACAGAAGTTTCAACAACAACAAGCAGACCTGTCAGGGACCAGATCAAGACAACCTTACCAAGCAAGGTCAAAGTAACTACAGTGAATGTTGTGACTTCACCTGTTGGGATAACCACTGAGGAAACAACAACTGTTAAAACAACATCTCCACCAAAAGTCACAACAGGGGGTGAGGATATTGTCACACTTATATAAAATTATTATTTTTTTTTTTTCGATTTAATTTTTATTTTTATGTGTTGGGGTTGTGACTTTAAAGACAACTGTTTTTGTACAGTACTTTTCTTGTTTAATTCACTTTTTTCCTTTTTTTTTCCAGAAGTGAGTGAAACCACGTTGGTTTCTACTGTGACAAAGGTGACAACTGGACCGTCATTCACGACAGAAGAAGTGAAAACCACCACTATCACTACACCTGCTGGAGAGCAGATGACAACCACTACATCCGTGCCTCTTGTGTCAACCACACCAGGCAAGTAGCTGTGTAATTTTTCCTAGACAATTTGAGTCAGAACCCAGTTTGCATTGGATACATTTGTATACTTGTGTACTTCTTATCCGACAGGATACTGCCTTGAGCCAATGGACGAAGAAGAAGGACTGGAAGCAAGCCGCACCACTGAAGGCAACTCTAGCTTAGATGGCGTGACTGGTTTGTGGACTGTATCAACACCAGTTACAGACAACAGAAAGAAGACACCAAAACTTCTCTCTGAATATACAAAACCGTCAGTCGTCAAGGGAATCCGATTGAAATATGTGACAGAGATTGTTGAAGGCTTGACATTGGGACCTCTTGAAGTCAGATTTATCCTCTCTTCAAAGGGTCCGGGAGATGAGAATTTCACTGAAGTTGCTGATCCAAAGACAAGAGAAGTGGTAAGCCCTTTTAACGTTTGTTAAAATTAGCTATATGTAGTGCTTTAATTTGTTTAATCATTTGACATTTGTTTCTATTCGATTGACTAAACTTTTGAAAATTGTTGTTGAACTCCCAAGATTAAGAAAGTGACACTTGAGCCAGAGGTTCCATTGATGTCCCTCCTTCCTGAAAGTGCTGCTTTGCAAGATGTGACAAGCATTCGTGTTGAACTTGTAGGAGTTTCCGGTGCCAATACAACCACATTAGATGTGGACATTCTTGGCTGTTCAAAGGGTAAGACTTTTGATTTGATGTTATTTTGAATAGAATGCAGGCTTGATGTCCTTTAATTTGATTGGGAGTTCATTGATGGATATATGAGGACCTGTGTTTTCCCCACTCTTGTACAGAAGTTTCAACAACAACAAGCAGACCTGTCAGGGACCAGATCAAGACAACCTTACCAAGCAAGGTCAAAGTAACTACAGTGAATGTTGTGACTTCACCTGTTGGGATAACCACTGAGGAAACAACAACTGTTAAAACAACATCTCCACCAAAAGTCACAACAGGGGGTGAGGATATTGTCACACTTATATAAAATGTTTTTTGTTTTTTTTCGATTTAATTTTTATTTTTATGTGTTGGGGTTGTGACTTTAAAGACAACTGTTATTGTACAGTACTTTTCTTGTTTAATTCACTTTTTTCCTTTTTTATTCCAGAAGTGAGTGAAACCACATTGGTTTCTACTGTGACAAAGGTGACAACTGGACCGTCATTCACGACAGAAGAAGTGAAAACCACCACTATCACTACACCTGCTGGAGAGCAGATGACAACCACTACATCCGTGCCTCTTGTGTCAACCACACCAGGCAAGTAGCTGTGTAATTTTTCCTAGACAATTTGAGTCAGAACCCAGTTTGCATTGGATACATTTGTAAACTTGTGTACTTCTTATCCGACAGGATACTGCCTTGAGCCAATGGACGAAGAAGAAGGACTGGAAGCAAGCCGCACCACTGAAGGCAACTCTAGCTTAGATGGCGTGACTGGTTTGTGGACTGTATCAACACCAGTTACAGACAACAGAAAGAAGACACCAAAACTTCTCTCTGAATATACAAAACCGTCAGTCGTCAAGGGAATCCGATTGAAATATGTGACAGAGATTGTTGAAGGCTTGACATTGGGACCTCTTGAAGTCAGATTTATCCTCTCTTCAAAGGGTCCGGGAGATGAGAATTTCACTGAAGTTGCTGATCCAAAGACAAGAGAAGTGGTAAGCCCTTTTAACGTTTGTTAAAATCAGCTATATGTAGTGCTTTAATTTGTTTAATCATTTGACACTTGTTTCTATTCGATTGACTAAACTTTTGAAAATTGTTGTTGAACTCCCAAGATTAAGAAAGTGACACTTGAGCCAGAGGTTCCATTGATGTCCCTCCTCCCTGAAAGTGCTGCTTTGCAAGATGTGACAAGCATTCGTGTTGAACTTGTAGGAGTTTCCGGTGCCAATACAACCACATTAGATGTGGACATTCTTGGCTGTTCAAAGGGTAAGACTTTTGATTTGATGTTATTTTGAATAGAATGCAGGCTTGATGTCCTTTAATTTGATTGGGAGTTCATTGATGGATATATGAGGACCTGTGTTTTCCCCACTCTTGTACAGAAGTTTCAACAACAACAAGCAGACCTGTCAGGGACCAGATCAAGACAACCTTACCAAGCAAGGTCAAAGTAACTACAGTGAATGTTGTGACTTCACCTGTTGGGATAACCACTGAGGAAACAACAACTGTTAAAACAACATCTCCACCAAAAGTCACAACAGGGGGTGAGGATATTGTCACACTTATATAAAATTATTATTTTTTTTTTTTCGATTTAATTTTTATTTTTATGTGTTGGGGTTGTGACTTTAAAGACAACTGTTTTTGTACAGTACTTTTCTTGTTTAATTCACTTTTTTCCTTTTTTTTTCCAGAAGTGAGTGAAACCACGTTGGTTTCTACTGTGACAAAGGTGACAACTGGACCGTCATTCACGACAGAAGAAGTGAAAACCACCACTATCACTACACCTGCTGGAGAGCAGATGACAACCACTACATCCGTGCCTCTTGTGTCAACCACACCAGGCAAGTAGCTGTGTAATTTTTCCTAGACAATTTGAGTCAGAACCCAGTTTGCATTGGATACATTTGTAAACTTGTGTACTTCTTATCCGACAGGATACTGCCTTGAGCCAATGGACGAAGAAGAAGGACTGGAAGCAAGCCGCACCACTGAAGGCAACTCTAGCTTAGATGGCGTGACTGGTTTGTGGACTGTATCAACACCAGTTACAGACAACAGAAAGAAGACACCAAAACTTCTCTCTGAATATACAAAACCGTCAGTCGTCAAGGGAATCCGATTGAAATATGTGACAGAGATTGTTGAAGGCTTGACATTGGGACCTCTTGAAGTCAGATTTATCCTCTCTTCAAAGGGTCCGGGAGATGAGAATTTCACTGAAGTTGCTGATCCAAAGACAAGAGAAGTGGTAAGCCCTTTTAACGTTTGTTAAAATTAGCTATATGTAGTGCTTTAATTTGTTTAATCATTTGACATTTGTTTCTATTCGATTGACTAAACTTTTGAAAATTGTTGTTGAACTCCCAAGATTAAGAAAGTGACACTTGAGCCAGAGGTTCCATTGATGTCCCTCCTTCCTGAAAGTGCTGCTTTGCAAGATGTGACAAGCATTCGTGTTGAACTTGTAGGAGTTTCCGGTGCCAATACAACCACATTAGATGTGGACATTCTTGGCTGTTCAAAGGGTAAGGCTTTTGATTTGATGTTATTTTGAATAGAATGCAGGCTTGATGTCCTTTAATTTGATTGGGAGTTCATTGATGGATATATGAGGACCTGTGTTTTCCCCACTCTTGTACAGAAGTTTCAACAACAACAAGCAGACCTGTCAGGGACCAGATCAAGACAACCTTACCAAGCAAGGTCAAAGTAACTACAGTGAATGTTGTGACTTCACCTGTTGGGATAACCACTGAGGAAACAACAACTGTTAAAACAACATCTCCACCAAAAGTCACAACAGGGGGTGAGGATATTGTCACACTTATATAAAATGTTTTATTTTTTTTTTCGATTTAATTTTTATTTTTATGTGTTGGGGTTGGGACTTTAAAGACAACTGTTATTGTACAGTACTTTTCTTGTTTAATTCACTTTTTTCCTTTTTTTCCAGAAGTGAGTGAAACCACGTTGGTTTCTACTGTGACAAAGGTGACAACTGGACCGTCATTCACGACAGAAGAAGTGAAAACCACCACTATCACTACACCTGCTGGAGAGCAGATGACAACCACTACATCCGTGCCTCTTGTGTCAACCACACCAGGCAAGTAGCTGTGTAATTTTTCCTAGACAATTTGAGTCAGAACCCAGTTTGCATTGGATACATTTGTAAACTTGTGTACTTCTTATTCGACAGGATACTGCCTTGAGCCAATGGACGAAGAAGAAGGACTGGAAGCAAGCCGCACCACTGAAGGCAACTCTAGCTTAGATGGCGTGACTGGTTTGTGGACTGTATCAACACCAGTTACAGACAACAGAAAGAAGACACCAAAACTTCTCTCTGAATATACAAAACCGTCAGTCGTCAAGGGAATCCGATTGAAATATGTGACAGAGATTGTTGAAGGCTTGACATTGGGACCTCTTGAAGTCAGATTTATCCTCTCTTCAAAGGGTCCGGGAGATGAGAATTTCACTGAAGTTGCTGATCCAAAGACAAGAGAAGTGGTAAGCCCTTTTAACGTTTGTTAAAATCAGCTATATGTAGTGCTTTAATTTGTTTAATCATTTGACACTTGTTTCTATTCGATTGACTAAACTTTTGAAAATTGTTGTTGAACTCCCAAGATTAAGAAAGTGACACTTGAGCCAGAGGTTCCATTGATGTCCCTCCTCCCTGAAAGTGCTGCTTTGCAAGATGTGACAAGCATTCGTGTTGAACTTGTAGGAGTTTCCGGTGCCAATACAACCACATTAGATGTGGACATTCTTGGCTGTTCAAAGGGTAAGACTTTTGATTTGATGTTATTTTGAATAGAATACAGGCTTGATGTCCTTTAATTTGATTGGGAGTTCATTGATGGATATATGAGGACCTGTGTTTTCCCCACTCTTGTACAGAAGTTTCAACAACAACAAGCAGACCTGTCAGGGACCAGATCAAGACAACCTTACCAAGCAAGGTCAAAGTAACTACAGTGAATGTTGTGACTTCACCTGTTGGGATAACCACTGAGGAAACAACAACTGTTAAAACAACATCTCCACCAAAAGTCACAACAGGGGGTGAGGATATTGTCACACTTATATAAAAATTTTTTTTTTTTTTTTTCGATTTAATTTTTATTTTTATGTGTTGGGGTTGTGACTTTAAAGACAACTGTTTTTGTACAGTACTTTTCTTGTTTAATTCACTTTTTTCCTTTTTTTTTCCAGAAGTGAGTGAAACCACGTTGGTTTCTACTGTGACAAAGGTGACAACTGGACCGTCATTCACGACAGAAGAAGTGAAAACCACCACTATCACTACACCTGCTGGAGAGCAGATGACAACCACTACATCCGTGCCTCTTGTGTCAACCACACCAGGCAAGTAGCTGTGTAATTTTTCCTAGACAATTTGAGTCAGAACCCAGTTTGCATTGGATACATTTGTAAACTTGTGTACTTCTTATCCGACAGGATACTGCCTTGAGCCAATGGACGAAGAAGAAGGACTGGAAGCAAGCCGCACCACTGAAGGCAACTCTAGCTTAGATGGCGTGACTGGTTTGTGGACTGTATCAACACCAGTTACAGACAACAGAAAGAAGACACCAAAACTTCTCTCTGAATATACAAAACCGTCAGTCGTCAAGGGAATCCGATTGAAATATGTGACAGAGATTGTTGAAGGCTTGACATTGGGACCTCTTGAAGTCAGATTTATCCTCTCTTCAAAGGGTCCGGGAGATGAGAATTTCACTGAAGTTGCTGATCCAAAGACAACAGAAGTGGTAAGCCCTTTTAACGTTTGTTAAAATTAGCTATATGTAGTGCTTTAATTTGTTTAATCATTTGACATTTGTTTCTATTCGATTGACTAAACTTTTGAAAATTGTTGTTGAACTCCCAAGATTAAGAAAGTGACACTTGAGCCAGAGGTTCCATTGATGTCCCTCCTTCCTGAAAGTGCTGCTTTGCAAGATGTGACAAGCATTCGTGTTGAACTTGTAGGAGTTTCCGGTGCCAATACAACCACATTAGATGTGGACATTCTTGGCTGTTCAAAGGGTAAGGCTTTTGATTTGATGTTATTTTGAATAGAATGCAGGCTTGATGTCCTTTAATTTGATTGGGAGTTCATTGATGGATATATGAGGACCTGTGTTTTCCCCACTCTTGTACAGAAGTTTCAACAACAACAAGCAGACCTGTCAGGGACCAGATCAAGACAACCTTACCAAGCAAGGTCAAAGTAACTACAGTGAATGTTGTGACTTCACCTGTTGGGATAACCACTGAGGAAACAACAACTGTTAAAACAACATCTCCACCAAAAGTCACAACAGGGGGTGAGGATATTGTCACACTTATATAAAATGTTTTATTTTTTTTTTCGATTTAATTTTTATTTTTATGTGTTGGGGTTGGGACTTTAAAGACAACTGTTATTGTACAGTACTTTTCTTGTTTAATTCACTTTTTTCCTTTTTTTCCAGAAGTGAGTGAAACCACGTTGGTTTCTACTGTGACAAAGGTGACAACTGGACCGTCATTCACGACAGAAGAAGTGAAAACCACCACTATCACTACACCTGCTGGAGAGCAGATGACAACCACTACATCCGTGCCTCTTGTGTCAACCACACCAGGCAAGTAGCTGTGTAATTTTTCCTAGACAATTTGAGTCAGAACCCAGTTTGCATTGGATACATTTGTAAACTTGTGTACTTCTTATTCGACAGGATACTGCCTTGAGCCAATGGACGAAGAAGAAGGACTGGAAGCAAGCCGCACCACTGAAGGCAACTCTAGCTTAGATGGCGTGACTGGTTTGTGGACTGTATCAACACCAGTTACAGACAACAGAAAGAAGACACCAAAACTTCTCTCTGAATATACAAAACCGTCAGTCGTCAAGGGAATCCGATTGAAATATGTGACAGAGATTGTTGAAGGCTTGACATTGGGACCTCTTGAAGTCAGATTTATCCTCTCTTCAAAGGGTCCGGGAGATGAGAATTTCACTGAAGTTGCTGATCCAAAGACAACAGAAGTGGTAAGCCCTTTTAACGTTTGTTAAAATCAGCTATATGTAGTGCTTTAATTTGTTTAATCATTTGACATTTGTTTCTATTCGATTGACTAAACTTTTGAAAATTGTTGTTGAACTCCCAAGATTAAGAAAGTGACACTTGAGCAAGAGGTTCCATTGATGTCCCTCCTCCCTGAAAGTGCTGCTTTGCAAGATGTGACAAGCATTCGTGTTGAACTTGTAGAAGTTTCCGGTGCCAATACAACCACATTAGATGTGGACATTCTTGGCTGTTCAAAGGGTAAGGCTTTTGATTTGATGTTATTTTGAATAGAATGCAGGCTTGATGTCCTTTAATTTGATTGGGAGTTCATTGATGGATATATGAGGACCTGTGTTTTCCCCACTCTTGTACAGAAGTTTCAACAACAACAAGCAGACCTGTCAGGGACCAGATCAAGACAACCTTACCAAGCAAGGTCAAAGTAACTACAGTGAATGTTGTGACTTCACCTGTTGGGATAACCACTGAGGAAACAACAACTGTTAAAACAACATCTCCACCAAAAGTCACAACAGGGGGTGAGGATATTGTTGCACTTATATAAAATGTTTTATTTTTGTTTTCAATTTAATTTTTATTTTTATGTGTTGGGGTTGGGACTTTAAAGACAACTTATTGTTATTGTACAGTACTTTTCTTGTTTAATTCACTTTTTTCCTATTTTTTCCAGAAGTGAGTGAAACCACGTTGGTTTCTACTGTGACAAAGGTGACAACTGGACCGTCATTCACGACAGAAGAAGTGAAAACCACCACTATCACTACACCTGCTGGAGAGCAGATGACAACCACTACATCCGTGCCTCTTGTGTCAACCACACCAGGCAAGTAGCTGTGTAATTTTTCCTAGACAATTTGAGTCAGAACCCAGTTTGCATTGGATACATTTGTAAACTTGTGTACTTCTTATCCGACAGGATACTGCCTTGAGCCAATGGACGAAGAAGAAGGACTGGAAGCAAGCCGCACCACTGAAGGCAACTCTAGCTTAGATGGCGTGACTGGTTTGTGGACTGTATCAACACCAGTTACAGACAACAGAAAGAAGACACCAAAACTTCTCTCTGAATATACAAAACCGTCAGTCGTCAAGGGAATCCGATTGAAATATGTGACAGAGATTGTTGAAGGCTTGACATTGGGACCTCTTGAAGTCAGATTTATCCTCTCTTCAAAGGGTCCGGGAGATGAGAATTTCACTGAAGTTGCTGATCCAAAGACAACAGAAGTAGTAAGCCCTTTTAACGTTTGTTAAAATCAGCTATATGTAGTGCTTTAATTTGTTTAATCATTTGACACTTGTTTCTATTCGATTGACTAAACTTTTGAAAATTGTTGTTGAACTCCCAAGATTAAGAAAGTGACACTTGAGCCAGAGGTTCCATTGATGTCCCTCCTCCCTGAAAGTGCTGCTTTGCAAGATGTGACAAGCATTCGTGTTGAACTTGTAGGAGTTTCCGGTGCCAATACAACCACATTAGATGTGGACATTCTTGGCTGTTCAAAGGGTAAGACTTTTGATTTGATGTTATTTTGAATAGAATGCAGGCTTGATGTCCTTTAATTTGATTGGGAGTTCATTGATGGATATATGAGGACCTGTGTTTTCCCCACTCTTGTACAGAAGTTTCAACAACAACAAGCAGACCTGTCAGGGACCAGATCAAGACAACCTTACCAAGCAAGGTCAAAGTAACTACAGTGAATGTTGTGACTTCACCTGTTGGGATAACCACTGAGGAAACAACAACTGTTAAAACAACATCTCCACCAAAAGTCACAACAGGGGGTGAGGATATTGTCACACTTATATAAAATGTTTTATTTTTTTTTTTCGATTTAATTTTTATTTTTATGTGTTGGGGTTGGGACTTTAAAGACAAGTGTTATTGTACAGTACTTTTCTTGTTTAATTCACTTTTTTCCTTTTTTTTCCAGAAGTGAGTGAAACCACGTTGGTTTCTACTGTGACAAAGGTGACAACTGGACCGTCATTCACGACAGAAGAAGTGAAAACCACCACTATCACTACACCTGCTGGAGAGCAGATGACAACCACTACATCCGTGCCTCTTGTGTCAACCACACCAGGCAAGTAGCTGTGTAATTTTTCCTAGACAATTTGAGTCAGAACCCAGTTTGCATTGGATACATTTGTAAACTTGTGTACTTCTTATCCGACAGGATACTGCCTTGAGCCAATGGACGAAGAAGAAGGACTGGAAGAAAGCCGCACCACTGAAGGCAACTCTAGCTTAGATGGCGTGACTGGTTTGTGGACTGTATCAACACCAGTTACAGACAACAGAAAGAAGACAACAAAACTTCTCTCTGAATATACAAAACCGTCAGTCGTCAAGGGAATCCGATTGAAATATGTGACAGAGATTGTTGAAGGCTTGACATTGGGACCTCTTGAAGTCAGATTTATCCTCTCTTCAAAGGGTCCGGGAGATGAGAATTTCACTGAAGTTGCTGATCCAAAGACAACAGAAGTGGTAAGCCCTTTTAACGTTTGTTAAAATCAGCTATATGTAGTGCTTTAATTTGTTTAATCATTTGACATTTGTTTCTATTCGATTGACTAACCTTTTGACATTTTTTGTTGAACTCCCAAGATTAAGAAAGTGACACTTGAGCCAGAGGTTCCATTGATGTCCCTCCTCCCTGAAAGTGCTGCTTTGCAAGATGTGACAAGCATTCGTGTTGAACTTGTAGGAGTTTCCGGTGCCAATACAACCACATTAGATGTGGACATTCTTGGCTGTTCAAAGGGTAAGGCTTTTGATTTGATGTTATTTTGAATAGAATGCAGGCTTGATGTCCTTTAATTTGATTGGGAGTTCATTGATGGATATATGAGGACCTGTGTTTTCCCCACTCTTGTACAGAAGTTTCAACAACAACAAGCAGACCTGTCAGGGACCAGATCAAGACAACCTTACCAAGCAAGGTCAAAGTAACTACAGTGAATGTTGTGACTTCACCTGTTGGGATAACCACTGAGGAAACAACAACTGTGAAAACAACATCTCCACCAAAAGTCACAACAGGGGGTGAGGATATTGTCACACTTATATAAAATGTTTTATTTTTTTTTTTCGATTTAATTTTTATTTTTATGTGTTGGGGTTGGGACTTTAAAGACAAGTGTTATTGTACAGTACTTTTCTTGTTTAATTCACTTTTTTCCTTTTTTTTCCAGAAGTGAGTGAAACCACGTTGGTTTCTACTGTGACAAAGGTGACAACTGGACCGTCATTCACGACAGAAGAAGTGAAAACCACCACTATCACTACACCTGCTGGAGAGCAGATGACAACCACTACATCCGTGCCTCTTGTGTCAACCACACCAGGCAAGTAGCTGTGTAATTTTTCCTAGACAATTTGAGTCAGAACCCAGTTTGCATTGGATACATTTGTAAACTTGTGTACTTCTTATCCGACAGGATACTGCCTTGAGCCAATGGACGAAGAAGAAGGACTGGAAGAAAGCCGCACCACTGAAGGCAACTCTAGCTTAGATGGCGTGACTGGTTTGTGGACTGTATCAACACCAGTTACAGACAACAGAAAGAAGACAACAAAACTTCTCTCTGAATATACAAAACCGTCAGTCGTCAAGGGAATCCGATTGAAATATGTGACAGAGATTGTTGAAGGCTTGACATTGGGACCTCTTGAAGTCAGATTTATCCTCTCTTCAAAGGGTCCGGGAGATGAGAATTTCACTGAAGTTGCTGATCCAAAGACAACAGAAGTGGTAAGCCCTTTTAACGTTTGTTAAAATCAGCTATATGTAGTGCTTTAATTTGTTTAATCATTTGACATTTGTTTCTATTCGATTGACTAACCTTTTGACATTTTTTGTTGAACTCCCAAGATTAAGAAAGTGACACTTGAGCCAGAGGTTCCATTGATGTCCCTCCTCCCTGAAAGTGCTGCTTTGCAAGATGTGACAAGCATTCGTGTTGAACTTGTAGGAGTTTCCGGTGCCAATACAACCACATTAGATGTGGACATTCTTGGCTGTTCAAAGGGTAAGGCTTTTGATTTGATGTTATTTTGAATAGAATGCAGGCTTGATGTCCTTTAATTTGATTGGGAGTTCATTGATGGATATATGAGGACCTGTGTTTTCCCCACTCTTGTACAGAAGTTTCAACAACAACAAGCAGACCTGTCAGGGACCAGATCAAGACAACCTTACCAAGCAAGGTCAAAGTAACTACAGTGAATGTTGTGACTTCACCTGTTGGGATAACCACTGAGGAAACAACAACTGTTAAAACAACATCTCCACCAAAAGTCACAACAGGGGGTGAGGATATTGTCACACTTATATAAAATGTTTTATTTTTGTTTTCAATTTAATTTTTATTTTTATGTGTTGGGGTTGGGACTTTAAAGACAACTTATTGTTATTGTACAGTACTTTTCTTGTTTAATTCACTTTTTTCCTTTTTTTTCCAGAAGTGAGTGAAACCACGTTGGTTTCTACTGTGACAAAGGTGACAACTGGACCGTCATTCACGACAGAAGAAGTGAAAACCACCACTATCACTACACCTGCTGGAGAGCAGATGACAACCACTACATCCGTGCCTCTTGTGTCAACCACACCAGGCAAGTAGCTGTGTAATTTTTCCTAGACAATTTGAGTCAGAACCCAGTTTGCATTGGATACATTTGTAAACTTGTGTACTTCTTATCCGACAGGATACTGCCTTGAGCCAATGGACGAAGAAGAAGGACTGGAAGCAAGCCGCACCACTGAAGGCAACTCTAGCTTAGATGGCGTGACTGGTTTGTGGACTGTATCAACACCAGTTACAGACAACAGAAAGAAGACACCAAAACTTCTCTCTGAATATACAAAACCGTCAGTCGTCAAGGGAATCCGATTGAAATATGTGACAGAGATTGTTGAAGGCTTGACATTGGGACCTCTTGAAGTCAGATTTATCCTCTCTTCAAAGGGTCCGGGAGATGAGAATTTCACTGAAGTTGCTGATCCAAAGACAACAGAAGTGGTAAGCCCTTTAAACGTTTGGTAAAATCAGCTATATGTAGTGCTTTAATTTGTTTAATCATTTGACATTTGTTTCTTTTCCATTGACTAAACTTTTGAAATTTTTTGTTGAACTCCGAAGATTAAGAAAGTGACACTTGAGCCAGAGGTTCCATTGATGTCCCTCCTCCCTGAAAGTGCTGCTTTGCAAGATGTGACAAGCATTCGTGTTGAACTTGTAGGAGTTTCCGGTGCCAATATAACCACATTAGATGTTGACATTCTTGGCTGTTCAAAGGGTAAGACTTTTGATTTGATGTTATTTTGAATAGAATACAGGCTTGATGTCCTTTAATTTGATTGGGAGTTCATTGATGGATATATGAGGACCTGTGTTTTCCCCACTCTTGTACAGAAGTTTCAACAACAACAAGCAGACCTGTCAGGGACCAGATCAAGACAACCTTACCAAGCAAGGTCAAAGTAACTACAGTGAATGTTGTGACTTCACCTGTTGGGATAACCACTGAGGAAACAACAACTGTTAAAACAACATCTCCACCAAAAGTCACAACAGGAGGTGAGGATATTATCACACTTGTATAAAATGTTTTATTTTTTTTTTCGATTTAATTTTTATTTTTATGTGTTGGGGTTGGGACTTTAAAGACAACTGTTATTGTACAGTACTTTTCTTGTTTAATTCACTTTTTTCCTTTTTTTTCCAGAAGTGAGTGAAACCACGTTGGTTTCTACTGTGACAAAGGTGACAACTGGACCGTCATTCACGACAGAAGAAGTGAAAACCACCACTATCACTACACCTGCTGGAGAGCAGATGACAACCACTACATCCGTGCCTCTTGTGTCAACCACACCAGGCAAGTAGCTGTGTAATTTTTCCTAGACAATTTGAGTCAGAACCCAGTTTGCATTGGATACATTTGTAAACTTGTGTACTTCTTATCCGACAGGATACTGCCTTGAGCCAATGGACGAAGAAGAAGGACTGGAAGCAAGCCGCACCACTGAAGGCAACTCTAGCTTAGATGGCGTGACTGGTTTGTGGACTGTATCAACACCAGTTACAGACAACAGAAAGAAGACACCAAAACTTCTCTCTGAATATACAAAACCGTCAGTCGTCAAGGGAATCCGATTGAAATATGTGACAGAGATTGTTGAAGGCTTGACATTGGGACCTCTTGAAGTCAGATTTATCCTCTCTTCAAAGGGTCCGGGAGATGAGAATTTCACTGAAGTTGCTGATCCAAAGACAACAGAAGTGGTAAGCCCTTTTAACGTTTGTTAAAATCAGCTATATGTAGTGCTTTAATTTGTTTAATCATTTGATATTTGTTTCTTTTCGATTGACTAAACTTTTGAAATTTTTTGTTGAACTCCGAAGATTAAGAAAGTGACACTTGAGCCAGAGGTTCCATTGATGTCTCTCCTCCCTGAAAGTGCTGCTTTGCAAGATGTGACAAGCATTCGTGTTGAACTTGTAGGAGTTTCCGGTGCCAATACAACCACATTAGATGTGGACATTCTTGGCTGTTCAAAGGGTAAGACTTTTGATTTGATGTTATTTTGAATAGAATGCAGGCTTGATGTCCTTTAATTTGATTGGGAGTTCATTGATGGATATATGAGGACCTGTGTTTTCCCCACTCTTGTACAGAAGTTTCAACAACAACAAGCAGACCTGTCAGGGACCAGATCAAGACAACCTTACCAAGCAAGGTCAAAGTAACTACAGTGAATGTTTTGACTTCACCTGTTGGGATAACCACTGAGGAAACAACAACTGTTAAAACAACATCTCCACCAAAAGTCACAACAGGGGGTGAGGATATTGTCACACTTATATAAAATGTTTTATTTTTGTTTTCAATTTAATTTTTATTTTTATGTGTTGGGGTTGGGACTTTAAAGACAACTTATTGTTATTGTACAGTACTTTTCTTGTTTAATTCACTTTTTTCCTTTTTTTTCCAGAAGTGAGTGAAACCACGTTGGTTTCTACTGTGACAAAGGTGACAACTGGACCGTCATTCACGACAGAAGAAGTGAAAACCACCACTATCACTACACCTGCTGGAGAGCAGATGACAACCACTACATCCGTGCCTCTTGTGTCAACCACACCAGGCAAGTAGCTGTGTAATTTTTCCTAGACAATTTGAGTCAGAACCCAGTTTGCATTGGATACATTTGTAAACTTGTGTACTTCTTATCCGACAGGATACTGCCTTGAGCCAATGGACGAAGAAGAAGGACTGGAAGCAAGCCGCACCACTGAAGGCAACTCTAGCTTAGATGGCGTGACTGGTTTGTGGACTGTATCAACACCAGTTACAGACAACAGAAAGAAGACACCAAAACTTCTCTCTGAATATACAAAACCGTCAGTCGTCAAGGGAATCCGATTGAAATATGTGACAGAGATTGTTGAAGGCTTGACATTGGGACCTCTTGAAGTCAGATTTATCCTCTCTTCAAAGGGTCCGGGAGATGAGAATTTCACTGAAGTTGCTGATCCAAAGACAACAGAAGTGGTAAGCCCTTTAAACGTTTGGTAAAATCAGCTATATGTAGTGCTTTAATTTGTTTAATCATTTGACATTTGTTTCTTTTCCATTGACTAAACTTTTGAAATTTTTTGTTGAACTCCGAAGATTAAGAAAGTGACACTTGAGCCAGAGGTTCCATTGATGTCCCTCCTCCCTGAAAGTGCTGCTTTGCAAGATGTGACAAGCATTCGTGTTGAACTTGTAGGAGTTTCCGGTGCCAATATAACCACATTAGATGTTGACATTCTTGGCTGTTCAAAGGGTAAGACTTTTGATTTGATGTTATTTTGAATAGAATACAGGCTTGATGTCCTTTAATTTGATTGGGAGTTCATTGATGGATATATGAGGACCTGTGTTTTCCCCACTCTTGTACAGAAGTTTCAACAACAACAAGCAGACCTGTCAGGGACCAGATCAAGACAACCTTACCAAGCAAGGTCAAAGTAACTACAGTGAATGTTGTGACTTCACCTGTTGGGATAACCACTGAGGAAACAACAACTGTTAAAACAACATCTCCACCAAAAGTCACAACAGGAGGTGAGGATATTATCACACTTGTATAAAATGTTTTATTTTTTTTTTCGATTTAATTTTTATTTTTATGTGTTGGGGTTGGGACTTTAAAGACAACTGTTATTGTACAGTACTTTTCTTGTTTAATTCACTTTTTTCCTTTTTTTTCCAGAAGTGAGTGAAACCACGTTGGTTTCTACTGTGACAAAGGTGACAACTGGACCGTCATTCACGACAGAAGAAGTGAAAACCACCACTATCACTACACCTGCTGGAGAGCAGATGACAACCACTACATCCGTGCCTCTTGTGTCAACCACACCAGGCAAGTAGCTGTGTAATTTTTCCTAGACAATTTGAGTCAGAACCCAGTTTGCATTGGATACATTTGTAAACTTGTGTACTTCTTATCCGACAGGATACTGCCTTGAGCCAATGGACGAAGAAGAAGGACTGGAAGCAAGCCGCACCACTGAAGGCAACTCTAGCTTAGATGGCGTGACTGGTTTGTGGACTGTATCAACACCAGTTACAGACAACAGAAAGAAGACACCAAAACTTCTCTCTGAGTATACAAAACCGTCAGTCGTCAAGGGAATCCGATTGAAATATGTGACAGAGATTGTTGAAGGCTTGACATTGGGACCTCTTGAAGTCAGATTTATCCTCTCTTCAAAGGGTCCGGGAGATGAGAATTTCACTGAAGTTGCTGATCCAAAGACAACAGAAGTGGTAAGCCCTTTAAACGTTTGGTAAAATCAGCTATATGTAGTGCTTTAATTTGTTTAATCATTTGACATTTGTTTCTTTTCCATTGACTAAACTTTTGAAATTTTTTGTTGAACTCCGAAGATTAAGAAAGTGACACTTGAGCCAGAGGTTCCATTGATGTCCCTCCTCCCTGAAAGTGCTGCTTTGCAAGATGTGACAAGCATTCGAGTTGAACTTGTAGGAGTTTCCGGTGCCAATATAACCACATTAGATGTTGACATTCTTGGCTGTTCAAAGGGTAAGACTTTTGATTTGATGTTATTTTGAATAGAATACAGGCTTGATGTCCTTTAATTTGATTGGGAGTTCATTGATGGATATATGAGGACCTGTGTTTTCCCCACTCTTGTACAGAAGTTTCAACAACAACAAGCAGACCTGTCAGGGACCAGATCAAGACAACCTTACCAAGCAAGGTCAAAGTAACTACAGTGAATGTTGTGACTTCACCTGTTGGGATAACCACTGAGGAAACAACAACTGTTAAAACAACATCTCCACCAAAAGTCACAACAGGGGGTGAGGATATTATCACACTTATATAAAAAAAAATTTATTTTTTTTTCGATTTAATTTTTATTTTTATGTGTTGGGGTTGTGACTTTAAAGACAACTGTTTTTGTACAGTACTTTTCTTGTTTAATTCACTTTTTTCCTTTTTTTTTCCAGAAGTGAGTGAAACCACGTTGGTTTCTACTGTGACAAAGGTGACAACTGGACCGTCATTCACGACAGAAGAAGTGAAAACCACCACTATCACTACACCTGCTGGAGAGCAGATGACAACCACTACATCCGTGCCTCTTGTGTCAACCACACCAGGCAAGTAGCTGTGTAATTTTTCCTAGACAATTTGAGTCAGAACCCAGTTTGCATTGGATACATTTGTAAACTTGTGTACTTCTTATCCGACAGGATACTGCCTTGAGCCAATGGACGAAGAAGAAGGACTGGAAGCAAGCCGCACCACTGAAGGCAACTCTAGCTTAGATGGCGTGACTGGTTTGTGGACTGTATCAACACCAGTTACAGACAACAGAAAGAAGACACCAAAACTTCTCTCTGAATATACAAAACCGTCAGTCGTCAAGGGAATCCGATTGAAATATGTGACAGAGATTGTTGAAGGCTTGACATTGGGACCTCTTGAAGTCAGATTTATCCTCTCTTCAAAGGGTCCGGGAGATGAGAATTTCACTGAAGTTGCTGATCCAAAGACAAGAGAAGTGGTAAGCCCTTTTAACGTTTGTTAAAATCAGCTATATGTAGTGCTTTAATTTGTTTAATCATTTGACACTTGTTTCTATTCGATTGACTAAACTTTTGAAAATTGTTGTTGAACTCCCAAGATTAAGAAAGTGACACTTGAGCCAGAGGTTCCATTGATGTCCCTCCTCCCTGAAAGTGCTGCTTTGCAAGATGTGACAAGCATTCGTGTTGAACTTGTAGGAGTTTCCGGTGCCAATACAACCACATTAGATGTGGACATTCTTGGCTGTTCAAAGGGTAAGACTTTTGATTTGATGTTATTTTGAATAGAATGCAGGCTTGATGTCCTTTAATTTGATTGGGAGTTCATTGATGGATATATGAGGACCTGTGTTTTCCCCACTCTTGTACAGAAGTTTCAACAACAACAAGCAGACCTGTCAGGGACCAGATCAAGACAACCTTACCAAGCAAGGTCAAAGTAACTACAGTGAATGTTGTGACTTCACCTGTTGGGATAACCACTGAGGAAACAACAACTGTTAAAACAACATCTCCACCAAAAGTCACAACAGGGGGTGAGGATATTGTCACACTTATATAAAATTTTTTTTTTTTTTTTTTCGATTTAATTTTTATTTTTATGTGTTGGGGTTGTGACTTTAAAGACAACTGTTTTTGTACAGTACTTTTCTTGTTTAATTCACTTTTTTCCTTTTTTTTTCCAGAAGTGAGTGAAACCACGTTGGTTTCTACTGTGACAAAGGTGACAACTGGACCGTCATTCACGACAGAAGAAGTGAAAACCACCACTATCACTACACCTGCTGGAGAGCAGATGACAACCACTACATCCGTGCCTCTTGTGTCAACCACACCAGGCAAGTAGCTGTGTAATTTTTCCTAGACAATTTGAGTCAGAACCCAGTTTGCATTGGATACATTTGTAAACTTGTGTACTTCTTATCCGACAGGATACTGCCTTGAGCCAATGGACGAAGAAGAAGGACTGGAAGCAAGCCGCACCACTGAAGGCAACTCTAGCTTAGATGGCGTGACTGGTTTGTGGACTGTATCAACACCAGTTACAGACAACAGAAAGAAGACACCAAAACTTCTCTCTGAATATACAAAACCGTCAGTCGTCAAGGGAATCCGATTGAAATATGTGACAGAGATTGTTGAAGGCTTGACATTGGGACCTCTTGAAGTCAGATTTATCCTCTCTTCAAAGGGTCCGGGAGATGAGAATTTCACTGAAGTTGCTGATCCAAAGACAAGAGAAGTGGTAAGCCCTTTTAACGTTTGTTAAAATCAGCTATATGTAGTGCTTTAATTTGTTTAATCATTTGACACTTGTTTCTATTCGATTGACTAAACTTTTGAAAATTGTTGTTGAACTCCCAAGATTAAGAAAGTGACACTTGAGCCAGAGGTTCCATTGATGTCCCTCCTCCCTGAAAGTGCTGCTTTGCAAGATGTGACAAGCATTCGTGTTGAACTTGTAGGAGTTTCCGGTGCCAATACAACCACATTAGATGTGGACATTCTTGGCTGTTCAAAGGGTAAGACTTTTGATTTGATGTTATTTTGAATAGAATACAGGCTTGATGTCCTTTAATTTGATTGGGAGTTCATTGATGGATATATGAGGACCTGTGTTTTCCCCACTCTTGTACAGAAGTTTCAACAACAACAAGCAGACCTGTCAGGGACCAGATCAAGACAACCTTACCAAGCAAGGTCAAAGTAACTACAGTGAATGTTGTGACTTCACCTGTTGGGATAACCACTGAGGAAACAACAACTGTTAAAACAACATCTCCACCAAAAGTCACAACAGGAGGTGAGGATATTATCACACTTGTATAAAATGTTTTATTTTTTTTTTTCGATTTAATTTTTATTTTTATGTGTTGGGGTTGGGACTTTAAAGACAACTGTTATTGTACAGTACTTTTCTTGTTTAATTCACTTTTTTCCTTTTTTTTTCCAGAAGTGAGTGAAACCACGTTGGTTTCTACTGTGACAAAGGTGACAACTGGACCGTCATTCACGACAGAAGAAGTGAAAACCACCACTATCACTACACCTGCTGGAGAGCAGATGACAACCACTACATCCGTGCCTCTTGTGTCAACCACACCAGGCAAGTAGCTGTGTAATTTTTCCTAGACAATTTGAGTCAGAACCCAGTTTGCATTGGATACATTTGTAAACTTGTGTACTTCTTATCCGACAGGATACTGCCTTGAGCCAATGGACGAAGAAGAAGGACTGGAAGCAAGCCGCACCACTGAAGGCAACTCTAGCTTAGATGGCGTGACTGGTTTGTGGACTGTATCAACACCAGTTACAGACAACAGAAAGAAGACACCAAAACTTCTCTCTGAATATACAAAACCGTCAGTCGTCAAGGGAATCCGATTGAAATATGTGACAGAGATTGTTGAAGGCTTGACATTGGGACCTCTTGAAGTCAGATTTATCCTCTCTTCAAAGGGTCCGGGAGATGAGAATTTCACTGAAGTTGCTGATCCAAAGACAAGAGAAGTGGTAAGCCCTTTTAACGTTTGTTAAAATCAGCTATATGTAGTGCTTTAATTTGTTTAATCATTTGACACTTGTTTCTATTCGATTGACTAAACTTTTGAAAATTGTTGTTGAACTCCCAAGATTAAGAAAGTGACACTTGAGCCAGAGGTTCCATTGATGTCCCTCCTCCCTGAAAGTGCTGCTTTGCAAGATGTGACAAGCATTCGTGTTGAACTTGTAGGAGTTTCCGGTGCCAATACAACCACATTAGATGTGGACATTCTTGGCTGTTCAAAGGGTAAGACTTTTGATTTGATGTTATTTTGAATAGAATGCAGGCTTGATGTCCTTTAATTTGATTGGGAGTTCATTGATGGATATATGAGGACCTGTGTTTTCCCCACTCTTGTACAGAAGTTTCAACAACAACAAGCAGACCTGTCAGGGACCAGATCAAGACAACCTTACCAAGCAAGGTCAAAGTAACTACAGTGAATGTTGTGACTTCACCTGTTGGGATAACCACTGAGGAAACAACAACTGTTAAAACAACATCTCCACCAAAAGTCACAACAGGGGGTGAGGATATTGTCACACTTATATAAAAATTTTTTTTTTTTTTTTTCGATTTAATTTTTATTTTTATGTGTTGGGGTTGTGACTTTAAAGACAACTGTTTTTGTACAGTACTTTTCTTGTTTAATTCACTTTTTTCCTTTTTTTTTCCAGAAGTGAGTGAAACCTTGTTGGTTTCTACTGTGACAAAGGTGACAACTGGACCGTCATTCACGACAGAAGAAGTGAAAACCACCACTATCACTACACCTGCTGGAGAGCAGATGACAACCACTACATCCGTGCCTCTTGTGTCAACCACACCAGGCAAGTAGCTGTGTAATTTTTCCTAGACAATTTGAGTCAGAACCCAGTTTGCATTGGATACATTTGTAAACTTGTGTACTTCTTATCCGACAGGATACTGCCTTGAGCCAATGGACGAAGAAGAAGGACTGGAAGCAAGCCGCACCACTGAAGGCAACTCTAGCTTAGATGGCGTGACTGGTTTGTGGACTGTATCAACACCAGTTACAGACAACAGAAAGAAGACACCAAAACTTCTCTCTGAATATACAAAACCGTCAGTCGTCAAGGGAATCCGATTGAAATATGTGACAGAGATTGTTGAAGGCTTGACATTGGGACCTCTTGAAGTCAGATTTATCCTCTCTTCAAAGGGTCCGGGAGATGAGAATTTCACTGAAGTTGCTGATCCAAAGACAACAGAAGTGGTAAGCCCTTTTAACGTTTGTTAAAATTAGCTATATGTAGTGCTTTAATTTGTTTAATCATTTGACATTTGTTTCTATTCGATTGACTAAACTTTTGAAAATTGTTGTTGAACTCCCAAGATTAAGAAAGTGACACTTGAGCCAGAGGTTCCATTGATGTCCCTCCTCCCTGAAAGTGCTGCTTTGCAAGATGTGATAAGCATTCGTGTTGAACTTGTAGGAGTTTCCGGTGCCAATACAACCACATTAGATGTGGACATTCTTGGCTGTTCAAAGGGTAAGACTTTTGATTTGATGTTATTTTGAATAGAATGCAGGCTTGATGTCCTTTAATTTGATTGGGAGTTCATTGATGGATATATGAGGACCTGTGTTTTCCCCACTCTTGTACAGAAGTTTCAGCATCAACAAGCAGACCTGTCAGGGACCAGATCAAGACAACCTTACCAAGCAAGGTCAAAGTAACTACAGTGAATGTTGTGACTTCACCTGTTGGGATAACCACTGAGGAAACAACAACTGTTAAAACAACATCTCCACCAAAAGTCACAACAGGGGGTGAGGATATTGTCACACTTATATAAAATGTTTTATTTTTTTTTTCGATTTAGTTTTTATTTTTATGTGTTGGGGTTGGGACTTTAAAGACAACTGTTATTGTACAGTACTTTTCTTGTTTAATTCACTTTTTTCCTTTTTTTTCCAGAAGTGAGTGAAACCACGTTGGTTTCTACTGTGACAAAGGTGACAACTGGACCGTCATTCACGACAAAAGAAGTGAAAACCACCACTATCACTACACCTGCTGGAGAGCAGATGACAACCACTACATCCGTGCCTCTTGTGTCAACCACACCAGGCAAGTAGCTGTGTAATTTTTCCTAGACAATTTGAGTCAGAACCCAGTTTGCATTGGATACATTTGTAAACTTGTGTACTTCTTATCCGACAGGATACTGCCTTGAGCCAATGGACGAAGAAGAAGGACTGGAAGCAAGCCGCACCACTGAAGGCAACTCTAGCTTAGATGGCGTGACTGGTTTGTGGACTGTATCAACACCAGTTACAGACAACAGAAAGAAGACACCAAAACTTCTCTCTGAATATACAAAACCGTCAGTCGTCAAGGGAATCCGATTGAAATATGTGACAGACATTGTTGAAGGCTTGACATTGGGACCTCTTGAAGTCAGATTTATCCTCTCTTCAAAGGGTCCGGGAGATGAGAATTTCACTGAAGTTGCTGATCCAAAGACAACAGAAGTGGTAAGCCCTTTAAACGTTTGTTAAAATCAGCTATATGTAGTGCTTTAATTTCTTTAATCATTTGATATTTGTTTCTTTTCCATTGACTAAACTTTTGACATTTTTTGTTGAACTCCCAAGATTAAGAAAGTGACACTTGAGCCAGAGGTTCCATTGATGTCCCTCCTCCCTGAAAGTGCTGCTTTGCAAGATGTGACAAGCATTCGTGTTGAACTTGTAGGAGTTTCCGGTGCCAATACAACCACATTAGATGTGGACATTCTTGGCTGTTCAAAGGGTAAGGCTTTTGATTTGATGTTATTTTGAATAGAATGCAGGCTTGATGTCCTTTAATTTGATTGGGAGTTCATTGATGGATATATGAGGACCTGTGTTTTCCCCACTCTTGTACAGAAGTTTCAACAACAACAAGCAGACCTGTCAGGGACCAGATCAAGACAACCTTACCAAGCAAGGTCAAAGTAACTACAGTGAATGTTGTGACTTCACCTGTTGGGATAACCACTGAGGAAACAACAACTGTTGAAACAACATCTCCACCAAAAGTCACAACAGGGGGTGAGGATATTGTCACACTTATATAAAATGTTTTTTGGTTTTTTTCGATTTAATTTTTATTTTTATGTGTTGGGGTTGTGACTTTAAAGACAACTGTTATTGTACAGTACTTTTCTTGTTTAATTCACTTTTTTCCTTTTTTATTCCAGAAGTGAGTGAAACCACGTTGGTTTCTACTGTGACAAAGGTGACAACTGGACCGTCATTCACGACAGAAGAAGTGAAAACCACCACTATCACTACACCTGCTGGAGAGCAGATGACAACCACTACATCCGTGCCTCTTGTGTCAACCACACCAGGCAAGTAGCTGTGTAATTTTTCCTAGACAATTTGAGTCAGAACCCAGTTTGCATTTGATACATTTGTAAACTTGTGTACTTCTTATCCGACAGGATACTGCCTTGAGCCAATGGACGAAGAAGAAGGACTGGAAGCAAGCCGCACCACTGAAGGCAACTCTAGCTTAGATGGCGTGACTGGTTTGTGGACTGTATCAACACCAGTTACAGACAACAGAAAGAAGACACCAAAACTTCTCTCTGAATATACAAAACCGTCAGTCGTCAAGGGAATCCGATTGAAATATGTGACAGAGATTGTTGAAGGCTTGACATCGGGACCTCTTGAAGTCAGATTTATCCTCTCTTCAAAGGGTCCGGGAGATGAGAATTTCACTGAAGTTGCTGATCCAAAGACAACAGAAGTGGTAAGCCCTTTTAACGTTTGTTAAAATCAGCTATATGTAGTGCTTTAATTTGTTTAATCATTTGACACTTGTTTCAATTCGATTGACTAAACTTTTTGAAAATTGTTGTTGAACTCCCAAGATTAAGAAAGTGACACTTGAGCCAGAGGTTCCATTGATGTCCCTCCTCCCTGAAAGTGCTGCTTTGCAAGATGTGACAAGCATTCGTGTTGAACTTGTAGGAGTTTCCGGTGCCAATACAACCACATTAGATGTGGACATTCTTGGCTGTTCAAAGGGTAAGACTTTTGATTTGATGTTATTTTGAATAGAATGCAGGCTTGATGTCCTTTAATTTGATTGGGAGTTCATTGATGGATATATGAGGACCTGTGTTTTCCCCACTCTTGTACAGAAGTTTCAACAACAACAAGCAGACCTGTCAGGGACCAGATCAAGACAACCTTACCAAGCAAGGTCAAAGTAACTACAGTGAATGTTGTGACTTCACCTGTTGGGATAACCACTGAGGAAACAACAACTGTTAAAACAACATCTCCACCAAAAGTCACAACAGGGGGTGAGGATATTGTCACACTTATATAAAATGTTTTTTGTTTTTTTTCGATTTAATTTTTATTTTTATGTGTTGGGGTTGTGACTTTAAAGACAACTGTTATTGTACAGTACTTTTCTTGTTTAATTCACTTTTTTCCTTTTTTATTCCAGAAGTGAGTGAAACCACATTGGTTTCTACTGTGACAAAGGTGACAACTGGACCGTCATTCACGACAGAAGAAGTGAAAACCACCACTATCACTACACCTGCTGGAGAGCAGATGACAACCACTACATCCGTGCCTCTTGTGTCAACCACACCAGGCAAGTAGCTGTGTAATTTTTCCTAGACAATTTGAGTCAGAACCCAGTTTGCATTGGATACATTTGTAAACTTGTGTACTTCTTATCCGACAGGATACTGCCTTGAGCCAATGGACGAAGAAGAAGGACTGGAAGCAAGCCGCACCACTGAAGGCAACTCTAGCTTAGATGGCGTGACTGGTTTGTGGACTGTATCAACACCAGTTACAGACAACAGAAAGAAGACACCAAAACTTCTCTCTGAATTTACAAAACCGTCAGTCGTCAAGGGAATCCGATTGAAATATGTGACAGAGATTGTTGAAGGCTTGACATTGGGACCTCTTGAAGTCGGATTTATCCTCTCTTCAAAGGGTCCGGGAGATGAGAATTTCACTGAAGTTGCTGATCCAAAGACAAGAGAAGTGGTAAGCCCTTTTAACGTTTGTTAAAATCAGCTATATGTAGTGCTTTAATTTGTTTAATCATTTGACATTTGTTTCTATTCGATTGACTAAACTTTTGAAAATTTTTGTTGAACTCCCAAGATTAAGAAAGTGACACTTGAGCCAGAGGTTCCATTGATGTCCCTCCTCCCTGAAAGTGCTGCTTTGCAAGATGTGACAAGCATTCGTGTTGAACTTGTAGGAGTTTCCGGTGCCAATACAACCACATTAGATGTGGACATTCTTGGCTGTTCAAAGGGTAAGGCTTTTGATTTGATGTTATTTTGAATAGAATGCAGGCTTGATGTCCTTTAATTTGATTGGGAGTTCATTGATGGATATATGAGGACCTGTGTTTTCCCCACTCTTGTACAGAAGTTTCAACAACAACAAGCAGACCTGTCAGGGACCAGATCAAGACAACCTTACCAAGCAAGGTCAAAGTAACTACAGTGAATGTTGTGACTTCACCTGTTGGGATAACCACTGAGGAAACAACAACTGTTAAAACAACATCTCCACCAAAAGTCACAACAGGGGGTGAGGATATTGTCACACTTATATAAAATGTTTTATTTTTTTTTTCGATTTAATTTTTTATTTTTATGTGTTGGGGTTGGGACTTTAAAGACAACTGTTATTGTACAGTACTTTTCTTGTTTAATTCACTTTTTTCCTATTTTTTCCAGAAGTGAGTGAAACCACGTTGGTTTCTACTGTGACAAAGGTGACAACTGGACCGTCATTCACGACAGAAGAAGTGAAAACCACCACTATCACTACACCTGCTGGAGAGCAGATGACAACCACTACATCCGTGCCTCTTGTGTCAACCACACCAGGCAAGTAGCTGTGTAATTTTTCCTAGACAATTTGAGTCAGAACCCAGTTTGCATTGGATACATTTGTAAACTTGTGTACTTCTTATCCGACAGGATACTGCCTTGAGCCAATGGACGAAGAAGAAGGACTGGAAGCAAGCCGCACCACTGAAGGCAACTCTAGCTTAGATGGCGTGACTGGTTTGTGGACTGTATCAACACCAGTTACAGACAACAGAAAGAAGACACCAAAACTTCTCTCTGAATATACAAAACCGTCAGTCGTCAAGGGAATCCGATTGAAATATGTGACAGAGATTGTTGAAGGCTTGACATTGGGACCTCTTGAAGTCAGATTTATCCTCTCTTCAAAGGGTCCGGGAGATGAGAATTTCACTGAAGTTGCTGATCCAAAGACAACAGAAGTGGTAAGCCCTTTTAACGTTTGTTAAAATCAGCTATATGTAGTACTTTAATTTGTTTAATCATTTGACATTTGTTTCTATTCGATTGACTAAACGTTTGAAAATTGTTGTTGAACTCCCAAGATTAAGAAAGTGACACTTGAGCCAGAGGTTCCATTGATGTCCCTCCTCCCTGAAAGTGCTGCTTTGCAAGATGTGACAAGCATTCGTGTTGAACTTGTAGGAGTTTCCGGTGCCAATACAACCACATTAGATGTGGACATTCTTGGCTGTTCAAAGGGTAAGGCTTTTGATTTGATGTTATTTTGAATAGAATGCAGGCTTGATGTCCTTTAATTTGATTGGGAGTTCATTGATGGATATATGAGGACCTGTGTTTTCCCCACTCTTGTACAGAAGTTTCAACAACAACAAGCAGACCTGTCAGGGACCAGATCAAGACAACCTTACCAAGCAAGGTCAAAGTAACTACAGTGAATGTTGTGACTTCACCTGTTGGGATAACCACTGAGGAAACAACAACTGTTAAAACAACATCTCCACCAAAAGTCACAACAGGAGGTGAGGATATTATCACACTTGTATAAAATGTTTTATTTTTTTTTCGATTTAATTTTTATTTTTATGTGTTGGGGTTGGGACTTTAAAGACAACTGTTATTGTACAGTACTTTTCTTGTTTAATTCACTTTTTTCCTATTTTTTCCAGAAGTGAGTGAAACCACGTTGGTTTCTACTGTGACAAAGGTGACAACTGGACCGTCATTCACGACAGAAGAAGTGAAAACCACCACTATCACTACACCTGCTGGAGAGCAGATGACAACCACTACATCCGTGCCTCTTGTGTCAACCACATCAGGCAAGTAGCTGTGTAATTTTTCCTAGACAATTTGAGTCAGAACCCAGTTTGCATTGGATACATTTGTAAACTTGTGTACTTATTATCCGACAGGATACTGCCTTGAGCCAATGGACGAAGAAGAAGGACTGGAAGCAAGCCGCACCACTGAAGGCAACTCTAGCTTAGATGGCGTGACTGGTTTGTGGACTGTATCAACACCAGTTACAGACGACAGAAAGAAGACACCAAAACTTCTCTCTGAATATACAAAACCGTCAGTCGTCAAGGGAATCCGATTGAAATATGTGACAGACATTGTTGAAGGCTTGACATTGGGACCTCTTGAAGTCAGATTTATCCTCTCTTCAAAGGGTCCGGGAGATGAGAATTTCACTGAAGTTGCTGATCCAAAGACAACAGAAGTGGTAAGCCCTTTAAACGTTTGTTAAAATCAGCTATATGTAGTGCTTTAATTTGTTTAATCATTTGACATTTGTTTCTTTTCCATTGACTAAACTTTTGAAATTTTTTGTTGAACTCCCAAGATTAAGAAAGTGACACTTGAGCCAGAGGTTCCATTGATGTCCCTCCTTCCTGAAAGTGCTGCTTTGCAAGATGTGACAAGCATTCGTGTTGAACTTGTAGGAGTTTCCGGTGCCAATACAACCACATTAGATGTGGACATTCTTGGCTGTTCAAAGGGTAAGACTTTTGATTTGATGTTATTTTGAATAGAATGCAGGCTTGATGTCCTTTAATTTGATTGGGAGTTCATTGATGGATATATGAGGACCTGTGTTTTCCCCACTCTTGTACAGAAGTTTCAACAACAACAAGCAGACCTGTCAGGGACCAGATCAAGACAACCTTACCAAGCAAGGTCAAAGTAACTACAGTGAATGTTGTGACTTCACCTGTTGGGATAACCACTGAGGAAACAACAACTGTTAAAACAACATCTCCACCAAAAGTCACAACAGGAGGTGAGGATATTATCACACTTGTATAAAATGTTTTATTTTTTTTTCGATTTAATTTTTATTTTTATGTGTTGGGGTTGGGACTTTAAAGACAACTGTTATTGTACAGTACTTTTCTTGTTTAATTCACTTTTTTCCTTTTTTCTCCAGAAGTGAGTGAAACCACGTTGGTTTCTACTGTGACAAAGGTGACAACTGGACCGTCATTCACGACAGAAGAAGTGAAAACCACCACTATCACTACACCTGCTGGAGAGCAGATGACAACCACTACATCCGTGCCTCTTGTGTCAACCACATCAGGCAAGTAGCTGTGTAATTTTTCCTAGACAATTTGAGTCAGAACCCAGTTTGCATTGGATACATTTGTAAACTTGTGTACTTCTTATCCGACAGGATACTGCCTTGAGCCAATGGACGAAGAAGAAGGACTGGAAGCAAGCCGCACCACTGAAGGCAACTCTAGCTTAGATGGCGTGACTGGTTTGTGGACTGTATCAACACCAGTTACAGACGACAGAAAGAAGACACCAAAACTTCTCTCTGAATATACAAAACCGTCAGTCGTCAAGGGAATCCGATTGAAATATGTGACAGACATTGTTGAAGGCTTGACATTGGGACCTCTTGAAGTCAGATTTATCCTCTCTTCAAAGGGTCCGGGAGATGAGAATTTCACTGAAGTTGCTGATCCAAAGACAACAGAAGTGGTAAGCCCTTTAAACGTTTGTTAAAATCAGCTATATGTAGTGCTTTAATTTGTTTAATCATTTGACATTTGTTTCTTTTCGATTGACTAAACTTTTGAAATTTTTTGTTGAACTCCCAAGAATAAGAAAGTGACACTTGAGCCAGAGGTTCCATTGATGTCCCTCCTTCCTGAAAGTGCTGCTTTGCAAGATGTGACAAGCATTCGTGTTGAACTTGTAGGAGTTTCCGGTGCCAATACAACCACATTAGATGTGGACATTCTTGGCTGTTCAAAGGGTAAGACTTTTGATTTGATGTTATTTTGAATAGAATGCAGGCTTGATGTCCTTTAATTTGATTGGGAGTTCATTGATGGATATATGAGGACCTGTGTTTTCCCCACTCTTGTACAGAAGTTTCAACAACAACAAGCAGACCTGTCAGGGACCAGATCAAGACAACCTTACCAAGCAAGGTCAAAGTAACTACAGTGAATGTTGTGACTTCACCTGTTGGGATAACCACTGAGGAAACAACAACTGTTAAAACAACATCTCCACCAAAAGTCACAACAGGAGGTGAGGATATTATCACACTTGTATAAAATGTTTTATTTTTTTTTCGATTTAATTTTTATTTTTATGTGTTGGGGTTGGGACTTTAAAGACAACTGTTATTGTACAGTACTTTTCTTGTTTAATTCACTTTTTTCCTATTTTTTCCAGAAGTGAGTGAAACCACGTTGGTTTCTACTGTGACAAAGGTGACAACTGGACCGTCATTCACGACAGAAGAAGTGAAAACCACCACTATCACTACACCTGCTGGAGAGCAGATGACAACCACTACATGCGTGCCTCTTGTGTCAACCACACCAGGCAAGTAGCTGTGTAATTTTTCCTAGACAATTTGAGTCGGAACCCAGTTTGCATTGGATACATTTGTAAACTTGTGTACTTCTTATCCGACAGGATACTGCTTTGAGCCAATGGACGAAGAAGAAGGACTGGAAGCAAGCCGCACCACTGAAGGCAACTCTAGCTTAGATGGCGTGACTGGTTTGTGGACTGTATCAACACCAGTTACAGACGACAGAAAGAAGACACCAAAACTTCTCTCTGAATATACAAAACCGTCAGTCGTCAAGGGAATCCGATTGAAATATGTGACAGACATTGTTGAAGGCTTGACATTGGGACCTCTTGAAGTCAGATTTATCCTCTCTTCAAAGGGTCCGGGAGATGAGAATTTCACTGAAGTTGCTGATCCAAAGACAACAGAAGTGGTAAGCCCTTTAAACGTTTGTTAAAATCAGCTATATGTAGTGCTTTAATTTGTTTAATCATTTGACATTTGTTTCTTTTCCATTGACTAAACTTTTGAAATTTTTTGTTGAACTCCCAAGATTAAGAAAGTGACACTTGAGCCAGAGGTTCCATTGATGTCCCTCCTTCCTGAAAGTGCTGCTTTGCAAGATGTGACAAGCATTCGTGTTGAACTTGTAGGAGTTTCCGGTGCCAATACAACCACATTAGATGTGGACATTCTTGGCTGTTCAAAGGGTAAGACTTTTGATTTGATGTTATTTTGAATAGAATGCAGGCTTGATGTCCTTTAATTTGATTGGGAGTTCATTGATGGATATATGAGGACCTGTGTTTTCCCCACTCTTGTACAGAAGTTTCAACAACAACAAGCAGACCTGTCAGGGACCAGATCAAGACAACCTTACCAAGCAAGGTCAAAGTAACTACAGTGAATGTTGTGACTTCACCTGTTGGGATAACCACTGAGGAAACAACAACTGTTAAAACAACATCTCCACCAAAAGTCACAACAGGAGGTGAGGATATTATCACACTTGTATAAAATGTTTTATTTTTTTTTCGATTTAATTTTTATTTTTATGTGTTGGGGTTGGGACTTTAAAGACAGCTGTTATTGTACAGTACTTTTCTTGTTTAATTCACTTTTTTCCTATTTTCTCCAGAAGTGAGTGAAACCACGTTGGTTTCTACTGTGACAAAGGTGACAACTGGACCGTCATTCACGACAGAAGAAGTGAAAACCACCACTATCACTACACCTGCTGGAGAGCAGATGACAACCACTACATGCGTGCCTCTTGTGTCAACCACATCAGGCAAGTAGCTGTGTAATTTTTCCTAGACAATTTGAGTCAGAACCCAGTTTGCATTGGATACATTTGTAAACTTGTGTACTTATTATCCGACAGGATACTGCCTTGAGCCAATGGACGAAGAAGAAGGACTGGAAGCAAGCCGCACCACTGAAGGCAACTCTAGCTTAGATGGCGTGACTGGTTTGTGGACTGTATCAACACCAGTTACAGACGACAGAAAGAAGACACCAAAACTTCTCTCTGAATATACAAAACCGTCAGTCGTCAAGGGAATCCGATTGAAATATGTGACAGACATTGTTGAAGGCTTGACATTGGGACCTCTTGAAGTCAGATTTATCCTCTCTTCAAAGGGTCCGGGAGATGAGAATTTCACTGAAGTTGCTGATCCAAAGACAACAGAAGTGGTAAGCCCTTTAAACGTTTGTTAAAATCAGCTATATGTAGTGCTTTAATTTGTTTAATCATTTGACATTTGTTTCTTTTCGATTGACTAAACTTTTGAAATTTTTTGTTGAACTCCCAAGATTAAGAAAGTGACACTTGAGCCAGAGGTTCCATTGATGTCCCTCCTTCCTGAAAGTGCTGCTTTGCAAGATGTGACAAGCATTCGTGTTGAACTTGTAGGAGTTTCCGGTGCCAATACAACCACATTAGATGTGGACATTCTTGGCTGTTCAAAGGGTAAGACTTTTGATTTGATGTTATTTTGAATAGAATGCAGGCTTGATGTCCTTTAGTTTGATTGGGAGTTCATTGATGGATATATGAGGACCTGTGTTTTCCCCACTCTTGTACAGAAGTTTCAACAACAACAAGCAGACCTGTCAGGGACCAGATCAAGACAACCTTACCAAGCAAGGTCAAAGTAACTACAGTGAATGTTGTGACTTCACCTGTTGGGATAACCACTGAGGAAACAACAACTGTTAAAACAACATCTCCACCAAAAGTCACAACAGGAGGTGAGGATATTATCACACTTGTATAAAATGTTTTATTTTTTTTTCGATTTAATTTTTATTTTTATGTGTTGGGGTTGGGACTTTAAAGACAACTGTTAATGTACAGTACTTTTCTTGTTTAATTCACTTTTTTCCTATTTTTTCCAGAAGTGAGTGAAACCACGTTGGTTTCTACTGTGACAAAGGTGACAACTGGACCGTCATTCACGACAGAAGAAGTGAAAACCACCACTATCACTACACCTGCTGGAGAGCAGATGACAACCACTACATCCGTGCCTCTTGTGTCAACCACATCAGGCAAGTAGCTGTGTAATTTTTCCTAGACAATTTGAGTCAGAACCCAGTTTGCATTGGATACATTTGTAAACTTGTGTACTTATTATCCGACAGGATACTGCCTTGAGCCAATGGACGAAGAAGAAGGACTGGAAGCAAGCCGCACCACTGAAGGCAACTCTAGCTTAGATGGCGTGACTGGTTTGTGGACTGTATCAACACCAGTTACAGACGACAGAAAGAAGACACCAAAACTTCTCTCTGAATATACAAAACCGTCAGTCGTCAAGGGAATCCGATTGAAATATGTGACAGACATTGTTGAAGGCTTGACATTGGGACCTCTTGAAGTCAGATTTATCCTCTCTTCAAAGGGTCCGGGAGATGAGAATTTCACTGAAGTTGCTGATCCAAAGACAACAGATGTGGTAAGCCCTTTAAACGTTTGTTAAAATCAGCTATATGTAGTGCTTTAATTTGTTTAATCATTTGACATTTGTTTCTTTTCGATTGACTAAACTTTTGAAATTTTTTGTTGAACTCCCAAGATTAAGAAAGTGACACTTGAGCCAGAGGTTCCATTGATGTCCCTCCTTCCTGAAAGTGCTGCTTTGCAAGATGTGACAAGCATTCGTGTTGAACTTGTAGGAGTTTCCGGTGCCAATACAACCACATTAGATGTGGACATTCTTGGCTGTTCAAAGGGTAAGACTTTTGATTTGATGTTATTTTGAATAGAATGCAGGCTTGATGTCCTTTAGTTTGATTGGGAGTTCATTGATGGATATATGAGGACCTGTGTTTTCCCCACTCTTGTACAGAAGTTTCAACAACAACAAGCAGACCTGTCAGGGACCAGATCAAGACAACCTTACCAAGCAAGGTCAAAGTAACTACAGTGAATGTTGTGACTTCACCTGTTGGGATAACCACTGAGGAAACAACAACTGTTAAAACAACATCTCCACCAAAAGTCACAACAGGAGGTGAGGATATTATCACACTTGTATAAAATGTTTTATTTTTTTTTCGATTTAATTTTTATTTTTATGTGTTGGGGTTGGGACTTTAAAGACAACTGTTAATGTACAGTACTTTTCTTGTTTAATTCACTTTTTTCCTATTTTTTCCAGAAGTGAGTGAAACCACGTTGGTTTCTACTGTGACAAAGGTGACAACTGGACCGTCATTCACGACAGAAGAAGTGAAAACCACCACTATCACTACACCTGCTGGAGAGCAGATGACAACCACTACATCCGTGCCTCTTGTGTCAACCACATCAGGCAAGTAGCTGTGTAATTTTTCCTAGACAATTTGAGTCAGAACCCAGTTTGCATTGGATACATTTGTAAACTTGTGTACTTATTATCCGACAGGATACTGCCTTGAGCCAATGGACGAAGAAGAAGGACTGGAAGCAAGCCGCACCACTGAAGGCAACTCTAGCTTAGATGGCGTGACTGGTTTGTGGACTGTATCAACACCAGTTACAGACGACAGAAAGAAGACACCAAAACTTCTCTCTGAATATACAAAACCGTCAGTCGTCAAGGGAATCCGATTGAAATATGTGACAGACATTGTTGAAGGCTTGACATTGGGACCTCTTGAAGTCAGATTTATCCTCTCTTCAAAGGGTCCGGGAGATGAGAATTTCACTGAAGTTGCTGATCCAAAGACAACAGATGTGGTAAGCCCTTTAAACGTTTGTTAAAATCAGCTATATGTAGTGCTTTAATTTGTTTAATCATTTGACATTTGTTTCTTTTCCATTGACTAAACTTTTGAAATTTTTTGTTGAACTCCCAAGATTAAGAAAGTGACACTTGAGCCAGAGGTTCCATTGATGTCCCTCCTTCCTGAAAGTGCTGCTTTGCAAGATGTGACAAGCATTCGTGTTGAACTTGTAGGAGTTTCCGGTGCCAATACAACCACATTAGATGTGGACATTCTTGGCTGTTCAAAGGGTAAGACTTTTGATTTGATGTTATTTTGAAGAGAATGCAGGCTTGATGTCCTTTAGTTTGATTGGGAGTTCATTGATGGATATATGAGGACCTGTGTTTTCCCCACTCTTGTACAGAAGTTTCAACAACAACAAGCAGACCTGTCAGGGACCAGATCAAGACAACCTTACCAAGCAAGGTCAAAGTAACTACAGTGAATGTTGTGACTTCACCTGTTGGGATAACCACTGAGGAAACAACAACTGTTAAAACAACATCTCCACCAAAAGTCACAACAGGAGGTGAGGATATTATCACACTTGTATAAAATGTTTTATTTTTTTTTCGATTTAATTTTTATTTTTATGTGTTGGGGTTGGGACTTTAAAGACAACTGTTAATGTACAGTACTTTTCTTGTTTAATTCACTTTTTTCCTATTTTTTCCAGAAGTGAGTGAAACCACGTTGGTTTCTACTGTGACAAAGGTGACAACTGGACCGTCATTCACGACAGAAGAAGTGAAAACCACCACTATCACTACACCTGCTGGAGAGCAGATGACAACCACTACATCCGTGCCTCTTGTGTCAACCACACCAGGCAAGTAGCTGTGTAATTTTTCCTAGACAATTTGAGTCAGAACCCAGTTTGCATTGGATACATTTGTAAACTTGTGTACTTCTTATCCGACAGGATACTGCCTTGAGCCAATGGACGAAGAAGAAGGACTGGAAGCAAGCCGCACCACTGAAGGCAACTCTAGCTTAGATGGCGTGACTGGTTTGTGGACTGTATCAACACCAGTTACAGACGACAGAAAGAAGACACCAAAACTTCTCTCTGAATATACAAAACCGTCAGTCGTCAAGGGAATCCGATTGAAATATGTGACAGACATTGTTGAAGGCTTGACATTGGGACCTCTTGAAGTCAGATTTATCCTCTCTTCAAAGGGTCCGGGAGATGAGAATTTCACTGAAGTTGCTGATCCAAAGACAACAGAAGTGGTAAGCCCTTTAAACGTTTGTTAAAATCAGCTATATATAGTGCTTTAATTTGTTTAATCATTTGACATTTGTTTCTTTTCCATTGACTAAACTTTTGAAATTTTTTGTTGAACTCCCAAGATTAAGAAAGTGACACTTGAGCCAGAGGTTCCATTGATGTCCCTCCTCCCTGAAAGTGCTGCTTTGCAAGATGTGACAAGCATTCGAGTTGAACTTGTAGGAGTTTCCGGTGCCAATATAACCACATTAGATGTGGACATTCTTGGCTGTTCAAAGGGTAAGTCTTTTGATTTGATGTTATTTTGAATAGAATGCAGGCATGATGTCCTTTAGTTTGATTGGGAGTTCATTGATGGATATATGAGGACCTGTGTTTTCCCCACTCTTGTACAGAAGTTTCAACAACAACAAGCAGACCTGTCAGGGACCAGATCAAGACAACCTTACCAAGCAAGGTCAAAGTAACTACAGTGAATGTTGTGACTTCACCTGTTGGGATAACCACTGAGGAAACAACAACTGTTAAAACAACATCTCCACCAAAAGTCACAACAGGAGGTGAGGATATTATCACACTTGTATAAAATGTTTTATTTTTTTTTCGATTTAATTTTTATTTTTATGTGTTGGGGTTGGGACTTTAAAGACAACTGTTATTGTACAGTACTTTTCTTGTTTAATTCACTTTTTTCCTATTTTTTCCAGAAGTGAGTGAAACCACGTTGGTTTCTACTGTGACAAAGGTGACAACTGGACCGTCATTCACGACAGAAGAAGTGAAAACCACCACTATCACTACACCTGCTGGAGAGCAGATGACAACCACTACATCCGTGCCTCTTGTGTCAACCACACCAGGCAAGTAGCTGTGTAATTTTTCCTAGACAATTTGAGTCAGAACCCAGTTTGCATTGGATACATTTGTAAACTTGTGTACTTCTTATCCGACAGGATACTGCCTTGAGCCAATGGACGAAGAAGAAGGACTGGAAGCAAGCCGCACCACTGAAGGCAACTCTAGCTTAGATGGCGTGACTGGTTTGTGGACTGTATCAACACCAGTTACAGACGACAGAAAGAAGACACCAAAACTTCTCTCTGAATATACAAAACCGTCAGTCGTCAAGGGAATCCGATTGAAATATGTGACAGACATTGTTGAAGGCTTGACATTGGGACCTCTTGAAGTCAGATTTATCCTCTCTTCAAAGGGTCCGGGAGATGAGAATTTCACTGAAGTTGCTGATCCAAAGACAACAGAAGTGGTAAGCCCTTTAAACGTTTGTTAAAATCAGCTATATGTAGTGCTTTAATTTGTTTAATCATTTGACATTTGTTTCTTTTCGATTGACTAAACTTTTGAAATTTTTTGTTGAACTCCCAAGATTAAGAAAGTGACACTTGAGCCAGAGGTTCCATTGATGTCCCTCCTTCCTGAAAGTGCTGCTTTGCAAGATGTGACAAGCATTCGTGTTGAACTTGTAGGAGTTTCCGGTGCCAATACAACCACATTAGATGTGGACATTCTTGGCTGTTCAAAGGGTAAGACTTTTGATTTGATGTTATTTTGAATAGAATGCAGGCTTGATGTCCTTTAATTTGATTGGGAGTTCATTGATGGATATATGAGGACCTGTGTTTTCCCCACTCTTGTACAGAAGTTTCAACAACAACAAGCAGACCTGTCAGGGACCAGATCAAGACAACCTTACCAAGCAAGGTCAAAGTAACTACAGTGAATGTTGTGACTTCACCTGTTGGGATAACCACTGAGGAAACAACAACTGTTAAAACAACATCTCCACCAAAAGTCACAACAGGAGGTGAGGATATTATCACACTTGTATAAAATGTTTTATTTTTTTTTCGATTTAATTTTTATTTTTATGTGTTGGGGTTGGGACTTTAAAGACAACTGTTATTGTACAGTACTTTTCTTGTTTAATTCACTTTTTTCCTATTTTTTCCAGAAGTGAGTGAAACCACGTTGGTTTCTACTGTGACAAAGGTGACAACTGGACCGTCATTCACGACAGAAGAAGTGAAAACCACCACTATCACTACACCTGCTGGAGAGCAGATGACAACCACTACATCCGTGCCTCTTGTGTCAACCACACCAGGCAAGTAGCTGTGTAATTTTTCCTAGACAATTTGAGTCAGAACCCAGTTTGCATTGGATACATTTGTAAACTTGTGTACTTCTTATCCGACAGGATACTGCCTTGAGCCAATGGACGAAGAAGAAGGACTGGAAGCAAGCCGCACCACTGAAGGCAACTCTAGCTTAGATGGCGTGACTGGTTTGTGGACTGTATCAACACCAGTTACAGACGACAGAAAGAAGACACCAAAACTTCTCTCTGAATATACAAAACCGTCAGTCGTCAAGGGAATCCGATTGAAATATGTGACAGACATTGTTGAAGGCTTGACATTGGGACCTCTTGAAGTCAGATTTATCCTCTCTTCAAAGGGTCCGGGAGATGAGAATTTCACTGAAGTTGCTGATCCAAAGACAACAGAAGTGGTAAGCCCTTTAAACGTTTGTTAAAATCAGCTATATGTAGTGCTTTAATTTGTTTAATCATTTGACATTTGTTTCTTTTCCATTGACTAAACTTTTGAAATTTTTTGTTGAACTCCCAAGATTAAGAAAGTGACACTTGAGCCAGAGGTTCCATTGATGTCCCTCCTTCCTGAAAGTGCTGCTTTGCAAGATGTGACAAGCATTCGTGTTGAACTTGTAGGAGTTTCCGGTGCCAATACAACCACATTAGATGTGGACATTCTTGGCTGTTCAAAGGGTAAGTCTTTTGATTTGATGTTATTTTGAATAGAATGCAGGCTTGATGTCCTTTAATTTGATTGGGAGTTCATTGATGGATATATGAGGACCTGTGTTTTCCCCACTCTTGTACAGAAGTTTCAACAACAACAAGCAGACCTGTCAGGGACCAGATCAAGACAACCTTACCAAGCAAGGTCAAAGTAACTACAGTGAATGTTGTGACTTCACCTGTTGGGATAACCACTGAGGAAACAACAACTGTTAAAACAACATCTCCACCAAAAGTCACAACAGGAGGTGAGGATATAATCACACTTGTATAAAATGTTTTATTTTTTTTTTCGATTTAATTTTTATTTTTATGTGTTGGGGTTGGGACTTTAAAGACAACTGTTATTGTACAGTACTTTTCTTGTTTAATTCACTTTTTTCCTATTTTTTCCAGAAGTGAGTGAAACCACGTTGGTTTCTACTGTGACAAAGGTGACAACTGGACCGTCATTCACGACAGAAGAAGTGAAAACCACCACTATCACTACACCTGCTGGAGAGCAGATGACAACCACTACATCCGTGCCTCTTGTGTCAACCACACCAGGCAAGTAGCTGTGTAATTTTTCCTAGACAATTTGAGTCAGAACCCAGTTTGCATTGGATACATTTGTAAACTTGTGTACTTCTTATCCGACAGGATACTGCCTTGAGCCAATGGACGAAGAAGAAGGACTGGAAGCAAGCCGCACCACTGAAGGCAACTCTAGCTTAGATGGCGTGACTGGTTTGTGGACTGTATCAACACCAGTTACAGACAACAGAAAGAAGACACCAAAACTTCTCTCTGAATATACAAAACCGTCAGTCGTCAAGGGAATCCGATTGAAATATGTGACAGACATTGTTGAAGGCTTGACATTGGGACCTCTTGAAGTCAGATTTATCCTCTCTTCAAAGGGTCCGGGAGATGAGAATTTCACTGAAGTTGCTGATCCAAAGACAACAGAAGTGGTAAGCCCTTTAAACGTTTGTTAAAATCAGCTATATGTAGTGCTTTAATTTGTTTAATCATTTGACATTTGTTTCTTTTCCATTGACTAAACTTTTGAAATTTTTTGTTGAACTCCGAAGATTAAGAAAGTGACACTTGAGCCAGAGGTTCCATTGATGTCCCTCCTCCCTGAAAGTGCTGCTTTGCAAGATGTGACAAGCATTCGAGTTGAACTTGTAGGAGTTTCCGGTGCCAATATAACCACATTAGATGTGGACATTCTTGGCTGTTCAAAGGGTAAGACTTTTGATTTGATGTTATTTTGAATAGAATGCAGGCTTGATGTCCTTTAATTTGATTGGGAGTTCATTGATGGATATATGAGGACCTGTGTTTTCCCCACTCTTGTACAGAAGTTTCAACAACAACAAGCAGACCTGTCAGGGACCAGATCAAGACAACCTTACCAAGCAAGGTCAAAGTAACTACAGTGAATGTTGTGACTTCACCTGTTGGGATAACCACTGAGGAAACAACAACTGTTAAAACAACATCTCCACCAAAAGTCACAACAGGAGGTGAGGATATTATCACACTTGTATAAAATGTTTTATTTTTTTTTTCGATTTAATTTTTATTTTTATGTGTTGGGGTTGGGACTTTAAAGACAACTGTTATTGTACAGTACTTTTCTTGTTTAATTCACTTTTTTCCTATTTTTTCCAGAAGTGAGTGAAACCACGTTGGTTTCTACTGTGACAAAGGTGACAACTGGACCGTCATTCACGACAGAAGAAGTGAAAACCACCACTATCACTACACCTGCTGGAGAGCAGATGACAACCACTACATCCGTGCCTCTTGTGTCAACCACACCAGGCAAGTAGCTGTGTAATTTTTCCTAGACAATTTGAGTCAGAACCCAGTTTGCATTGGATACATTTGTAAACTTGTGTACTTCTTATCCGACAGGATACTGCCTTGAGCCAATGGACGAAGAAGAAGGACTGGAAGCAAGCCGCACCACTGAAGGCAACTCTAGCTTAGATGGCGTGACTGGTTTGTGGACTGTATCAACACCAGTTACAGACGACAGAAAGAAGACACCAAAACTTCTCTCTGAATATACAAAACCGTCAGTCGTCAAGGGAATCCGATTGAAATATGTGACAGACATTGTTGAAGGCTTGACATTGGGACCTCTTGAAGTCAGATTTATCCTCTCTTCAAAGGGTCCGGGAGATGAGAATTTCACTGAAGTTGCTGATCCAAAGACAACAGAAGTGGTAAGCCCTTTAAACGTTTGTTAAAATCAGCTATATGTAGTGCTTTAATTTGTTTAATCATTTGACATTTGTTTCTTTTCCATTGACTAAACTTTTGAAATTTTTTGTTGAACTCCGAAGATTAAGAAAGTGACACTTGAGCCAGAGGTTCCATTGATGTCCCTCCTCCCTGAAAGTGCTGCTTTGCAAGATGTGACAAGCATTCGAGTTGAACTTGTAGGAGTTTCCGGTGCCAATATAACCACATTAGATGTGGACATTCTTGGCTGTTCAAAGGGTAAGTCTTTTGATTTGATGTTATTTTGAATAGAATGCAGGCTTGATGTCCTTTAGTTTGATTGGGAGTTCATTGATGGATATATGAGGACCTGTGTTTTCCCCACTCTTGTACAGAAGTTTCAACAACAACAAGCAGACCTGTCAGGGACCAGATCAAGACAACCTTACCAAGCAAGGTCAAAGTAACTACAGTGAATGTTGTGACTTCACCTGTTGGGATAACCACTGAGGAAACAACAACTGTTAAAACAACATCTCCACCAAAAGTCACAACAGGAGGTGAGGATATTATCACACTTGTATAAAATGTTTTATTTTTTTTTCGATTTAATTTTTATTTTTATGTGTTGGGGTTGGGACTTTAAAGACAACTGTTATTGTACAGTACTTTTCTTGTTTAATTCACTTTTTTCCTATTTTTTCCAGAAGTGAGTGAAACCACGTTGGTTTCTACTGTGACAAAGGTGACAACTGGACCGTCATTCACGACAGAAGAAGTGAAAACCACCACTATCACTACACCTGCTGGAGAGCAGATGACAACCACTACATCCGTGCCTCTTGTGTCAACCACACCAGGCAAGTAGCTGTGTAATTTTTCCTAGACAATTTGAGTCAGAACCCAGTTTGCATTGGATACATTTGTAAACTTGTGTACTTCTTATCCGACAGGATACTGCCTTGAGCCAATGGACGAAGAAGAAGGACTGGAAGCAAGCCGCACCACTGAAGGCAACTCTAGCTTAGATGGCGTGACTGGTTTGTGGACTGTATCAACACCAGTTACAGACGACAGAAAGAAGACACCAAAACTTCTCTCTGAATATACAAAACCGTCAGTCGTCAAGGGAATCCGATTGAAATATGTGACAGACATTGTTGAAGGCTTGACATTGGGACCTCTTGAAGTCAGATTTATCCTCTCTTCAAAGGGTCCGGGAGATGAGAATTTCACTGAAGTTGCTGATCCAAAGACAACAGAAGTGGTAAGCCCTTTAAACGTTTGTTAAAATCAGCTATATGTAGTGCTTTAATTTGTTTAATCATTTGACATTTGTTTCTTTTCCATTGACTAAACTTTTGAAATTTTTTGTTGAACTCCGAAGATTAAGAAAGTGACACTTGAGCCAGAGGTTCCATTGATGTCCCTCCTCCCTGAAAGTGCTGCTTTGCAAGATGTGACAAGCATTCGAGTTGAACTTGTAGGAGTTTCCGGTGCCAATATAACCACATTAGATGTGGACATTCTTGGCTGTTCAAAGGGTAAGTCTTTTGATTTGATGTTATTTTGAATAGAATGCAGGCTTGATGTCCTTTAGTTTGATTGGGAGTTCATTGATGGATATATGAGGACCTGTGTTTTCCCCACTCTTGTACAGAAGTTTCAACAACAACAAGCAGACCTGTCAGGGACCAGATCAAGACAACCTTACCAAGCAAGGTCAAAGTAACTACAGTGAATGTTGTGACTTCACCTGTTGGGATAACCACTGAGGAAACAACAACTGTTAAAACAACATCTCCACCAAAAGTCACAACAGGAGGTGAGGATATTATCACACTTGTATAAAATGTTTTATTTTTTTTTCGATTTAATTTTTATTTTTATGTGTTGGGGTTGGGACTTTAAAGACAACTGTTAATGTACAGTACTTTTCTTGTTTAATTCACTTTTTTCCTATTTTTTCCAGAAGTGAGTGAAACCACGTTGGTTTCTACTGTGACAAAGGTGACAACTGGACCGTCATTCACGACAGAAGAAGTGAAAACCACCACTATCACTACACCTGCTGGAGAGCAGATGACAACCACTACATCCGTGCCTCTTGTGTCAACCACACCAGGCAAGTAGCTGTGTAATTTTTCCTAGACAATTTGAGTCAGAACCCAGTTTGCATTGGATACATTTGTAAACTTGTGTACTTCTTATCCGACAGGATACTGCCTTGAGCCAATGGACGAAGAAGAAGGACTGGAAGCAAGCCGCACCACTGAAGGCAACTCTAGCTTAGATGGCGTGACTGGTTTGTGGACTGTATCAACACCAGTTACAGACGACAGAAAGAAGACACCAAAACTTCTCTCTGAATATACAAAACCGTCAGTCGTCAAGGGAATCCGATTGAAATATGTGACAGACATTGTTGAAGGCTTGACATTGGGACCTCTTGAAGTCAGATTTATCCTCTCTTCAAAGGGTCCGGGAGATGAGAATTTCACTGAAGTTGCTGATCCAAAGACAACAGAAGTGGTAAGCCCTTTAAACGTTTGTTAAAATCAGCTATATGTAGTGCTTTAATTTGTTTAATCATTTGACATTTGTTTCTTTTCCATTGACTAAACTTTTGAAATTTTTTGTTGAACTCCGAAGATTAAGAAAGTGACACTTGAGCCAGAGGTTCCATTGATGTCCCTCCTCCCTGAAAGTGCTGCTTTGCAAGATGTGACAAGCATTCGAGTTGAACTTGTAGGAGTTTCCGGTGCCAATATAACCACATTAGATGTGGACATTCTTGGCTGTTCAAAGGGTAAGTCTTTTGATTTGATGTTATTTTGAATAGAATGCAGGCTTGATGTCCTTTAGTTTGATTGGGAGTTCATTGATGGATATATGAGGACCTGTGTTTTCCCCACTCTTGTACAGAAGTTTCAACAACAACAAGCAGACCTGTCAGGGACCAGATCAAGACAACCTTACCAAGCAAGGTCAAAGTAACTACAGTGAATGTTGTGACTTCACCTGTTGGGATAACCACTGAGGAAACAACAACTGTTAAAACAACATCTCCACCAAAAGTCACAACAGGAGGTGAGGATATTATCACACTTGTATAAAATGTTTTATTTTTTTTTCGATTTAATTTTTATTTTTATGTGTTGGGGTTGGGACTTTAAAGACAACTGTTATTGTACAGTACTTTTCTTGTTTAATTCACTTTTTTCCTATTTTTTCCAGAAGTGAGTGAAACCACGTTGGTTTCTACTGTGACAAAGGTGACAACTGGACCGTCATTCACGACAGAAGAAGTGAAAACCACCACTATCACTACACCTGCTGGAGAGCAGATGACAACCACTACATCCGTGCCTCTTGTGTCAACCACACCAGGCAAGTAGCTGTGTAATTTTTCCTAGACAATTTGAGTCAGAACCCAGTTTGCATTGGATACATTTGTAAACTTGTGTACTTCTTATCCGACAGGATACTGCCTTGAGCCAATGGACGAAGAAGAAGGACTGGAAGCAAGCCGCACCACTGAAGGCAACTCTAGCTTAGATGGCGTGACTGGTTTGTGGACTGTATCAACACCAGTTACAGACGACAGAAAGAAGACACCAAAACTTCTCTCTGAATATACAAAACCGTCAGTCGTCAAGGGAATCCGATTGAAATATGTGACAGACATTGTTGAAGGCTTGACATTGGGACCTCTTGAAGTCAGATTTATCCTCTCTTCAAAGGGTCCGGGAGATGAGAATTTCACTGAAGTTGCTGATCCAAAGACAACAGAAGTGGTAAGCCCTTTAAACGTTTGTTAAAATCAGCTATATGTAGTGCTTTAATTTGTTTAATCATTTGACATTTGTTTCTTTTCCATTGACTAAACTTTTGAAATTTTTTGTTGAACTCCGAAGATTAAGAAAGTGACACTTGAGCCAGAGGTTCCATTGATGTCCCTCCTCCCTGAAAGTGCTGCTTTGCAAGATGTGACAAGCATTCGAGTTGAACTTGTAGGAGTTTCCGGTGCCAATATAACCACATTAGATGTGGACATTCTTGGCTGTTCAAAGGGTAAGTCTTTTGATTTGATGTTATTTTGAATAGAATGCAGGCTTGATGTCCTTTAGTTTGATTGGGAGTTCATTGATGGATATATGAGGACCTGTGTTTTCCCCACTCTTGTACAGAAGTTTCAACAACAACAAGCAGACCTGTCAGGGACCAGATCAAGACAACCTTACCAAGCAAGGTCAAAGTAACTACAGTGAATGTTGTGACTTCACCTGTTGGGATAACCACTGAGGAAACAACAACTGTTAAAACAACATCTCCACCAAAAGTCACAACAGGAGGTGAGGATATTATCACACTTGTATAAAATGTTTTATTTTTTTTTCGATTTAATTTTTATTTTTATGTGTTGGGGTTGGGACTTTAAAGACAACTGTTATTGTACAGTACTTTTCTTGTTTAATTCACTTTTTTCCTATTTTTTCCAGAAGTGAGTGAAACCACGTTGGTTTCTACTGTGACAAAGGTGACAACTGGACCGTCATTCACGACAGAAGAAGTGAAAACCACCACTATCACTACACCTGCTGGAGAGCAGATGACAACCACTACATCCGTGCCTCTTGTGTCAACCACACCAGGCAAGTAGCTGTGTAATTTTTCCTAGACAATTTGAGTCAGAACCCAGTTTGCATTGGATACATTTGTAAACTTGTGTACTTCTTATCCGACAGGATACTGCCTTGAGCCAATGGACGAAGAAGAAGGACTGGAAGCAAGCCGCACCACTGAAGGCAACTCTAGCTTAGATGGCGTGACTGGTTTGTGGACTGTATCAACACCAGTTACAGACGACAGAAAGAAGACACCAAAACTTCTCTCTGAATATACAAAACCGTCAGTCGTCAAGGGAATCCGATTGAAATATGTGACAGACATTGTTGAAGGCTTGACATTGGGACCTCTTGAAGTCAGATTTATCCTCTCTTCAAAGGGTCCGGGAGATGAGAATTTCACTGAAGTTGCTGATCCAAAGACAACAGAAGTGGTAAGCCCTTTAAACGTTTGTTAAAATCAGCTATATGTAGTGCTTTAATTTGTTTAATCATTTGACATTTGTTTCTTTTCCATTGACTAAACTTTTGAAATTTTTTGTTGAACTCCGAAGATTAAGAAAGTGACACTTGAGCCAGAGGTTCCATTGATGTCCCTCCTCCCTGAAAGTGCTGCTTTGCAAGATGTGACAAGCATTCGAGTTGAACTTGTAGGAGTTTCCGGTGCCAATATAACCACATTAGATGTGGACATTCTTGGCTGTTCAAAGGGTAAGTCTTTTGATTTGATGTTATTTTGAATAGAATGCAGGCTTGATGTCCTTTAGTTTGATTGGGAGTTCATTGATGGATATATGAGGACCTGTGTTTTCCCCACTCTTGTACAGAAGTTTCAACAACAACAAGCAGACCTGTCAGGGACCAGATCAAGACAACCTTACCAAGCAAGGTCAAAGTAACTACAGTGAATGTTGTGACTTCACCTGTTGGGATAACCACTGAGGAAACAACAACTGTTAAAACAACATCTCCACCAAAAGTCACAACAGGAGGTGAGGATATTATCACACTTGTATAAAATGTTTTATTTTTTTTTCGATTTAATTTTTATTTTTATGTGTTGGGGTTGGGACTTTAAAGACAACTGTTAATGTACAGTACTTTTCTTGTTTAATTCACTTTTTTCCTATTTTTTCCAGAAGTGAGTGAAACCACGTTGGTTTCTACTGTGACAAAGGTGACAACTGGACCGTCATTCACGACAGAAGAAGTGAAAACCACCACTATCACTACACCTGCTGGAGAGCAGATGACAACCACTACATCCGTGCCTCTTGTGGCAACCACACCAGGCAAGTAGAAGTGTAATTTTTCCTAGACAATTTGAGTCAGAACCCAGTTTGCATTGGATACATTTGTAAACTTGTGTACTTCTTATCCGACAGGATACTGCCTTGAGCCAATGGACGAAGAAGAAGGACTGGAAGCAAGCCGCACCACTGAAGGCAACTCTAGCTTAGATGGCGTGACTGGTTTGTGGACTGTATCAACACCAGTTACAGACGACAGAAAGAAGACACCAAAACTTCTCTCTGAATATACAAAACCGTCAGTCGTCAAGGGAATCCGATTGAAATATGTGACAGACATTGTTGAAGGCTTGACATTGGGACCTCTTGAAGTCAGATTTATCCTCTCTTCAAAGGGTCCGGGAGATGAGAATTTCACTGAAGTTGCTGATCCAAAGACAACAGAAGTGGTAAGCCCTTTAAACGTTTGTTAAAATCAGCTATATGTAGTGCTTTAATTTGTTTAATCATTTGACATTTGTTTCTTTTCCATTGACTAAACTTTTGAAATTTTTTGTTGAACTCCGAAGATTAAGAAAGTGACACTTGAGCCAGAGGTTCCATTGATGTCCCTCCTCCCTGAAAGTGCTGCTTTGCAAGATGTGACAAGCATTCGAGTTGAACTTGTAGGAGTTTCCGGTGCCAATATAACCACATTAGATGTGGACATTCTTGGCTGTTCAAAGGGTAAGTCTTTTGATTTGATGTTATTTTGAATAGAATGCAGGCTTGATGTCCTTTAGTTTGATTGGGAGTTCATTGATGGATATATGAGGACCTGTGTTTTCCCCACTCTTGTACAGAAGTTTCAACAACAACAAGCAGACCTGTCAGGGACCAGATCAAGACAACCTTACCAAGCAAGGTCAAAGTAACTACAGTGAATGTTGTGACTTCACCTGTTGGGATAACCACTGAGGAAACAACAACTGTTAAAACAACATCTCCACCAAAAGTCACAACAGGAGGTGAGGATATTATCACACTTGTATAAAATGTTTTATTTTTTTTTCGATTTAATTTTTATTTTTATGTGTTGGGGTTGGGACTTTAAAGACAACTGTTATTGTACAGTACTTTTCTTGTTTAATTCACTTTTTTCCTATTTTTTCCAGAAGTGAGTGAAACCACGTTGGTTTCTACTGTGACAAAGGTGACAACTGGACCGTCATTCACGACAGAAGAAGTGAAAACCACCACTATCACTACACCTGCTGGAGAGCAGATGACAACCACTACATCCGTGCCTCTTGTGTCAACCACACCAGGCAAGTAGCTGTGTAATTTTTCCTAGACAATTTGAGTCAGAACCCAGTTTGCATTGGATACATTTGTAAACTTGTGTACTTCTTATCCGACAGGATACTGCCTTGAGCCAATGGACGAAGAAGAAGGACTGGAAGCAAGCCGCACCACTGAAGGCAACTCTAGCTTAGATGGCGTGACTGGTTTGTGGACTGTATCAACACCAGTAACAGACGACAGAAAGAAGACACCAAAACTTCTCTCTGAATACACAAAACCGTCAGTCGTCAAGGGAATCCGATTGAAATATGTGACAGACATTGTTGAAGGCTTGACATTGGGACCTCTTGAAGTCAGATTTATCCTCTCTTCAAAGGGTCCGGGAGATGAGAATTTCACTGAAGTTGCTGATCCAAAGACAACAGAAGTGGTAAGCCCTTTAAACGTTTGTTAAAATCAGCTATATGTAGTGCTTTAATTTGTTTAATCATTTGACATTTGTTTCTTTTCGATTGACAACTTTTGAAATTTGTTGTTGAACTCCCAAGATTAAGAAAGTGACACTTGAGCCAGAGGTTCCATTGATGTCCCTCCTTCCTGAAAGTGCTGCTTTGCAAGATGTGACAAGCATTCGTGTTGAACTTGTAGGAGTTTCCGGTGCCAATACAACCACATTAGATGTGGACATTCTTGGCTGTTCAAAGGGTAAGACTTTTGATTTGATGTTATTTTGAATAGAATACAGGCTTGATGTCCTTTAATTTGATTGGGAGTTCATTGATGGATATATGAGGACCTGTGTTTTCCCCACTCTTGTACAGAAGTTTCAACAACAACAAGCAGACCTGTCAGGGACCAGATCAAGACAACCTTACCAAGCAAGGTCAAAGTAACTACAGTGAATGTTGTGACTTCACCTGTTGGGATAACCACTGAGGAAACAACAACTGTTAAAACAACATCTCCACCAAAAGTCACAACAGGAGGTGAGGATATTATCACACTTGTATAAAATGTTTTATTTTTTTTTCGATTTAATTTTTATTTTTATGTGTTGGGGTTGGGACTTTAAAGACAACTGTTAATGTACAGTACTTTTCTTGTTTAATTCACTTTTTTCCTATTTTTTCCAGAAGTGAGTGAAACCACGTTGGTTTCTACTGTGACAAAGGTGACAACTGGACCGTCATTCACGACAGAAGAAGTGAAAACCACCACTATCACTACACCTGCTGGAGAGCAGATGACAACCACTACATCCGTGCCTCTTGTGGCAACCACACCAGGCAAGTAGAAGTGTAATTTTTCCTAGACAATTTGAGTCAGAACCCAGTTTGCATTGGATACATTTGTAAACTTGTGTACTTCTTATCCGACAGGATACTGCCTTGAGCCAATGGACGAAGAAGAAGGACTGGAAGCAAGCCGCACCACTGAAGGCAACTCTAGCTTAGATGGCGTGACTGGTTTGTGGACTGTATCAACACCAGTTACAGACGACAGAAAGAAGACACCAAAACTTCTCTCTGAATATACAAAACCGTCAGTCGTCAAGGGAATCCGATTGAAATATGTGACAGACATTGTTGAAGGCTTGACATTGGGACCTCTTGAAGTCAGATTTATCCTCTCTTCAAAGGGTCCGGGAGATGAGAATTTCACTGAAGTTGCTGATCCAAAGACAACAGAAGTGGTAAGCCCTTTAAACGTTTGTTAAAATCAGCTATATGTAGTGCTTTAATTTGTTTAATCATTTGACATTTGTTTCTTTTCCATTGACTAAACTTTTGAAATTTTTTGTTGAACTCCGAAGATTAAGAAAGTGACACTTGAGCCAGAGGTTCCATTGATGTCCCTCCTCCCTGAAAGTGCTGCTTTGCAAGATGTGACAAGCATTCGAGTTGAACTTGTAGGAGTTTCCGGTGCCAATATAACCACATTAGATGTGGACATTCTTGGCTGTTCAAAGGGTAAGTCTTTTGATTTGATGTTATTTTGAATAGAATGCAGGCTTGATGTCCTTTAGTTTGATTGGGAGTTCATTGATGGATATATGAGGACCTGTGTTTTCCCCACTCTTGTACAGAAGTTTCAACAACAACAAGCAGACCTGTCAGGGACCAGATCAAGACAACCTTACCAAGCAAGGTCAAAGTAACTACAGTGAATGTTGTGACTTCACCTGTTGGGATAACCACTGAGGAAACAACAACTGTTAAAACAACATCTCCACCAAAAGTCACAACAGGAGGTGAGGATATTATCACACTTGTATAAAATGTTTTATTTTTTTTTCGATTTAATTTTTATTTTTATGTGTTGGGGTTGGGACTTTAAAGACAACTGTTATTGTACAGTACTTTTCTTGTTTAATTCACTTTTTTCCTATTTTTTCCAGAAGTGAGTGAAACCACGTTGGTTTCTACTGTGACAAAGGTGACAACTGGACCGTCATTCACGACAGAAGAAGTGAAAACCACCACTATCACTACACCTGCTGGAGAGCAGATGACAACCACTACATCCGTGCCTCTTGTGTCAACCACACCAGGCAAGTAGCTGTGTAATTTTTCCTAGACAATTTGAGTCAGAACCCAGTTTGCATTGGATACATTTGTAAACTTGTGTACTTCTTATCCGACAGGATACTGCCTTGAGCCAATGGACGAAGAAGAAGGACTGGAAGCAAGCCGCACCACTGAAGGCAACTCTAGCTTAGATGGCGTGACTGGTTTGTGGACTGTATCAACACCAGTAACAGACGACAGAAAGAAGACACCAAAACTTCTCTCTGAATATACAAAACCGTCAGTCGTCAAGGGAATCCGATTGAAATATGTGACAGACATTGTTGAAGGCTTGACATTTGGACCTGTGGAAGTCAGATTTATCCTTTCCTCCAAGGGCCCAGGAGATGAAGAGTTCACTGAAGTTGCTGATCCAAAGACAAAACAACCGGTAAGCATCCTGAAAAACTGTTTTTAATCAAAACAAAATATTTGGCATAGAAGTTTATCATATGATCCACATTGTTTCATGGTTGAAAACACTAGAAAGATCATACTTTTTGCACTCTACAGATTTTGAAAGTGTCACTGGAGCCTGATGTACCAGTGATGTATCTACTACCAGAGGTTGCTCCATTGCAAGATGTGACAGGCATTCAAGTTGAAATAGTTGGAGTTTCTGGTTCCAATGAAACCACGTTGGATGTGGACATTCTTGGCTGTTCAAAGGGTAATAATCATTTCTGTAATAAACCGTTCACGTTTCCTTTCTTGTGCTGTTTTATACAGCTCACTACTCTTTGTTGTCAAGAAATCTTGGGTTTTTCAAAGATGTGATGTGCTTTTCAAGACAATGTTGTTGTTTTTGTGTATTACCAGAAGTCTCCACAACAACAGGTGTCCCTGTCAAAGAGCAGGCAAAGGCAACCACTCCCAGCACAGTTAAAATAACAACTGTAAATGTTGTGACCTCACCACAAGGGATAACCACTGAGAAGACAACAACCACAAAAACAACATCACCTCCCAAAGTCACCACAGCAGGTGAGCCCATGATTCTCAATCTGACTATTTTTTTTTCAAATTTTCAGCACACAAACCTGTGTTGATTTGACAGTCTGAAATCGTTTGCCAGGTTTTCTGAGCAGTTGCTATGAATTTTGTGTGTGGTTTATTTCATTTCAGGATATTGTTTGGAGCTGTTGGATGACAAGAAGGGACTGGAAAAGGGGAGGAGTGTCAAAACATCCTCAGTTGGAGAGCCATTCAACATTGATTCTAACACTCCTTGGACTGTCCCTGCTGTGAACAAGGAGACAAAAGACAAACCGAGTTTAGTAGTTACTTTTAATCAACCATCTCGTTTACGTGGTGTTAAGATAGAAAGATTCCAACCACCAATGGATGCTGGTCAAGTCAGAACAGAAGCATCCGAGTCAAGAGCGGTGGACATCGGTTTCATCTTGTTTACTAAGACAGATAGAGAAAGTGACTCCAAGCCTGTGTTGAATGATCTGGGATTTTCAGAGGTGAGAATTGTACATTATTTGAGATAGAATGTGATTTGTGCTTTTCTATATCCGTGTAAGATTTACTTCAACGTGATTTCATGTCATTAGCGGTGCTAATTGTTTTGTTTGCTACTTGGTTGCAGGAATTCGTTTCATCTTTGGAAATGTTACAGCCTGTTGTCATTATGTTGCCAGAGGTTGTTCTAGGGAATGTCAGAGAAGTTCGTCTGGAAATTGTGAAGCTTTCCTCGCAAAGAAGTTCTACTTTAAGAGTGAATTTCCTTGGTTGTGCAGAAGGTAATCTTGATTGAAACAAAATTTCATATTGATTAATTTCCATGATCAATTCATCTGAAAAATAAAGTTGTTCATGTTGCTTGGTGTTTCCAAAGACAAGTGTCTTTAATCACAATATTTTTTAACTTTATTTTTATTCCAGAAATTGAAGAAACCACCTTGGTATCCACTGTAACAAAAACCACAACTGGACCATCAAGCACAACACAAGAAAAGAAAATAACTACCATTACGACTCCTACCAGAGGGCAGCTAACTACTACGACATCTGTGCCAGTTGTGTCTACCACTCCAGGCAAGTAACTTTAGTCTATTTCTGTGTTAGTCAGGGTCCCTGTTTCGATGTGTTCTGGCCGAGAAATTGTTATACCCTTACAACTTGGTAAGTTTTTTCTTGAAAGAATAAGGGAAAGAGATTTGCAGAAGTTGCATTATAACCAGCTAACCTTTCCTATATTCACATCTTTCAGGATACTGTCTAATGCCAATGGACGATGAAGAAGGACTAGAAGCAAGCCGCACCACTGAAGGCATTTCCAGCTTAGATAGCATGACTGGTTTCTGGACCTTGGCAACACCAGTTACAGACAACAGAAACAAGACACCAAAACTTCTGTCTGAATATACAAAACCATCAGTGGTCAAGGGAATCCGATTGAAATATGTGACAGACATTGTTGAAGGCTTGACATTTGGACCTGTGGAAGTCAGATTTATCCTTTCCTCCAAGGGCCCAGGAGATGAAGAGTTCACTGAAGTTGCTGATCCAAAGACAAAACAACCGGTAAGCATCCTGAAAAACTGTTTTTAATCAAAACAAAATATTTGGCATAGAAGTTTATCATATGATCCACATTGTTTCATGGTTGAAAACACTAGAAAGATCATACTTTTTGCACTCTACAGATTTTGAAAGTGTCACTGGAGCCTGATGTACCAGTGATGTATCTACTACCAGAGGTTGCTCCATTGCAAGATGTGACAGGCATTCAAGTTGAAATAGTTGGAGTTTCTGGTTCCAATGAAACCACGTTGGATGTGGACATTCTTGGCTGTTCAAAGGGTAATAATCATTTCTGTAATAAACCGTTCACGTTTCCTTTCTTGTGCTGTTTTATACAGCTCACTACTCTTTGTTGTCAAGAAATCTTGGGTTTTTCAAAGATGTGATGTGCTTTTCAAGACAATGTTGTTGTTTTTGTGTATTACCAGAAGTCTCCACAACAACAGGTGTCCCTGTCAAAGAGCAGGCAAAGGCAACCACTCCCAGCACAGTTAAAATAACAACTGTAAATGTTGTGACCTCACCACAAGGGATAACCACTGAGAAGACAACAACCACAAAAACAACATCACCTCCCAAAGTCACCACAGCAGGTGAGCCCATGATTCTCAATCTGACTATTTTTTTTTCAAATTTTCAGCACACAAACCTGTGTTGATTTGACAGTCTGAAATCGTTTGCCAGGTTTTCTGAGCAGTTGCTATGAATTTTGTGTGTGGTTTATTTCATTTCAGGATATTGTTTGGAGCTGTTGGATGACAAGAAGGGACTGGAAAAGGGGAGGAGTGTCAAAACATCCTCAGTTGGAGAGCCATTCAACATTGATTCTAACACTCCTTGGACTGTCCCTGCTGTGAACAAGGAGACAAAAGACAAACCGAGTTTAGTAGTTACTTTTAATCAACCATCTCGTTTACGTGGTGTTAAGATAGAAAGATTCCAACCACCAATGGATGCTGGTCAAGTCAGAACAGAAGCATCCGAGTCAAGAGCGGTGGACATCGGTTTCATCTTGTTTACTAAGACAGATAGAGAAAGTGACTCCAAGCCTGTGTTGAATGATCTGGGATTTTCAGAGGTGAGAATTGTACATTATTTGAGATAGAATGTGATTTGTGCTTTTCTATATCCGTGTAAGATTTACTTCAACGTGATTTCATGTCATTAGCGGTGCTAATTGTTTTGTTTGCTACTTGGTTGCAGGAATTCGTTTCATCTTTGGAAATGTTACAGCCTGTTGTCATTATGTTGCCAGAGGTTGTTCTAGGGAATGTCAGAGAAGTTCGTCTGGAAATTGTGAAGCTTTCCTCGCAAAGAAGTTCTACTTTAAGAGTGAATTTCCTTGGTTGTGCAGAAGGTAATCTTGATTGAAACAAAATTTCATATTGATTAATTTCCATGATCAATTCATCTGAAAAATAAAGTTGTTCATGTTGCTTGGTGTTTCCAAAGACAAGTGTCTTTAATCACAATATTTTTTAACTTTATTTTTATTCCAGAAATTGAAGAAACCACCTTGGTATCCACTGTAACAAAAACCACAACTGGACCATCAAGCACAACACAAGAAAAGAAAATAACTACCATTACGACTCCTACCAGAGGGCAGCTAACTACTACGACATCTGTGCCAGTTGTGTCTACCACTCCAGGCAAGTAACTTTAGTCTATTTCTGTGTTAGTCAGGGTCCCTGTTTCGATGTGTTCTGGCCGAGAAATTGTTATACCTTTACAACTTGGTAAGTTTTTTCTTGAAAGAATAAGGGAAAGAGATTTGCAGAAGTTGCATTATAACCAGCTAACCTTTCCTATATTCGCATCTTTCAGGATACTGTCTAATGCCAATGGACGATGAAGAAGGACTAGAAGCAAGCCGCACCACTGAAGGCATTTCCAGCTTAGATAGCATGACTGGTTTCTGGACCTTGGCAACACCAGTTACAGACAACAGAAACAAGACACCAAAACTTCTGTCTGAATATACAAAACCATCAGTGGTCAAAGGGATCCAATTGAAATACGTGACAGACATTGTTAAAGGCTTGACATTTGGACCTGTGGAAGTCAGATTTATCCTTTCCTCCAAGGGCCCAGGAGATGAAGAGTTCACTGAAGTTGCTGATCCAAAGACAAAACAACCGGTAAGCATCCTGAAAAACTGTTTTTAATCAAAACAAAATATTTGGCATAGAAGTTTATCATATGATCCACATTGTTTCATGGTTGAAAACACTAGAAAGATCATACTTTTTGCACTCTACAGATTTTGAAAGTGTCACTGGAGCCTGATGTACCAGTGATGTATCTACTACCAGAGGTTGCTCCATTGCAAGATGTGACAGGCATTCAAGTTGAAATAGTTGGAGTTTCTGGTTCCAATGAAACCACGTTGGATGTGGACATTCTTGGCTGTTCAAAGGGTAATCATTTCTGTAATAAACCGTTCACGTTTCCTTTCTTGTGCTGTTTTATACAGCTCACTACTCTTTGTTGTCAAGAAATCTTGGGTTTTTCAAAGATGTGATGTGCTTTTCAAGACAATGTTGTTGTTTTTGTGTATTACCAGAAGTCTCCACAACAACAGGTGTCCCTGTCAAAGAGCAGGCAAAGGCAACCACTCCCAGCACAGTTAAAATAACAACTGTAAATGTTGTGACCTCACCACAAGGGATAACCACTGAGAAGACAACAACCACAAAAACAACATCACCTCCCAAAGTCACCACAGCAGGTGAGCCCATGATTCTCAATCTGACTATTTTTTTTCAAATTTTCAGCACACAAACCTGTGTTGATTTGACAGTCTGAAATCGTTTGCCAGGTTTTCTGAGCAGTTGCTATGAATTTTGTGTGTGGTTTATTTCATTTCAGGATATTGTTTGGAGCTGTTGGATGACAAGAAGGGACTGGAAAAGGGGAGGAGTGTCAAAACATCCTCAGTTGGAGAGCCATTCAACATTGATTCTAACACTCCTTGGACTGTCCCTGCTGTGAACAAGGAGACAAAAGACAAACCGAGTTTAGTAGTTACTTTTAATCAACCATCTCGTTTACGTGGTGTTAAGATAGAAAGATTCCAACCACCAATGGATGCTGGTCAAGTCAGAACAGAAGCATCCGAGTCAAGAGCGGTGGACATCGGTTTCATCTTGTTTACTAAGACAGATAGAGAAAGTGACTCCAAGCCTGTGTTGAATGATCTGGGATTTTCAGAGGTGAGAATTGTACATTATTTGAGATAGAATGTGATTTGTGCTTTTCTATATCCGTGTAAGATTTACTTCAACGTGATTTCATGTCATTAGCGGTGCTAATTGTTTTGTTTGCTACTTGGTTGCAGGAATTCGTTTCATCTTTGGAAATGTTACAGCCTGTTGTCATTATGTTGCCAGAGGTTGTTCTAGGGAATGTCAGAGAAGTTCGTCTGGAAATTGTGAAGCTTTCCTCGCAAAGAAGTTCTACTTTAAGAGTGAATTTCCTTGGTTGTGCAGAAGGTAATCTTGATTGAAACAAAATTTCATATTGATTAATTTCCATGATCAATTCATCTGAAAAATAAAGTTGTTCATGTTGCTTGGTGTTTCCAAAGACAAGTGTCTTTAATCACAATATTTTTTAACTTTATTTTTATTCCAGAAATTGAAGAAACCACCTTGGTATCCACTGTAACAAAAACCACAACTGGACCATCAAGCACAACACAAGAAAAGAAAATAACTACCATTACGACTCCTACCAGAGGGCAGCTAACTACTACGACATCTGTGCCAGTTGTGTCTACCACTCCAGGCAAGTAACTTTAGTCTATTTCTGTGTTAGTCAGGGTCCCTGTTTCGATGTGTTCTGGCCGAGAAATTGTTATACCCTTACAACTTGGTAAGTTTTTTCTTGAAAGAATAAGGGAAAGAGATTTGCAGAAGTTGCATTATAACCAGCTAACCTTTCCTATATTCACATCTTTCAGGATACTGTCTAATGCCAATGGACGATGAAGAAGGACTAGAAGCAAGCCGCACCACTGAAGGCATTTCCAGCTTAGATAGCATGACTGGTTTCTGGACCTTGGCAACACCAGTTACAGACAACAGAAACAAGACACCAAAACTTCTGTCTGAATATACAAAACCATCAGTGGTCAAAGGGATCCGATTGAAGTACGTGACAGACATTGTTAAAGGCTTGACATTTGGACCTGTGGAAGTCAGATTTATCCTTTCCTCCAAGGGCCCAGGAGATGAAGAGTTCACTGAAGTTGCTGATCCAAAGACAAAACAACCGGTAAGCATCCTGAAAAACTGTTTTTAATCAAAACAAAATATTTGGCATAGAAGTTTATCATATGATCCACATTGTTTCATGGTTGAAAACACTAGAAAGATCATACTTTTTGCACTCTACAGATTTTGAAAGTGTCACTGGAGCCTGATGTACCAGTGATGTATCTACTACCAGAGGTTGCTCCATTGCAAGATGTGACAGGCATTCAAGTTGAAATAGTTGGAGTTTCTGGTTCCAATGAAACCACGTTGGATGTGGACATTCTTGGCTGTTCAAAGGGTAATAATCATTTCTGTAATAAACCGTTCACGTTTCCTTTCTTGTGCTGTTTTATACAGCTCACTACTCTTTGTTGTCAAGAAATCTTGGGTTTTTCAAAGATGTGATGTGCTTTTCAAGACAATGTTGTTGTTTTTGTGTATTACCAGAAGTCTCCACAACAACAGGTGTCCCTGTCAAAGAGCAGGCAAAGGCAACCACTCCCAGCACAGTTAAAATAACAACTGTAAATGTTGTGACCTCACCACAAGGGATAACCACTGAGAAGACAACAACCACAAAAACAACATCACCTCCCAAAGTCACCACAGCAGGTGAGCCCATGATTCTCAATCTGACTATTTTTTTTTCAAATTTTCAGCACACAAACCTGTGTTGATTTGACAGTCTGAAATCGTTTGCCAGGTTTTCTGAGCAGTTGCTATGAATTTTGTGTGTGGTTTATTTCATTTCAGGATATTGTTTGGAGCTGTTGGATGACAAGAAGGGACTGGAAAAGGGGAGGAGTGTCAAAACATCCTCAGTTGGAGAGCCATTCAACATTGATTCTAACACTCCTTGGACTGTCCCTGCTGTGAACAAGGAGACAAAAGACAAACCGAGTTTAGTAGTTACTTTTAATCAACCATCTCGTTTACGTGGTGTTAAGATAGAAAGATTCCAACCACCAATGGATGCTGGTCAAGTCAGAACAGAAGCATCCGAGTCAAGAGCGGTGGACATCGGTTTCATCTTGTTTACTAAGACAGATAGAGAAAGTGACTCCAAGCCTGTGTTGAATGATCTGGGATTTTCAGAGGTGAGAATTGTACATTATTTGAGATAGAATGTGATTTGTGCTTTTCAAAGATTTACTTCAACGTGATTTCATGTCATTAGCGGTGCTAATTGTTTTGTTTGCTACTTGGTTGCAGGAATTCGTTTCATCTTTGGAAATGTTACAGCCTGTTGTCATTATGTTGCCAGAGGTTGTTCTAGGGAATGTCAGAGAAGTTCGTCTGGAAATTGTGAAGCTTTCCTCGCAAAGAAGTTCTACTTTAAGAGTGAATTTCCTTGGTTGTGCAGAAGGTAATCTTGATTGAAACAAAATTTCATATTGATTAATTTCCATGATCAATTCATCTGAAAAATAAAGTTGTTCATGTTGCTTGGTGTTTCCAAAGACAAGTGTCTTTAATCACAATATTTTTTAACTTTATTTTTATTCCAGAAATTGAAGAAACCACCTTGGTATCCACTGTAACAAAAACCACAACTGGACCATCAAGCACAACACAAGAAAAGAAAATAACTACCATTACGACTCCTACCAGAGGGCAGCTAACTACTACGACATCTGTGCCAGTTGTGTCTACCACTCCAGGCAAGTAACTTTAGTCTATTTCTGTGTTAGTCAGGGTCCCTGTTTCGATGTGTTCTGGCCGAGAAATTGTTATACCCTTACAACTTGGTAAGTTTTTTCTTGAAAGAATAAGGGAAAGAGATTTGCAGAAGTTGCATTATAACCAGCTAACCTTTCCTATATTCACATCTTTCAGGATACTGTCTAATGCCAATGGACGATGAAGAAGGACTAGAAGCAAGCCGCACCACTGAAGGCATTTCCAGCTTAGATAGCATGACTGGTTTCTGGACCTTGGCAACACCAGTTACAGACAACAGAAACAAGACACCAAAACTTCTGTCTGAATATACAAAACCATCAGTGGTCAAAGGGATCCGATTGAAGTACGTGACAGACATTGTTAAAGGCTTGACATTTGGACCTGTGGAAGTCAGATTTATCCTTTCCTCCAAGGGCCCAGGAGATGAAGAGTTCACTGAAGTTGCTGATCCAAAGACAAAACAACCGGTAAGCATCCTGAAAAACTGTTTTTAATCAAAACAAAATATTTGGCATAGAAGTTTATCATATGATCCACATTGTTTCATGGTTGAAAACACTAGAAAGATCATACTTTTTGCACTCTACAGATTTTGAAAGTGTCACTGGAGCCTGATGTACCAGTGATGTATCTACTACCAGAGGTTGCTCCATTGCAAGATGTGACAGGCATTCAAGTTGAAATAGTTGGAGTTTCTGGTTCCAATGAAACCACGTTGGATGTGGACATTCTTGGCTGTTCAAAGGGTAATAATCATTTCTGTAATAAACCGTTCACGTTTCCTTTCTTGTGCTGTTTTATACAGCTCACTACTCTTTGTTGTCAAGAAATCTTGGGTTTTTCAAAGATGTGATGTGCTTTTCAAGACAATGTTGTTGTTTTTGTGTATTACCAGAAGTCTCCACAACAACAGGTGTCCCTGTCAAAGAGCAGGCAAAGGCAACCACTCCCAGCACAGTTAAAATAACAACTGTAAATGTTGTGACCTCACCACAAGGGATAACCACTGAGAAGACAACAACCACAAAAACAACATCACCTCCCAAAGTCACCACAGCAGGTGAGCCCATGATTCTCAATCTGACTATTTTTTTTTCAAATTTTCAGCACACAAACCTGTGTTGATTTGACAGTCTGAAATCGTTTGCCAGGTTTTCTGAGCAGTTGCTATGAATTTTGTGTGTGGTTTATTTCATTTCAGGATATTGTTTGGAGCTGTTGGATGACAAGAAGGGACTGGAAAAGGGGAGGAGTGTCAAAACATCCTCAGTTGGAGAGCCATTCAACATTGATTCTAACACTCCTTGGACTGTCCCTGCTGTGAACAAGGAGACAAAAGACAAACCGAGTTTAGTAGTTACTTTTAATCAACCATCTCGTTTACGTGGTGTTAAGATAGAAAGATTCCAACCACCAATGGATGCTGGTCAAGTCAGAACAGAAGCATCCGAGTCAAGAGCGGTGGACATCGGTTTCATCTTGTTTACTAAGACAGATAGAGAAAGTGACTCCAAGCCTGTGTTGAATGATCTGGGATTTTCAGAGGTGAGAATTGTACATTATTTGAGATAGAATGTGATTTGTGCTTTTCAAAGATTTACTTCAACGTGATTTCATGTCATTAGCGGTGCTAATTGTTTTGTTTGCTACTTGGTTGCAGGAATTCGTTTCATCTTTGGAAATGTTACAGCCTGTTGTCATTATGTTGCCAGAGGTTGTTCTAGGGAATGTCAGAGAAGTTCGTCTGGAAATTGTGAAGCTTTCCTCGCAAAGAAGTTCTACTTTAAGAGTGAATTTCCTTGGTTGTGCAGAAGGTAATCTTGATTGAAACAAAATTTCATATTGATTAATTTCCATGATCAATTCATCTGAAAAATAAAGTTGTTCATGTTGCTTGGTGTTTCCAAAGACAAGTGTCTTTAATCACAATATTTTTTAACTTTATTTTTATTCCAGAAATTGAAGAAACCACCTTGGTATCCACTGTAACAAAAACCACAACTGGACCATCAAGCACAACACAAGAAAAGAAAATAACTACCATTACGACTCCTACCAGAGGGCAGCTAACTACTACGACATCTGTGCCAGTTGTGTCTACCACTCCAGGCAAGTAACTTTAGTCTATTTCTGTGTTAGTCAGGGTCCCTGTTTCGATGTGTTCTGGCCGAGAAATTGTTATACCCTTACAACTTGGTAAGTTTTTTCTTGAAAGAATAAGGGAAAGAGATTTGCAGAAGTTGCATTATAACCAGCTAACCTTTCCTATATTCACATCTTTCAGGATACTGTCTAATGCCAATGGACGATGAAGAAGGACTAGAAGCAAGCCGCACCACTGAAGGCATTTCCAGCTTAGATAGCATGACTGGTTTCTGGACCTTGGCAACACCAGTTACAGACAACAGAAACAAGACACCAAAACTTCTGTCTGAATATACAAAACCATCAGTGGTCAAAGGGATCCGATTGAAGTACGTGACAGACATTGTTAAAGGCTTGACATTTGGACCTGTGGAAGTCAGATTTATCCTTTCCTCCAAGGGCCCAGGAGATGAAGAGTTCACTGAAGTTGCTGATCCAAAGACAAAACAACCGGTAAGCATCCTGAAAAACTGTTTTTAATCAAAACAAAATATTTGGCATAGAAGTTTATCATATGATCCACATTGTTTCATGGTTGAAAACACTAGAAAGATCATACTTTTTGCACTCTACAGATTTTGAAAGTGTCACTGGAGCCTGATGTACCAGTGATGTATCTACTACCAGAGGTTGCTCCATTGCAAGATGTGACAGGCATTCAAGTTGAAATAGTTGGAGTTTCTGGTTCCAATGAAACCACGTTGGATGTGGACATTCTTGGCTGTTCAAAGGGTAATAATCATTTCTGTAATAAACCGTTCACGTTTCCTTTCTTGTGCTGTTTTATACAGCTCACTACTCTTTGTTGTCAAGAAATCTTGGGTTTTTCAAAGATGTGATGTGCTTTTCAAGACAATGTTGTTGTTTTTGTGTATTACCAGAAGTCTCCACAACAACAGGTGTCCCTGTCAAAGAGCAGGCAAAGGCAACCACTCCCAGCACAGTTAAAATAACAACTGTAAATGTTGTGACCTCACCACAAGGGATAACCACTGAGAAGACAACAACCACAAAAACAACATCACCTCCCAAAGTCACCACAGCAGGTGAGCCCATGATTCTCAATCTGACTATTTTTTTTTCTTCAAATTTTCAGCACACAAACCTGTGTTGATTTGACAGTCTGAAATCGTTTGCCAGGTTTTCTGAGCAGTTGCTATGAATTTTGTGCGTGGTTTATTTCATTTCAGGATATTGTTTGGAGCTGTTGGATGACAAGAAGGGACTGGAAAAGGGGAGGAGTGTCAAAACATCCTCAGTTGGAGAGCCATTCAACATTGATTCTAACACTCCTTGGACTGTCCCTGCTGTGAACAAGGAGACAAAAGACAAACCGAGTTTAGTAGTTACTTTTAATCAACCATCTCGTTTACGTGGTGTTAAGATAGAAAGATTCCAACCACCAATGGATGCTGGTCAAGTCAGAACAGAAGCATCCGAGTCAAGAGCGGTGGACATCGGTTTCATCTTGTTTACTAAGACAGATAGAGAAAGTGACTCCAAGCCTGTGTTGAATGATCTGGGATTTTCAGAGGTGAGAATTGTACATTATTTGAGATAGAATGTGATTTGTGCTTTTCTATATCCGTGTAAGATTTACTTCAACGTGATTTCATGTCATTAGCGGTGCTAATTGTTTTGTTTGCTACTTGGTTGCAGGAATTCGTTTCATCTTTGGAAATGTTACAGCCTGTTGTCATTATGTTGCCAGAGGTTGTTCTAGGGAATGTCAGAGAAGTTCGTCTGGAAATTTTGAAGCTTCGAAGTTCTACTTTAAGGGTGGATTTTCTTGGTTGTGCAGAAGGTAGTTTAACAAATCAAGTTTTTAAATTTATTTTTTACGTAATTTATTGTATAAGAAAGAAATATTTAGCAGGGTGGGACTTGAACCTGCATCCTGCGTGTTATATGCCGACTTTCTCCCTTCTGAGCTTTTTAGCCTTATTGTTGAAAATCTTTTGTTTTTTTGTCACTTTCCTGCCTGAGGTGTGAATTATCTATCCTGACAATTTCGTCTGGAAACATGCCAGCTTATTTTTGTCTTCTTTCCAAATTCATTTTACTTATTTGAAATGTTTGTACTTTTTTCAGAAATTGAAGAAACCACTTTGGTTTCTACTGTGAGAAAAACCACAACTGGACTCTCCATCACAACGGAAGAAGTAAAAACCACGACTATTACTAGTCCTGCTAGAGAGCAGCTGACAACTACAACTACATTACCGCTTTTGTCTACAACAAGTCTGCCTTTCAGAGACCAAGCCAAGGCAACCATTCCAAGGAAAGTTAAAGTAACAACTGTAAATACTTTGACTTTCCCACAAGGGATAAGCACTGATGTGATAACAACCACAAAAACATCACTTCCTAAAGTCACTACAGAAGGTAAGATTGAAAATTGTTAAAAATCTGCCTTAACAACTTAAGTGTTTAAATATGAAGGTGGTTTTGTTTGGTCATTGTCAATGTTTTTTAGCAGAAGGGGCAACATTACAAGGATTTCTTAAAGACTTATCTAAAGCAGTAGTTCTTAAACCGAAGCCATGAAGTTAGTTAATTGATTGAAATTTGAGACAGCAACAACTGTCAAATTGACACCTTCAACTAATATGACAACAATCGGTAATACTGATAAGAACATTTTAACAAATTTCTTGAAGTGTTAAGGCGTCACCAAACTGAGGTTTATCTAGCTGATACCTTTGGCCATGCGGTCCAGTTCACCGGACCCAAGCTCTGGTGTTGTCAGCAGCAGAGTGTGGGTTTGAATCTCGGTCATGACACTTGTGCCCTTGAGCAAGGCATTTAACCATATTGCTTCACAAAACATTAAAAAGGTAGTGCATTCTGCTCTACCAGCCAGGCTCCTAGTGGATGATACCCATGCCTACATCCTTACGGACTGGGAAAGGGGTAACCCTGTTTCAGCCCCAGGAGTATGTAGCATTGTGCCCCTGGTGGCAGTTGATTTGGGTCGATGGCTGAATTCAGTTCAGTGTAGCCCTCACCTTGGAGTGGCTCTCCGTGGCCTTGTGATGTTGGGCGATCTCTCAATAAAAAATTAAAAAATAATAATAATTTTTACATCCCCGCAAAATGCATATTTGCCTCAATGGATGATTTGGCAATATCAATGAGACAATGATATGGAGACTTTTAGTGAACCAAGATTACATTTTTAAAAATGTGCGAGGTGCACTGGCATGTTCCATATTATGTGAATGAAGTAACTGTGGATGACTGCAAACTGTCTGAAGTCTGCATTTGGCAAAGGTACTCTATAATACCATGTCATTTTCACTTGTTCATATATATTACAGAAGTGCCTCTTCTTGGTTGGGCTCTTTGGTCTGAGTGGTCTTCTTGCACCTATACTTGTGGAAATGGACAGATGCTTAGATCTCGTATATGCCAGAATCAGTTAAATCAAGGGGAATGTGAAGGAGGAGTGGAGAAAGGGAGTGAGATTAAATTTTGTAACACTGACCCTTGTCCTGGTGAGTTTCTTTGTATAATGGGTGAAGCTATTCTTACTAAACTCATGGCTTCATGATGCCTATCAGTAATTGAGGTAGAAGTTAACATGATTTAATAAATGTTAATTTTTGCATCGGGGATAAAGAACATAATTTGGTTTTTACCCTTACACCAATGTATATTAAGCACTCTTTAGTCTGAGTGATTTTAGTAAAAACATATTAGATAACTGGAAGATGTTGTTAATCCAGGTTTGTTTGTTTGTATTTTGTTGTGTTTTTTGTAGTGAATGGCAATTGGACTACCTGGACATTGTGGTCAGAGTGTGACAGATCATGTGGTGGAGGTACCCAGTATAGATCAAGGGGTTGTTCTAATCCACGACCTAAGAATGGTGGATTACCTTGTGGAGATACTAAGGAACAACTTGAAACTTTGATGTGTAACACAGAACCTTGCAACGGTATGATCTTAATTTCATTTACAAACTTCTCCTACTTCTACTATGGTGGTCGGGTTGGTGTAATGGTATCTTTTCTTGCCATCCACCTCTATGACCCCAGTTCAAATCCCAATAGGGTGAGGGAGGCAGTAAGTTAAATGAAGTTTCTGTCTCTACTTGATTGTGTGGGTTTCCCTGGAATAATTATCTCATCTAAAACTGAAACTTCCTTTCTTGTGGCTTCACAACCAGAATAAATAAAACAATTACAGCATTCATTGTTATTTTTCTTTGAGAACAAGATACTTACATGATTAAAAGTTAGTAAGTTCCAGTGTTGTCTTGGCAACGTTTCGACACATGTATCTCTGTGCTAGTAATTTAAAACTTTAGAAAAAAAACAACAGTTTAGTTACAATTTATGTTCTTTTCAGAACCATGTGGTAGGGGTAGCATCTTTGATGACTGCAAACGTTTTAGAAAACAGCAGTCTATGCCAAGAACCTGTCTGGAGTTAAGCAGTGAAATGTCTAATATGAATGCAACTGAGTAAGTAGAAGTATCATTTATCAAGATTATTCCACAGCTTAATATAACAACTTGATTTAAAACATAAACTTGTTTTTGTTTTTACTTAAAAGATGTACTCCAAGTTGTCGTTGTGAAGAAGGCAGAGTGTTTAATAATGACTTGGAATGCATCCTGCCAAGGGAGTGTTCCTGTTTTATGGACAGTCAGCTGTACCTACCTGGAGAGACTGTCATCAAGAAAGAGGAATGTCAAATATGGTAGGATTTATGATAGTTGGTCAAGAAGGCTCACCCTAGTTAGGAATATTTGTTTTGGGTCAAAGCCAAAGTGATTAATTTCAGCTTCAGTTTATCGTGCAAGTCTTAGTTGTGAGGTGGGATTTATCAAAACTATGTAATGATTGTTTCCCAGCATACAGTTAGTATCTAAACTACATAGTGGTAAAGTTTGCCAGCATATATTTGGTGTCTTTCCACTCTTATCTTAATAATAGTAACTTCCTAAATGAAACTATCCAAAAATATAAGTCAGGTATTTTTTTATATAGCAAAGCTACATTCAACCGTTTTTACTATATGCTCAAGTTTGCATACTTCAAAAAAATTGAAAGGAACTCAATACTTTAAATCTAAGGACTTGATATTTTTAATAAAACACTTGTAGAACACATAGTTGCAAAATATGGTATGGTATTCTTCTGTATATAGTGAGTGTAAATATGGACGAATGGAATGTAAAGACACACCCTGTAATGGAGGCTGGAGTGGATGGACTGTCTGGAGTCAGTGTGACAAGACCTGTGGCTGGGGCACTAGACTACGGTTTAGATCCTGTAGTAATCCAGCTCCTCGTAATGGCGGGAAAGATTGCCCTGATGAAGGGGGAGTGGAGAGTGGAATCTGCAGTGAGACGGCATGTAAAGGTGAGGTGTTAAAAATCTTCTGGAAGATTGAGCCGAATCTTAGAATCAATCTGTATTAGCAATTTGTGGTGTCACAAGTAGAGAACAAAATGGTAGGAGTGTGTGATGTCACCTTGGGATCAATCACTAGACCATGTCACATGAGGCATTCTACAGAAAACTATTGCCAGCCAATCTCCAAGAAGAAAGGGAATCCACAGCACAATTTGTACAACAATTCGTTTTTTATACGCTGCAGCTGGCTGCCTGTAAAAATTGCTATACGTGACACAGCCCTTCCCCTAATGTAGAGCTTGATGAAAATGAATATATCAACTAAGAAAAGTATGATCTCTTTCATAAGAGATCACATGGTTTACCTATAAGATGTAACTTAATCACGTCTTCATCCCACCCCTCACCTATCTAGTCAACTGTTTTAGTCTGGTTCTGATTTGTTTGTCTTGTTTTATTTTGTCTTTTTGCCTTGCATCAAAGTGTTTTATATTCGTATGTTTTAAATTTTCTTTAATTTTACCTGTATCCATTATTTAATTGGCATGTTCTTTTGGGGTGTTACTTATGAAATAAAACAACATCAATAAGTTTATATATTCATTACCTATTAAAGCCACATATATATTCATGAACCGTAATTTTTGTTATTTTTTTGATGACAGTTGATGGAAAACCAGGTCCCTGGGGACGTTGGAGTTCTTGCACTGCAACTTGTGGTACAGGAACACAGCACAGGAAACGTGATTGTAACAATCCCATGCCACAGAATGGTGGTGAAAATTGTGTGGGGGAACTCATGCAGGAGACAAGACCATGTGCACTGGAGAAATGTCTTGGTTAGTAGGAGTGTCTTTAAGATGATGGAAACTTTGAGATTTAGTTGACTTCTTGAGAAAGTCATCTGAGCAATGCATTCATGAACTCGGAACCTCATAATCCATTATTTATCCACAATCCAGATGAACTAACTTAATGATGAAAGACTTAGTGTTCTGTTTCCAGCACGATTGTTCAGTTTTTGTTTGAATTGTTTCAAGGTTTTGATTTATTTTGTTATTAATCAGGTAAGTTTTTTTCATACATTTAGATGGTTGTGGTCCAGGCATGGAATTGATTCCATGTGGAAGTACATGTCAACCCCTTCATTGTCAGCAGCTTTCAGTCCAAGCCGATTGTATCGATGAAGAATGTCATTCACTGTGTAGATGTAAAGATGGCCGCTATATACAAAATGGTACCTGTGTCAAACCACAAGAGTGTCAGTGTATGGCTGATATGGGAGGAGAGGTTTTGCAAGAGTTGATGCCAATGGAATCAGTGACAATCAATTGCAAGGACTGGTAAGACAACAGCAATAAAAAATATGTTTATGATCACAAAAGTTTTAGAATTAAAATTTTCTTCTGGGATAAAGGATATCATTTATTTAACCAATACACTGATGTGTGTAGTAAATATTTTATTTGAACTGCCTCTTCCTACCTTGCTGTTGGTGGTCTAGTGGTATGCATCTGCTGTACAATGGTAAGAGTTCGGGTTCAACACATATCGGTGTATGGGTAAAACCAAATAAATGTTTCAGAGCAAATTGTGTTCACAATATTTTTTATAAATTCAAGGTGAGCAGTCCTCTGTCTTACTATTCTTTCTGGTAAGAATTGGTATTATGATTGATGTCATGCAGAGAAATCTAAATTATTGAGACTCAATAATGTGTTGTACTTTTTGTTTATCTGTACCTTATAGCTTGTGCAAGAATGGTTTCTTAAACTGCACTGAGAAGCAAAACTGCCAAGGTACGTATAAAGAGAAAAAAAAATCTTTTTTTCCAACTCATAAACAGTTTTGAGGTTGATTTTGAAGTTTCTAAAATTTTATATTCAAGTCCAAAATTTGTCTTCTCTTCAACAGTGAACGGTAACTTCAGTGAATGGTCACCATGGGAACCTTGTGATCACACCTGCGGGACTGGATTTCATACAAGGCGTCGTTCATGCTCAAACCCTCCACCTAGAAACGGAGGGAAACGTTGTGTTGGAGCCGATAAACAAAGATTGCCCTGTTCTAACTTAAAGCCCTGTCCAGGTATATTTTATTTAATTTCAAAAGATGAAAGTTTACTAGTACATATTTCTAAAAATGGTTTGAAACATTTATTTGATATAGTTACTTATGCATATTTACAAGTAAGACTTTTAGTGTTAAGTCTGGTTCCAAAATAAGACTTTCATTTTATCTGGGGTTTTTATGACTCTTCAATTGATGTGGAAATTATGACACAAAATTAATATCCCATATGGCCAGTGTAGTATCTTGCCGACCAGAAAGGCTCCGGAATGTACACGGCCACTCTTTTTGTAAACAAAGTTTACATGGTCTATACCGTCATGCCAAATATTTTTGTCTTTGACAGGATCTCTATCAGTAGCATCCATTTCATCAATGGCACCCTCATGTGTTGCTTTTGGAAATTGTAGCAAAGATTGCACATGGAACCCATGGAGTGATTGGTCATCATGTACACGTACCTGTGGGATGGGTCTGGAACGACGGACACGGACATACAATCCAGCAGAACATGGTGGCAAAGACTGTCATAATAAGAATGATACAAGAGAGACTAGACCATGTAGTATACGAGCTTGTCCAGGTGAGATTCCTCTCATTCCAAAGAATTGGAAATTTAAAAAAAGGGAAGAAAATGTTATCAGAAAGAGTACTTATTTCACAGGTTCTTGTCCCGCTCTAGTTAAGTTTTACAAAATAGGGAGACTGCCAACATAGGGCTAGATAGCTCTGTTGATAGAGCACCGTCATGTTAATCCGGAGGTTGCAGGTTCAAGTTCCGCTCCAATCAATTTTTCTTTGTCCAAATCATTTTTAGCAAAAAAATACCTGTCATGTAGTTACAACCTTGAAAATAATTCTTCAATCTTAATACAAAATTGTCATCTTCAATTTGCTGTCATAACTACTCAAGGTGATCCCACCATAAGGAGTCAACTCAATTTTGTTATGTAATGATTAAGAACTTTAAACTGACTTCAGTGAATAACAGTTTAAGGGACTCTTAAAAACCCATTTTGGTTTCTGTTGTTTTGCTCCCTGCACTTCGAATTCTTTGGAAAAGGCCCTCTATTAATTCCTGTTTTTATCAATATTTCTGCTTTTAGTAAATGGAGGCTTTTCAATTTGGAGTGCTTGGACAGCATGCAGTAGATCATGTGATGGTGGACAGACTATACGGACAAGAAAATGTAACGCACCAACCCCAAAGAATAGTGGTGCAATGTGCAGTGGATCATCAAAAGAAACAAAGACCTGTAATACTCAACCATGCGGTATGTTGAAATGGAAAGTTCTAAAGAAGAATGCTTGCCTTGTAGAAACTACCCCAGTAATTTTAACAGTTTATTGCAAAAAAAATCGAAGCGTTTAGGGATTCTAACAGGTTTATTCTGACAGGAAGATTCTTTTCTGGGAGCAAGATTCTTGTTTCACTATTTTTTAGGTTCAGTAAAGACAGAATTTATCATCAAGATTCATACCTGGCCAAATACCAAAGTGGAATCCAAACCACTAATCCTAGTGTAGAAATCATGGTTGCAAAAAGAAAAGACTGAATAGCAGGCATCAAAATGTTGGCCTCTGGATTTCTTTCTTTCAAGACACTTTTAAAAGGCCTTCTTCAATTTGAACGCCCATGTAGATTTGTGTATGGGGTGTCGTGGCTGAAGGGTCTGGGATGATGGACTCAAGTTTTGTAATTTACAGGATGTGGGTTCAAATCCTGGCCTGGTCAGTCACGACACTTGTGTCCTTGAGCAAAGCACTTTATCATAATTGCTTCTCTCCACCAAGGAGTACAAAGGGGTACCGGTGATAGCTGGGGAGTGGTCTGCGATGGACTGGTATTCTGTCCAGGGGGAATAGAAATATTCTCATTTGTTTAATGCCATTGAAACCGGGTATAACCACAAGCCTGATGAGCCACATTGGCTCGGGACAGACTTTGCTTTGCGTTTTTGCAAATTTGTGTATTCCAATCTGATTTTTTAAAAATTCCATTTTCAGGATCGACATGTCCAACTGGAAAAATCTACGATATAATAAATGGTAATCCCTGCCCATCACGCTGTTCTCAACTTCAACGTGGAACAGTCTGCAGTGATTTGGAGCAACGTCAACCAGGATGTAGATGTAGAAATGGTCATCTTGAAGATGAAGATGGAAAATGTATACCAAGAGAAAGATGTGAATGTGTGGATGCAGATGGCAAAATATGGCCTGCAAACTCACAATATGATATCAAGTGTAATACCTGGTAAGTCAAATTAAGTCAAGACTGATAATAATAATAAACACCTGTTTAATATAGCGCCCTTAACCCAAAATAGGGTCACGAGACACTTTACAAAAGTGAAAATATTTTAAAAACCAGAACAATTTGAGAAAGACTAAACAATATAAAAAAAACTGGTTGGTAACCTTATTCTGGTAAGCATAATTTAGTTGTTTAAACAGCTCTATGGAATTGTGCCGGTGTAAGTTGTTGGGTTGAAGAATTAACTTACCCAGGCCCATGTTTTACAAATTGATAGAGAGATAAAGATAGTCTGTTTGCAACCATAAAACGGTTTGAATGTTTCTTTTTTTAAAGTGTCTGCAAGAGTGGACAGATCACATGTACTGAGAGAGACTGCCCTGTAGACTGTGGATTTAGTGTTTGGTCAATATGGAGTAGCTGTCAACAGACATGTGGAGAGGCTGCTGTCAAAACAAGATTCAGGTCAGATACATCCGTCTGATATTATTGAAAAAGTTCTAGGATATTTTTCAGTCATTATTAAAATAGTTCAGGACACTTTTGTGTACTAAGTTATTCCAAGGACAGATTTAGTCTATATTTGATCTTAATCATGGTTAATAAAGAGTTTCTTTGCAAAACTTATTCTGAAATCGAAGTTGTGACAACTCTAGAAAACATTTTTTGAAATTTTATTCCGTTTTCGCTTTTTTTATGAATGAGTTATTTTGGTAACTTCTCTTTAAAAATAATTCCTGTATTAAAAACAGGCATGTCATGGCCATGTCACTGAGGCAAGAAGAAAACGAATTCACACGTCAACTTTCACATATTTTTCTTGGGGATGATATGACACTGTAAGACAAATGTTCCCTTGTGCTTCCTGAGTGTTGCTTTTGCATGCAGTGGAGTTGGTTGCCTCAAAGCTGCCTGTGAAAATTTATTGTGACAAGGCCTTGGTCATTTAGCCTTAAAGAAATACTCTTTACGGTTCAAACGTCAGGCCATTAACTATCGTTTGTAAGTCCTTTACCTTCATTGTTTTTTAAATCATCAAATTATGAACAATTTTATTGTAATTCTTGTCTCCAACAGATCACCAAATAATCCACCAGCATCGAAAGGTGGAGAAGCCTGTCACGGATTAACCAGGGAAAATACACCTTGTGGTCTTAAAGCATGTCCGTTATTCTGTTCGTCAGTTGATGGTAAGATGAACTCTGAAGGAGATGTTATGTCTGATGATGGTTGCAATACGTGGTAAGTTTTATGGAATAGGATCAAAATAAAATATAAAGGTTTTCATTCTTGTATTGAGAGGGGCTCCAAGATCGAATTCAGATTTGTGATCCACTCATTTTCCAATAGATAGTCTTTTTTTTGGGGGGGGGGGTTTGGGTGGGGAATTAGAAGTCTCTAACCTAGCAGTAAAATTAACATATACAGGTTTTTATTTATGAATTAGGAGGGGGCTCCAAGGTCAAATTCATATTTGTGCTCCACTCATTCATTTTCCAATTTATAGAGTTTTTATGAAAAAGGGGGATTACAAAATTAGAATTCTCTAACCTCCCATTAAAATAAAAAAATCACTGTTTTCATTTATGTACTAATCATGTTTATGAGATCTTCCTTTAATTTACTAGCAAATGGCCAACTTACCTACACTCACAGCTGCTCACTATGAAACAATTTTCCTTACAGTATCTATCAAGCTACTTCTATTGAATTATTCAAATCTCTATTCAAGACTCATCTCTTTGTAATTTAAAGTTAATGTGCTTAGAATTGCCCATTGTGAGCACTATTTAAATGTTACTATTATTGAAATGTCAGCAGATTACTGACTGTTTGATTCCATTCAGGAACATACCCCCATAACCCTGGGGGAGGGTAACAACAATGATATAAATAACAATGAATAATAAACGGAAGTGTTTACATAGTAATAACATGAAAACATTGATAAATAGTGCACATATACTTCATTATTATAATTATCAATATTTGCTGTCTTTCCTTTTTGTAATATAATTGTTGAGTTTTTTTCGCTCATTTTATGAACAAAAAACAGAAGATTACTTAAAAAAGACTGACTTTAACACAAATGCTTTACATTCTATGAAGTGATTCTCAGGAGTTGTGATATCTTTTCCCTTTTATAAATATTTTGTTTCTACTTATTTCCAGTACATGCAAGCAAGGCCATTTGTCCTGTACAAACCATACATGCATTGGTAAGTAATGAAAAGTTACACTATTATGCCATTTAAGTTAACCAAATTAGTTAAAAATAATTTTGGGTTCATCAAAGAAAACATTTGAATTTGCAACCTCCAGATAAACCTGCCGGCACTCTCCCGGCACTCTCCCAACTGAGCCGTCTAGCCCTAATGTTGGTGGTCTCCCTGTTTTGTCATTATCTTTGTTGGGGGAGCCGGTCAGAAGCAAAGTTATTTTAAAATAGTTCCTGATTTTCTGTAATAAAAAATAAACTACTAATTCATGGTGGAGGACCATCTTTAACGTTGTCTCATCATTGATATTTCTTAAAGCTGACCCTAATCCACAATGGTCTCCGTGGTCATCTTGTGATGTAAGTTGTGGAAATGAAGGACGTATGGTTCGATCAAGAGCATGTACCTCTAAGAATGCCAAAAGTGACCCAAGCTGTGTGGGTGGGGTCAAGATGGAGACCAAGAAATGTGGATTACTGCCTTGTCCAGGTATGCTTTATGGTTTCAATACTGTGGATAAAATTATTTGTATAAAAAATATGCATACATAATAAATGCATAGGAGATTAAGAATAATACTGCTCTGTTTTACCCTTACACCAATGTGTGATATACCTGGTACTTTCAAGCCCTGCTAGAATTTATGGTGTAATTATGAAACTTGGTTTAAAATCAGAATGATAGCAAAAATTGGGAAAGAAAGCAGAAGAATTCAAATTCTTTTTCAAGACAAATTACCAATGAACCATATATTATTAAGATTTTTTACACTTATACTTGGTTTTAAAAATGGAATGATAACAAAAACTCAGAACATATATAGATATCTTCTGAACAGAAGAAATTACCCTTCTGCATTGCAATCATGCAAAAAACGTCCTTAGCAACACCTTTAGCAGCAGTCGTAGCCGTAACTGTAATTGCCAATTCTGATACGGCCTATCATAGCACATTTTGGCTGATTACTTACTTCCATCTTGCAAGACTTTATACGTTTTTTTTGTTTCTTTTAACAGAGGTCGGTAATTGGTGTGCTTGGAGCCCATGGTCAACTTGCACAACGTCTTGTGGTGTTGGAGAGACAACAAGAAGTAGAGAATGTATGTGTAATGAAGCAATGAATGGCGGCAAAGATTGTCAAGGCAAAGGGGAAGAGACGAGGGGATGCTTTACTCAGGCATGTCCAGGTATGGAAACCAAATTTATTGTCTTTTGAAGATTTAAGGTCATGTCACACGAGGCAATTTGCAGGCAACCAGTTCCAGGTAATCTCAAATAAGAAAGTTCATTCACATTTCAGTTTTCTCAATATTTTTCTTTGGATAGTGAGTACAGCTAGAACAATGTCTGTTGTGCTGCCAAAGTGTTCCTTTTTCATGCAGTGCAGTTGGTTCCACCAAGGTTGCCTGAAAAAATTACCATGTGTGGCACGGCCTTTAGGGTATACATGGTTTGTGTCTTGAGTTGTTTTGATTTTAGCCTCTGCAATCTTGCACTTTGATCCTTATTCTTGTAAAGTTGACAAAACACAGTTCTTCATATTCTTGAAGGTAATTCTGAAGTAATTTTACAGAGGTGAGAATTAACCAAAGAATCATTGATTCATTTTTTCAAGTTGACTGTGCTTGGGATAAATGGAGTTCATGGTCAGAGTGCTCTAAGACTTGTGGAACGGCTGAGCAGATCTCAACACGTAAGAGAATAAGAGCTGAGAATGGAGGCAAGGAATGTGTAGGAGCAGGGATGAGGACCAAGATGTGTAACTTACCTCCTTGTTCAGGTAGGAACTTTTTAAGTGATGAAAGAGTAGATGGGAATAACTTGTAAGACCATGTGACTTGGACAGGTTCATATACATTGATACTTACCTCCTTCCCTCAAACCCTTCCCCTTTGTCTCCTTGTCCATTGTTCATCCATTGCTTTTCTGTGTGTTTTCTGCTCCTTTCTCTTTCTCTCTTTTTATGTCCTTTTACTTGACTACTTCAGTTACGCCAGTATACATGATTATGTGTGTTGTGTTGTCATTTAGCTTTCCAGAAGGAATTTCTGAGATTCTCAGAACACAATACAGACACAATAGGAGGCGGTGGGTACACCATACCACATATCAAGCAGCAATTTCAAAGTGGATAATAAATAGGGTGTAAATGATTGAAAGTTCTGGTTTTGAGAAACTGAACTTCTTGATCTTGATTATTGTTTTAGGATCATGTGCTGCTCCATTTGTAAATCGAGGGTGTGCTACAACATGTCCAAGGAGCTGTGTAGATTTGAGCAAGAACACAGAATGTCTTATACCTAAGAGATGTGAAGGAGGATGTACTTGCCCAGGGGTAAGTTTGCCAAACAAGTAGAGTTGGGAACAATTATCAATGCCTGAATCTTTTCAACAATTGAAATTGACTGAATAATAATAATAATAATAATAATAATAATAATAATAATAATAAGCATTTATAATGCGTCGGTATCCATCAGAAGAGCCTCACGGTGCAGAAACACATTAATAGAGGGGAATATATATGCAGTCCTCATTGTGATTCTTGATGGAAGTTTTGAACAAAGCCAGTGATGGGAAGTTTTAATGAGATCAGGTAATTTGTTCCACAATGAAGGAGCAGCAGGATGATCTTTCACCCCATGATTTTTTTGTATGGGATTTCTTTAAAAGTAGCAATGGGACTTCAAATTTATGTTTGGGTTGAGCCATGGTTTACAACAACATATCACAAAAACAGTTAAGTATTTTTGTTAAGCTTTATATTATCTATTGGTTACTTTTATTGTTATTGTGTTGTTGTTATTTTCCATTTCTTTTCTTGTGCTTCTATGTTTCTATGAAGGATTCTTTGTTACAAGGAACTGATTGTGTCAAACCTTCCGAGTGTCACTGTACCGTTACAATGTCAGATCTCAAAGGGATTCCAGAGTCCTCTTATGAGTCAGTAATAAAACCAAGCAGCATTTCTGGTCTGTATGAGATGAGGGCTGGAGATCTCATAGAATCAGATTGTAGTAAATGGTAAGTGGCTCATTTCATTGAATGATATCTTTTTGTTATATCATTGTGTGGTGGCTGAGCAGTTTAGAGGATCAGACTAAATAATGGTATTGATGGTGAAGAGAGCTTTGCTACTGAAACTTTTTTAAAAGAGAAATTCAAACCCATATAAAAATCATCCACTACTGTATTTGGATTTTAATCAATAATAACAATAACTAGTTTTTAGATAGTGGTTTATCTATGGAAGTCTGAAAATGCTTATCATTATTATGTAACGGTTTCATTTGATAAAAACTGACTTATTGTTGTATCATTACTGTTTGCAGTGAGTGTATCGTTGGACGGTTGGAGTGTTCCAACAAAAGTTGTCAAGGTAAACAAAATAACAATTAAATCAATACTTGTTGGTACTTTTAAAAGCATGGGTCTTGGAATTGAAGAAATGCTCCTTAATACATCTTGTTAGGCTTGGTGGCTTTCTTTTGATATGATTTTTGTATGATTTTGTTATCAATAAAAAAAATAATAATATGTTTGAATCATACCAGATTGAATGAAAGCTCTTGTCCTACTAAATAGAAAGTTAACTCTATTAACCTATTGTTAAATGCTAGTTTTAATTTGTTAATTACTGTGTTAATTTTTAGTATCAGGAGGCTGGAGTGAATGGTCACGATGGGTGGGATGTTCAGAGACTTGTAGTGATGAACCTGTAACCAAGCAACGATTCCGATCCTGTAGTAATCCCAAACCCAATACTGCTATGTTGAGTGGCAGCAGTGGTTGTCATGGAAAGTCTGTGGAGGAAAGGATATGTGAGGATGTGAACCCGTGCCCAGGTTAGTTTGTAAAGTCACATTTATTTATCTGGTCTGCAACTGTGTTATGTTTGCAATTCTTAACTGGCATGCTGGGACAGTTAAGTGCAAACAAATACTTACAGAAGCTGTAGTGGGAGAGAACATTGCCTCAACAAGTTTCCTTTTTGTTTTGAAATAACTAGGATTTCTATGGTGTTAAGCTAGCCGTCTGCAGCAACATGAAACATGCCTTAAACTCATCGCTAATTGAAAGATTCCTTCTTCTTTTTCCATCCAATAAAGTTGACTGTCAGTATGGACAATGGCAGGAATGGAGTGGTTGTAATGCCCCATGTGGCGGAGGAAGTCAAATCCGTAAACGTGATATCATAACTGCAGCTCAATATGGTGGACAGCAATGTGAAGAAGAGTCCATGCAGTCTCAACCTTGTAATGTGGAGCCATGTCCAGGTAAGACAAACAGGGCAGCATTGTCTCTTAACTAAGGTCGTCCATTGGCCAAGTGTTAGTTAAAACACCTGAGTACCAGTCAAAATTCTCTCGAAGTGTCCCGGCTGACTCGTTGAAAAGCATCCCTATTTCATTTGAAATAAGGACTAGGGAAAAAGCTGACGGATTAGGGAAATGACAAGCGAACTGGTTCTGCTGGCTAATCACTGGAAAAATAAGGGCAAACCGTGCAAAGCTATCAGTGTTTTGCTTTCAAATGCTCTTTAAAAAAGTGTGTTTGTCCATTTTTGTATGCTGCCTGTAATGTTGGAAGAATTTATTCACAATGAGTCATAGACTATGTGGGGGTTCGCACTGTACACAATTCCCAACCTGTTAAAAATATTTTCTCCTCAAAAACTTCTTTCCATCAACTAATCTTTCCATCTAGTTTGTTTAACTGTCCCTTTTTTCATTTAACACAATTTCCAGTTCATCAAGAAAAACTTTCACGTTTTCCTCTTCCTTGCAATTTGTTTCTACAAATGTAATATTGGAATGTTCTTTTTTGTTGATGGACCTTTTGCATTGATGTTACCACAACGCTATTGTAGAGGTAAAACAGTTATGAAACATTGGGAAAACACACATCTGTGTATGCGCAGCGCACAAGATGGGTCAATTCGCGACCTTCTTTTGACCTCTAGCTGAGGGCGCCCTACTCAAATGAAGTCAAGGGCATAAGTTCTAGTAAGTGTTGAATACGCAATAAGTGAATTGGTTATTTTTTCATTTTTTCAGGTTTATCCTGTGCAGAGATGGGTATGATACAAGATGAGTTTGCCACAAGATGTCCTCTAACCTGTCAAGACCTCTCTGTGCAATGTACCCAACCATCTTGTCAGACAGGATGTCGTTGCCGAGATGGAGAGTATCTTCAAGATGGACTATGTGTCCCAAGAGAGGAATGTAACTGTATGTTAGACATGGCTGATATTACTCAAAGAAATCAGAAGTATTTAATGATGTTGTCTATGGATGCAGTTGGCTTGATGCTTCAAACGACACCCCTACCACCACCACCTGCTCTCTATCAAGGTATTGTTTTATCATTTTCTTCTTCCTCACTGCTTCATTGTTTCACATTATCTTTATTTTTGTCTTTCATAATATTGTGTTTTTTTTCTGGCAACTTTTCTGTTCATCAAACAAATTTCTCATGTTTTACATTTTCTTTTTTTATTGATTCACATACTTTTATATTTAAGTCACCACTTTTTTATTCAGCTTTTTCAGAGTGAACAAAAACAAAATTTTGAAAAAGATTATTATTTTTTTTTAATCCGCTTTTTTCTTTTTCCCTTTATCAGCAACCTGCAATCAGCCGATTCCATTACCTCTAAATGCCCCTGAATCTCTTGACTTCATCAGTTGGCCATACTACAGCGCCATCTATGGTTGGAATGGTGACCTTTTGACCTTAGTATTCAAAGAGGTCAATCATATCACCGGGATCAAGGTGCTCGGTGGTGGCGCTCGTAGTAGAGACTACCTTGAGCGATTTGTGCTGTTGTATGAGGCGGAGGAGACTAAAATTCTGAGGCCGATCCTATCCCATGATGGCATTACTCCCATGGTATGAATTGTAGTAAATGCTACAAAGGGTGGTTGGGGGGAGACGGGGAGTCGAGTTAGGGTATAGTGTGGGTGATTGGGAGGGGGTAGTGAGGGAGGGGATGTTTTTGAGGGGATTTTGGGGGAGTAGTAAAGTGCATGGGGTTAAAAATATAAAATTTTAAATGAAGATGAACTTTACAAACTGGATAAAACACATCCTAGATTTGAATTTTACATAATGAAATAAATCGAGCTGAACAGTGTAATTTGTCTTCTTTAGAAACTGTATTGGCTCAATACCTTAGTGGGAGCAAGTCTCTAAAGTTCTCATCAATTAAAAAATAGTCTTTCCATTTAATTTTTTTTAATCAATAAGCTTACAAAAACTCGTAAAAAAACCTTTAAGTCATAAAAGCTTAACTTTTCTCTTTTTTTAGAATCACATCCGTGACCCATCAATTCAGATTTTGTTAATGTCTGTTTTTGTCATTACGATAATGCATATGTTTCTTATCTTGGTATGTAGATCTTCCAAGGTAACACTGACCCTGTGACTATCATTGAGATACCTCTACCCTATGGAGGTGTCGAGACCAAGGTCTTTACTCTTCTTCCAATCGTTTCTGCTGGAGATGACTTCAGGCTGCGTTTACAACTCTTAAGCTGCCCGAATGGTGAGTTTATAATTCTGCTCTCGATATGGTTTTCTGGAACTAATCAAAACTGATCACTTTTGCTGTTGCTATTCTTGAGATTGATGGAATATAAAACCTCTGGAGCATTTCCTGTGCAGGTTAATTGCCAACATCTTACACTTAACTAATCAACCAAAAAGGAACAGAGCTTTTCTTGGTCAGGATTCTGTTAAAAATCACAAAATGCTACATTAACTTTTTATTGCACCATTGAGCAGACTTGATAAGCGCATGATTTCATACCGAATAAGCGTTATTGAACTCAATATATGTATTTTAAGGACAGCTTTAATGGTGCATAGCATCCCTGAGAAAAGCTGTTAGTGCAAGACATGCCTCATTAAGGGTTTTAGAGTGACACTAATGACTGGGTAATCAGATACTGATGAGATGTGACTATCTCAGGAAAGTTTAAAGTTACAAATTATCAGTGCTCTAGCTAACATTGCAGCTGTCCAGCATTTTTCATGAAACCTTGTATTCAAAGAAAACTGCAAAATTAAATTTGTGTTTTAGAATCATACACAACAAAGCAAACGAAACAAATAGTCCAGCTTTCAGTGCCACAAAAAAAGCTTTACATTTCTCTTTCAGTTTTATGATTGTGCCTCTCTTATGAAAATATTTAAGAAAATGTTTGAATAGCTCTGTATACTTGTATCCGTTTCAAGGTCAAAGAGTTATGTGTGTTCTTGATTAAAAAGTGAGAAGAAATATTAATAAGCCCAATAGATTTAAACATTTTTTCCCGAAAATAAAAATCAGCATTAAAAAATGTATACTTGTCTTTTTGAACTGTTTCTGTAAGGCAAAGTGTAAAACAAGAAGATTGGAAACATTTGCCATTTTGTGGTTGAGTGTATTTTTTCTTTGCCCAATTTCATTTCCAGATGGAAAGAGTCAAGAGGATTCCCTGTGGGCTCATCAACTCTCATCCATCAAGCAAGACAAACTGATTCCATCAATGTCCATTCAAGTTGAATCAGCGACACCTCCTTCATCAACACCATCACCTAGGGAGTCCCTTAAGACGTTTGCAACTCCCGTTGGGACCACGCCCAATGGAGCGTTTATCCCTGGTAGTGTGATTGACTTTCCTTGCACTCAGTGGTGAGTTTTCAAGTCTTTGTTTAATTCCTTCAGGAGAATAGTTGTTGGATGCACTTCCTTATCTTAAAACAATTACTTATAGTGTTTGGGAATATTTGAATTTTATATTATGTTTTTATTATAAGAAATATCTGTTCAATTTGTTCTTGTATTTTTTTTCTTATTTATTTTTCACGTGATGGGCTGTGGGTTTGGTGAGGAGGTCATGCACTATGGCAAAGATAAAAGTTTGAATTTGTTTTACTTTCAATTGGGTAAAGAAATGCAAAAAAACAAATGTTTAATAATTAAAAGATGTTCGGACATACTAATCAGAGAGACAATCTGTAAATACAATTCTTAAAATGTTCTCTCTTTTTCCTTTCAAATTCAAGTAATTGTACTGGTGGATCTTTCAAGTGTGTTGATGTACCATGCCCGTACCTAGACACATGGTCCCCATGGACTGATTGTACCTCATCATGCAATGGTGGAAGTCAACAGAGAAGTAGAAAGTGTCTTGGAGAGACAGAGGAGAAAGATTGTGATGGACCTGTCAAGGAGGAACGGAGATGTAATATGGATCCCTGTCCAGGTAAATGGGTTCTTGCAAGGGTTGGTTTTATAAAATCAAGGGGGTCTCAAAAATCAAGGTGACTTGTGATATCAACATAGACAATCACTGAAATGAATTGAGGCGATGTTTCCTTCTTCGTGGTTTCTTGGATGTAAGATTATCTTATCATTCCTGTGGGGGGCCTAGCTGAGACACAAACAGTTTTCCTTATACTTGTTGTCTGAAAAACGTCCATGCCATGGTTCAGTTTGGTTTTTGTTATTCATCTTGATTGTCCATCCCTCTGTTTTGTTCTTGAGAATTGAAATGCTTTTTTCTCCTTTTCCAGTTGATTGTCGATGGTCCACATGGTCAGCATGGAGCACCTGTGGAGACACTTGTGACGTAGGCCATCAGAAACGCAACCGTACCATCCTCCTTCCTGCTCTCTTTGGAGGGCGTCCCTGTCAAGGTCCTCACACAGAGAGACTACCCTTCAATACCCAACCCTGTCAGGCCTGCCTTAAAGGAATGACATTGTCCCCATGCAGTAAGAAATGTCCTAGAGAATGTCGAGATATTCAAGATGGATTTAAATGTCTTCCAAATGACAGGGAGAGGTGCCAAGTTGGATGCAGATGTCCTGATGGATTGCTCCTACAGGATGGGCAATGTGTAGCGATCAAAGACTGCCGCTGTCTTCTTGATATGAGAAGCTTTGGCACAGTACCCCCTACTATTCCGAAATCTATCACCGATCGATTTAACAATCTCACGTTATCATACGGTCGCGACCTTGTTCCCATGCAAGAATTTCAGAGTGGTGATGTGATTTTCAGACAGTGTAATAAATGCACCTGTGAAGGAGGCAGCTTCAAATGCACCAATCAAAACTGCAGGAAAGACTGTGGATGGAGCGATTGGTCTGATTGGTCAGAATGTTCAGTGACCTGTGGGTCAGGGGTGAGAAGGTCACGGCGGACTCCCAATCAACCTGAGAAGGCGTACGGAGGTGCTGAATGTGAAGGTTCAAATGAGAAAGAAGAGAAGTGTTATGCTGGAGATTGCAGTAAGTAAACATTTGAGGTTATAGTGCCTAAAGTTAATAAGACTCGGGCAGGAGGTTGGAAATATTTTAAATTAAGGTGATTTGTAAAGAGTTTAATAAATGGAAAAGGTTGCGGCTCACACTTTGTTAATACAGTTGGTTAACAAGTTTGAATCCCTTTAAAATACCAACAAAGGGACAGCTATATTAAAACAAACTTTCTTTTAGTTCAGGTCATAGTGACTTTGAAAAATATATGTAATTACTGAAGGGGGCCATGAGTATTCTTCAATTCTATATTTTGATTAATCTTTTACCATCTTTCCCTGCGCACTTTTTTTATAGACTGTAAGATAAATGAGATATTCAGCCGTACAGCCACATCATGTCGTCCAACATGCCAAGATATGGGCACCAGTGAAAACATGGATACCAGCTACCATCGTCCCTCTTGTGGCAAGGCTCATGAAGGTTGCATTTGCAAAGCAGGTACATTTAAAATGCATTCTTGAACCTGTAACACTTTCTGTACCAGCTTTCTCTACCAGCTATGGAATAGACTTCCTGTGGACTTAAGAAATTTGAACTCCCTAGCTGTTTTTAAATTACGTCTTAAGACTTATCTTTTTAATGCGGAATACAACTAGTTTCTGTGATTGTTTGTGAACATTGATTCATGCTTTTTGTTGTGAATTGTACCTTCTGTACTTTTAAAAGATTAACTTGTTGTGATTTTTAAAAGAAAATTCGTTACTTTTTACCATTTTGTATGCTTTTAATAATGTCTTTTGTGTTTAACTTTTTTATGTACAGCGCCTTTGAGCAATTGATTTGATATATGGCGCTTTATAAATGCTGTTATTATTATTATTATTGTTACCACAAGTTTTGTGTCGGATACAACTAGTCAGTCAAAAGGTTTTTACAAAACACAGATTTTTACTGGTAATTTTTTTCTGCTTAGACAAATTGTTTGAACTTTTGAACAAGATTTTGGCCGTGATAATATAAATGACCATTAAGAGTAAATTACCATTAAAAGTACTTACCCACACACCTTAGGTGTATGGGTTAATGAAATGAGAACAAAAGAAATACTTCTTTCCTCAAGATTGTCTTGTTTGTTTACTCTAGGATATTACTTGAACAGCAAGGGGAATTGCATCTTACCTCATCAGTGTGACTGTAAGGATGAAGATGGGTTGCTAAGGAGACCAAATGAACAATGGAGACCAGACTCTTGTTCGGTCTGTATGTGTAGAAATGGAGAAGTCAAATGCAAGAAGGAATGCAAAGTCACTTCCTGTCCAGAGGTAAGGTTGTATGTTGTTTGAAATGGTAACATCATTCAAGGATGCTTGTGTTATCATCATAGAAACATGTCTCAAGAGGTTGACAATATCATGTGGTTTCTGTTGTTTATTTAATTTACAGAACTTTGAACTTATTATGGAGCCTGGAAAATGCTGTCCTGTATGCAGAGAACGATATGGTAAGAAAACTATAAGACAACAGTCTTTCTCGAAGGCTAACAAATAATATATATAAATAATCTGTGTGTTCATTACTTGAGATTTACATTGATTCTAACTATATTCATCACAATCCAGAACCTGTCAACACTTGCCATCTTGAGCTTGTTACTCGCAACATCACCAACTCAGCCGGCTGCCGTGCCAATAACATCCAGCTAAATGTCTGCATTGGGTCTTGTACCCAACCCAAGGAGATTGTCCTACATCATCCTGAGTTCTCAGTCTGTCAATGTTGCCAGGGTGTCTTTAAGAAAGTGACTGGGATAAGAGAGGCAGAAGACACAGATTTTGGGATGATAAAACTAGTGTGTGAAGATGGGAGTATTGTGCAAGCTCCGATTGCTAAATATTCCGGGTGTGCATGCCAACAACCATGTGGTAAGTAATGAAATAAAGATGAGTTATTAATGAACAGGTTGCTTTGCAGGTTGCTTCTAGTAGTCAAAATTGATTGATTAAGAACGTTTTTCATTGTAGCACCTGTTAGACATCCTCTGTAAAAAATGAATGAAACCAACTAATACTAAGATACGTTGCCATAGCACTATGTTTATCATTTTGCTGGCGCTAGAAGGCCTGATATTTTTTTCCCAATTTTATTGTGATTTGTGATTTTGTTTGTATTCAGAAAATGTATAAGATTATTATTAAGTAGCCTGAAAAAGTCTATAAAAGTGTACCAATGTAGATCAGCCCCTGTTTTCGATAGAAAATGTTCCAATGATCTGTAAAGGGTCAAATAGTATAAAGAGATGATTTTTTATAAACGGTCATTTGTTAAGATGTTACACCTCATCTATGAATCACATTAACTCGTTTCATTGTTTTACATCGTTTTCCTTCCAAGTTGTTTTCTTCTTCATAAAACTTAAATTACATCATTCTTGTTTTTCTTTTTCAGACAAACCGTCTATGTACAATGTGTTGCCATAACAACCGAGACTATATTTAATATCGCCAGTGGAAACAGACAATGGAAATTGACATTGGATTATGTGATGGGCTATCTTTGGAATTCTGTAACTATTCTTTTATTCTTTTGTTTAAGAAATGTTTTAACTAATAGCTGGGTTTGCACGGTTGTACTAACAGATGTTTCTTTAGCACTTATATTTAAATAATATTTAAATTGGAGTTTTCTTGCAATGGTACTTGTAGTGAGACCTGAGTCTGCCTCAAGAATGTTTATCCCAAAGCTTATTTAATTTCAGTGTTTTAGCACTACACGAAGAAATCAAACTTCTTTACAAATTATCACGACGGTATACTGACAAAACTTGTTTGTTTTTTTAAGAAGATCCCGATTATATCAAATTCAAACTATGGATCTCGAGTTAAAGGAAAACTTTCTGTAGAAGAATGTTAACTTATCTGACAGTGTTAACATTTTGTACTCAAGAATTAAACATGCCATTTGGGAATGACATCAGCTAAAATTAATCTTTGACAATCTCTGGATGGTTTGACGCGTAAAAGAAAGTTATTTTAGAACATAGCTAAGAAGAATAAGTCGTTTTAATTTAATTAAAAGTACTATTATTGTTGTTATTAAGTTCAAACACCTAGATTTACTCTGTAGCCATTGCAGGAAAACGTACTTATTGTTCTAGATTATTTCAATAAAATGATACACTTCAAGCAATTAAAAACATTGATCAAATTAGCTTGTGGTTTGTCTGTCGCATTTTTTTCTGCACCTAATTCACTTGTTTAGCACTTTTATCGTTTATGTTTGCAGAATCACACATTGTTTGAGCCTGCTTGCTTGCCGTTTGCTTTCTTATCTCCAGTTACACTGTTATTGAAAGATTTGTTAATTTCAATTTTGAATTAATGAAAGACATAAAGTTTTCATGACCATTGCTGGAAAAAATGTGTGAGCGGCGCGTAAATAAACTTATACCATATACCATTATAACAGGGACACTTGTACGCAAACAGGTGCGCGCTTATTCAATTACAAGTATTTGTTTAGTTGCACATATTTCACCATTTGTCTTCTTCGTACTTTGCGGTTCTTGGCGACTTTGCCAGTGACACAAAATAGCTTAAGCCTCTGCTTTTTTATGAAAAATTGTTACAATTTTTCTCCGTTACCAAAGGTTAACTTGGCTACACTGTCGTTATTGGCTTAAACTATGGATTCGCGACCGCAACGTGTTCCTTTATCTTGTTATCTTGTAAAGACATGCTGATGTTTATGTACTTAGTATAAGCACATCAATATTTACTCCTTGATGGAATGGTTTCTACCTAGACAAGCCTTGAAGCTGACGACAGAACATGGCACCTTAGGTGTCATGATAGATCAATCATGGCTGCTCAACCTGCAAATTAAATTAGATACACTGAGCGTGTAGAGATGGAATCCTGGTATAGTCCTCATATCAACCAAGACATACTCAAAACAAGAACATTGCTCTAACCTTTACACCACTTTAAAAAATAAACAAATAACAAATTGATTTTACTTCTTCTAAATGATTTACTTTATTTCCATGATCAAATATAACTTTTGATTTAAAAGTAAATAAATTGGTTAAAGAAATGTTGCCGACATTGTCGTGCCACTGTGGACTTCTTTGATTTCTAAACTTTACCGACTTTTACCGAGTAAAAACAGTCACAACAAATACTAGACTCGGACTTCATGAAGTATTATGAGAAATATCAGTCAGAGTTAAATTTGGCAAAGCATTTTGAAGACACAGCTATTCAGTGTAAAGGCTCAAGACAAACAAAAGGGTATTTTCGCTCAAACTTCCCTGAACTGTTTTAAAGAGCTATCCCTAAAACAATCAAGACTGTAAAGACCTTTGTATTTCTATTTGTTATAGGGAGTTTTCCATTTCAAATTCTTTGGGCGCTAAATATTGAGAGAGAAAAAAAAGAAGAAAATGTATAAAAATTTATGGCTAAATCTTTTTTGCTGAACTGCAAAGAACTTTATAAAATATAAGTCGAATCTTTGTTTTGAAAGATAAATTTCCAAAAAGACTTTAGAAAATACAAGAAGGTATTTCTTGAAATTAATCAAAATTCTAAATGGAATATGTGAGTCCTCGTCGTGATAGTAGACCTAGCGTCTATAGTTCCAGTATTATAGAAAATACAGTAGTCAACGTTGATATGAATGATTGTTTTGGGCATGCATGACGTAGCCTGCGGGATAAGATACCCATGCTGTTAATACACGACATGCTAGAAGCCTGGAGGCAACTGGCGCCCGCATTCCAAATGTATCAATAACACAGCAAAGCAAATGACAATCCATTCACAGACCAGAAATACAACCGTAATCACGTAATGTACCATACCCTTAGTCTTCCACACACTACTCTTCTTGGACAGATATTTCCGAAAAATTGTTGGCTTTTTAACAAAACAAAAAGCAGGTCATTATGTGGCACTGACAAGACAAACGTTGTTGGTTACTGAAGATAGCAAAGCGCTTGAGTTATTATGCACACGTTGAAAGCAGACTGGACTTCATACTGCATTTACAAATGAACCCTTTGATTGGGTACGCAGTCGACTGTGTGTGTGTGATTAGAATCAAGATATCGTGAGTCGTGGCGGTGAGCGCACATGCAAAACAGATGTAGCCCTGCACGGGGTTTCTGCACTTGCTGGCCGGGGGAGAAGACCGCGGACGACTCGCTGGATCTCAGTCTTCCTCAAGCCATGTCCGGTAGCTTTTTCCGGAGAAATTTTACAACGTTTTTGGACAAGTTTTGAGAGGTCATGTTGCTGACAAGTATGAGGGATTTGCGAGATTCTGCAACAATTGCTGACAGATAACCGTCATAACTGATTCTCATTTAGCCAATTGTCTGCCAAACTCCATAGCATGCCATAAGCACATGGCATACAATTTTCGCCTATTTTACTCCGTAAAAATAGCGAATAACTACAAATTGATAAATTCAACGTTTTCCGGAAGATTGTTCTGAGAAACCTGAAGAGCTTCTTACGTTACCATGTCACTTTTGAAGATATGTGTCTTCTTATTCTACGTGTATATAACGGTGATAATGCTGATGGTGGTACACACTACGAATGGTAAGACCTCTTTGTTTATTTCTCTATAAATACAATTCAATATATGAGATAAGACTGTGTGTTTATATAACCGTTTAGGATATAGGCTAGGTAAACTATAATTCCTAATGTTTACTTATCTTATATTTTTGCTGGGTATATATCTATAATTGGGAATGTCAGAGTTAGATGCAAGCCACACACAGGAGTTGGGCCCGGAGATTGCCGTGTAATGTAGAAGGAGCGTAGAAGGAGCAAATTGTGTGTATCATTGGCCACATGGTACACTTGACCGGAATTCAGAAAAGTACAACAATTTTGGTCTCGTGTAAATAAATATATATTATAATTTAATCTGTAATTAATTAATTGTTTTAATGATCATTTGAAACAAGAATTGAGAACCAATACACCATGTAATCTTTAACATTACACGTTTACAAAAGAGCCAGTGCCTGGACTTCCTGCAATTAAGTGTACAATCACACAGCTCAATGAAAGAAAAATTAAAATCTCACATTTTGTGTAGATTGCATTTTTTGACATGAGGAAAAGGGCGCATCTCAAAACTTGTTCAGCTGTTTACTAACTCTTGAATTTATGTGAAATTGCCAGGAAGGGCCTGGAATGTACAAGGTCGCTCTTTTTGTAAACAAAGTTACTTGGTCTATATAGACATGCATTACAAGGACTTCGATTGATACAAAACATCTTAAGAATGATGTGTTTTGGCTACAACTCCAAATTATCACTTCATATTTGTTTTAAGACTTTGGTTTGACTCCAGCCTGATTTGCCTGCCTTTTGTTATTTTGTTTCCTTGAACACTGATCCCTCATTGACCAGTTATTCCGGACGCAAACCTGACATAAAAATGCTGCGAATATTTATCATTTTGTGTTAAATCGTGTGTGTGTCCAATCAAAGAGGGAGGAGAAATATTAAATACTTCTTTATAGTTGACCATAAAAGCAGAGGTTTACTCGCTGATACTCCGTAGTTAACAGTGTTCTCCCTTAACAATGGTCCGCTGGCCAAATACCAGTTAAAACCCATCAAAATTCGCTCCAAGTGGTCCGGCTGGCTAGTTCAGTGTTGAAAAGCACCCCTATTTCATTTGAAATAAGGAGTAGGCCTAGTGAAAAAGGTGACGGACTATAAAATGAAATGACAAGCTAACTGGTCCTGCTGGCCAAACACACAAAAAGGACAAACCCTGAATTAGTGTGCACAGTTTTGTACTTAATTGAAAAATGTAAACGAAACGTGTGTCTCTGGACACGTAACGTATGGATGAATCGTGTAGGCCAGCATTTACCTTCACAATAAGAGACAGGGGACTGGAATGGAACCAGCAGGTTTCAAGTTTGCTTTGGGGGACAAAAAGGCATGGAGGACCATCATGATTCCAGGACACCTTTTCAGCTAAAGAAAGCAAGTTCATTTGATAGGATTGTTCTCTAATAGGGATCCAAGAAAGTTTTTCGAGTCATATAATGAAATTATTTCGTAGATTCCTCTCCTCCTCCAGCACCAAGAAGCCTTGAGCGATCTAAGATCGTATTCCTAAGGAGGAAATTAAGGTGGAAGGTTCAACGGAAACGGAGCCTTCCAACGTCTTAACCCAGGTTTTGCTTTATGCACTATCAGACTGCATCTGACTGTACATTTGATCAAATAAGACACAGCTTCGCTTCAATATGGGTGGACTCGGTGTTGGGGCATAACTTCTTCATCGGATTCGGAGACTGGGATCTTCCTTGATCCCCTGTGCCCATGGGGATGAGAAAATTGGTAAACCATTCCAATTACGGGGCTCTTGCCAGATGACGTTGCAAAAATTTATTTGAGGTCTGAAAACGCCTAGTTAGTTTTTAGACTTTTTACTTTTTAGACTGTTTGAAAAACTTTGTACACAAACAATAAACTATATGGACATTTAGAAGACTTGTTAACATAATTTTAATGTATCATGTTTGTCAGCCATATTTTTTCGATGTAAGACTTGCAACTAGTTTCACATTGCTCTGTTGCTTATAAAAAGGTGTATAGAAACGAGTATCGTTGATTGGATTGAAACATTGACACACAAGGTTGCTTGGGATTGGTGAATGGATTGACCCGTTTGTGGAGAGTATTATTCTATAAATGTCGATTTAATAGTAAATCGATCATCGTTGTTTGCACTGTGGCTGATTTTGACAAACCTGAGGTTGTCTAGAGGAGGAAAACATAGACCTATGGCATATTCTGCCTTGCTGAAGAGTTTAAAAACTGGCCGTTATTGTGTATCTGCTATTGTTGGAAACTCAGTTTGCCTATGGATGAATGAGACCTGGCCACTTAAATCGCTCATGATTGTTATTTATTTGAAATTTCCGTGAGTAGCCTTACATATAAGAACAAAATCTAAAACATCACAATTTTCTTATACTTGTGTGTACCGATGGATTTGATGCTTCCTTTCACTGTTAGATTTATAAATACTTACGAAAAAATGTAACCTAACTGAAAACTGTAAACCCCAAACGCACCAGGGTGTCTATCAGAGCGGGACAGGGGGTCCCTTGTGCGACATGGTGGCACCCGATGGCGACTAACGATTGCAACTTCAAATGTACACAAAACAAAACTTTAGCTAGTGACGCTTAGGCCTACTTGACCAAAAACTAGATAGAGTTATTAATTTTTCATCTATTAAGACCGAAAGGGGAGAGAGAATGGGCTAGACTTTGGAGTAGCAGCACAGGGCTCCAATCGTCCACTTGACGGGCCAATGTTTTCCTCCAGACATTGACAGCGGACTATAAATCATTAACTTGTATCATGGACTTTGGGATTCCACAGGCTCCGAGCTAGTTTACTTGAGCAATTAAATCGAATCATTTAGGTGTAGTACAACATGTTGTGTCGATCATTTTATAATATTCTCTTTATTGTGAAAAATGTTAATGTTTAGGTATTTGGAGTGGATGATAGGTGGGAGGGGCAAAATGGTGTCATTTTGTGTCACTTTGTCGTCATTCACTACAACTGTGTGATTGTTATCTCTGTCAATGAAGGGAACATTAACAAACAATTTTCCGAAATGTTTGGTTGAAAATGAGGGTTTTCTCGTTTCAAATGGTTTAAACCATGGAGGTAGTGTTTCCATGGATACAACTGACTGTCGTTATCCACTCAAGAAATAGGAGCCAATCTAGGCAGGAGCTAAGACATGTTGCCTTCAGTCTAGTCTTAAGTTGTAGCGTCTTAAAGTTGAATTCTGCAGTAATAACACGGGCACACTCGTCAAGGCTAGCCTCTTGAATTCAGGCAGACAAGCTTGGATGATTAATGTTCTTGGAATACAGGGTCTACGGTACAGTCAGATTTTTCAAATACTCCTTCCCTTAATGCAGATAACTGTTACAAGTGGGACCCTCTGTACCACGTGGGAGTTTTCCTTGGTTTGTTTACAATAATTTAGTTGTTGTTTATGGAGTTTAAAATACCGTGAATGATAGCATAAGCACCGCCTTCTTATCCTGATACTTGAGGAGTGACTTGGTGACTACTTGCCCTTTCTCAAGATTACGATAAGTGATGACGTGCGGTATCTGTCATTCTAGTTGGAGTGTTATTATACAATGCTCCGTAATTCAAACAAACACTTCGAATTCTTGGACTGCAGAGTGGCGTAGCAAGTTGCCATAAATTTCTGTCCATATTGAGACTTTTTAATTATGTTGCATTTAACCCAAGGCACCCTTACACGATGTTTTTATGCTTTTAAACAATGGGTAATCTTGATCAAAACGTGCATTGTTTGTGTCTGACTAGTTTGGACAGTCCAACCACCATTCTCATTCAACCAAGGTTTGTTATAATAAAAAATAATATCATATATTTATTAAATCGAATGATTCAAGTGCCTCTATATTAAACACAAAACAAAAAACAAATATAAAAGTCCCTTTTACAGAGTGTGCTTGTCGAATATGAACTAGTAAGTCATTCCAAAGTAAATGTGCAATGAAGTTTAATGAGCTTTGAGCATAGAATGTTGTAGAAACAGTGGTTTGCTTTGGTAAGGATTGGCGCGCAGAACGAAGAGGAGGAACAGGAATTAAGTCATGCAAAAGTTCAAATAGGGAGGAGATAGTCCAAAGAGCCATGAAAGTGGGGGTGATTTAACTTGTACGCGAAGGAGTTCGTGTATAAAATGGGTGTTCAGAACGTGGTTGGCGTGCGTGAATGTGAAATTTATCTTTGACTTGTCCCACTTTCGTGTTTATACCCAAGTATGTGAAATTAACTGAGATGAAAAATGTTAATTTAACAAAGGACTTCCTTCGAGAATACAAATCCTCGTATATATCAGTTAGTTTGTGCGATCTCGGTGTTCTCTGCTTTTATTATTATTTTCTTCAATGGCATTTTTCCAATGATTTTCAAGAATATTTAAAGAAACCCCCCCCCGGCAGATTCAATTTTTTGTCCAGTAATATTTACTCAACTAAAAGTTTTCCGTAAGTAGTCTGTAAATCATACGCCCAAAACTCACCAGAGTCTATCAGTCGGAGACTACCGCGTGTGTCGACCAGATCACGGCTACTCATTTGGCTAGCTCCCGCTGATCACCACTCACCGGGGAGCTAGCCATATGTGCCGGTAAAGCAAGACAATCAGCAATAGGTAAAAGAAACATAAAAATGAAAACAAGTATTAACAAAAAAAAACATTTAATTGACAGTCAAGATTAGATTCAGATGTTGAAATCAATATGGAAGACAGATGTACAAATTAATCGGCCTTTCTTATGAGACAAACGGAAGTTGGATTTATTTGTTTAACCCTAGACTTGGAAAGCCAAAATTGATTGAGGTTTAAGAAAGATGGACTTAATATTTGACATAAATGGAATCAAATATGCTTTATTTTCTCGTTGAGTTGTCTGTAAAAATATAAAGGAAAATGTTTGAACACGGAGAAATTCGCACAACCTTCAGTCTATTCTTCAGGTCAAACTTGTTGACAACTCTGACCTTATTTAACTGTTCAGTAAAATAACAGGTCAAAAATGAAATATTCAATTTTTGCTATTAGTTTCATACGTGTTGTCATAGCTGAAAATTAACAACGTTTAAACGCTTGAAACACATTCTCTATCTAACTTCGCAAAAATTTACAAATAATTGATTGCCATGCATTATGATAATGTTTACCTTGTACTTCTAGCAAATAAATACATTAAATATGAAACAATATTGACCAACAGTCTAGCCGTGCCCTAACATAACACAATAGCGAAAACACACCGTCGCTTACTCTAATGGGTATCGTAATAAAGTACTTTTAGTCAAGTTCAAGGTTAAATTCTTACTAATAGGCTCACGTGGCGCTCACAGCACGTGGAATAAAGACGAGAGTGCGTGTACCTTAAAGGGGGATTCACTCACCCTCATTACAGCATAAATAGATGGAGGAGTCAGAAGGCTTTTACGCAGCATAAAATTGTTTCAGATAAGACGGTTTTTTTTAGTGCTTCAAAAGAAGCTTAATTGGTATTTTGCCATTTGATTTTCGACAATCATATTTTATCATTATCATAATGACATTTGTTATCGTTTTACCAAAGAGCCTCATGCACCAAATTTCAGTTTGTTTAGTCTTTATTTTGATGGATGATTATACTTGTTACTTACTTAATTTATTTAAATGTTTGTTAATTCTTTATACTTCTGTGTACTGTTCCACTTTTAGTGTATGTTTGACTGGTTGATTTTGATATATTTTCTGTAGCCGACGACTGCTTTTTTTTTAGTAGAACTTAAACCATTGCCTTTAACGATCCTAACTGCGTCCAGCATAGCTATATTCACGTACTGGTAATTGAGTTCCTTGAAGTAGTCTTCCTCTCGAGGCTCATTATTCTAATCACCCTCTTTCTTCTGTCTTATTCAAGGTTGTTTAACAGTCTGTTTTTACTTTGTTGTCTGTTTTCCGAGCTCAATCAAATACATTTTTAAAAGGTGGTGGATGCTGATCGTATGAACTATGAGGTTTCGGTTGTTTTGCTTTTTGAAATGAAGTCCGCTTTAGTTTGTTTGTTTGTGTCTTGTTTGTTTATATGTTTATTACTTTTTGAAAAAGCAATTTCAGACTTGAATTTTAGTAATGGAACAGCAACCCAACTCATTCATGCCTGACCAAATTACATGGGATTTCATGGCAGGCAACAGTGTGCGTAAATGTGACGTCACTGGAACCGGAAGCTTTACTTTGTAAGCTGGTCAGAGCGTGCTACGTAGCTTGTGTCAGATTTACGTCACTGCTTCGGAAGATGATAATTTCTGTCTATCCGTATTTCTCCGTTATTATAGTTTACTGTAATTCTCGCAAATAAAAGCTGTATACACGCCACCCAAGAGGGCAGCATTCAGAAAAACCATTAGGGTCCGTGAAGCATTTTAAGCGAAGAGTTATTCCTGTCCGTTCGACTTCACCAAGCTTCTTCTTTGATGTATTCTAAGTTGTGCTCCTAACTATCATGTGCCAGAATAGAAACCACAGTGAGGTGAATAAACTGACTCTAGCTCCTGTCACTGAATGAGTTTGAATGAAGCTTGTCACGTGGTCAAGATTTTCTATATTTTCAATTAATTTCTGACTCGCCTCTGCATTGACTTGGAGACAGTGAGATATACTGTTCATTAATAACAGCGTCAACTCCATGGTCAAATTACTTCGACCTTGCATTGCCATATAGTGGTGACTCAGGAATTCTAGATTAAATTATAATTACAAAAAATGAACCTTGAAAACCGAGCGGTCGAATAACTGTATCGTGTATTTTTTGGAGAAGTGGGCAGTTCAAGGCTGAAGCCATTCTTAGTGACAACAGGAATATATACATTATGAATGAAATGTGAAATGTATCTTAGGAAAAAATTAGTAATTAGTTGGAAAGCTGCTTGGGTATAAATGTAAAAGAAAAAATAACACTGGCTTCATGTTTAGACCGTAGCAGAGACTTTTTCAAGGCGCGTTGGAAATACTTTACTATAGGGTCTAAACGTTAATCAATTAACAAATTTGTGCTTCTTTTTTAGTTTGTTTGTTTGTTTGTTTGTTTGTTTGTTTGTTTGTTTGTTTGTTTGTTTGTTTGTTTGTTTGTTTGTTTGTTTGTTTGTTTGTTTGGTTGGTTGGTTGGTTGGTTGTTTGGTTGGTTGGTTGGTTGGTTGGTTGGTTGGTTGGTTGGTTGGTTGGTTGGTTGGTTGGTTGTTGTTGTTGTTGTTGTTGTTGTTGTTTTAGTTTGTTTGTTTGTTGTTGTTTCGGTGTTTTGGGTTTTTTTTTATGGGGTGGGTGTTCAAGTGCAACCGCGTACCTCATGTCCAAGGTGTCAACGTGCACATTGTTATTTTAAATCGCCCAAGATTGAAGTCGATTGTTGAAATGTCATTAACCGCGCATTTCACTTTCATGGATGACAAGTTAAAGAGATCAAATGACATTTTGAGTAACAAATTCCTGTAGACAAACATCATACATCTTTAAAAAGACGCATTTTAAAAAGTATGCTCAAGATAACGTGACTCATTCAGATTGTTTTTGACTTCAGATCCATTGACTCTACATCTGTCTAAAATGAATTGTAATCCTAACCTTGAATTGTGTGGGTTTTCCATCACACCAAGCACCATAACCAGACGGTGAGGCTTGATTTGAAATCAAGAGATTTTCATTCAAATATGTCCTTAGAGAGGAGAGTCGGTCATGAAGACGATGTTTTATTCATTCAGGAGAAACATGATTTAGTGGCAGTGCATGACCTAGTTTCTAGAGTGTTTCATTCATTAATTACATTCCCATGGCGATGATGTTGTTTCTCAATTGACGTCGCTGACGCCCAATCACATACATAATATTAAACTAGAATAATTTATTCGATATTTAGGTTTAAGGCTGTAATTAATCAACTTTGTTGTTATCATTGTATACGTCGTGGTTTTTTAACTCGGGCGGGAAGACGGGCAACTCGGGCCGGAGTCCAACAACATTTCGATATTTTTTATAGTTGTTATAGCAACGGTATACCTCCATGATCGTGTGGTTTAAAATTAATGACGAGCTTAATATCGTTGTTCAAGCAAAATTGTGTCTAGTTGTAATCGATATTTAATTAATGGCTGTTACTGTATAGTATGAAACGATAATCAGTTTATGTCACAATGACTCCTTTTATTCTATGTGTTCTAGGTAAGCTCATCTGCGCTTGTACAACACCGGCATGTAATGACACAGGGCACATCACCTGCAATGCTGTGACATCATGTTATACCCAGTACCTAGACAGGGGTGATGGTAGCTCACCAGTAACGCGTGGTTGTATCGATGACACAACACCTCTGCTTTGTGAAAATAGGTAGGCCTTCATTTCATTTCACTTAAACAAAATAAGGACACTTAGCTAGTCCATGGTACCTGCTTTAAAGAGCATATGAGTGATTTGTAAACTAGGGCAGTTTGACAGTGACAATTACAGGTCTTGTAAAATAACTCTGTGATACAAAGAAGGGACCTTGGTAAACATTGTTTAAAAACTAAGGTATCCTCGAAAATTCAGCATTAATTAAAGATAACTACCATTACAGATTTATTTAAACAAATTACTGTGAAGAAAGCAGGAACACTTAACACAATCAGTTTGGGACTAAAAAACAAAGTTTCCTTTTACAGTTTTTGTGTTAAGGAAGAGACTCGAACCCTAAACAATTAAGGTTAAGGTAATCAGGTTGGCTCAGTGGTTTCTTTCCCTACGTTTTACCTCTGTCGACCCGGTCCGAATCCCGCCTCAGACCGGAGTCTTACCTGTGGATTGAACTTTCAGTCCCTACCTCATTGGGATTTACCTCCCACATCTAAAACTGAGCATTTCTTCTTGTTTCCTATTCATCCTGTTGTTGGGGCTGTGCTGTTGGATGACTAATAATGAATAAAATAATTGAATAAATAAATAAAATAAAGGTAAATACCGACGTTGCGTACCAACCTGAACCTTTTGTGTTTTATTTCCCCCATCTTGCAGAAGACCATTTGTACCAGTTACACCATGGCCTCATCTTCAGTGCTGTAAGCAACCAATGTGTAATGCAGACAATGGTGTAGTCACCGCTCCTACATGGCCAAAGAAAATCTTCGAAACTACCACAGTTCATGGTAAATTTGTAAAACAGAATTATTTTAAATTGATCTTATTGTTGCATACATGTTCTTACTCCTAACAGTTAATCACTATGGTTATTTCCTTTGAAACTGATGTAAGTGCCCAGTGGTTACTCGTTCAAACTTGTTTTTTTCCTTTTCAGTCTTTCAGCCTCAAGATACCCCTCATCGCAATTCCAAACATCCAGCAGAAAAATCCGAACCAAGATCGGAAGAGAATTTTCAGCATCCAGCATTCATGATCATCCTTCCAGTCATTACTGTGTGTCTTTTTGCAATGCTTATTATCGTCATAACTGCTGTAGTGAGACAGTCACGCAGCAGACGACATAGAACTTCTGGTGAACTTGGCGCCAATTTTAACAATACCGGGTTGCCCGTTGCGAACTGCAGGGGTAATTTTTACGGCACCGGTGACCCGTATATCAGGGAGAAGTTTTTTCAAAGTGTTCAAGTCTGATCGTCAGAGTTTCGCTGGTAGCTTGTTTTCATCACCAGTTCCAGATGGTCGTCCTCCCTTCTCTACGCGTGATTGGCCTTCCAATTTCTTGCTAAACTTGTTGCTGAGGGAAAGGATGATTTAAAAAAAAGCTGTTTTGGGTATCGCAAGGTGTGGCTTATCTAGTCTATTAGAAATATCTACTGTTTTTCAAATATTTAAAACTAATTAGCTTTTCAAAACTTTTATAAAGTATATGTTTAAGTTTTAAGTTTTTCAATGTGAGCATGGTCAATGTGAAGTTAAAGTTCAACCACTTATAGCCAGAGTGCCTTACTTAGGCTTAGCATGAAAACGAAAATGCCCAAGGAACATTGTACAGTGTACATTTCAAAAACAAATTGATGGATTCTTGCCTTTAAATTTGAAGATATATTCTGAAAAGTTCCAGATCAGAATTGACCCTGAGAAGAACCCCAGAAGTCAGATCCATGTCCAGGTCAATGAATCACGGTAAGATCAGGCTACTCAACTAGGTTTCCAGCTTATTCTCACCCAGAAAACGTGTCAGGCCGACTGGAAAATGGAGTTGACCACCCAAGACTCCTCACCGGGTGGACTCTGATCCGGGAATTTTCAGAGTACAAATTCTATATCCAAGAAAATTAATGTACACCTCGAAGGGCGTTTGGACTGGTACACACTGTATAACTTAAGGTATAAACTGTAACCAAGGACTATGTCTGTATCGTTGCTTTGATAAATAAACCAATAGATAACTTAAGAAAAGTTAAAAAGTAAACGAGTTTTCTATATTTTGAATAACATCGGAGTAACCTACCTATCTATGCTGAAAACACCGTACACTCGACAAGGATTGCAGCCAGCACTTTGTTTTAAAAAGTTGCAACTACAACATTTATTTTGGAATACGTGCAGAATCCCATGACGGCTAGGGCCCTATTTCATAGACCTGCTTAATGGTCGATTTTGTGCTTACTGTGCAATTTCCATTTCATAGTGCTGCTAACCGTAAGCAACCGAAAAGGCATGCTTACCTTCCGGTGCTTACTGTTTGTTAATGAATGAAGTAACAATGCAAATCCACGGTGAACACGCAAGATGGCTGCCTAATTTTCTTGCTAACCTGTGAAATACGCTTACGCTTAAGCAAATTGTTCTGCTATAGTTAGTACGAAAATTTGCTTACCGTTTAATAAGCAGCGCTATGAAATTGGGCCTAGGTGGTGTAGGATTCCATCAAACGGTCGTGCTCGAAGCGGATACGCGTGTGGTTTACTCGCTCTTGTCCCAAAGGCACACATTGAAAGATAAATAAACGCTATTTTCCGTTTTAAAATTTGGTCGTAAAACCGAGTACGTTGTTTAAATTATAGCTGCCAGTGAGAATTAACCGCAGCTATAACAAATGTTACACAAGCAGGAAATTAACGCTAACTGCCCGTCAAGGTTGTCATGTTGTCATTACATAGACGTTCTGGAAAGAACTATGTTAAAAAGTGTCACTGTTGCATTGTAAGGCCGAGTCAGAGTGAGCGGCTGTAGCTACGGCTACGACCGTTACTAGGGGTGTTGTTAAGGACGTCCTGTACTTCAATACATTATTGACGCAGTGATCCAGTCCCAGCCGTAGCCGTCTTCGCACAAAAACATTATGAGGTATTAAAACCATATTATATTGCTCTATAATAGTAGTATGGAGCAAACCCAACTGGCTTGAGTTGATTATACCGCCCTCTTGCGATGGCTAGTCGTATTTTTTATTTGAGGACTATGAGAACCGTTGTTCATGATCATCCGTACAAATGAACAAAAGTTAATCAAGAAACGAACGAAGGTCAGTTTTGTTTGCGTGGTTTGGAATTGTTGTAGTTGATTGTAAATTTGTTTTGTAAATTATTGTTATCAACGTCATCAGTCATGGGTTTGATCACTCATTCTTAACATGTCATTGAACCATTTCATATACTGACATGTTATAAAATATTTTACTGACAAATATTTCTGTATCTCAAGATTGACCTACATAATGTATCATCGGGAATGAATTATCATGTCCGTGTGGCATATATAGGCCGTCTCTGTTATCGTAACATCATCTACTCTGTCATCGCCCTCTGCCGGCAGCAATCAGACAATCCAGGCTTGTGCAAATGTTATCTCTACTGAGACGATACTGTAACTGATTTAGGGGGCCATGGGATTGCACCCTGGAGTCCCCTTCAGGCTTAAAGACCCCCCGTATAGTCACCAATGAACTTGTTACATAGACCCCTCAATCAGCACCAATTTCATCTGCGCACTGATCATGTGATTACCTGAAAATACATCTCCATGATTTTTGTTTTTTTAATCGGTCGTATCCTAAATGCGTTATGAAAAAGGATTAAAGGTTGGATATTTTTGACAAGATAGTTTATTTTGTTGGGTTTAACTAGGGTACGTGAGTCATGACCGGAACTTGGATGCCCGATTGAAGGCTAGAGGAGAGGGGGTCAGCAGGGCCTACTCTTCCCCTTGTTTGACTCTGCGGTTTCGCCCGGGGCCTTGTATAGTGCACTACCGGTTCAAACTTCAAAATGATGAAAATATACATCTGCTAGTGACTTGTACTCCGTATGCTGCTTATATCATGGATATCGTTTCTGCTTGATGGGTGGCACTCAAGACCCATCCATGTTGTAACTGTTCTATCATAGCAAAATAATAACATAAAGATTGCGACAGGTGTATTTGATGCAAGGGTGAGGGTTTGGCATCAACACTTTGTGTAAGTTCTGGACTAGAAAGCAGCAAAGTTTTCCAGACGTACATGTCTTTCTCAGTGACCTTTACCACCTCCACAGTCAGAGTCCTCAATCTGATGATCTGATACATCAGTGTGTTAGGGGGATGTAGACCTCAGTAGAATCCCGCCTTCCAGCAGGCGTCCTTATTAATTCGTAATGTCTACATCTGTGTCATTTCTGTCAATGTTCTCATGCTTGGGATGAAAAAGTCATCCGCTGTCTACAATTTGTACAGTTTGGGTTAAAGGTAGGTTGTTAACTTCTAACACACGCCATATTACGCTTGTAAGTTTGGTAATTAATACTGCATCAATCTTTGAGAAAAAGACACGATTCTTTGCAGTTGGTTGATTGATTGATTTGGCATAGGGGTTTTGTATACGACAATTTATTTATCGCAATCGAAGTGTTGTCGTATATCGTAGGCCCCGACAAAGGAAGCCTTTTTCTGATGCAGTTTCATTTCTAAATTACCAATCAACGTCTTGAAGAAGGAATAGAAGTATTCTCACTGGGTTTCAAAATATGGTGTTCTATTACTAACCACGTCTAAAAAGGAGTCTGCTTTGATCCTTTTCCATAATATATAAGTGATTTAGGAAATTGTGAAAGATTTCAGGTGGACACATCGTAGGTCTCACATAAAAAAATGTGCATTCTTAAACATTCAAAGCTATATATCTTTAATAACTCAGTCTGAAGTGAACACGATGAGCGAAGTACTGCGAGTCGAGACTCAATCATGTGAAACTCTCTCATGTGAATAATATAAGGATGTGTTAAAAATTACACGGACGCGTCCGGACGCCTCAGAAAGGTGAAAAAGTGACGGCTAAGTTCAAAGTATGAATCATCGCAAGGATGTTCCTATGTGTGTCTTCCGAATTGACATTTCTTGTAGAAGTTTTATTGAAAGCTTTATGTATAACTAGGGGATAGGAGCCAAGTTGTGGACAGTTCCCGATTGCGGATTATCTGGGAATTTCTCGGCGGTCCGATCGGTCTACTTCTAGTCTACTGTTGATCAAGATTGTTGACTCAGACTTTCGATCCAGACAGACGAGTCACGCATTGATCCGATCGGTTTTCTCGAAAGTTATTAAATGACAACAGCTCAAATTTTTATTTAAATAGTTCCTGAAAATCAGTCTCGACTCCAATCAAGTTTACTGTAGGCGTGAAACTGCATTGATTTCGTTTAATAATGAAGTGCGCCCTCAGTGTCCGTCTCACACATGGTCCTGCTCCTTTGTGCTGTCTTGTTAATTTACTGGAACTTGTCTAGTCATGAGAGCGGACTTTAGTCAAACGTCTAATGAGAAGAGACAAGATGGATGGGTAGATGTCTTCGTCCAGAAGATGAAGAATTGATGAGCTTCTATTCTTGATCTTATCTCCTGGGAGTTATTTGTTGTCAAATTCTAACTTCCCTAAAAAATAGCCCGCTACACGGATGCCTTGGATTAGCTTAAGTTCACGCGGTTGTAGTTACTAAATAACGTTAATCAATTCAGCTTAAAGGTGTAGTTTACAACCTGATTATAAAGTTATCCAATTAGAAACTCACAGCTCTTTCTATGGTGCTACAACTTGTTGTCATGTCATCATGAAAGTGACAAAATAACTCCTCGTCTGAACGTACCCATATGCAGGCTGCAGTGACTTTAGTAAATCATAACAAAACAATGTCGTGTGGGTGATTGCTTCTTCCCTTTTTAAACACCTATAGAGTACGTCAAGATTCGGGAGGCACGTACCATAGTGTTAATAAACTGAACAATGCCAATATACTTTTAGTTTAGTTACCCAAGCTTTATAGACTGGACTTAAACTTTTGGTGAAAGTACCAAGTCAAGAACAACACTTCGCCACAAGCATTGTCCAATCCATGGCTGTCCCCTTGTAGCTAGGCCCCGCCCCCTCCAAACAGGGGTTACATGCACCATACAACATGTACATTAAAGGAAATACATGAAATGAAGTAGGGATTTAGGCTGTCGGAAAACAAGCATCCGATCCTCATATATCGCCTGTAAACTCATTTCCAGAAACCTCTTACTGTTTCACCCCAGCTACTGCTTCTTGTAAACTGACTTTTCTTGTCCTTGTAACTCTAAATTCACGATGACAAGCCAACTTTCGAGTTCGTCAATGCAGATTTGTTTAAGCATAGTCAGAAGGTTAACCTAAATCCGACTTTCATCTACACTCATTTCCAGCCTCTAGTCATATCTCTCGGTTTAGATTAAGAGTAACACAAGTCACTGATTTCTGAAACTGATAATGACTCGAGAGACCCGGTTCACTTTATACTAATTATCATGGAGTTAAACCAGTCTAACACTATATAACAGTTGAAGAAAAAGTGTTTGTTAATGGCAAACACATCTGTAAACTCTAACACCCATGTGAGAGGTTCGGGATACCGAAACTGATCGAAGCTATGTTCCCTATATTGTACCAATGAATGCATTTCTTTACCGACCAGTCAATACCTTAATAAGTTCTCAAGAAAATTTCGACGATGTTTTGTTTTTGTTCAGTCCAATGAAAGCTTGTTGACTGACTCAATTTTGGTTTTCTTATGAACAAGTACTTCTTGGGAAATACAACCAAAAAGAGACTATATTTATTTGATAAAAGGATCCTTGGGTATAAATAAGCCTTAACTAAAATTAACATCTGAGGAAAATCCATCTGTGTCATCAGTGTGAGCATAAATGCTAATAACATGGGTATATCTAAAGGCGAAGTATATCTTTGGTTTTTGGATCCATTCGGTTGTTTTAATCCTGTATAAATGTAGATATTACAATAAAACCAACCTGTGAAAATTTCATTTCAAAAAGTGGTAGCAGCTATGTCCGCGCTGGAAGAAAAATCCGTAAATTGGAACATACAATCTGAGGCACGTTTCAGGCAGAAACGTTTCTCAGATTGAAATGTTTTTGAATCTCTCTCTCTAAAACCACAATCCTATGAAGGGAATCGTTTCTCAAATTGTTATGAACAACTGTAGAGCTTCTTATCAAGTAAGTTGTTATGGTCATTAATTTTTGGAGTAATCACCGAAGGTGTACACTCCCTTTAAGTTATGTTATAGTTATCTTCTCTGGGGTGTTGGGTGTTCTTTTTATAATGTGTATGCGGTCACCTGTGTTAGTAATTATTAAATTGACAACTTATTTGGATTATTTTTTACACCACGTGTAGGGCCTATCATTCTGTGTGCCACATTGAACAAGTTGTCAACCTATCCAGGCGAGCAGACAAAAGATATTCAAAAATAGGGGCAATATTATCTCGTTATCGATACAATCACTGATTAATATCAGCATCTGGTGGCCATCTTTTGTTCCAATGACTAAACTTCCTGCACACAAGAAGATTATTGATCAGATGACGTCATGTGGATTGGGCGCAACACGGGGTCCACAGTAGTCAATGTCTTTGCGGTCGTAAAACACCGTAGCATGCGAGAGATATTATATCATTTTTAATAATTTAGTTGGGCCGTGGTCTCCACATGCAGTCGTTTCCTGTGGACCAGCTGGTCCCTAGCCGCTCTCGCCACAGTTTAAAGGGAATGAGTTGGTGACGGTGTTAGCAAATGTTTCTTTACTATCGTTGAATTGTTTTCACAGAGGATGTTGCTCATACGTTTCTTTGAATTGAAAAGCGCTTTGCATTGAACAACCGCCCCTGAAATTTTGGTACACAGTTTGAAGAAAACATAAATATTAATCAGTTTTAACAATAGTCATGTCATGGCGTTCTCTTAGTCACGAAGTAAAATTATCTGGCATGTTTTCTCACAAACTGTTGTTTGGTAGGAGATGATGTGGTGTTAAAACTCTGTGATAGTTATTGGTGTTTTCGTTAATTAACTGACAATTATAAAAAAGTAAAAAAACACAAGTACTGACTGGGAACTTTTAGATAAATTGGGGTTGAAAAAAAGAAAGAAAGCAAACAATTACTAAAGCGGGATTTAACTTGCGACCTCCGGCACGTTTCCAGAGGTTGCAGGTTCAAGTCCCGCTCTAGTAAATTTGTCTGTGTTCAACCCCAATTTAAGTATAATAAAGCTTCAATTCTTATGATCATCACTGTGATACGTTGTTATGGTTTTAATCTAGATTTAGATTGTTTTTATGTCCATTCATGGTTCCGGTCCGTAACCCAGGTCATGGTTCCGGTCCGTAACCCAGGTCAAGACCGTTCCCTGTTTCACTCCAGTGGGAAAGCTGATCAAAAGGGCCGCAGTTTATACACAACTGGACCAATATCGAAGGTGAGTTTGTATGGAGTTGGTCGTGGTGCAGGTAAGATATGGCCCAATTCGGAACAAGATCAGGATGTGACTGAGTTGAATATCTCCCCAAATGACCATTCTCAAATGGACCATCATTGATTCTGTCATATCTTAAGCACCGATTGGTTTGTTAACATCAAACCTTTGAATTTATGGAATCTTGCAGAAAGCCCGCTACAAGACTTTTCTAATTTGTTTTGCGTAGGCCTATGTGTAACATTGTCAGTTATTAGTATTTTTTTGCTGTTTTTACTAAATTGCACTGACTTTTAATGATATTGTAGATTTTTTGTAATGCGCTTTTGAACATTTTATGGTGAAATGCGCACAATAAATGTGGTTTTATTATTATTATAAAGTAGACAATAACATCAATTTTCGGTTTGCAACACAAATACAAATGTTTGAGTTTGAGGCGAACATTAACACAAAAAGGGCATAGACACCTTCAGCAAAGTGTTAAGTAATATTTTCTGCATTTTCAGAGCTGTAAAATTGGGCCCGTGTCTGTCAAATGATCCCGGGCGGCTTATTTGTTGTGTTTTAAAGAAACCCTTTCCACTGTTTAAACACACTTCATAACACCGAACATTTCAAAGAAAGATTTAACCAACTTTACCCCCAGGCAATATTTCCAACATTAATTTTCAAATCCTGTTGTTACAGGGTATGATTAGCAATGTCATTTTAAAAATCTATCCGTGTAGAGACTAGAGCGTAGTTCTGACAAACATTGTAAAAAAAAACGTCTCTACAAACCAATGCCCATCTGAACTGATCTAAAATGGCATTAATTTCCGTCTTAATTAAGGAGCCGCCTAAAGTTTGCAGAAGTTGCAACTGAGCAGTATTGGGTCTATAACTTAAAAGGGGTTGTATTCGTGGATTATGGACCTTTCGAAATCAAGTCCCAGGCTCCGTCCACCTGTCAGTGAATACCCGTATTAAGGTGACCGCGCACGTTTTCTAAATAACTGACGGAGCCCAAGCCCAAATCCATGCGTGGTTTCGAAAAGGCTTATGTTTGAAAATGGTAACATTTAGTTGACGAACCAACCCCCATGTTTGACAAACAATATATAATTAGTAATTACTCCAAAATATATAACGGGAGTTCCTATTTACACCTACTTCATCAGTGGTAACCCAATGTGCGAGACTGTTAATGATATGTCTACATATTTTATTACCTAATGAATATTCATAAGTCGCTCATCTCCCATTGGTTGTGGTGTATATCACTTCTATGATTAATAAGCCGAGACACTGTCCTTACCGCGGCGACACCGTCGTTTCTGGTGGCTTGCCATGAACAATAAGGATTCGTTTACTTGTCCGGCCATATAGCAATAATCTCCGTAATCAGTCAACCAACAATGGACCTGATACGCGTGTTTTGTGGTAGTGTGTAGACCGCAAAGACTTGGGTTGTTGTGAAACGCAGAATGGATGTCCTGCAGTCATCAGCGGTGTTTCATCAATTTGTTTTGTCGATTGCCTTTTTGTTTCTTCTTCATGTGAAACTTTATAACTGAGCTAAAGGTAGATTAAATGGATTGGTGAAAAAATATTCAATTTAATTCAGTTTATTTTATTTAGTGTTGCGAAAAGCGAAAAATACGTTAATTAAAAATATAAACATTCACTTAAAGCATTCAAAAAACAAATTGTTCATTATAAGTACAAAGTTAATCATCTAAGACTTACAAGAAAAAAACTGTAGCAAAAGACACAGACATGTTTCTTGAAAAGAACAGAAAGAAATACCGGCAGTGAGACGTATTTGATGAAAAATCGGTGTAAAAATAAGAAACTGGGTCAAAATAAGATGGAATGGCGTTCACAATAACCATCATGCTCCTTTTCCTGTTCCATCTTGGTCTTATTTTCGCATTTTCAGTGAAACTTTTTGAGAGTGCATTAATCTTGGGTTATTCTCTCTCCCAACAACTAGTCTTTTAGACATTAAAGTGTTCATTACTTAATTGACCATTTTTATTTTTGTCTGCACAATGGGGGAATGGTTTATATCAATAGATACAAGTACAGTATTAATCATTTCTACATAATCGCTGTATATTTCCCAGTCATACAGACTCCTGCTGTAGTTTGTAGCTGGCGTCTAAAATCCTGGTGTAATTTATTGTCCTCAAAATTAAAAGTTCATATTTTTAATAAGGAAGAATTTAATGAACGGTTAAAGCAGGTTTTGTCGATGGCGGAATATTTCAATTAATTTAACAAGAAGAATCAACGACATGCTACAACTTCAACTAGGTAATGTATGGTGTTCTTTAAGGCAAACTCATGTCATTCCACTGGTTACTTCTCAAAGAAAACAAATGATGGACAAACAAATAATGATTATAGTTTCTCCATGCAATTTTAGGAGGAGAACAAATCATTTTTGCAATTTATCATTTTACACAAAACGAAATGTTTACAGCATTCTTGTTTCTTGAGAGTTTTTGCACCGCAAAAAAACTTCAAATCCTATTCCTACTTAACACTTGATAAAACTAGGTTAACTCTCGAACCAGAATTAAAGTTTGGTAAAACATCCCCACCACCACCACCACCACCGGGATAAAACAAGGCTACTTCATACAATTACAAGGCACCGTCATCAATAGCTAGCTCATTTAAACAAAGAGAGAGAAAGTAACTTGCAAAAAGTTGATAGTTTTATTTACTTTGAGGGTCATCTTAAAAATAAACCGCCCAATGGTTCCATCTTTTCAGAGGAAATCAATTCTCTATTAGTCCTACATTTTATATTTCCAGACCCCTTGACTAATTCAATTATTTTGCCATGTCGCCAGTGGAAGTTTATCCGCCTGCGACGCATTTTAATGAGTTCCATAAAGACAACCGATGTGAACATTTATTGTTTTTCAAAAAATTAATTACCCCTATCGTACGGGATCTGACTTCCCAACCATGAGAGTTGAACCCTGGTTTCAAATATGATGCATTTGGAATGCATTGGTTGGTTACAGCAATAGGCCGCACCATCCACCCGCAGTTTCACAAACACCGTAGTTGAGCCAACGAGCGGCGCCGACCCGGCGCCACTGCATTCACGCTGATAATTACGTCCCGACCGGCCGAGAAGCCCGCCTTGTCGCCCCGCCCACCTCATTTCGTAGTCTGCTCAAATTGCTCGATACACGACTCACGGCCGTTTGATAACAAATGAGCCTGGCTTATGCTGGATCACTGCATTCACAGTTCACTTAGATCCCCTGTAGAACTCATGTGTACATACAATGCTGTATGCACAACGTGTGTATCCTCATTGTACATGTACATGTACATGTACATGTGCACTCCATTTGATTCTTCCAGAAAAGCTGCATGTTACTACTCCTACAATTCAGTAACACAACATTGTTCAGTTTGTCAGTTATGATTCTGATGAGTGATGCTGTGTAGCTTGTGCTTCTGTCACACCAGTAACATGAGAAATACATTGTTTTGCAGCTTTTCATTGAAGTTGGATCACCACAGCAAGTAGTCTTGTGGAGTAACTACTACGCGTCAACACGCATGGTACATGTAAAAGCAGTGAGCTTGCGGCGTTTAGAACGCACAGTGAGCAGGGAATTTGTAACTGTATCGTGGACTTGTTTACCTAGCTAAACACCGGCAATATGGCCAAAGATATGAACACGCTGCGGGCGGTCTACACCGTGTTCTTCTACACCTGTTCATTCCTGTGTACCATTCATGTTGTCTGTGGTAAGTTAAGACAAATTATTTCAATTCAATATTTGTTCCATTAATTTATTCATCATTGGAGAAGTTTTATTCGCAGGCATGACTCTTGTGATTTCAACCCATTCATTGGCAAGTACAGAGCGAAAGGCATGTGTTGGTCCTGTACAAAGTTTTCCTATTGCCGAAATGTTCGCTTAAAAGTTTAAATAATCAAAAAGTTACATTTTCTTTAGGACAAATATGAGTTACTCCGCTGAGTACAATGGCACTGTTTGTGTCTTAAAAGGGAAAAAGGATTTTTAATATAATTTTGTGCCGTAAGTTATCCAAAAATAAAGATGTCTCTAGAATTGAAGTGAAAAGTTTTCAGCGCAACATTTTGATTTGTACTGGATGGCGCATGACTGTATGCAGCATTTCTACATCTATGTACTCGATGATATTCATTATAATGGTTGTTAGACAATGTTTGTAGTCCATTCAACATTAAATGAGTTTTAAAGCGTCCACTTCGTTTGATGATAGGATGTAAACAGAAACGTACCACCTTGACTATTGAGACATTATTATGATGCGCTAGCCACTTCAAGATAGTCTTGTCGAAAACAAGAACCAGAAGAAACAGTTGGTTTGATTGTAGTTTATATGTTATCACGGGTGATTAAAACCTCCAGTCTAGGCATATAATACTAATATTATTAAGATAACTGTCAACTTGCCTGTTGAAATTACTCGCTTGGATCCTTGTGAATTGTATACCGATTTGACAAGTGTTACAAATACAAATGTCTTGGGCGACGTGAGGGATCTTTTGTAATTAATGATGTCTTGGCACTGCTGTTGTTTTTCTGTGAGGTATCGCTGACTCTATGTCCCTGTCATTCAATTCCTGTCCATATATTAAGACATTCCACGGGAGTCATGGTCAGTTTCAGTTGACCATGGAGGATTGACCATGTCAATTTTATTTATTGGTTGATCTCGTCAATCATTAGAGCAAAAACAAATCCTGATTGATGCGAGATAAACGAAAATGATTTTTGAAGAGGATTGAGGCTCTTCACTGCACTATGAAAGTTGTACATTATTTTTTATAGAAGCCAAGCCGATCTTTTCACTAAGTGTTTGGTTGCAAATTTTCCCACAAATGTCTTGCATGAGGGTTCTCACCATACTCTCATTATTTACACGATGTCTTCTCATTTTTCTTAAGAAATAGCCCAGTAATGTATGACAATTCTTGACCCTGAGACTAGACCCCCTCCTGTGCCGGTAATATTTACAATTGTACTGACCGATGGTGACAGTTATAATGGATGGATTTCAAGTTGCCATCAAGGAATTCGAGCAAAGAGCGAGAGGGGGATCATATTCCTGTACGACAGCTACCATGAATCAAAATTGACCCAAAAATATTACTCCACTGTTTACATTCCAACGTTGACACTTTGCAAAAGACTAAAACTCAAACACGGACTTTTACGTAGTGTTTTGTGAGTTCTGAGTTGAAGACAAGTTTTGTCCTGCCCGGAATGAAGACTGAACAAGTTTTTGGATATTATTTTTAACTTTAGCCATGGATGACATGGAGTAGGTGCACTCCACTTTTGCAACCGTTATGTTCTTCTAAATTACGCTTGTTAAAGATTTGGACTCAACAGCCATGTTAATTTAGGGGGGGTTTTTCTCTGAAAGTCGAGGCAAGTTGGCCTGGACTTAAAATCATTAGCCTTAAAGTGTAACGAATGAATTTTATCTAGTGTGTGTTTTCACCGGTTGGTACCTTATTGTTGCTGTGTCGATAAACCATGCAACAAGGTCTCGTCTTTGATGGGGTCAATCTATAGAATCAACCGGTAACTCTACGACCCGAATCCGGTATGGTACAGTGCCTATACCGTCTCGGTACTGCACCCTGAGCCTGGTTGGAGCCGTGAAGCTTCGGCAGTTAAATGGGCAGCACAATACATCATCGGCTTTAGCATGACGAGAAGAATACACAGACCCTTTACCCATCCGTGGATAATGGCGCAGAGTACACAATTCTTAGTGAATTAATCGACTTTTGTACTCACTACTTGCGCTAATGCCCGCCGGCCGCCAGACCCTTGCAAAAAGCACATTGATTTTCCCCCCTCCCTCTCCCGCCGTTGTTGATTTTGCTTTGAGATTTACTGAGAGAACGTAGAGACTTATTAAGGACTTTCTTAAGCCTTATTCTTATGGAGGTTGCTATCACAATGTTGATAAATAGAGGACACATGGCTCAGGAGGGCAGGTCATGAATGCCAGTTTTATGTCACTGATTACGAGATGACAGACGAATTTCGTTGCAGGAAAGAACGACTCAGAAAGAGTCTTCGTTGGGAATGAGATAGAGACTAGAGAGAAGTTCACGCATCAACTTAAATACCAACCTGGTTGAAATCACGTCAAGGCCTTGTCACAGAGCAAATTTTACAGGCAATTTGGAGGCAACCAACTGCACTGCATGCGAAAGGAACACTTCGGTCGTACAGCATACATTTTTCTGTTAGTATCTTACTGTCCCATAGACAATTCTATAGAAATTGACATGAACATGTATATGTGTGAAATAGCCCTTATTATAAATTGACTCTCAACACTTGGTTGTAGATGTTTGTGCTATAAGTTAGGATCTGTTTAATAATTCACTGCCTTGTAAACACTTACTTTCATGTAGGTTACGTTTAGATTATAAAATATATAACTTTAAAAAAAACCTATGGTTTTGTCAATTTTGTTTTATTTTAGTTTAGTTTTTTTTTTTTTTACTTGTTGATCCAGTTTTTCTTCTTGAATTCCCCTTCTGTATTTTTGCTCAATTCAACTGTCCTTTGTTGGAATGTTAGCTTTCTTTTAGTTCGTTTCAGCATGTGGAGCAAGGTTTCGGGTTTTGTTGAAAATAAAAACATGATTTGAAGGATTGACTTTATCATCTACATGTGGCCTTCCTCAGCACGCTGGAGACTGCTCTGTAATTGATAGTGCTTTGCTTATTAGTCTTATTAGAACCAATTTTGGATACCAAGCACGCAAGATGCAATATAGCTCTCAATGGGCGCCTAGCATTTTGAAAACAGCTACATGTAAATTGTCGCCAAGTTGGTCCCATCAGACTTGTGAACGTGTACACACAAGTACTGATCTTTGGAACCTATGAACTGTCACTATTGTACCCAAACTTACATCCACGAATCCATTAAGTCTCTGATAATAGACTTTTGGATCAATTTGATGAAGTCGCACGAGCCTATTTTATGAGTTATGTTTACTCATTCTCATTTTGCGTTTTTGTTGCGCTAAACACAATAACATATTCAAACAATATTTATATAGTGGAATGGTTTGAAGTGGTTGGCACTGCCGTGAAAAAACACATCGGAAAGTTTCTTTTTGAGTGTATTTTAAGGACCTTGGACTATAAACCCCTGTTTCAAATTTCCCAAGTTGTGGAGTAGACTCAAGGTTTTGCAGATTGTAAAAATGCGCTCAACAGACGTTTTGGTAATAAATCCGTCAGTCCTAGCACAGACATTTATTATGGAACGAGGTCATAAACGGCATATCAAAATTAACGTATGTAAAGTCAAGCTATGACTTCTGAAATCCATGTATGAATGGAGTAAGTCAGCCTCAGTTCATGGATCCTTGCCCATTTTCAAGAAGATCGTGACGAGTTCTTTCAGTTTGTATTACTGACCAAGTGCCTCAGGGCTCTCAATAACATGATTTCAGGAATAATTTATCCTTCAGATGTGTTGATGCCAACTTTCAGATGAAGTTAACCTCTTTTTGCCAGATGCATTGATTTATATCAAAAGCTGCAAGGCTCAAAATGCACCGTTGGCAATGTCGAATACATAATTTATCTAAGTTTTACGTAACTCTTGTTTACTTGTTAAGTCAGTGAAGCTTTAAAAAAAGCATTCTTGCATCTGTCTTGTCGGTATCCACTTCATTTGAAGTGTGGTGATTTACATTGTTATTTTCCAGCAAATTTACAATTTGAAAGAGCACATACAAACAAAAGTAAAATCTAATTTTGTATTACACCATGGAAAGAAGTTAAACATACACGTACATGAATGGAATCCATAGTAGGAAAGCTAAATTGAATTGAGGGATTGGAACATGTGACTGCGGTGTTCTTTATGGAAGCTTTTTTGTTTATTGACTCTTCAATCTTCAAATATTAATGTATCGTTGCGACGGGCATCAGTGCTATGATCCATTTGATGTGAATTTATGTTGTATATACGTACATGTACTTCGAGCCTTTCGTTACGACGTGCGACCCCATGGTCCTTGTAAGGTGTATCATTCCAAACACATCATCATAATGACTTCATTGTTGGAATGGCGGAGGAAAAAATAAGCCCAATCACCTTGAATATTTTCTCCAGTGCGATTCTAGAAGACTCGCATTCTTGTTCAACTTCTTAGTTGTCATGAAACACCGATGGCGGTAGGAGTCTCCGTATCGTGTGTCGGTTCTTTCCACAAACTGATGTTCATTTAGTCTTGATGAAATTTAATCTAAGAGAATATCTCTCACGATTAGTTCGATTTCGGTTTGGTGTAGACGCAAAACGAAAGCTCTGTTCAATATGTTGTCCGTGGAATTTTCGTTTTAGAAAGGTCACCATCTCCTTCATGTTTGCATCTTGACGGTGATTTTTCTTTCTGCACAATAATGAGTTGGAGAAATTGTTCAAGTTTCCTTTTGGAAGGTGCAAGATCTCACTCGGAGGCGTCAAATTTTATCATTTATTCATTTTCCCCTGCTCTATTTTCTTGGACTTGGCGTCGTACAAGATTACTTAGGCCTGGGTCTTTATAAAGATGTGAAGACAGCTTTAATATGAACTAAACATCAGGCAAACCATTTCAATTCCGCAACGGCTTCGAAGAAAAACAACCTAAAAATTATAATAATTTTTAGATTAGTGAAAAGGCTGCCACCACGTGGCGCCAACATATTCAATCTCCAAGCCTTCGTTTCTGTAAATACGATCAAATGCACTAAAACGTCTGAACGGAAATGTTAGAGAGTGCCAAGACAAACTTTTGATTGGCTATAGACGACATTTGGGCACCAGTTTGCTCAAAGTCCGGGCTGTCAATTTCCCGCTTTATTACTTCATTTATTATTAAAGGAAACTGTTTTTTTCTATGATGGCAAAGTAGATAGACTGATTATCACCTCTGGGTTTTGTGGTACAACAATGTTATAGATTACAGTTTGAGAGGGTTTTTTGTTTCGAATTTCATAATGTAAAATTAATTATAATTAATCATGTCGTCACTGCCAAAGATGATTAACGATTTTGTATGTATGCATAAGTGAACCTGTTTGATTATGTGTAGGACATAGTAATATTATGTCTAAGTAAAATTAGAAAACTAATAATCTGTGTAGATTTAAAATTAATCACTCATGTTATGATGCAAAAGATGTTTTATTTTGAACACTTTTAATCAATTTATTTAAATGCGAAGCACGAGGAAGTGGAACATTACTGTCACTTAACTCTGCCGTAAGATTCATTTATACTTGTCCCACTGCTCTATTACAGAAATGGATGATGTATTGTTGATGTCATTTACATGTACACTACACATAATTGATACTTATATGTTAAGATTGATGATACCGCATTCTCTGTTAAATTAATTAATTAATTAATACAATACACATCCCCTTTAATGTATATGCACTTCAGGCGAATTGTACTATTACAATCAAGAACATCCAGTTGGACAAAAGAATAAGCCGTTAAAACAATTAAGGATTATAGGGGCTTATTGTTGTTAACTCACCATCTTGTTTTGTTTTGTGTTGTTTTGTTGTTGTCGTTGTTGTTGTGTTTTGTTTTCTTCTTCATATGACACTTCAGTTCATTCGATTAGTAAGGGCCTTTTTCAAACCTCGGCTTGGGTTCCGGCTCCGGCTTGGGCTTGTTATCAAGTTTGGAACAGTGTATACATGTATATTCTGCACAGCGTTCCTAACATCAGACGGAGCCTGGAGCCTAAGCCGAGGTTTGGAAAAAACTATATAGCTTATTAAAAGGAAAAATAGCCATGTCTCATTTTTAGATGGGCATTGTAAGCCATGGTAAAAAGGGAACCATACATCGGTAGTCTTTCGCAGTAAAGAAAAACAAAGGGTGAACTCGAGGAATTGTTGAAATAGTGTCGTGATCGTGTGCATGTCTCTTGTGGTATTTAAATCACACTCTGATACATGATATGGAAATATATATTGTGTTACTCATTCTTACCGTGGAGGTTGAATTTCATACGAAATATAACTAAGATTAAGAGTGTAACAATGGTGTCAAATTCTCATAGACAACCATGAAATCGTCAAGTGGTTAAACTTGTCCTCTGGCGTTGTGTCTTTGAATGCAATTATATCAGATATAATATGGCTACGATTACAGGTGGCAGTAGCGACTACCTTCACGATATGGCCGCGGTACATTCGACCAAATTCACCGTCGGATATTACAAGGTCTTTACCGCTTCATTCTGAGGGTAGTGTTGTGCCTAGCATGCCGGCCTGACCTTGATGCTTAACAATACCCATCGGTTCGACGCTGGAATACTAATCGACTACTGTTACTATTCCATTCTAACAGCTCCTCAGTCGTCCCATCATGCGGAATAACTAGTAGACAATTGATCAGAGCGATACAAAAGATCCACAAGGAGCAGGCATTGGGGTTTTGTTGCCTCCCGTGTCCATGCCGTATTTGAGGGCTTTCCAATGGCGGTGTCAAAAACGATGTACTTGAACTTCGTTGACAAGCAGTTGCGTGTTATGCTATTGTAATTTGGGCGAAACTATTCGTGCTGTATTGTAATTGTGTTGTGATGACGAGGAATAGCTAAAATACCCGCCGTATGTAAGCTTCGTTTTGGACTTGGAAAATTTAAAGTCAGGAATGAGATATTCTCTGTATAGTTTATAAGAGTGGTGGGGGAAATGAAGCATAATTATGTGTTTCCTGCTTGTAATGCTACCTTTGGTCTGCATCAATCGGCCATGTTAAGGTCGATGACATGTCTTGCCTAAAACTGCACGTAGACATGTTGAATATCTGGTGAATATGCGGGTGTATGAAAACAAGTTGCTGCTTATTCATTGCAGCGTTAACAAATAAAAACACACTGTTGTTGTTCCTTTAATTAACACAGCCAATTTGTTGCACCTGGAGCCGTTTTGCTATACCCGTATATTTACTCCATTTTATGACCATCATGTTACTTTCGTACGAAACACATAAATCCAGTAGTAAAATGAATACTCGTGCATTTGAATGGTTCTATTGATTAATTGACATCATTGAGGAGTAAAATAAATTGGTAAAAACACATTTTGTTGATATGAGTAGCAGCTGTCACATTCCCAAGAATATCCGAGACAGGTTTTATTTGTGATAACTATTTATTGTAATTACTTTGATTATCTCAACTATTATCTATGTATTTCATGCGTCACGGAGCTTTGCTTATCGTCGATCACCACGGTTCTAATCAAGACTTACAATAGTGTAATGATTTCTTTCAATATTGAACCCTCAGATCAAGATAAAATTTGGGCCATTTTTTATAAATCCGTACCGTTGGTGTCTCTGGTGATTATTTATGAGTCGTTTGGCCTAATCATCGTAAATACCCAACTGGGAACCACAAATGCACTGACTTTGCAAATAACAAGTTGAAACATCCTACAGTATACTCGCCCAGCCGGAGAAGTATTTACTAAAATATTCATAGCCATCCCAGATACTAAAACGTGTCTTTAAATAATAAAAACATCTCCTTGAAGCGTGCTTCTAAGATCTTCAGACTTTCAGTGAAATTCCTGTAAATAGATCAACAATTATGCCTAGAACCTAGAAACAAACAATTTAAACAAAATATAGAATCTTAAAAACCGCCTTCAAAATTGATTTATGTTGTTGTAGTATAAACAAAAAGTATTCGCAGTTTTTAAAAAGTGAGTTTTGTGGTTGAGTTGAGTTTTATTTGGCCAGTAATTTCTCTTCAATTGCTCTACCAAAGTGATACAGAGCAGTTCTTGACTGACTGCTGTTTTCTATCATCGTCTCTGTGTGTTTTCAATTCTTCATCATGGAGCAGTGAGAGTGAAATGCTGATCTTAGCGATAGAGTACACAGTTGTTGATGTGTCATTGGCCTGAGGCAGGATTGTACCGCATGACTACACATTGGAAGCGTGCTGTTTATTCTGTGATGTGACAATCGTCTGTGAGCGCTTCCCAGTTCAGAACCGACTATGTACATGCATCTATGGTACATGCAAGGCCTCGTTTAGATTGATTGAAATACAAGTGTGTTTGTCTCAAATCGTCTTGTATTTATTACAAGATTGTTGACAAATGCTTGTTTGTGCATAGGTTATGCTAATCACAAAGAAAACTTGTCAAGAACCCTGAGATGAGCTGTGCCTAAATAAAGCACCTACTTGTAAGTAGAAACGTAGAGATGGGTCACGTGTCCTTCGGGATCTCCTTCGAAATCTAAATGGATTCTGGTCAATGAAAATAAAACCAAATTCCCGCGTTTTGGTTTCGGAGGTCGTCTGAAATTGCTCATCGACTATCAATATTAAAGAACGTATTCGACTCGCTATTCAGTTATTGTGGTCGATTCCATTAGACAAGCAGACGACATGGAGACGACATCATGTTGCCATGGTTACCGTGGAAGTCATATTGAATGCTCAGCTGTGAATTCCGTCTTAATGAGGCAGATTGAAAGATGAACGTGTGACGATGGCCGTCTTTCAAAGACGTCAAGCTAGCATCTTCGGTTCATTTTCAATTTACTACAGAAACACTTCAAAAAGATTCACTTGTGCTGGTCGTTAAGGGCGTTTTGTTAGAGTCTAAACGTCAGTTGACACGCTGGATTTAAGAGTCATCACTTGGTACTTACCTATTCCCTACTGGTGTAAAATTGATTGAACTTTTGAGCTCTTTGGGCTCAAGAAATCACATCCCACAGTCATATCACAACGCTAGTATAACTTATGATACTTTCCACATATGTAATACCGTCTTGTATAAGGGTTTGCCATTAACGGAAGCCTTACCAGACGCGTTGCTCGTTGCAGCAGTCGATTAGGCGCCATAATTATGATTTGGCAACATTTTTACTGAGCTGGTCGGTCGTTAGGGATTTGATGAAGAGCCCGCTGGTCTCATCAAAGTGTACAGAGTGTAGATTAGACGTGTTATGTAATGAATACAAGGTGTGACGTCATGCTATGCTACCTGCATGTAACCTAGTGTGGTAACTAATTTAGTTAAGCTACGGAGGTTGAATTATTTATTTATAACATGCCGGGTTTTTGCATTCATTACTAATAACGTAGGGTTTGACAGCCATATGTCCTTGCTCACTCGCTCATCGGCTATGATTTCTTTATTTCTTGCTTCCCCTCACAGAGTTTAGTTATATCTCTTATAATTTTCCTTTTAATTTTACTCTCGCTTTGTGTGTGAGTATTGACACATCTTTCAAGCATGAACAAACGGCAACAAGCTGAGAAAATAGTCACCTACTGCTGAGAGAAATTGTTCAATCTCTTCTCTATATATGGCGAGCAAAAGATTGGAGAAGATATCATAAAATGATTGTAACTGTCAAGCTGTCTTTCAAATAACTTATCTTCTAAATCTGCTTGCGTATTGTTACTGATAGTGGTATGAATTAGTTAATCGTACACAATACAATAATCTCCTCAAGTGGCGACTCTGAAAAAGCTGAATGGGTTATCCTCAATTTTAGTGATATAAACATGAAACTTCGGAGCAACGTTTAAAGGATTTTTTATTTATTATCCCAATATAATTATATAACACAATTCGTTAGTTCATTTTATTTATTTTAGATATTGATCAAAAATCAGACTTTAAAATTGAATGCCTGTCTAGACGGCTACAACCTCATTGTAGATTTATCAACCTGCTCGTCTATCACTAGTCATGTTCAGAACTCATTGAATCCCAAAACGTATACATTGATTAGTTTGTCTCGTAACCTTTCAACCTTTGTCATTTCCAGTCGTGAATTATACTGAGTAGCTTCTTTTTGGTGGATGAGATGCAGCGAAACGCAATCTCAACTAAACGAAGATGTCTGTAGCCTGAGGCAAATGTTGTTCAAGTTGGACCTACCTCGTACCATTGACTTGGAACACCACTAAATGTATACATTAGTAAAACCAATGGGATCGATCATCCGTAATAAGTGAACTCCTGGGACCAAGGATAAATCAAACATCAACCTTTTACGATCGCTACTTCATTTGTAATATCACCAATCAAACTAATCGACTTCGTTTTGTTTTCTATGTACAGTGTGTACTGTCAGTTATTCAAACAGAATTTAGTTTGGGTTGTTCTGTCTTGTTCATAAAATACTTTAAAAATGATGCTCCCTTACAACCAATTTATTTCTTTTATATTACTTTTCTTGTTCCGAGTAAACATTTTTTCTGAGAGTGATTTCAGTGCATCTCGGCTATAATTATTTAACAGCATTGTAGTCTAGATCACAGTGGCTAGATAATGCATTCCTGATAAAAGGGCAATATGGTTATTAAGTAATAATAATTTGGGATAATTTCCATTTCTATTGGAACATTTCAAGGAGCACAAAGGCAGTGAATGGGCATGGGGGCGAGTACCAAAAGCCCCTCTTTGTGATATGAAACCTTGGATATATATATTTATCGGATAGGAATTTGCTTGATGGGAAGTGTCCGTTGTTTCCAACATTCCTTGTAATATTAAATTATGATTCTTAATCCATTGATTTCCTTTTTGTTAATTTGACGGATGTGCCGCAATTTAATGTTTGAAGTTGTGTGCTTTTTATTTACATCATTCTTTCTGTTTAACATTTTCTGTACACTTGATCTAATACGTATTTTGGAGTTAAATGTTCTAAACGTGTGAACTATGATCTCTTTTTCGTTGATGGCGAATCCGAATATTTCTAGATTATGGGGTTTGGCACTGTATGAAGCCCCAGTAACAAATCTTAAATCTCTTATGGCCTATGGGAATAGATCCTCATCCTCATTATCCTCTCTCTCGTCATAAATGTAGAGGCAGGAGCCATTAAGTCTGTCTAAATCTAACTTGGGCTACATGTAGGAACGGTCATTAACCGAAGCCAGACTGATTAATAACCGTCTCAAATCATTTAATATTCATTACTTTCAACGCATGTTGTCATTACCCTATATATTGATTTCTCATGAATATTCATCAGATATTCATTACTTCATACTCCTTTACTCATTAACCCATAGTTATTTGATGTCATTGCTTCTTCAACATCGACAGCTTCCTTGTAGCAAAAGGCTTTGAACTTGTGTTACCTCGAAATACCTCTAAATTGTTTGTTCATTTTCAACTAGTGTTTACCCTATAAGTGTTTAGTGATATTAATTTTTTGAAACCCATAATTTACATTTCTCACTTTTTTTGCGCCATAAACGATAGCATAGTCGTTTACCTACTGTGACGTCATAATTCATGAATAATCATAAGGTGACACCGAGACCCATTAACCCAAATACAGTTGGGCAGACATCTTCAACTCCTGAGAATTGCTCTTCGATTTCACTACATCATACTCAATGGAGATCGTCATTAAAGAAATGAAATTACTCGATAATGTCTCCTGGGTTGAATTCTGATTTGAAGTTCAATTTGATTTGCCTCATTAAGTTAAAAGCGTCGAATTCATGTGAGAGTCATTTTCTGTTATCAATGTGCCCCATTGGGGGACGACGAGGTTTGCAGTCAGTCTAGCTCACCTGACTGTGGCTACGGTTGTAGTGAAGAAACAAGTACTATTTCATGGGGAAATCTTTTACCAAATATAAATACGAGATGCTTAAGTTCCATGATGCTGTCCACAAAACCAAAGTGAAAATGCAGTTTACTTATTATCAATCTAACATACAAGTTGGTAGTGGTGAATGGTGACGTCACACTCACGTAACCTTTTCGTGGTCTGAGTTATACTACATGTAGACCTACACGTTTTTTCAATGGTCAGTAATTTGCCTGAATGTGTCCTATTATTACCTGAAAATTTAAAGTTATTCTTTAAATAGAAGAATAATTTATTAAAACTAGACATTTTGTTCATTTTCCATGTTTGTAACTTACTTTCTCGATTGTTAGTTTGTGTCTGGAGAAAGTTGGAATTCCTCAGGGGGTCGATGTTATATTTTCAACATGGGAACAGTTTGATTGTACTCATTTTTTTATAATATGCGGCTTTTAGGTTGTTAATGTTTCGGTGGTAACCTTGCAACCTCTTGTCCATTCTTCACCTTGACAAGACAACAGTAAACACTCCCATCTTACACGGTAGACTGGCACCCCACCGTGGCCCGATATGACACGCCATACCAACTACCTCATTACGCCGTTCCCCCAGTCTAACGGGCTCTCCATTTCGACCATCGGGTCTTCATAACTTGTCTGCTCGCATCATACCTCCTTTAGACCTATGCCTACAATAATTGCTGTAATTGCGCTGCCAAGACTCCAATCCATCAATTCTGACAGACTATCCGGGGTCCGGAACAACAACCAACAAAGTTTCTCAACTACCAGCTAGTAAATGAATGGACAATAATATACTTGGTGTTCTGAGTTGGGTTTCTAAACCGTCATTTTGGTGTCTGGGTGCTGATGGCAAATAGAGTCAACTTTAGGGTTTTTTGTTCTTTGGTAAGCCCTTAGGCGTGAGGTACCAATTTGAATACTTTTTGAATAAGGATTATGATTAACGAGTTGGACTCATTTTTCTTGCTCTAGGGTTGAAGTAAATCATTGGTAAATTTTTAAATCTGAAATGATAGGAGTAGAATGGTATTTTATGATGAGTTATGTCAATGCAACCACCTTGTAAAAAAATACAGTATACAGACAGGGTACTGTTCATCCTTTGGAAAACCTCATTTCTTATCGGTCTCAGAGACAGGGAACTTGACGAGTAAGCCAGATGCAACTAGAGGATTCTGCAGCATTCTTTAGCGTCTCCAGCAATATAACGTTGCGTGCTAGCCAAAAGTATTCCGAGGAATGGCAGATAATTCAACACAGCTTTGTATAGTGGTATGTTTGAAAAGTTGCCAAGAAAAGAGTTGTTTGGAAAACGAAAGTTTAGTTCTTGGTCACTGGGATACGATGTTACTTCCGCCATGTTGGACGAAAATTATGATTGTGTGTTGATAAATGAATCCATATGAGACTTCATTGAACCAAAGTTTCACTTACGTTGCCCACAGGGATATATAACTTTGTCCATTGAGCTTTTCCTATGTGTGTGTGCAATAGAATCAGATACACTCGTTACTTGTCAATATTGTCGCAACGTACTGAACTATTTTTGGAGATATCCAATGAGCTAATCACACAAAACCTACTAATCTTTCTATCTTTTGTTGGTACTCGTCTTTACCCCACTCAGGGAGATAATCAAACAGGCTTATCCATGGAGTGGCCGGCTAGCTGGTGCCGCTAGGTCGTTAAAGGAACTTTAATGTTTACAATGTGAAAAAAATGAATTATTGATACTATAAAGTTTAACTGAAGGCTATGGTAGAGAGAAAAACCTCCTCCGTAGTTTGAAGATGGGTTTTTAGGGAGCACCCAGCTACTATGTTGCGTTAACATCAGTAGATAATAAGACAATCGTCTTATGCCCTACAATCAAATCTCAATCAATCAAAATACTATGCTATCATCAAAACGTCACACACAAATGCCGTCACACAGACGTAATCAGTGAAAGACGTTTTATTTGAAAACTTTACTGATCACACGTCCATTGAGCGTTTCTCCAATGGGACTAATCGGCAAAATTGCAACTTTTAATTAGTTATTGGTGTATTTACATTGATAAGTTTAAAGCAAATGTGTTGTTCCAACATGGATTTCTGTGGTACAAATAATAATCATTGTCGTCCAGAAGTCCACTTGTGGTCACTTGAGCCTGGGTCAATTTGTCTTCATTCAGAAACTAAACAGCAAAACAAATAGGGGCCTACACACAAGTTAGTTTCGAATAACCGGCTGCAACCTGACAATATTCGCATACATTGTTCGAATCATTGCTCTGTATTTTTGTAGTTGCACAGGAAACTTGAGGTCAAATATTGTAAACGATTAGTGTACTTGATCGAGACGACAGTTAAGCCTTACTTCTTTGCGAAGGTTAAGCAATGTTGGGTCGAACTAGAAAATTTAAAAGTTCCATGGTTTGAGAATGTTTTTAAACCGAAACAGAAAGTTTAATCGAAAACAGGAAGTGGACAGAGGGGCGCTTTCGTAGCACACTCTGACCAAGGCGGAAGTGGGGTCAATCTTGAAATCATATCTGTATGACATCTGGACGTGTCGTTCTTTTGGGGGGGGGGGGGGGCAGGTGGTGGACATCAACAAACTCTTCATAACCAATTATGTCGCATTGAGCCGTTTAAAAGTGTATTGATCAGCGTGTCTGCTTCCATTGATTGTCTACCCTTCATTCAAACGTCATCTTATTTCTTATTAGAGCTTGAAGAAATTTTAGGGATTTTTAAAGTGAACTATTGGCTGTTTTTGCGTCAGTCTGTTTCAAAGAAATTTGTGCACACACCTCCGGGCATTAGTGTCATTTTGGGAGCCAATGCCGGAGATCCAATTTCTGTCGCGGGCACGATATCATGCAAATAGTGATACGGTTGAGAGGTTAATTCTTGACCTATATTTGCATCATCATTGCCGGAAAATGACAAGGAATTTTTGGCTTTTTGTGGGGAGTAGTCAAGAACATACATTACCCAATCTAAGCATTGTTCGGCTAAGCGTCATAAATGTCATATTTTCAACATGATGTGTAGGACTGGGAGTTGGTGACAAAGCTTGTTGTTTGGATAGAACTTGCGTGCCCTAGAAATATCTCATCGGTCGATCCCTACACAAAAAAATACTTGCATTGGTTAACTTTCCAGTGCTAAAAAATGAGATCAAAAGGATTGGTTCAATGCCGAAGAGAGGGTTGTGGTTGGCATGTGTGTTACAGGCTGTTTAAAATTTGTGTGTATGCGTCGATTGCTTCCGTCGAATCGGAGAATATTTACTTCTCATGATTCTACGACTAGACTGACACTGATGGAATCATAAAGATGCATTCTGGTTGGAAAAGATGCCTCCTAGCAAGAATGTCATGAGAAGGGTTACATTATTTGGTATTTGTACTTGAGTAGGCTACTTTTAAAAGTCATGGAATAAATGTTTCCCTGAACTTTTAGCCTGTCTAAAGTTGCAAGTATGCCCATGGTCATAACATGTTAACACTCCAACCCTAACCCGCCATTCCACTTCGACCACTCACAGTCAAGTCTTATATCCGACCTTATGCAGCAGAAGCGTTGTGAGAGGCTCGTGTACATGTACCCGACTATCTTTGTCTGAGCGATAATGGTCAATATTAAATAGATTGGGGGGGGGGGTGCCAGATCAGCAACCTGTCCGTAGAAGTCCTTCTGGGATCCGGTCTAGTTATTTTCGCAGACTCACTACCGAGTCCTCCTCTCTTGGTCTCGTTCGGCGAGAGACGTCTGGTGTTTGTCACTCACGATTTGTCCACAATCTCTTTCTTCTTTTCGGCGTAGAAAAGAAAAAAGAGAACTAGTGGAGAAAGGATTTAATAGCGGCGCTGTTTTTATCCGCATCTTGCAATTAGGTGGTTTGAAGCAAGATCCCTCAGGATATTTGTACAGCGACCCATAATCCATGCCTTTATGAATGGATTTGAGTTCTTTGGGACAAGCAGAATCCTTCTGGCTTTTCAGTACAGTGTAAGCCGCCCTCGGTGGTGTTTTTAGTCTGGTCTTGTGTTCAAGTCAAATGAGAATCTGTAGGTAAAGTGTTTTATGTATATCAACCCTGTTTATGTTAGTAACTAAATAGCTTTGAGCTCTGTGCCGATGTTTGTTATATTTAGATTTGATGATTTTGAAGGGTTTAAGGGATGTTATAAAGCGCATGCTTGCACGAGTAGCGAAGACCTGTAGTGAATCAACGGCTTCGGCTTGGGCTCCGTCAGCCCTGTTTGAAGTCCGTAGGGAAAGTGCACGTTTTCTATATACGGAGCCTTAGCCAAAGCTGGTCTCGAAGAGGCCATGAGAACCATCTATTTTATCCGTTCAGAATGGAGCAATAATTTAGTTTGGGGTTATCGATGAAATGAAGCCTTTCCTTCGCAACAGTGTGCGTTTTCTCGAATTGATACCAGTTATACGCCATTTAGGTATTTGGATTGTATAAATCTGCGCCCAGGCGGCCATGGATTAAGGTATCAATCTCGATGTCTCTGTTGTTTCTCACACTGCGTCCTAAAATGCTTCACTATTCCCTACTTCATCGCGATGACCTTAGAGAGTCCGCGCAGTGACAAAGTGCAGGACCGTGATGACCGTCCATTAGGCGGATACCAGACGATTGCCGCCATCAAAACAACGTAAAAAATGACCGTCATTCTTTCCCGCCATTTCCAAAAAGGCCTATGCGGCCTTTTGGCGCCTCGAGGGAATGAAGAAGTGACGTGGAGTTATGATTGAATGCTAACTCCTGCTGCATCTTGCAAGCAAAAATAAAAACAACCCGCCATGTTGCCAACTTATTAAACAGACGCAATTGTCTGATTTGGTCTGGTCATAACGGCGCGTTGTGTTTGGTTTGATCGTACAGCCACCAGCGTGTCCTACCCTAGTGTCGCTGTTTGAAGCTAATTTGCCCTGACATCGATAAAAAATTAATCTGTTTGCATTCTCGTTTGGACTTTGATGCACGTTGCGTCCTTTAAAGTCAGTCTGTACGATCGCTGATGCAAAATAATGGATCTATATTCCGTTTTATAATTTAAGTAGGTGGGTATGTAATTTGATGGCTCCTAACGCATATTGCTGTTGGACAACGTTGTTTAAGAACATCTGCGGATGAGACTTGGCCTAATGTAGCACCAACATCATTGTATTGTAAAAATATTACAATTGAATGGTGTACTTTGGTACGCGTCACTTGGTCCCCCTTACACAAAGCGTGGTTGATGAAATAAACGAGCTGTCAGAAAATATGTTTTGTAAGTCTCAAACAAAGAAACATTCATATCCGCCATCATGCCGGAAGCTTGTAACAAAGAGTTGAGCTTCTATCATTTTAAAACGTAGGGTGAACCTATTATGGCCCCTTTTCGAAACCATGGTTTCTGCTATCGGCTCCAACTCTGACTTAGTAGGCTCCGTCAATTCTGTTGAGAACTTGCGCTTTCGGTTCGGGGATTCAAAAGCCTTGGTCTCGAAAAGGGTGTGTTAAAGGTGATTTTTATTATGGACTGAAATGATTATCTTATAAACGTTACATTTGACTTTTTCATTTAAGGTTTAGATATCAAGAAAGAGAAGTGGAAGCTGGTCAAATGACTTCCGTGAACTAAACATGATCGCATAATGTAAACCACGTCTCCGTGTGTAAACACTAACATGGTCGTGGGTAAATCCGACACCCAATTATTTTTTACAAAATACGAACATTTAAACTTTACGAAAACATTTCGAGATGATTTACGAGTAGTTATCGTAAACTATTATGATGACGACGAAGTCTAAAAGTCTAATCACTCCAGGTTTTGTCAGTCACATCGGTGCTACGATCATATTTTATTATCTACTTTGTCTTTTAATCTCTTGTGTACTCAGAGAGACTGTCAATTATCAGCCAAATCATAGAGAGATTATTTTGTCATGCGTGGTTGGTGAGCAGCGTGTTGCATGTCTAACCACTGTTGGTCGTACACTGTTCTGAATAGTGAAATTATTACAAGCGAGATCGTAGGAAAACGGCCAGCGGGGAGGGGCGCGACAGAACGGCGCAGTGTACTCACTTCGCACCCTGTTAAAAATTTAGTGGTGATTGGTGTGCGAGGGAAAACTGTGAATGAGGCGATTCCCAGAGGAAGATTTCAGCTAGATGTTGAGGGGCATGACGTAAGGAAGTTTTGTTTAAATACAGATTGCGTTTAGGACATACAAATGAGTTTCTGGGAAGTTGTTATGAAGACTTTAATTAGTAGACTGTCCTTGCGTGAAAGTGTTTCAAAACTCATGCAGGCATACCTAAGGGTGAAAAAAGTCACAAGAAACCTGACACAAATTTGTCCTGCTGATGGGAAGCTTTTGCTTTAATGTTTAGATTCGCGGAGAGAAGGCATGACTGAAGATGTCATGGTGGTTCTTGCTGATCAACATCTTGTTCCCTGAGCGATGTCAACCAAGTCATAAATTAGAATAATCATTCCTACCTGGTTTCACTTACATTCAGTTTAAAGAGACAAGAAAACATGAATAATACTGTACCAACAAAATGATTTCATTTGATGTACTTGTATTTGGATGGTAATGATGAAACAACGAACGAACTGTACAGATCGTTTCATGAAGTTCATGGACTTAATTAATGGAAAAACTCTGCAGATGAGAAGTTTACCGTAAAGCTGCAACTTGATTAGATATTAGGTCTCGTGTGAGTAGGGATTCGAACCAAAGACCAGGGAGATGATATGAAGGTTTTATGTACGTCGTTAACTGATACCAGTTCAATCAGTCAATCTTGCACCATGTCTTAAGGACGTTGACTCAATGAATTTGTATCTCTCCATTCCTGCCTCTCTCGCGCTCTTCGGTGTTCCAGATAGAAGGTGCCGTTAGAAATTATGTCATTTTCCCACCTTTTAAGCATATTGAAGTTTAATAAATGTTCAATGTCAAATTCGAATATGTGCGTCAAAGAGCCTGTTGTGTTGTTTATTTCGGATGTTCGGTACCCCCGACTCTCCGATTATTCCGTTGTAATTCATACTCACGTCACAAGCCTATGCTTTCGTAATGGATCTGAGATTTGTGTTTTCCATCATAAATTGTTGAATGAGAAGCTCACGCGGGAATCTCTGCGGTTGATTACGCAGCTGTAGCGTGTGGCCTCAGAAACTTCCTTCCACTTTGGGTATCTTTTAAGTATCTTTAATATCCTGAAGTCCTTTCAGTCACCGCAACCTAAAATTATTGAGGAAATTTTTGTTCCGCACTTGCGAGGGAAGATCATGTAGTAAAATGTGGGGGAAGTGAGTGATTTTCTTGACGTTAGACATCGCTATGCTAGGTCAACTGTGAACACTGACCCGGTTATGGTATCTCCAACTAGCATTCCAATGAAGACCATCGCATCACAGTGAATGAAACGTCGAGTTGAAACTTGCCAGTTTGCCTTCAATATTATAATAACATTTTAGAGCTCAAATAAAGAACAATTCTACTGTTCAATTAGAAACAGTCAAATAATTTTCCAGTCAAACATCTACTGATTCTCGCATGCAACAGTAGCTGCTGCCCAGGTTAACCTTTTTACCTCCATGGTTGGACACAATTTTCACCCCATTATTTCCTTGGACAGTCAATTACTAGTTATTTTCGTCTGAATAGAACCACAGGGAATAGCCAATAATTTAATGGGTTGGTAATGGGTTAATGGCCATAAATATATACTTGCAACGCATGTAGTTTTACGGTTATTTCTCTGTTTGTCGCGTAGCGACTACTGATAGTTTCTCATCAGAAACCTACCGACACTTGAATATGTAGTAATTAAACACACTCCTTTAGAAATTGATTCCGAAATCGCTCTTCCAAACCCGAAATAAAGATTGTGGTACCATCACCCGTAACAATACCCCGTACCCGTTGATGGAGGACGAAATCATTATCTGGCGAGTAGACTTGTCTCTACTTTTTTTTTTTTTTTTTTTTTTTTGATCGTGGCGTTAAACCAATGGAGCGTGCGTGGCGCCATCAGACAGCGGCACAGCGCCTATTTCCTCCTCGGTCTATTCATCACGTTGTTCGCATGGCCATTGTTGGTGTCGCTTCTTACCCTGTAGATGTTAGGCGGTGTGTCTCTTCTTGACTGGCCGAACAGCGTGGGGTATTGAATCCTTCCATCCTAGTCTGTCAGTGTTTTTCTAAACCCAAAAGGAACTGCAGACACCGTATCATTGTCATGTAGACAATGACAGCCAAGGATCATTTTTTTTCTCTCAGTGACAAACTGACTGGGAGTGAGCAACGGGGCCTTGGCTTGGCTTAATAAACCATCATCAACCCTGTTAGCCTGGTATGCAATCAGTCGTGGCTATAGCCTCCATCTTTAGTACACTGTTGGTGACAGCTCTAATGGTTTGTGGTCGGTCCTTTTGTCACCTACCCGCCTAAGTAAATCCCACTTCTTTTTGTCTCATTTTACTGAGTGACACGAACTTGCTGCCGGCAAAGGAAGCTGTCAAACTAGTCGGCAAAATATTGGTAGAATCAAAATATATCAATCATTCTTTTGCAGACATGTTAAGCCCACAAGAGTTATTGTTTGAAGTTGGTGTAGAGAGCACGTCACAATGAAGTCAGAGTAGCAAAAACATGTTGCGAAACATCAAAGGTCTCGTGAAAATGTTTTTACTGGAGAACAAGTTTAAAAGTTTAAAGTTGAATCATTGACACCTTAACAAAACAATTCAATATGTCTTAAAATGCTATTCGGTTTACCCAAGATAAAAGATAAAGTCAACCAGTTAATTTGATTTTTTTTTTAAATTGTTGTTAAAATTATAACCAAACCAGAGCATTACTTTACCTAAATGTTACCTGAAGATGAGTGATTCGTAAAAAAATACTTTCCTCTTCGGATGGGGAGATGAGATCCAGAAATTAACGTGAAAAGATTTTGTACGATATGATTTGAAGGTGGAAGAATGATTTTGTTTCCCATAGAACAAGTATATGTGTTTGTTCTATTTAATAAGATTTCATATTGCGAAGAAATATTTAAATGTGCGATTGTGTCATACAATACTTTTGACTACCGTACTACAGCAGACTTTGTTGTTATTACAAAGACGATTAATAATAGTTGGTTTTGATTTTTTTATTTTCAGGTCAATTCCACTGTTATTGTAACTCGCCAAGATGTGCATCTTATAACTACATGTGCGAATCTCAACTCGGTTGTTACTCTCAGCTTGTAGACAACGATGGTGAATCCGAGGATCCTTATCTGCATGGTTGCGTTGAGTCGATCACTATGGAGAAATGTGAAGAGATTGCCCGGTCCAATGAATCAACATCTACCCCTGCTTCAGAAACAGACTCATCTAAATTTCAGGAGTTATCCTGCTGCTTTGAGAGTATGTGTAACAATGTAGATGGATCAAAAGTCAGGACTAATAAAAACAGGCCCAATGAAGAATTTGGTAAGTTGATGTTGTTATACAGTACAGTGACTTTTTATGGTTAAACTGCCGCATTTGAAATTGTTGCAATTCACCTGCGTCCATATATATTGCCAGTTCAGAATGAAGCCAAACTATGGATTGGGTTTCCAATCTCAACCTTACTACATAGGGTCCAGTGTAAATGTGTTTTATCCCATATTTAAAACATAAACTAATTCGTCATTCTTCCCAGTCGTATTTAGTAGATTCTTTCTACAGTCTTCAGTGCTTTAGATACATACAGATTAAATGGCTTTGGTTGCGTTGCAAGCAAAACTTTGTTTTAGGGGAGCTGTTTATACTACAATTACACTAGCTCTTGTTTACAAACCAAATCAGCACTCCCCAGTAAATCACACGTGATGTTTGAAACTACCTCAGTAAATAGAAACTCTTTCCCAATAGTCAAATTAAATACATCGAGTAATTCATTACGGGAATATCGCCTTTCGTCCTCTACTTGGGAAGCCGTCATGAGGGTTGATTATCGGGGCGTGTCAGCTCTGATTATTTGTGTCATGTTGGCGCTCTTACAAACCCTCGAGGACCATCGGAGTGTGTAAGAATCACTGACAACTGGGTCTTCCTCTTCTCTTGTGGTTTCCACTTTCTTGCATGATTTCTGTGACTTAAGAGTCTTCTTAATGCTAGTGAATGTTGCGTTTTTTAATGTCAGGTAGCTTTTGTTCAAGGCAATTTATTCCTGAATTTTTTTTGGTCCAAACGGTTTGTTTGGCCATTAATAAATTATGCAAATATGGTAATATATATCAAGGCAGATATGTAAAAGTGTTTTAAGGTATCCTTTATAGGAATTTGAAAAATGTTTTGGCTGTGATGAAATTGGTGGATTATCGGTTAGGTTATTGAACAACTTCTTCACTAAAAGCCAATAATGTACGATTTGTGAAAACAATCGATAATTAATAATCCGTTAATGATACTGCTTTTTGTTATTGTTTCAATATATCGTCGATGAGAAAGTAACGAGTAATCCGCTAAACTCGTTAAAATGTTTCATTTCTGTCGTCTCTCGTAGCCGAAAAAGGGGTTGCATGAAATCAATTTTCCAAGGCTTTTCTTTTGCATTGCAATGCTAAATTTCAGTTTTTATGGAGAGCCAGCCCTTGACCCTCGTCTCTCATGTGTTCATAGCTTTTAGAAGAGCCCTGGTGTTTTACGGTTGCTTGGATTCTGTGTTTACTGATTTATTTGTTAATCTGACTTGGATCAAAAACAAAATCCAAGCGATTAACCAGATCATGTACGTTTAATCCATTAGCATTGCGCTGTCGTCTGCGCCACAACGTGGATGATTTAAGAGGAGCGCGTGTGAACGGGAACAATCGACGCCGCCTTGAAATATTGCGCACAGCCCGCGCAAACATGCCACGTCGTCACCGCCTGGTAACTACCAAGCCGGCTGGGGTGAGCGGGTACAGTTTAAACGACTGTTTGATGATTGAGGAAGACAACAGTGCCATTTACTTATTGGTAGAAATATAACCGCGAATCGATAACTGTAATGTGTGCAAAGGACCAATTTTTTTTTCAGTTTTTAGCTGCGTAGGCCTATCTGATGATTTCGTCTTGTGGGCATAGACGCGCCTTGAGTGAAAGTCCAAGGATAGAGCTCGCAACTTCCCTCCTTATCCGTTAGCGTAAATTCGAATTTTTCACTAAATTACTCAACGGCTATTTGGTTATTTTGTATAAGCTCGGCCAAAAGAAATTTGACAACATCTCCACTGACCCTTATTTAATCTGGAATGGGATGAAATGTTTGCTGGTCATTGACTTGTCGTTTGCTCATGAAATACAGTGTGGAATTAAAAACTCAGTTTCGAACTTTAAATATTAATTTGCTATCTGGTATAATGAGGTGTAATTTGTGAGGGTATCGGAACATGGGCGTAACCAGGTATAGGGAATATTAAAATCCGTTATGTGCTGAAACTCTTCGCTTTCAATATATGAATAATGACTGTGCCATAGACGTTTATGTTTTGAGTACCGGTAGATCCAACGGTCTCTGTAATGTTCCTCTTCTTGGTTTCCAGAGAGTTTTATTTTCATGCAATAAAATGTTTTCGAGTTGATATAAAGGTTTCCTTGTTTCAAGATCACGATGCCTCACCCAGCACACAACTACACCTACTTAAACATGTCACTTGATCCTTAGGCTTCTTGAGGCGAATTAATGTAATAGTAACCAAAGAGAAAGGTATGTGCCTATATCTCGACGTAGTTACTAACCACATTGCAACTTTAGGATCGCATAACGATGTGACATATCTGATGTGACAGATTCCTTCAACCCGAAAAATCCCAGTTGAGCTCTTGAAAGCATATGGGTCTTTAAAGGAGTGTGTAGTGGTACGTTGTCTTGGGCTTCATCTTAACGAAATCAACTCTTCCGAAGATATCTAAACGAACAAAGTACCCTCGCATTGTAGGTTAGTTTAAGACTGTAAATTGAGAAAACGTTTCAGTTTTTAGACACAGTTACTTTGGTATTTCGGGCATTTTAAAATGTTTCTCCAAAGTTTAGCCTACATAAACCGTTTTCATTTCTGTTTGAAGATAAGCGATATAACCATGCCAGCTTTAAGCTTTGAAGATCAGCCTAATCTTGAAAAGAGATTAGCCTAATCTTGAGAAGAGATTAACATCAGTGTCAGATCAATGAGAACTGGTCAATGATTGTGCCTTTTCTTCAAATGTATTATACAGGATTGGTTAGGGATAAAAACATCATTGTTTAGTTTTAGTTTGAAAGCTTCTGATTACAAAGCTAATACTATTAGAACCATTTTTATGTGAAATATTTCCCTCTGAAATAAAGTCATAATTATTCGAGAGAATAAAATATATCTGAAAACTTAAAAAAAAACACACACGTAACTGCTGACTTCGGTTGTACAACCCAAATTAAGAACAATGTGTTGACATGCTGAAAATGTGCATTATAGATTTTCACTATTTTTTCCTGACTCGCACAACGGATTCAGCCAAATTTATCTTTGGTGCGTGTTATATGGTTTATCGCACAAAACATGAACACTGTTTGTCAGTTCTACCATTCCTGTAGGCCTACCTCTGTAAGCGTTGAGGAAGAAACCCTCCATGGTTGGTGAAGAGTGTTTGGCAGACCAGATGGTTAAGAGATACCAAACCACGGCCCCTTTCTCCCCTGCTGTCTGCGGTAGCGTTAATAGAGTTTTGATAACCTGGTGGTAAACGTTTCTGACCCACACTGACACCAAGCCTTTGGATCTTGAAACATGATTTCTCGTCTGTTCAGTATCAACTCGATCAAGGACCCCAGAATGCGTGTCAGTATTCATATAGTTTCTGCAAATATTACGCCCACAATGTTTCGATATGTAGAAGGATTTTTCAATGCCTTATCCATGGTCGAAGTCAATGTTCGGCCTTAGACTAATATTTCGTTGAAAATAATCCAATTGTTGTTTTAAAATACATTTTTATGTTGTAGCAAGTTATGTTCATCTTGTCTTGAAATTGTAACGCCGATTAGCGCCGAAGCAATCGCCATCACTATGTTAAGAAGTAGAGGGCGCTGTCCCTACGAGAAATGACAGGATTTAAGGTAATGGTAATGTATAGTCAGAATTAAACGAGTAATGCTGTTCGAGTTTTATCTCAAGGTTCAATGTCATGAAACGTCTGACCGGAGTCGTAGTTTCACCAAGGTGGGAGTTGGGAGTAGTGAGGGCTACCATTGTACAATAGGACTGATGGTACCGAGGGTACACCACGATTGACTTGTACCCACCTGTCCTTAACCATTGATAATTAGATCTTATCATCACATGACAAGGACAATCCAGACACGCATACGTAAAGGAAACATTACTCTCTTCTCTCGAGTTCAGTTTCCATGTCCTATCCTCTCGTATAATCAAATTGTGTCATTTTAGCGATTGGCAGAGAGCAGATGCACATTGTCGTAGGGTGTCATATTTCAGAAAATTGAAACCACCTTTGGTTTTGCTATCATCGTCAAACGAGGAGCAACCCACGGGTCTTGCAGTCAAGGCAAGAGCTTCAATCACTCCTCGCCCCCTCTGACTCGGTTGACGTTGTAGAGAACTCCGTGTCAGTCCCCGGGGGCTTACCCGGTCGGAGGCTGAGCGATTGCTCGCTTGCTGTGGGTTTTCACTCGTATCGTCCTGTCTGTCGGTTTTCTTTGGAGGTGGGTGGAGCAGGTGGGGGTGTTGGGACACTTCTATGAGCAAAAGGAAAGGCTTACTAAAGGTGTTTTGGGGGTAAGCCTGCATTGTTCTTGAGCTTTTGACAGTTGACTTCAGTGGTAGCTACAGATAATTTCAAGGTTTTATTTGTAACAAGATCATTTCAAACTAGAAATATTGTTAAAGAAATGTTGATGATAAAACTAGCCCCGGGCTGCCTGTCCCCCAGATGTGTCTACCATTAGTGATTTCACTGCTGCAGTCCTCACCATCCATTTCTCTCTCACAGTAGAGGTTCAATCCGCACCATTTGTCACAGAGATCAAGAATATTCATCTGCAATTTTCAGCATCTGGTGCCAGCCACAGTGCAGCGCAAATGGTTAATATTCTGATGGTTTTAACTCATGACAGGCAAATGCATTATTGTGGAAGGCACAAAGAGTTTCTGATAACATCTTAACCGTTATGAGGTGTTGCTGTTGATAATGTTGCGGCAAACCTCTTCATGATTTGGCGTTGGGAATATTCATTCGTTTGCCCTCCATGGTTTGATAAAGGTATCCACCATTGACTGCTTGGAAGATGACGACGATGTTTCTTTCCTCCTTTGTCATATTATTGAAAGTTTTAAAATGTCACTTTTGGTTTCAACAAACTAATTTATATTCAGGGAATAATTGTATTATCTGCAATTAGTTTCAGGGACACGATTAAAAAGTTATAAATTCCAGCAGTTGTTTGGACTATAGTAATACTACAGTTGACCGAAACTCCGTGTTTAGTTCATACAATACATACATTATGCATAGAGTGAAACAAGGTCGTCCACGCATTCATTTGTCTTGCCTCGTTAACTTCATATTTCATCATTACATCCATTTAAAAGTTGCTTGCACTTTTTTCATGGAGCCAACTCCACCTCATCAATTTCCTCTTTTAGTCAATCGGGCGCCATAATTTGTTACTGTTGTGTGGCTGTGAGCTTCGTTGAGGAGGTTGGATACCAGACCTTTAAGCAGGCCTTTATATTAATGGCTAATGATGGGGTTTGCTCGTGGTGCCAGCCAGGCGATGTACACTACCAATGAGACATGGATGAAAAGTACTACCAATCGACCGTATCGCAGTCAAATAAATATTTATTTAAGCGACTGATATAGAGAGCCTTGATAGCGGTGAACTTTCTGTACTTAAAGAGGAGGTATAAGACATCAAATCCAATTTATTCAAGAAGCTCGTATTTTGCTTGGGAGGATACTTGTTTTCCTCTGACCACCTCGTGGGCGTGTAGACAAAATTATTGAAGCTGAGGCTAGTGTGAGGTGCAGTGCCCCATAATTGGGCCCATCTCGTCTTTGCATCTAGTTACAGCACAGAGGAAGGAATGGTTACAGAGAGGTCGATTAAACGTGAGAGTTTGACGAGCCAAATTGTTCAGGGAAAATTATACAATATCGCCGTCAATAATGATAATGTCGCCAGCAACTGCAGTGGTTTGATTTCAAACGTTTAATCAATTGTTTTATAATGGTTCTCGGTGTAATTGCTGTTGAGTAGGGCTAGTTCCATCCAAAACATGACGAACCTTAACGCTAAGTATGACATATTTGCACTGGCAAAAAAAAAACCCATGCAGTTTTCTCAAAATTTGTGGCATTGTTTTTAATTTCCCGAGTCAAGTATTGGGATCATAAATTGGAATAAATGAGCTCTCTTCCAAAAACGAATGCTGAATATTTCTTTGACATAAAGAAATATCACAAATACCTACTGAATATCCAGATGAACGCCATTTCCTTTACCCTGCTGATAGTAAACAGGACATACGTTGTTTTTCAGTTGGCAAATGGAAGCTGTAAAATTTATTAGTTCCCTGTTAAGACCATCCCAATCTTTCCTGATTGAGGCCTCGTAGTCTGGCTTGTACTTGATGTGTTTACGAGTCGGAAATCCGCCTGTGTTTCTGTGTTTACGCTGCTATTGTGAGATAGGAACAAAATATATACACCATACGGTTAATGTACAACACAGGTCGACTTCCTGAGCACAGCGTCATTTGGATTAATAGGAATGTGACGTACACCCACAATGTTGATAAAACAAAGAATACTCTTTGAATAAAAGTTTAAATTCTACAAACTTAATTTGAGAGTTGAGGTAGGTTAAGATGGTTTCTTCAAGTAAATTTATCTTATTAATTATTATAAAAATTATACTAAATTATTAATTACCAATACTTCGTCATTCTTTTTCAAGAGAGAAGAAATCTATTTATTTAAGGTTGTTGTGTTTCTACCGCAATCAGCAACTGGTCGTTCACAACCCTTTGAAATGTGTGCTTTAAACCAACCACCCCAGCTCACGTAATGAACTAACTCAATTCAATCAATTAATCATTGCACCGACTGCTTCACGTAATTGCCTTATCCCAAACTCCAATGACGTATCATATCCTCTCCAATCGTCGAGATGAGTTCTGTTTTGTCTTGGGAGGCATAAAGGGGGGAGCTGCGATGAGTTTACAATAACTCACCCAATGATCGCAGTTGGTGCAATTTAGCACAGGGACTAGAAATTCTTCACGGCGTCGACGCCAAGGAGTCCCGGCGGCGACTAGGCCCCGCTTCGACCAAGCCAGGGGCCTCGCCTCCTCTTCTTCGCATCTCGGTGATAACAATCTCCGGTGGCCAACTCCAACCCCAATCTCAATGTTTCATGTGTCTTGGCAGCCGGGTGACGGCCCTTATGAGGCTTTGATTTATGGTGGAGACTGAGTCAGAGTTCCACAGTAGATGAACTTGGCCTGCCCTGGGCTTTGAAACATGTTTTGTTTGGGTATTAGTGGAACAGACGTCGTGCTCATCCTGCCATTGTTAAGAAAGGCCGGGGAATCTGTTGTAGCGACGCATTAATATTTTCACACTTCCGCGTTGAAGTGAAAAAAAAAAAATCTTTTGTCTGGAATTGTTTTTTTTTAGTTTTTGAACGTCAACCTTTTACGAGCCGATGACTCACTGTGCTGAAATGAAGTCAATTTAATCGTTTAGCATCAGAGACAAGATTTGAACTAAGATTGTTTATCTATTGTGGTGATATGGGGAAATGCTATCGAACAATTTAATTATGCCGCGTCATTTGACGTAATAATCTTCCATTTGTGTCAGTGGTCTCAGGTGCAAGTATCTTAGGAGAAATTTGAAGATAGATATCTTACTTTATTTGCTGTAGGCCTACTTCATTTAATGATACTTTGTTGAAGCTTCGTGACAATTTAAATTAGTGAGATTATAAAATAATAACGTCAACTTTGTTTGGATGCTCGATGAAAGTAGACAAAGAGTTAATCTGCATATTGATGCATTATGAGCGGTCTTTAAAACTCATTGTCCTTAATACGTCTCCCTGCTCATATTCAAGACGAACTATATACAATCGTTTTCACCTTTACATAAAACTGCATTTTATGTCTCTGGTGTTTGTGTTTCTGAAGAGTCTCGATGTCTTAAGTGCTTCTCGTGCTTTGATGGGAGATCACTTGTGTTGTCAGAGAAAGTCGTATATTACTCCTTTAGAACTAATATTTGTGTTCGTAATGTGAGAGGTGGAGCTACAAGCGATGCGAGCTCGTCTTGAAACGACTGAGACTTTTATTGTTAACTTTTATCAACAAATGAAGGTTGTGTTCTTTGGTGTAATGAATAGTGAAATAATACGCAGATAATACCCTCTAGGAGCTTGGCACCAATAATGGTTAACGTCTGTTTTTATCAAGACATAAAATATTGTAAAGTTTCTCCTTTATATTATTATATGTGTTTATCAGAATAAGGGTAAATGTTCGTTTTATGAACTAGACTGCTAAGCTTGGAAGGAATTTTGTCAAAACTTTTCATAACTTTTTTTCAAGTTTGATGTTTGGATCGCAGAGAAGTTTAATGGATAAAGATAGTTTGGACATTTTTAATGACAGATGATATTTTGTTGTGTATTCTCCCTAGCAGAGAAGGGCAGGTGCCAGATAAAACTCATCGGCGTAAACACCTTTTCGCTACCTTGTCTCAAACAGTGTAACAACCTTAGGCTGTCTGCACTACACCTAAAGTTGTCATAATAGGAACGATCAGTCGACTGAGGCGAGTTGAGACCAATCTCGGTTAATTCTGTGTATTTTTCTGCAAGTTTCCTTGGGTCTTTTGGGACGCTCTGGGGAGATGAATGCGCAGTTCATTGCACTATTCCCTTGAGATGTTTCCAACTCGTTGATGGAATATCGCGTGGTAAAACCAACAGACACTCTACGTCAAAGTCAATGATGCTCGCCCAGGCACTTCAGACAGCTATGGCCTGAGGCGACGCACGGGTCTGGTAACTAACCGCTCCCTGGGCATTACAACTGTGTATTGACCCTCAGGGCTGTACGAAGAGAGCGATTAGATAGCTGGCATGGTTGATGAGTCAGTGCCTTACGCCAACCTGACTGCCACAATCTACACTATTATTATGATATTAGAGAGTGTTTATCAAGGTGATCGATTGTACGTTACAATCATATAGAATGGTATTATTGAAGTGTAGACAGAAAAACTGGCTGTATTTGAAGCTTTTGTGTTTATTATTATAATATATGATATCGCTGATGGTGTTAAGAAAGATTAAACCGAGTTTGTATTCGCACAAACGTATATACGTTGCGATCTGGGCGACACTTGTTAGCAAGAAGCAGATCCAGTTGCTGGGTATTCGTGTATTTTGAATGAATTGCAACCAGAGAAAAGTATTGTCATGCAAGCGCTCAAATTGGTTTAGTTCTATCATAAATCGCAACCAAAAGCTGCATCGTACATGATTTACAAAAAATATATAAATAATCTTTCGAAAAGTTTGACAAAGCAAACACAAAGATATTTTTAAATTTACAAAATACATAAAAAAAACACAAGAAATTGCATGCGGGTAAAAGGACAAAAGAAAGAGTTTTGTTCAAACAAAACACGATGAAGCAGACAAATAAACTGAATACTTTTACAATGTTCAAGTCTGTTAAACATCCAGTAGACCTAAGAAGGAACAAAGAAACCCTGATCCAATGTTGGTATAATGTAGATCAGTATTCATTATTGCTACCCCACAAAGCAAACAAGACTGAGATTGTGTGATTAAAGGTTTGAGGGGTTTCACACATGACCTTAAATAAATCTTTATCATGGTGCCATCTTGATGTTTACCTATTCAAATCAGTGTAACCAAACCGAGGCTGGAAGGCGGAACAGTCTGGTTCCTTTCGGTGTACTGAAGGTTATTATTCATTGCTGGTATTGGATACAAGGAACATGACCGAAATGGTGGCAGCTTTTGATAAAGGCCTGCAGCATATCAGGTAGCAAAGAGTCGTTGACAAGAGTCTTAACTTGGATCCATCATGGAGGTACATGGACCCATTTTTGGCATTCAGGAAGGGTCTGTAGTTGACCCAATTTATTGCCCAGAGATTTGGGTTTATCGGCCGGTGTTCGAAAACGAGTTAAAGTTACAACAGTGTGCACAAAGTTGAACGTTTGGGATAACGGTGTCGAAGGCTAACAACTGGTACCCGGTCGGATTTATGACGGTTTAGCTCGAATGTTGACAGCATTCAACTCAATTGTGTATTTGTGTTTTGACCCTGGCTGGCTGGAAATATACGACAGACCTTCCATGAGTTTCTACAACCGTCTGTTGTGGGTGCGGTGCAGTCAATATTATTAGGACCGAATGGGTCTTATTGTTATTAATACATCTTAGCGATCTCAGAATGTTGCATATTGAAAGGCATGTTTGTACTTCACTTGGCTGTTGTGGAATTGGCAGTTTATATTATTTTATTTTATTTTATTTTATTTTTTTAACCTTTATTGCACTAAATGGGGACCCCATTGTTCACTCATTAAAAAAAAAAAAAACATAGAAATAATCACATCAACAAGCAAAGAAAAAAAATAATTGCATGAACAAAAGAAGAAAACAGGGAAGTACAACCATCTTTTTGGATAAGAAGAAAGTATTTTGTATTCTTCTTCTTCAATGACGAATAATGGTCGCTTCTTCCACTGAATCAATTCACATTGTTTAATAAAACATCAAAGAATCATCCCCAGCACGGTACAATCAGAGCAGAAGAATCAACGTAGCATTATTATTAGAAGCTACGCAAACATTGTACGCCCTGAATTTATGTTTTCAATTTTCGATACCGTCTAGCAAACACGTCGTCGTTTAGGCTTAGGCAGACAGTACAAGGCCGAGAAAAATATCGGCAAAATGTTGGCCAGACAACGAGTTGCGAAACGAATGGGTGATGTCTGCTATCCATCGTTCACATCAATTTTTTATTTGAATGCTTGAGATGTCTAGGCAGCGAACTAACCAGACAGATAGCTTTAGCCTTCATGAATTTTGTTTTGCTTTGTTCAGATCAATTGTTTTCTTTTACTATCATGGGATATATGAAAAGTACTGCATTTACTTTATTTTAATCGATCTTAAAGATGACTTTTTTCAACAAGACAGTAGACGCTGATCGAAGTAACGCAAGATTGATATTTGAATTTCATTAAAAAAAATATTATCAAAGTTTAAGTGATTGTTACTCTATTTAAGTTCGCCAAAACTCACGAACGCGCAAATTATTCTCCTATTGACCTCACAGTTACCTCTGATCTAAAAAGAAGTAAGACATAGTTACCACTTGAGTCGTGACCCCCGTAGGGGTTAACGTTAGTACAAAAGAATTTGACCTCCGTTGATTTATTTCATTTGATGGTAGGTTGGTTGTGTCTTAAGATCTAAGCCAAGATCCGAATTGACTGCTTCGTCAGTGGTTACGGCTGGAACCATACGACCGTAGCCGTAGCCGAAGTCGCTTAATTCGGACACAGTTTCAGTTTTATGTAGTTAACAGCAAACGCATAACAATAAACAGTATACACAGATTATTTACCAACAATTTCTTAGGACTACCAGCATTCTCATTAAAAATGCCATTAATGAACAGACATTGTCCCTTGTGAACTTACCCCCTATTATTTCCCGATGTCATTGACCTCTTATATGCATCATCTTTTTGCACTCATTATTTGCCAATAAAAAAGCGCGGCTTTTCCATTAGTCGGTATTCTCCCCCTGGTGTTTTGTATCCAGCTCGACAAGGAAAAATTAATTTCATTTTGTGGCCACGTGCCGCCAAGGTCAGTAAAACGTATGGGCGACTGAGGTTGTCTCTGTTAAGACAACGGCTGGGATTATTGTCTATCGTTGGTTATTTCATCTGACCGTGAAGACAGCTCTGCTCGTGATCTGACTGCACTGCCATTGGTACAAAATAATTGTGAACATTTTAATTTAGGTTCAAATTGTGCATTGTGTGGAGGCCGTTTCTTAAGTTTCCTGCAAGGTTCCAAGTGCAAGGGGAATGTAGATGAAATAAAATGTTAATTTGTGAGCAGTTCCAGCTGAGTGTCTGGGACGGACATTTCCGCAAGTTTTATGATAGTGATTTAAATCCATTGGTGATGGTGTACTCTTTGTACTAAACACTAGCCTTTTACATTCATATTGTGTTTGTGGAAGAAGAAAATGTGAAAGAAAATTTTAGAGTTGGACGTTTTGAAGTCTGTATGATGTATGCATTTAAGCTGTCTATAGTTTTATGGATGTGGACGGGTGATTATTTTGAAACCTTTTTAGGATCAAACTATGGGATCCGGTCCAGGTAGGCCTACGCAAAATTGCTGCATCGTACACAACTGGGTTGATAAAATTTCACATGGAACTTTCCGTTTGCATTGTATAGGTTTATTTGCATTGGTAATGGCATTGGTATTGTTAAAATTACTAACGCCACATTGAGTTTGTATTCGTGCATGGAAATAGCATTCATCAATGTTATTCGGCAGGCGCCATTTTAGGTCGGCCAAGTCTCGCCAACCAAATTCAAAAATATTTTGCTTGTATGCAGATCTCTCTGCGAATAAACGAGACACCGGGTAACATCGGCTCCGGAATGAGCGTGAGAACCGGTTACCAAAGGAAAAGTCTGGCGGTCGAATTTGAGCATAATTCCCGAGCGATCCATCGGTTCACTACCGGTGTTTGCACCGACATCTTTCGCCGGGGTTTCGCTTCAAAAACACCGTCCGTAAATACGGGGTTTAATGAGGCGAATGGAACATCGTTTGTTAGGTAATGATGCGTGGTCTCTGGGTACTTTCTTCCGCTTGATGAGGGTAGAGGTTTTTGTCATGTTATTGTCCTCAAGCGGCCGTTGAACTTCTCCTCTGTTGGAGGAAAATACTGATTCATATTGGTTTGCTGCTGTTGTATTGTTGAGGGTTAGTGAGATATAAAATGCACTCAGGACATTGTTATGTTTGCGGATGTTACTAATATAAGGGCTTTGTTGGCTTGCATTCACTGTCTCAGACTGGATGTTGACAATACTTCAAACACAACTTCAATTCATATCTTACGTATAAATGTATTGGAAAATGTTCCATACAAAGACATATACGAACATAATAATGAAACTTTACTAGTTAATCAATAAAGTGCTGCACTTTATTTTTCTGCAATTACCTGACTAACAAGACCACCCACCACTTATTATTGCAATACTGTAAGGGTGGACCTTTATGTGATTTGTGGTCCTTACTACAACGTGCTTCGGCTCGTTTTGCAAGAAGTTTAAGCAAAACTTTCCCATTATGTCCATTAACTACTCCATAATTTACTAATCCTCCATAGGTAAATCTTGTTCGTTTGAAAATTGCAACAAAATAGTAAATGGCCTGACGTTTCGACCCTGGCAGAGTATTTCTCTTTTTCTTTCGAGAAATTCTCTGCTGGGGTCGAAACGTCAGGCCACTAACTTTTTTCATTTATACCATAGGTCCTTGGTTGGTAAGCAGTTTGCAACAGCTAATACTACTTTTCGTTTGAACATTGGATAAACATGTTTACTTTGATAATTGAATAGGTCCTAGCTTCGGGCTATACAAACGAAAGTTTTTATTTTTTTCGTATTCTGTTCAGAATACGAAATGGAGCTTGGCTTCACCATTCCTGTTTGAAACTTTTCTGGTCATTATTTCTGAGTTTGAAGCTAAGGTGGCATTATCGTGCCGTAGTATTGAATGTAATCAACAGAGCGTTTCTTGGGCATAAAACACATTTGATGCTAATGCGTATAAGTACCAGTTGAATAGAACCAGCTGCCGTGACGTGCAAGCCTAGTCATCCATCTTGGATTGATCCTTGAGCCCTATGCCAATGTTAATGGGTAACCAAGAAAATGTCAAATACTTCCATTTCAACCGTGACTAGTTTACAGCATGTTCTTAGACTCCATTGTGTTTGGATTCATCGCCGTAAAGTACTTCATGCGAATCCAATACAGACAGAATATTTTAACAAATGCTGTAAACACGTTTGCTTTTGTGTCATTGGGTGACATCGGAAGCTGAAGAGAAAACAAGCTCGTAATTTGTGGGATAGCTCTTGCCCAAAAATAAAATCGGAAAGGTTATTTTGTCTTTGCTTTTTATAGACGTCTAGGTGCTAAGCACTGACTAGTCCAGCCTCGGGATCTTTAGTCTCAGTTGGTATCCTGTATCATAAATCTTCTGATAGGAAAGTGCACAATCGATCTCTCCCATGTTTATTTTTCTAATCAATTTGCAATTTCTCTTCGTGAGTTTTGATTAAGAAAAATACTTTTACAGCTTGTAGATGAAGTTGTTATAAGCACGGCTGTGTATCGATCGGAAGATTGTGTATGTTTAATACATCATCTTAGAAAACGACTTGTGTCTTTAGGGATTATACCTGAAGACGTATTTAGCGTGCTGAATTAGAAGACGTCTTTATGTTTTACTCATCAAAATGTTTAAAAATGTGTTTTATTTGCCTTACGACTGCTGGAATAAATGCCATATCTGTTTGGCAATTCATATGAGAGCAGAAAACCATTTGCGTTTTCCTTGCCACATTAATAAGAAGTTATTCCAATATTGTAATGTTGACATTTGTGTGTGTTTTTACAGATGATCACTACACGCAACCTTACGAAGCAGTCAGTGAACAGGCTCTGTGGTTCCGGGCTGCTGTAATAGCAGTACCCATCGCTGGTGCATGTATTTTAATTGGCCTCATCTTGATCGCTGCTCGTATGCTCAGAAGCGAAGACAAACAATTCACCAAACTAAACGTGGACGTTCGACAGAGGGCGATATTACGGACTCACAACGAACATAACACCACTATTCAGAGAGCACCACAGTTTCTCGATAATTCTCGCGTGAAAAACATCAATATCACGGGAAATAAGCTTTTGGATCCATTCAATGGGAGACAACACAACAATAAAATAAACAACATGAACAATGTGACTAAGGTAACCAACGAACTTTTGCATCACCAGCGATGTGTCAACGAGTGCCCCAGACTAATTCCAACGCAACACTGTGGGAAAATGTACAGGGAAAACTTTGACGTTGTATAGCACCCAGAAGACTTCTTCATCAACTCACCTGAGTCACCTGATATATTGACTTAACATTGAATGTAATTTTACCGTGTATTTTTGTATATCCTTATGTATAGTGTACAGTATGAAACAGAGAAAAAACTATGTACATAAGTGCGCTTCATATTAAATATCCTTAAAGGTTGTTATTATAATTATACTGTTGTTGAAAATATAGTTTAATAATGGTGAAACAATATTTACTTAAAAAGTGTAGGAAAATGTACTTCCTTGACACAGTTTTTGTAGAGTTTCCATATGGAATATTTTGCTAATGTTTGTGATTGTGGTTGAAGTCATGACATTCTTGGAATTCAGTTCGTAAGGAATTTGAATTGTTCAAGTTGGTTATTAATTTACTTTTTTCCCCCTTTTCTTTTGCTTAACAGGCCTCGAATTACATTTTGGGTTTAAATATAAGAAGAATCATTTAGTAAAGGCAGGTTATTGGTAATTGTCAAAGACCAGTATCCTCACTTGGTGAATCCCAACATTATGCATACAACAACAAACCTGTGAAAATTTCGGCTTAATTGGTCACCGGAGTTGCCAGAAAAAAATGAAAGGAACAACTCTGTTGTTGCATAACCTTGTGTTTTCAGATGCCTGAGAAAGGCTTCATGCATGAAGCCCTTTTCAGATTCAAATTTTTGGGTGAAAAATTAGCTCTTTGTCTTAAACTACATTTTCAAAGGTGGTCTTTTCCAACAATGTTTTATGATTAACAGCTCTCCAGTGCTCTTTACCATGTAATTGTTTATGGTTGTTAATTTTGGGAGTACCAAAGGTCCCCCTGGCAGTGAATCTAATAATAGAGAGATGCCTGGAAATTATTTCACGCAACATTTTATCTGAAAGTGAAACAATTGTGAATGAAATATTTAGAAATTATTTCTTTTATAGGAAAAATCAACGATTGGAAATTATTTGAGTCGGTAGTTGGGAAAGTAGCAGGTATTATAGATGTTTGGCTTTCGCTCTCTAGCTCAGTAGAATGACCCTTGAGCAGATCCATCATGGATTGTGTTGATTTTCGTAAAAAATTAATAACAATTTGCTGAAAGATCAAAGCTCTGTAATCTTGAGGGGAAAGAAGCAACATTAAAACTGCTCTAGATTTCTAATTTTAGCAACTTTGTCATGTTGTTGCTTTGTTTTGGTTATTGATAATTTCAAGTCTCACACAAACAGACTCGATATTCTTCCTACTTAAGTCTGATGACCAATCTTTTAGCGCTCAGAAAAACCAGCAAAGTTGTTATTAAACATGCCGTAGGTACATGTAGGTCTGAACGTCAGCCCTTGTACTCAATACAATCCCACTTGTTTCCAAGGGTCAAGAATCATGCCTGCACAAAAGGAAAGCTTTCTGTTTGCTCCATCGCACTTACAAGTTACTTTTAAAAGTAAGGCCGTATATGACTTGGTGGCTACAGCTAAGGCTACGACTGTTGCTAAGGAGGTACTGTACTTCAAGGCGGGCACCTAGACGTAGTCGTACCCGAGCCACCAGTTCAGACATTTGTAGTCCTATTCATCTTTTCTTATGAAACAAGCAGGTACATGTATCATGATATGCAGCTTTTTGCAAATGTTTGCAAACAATGCTTTCTTGCGAGTCTATGTATGGTATTAATGAATGACCCCAAGGGCAGAATTGACTGAATATTCAAACCCGGTTCCCAACCGTCCATTGGATGGACCACACTGGTATCTATGCAGACATTCAGATTTTAATTAACCTTTGAACTTTTTAATCTTGGTGTTTTGGACGCAAATCAAATACGCATCTTTCGTCTTTTCACAAAGTAATCAGAATTATGAAATATTAATTAAATAATAAGTATAATAATGCGATGATAAAAAAAACATCCACGCTGTAACTTGCCTCCATTCAAAAGACGTGGAGATGACTGTATTTTATATAAATTATAAGCCATAATGCTAATTCTACTTCTAATTTGAAAATTTAAGTTTTGATCGAGGAGTTTTCCCAGTCAACTTGCTTCATGTGTTTGTCTGCATGTTCTTGGCTGATATCAAAACACGGAACATTAATAAATCATACTACAGTATAGATCGGAACACTTTTATCTTTTATGACAGCGGAGATTGATCTAGAAATGTTAAATTATGTTATTTGGATAGTTTTTTTTTTAAACTGGACAATAGTGGATGAAATTAATTAAGCGTCTAAATTAATGTCATAGTTCTCCGTAATTCGGACTAACATTGTTCATTTTAGGTCTCATTGTGTTGTTTGATTTTATGCATCTCATGCGAAGATAAAACGTTTTTCAGAGGTATAAAAATTATACGCTTGTGAAATAAACTGGGACAAACTTTGTCCTGTATCTGTTATCACCAATTCGGTCAAATGAATCCAGGAACCGTCTTGTTGTAATAACAAAAATTATGTATGACAATAAACATTATTGACAACTTAATCTGGTGTTTTGGCTCATTGTTTTTCTGTGCTGTTTGGTTATAAAGAAATAGTGTTTGATATGGGGTTAATTTGAACAATACAAACTACATTAAAATTGTTATAAGTCCAAAGTTTCAAAAGGAACCAACAACTTGAGAATTGACAGATTTTACGGAACAGCCATCGTGTTGCTCTCATTCAGTGTCGCCAAACAGAACCTAGAAGGGCTTACACACAAGTTGATTCTTTCAAAATACTGAAAATATTGAAGTTCCTTAAAGACGACATTTTATTCGAGTTGGGCACCCTCGCCCAGAGGATCATAGAAGTTTGCTTATACATTAAACAATCTTGGAGGATCAAAGAAGTTTGCTTATACATTCAACAATCCTGCGCTGAAGCATGTTTTCATTTGTTCACCATCGTTTTATCTCCAAGATTGCGGCGGCCTGTTTATGCCATGTATATAGTCCAAGACGGTAACCATAAACAAATTTTGGTTGGCCCTTATGAATATTCAGTGCCTGTTTACTTTCGACTGAGCCAAAAAAAAAATTGTTTGGGGTCTTTCCTTCCTTCGTAATTTCGTAAAAGAGGTTTTATTTGGTCTTCATATTAATTTCTTCATTTAATTTGATTAACGACACCATGGATGTATGTGTATGTGGCAATCAAGTCGCTTGTTGTTGCTTTGAACAATTACTCAATGTTGATAATCATTATGTTGTGTTTACATGTAGTTCTCTTTCGAAAAGTAACTTGCTTGGCCCCTCAAATAATGTTGGTTTGTTTATGTAGTGCGCCCTCACTAGTTCACTTTAAAACAGGTTTTTCTTGGAGCGAGTTCAGATGTCAATTTCGTTTCACAATTAATTTCTACCTAAAATGTCCCTTTTGATAGAAACTATGACGCTGTACGGATTATCTGGCTGTTCATCAAAGGCAGTAGTATCACTGGATGTTATAAAGGTATGTTTTAGAGTGATATAGGTAGATTTCTCGGGTTTTCTTTCAGTAACATTGTCCACCTCATCTCTAAACAAAATGTAAACAAACGTGCATGTTACAATGTAATGCACAAGTACTGTATGTCGGTAGGATCGTACTGTGTGTCTGTGACATTCAGTTGAGTTCAGTTCCGAAACATTGCAAGATAATGTACTTGCTTCATCTGTTCATAGATGAATGAAAACCTGGAACCTTTCCTCCATGGTTCTTGTACCGTCACGATAGCAGAGCGAACCTCATGAGAAGAGTCCTTTGGTTCCATTTCCATGCAAGGAAGGAGTAATGCATGTGTTTTTTTGTATTGCATTCTTTCTGATCCCTCCACAGTGACAGTAGGGAAGTGATTGTGTCGCATGACATTTTGGTCTCTGTCAATGACAGTGACTTAATTGCCATGCCAAGTACGACTGTACCAGAACCATTACGTCGTCATAATTGAACTTAATACAGAAATTGTTGGCTTCTTCATTATGAATGTGCTATATAAGTAGACCAAGTAACTGGGGTGCTGTACTCCTTTTTTCAAAATGTTGACATCTTTGGTCGCCGATCAAAACTTAAGGAGTACAGCGCCCCAGCTACTGGGTCTATTATATAGGTAGGTAACAGGCCTGGAATTACACGGATGTCATGCCCTCCATTGCCCTTGTCTTGGCCTTGGTGCTCCTTCAAACGTTTCCCATAGACTTTGAGATTTTCCCAACATGCCCAATGGAAGAGCCCTTTGAAGAATGAAAATGGCCTTGCCCTCTCAAAGATGTAATTCCAGGCCTGTGGAAATGGAACAATTGTTGCTGAGCAGTGGCCTATCTTGTTTGTTTGTAGATTGATCATTGTTGAGTTAGAGGCCCCAGCCAGCCAGCATGGCCATGCATGGCCATGCATGCCTTCTGCTTACTAACATTGACAGTTTGAGTAAATGATCAGACTAGGTATTTTCTCAGTGGTCTGTCCAAAGAATATCATTAAAAAAAGAACAGGAGCCAGATCTAACGCATTTGTCTAAAAGTTACCATATTTTGGTAAATAGGATTATGAGATTTTTGGTCATTGTTTGTAAAACCAAAAATGTGGGTCAGATTCAGCATTTTTTCTTTTGTTTAGAAAATTACTTCCTTTGGACTGTTCATTTAGTAAGCCCTAAACTGTTCATTCATTCAAATGATGTTGATTTGGTGTCTCAGTACTTGATCTGGGCATTTTTGTTTTTTGGCTACTGAGTTTGTTTGCTTTTATTTGTGTATATTGTTTTATTTATTTATCAGCAGTCGTGCTTCTGTGATTGGATGCACAGCAAGTCCATGCAATTATCTAACCCTACTGGAGGACCCATAGTGAAGTTGATCTAACCCTACTGGAGGACCCATAGTGAAGTTGATGGAAAGACAGTCTGATTACTGTGAGGAGCTCACCTGTTAGTGATGAAGCTGTGAGATGAGGCAGAGGTTGATCAAGAGTGAAGACCAGTTGATGGAGAGACATCGCCAAATGTGTGCACTATGTTTTACAGGTAAAATCATTACCCCTTTTTCTCTTTTGAGAGGGTTTTCTGTCTTTAAAACTTTTGATCAAAATGTGTACATGCTTCAACTTTTTTGACAAGTTTTTATTCAAAAAAATGATGAGCAGTTTTTTAAAACAAACCATCAGCAGCTTTTATTTAAACTCAGTATTTGAAGTTTAATAATTATTAAGAATTTAGGAAAAGGAACTCCTTCCTCGAAAATCAATAAGAAACAAACATGTTTCTGGGTTTTTTGTGTGGTTTTTTTTGTCAATTGATTTTTTGTTTTTGCTTTTTGGTGTGTGTGTGTTGTTTTTTGGGGTGTTTTTTTTTTTTGGGGGGGTATCGTTAGGTTACAGAACGACAACCCATTATAATGATATTTGAAAAGACCAAAAGCAGTTTGCTGTCCCCTTTCACAATTAGTATTATTATTAATGTTTAAATCAATATTATTTATTCTTTTGTATACAGGAACAAGACCTTTTGCTCTCAAGGGGGGCCTGGGAATCTACAGTAAGAAAAGAATGCCGCTCTGTAGAATGCAACTACAAGCCTTGCATTAACTGATATTCTGCTGACATGAATGCTGACGTAAGCAGATACTCTGCAGAAAACTATGAACAATGTAGAAGTCACGTTGATAATAACGCAGATGGAACATCTGACATTCTGCACCAGACTGTTCCAAGGATACATACTTGTGCTTCGTAGGAATTTTGGATGCTTCTGAATATAACTCTAGTAACATCGTGGAGAATCGTTTTCAAGACATTTAAGTCCGATCCAGTTATTATTATAATTTTTTTCTGGATGTAAATGGATGATTTAATAACTTCTTATTTATTTATTTGTTGCAAATAACAAAGTGATTGATCATCAAATGGCACCGCATCAAGCAAATAATTGATCCTGCAAAAATTAATAAGTATAATTAGTAAATTAATAAGTATATCAATTAAGAAAAGTAATGAGAAATACAACAGTTACAAAGGGTGACCAATCGTCAAGTTTAAGTTTCAAAATGCATTTGTTATGCTTTTATTAATGTTCAGAATAATTTGTTGACAGTTCATAAATTCTGGTTTATATAGAAACATCTGGTGGAAAATTGTAATAAACTGTTTATTTAAAGCCTGTGATATTTTAATTAAAGAAGACAACAATGCAAACTCTTCGAAATTATCTATTAAAACGTACACTGTTTTTTCTTTTCTTTATATGAACAATATTTTAAATAAAAGGGTACACTTTCAGCATCTAAACTTTCCCAATTGTTTTTTTTTTGTGAATTTTTTATTGTAACTTGTAAATATATATTTAATAAGAGCACATAATCAAACTGCAAATATTTTTTACACAACCAGAGAAAACACAGCAAACATAAAATAGTGACTTTGTTTAGTGGAAATGTATAGTCCTTATAGAGGGGTAACAATTTTTTTTTTACTGGCGGTAGTTTTATAATTTAAAAATTTTACACAGAGGGCGCCCTTTAACGTCAACAGAGGGCGCCCTTAATAGTCAACAGAGGGCGCCCTTTACACTATATATTTAACTAGCAATAACGTGTATTTATGTATACATTACATGGTTCTAATATTCATCACGGTCGTAAAAAAAGTGATCTTTTGTGGATCGCCGATGGCCTAGTGGACAAGGTCGCGCACGGAGAGCAAGATCGGAAGACCTGCATGGGTTCGAATCCCGGCAAGGACATAAGGTAAGAAAATAAATGTATAACGTATACTAACATGCACTAACATGCACTAACACGCACGCACAAGCACCACGCACGCACACGAGGAGGGGCCGCACAGGAAGAGGACAAGAGGGGGAGAGGTGGACAAGGAGAGAAAGAGAGAAGAGGGGGTGGACAATTTTTTTGTGTCAATTAAAAAGGAAAAAAAAAAAAATTAAAAATTAGAAAAATTAACGGTCTTTCATTTTCTTAAAATCGGCCGAAACGCACGCTCGTTAATTATTTTTCATAAAAAAAAAAATTAACATTAAAATATTTTTTTTTGCAAAAATTACAAATTAACGGTCTTTTATTTTCTTAAATTCGGCTGAAACGCACGCTCGTTAATTTTTTTTCATTTTCAATTTTTTTTTTTTTTTTTAATGCATTTTTGGCGCTAAAAGTCAACTAAAAGGCACAATTTTGGGAAATTAAAAACTCTAAAGCACCATTAAATGGTTATTATGATGCTTAAATTGATCTCTACATAAACTGCACGTTCTGGTCACCAACAAAATTAATAGTTTAAATTTTAAAGTCATTTAAATGTCTTTAAACACGTTTTTAAGAGGCTTAACATCATTTCCATACCAAAATTTCCCTAATTACACAGTTTTATTACACAGAGTTACTTCTTAGAAGCTCAATCATGATTCACACGTAAGTTACAACTTAGTTCTGACAAGTTAAAACTTCTATTAAAAATTATTAGCTTTATCTGTAAGGTAAACACCAACACTTTGCAACATCTGATGTTTAACTCCATGTGCTTATATAGCAAAATGAAGGGGTTATCTGTTTCTTCCTACTTCTCAAAACCTTCGAGAGATATTTGACATGTTGTACATAATTAACAAATTTGAGTCCACAAGCCAGTAATAGTCTGGTACCTTTAGTCATCTACCAGTTTGAGTTTGTGTTGAATTAGTGTGTTCATTTGGAGATTGGGCACCAGACAAAATGGCTACTGACTGATTAATTTTGTAAGTTTAAAAAGCAGAGTAAACCATCCTTTTTGATAAGTGACGAATTTGTCAGTGATGCTCAGACAAATATGTTTTTGAATTTGACAGAACCTTCAGCACTCTGAAACCTCGGCAAACATGTGTAGTTTATAAATAACAACATACACTGTATTTAAGGCTAGGTCAATGCTAAACATTTATATACACTAATCTAACGAACCAGGACATCATAGCTGATCTATTCGTGTTTGTTTTAAAAACATAAGATGGTAAAACAGCTTGTCTTTTCTATAAAGTTTCAGTTTCGAAGGGATGTTTTTATGATTACTGGTAATACACATTCCCTTTAGATATAACACACTTATAGGCCTAACGGTTTAGTTTTTGCATTTTTCTTGAATCTATTTTAATATTAAAAGTACCTAATACAATTTAACATCATTAGTAATAACAGCGTCTACAGTAAAGGTCCGTTTACACATAATACAAGACATTGTGGGAATACTTTTTCACTTTTGTACTTGTTAAAACGTACTGTACGCTTAAACACAGTCGTTGCTACATGAGGTTAAGAATCATCAGGTCAGTTACGTCCTGTAAATTTTGTGCAAATGGGCCCCTTTACAACGTGTATTATTTTAATGTAACAAGCCTACCTCAATATCCTAGAATTCTATAAATTACAGAGTTGATGTCACTTGATGCAGTGAGAAGATGTCGTGTTTGAATTCACGGTTAAGACAGACGTCAAGTGTTCTCTTCAGCCAAGCTTGTGCATCTCTCATGATAACTGAGGGCTTGTCATTATCTTGAGTGAACACGCTTTAACAGAAACCAAAAGAAGATGTACATGTACTGGTATGCATAAATTATTATAGCCAAAGATCAACAACTACACATTCTTTGGGTTGTAATGAATCAGGCATGTCTTGCATCTCAGTAACTTTGTTTACGAGTAGAAGACGGGACAGGGGAGGGCGTGCTGAGAAGAGAGATGGATACTGATACTGATAAGATCCAGAGGGGGGTAAACTGAAGGCACGGCAAGATTTGCAGATTGGTGGCAGTTTGGAAGACGTATTTGGTTCTATTGGTAATGGATTGACCATCGCTAGCAGGGTAACATGTTAGGGGAGGATCCAGATTGACAGCAAAGTGGGGTGCATGTTTGAGATTGATACGGTATAGCACAAGAAGGGGTAACATGTTAGGGGAGGATCCAGATTGACAGCAAAGTGGGGTGCATGTTTGAGATTGATACGGTATAGCACTAGAAGGGGTAACATGTTGGGGGAGGATCCAGATTGACAGCAAAGTGGGGTGCATGTTTGAGATTGATACGGTATAGCACTAGAAGGGGTAACATGTTGGGGGAGGATCCAGATTGACAGCAAAGTGGGGTGCATGTTTGAGATTGATACGGTATAGCACTACAAGGGGTAACATGTTAGGGGAGGATCCAGATTGACAGCAAAGTGGGGTGCATGTTTGAGATTGATACGGTATAGCACTAGAAGGGGTAACATGTTGGGGGAGGATCCAGATTGACAGCAAAGTGGGGTGCATGTTTGAGTTTGATACGGTATAGCACTACAAGGGGTAACATGTAAGGGGAGGATCCAGATTGACAGCAAAGTGGGGTGCATGTTTGAGATTGATAGCGTATAGCACTAGAAGGGGTAACATGTTGGGGGAGGATCCAGATTGACAGCAAAGTGGGGTGCATGTTTGAGATTGATACGGTATAGCACTAGAAGGGGTAACATGTTAGGGGAGGATCTACATTGACAGCAAAGTGGGGTGCATGTTTGAGATTGATACGGTATAGCACTAGAAGGGGTAACATGTTAGGGGAGGATCCAGATTGACAGCAAAGTGGGGTGCATGTTTGAGATTGATACGGTATAGCACAAGAAGGGGTAACATGTTTGGGAGGATCCAGATTGACAGCAAAGTGGGGTGCATGTTTGAGATTGATACGGTATAGCACTAGAAGGGGTAACATGTTGGGGGAGGATCCAGATTGACAGCAAAGTGGGGTGCATGTTTGGAATTGTCACAGTATGGCACTAGAAGGGGTAACATGTTGGGAGAGGATCCAGATTGACAGCAAAAGTTGGGTGCATGTTTTGGATTGATACAGTATGACACTAGAAGGGGTAACATGATGGGGGAGGATCCAGATTGACAGAAAAAGTAGGGTGCATGTTTTGGATTGATACAGTATGACACTAGAAGGGGTAACATGTAGGGGGAGGATCCAGATTGACAGCAAAGTGGGATGCATGTTTGGAATTGATACAGTATGGCACCAGAAGGGTTAACATGTTGGGAGAGGATCCAGAGTGTAAGCAAAAGTGGGGTGCATGTTTGGAATTGACACAGTATGGCACTAGAAGGGGTTAAATGTTCGGGGAGGATCCAGAGTGACAGCAAAGTGGGGTGCATAATTGGGATTGATACAGTATGGCACAAGAAGGGGTAACATGTGGGGGAGGATCCAGAGTGACAGCAAAGTGGGTGCATGTTTGGAATTGACACAGTATGGCACTAGAAGGGGTAACATGTTAGGGGAGGATCCAGAGTGACAGCAAAGTGGGGTGCATGTTTGGGATTGACACAGTATGGCACTAGAAGGGGTAACATGTTAGGGGAGGATCCAGAGTGAAAGCAAAGTGGGTTGATGTTTGGGATTGACACAGTATGGCACTAGAACTTAGAAGGGGTAACTCGTTGGGGGAGGATCCAGAGTGACAGCAAAGTGGGGTGCATGTTTGGGATTGATACAGTATGACACTAGAAGGGGTAACACGTAGGGGGAGGATCCAGAGTGACAGCAAAGTGGGGTGCATGTTTGGGATTGACACAGTAAGGCACTAGAACTTAGAAGGGGTAACTTGTTGGGGGGAGGATCCAGAGTGACAGCAAAGTGGGGTGCATGTTTGGAATTGACACAGTATGGCACTAGCAGGGGTAACATGTTAGGGGAGGATCCAGAGTGACAGCAAAGTGGGGTGCATGTTTGGGATTGATACAGTATGGCACTAGAAGGGGTAACACGTAGGGGGAGGATCCAGAGTGACAGCAAAAGTGGGGTGCATGTTTGGAATTGACACAGTATGGCACTAAAAGGGGTAACATGTTAGGGGTGAATCCAGATTGACAGCAAAGCGGGGTGCATGTTTGGGATTGATACAGTATGGCACTAGAAGGGGTAACATAAAACATGAAAGTGGGATGTTTGATTAGTAGTGTACGTTTGGGAGGGTATCAAACAAACAAAAAACACAAACTTGGATGATAACAAAATGATGTTCTTATAATTTTTTGAAAACTCACCATGATCAGGCAATTGAATGTGGTCGTAGCTGATTATGTATAGTCCATCAGGTTCCTTGAATGATAGATCATCACTCCCATCAGAGTTGAAAAACTTATCAATAAAGAATGAATGCACCAGGATCACCAAGAGTGACTTCTGGAATTAAAAAAAGGAGCAAAGTAAATTTAAGCATACATGTAAATTCATACAGACATTGCGGTGATTAAACGAATCAGAGTAGGATTGGGACAAAGGATGAGTTGGGTTGAGGGTAAGTCATGGTAGGATGCCAGTCTCCATTGCACTGCAATGGAGGAGTCCAACCTCACAACCTGGGCTAGGTTGAGGGTAGTTACCTGCAACCAGAACTTAGATTACCAGAAAACTCATTCCCATTCTTACTTTTTAATACAAAACTGATTACTATTTTTTTAAATTTTAAGTCTAGTTATACTCAATTATTCCAAGTCATTATGAACAATAATTGCTCCCTCTTTCTCAATAGACCGTGCAAGTCTTGCGGGTATTCGAACATTTTTGGGACCACTGTGGTCCCACGTACATTGCTTTAACGCGTGAAAGAAACAAACTCACGCGCTTTAACGGATCCCAGTGTTCGAATACGCACGAGACTTGCACAGTCTATTGCAGCTCCAACACTTGTTGCAGCTTCAATCTTCAAAGTTCATGCAAAGGTTTGAATGCAAAGCAGTTAAGATTACCAAAAGTGTTTTAGTTTATGTAACATTGAAGCTCTGACAGTAACTGTATGGTGACTGCATATTGTTAAACACAGGCCGAATTCCTTCACAAGTGGCGGATTAAGAAAGACTGGGGCCAGTATACATGTAGTAGGCTCACAGGATCAGGCATTCCATTCATAGACAATTTGGTGTGAAGTGACGTAGAAGAAAATGAATACTTTTAGAATAAAGAGGACATTGGAGGACTTAGACCACATGTTAGCAAATTTGCCTTGCTGTCTGGGCATTGACCCCACGTCACTAAATAGTTCATCATGCATCAATTCAATTGTGGAGGGAGGCTAACACTTTGTAAACCATGTATTGATCCATGTGAAGAAAGACAAGTTTTCCAATGGGATTGTCTGACATGGGCACCACATGGATGTTGCGAGTCTTTTGACAGTTTATTGAAAACTGCGAATACAGAGTCCCTCTTATCTCAGACCATAGAGCAAGGACCAGACATGTCACTGTCAGTGTATATAATTAAATCATGCATTCATTTATGTATTTTTTTTTACAAATGATCAAGTTTGATAATACAGGAATTTCTATAGTGAGTTAGTCTTACATATTTTGATGGTAAATATGGGGTTTTCACACACAGACAATGATCAAGACAGCCAGCTTGCCGTGACTATGCAATAGCAATACAGATGTTTTATACTGCGGAAAGAATTGACTACAGTACTGTCTACTGACGTTGTGTAAATACCATCCCATGGGATGGCTGCTACTGCCATGACTGCTAAAGTGCTACACACAATCCCAAACATTGAAATTTCACAACAAAACCGGCAGCTCTACACTGCCCTTTAAATTATTTGAACCTACAGGTGCATTTTATGACGTATGAACTATTGCGAACCGTAATAATGCACAAACTGAGCAGAAAAACATGTACTTACGACGAGAGTTGTGTTATGTCAACATTCGCGCTCGAAGACACACGTAAGCAGACGACAGCCCGAGCATATCGTCTGATACCGAGTGCACATGTGCAGAGTGCGAGCGCCCTCTGTTGACTCAATAAGGGCAATTTCAATATTAAAGGTGACCCTTGTCAAAGTGGGTTTTGGTAAAAGTTTAATTTTAGAAGATTCGGTTAACATACAGAACAAAATTACCTTTTTTTTTTAAAATACTGCCTGAAATATTATGTTATCTTATGTTGCCATGTTTTGTTACTTGATTGAAAACAGTTGTCCTAATTCCCTTCCTCTTTAAAAGGTAATAAACCCTCCCCATTAGACCTTACAGAAAACGTTGAGGTGAGGGGGGGGGGACTATTTCGGGGAAAGGCCTTGGTGTTTACTAACTTCATCAAGATATTTTTGATATTTCTCAGAATACTTAAGTTTTTTGAAGATTTGCAATTATTAAAATACAATATTTGGTCTATTTGCATCAAATAAGTAACAGCTAAACAATAAAATAATTCACTGACACTGAGACAAGATTTCACATAATGCACACTATGCATTTCACTTATTATTACTCTCTTTCAAACATTCCTTTTATAACCATTCAATCTTGTTTCTATGTTTTTCATACAATATGCAATCCTTCACAAACAAAACCACATCTCTTTCAATAAAATTTAAAGTTTGTGAAGATAAAACTAAAACAAAAAATTTGTAACCTTTCATTCGATTCATAAATAGAAATACCATTCCACATGTACAATCTAGGACTGGTATCCTGCTTATTTTTGCTTACCAGTTATTCACTGTTTAAGCATCTCTGTGAAAATGGGCCCTGGTTATAAGGTGCTTTGAGGCAATTCGTACGCGCTCACCATTTTAGCTGTATGGCACATTTCAGCTGTCCCATTGCTTGACCTCAGGCTGACTTCACAAAAAGAATGATCTTAAGCTAGCTGTATATCGGTCCTAACTGCTAGGCAAAGGGGTATGTTACAATAGTGTCACTATGGTGACAGTGGAAACTCAACTTAAGCTTTTTTGAAATCCAGCCCGATCATAATGACACAGCCCCTTTAAATGGGAGAAAAACAAAGGCGGGTATACTGGTCAAGTTCTCTTACTTCTAATAACAATATATTAATGGGATGTTAACATGGCACCAGTCTGTGTAAGAAGTGAGCTTCTCTGAGTAGTTAGCCAAGTCAGAGTCAAGCAACTATGGCTACGGCTATGGCTGTTGGCTACAGTGGCAATATTGAGAAATTCGAACACGCTCTATACACGTTTAAAATAAAATAATAATAATCCATACATGTATCATTGGGTTTGATATAAGTACATCATTTTACACTCACAATTGTTTTGCAAACCTATGAGAGTGTTGGCATCTGCTAATTGAGAAACCCGACCATGGCTTGAACCTTGGGAACAATTGCTGTTTATAATTACTTAATTTTCAATTACTGTTTGCAAGAATGTGTAACTACAAAGGAACTACATGCAAACTGTATATAATATAGAAACTAAAACTCAGTTATCTTGTTCAACTTTGGCATCACATTTTACCAAATTTTTTGCTCCAACTTTGTGTATTACATTATTTTAATTACTTCAGCAAATATCGACCACCACAATGACACAACAGTAGATGATCTTTGAGCTATGTTACTCTATTATGGGTTGACAGAGTCATTTGAATGGAGTTTAATGTAGATTGCCTACAATTGGTGCACCATCTTCAATCACTTTAACATGGCATAATTTCGTTTGTCTTAAAGATGATGAGAAGTATGTATCAATGGAAATGATAAAAGACAGTTTTATATCTTAAATGGGAACATTGGCACAGGTAAATCAAACAAAATAAGAAATATTTCATATGAAGTTTAAACTTCAAATACCCACTTACCTCAAAATAAAAATACTAAATAATTAAAACTATAACCATAGAACATTTTATATGAGAAATCTTAAGGAAACTTGTAAAGGTTGAGTATATATTTGTTGGTAGTAAATCTGCATACAAAGTGTTGAACTCTGATTATGGTGGTATGTCTGATCCCATGTCATAATCAGTTTACTAGTGCAGTCCTCAGTTCAACACCACACAGTAACTCAACATACAAACTGTTAGACTTTGATTATGGTGGTATGTCCGATCCCATGTCATAATCAGTTTACTAGTGCAGTCCTCAGTTCAACACCACACAGTAACTCAACATACAAACTGTTAGACTCTGATTATGGTGGTATGTCTGATCCCATGTCATAATCAGTTTACTAGTGCAGTCCTCAGTTCAACACCACACAGTAACTCAACATACAAACTGTTAGACTTTGATTATGGTGGTATGTCTGATCCCATGTCATAATCAGTTTACTAGTGCAGTCCTCAGTTCAACACCACACAGTAACTCAACATACAAACTGTTAGACTTTGATTATGGTGGCATGTCTGATCCCATGTCATAATCAGTTTACTAGTGCAGTCCTCAGTTCAACACCACACAGTAACTCAACATACAAACTGTTAGACTTTGATTATGGTGGCATGTCTGATCCCATCAAAGCTTGCATTAGTTTACCAGTGCAGTCCTCAGTCCAACAGAATGAAACAAAATGTGCTGTTGGATTTTGATGGGTCAGGAATGGCTACGGTTTACCATCTTAACCCCCAAAAATGAGATGAGCCGATTAGATTGCTTTCAATATTTATATAGTAAAATGTCCTGTAGTCAACTTCAGCAGGTATGAGATTTTAGGATTTTTCCTGATTTCAGGATCTTGTCAAATCTCATCCCTGCTTCAGTCAGAATGCTGATATACTTCCATTATGTATTCACCTTTAGTAACTATATACATGATTCCCTCTATATTTCTTACAATTTATTATAATTTTCAGGGCAGGCTACACAATTTACACAACTTGTAAATTACAAAGTTTTTCACTTGCGAAGATTTTTTCCTAAGAGCTGTAATTACTGAGGGTTTATTTTATTAAAAAAATAAACAAACAAACAGAAATGACCATGTATCTCCATCAAGATGGCAAATATTTCAAGGATGAACAATCTTAAAGTTCGATCAGAGTGGAAATCACTATGGACCCATTGCACATTGCGCAGCGCACTTTAACACAAACCTATCCTGTCCGGGAGTCAAAATCGACACAAGGAAATGACTTCCAAAATAGTAGAAATGGTAGACGCGCATTTTAGGGAAGTGGGTTCCGCGTTGTGCAAGAGGTCAACATTTTTTGTTCTACTCTACTACAGCCCAAAATGGCTGATCTTAGTTCAAGAGTAGAATGAACTGCCCATACGCTTCCAAATATGAATACATAAACTAATTAATCAAATCAAATAATTTCACAGAACAGAGGTTATTATTGGTTATGTCACGGAAAATCCTTTGTTGAATTCGGTGGAAGATGGTTTAAATATTTATCATGACCTTTAAATGGAGGATAGAATATTTATTTGAAAAGCTTCTTTTTTAAGAATTTGCTCAATTTATACACACCAAGAGTTGTTTACAATGGACTATATTTTTTTTCCTGGTCTCCAAGCATAAACAACAGTCTCAATTTTATAATTCCAAAAGCAAATACATGTATTTACGCTAAACAGGTTTTTTTCTTTATTTCTTTTGGCCTCATAATAAATCACTTTAAGAACTTGAACATGATGTAAAACGAAAGGTGCAATTTGGTGTAAAGAATTTGTTTCCTTTTCAAACAATTTTGGGCTGACAATATTGAGGTCCAAGTAGACAAAATGGGTACCTCTGAATATGGCACATGGAATAGTTTGGAGATTCGGGTATTCACAAAACTAGAGCTAGAGTAGGAAAAAGTGAGAATTTGCTGCACTTAAATTGTTCATGTAGTTATAAACAAGACAGTTCCTTCCAGGATAAACTTCTTACAGTCTTTACTTTCAGTTCAAGATTTTGAATTTAAAATGAGTTTTTACTCAATGCATATTTCCACTTTACACTGGAAAAGCTGGCATATCAAAAGATATATATTTTTGCGGATTATGAATTTACACCTTTTTTTCACAGAGTGATCATTAACACACAACCATTGGCGAGGAAGTTCAATTATACTTTTTGTACACAATGTGCAATTTTTTTGAAGCAATAAGATTTTAGTTTCTGTACACTGTGTGTGCGTCAAAAGAAAAATGATACACCTTGTGTCTATCTTTGTAGCGTGCACAAATTCACAACAACAGAAGTAATATCTAGTAACCTGATCAGCCAGTTCGTTTAACCAATATCTAATATAAGCACCAGTCTTTTCTGGCATGTTCTACTGCAATGTAATGCTGGTCCCCCGCATATCTACACAATATGTTAAAATGTGTACCAACCAAGATGTTGGGGTTGACAACCAGACTTCAAATAATATGCCAAAACAGTGTGGTTTCTGCAATACACTTTTAGAACAGCTCTCGTTGAACTTCTCAAGATCATGAAATGACAAACAACGCTTCAACATCACCTATATAAGACAATCCTTGATCTTAGCTGATCGACAACTTGGCGAAACCTATAAGATGCTCCTCATCCCCAGGACTATCACCAGAATTCTGATAAAAAACATAAGAAGAAGGAAACTTGATGCCTAGCTTAAAATGGCTCAATACACAGATTTAGAACAGCACGTTAGAACAGGGTTTGATATGGGCCGTGCAATATAGATTGATATCAGTTTTGTTGCTGTGGACTGACCAATAAGAATCAATTTATCACCATAGTAAATGGTTGAGGTTGAGTGAAGGTAGTGGTTAGATTGAGATTTGAACCAATCTCTCTGTAACTACAACCAAGTAGTGTAACAACTCCAACAGTGGAGTAACTTGAATGGTTGGATGGAATTCTAATATATCAAAACAACACTGCTCTTGAGATAACAACTTACCAATTTAAATGTGGCATTTTTATGCTCCGGGTTATCTACCGTTTTTTGAAGATTTGCAGCAACTGTAAAGAAAAAAGGTCTTAAGACATAACATCACTTTGAAACGGAAAGCATCATGTGACAAATAAATAAATAAATAAATAAATAAATGATACAATATATAGTACTATATAGCGCGTGTATCTAACACTGGGGCAAACCCCTTCTCTTAATAGCGATAAGTGTAACTGGGTTCTTTACAAACCACATGAGACCTACGGCTTTCTGTCCCATCCGAAGGATGAAGCATTAATGGTTAAGTGTCTTGCTTAAGGACACAAGTGTCAAAACCACAACTCGAACTCACACTCTGCTGATCAGAAACACCTGAGCTTGAGTCTGGTGGTCTTACCTGCTCGGCCACGACACGCCACATAACCAATAAACAATATTCTTTCTTACCACTTACCAATAACAAGATCTTTGCCATCAACAAGACCAGCTGATACTAATTCACGAGCAAGATTGTCTGCATTATCTTTGTTGATGGTGTAATCAAAGCGAATATCGTTCAGTTCCTGTTGAGCATTCCTGAAAAGAGAGACAACATTAAACTCCAAACTTTTCTTTTTGCAAGTTGATGTTTGCAATCAGTAATTCCCCAAACAAAATGCCTCAGTATGCGTCAAAGTATTGGAACTTAATGAGCCCGAGATAGAAATTTACACTGGACTGCAAGCCCAAGGCCAGTGATTATAGAGTCGGGCCAGTAAACTTATGACTGGACAAGTCGGCAATCTTTTTTTCTTTTTTTCAAATGAATAGTAATACCTAAATGTGTAATATCTTTTTAAAAACTTTTTAAAAAGAGGTTCAAATGTTGACTCTGAGTCTGAAAATACCTTTCAATTCTGTTGGGTATCGAGGTATACTCACCCAGTCATTGAGATTTATCTTCCCTTAATGTATATTAAAGAAACCCTTTTTTTCACAACTTGATTCTGGTCTGGTAAAATAAATTCTGGTCCAGAAAAATAGTTGAGATACACGCCCTATAGTCTTGCAGATTCTCGTCCCAAATTTGAGCCCGGCGAGCTGTTGTGTGTTTTCTTACAGTTAACTCATTGTAACCAATATGAGGCTGGATGGAAAAAAGTTGACAAAGATGGCAATGGTATGATGAAATGTGTATCTCAATGGTCTGAGAAATTGTTCCGGCAAACCATGGAATTTGTTTCTTGAGCACCTTCTTAAATAATAAGCCTACCTTAACCTGAGAACCATATGAAGTGTAGGGCCTGGTACTGATTCTCCTTCGGCAGTAGCTGCTGGTGATGCAGCTGTATGCTGCGACAACACATTGGAATTCACAACCTCTGGTTTCTTAGGTTCTTCTTTTGCAACCTTGAAATCACATCCAAAACAAAGCATTTGAACTGTTAAGTTTAAGGGGAATTCCCTTTGATGAAATCACAGTGTTCCCAAACTTCTGAGGGAACATATCACAAACAATAGGACATTAAGGCTGGTAACCTTCAGTGCTTAGTAAACTGTTATGCTGCAGTTTAACCCTAACCCCCATTAGGGTCTCTCTACATAGCCTGCCAAATACAACAGAATGCAACACAGTTGAAATGAGAACCATGCCAAGTGCAACTAAATGCAACAAGGGATATTGTTGCAATGTGCAGGCATGCTGTTTGTGAAAGGACTGAGCAAGGGTGTTTGCCCTGCTAAATGCAACAGTATGCACATGTGTAGTGGTGACTTGTAACTGTTAACTGTTATTATTCAGTCTTTTGAATATGATTTGAACTATGATTCTTACCTAATATTACATCATACTTCTCAATACTTTTCCCATAAAAAATATTTTGAAATACCCATTATAAGTTGTTCAGATACAATAGAAGCACCCAAACCTATATAAAGTCACTTCACTGCTAAATGCAACAAATTCAGTCAAAGAATGACATCTGAGTTGACTGCCAAATGCAACAGATTACAACAACTATTACCATTTGGTGCATATTGTTGTATTTAGCATGGTTAGGGTTAATGGTAGGGTCACAGATTGGTTTTTGTCAACATAATGCTGATTTATTGTCAGAATTATCAAGAAAGATACAATAAAAGTCACATGTGAAGGTTTCACCTGAATACAGTGTATACTTGTTGAGAAAACAGTAAAAAACTGTTCACAGGAACATCACATCCATCCACATTTAGCAAGGTGACTGCAAGTACCAACCACATCTCTGGCTGCAGCATTCACGCACGGACACTATCCCTCAGAAATCTGAAAAACGATTCAAGCATGAATCGTTTCTCAGATTCAAATGATTTTATTGATTTCTAATCAACAGGGGCATTTCACATGTCATAATTTCACAGGATGCTTACAGCCATTACCATCTTTACAACGAGAAAGACTCTGCTAGGGTAGAAAGTCAGGCCACTAACTATTTTTTTGCTTTTGGATAGAAGTTACAAAATTGTTTTTTCAGCATCATCACCAAAGTATGACCCTCTGACTGATCTAAGATATTAACTCTCAAGAGTTCAACCCATCTTTATTACCGGTATATTTACTCCTCTTTCTTTTTGCAGCTGCATCTTCATATCCATGGCAATACGAGGTGAGCGTCCCAAGCTGGCTCTCCGACCTTCGTCACTATTCTCATCTAGTTCATCATCAGACCATTCCCACCCATCCTCTGTGGGGTGAAGTCGACCACTGGAGCCTGGTACACGAGTCACCTGATTGTGTGTAAAAATAACTTTTTTAAAATTTTGTTTATGCAATATAGCCTTACATCACAGGGCCGGACGGCCACTTCAAGGTGAATGCTATCTTTAACTGATTTGGGCTGTTGACCCAAATCAACGGACACCAGGGCAAATATGCCATATCTTAACTAACAGTTATATCTGACCCCATAACATAAAACGTTAATGCAATTAGCAGGGTTGGACATAATTCATTTATTTCATTATACATCCAACAGCGTAAGCACCAATGACAGGATAGTGATTTGGAAAAATTGATGAAAATAAAATGTGTTTTAGTATAAAATAATACAAACGTTGAAAATACAAACATGTTTTAGTATAACAAATGCTACCCTAAACAACACACCTATAAATTTAGAAATGGAAATAGCAAGTACAACAAATCATGACTTTAAAACAAAAGCAAGATGGTAGATGAAATAGAAAAGATGACGTTGCTGAAAGGGTAGGAGATGATAAGCGACCAATATAAAGGATTAGGTTTATGTCTCTTTACCTTTTGTCCACGATCATCTAGCGTCGGTGCTTCATCTAAGAGTTTTTCTTTCAGATAGTGATTGTCTCTGGCTCTCTTGAAGAAGGGACTCTTAAGAAGTTCACTTGCCGATGGTCTGGATTGCCAAAAAGAGCAACAGTTCACTTCTGTTAAGTCTTCTTTAACCAACTTTAGTCTAGAGAAACTTAATGCACTCACTCAATAAAATACAGAAAAATTTAGAAGAACTTCACCTTTTGTCTGGGTCTTTCTGTAAACATTTGGAGATCATTTTACGAAACTCTTTGCTATATTTCTTGCTGTCATCCTTGTTGTTGAATGCCATCTCTAAAGAGGGTGGGTCATTCTGAAGAGTCATCATCAGAACCTGACAAAATAAAAGAAGAAACGGAAGTTTTCAAGATGAGGTTTGGTGAAGATCACACACCCTTATTTCCAACTTACTGGATACGTTGAACTTACATTCAACCATGGCAAACACACCCGATAGTAACCATGTATCCTGGTATGCATTCTTACCTTCATAGGTGGATATTTAGCATATGGTGGGGTACCAGTCGCCAGCTCAATTGCTGTAATTCCAAAGCTCCAGATGTCAGCGTTGAATTTATATCCTCGAACCTGCAACCAAATCATCAAAAATTACGTTTTGATCTTAAATTATGAAAAGTAGTCCTCATGACTGCAATGTTAGGTTACAATATTTCCACTGTTTTGTTTGTGTTTGTTTAGATAATATTCCCAACAAGGGAACTGAACAAAGCTCCCACATGGGGACATAAATGCCAAGCTAGCAACAGCCAATCTCTTTCATACAAAAATTTGTTTAACAGATATAATTGTAAATTGCAAAAATCAATAAGTTGCGATTCAGTAACTAAACGACAATACTTATTCTAGTTATTGTGAAATCAGCTGTTAGCTTGGTCAGTTTTGATCAGTATTTGCAAGTCCTGCAGTATAACCACTTTTTTTTATTATTATTATTTTATTCGGCATTAAAATCAAGCATACAGAGGAAATACATAACATTAATACTGATTAAAAGCCAAGGATAGCCCAAAAAGCTGATTAAAAAACGGCTTATTTCCATCGGGGTCCTTAAAAAACACGAGACAAACAAATAAATACAACACTAAAAAATTGCACAGGAAATAGTGAACAATGGCAGTCAAAAATGTACAAAACTGTTACAAATTAGATTGAGATGAGAGATGTTGTTTTACTGCCCTTTTGAATTGATAGGAATTGATAGAACACTTGATGTTATTAGGAAGTATGTTCCATTGATGAACTCCAGTATAAAAAAATGTCTTGCACTCTGTCCCTTTAAATCTAGGAACAATAAAATTGGTTGAACTACCCCTTGTTGAGACTTTCATGAATTTATGATAGAGGTAGTCTGGTGCCATGTCATGACTTGACCACGGTGACAGTCTTATCAATGGAATCAAAGAGAACAATTCACATCACAAATGTTTTACCTTTTACACTGATGTTATCATTGATTATAATGATCCTAAACACTGCATGGTTGAAATGATTATCCCAATCATCCAAATCATTGTAGTGAAATAAAATCAAATACCTGTTCCATAACTTCTGGAGCCATCCAGCATGGTGTTCCAACAAAAGTGTTACGAACTTTATCTCTGGACATATCCCCACCAGTAGCAATCCAAGAACTCACTCCAAAATCTGCTAATTGAACCGCACCATTCTCTCCTAGTAATATGTTACCAGCTTTCACATCCCTGACGAGGAGAATAATTAATTTCAAAGAGAGTGTTTTGTAATATCTTGATTACTTAAAGAGTATAATTGACAGGTTTCTTTAATCCGTCTACTGTCTGACCATTCCATATCATCCACTGTGGTTTTGAATGATAGATAAACTATGCCAACCTGCAATATATTATCATGTGAAAATGCATCCACACAGAACACAGTCAACCCTCCTACTGTCTGACCATTCAATATCATCTACTGTGGTTTTGAATGATTAACCATGCCAACCAGCAATATGACATCATTTGGTGAATGCATCAGCAAGTACATGCATTCGGTGAGTTTTTTGTGCCACCATACTTAATCTGTGCATCTGAGTGTTTCAAATGGTTGGTCAACTCACTTTAAAAGTTACCAATTGTAGGAGGAACTTCGTCCGTTAAATCAAAAATTTCAAAAGGAGGAAGAATCCCTTTTGAATACCTCTTCCTTTTTTTAGTATATCGTTTTGAAGTCTTTTCAAAGTACACTGAGGAAAGTGTGGGTTAAAGCTTACCGGTGTATTTGTCCATTTTCATGCAGATATTCAAGACCTTTTAAAGTTTCCTTTAAGATTGTGGCAATCACAACTTCATCCAAATGGCAAACTTTTTTGAGCGATTTCTTCATGGCATGTTTCATGATATCTAACACTGATCCTGAAAGCAAGAAAACAAGATAAATTACAGGCTCTGGGGGTAAACATTGGAAGAGAAATGACGACTATTGGAGTTAAAAACATGTAGCAATCTCCACATAGAAGGTAATATGGTTATTTTCAAATAACAAAATCACCAGTACAATTACACAGTTGCCACTCCAAAACTAGTTTTGCATCATATAGTATAAAATGAGGGAGTTAAGACAGGAAATTAGAATCTACAGTTTAAATGAATTTGACTTCATTTGGAGGAAACTAGGTTTAGGATGAGACTTTGATTCCCTAAACCAGGGTTCTCCCAAGGTGTTTTCAAAACTGGGGGGCAATCTGGATGCAATGATTTTTATGTTTGGCTGAAGCACATTGAATTGAAACAAAGTCTTCAGAATGTTTTCTCCTTTTTGTTTATCTTGGTTTTAAAAGGCATAGTGTGCATTCTGGAGCATTCAATATGGTTTTCTTCTTGATTTTGTTCAGAAATTATTTACAATTTTTAACAATTTGTTTGCGTTTTGGCTAGCTTGTGCATAAACTATAAAATTCAAGCCACCAACCCCTCCTTGGGTGCCACAGCTCTTCCACACCGTGCTTTGTTATTTACCTGCTGCTAGTAGCTTCATGACCAACCATAATTCATCCTTAGCCACAAATGAAGTGTAGTAACTCACAATGTTCTCATGCTTACACTGTCCCATCGACTGGATTTCTTTCTGTAAAAGTATCAATGAAGCTGATTGAAACTAAAATGTAAAGAATCAAATAGGGCCATAAAGCCTATGCACTGATGTCAGCCAGCAGCACCACCAAATTAGGGAGAAACAAAACCTGACAAAACAATCAAGCGTTCAGCTATGTTTACAGAGCGCACAGGATCAGCCAATGATCAACATTTTAAATCGTTGAGAGGGCGCCAAAGTTCGATGACATCTGCGCATTTACGTCAATGTTATAAGAGTTTATCATAGCATCAGATTTTGTAGTTGAGATAATTGTAATCCTTGATACTCTTGAGACTTGCAGATTGGAGGGTTACAAAACTTTTGGAGCGTGTTGGTATATTAATAAAAGAAAAAATCAACTTTAGCTACTTTGCCTATGAAATAAAATAAAAACAATTAGGAACTACTTTTGCCTTGTAAACTATTAAGTGAAGTAAGGGAATGACTAGTTAGAGAGAGTCTTATTACTGTGATGTGCTTATTAGCTGTTTGCTACTGCCAAACCAGCATACCACAGTAATGAGAGCTACAGATTTTATAAACCTGTACACTGCTAGCTGTCTGTCATTGACACTGGCCCCTGAGACCAATTGGACAAACAGCTAGACTTTTTATACACATATGATTGAACACTCTGGCATTATGTAACAGAACTAAAAAACGGATTTCCAGGCTACTACAAGACACCTTGAATAATATGTATTCAATGGCTATTGGGAGGATCAAGGGTTACGATTATCGCAATTACAGATTGTGCAGTCAGGTAGTGCTGGTGAAGCTTTTGGATAAATTCTAGGAAGGTTCAGGATCGCCTGGGTTTGTGTACTTACAGCCAACTCTTCCATGGTAGTGTCACATTTTTCCAGATTGATTCTCTTGATGGCACATTGCTCATTGCGAGGCGTACACAGAGCTTTCTGTACAAACGCTGTCGCTCCATGTCCTAGTAAATGAAGAAAAAGAAAGAAAAAAAAAACTAAACAAGAGTGAAAGTCTACTCCATAATTTATTTGGACAATGTTGAATTCTATAAAAAACTTTATACATGGGCCTTTTTGGATGTTTTAGTTTTCAAATGTAAGCCATAGCATAAGGCATTGAGCATCTGCATCTATTTTCGAAATCACCTTTTGACTTTCAATTTCATTCATAAAAATAAGAACGTAGACATTAAAAAAAAAAATGTAAAACTGAAGATTCAAACTAGAAAGAAAATCCAAAGAAAATTCAACCAAAACAAAAATGGCAACTTGTTTAAGCTCCACCTCTTTTGTAAGCAGAAAGGTACAATGCCCCACATTCTCCAAGTCCCCTCAATAACTTAGAACTTAGAAACTGATCTCCTTTACGACTTGGCAGTAAGCATACCTGGGCCCAAATGGCTCTGCTTACCGAAGAAAAGCAAAGAATTTGTGCTTACAGAAGCAGGGAATTTCACCTTTTTTTCAGGAGTAATTAAGAGCTTGTCCACAATACTTTTTTACTAAACCAGTAACTGACAGTTGTAGTATCACACTCTAGGGGCTAGGCATTCTCTCCGCTTACACTTACAGAATACAGCAGTAGGTAGATAGTACACAGCTACGCAGCCATTTTGGATTGATCCCAATCATGCCAATTAAATCATGCCCTCATCGGCCGGGCAGTGGGTGGAGCAAATACACAAAGCAACCATTGAAACGTTCGCACCCTCGCTCCGCCTACAGCCCGACCGGCTGGTGATGTCGTGATTTCAGATTGGCACTATTGGGATCAGTCCGAAATGGCCAGGCTCAGTAAACATGAACTTTGGAGGGACTAATTCAGAGGAAATTGAACAACTATTACTTTAAATATCTTTTTAAAAGGTTACTAATTAATTTAAGCATAAAAAAAACACAGGGAAAGCTAAGAAGAGGTAAGTGAACACATTTAGCTTGTTTAAACCGACGACCCGCACCCGTATGTCTGTAGGGAATGCACCTTGAATTTCCGATCGCTTTTTCGCTTAAAAATAAAATTGAAATTAAAAGAAAAAATCGGGCCGGACGTGTGGCCAAGGATTCAGGCTCCAGACCAGAGACCTTGGCCACACATGTGGGGCTAGCCTTTGGCTTATGTCATGAAAAAAAATATGAGTAAGCGAAAAATGATGAGCGCAAGTGAAGAATTCAGCGGTAAGCAGAGCCATGAAATCAGACCCTGCTTTAGTGCTTGTCCACACAGACATGACAGACTAAGTCTAAATCTAACTGAGTAAGTCAATGCAGTATGCGAGCCTGCAGTATGCAGTGTCATCATGATCATGGTCATCAATTGATGGAGGCAGGAGTCCAGTCTAGTCAGAAAAAAACGGAGCCATAAACTGCATTTATTTAAATCGTACCAACGATGGTTAAATTAGCAGACAAACTTACCCAAAACATCTCCAAGAACATAGGATTCTTTAGTGTTCGGCCACGGACCAGGCACTGCCGGTACGGGCGGTGAAACCTGGCCAACATTGGGTTCAACTTCGGTAGCACCGCCTTCCGCCATAGTGAAAACTACGCTGGTGCTCTTTGGTAAAAGAACCTTATTTACTATGACATAAATCTGGTTGCATGAGTACCAATTAAATCTTGCCGCACGTCTCCTTAAAACGAATGGATTTTATTGCAAGCCAGGCAGTTTTTTTAACAACCTTGTAGTTGTACAATCCATCCTGTATATTTACACTTTGGGGCGGAACGGAGGGTATTTCTGGAGGAGGCTACTGATGCTCCTGTACCGAGGCGTTTAAGCTCATGCATACGAACCAGGGGCAAGGGGAGGGGGTGGGGGGCAACTGCACTCCCAAATTTGGACAAAACAATGGAAACAATCCGGGAACAGCAAGAAGAAGAAAAATTAACAGAGAAAGCAAAAAAGACTCTCTTTTTTTGACATGACTTGTGTAAAAATTCGGTCAAATCAACACCACGCCCATTCATGATGATGTAAAAATGCTAAGCAACATTTGTCACAATGAAGACTTTCAATATAATAATACTTGTAATGTGATTGCCTCTCCAAGACGTTCAAGTATAAATCTTGGGGAGTTTGGTGGGGAAAATTAATATTCAAAGTGTTTCTTTTTCGAGCTTCAATTGGTAACGTGGTGGGGTTTTTTTTTTTTTGGGGGGGGGAGGGCACCCTCCTCCCCCGGGCTTCACGTGGGAACAGTACTTTTGGGCAGAGCCTGGATATCAGTAGTATAATGCCCACAAGTTTTCAATCCAGGCGTTTAGGGGGTTTTATCTAATATTATGATTTGGTACACAAGCATGGAGGAAAGAAATCCATGGTACAAGTCGAATCATAATTTTGACTTCGATAGCTCATAAAATATGACCTTATTGTTGGCACTGGCAGTAATACCGTGGAGGTAGAATATACTAACTCTTAATTATGTGATAACAATCATGACGATAACTTGTATCAAAAGTCATAATTGTGACTTTCTTTAAAAAAAATTCTCAATGTGTGTCCTTGAAATACTCATTAAAATAGGAGAGAAATCCCTTATTTTGAGGATTTTGCAGAAACAATCACACCGTCAGAGCTGTGTTTGAGCTAAACAGCGCCCTCTGCTGTTCCAATTTATACTTTGAGATAAAACCACCGATAATGATTATAAACAGCAGCAACGGCAGTGGTAATGGCTTGAATGCTATAAAGTCATGTTCTTCAATATACTAGCTGCAGCCAAAATGCCATAGCTGTGAGCTGATTTAATCTAAGACTCAATTTCATCGTCACATGCACACAGCACACGGATGGTGGCTTGTGGGGTTCTGCTATTGTTTTTTTATTCCCTCTTCGGAAGAACTCCCCTGAGGAGTCAAAGTTGAACAAAGAGTTCTCCCTTTTTACTGCAAAATCATTTTCAAATGTATTTTAACTGTCGCATGCTTTTTGTGTTTATATAAGGACAAACGGCTAAGACAACAAATAATTAAGAAACACAGTCAACATCAGTGCCAAAATCAAATTCAACTTTTTAATTCAAAACTGTTTGACAAGTAATGCTGAAGGTTTTAAATTAAAAGACTTACAAAAACTAAAGTTAAATAAAACCATGAGATGCAGATGAAATCTCTCGCTGGAAGGTTAATACTATCGGAAACTATCAAATGCTACAAAATCAATCAATTATTATTATTCCAAACTGTAGTCTGCGTCCGCCTTCTTCACTCAAACAAAAAATCAAGCAACTCCTCATCTGACAGCGCTCGCTCAGTCGGATCTGGATCAACTGAAAGAACGAGAGAAAAAGTACAGGAAATTATTACCTGAAAATAAATTATTTTAAATTATCAGGAAGAACACTAACTTCCAATCATTCTTGAACAATATGGGGAACATGTGGTAAAAACCTGTGGTAAAACTTCCTTATAACTTTGAGTTGAGACTTGATATTTACTAAATATTGCTCAAAATGTGACAATTTGCTTGCACTCACCACATAGCTTGTCTTCACATGTATATCCCTTGGGACATTTCTTGCATGGCGTTCCCTTCTTATATGGACTTGTGAAGAAGCTGTTACCCCTATAAGAAGATTGTGGTGAAAATAAAAGAATAATTAAGCTTCTTGGGCATATATCTGTTTGAGGGGCAAACAATCATAATAAGACTTTGGAAGATTTAAGATGATATTTTTCTCTTGATTTTTAGTGTATTGTTTATTATCAAACAGTGTTGAAGCACAATCCTCCACATAAAGGTAAGATTAGGTTTGCTTTAAAAAGTAAACGACCTCTTATTATGGGTTACATGGCTTTTTAATTTCAAGAAGAAATACTGATAATTACGACTGCATCATGGTGAGAAGAAAATCCAGATATTAAATTTGCAGTGACAGCGTGGTCTGAAAACTCGACGTTTCGATTAGTATGCACTGGTCATCTTCAGGAGTAATGGCTGTTAGTTTACTAACCCAGGCCCGTAGAAGCATGTCACCCGGTAAACATCTCCACCATCTACTTCGCACACGTTTTTAGCACATCCAACAAACCCCGTCTTTGCCCTGACAACCTGTAAAGGGTTTTAAACACATTCATTTTATAAAAATATCAACATTTTCACTCCTTTGTTTTCCATTTTATCTAGTCTCCAGTCTAGCTCACCCACCACTAGCATAGTTTCACTCCTTAATTTCCATGTCCATGCTCAGTTGAATATAAAGGATTGAATCATAATGCCATCTGATGTTAAAGGGGACCGTGTCATCAAGATCAAAGTAGACCGGGCCTGTAAGTTATTCCATGTACGGACACAGCACATTATTACAAAACGTTTTAAAACTTTTACCCAGTGATGTAAACTCACCTGTGTGTAATGACCACAGGTAGGCGCGACACCATCTTTGCTGACGCATCTTCTCTGCGTGTAGGAGTAATACTGAAATTCATCCCCCCATGAATTTACGACGGTTGTCATGTCCAGGTAATCCGCAGCCGCAGACCAATGGTTCTGCCCGAGCCTCTTGAAAGTCTCTTTCATTGTGGATGGTTCTGAATTAAGAAAGCGGTCGTTGCCCTTCTTACACTGAGCAACCCACTCATTTGCTCCATTAGCCAAGACATCACTCCATTGCTGTATATAGGATGGACAAAAAGAACCCGTCAGACTACCGTTGTGGTGATGTGGGGGATTTGTGGGGTGGTTTGGAGATGATTTCGTTCAAGACTGAAAAATAGTAAGAGATTATTTATTTTATACCCGGTTTGCGGTGACACCATTTGCATCCACTTTGCTACGTAGGTTTGTTCTTGAGAACTTGAATTACTATTTTATTCTACTGCTGCAGAGTAGATTTCGGAATTCGGGAGACTACTTAGTTCTGAATAGAAACTGTCCTGCTTATTAACTACTACCGGGGGGGGGGGGGGGGTATAGGAAATCGGAAAGGACTAGTTTCGCTTAGTGAATTCAAAGACTTCTCGTTTTTAACGCCACTACCGTGGAGTTCTTAATTGGTCTCCGAGATGAGGTATTTTTTCCCGTTCATCCTTAGAATGTATGAGCATCGCCTTTTCCCTGTACATCAAACAAGTTTTTTTTGTCATACAAGAGATTAAATTTTTTCTTTGGTCATTCATTCCTCTAAAAAAATGTGAAATAATCATTTAATGTTGTTGCTCACGTATTTCGGACAACTAAATATCCGGAGACAGAATTTACTCACAAGCTTGATCATATTCGAAGCAGTAGGCTGAACTGCCCGGCGCCAAATGTTGTGGACATCCAAAACAGTCTTCGTTTCATCTTCCGTCAAGTATTCAGCGTGGATGCAGACACAAACAGCTAAGAGAAAAACGGAGAAACGGACGAACGCCATGGTCAGACTCACCTAAGGTTGAAACACTCTACAGGGAGATGCGCAGCGATCGGTCCGCTAATGCTAGTCCCAGGGTGGAACTATCTCACTCAATGGTCCTACGACAATTAACAAGGTCTCCTCAAACCGTGGGTGAATTAACATACCTCAGCAGAGGTATTGTGTGTGGCTCTTTTATATTACAATATACATGTATATACAAAGAGGCCCTACATCTTTAAAAACCCTTTTGGAAACCTTATAAATGCTAGATTGCATAACAGGCCAACTTACTATTCGATGATCTCCTTTCAGTTTGCAATTTTGTTGTTAAGAGTTGCCTTAAAATTAGAGGGTGTTATGTCCTATCCTGTATTACAATAGTGTATCTAAAGTAAAAAAAGTCGTCCAGCATGACGAACTTCACGTTACTTGTGGGTGAATGTTGATTCCTTGATTCCTCATAATCTTTGACAGGCTAGCTTTCAATAAAGTGCCCCCTGGGAGGGTGTCTTTTACCTCTTGGTGGCCCCAGCAGTCTGAAGCTTTCTTCTTGGCGCGTTTTTCATCATGCTACGACTATTACGTACATGTTAAGTCCGGAGAACTAAATTTTCTTTTAAGTTTCATAGAAATTGGATCAGCGCTCGTTGTTTGCTATGAAATAGCACCAAAATACAATTTGTTTAAAAGAAAAAGGCAGATTTAATTTCAATGGGGCACGCTGCTTTAAATCTCAAAAAAATGTTGCTGTCTTTTAGTGTTTTGAATTGCTCCTTATCCTTTTAGGAGTTGTTCTTGCACAAAAATACCTTCAGTGTGTTTTAATTAGTGAGTAGTACTAGTAATAACAAAAAATAAATAAATAAATATTTCTCTTGAATACACGGTCCGCCATTTTGTTTTGTCAAACATTTTCGTACAAAATGGCCGACCATGTTCTGTCATGAAACTAAACAAAATCCACAAAATTTCAGGGATATTTATGTGAATCATTAAATTCTACCTTTCAAATTTCTTTCTAACCATTTTCATTTCATAACAAACGCTTTTTATATACATGTATCCAAAAGTGCCCAATTTGATAGGATCACGACTACAAATTTGTGTTTTTTTCTTTGATTCAATTCCGTTCTTTTCCTCACAGCAAAATTTTGTTGGTGAAAAACTTCAGAGAAGAATGTTGTTTTAAAAACAGGACGTGATGGAAGATGGGCTATTTTAATATTCGGGGGAAATCAATTGGCAAGAAAGAACAAATCAAATTCATCAAAAGTTTGCCTGAGATTTTACTTAGTAAGGTTTTACCATGGCCACTGATTTATATCCAGTGTTTTGTTGCTGTTTCTGACAACTGTTTTGCTGTTTTGTGAGTTAACAATTTCTTTCTAATCCTATGGAGTGAACATTACAAGCAAAATGCACTTGATTAGCAAAGACTAATTAGTAAAGACAATAAAGTGTACTGGCAACATCAATTGAAATAGTTTTGACTTAGTTACACATTTGTTTTACCCCCTCAATGCAGATTTAAATACTGAAACAAGGACCTCATCAAATGAGCCAAAACTTAAACTCCAACATTCTGTTCTAAATTCCCAAACATGAATGAACTAACAAAGATCACATAAACTCAATGAACAATGAACAATATTTGAAAATTAGTCGAGAAATAAAATAATTTAAAAATAACTCATTTTGAATGATGTACATGTATTTTATACAAAATAGTCAGCATAAGAAAGTGTATGAATTCAAGTAGTTTTCAAAATAAAGATAATTTTAACAGACAGAAAATTTCTCAATTGATAAATTTCCATTTTAATGTTTGTTACCATCCAACTTGAGATCAAGACTACGACTTTGATCCAATTCTGTTCTTTTCCTTGCAGCAAAATGTTTTAGGTGAAAATCTTCAGAGAAGAATATTGTTTTAAACACAGGACTTGATAGAAGATGGGCTATCTTGATATTGGGGGAAAATCACTTGGCAAGAAAGAAAACATAAAATTCATCAAAAGGTTACATAATTTCCCCCGGAAGATTACGAAAGTAAGGTTTCCCTAAGATTATACAGGATTGGTAGAGCTAACAAAACAGTCGCAGACAGTGTGATTAACCATATAAAAATAACAAACCTGTGAAAATGTTGGCTTAATTTGTTGTATTCAGGAGATAATAGTGAAAACAAACATGCACATTTTTCATTATTTAATTTTAGTTGTAACAGAAATCAGCTGTTACGTTTTTGTAGGGTTTCATATACAGTTTTCTTGCATATGATTTCATTTGAGAGGGAAATATTTCACAGTTTGAACTTCATAATCAGTGAGTATTCAAATTTTACATGAACCCACAAGTTTACAAAGTTTTGAATTTGATAAAAGACAATAATGGGTGACCCTGAGATGCTTGATGACACCAAACATACAAGAAAATATCCATTGTTGAAATGATTCCCAGAATCAACAAATTATTGCTGCCACTTTCAAGTTGTCCATAGTCAACACTTTCAAGGTCGTACAGAGAGTATTACTTGTCAAGACCCGCCCCCCCCCAAGGTAGTACAACATTGTTATGCAAGTATTTATCGATGTGAATAATTATACTGATAGCCGAGCACTCACCAGCATAATCAATGAGAATGCATTCTATAATTTCAGTAGTCGCCCGCCCCCCCCCCCCATTTTTGTTTCCCTTTTGAGTCTAATGTAAGTGACTATTAAAAATGTGCACAACCTTGGCCATCCCCCCCCCCTCCACCCCTCTGGCGAGCCCATGAAGACAGTAATACCTCTTGGCAAAGTATGCCTCAGAAGAAGATTAAAACTGAGATTGTGGAAGTAAAGCCAAAAGGTGTTCAAAGGGCAGGTTGTGCAGGCATGTCTTGCATTGATCTGGTAATTGTTTCATTCGTTTCATGGTGTTATTTATATCTTCAGCAGACATGTTTGATGGGAGATTACGTGCCATACGAACTGCTTCTCCCTGGTACAGAAAATAAAAAGAGAACATTGCATTAACTGTTGCAAACTGCTTACCAACCAAAGGAACCCATGGTATAAATGCAAAAAAATAACATTTCGACCCTAGCAGAGTCTTTCTCAATAGCTAAATGACAATACAACAAACATAAACAGGTATATTGGTGTAACAAAACCAGTATACATGTACCTGTTTAATCGTGTTGTGTTGTTATTTAGCCTTCGAGAAACACTCTACTAGGGTAGAAACTTCAGGCCATTTTGCCGTAAATAAAAAGAAATAATAGAACAATAAATGCATTAATATTAACAGTCCATTTTCTCTACTCAATAAGCTTTTCAATAGAAAAGTTACAGGTTGAATGGCTTCTGACTGGCAACCCGGAACAAAGACATTGACAAAATAGGGAGACTGCCAACATTAGGGCTGGATAGCTCAGTTGGTAGAGCGCCGGCACATTAATCCTGCGGTCGCAGTTTCAAGTCCTACTCTAGTAATTTTTTCTCTGTTAAACCCCAAACTCTTGGTGAAAATTTTATTAAAAATCTGGTTAAACCCTCTCCCATAAAAGACAAACTGAAAACTTCCAGGATTAAGGCCAGAAATTTACAATCTGGTTCTTGATGGTTTAGGATACTATAGCAAAAGACTGGAAGTTGCAACACAAATATTAAAGCAGACTAAAGGAAAGTACAGAAACTCAGAATATTTCTTTATTTTAGGAGACAAATTTAATGACAAGCACTAAGATTGGTAAGATACATGGTGTCTTCTTATAAACTCACCTTGAGGTAGTTGGTGACTTTGAGTGGTCTACATTGACCCAGCGTTATAAGTGGGTTAATTTTGATCAACTCCAGTATCTCTTTAAGATCATATATCCCATAATAGTTTATCAGCTTGGTCATTGCAGTGACTTGAAGTTTGACCTCCTTTGTGTCTGAATCTATAAAACAAACAAGAGGCTTCTAAGTGTTTATTCATACCTTTTAGTTCCAGTAGTTGTTATCATTAAGTTATAAAAAATAAAGTTTGAGTAGTTACCCTTTTTGTTAATATAAAAAAAACCAGTGGTAATGTACAATTTCAAATGCATAGCATTACACAAAGTTATATAGGGCACTGCTAGGGTTAAGATGTGGGTATTTATAACATTTCAGCCAATTAGGAGATTGTGTCTTAGAGTCAAGGTGAAGTGAAACAGGTGTCTTACCAATTGTCTGTTTGATCTCAAAACCATTGGCTGTCAGTCTATCATCAGTGTAATAAATAGCAGGATCTGGTGGATTGGAGTGACTCGATAGTCTACTTGAAAGTAACACATTCCAATAATCATCGCCACCAAGCAGGCTATAAAGTGAAAGAAACACAATCACATCTTTTGATAGATGTCATGGTGCTGATCTAGAGCTCATGGAAAATAGTCACAGAAAAGCGTTGAGATCACAGAAAACAATAAATAATCAATTAAAATTTCTATCCCACCCCAGGGGTAACCTCTACACTTATTGACCCCTTGCACAAACGTTACACACGGCTACTGCTGCCATGCTCACCATTATGGGAGTTAAGTCCTAAACGTCATGTCACCTAATATGCGCACTACACTGTATAACAGGGGGACAATGACTTCCCAAATGGGCGTGTCGTGGCCGAGCGGATAAGAGCACCGGACTCAAGCTCTGGTGTTTCTGTTCAGCAGAGTGTGGGTTCGAGTTCCGGTCGTGACACTTGTGTCCTTAAGCAAGACACTTAACCATGATTGCTTCGTCCTTCGGATGGGACGTAAAGCCGTTGGTCCCGCGTGTTGTGTAACGCACGTAAAAGAACCCAGTGCAAAGAGAAGGGGGTCCGCCCCGGTGTTCCTGGTTTGATTGGCTGCATATTGCGCCACAGCACCTCGTAAACCATTACATGGTGCTATAAAGGAATAGGTCTCATACTTCAAAATGTAGCTCCATATACATTGCAGGAAAAAAAATTAAATAAATACTGAGCGCTTTGATGTAGTGCTGGGCACCTACAGTGTGTTTCACTGAGAGGCCTCCCCAGGGTAAAGAAGAAATAAATAAATAAATAAATAAATAAATGGCGCAACCAAGATTGGTGTGATGATGACGTCAGGTGGATTGGATCAATAGCATTCGTCATTGTTAATGTACGTAAGAAGCATCCATACAAAGATACAAAAGATTACCAGTGAGAATATAGGCTCCATGCTTACTCTGTTAAAGTGCAGTGATACGTTTCAGATCATGTGACAATATTTTAAACTCACCCTGGTGAAAGCATAATAGGTATATCTTCTGGTTGCCGTGGCAACTCATGTTTAGCCATCAGCCTGTGATATAGAAGGGTCTCCTCCACTCTGAATGAAAGAGAAGTAGATACAGAAACTGTGATGCTTTGTTCATTTAAATAAAAAAGAAACACTTCATGTTAAACAGTCAATAAACACTATCAAAGGGGTGAGCTGGACAATCTCGCAAGAAAGTGAACTGGAAAATAATACCTCAATAGAAATAACTTAAGGAAATGAGATTTGAAGCATTCATGGGTAGAGGTTGGAGATACTAAGAGGTACTAGTTCCAAGCAAAGCATAAATGTCAAAACCAGGGATCAGGTTGGCTCAGTGGTTTCTTTCCCTGCCTTTCACCTCTGTGGATCCCGGTTTGAATCCCACCTCAGACCGGAGCCTTGCATGTGGATTGGGTTTTCAGTCCCTCCCTGATTGCATGGGTTTTCCCATTTGGGTTTTCCTCCCACAACTAAAACTAAACATTTCTTCTTGTTTTCTATTCATTCTGTCATTGACGTTAATTGTGCTGTTGGATGTGTAACAAGCAAATAAATAAATAAATAAATAAAACAAAAATGAGAGCCTAGCGCTAAGTGCAGATCAAACAAACAACTTTATTCTGACATCTTTTTGAACTAAAGACAGAAATGTCACCTGTATTGATTGAACACTCTCAGTTGGTTGTCATGGCAACTAAGCCAAACACCATGTGATGCAATTGGACCAATAAGGTGAAATCCTTGATTCGTCTCTCTAAAGAAATGAGAAAATGAAAAAAAAGAAGGAAAATTTTCATTTGCTTGTCAGATGGTTGGAGAATTAATGCTAGTTGTCTGAAAAAATCTAAGAAAACAGGGGGGGGGGATAGTATTAACAATACAAAATATATAAAAATGTATAGAAAGAAACTGGTATGATTTAACTAAATCAAGTCCACAGTTACATTGAATCTAAACCATGGACATTATTCTTTTAATATTTGAGGAAAAATACAGAAATCACAAAGCTACTCACAAAATAACTGAAAATTTCTAATTATATATTGCCACAGACCTTGCCTCATTCTGAGTCTCTATCATTCTTTCAAGACCAATCAAACTAAATGATACATCCATGGTTGGTATGTCAGAACTTTCAGAAGCTGCTTGCTGATTGGCTTTAATCCTCTGTTGCTGTGATAACAGCATTTTGTCAATCAACCCCTGGTTGGAAGCCTACAATAAAACAAAACACAGAAAAGAAAAAAAAGTTAAACTTTTTAAAAGATTTGTTTTTTAAACGATCTGAGAATTTTGAAACCTTAGCTGAGACTAAGAACAAAAATGCTAAACAAAAGGGACACTAGCTGCAGGGAAAATTTGTATACATGGTTACTATCACAGAATACACAAAAATAAGCAAAATAAACTGGGATAAGATTTACCAGTGCTGTCTTTTTCTTCTTTCTTGATGGCATGTCATCTTGCTTTCTCTCAGAATCAGCATTGAGCTTCTTCTGAGCTGACTTTAACTGATTTTGATATCTGGGTAGCAATAAGACATAAAATCAAATTCTTGGATTGTCATTGGCTGGTTGTACACATTTGTAGGTTTCGAGACAAGTGTGTAGTAATGGAGCTATACAAGTATTACTACAAACTTGATCTATCAAAATCAAAAAGAATCTTAACTTATTACACACCTGGAGTTTCATCTTTGAGAGGGCAAAGTCATTTTCTTTTTGTGAAGGACACTTCCAAAGAAAAATCTGTGGAAACTGGGAATCTTTTGAAGGGGCACCATAGGCCAAGACCAGGGGCAATAGAGGCCATGGCTTCTGTGGCCTCCCTGTAATTCAAGACGATAGACTTGGTACATCTGGCCATTTGAAAAGTGTTACACATAGGGTTGTACAGTACCAAGCAAGCCAACATTCATTCAAACCACTGTTGAATATCTATGTAGTATGGTCAATTGGTTGACGGACAATACCTTTCTTCATCTTTCTGTCCCATTTCTTCATATTTCTCTTTCGTCTCCTCATTCAACTCCTCCCAGTTATCTTCCACAGTCCTCGAAAGTTCACTGGAGTTAGCTTTGGGGTTCTTCTTTACCACTATTCAACAGCAAAATAAGTCAAACTTGAAAATATAAAATTTTTATATCGGCAGACACCACAAAATTTACGAAAAGAACTCTTTACCTCTAAACAAAATGTGACGGTGACTTCAGAAATACTGATTTATGTGATAAGTTAAGTCTCACAAATTGTTAAATTTTGCTTTCTGTTTATGTGAAGTATGAGACATTTTGATGCCATAAGTTGTGGCAATCTCTATTTAAGTTTTAGTCAGTCTTTATGGCCTTTTCTTTTACTAACCTTGCGGTCTCATTTCTTTAGAGAAGAATGCAAAAGGACTGAGAGGTCTTCTGACAGTTGATTTGCCAACAAGATCAAACAAGATTCCTTTGCCAACTTTCTTCTCTAGCGACAGTCTCTGTTTGCCTGGGCTTCTCTTCTGATTGGCTGAAGGAGAATTTGATTTTATACTTTCACATCCAGGAGAGATGCTGTCAGGTAACCTGACTATATCACTGCTGTTGCTTTGGGGTTGCACACTTGGTTCACAGACTAATGAACCCTGAAAGGACGAAGGTGATTTTCCAACATTGTGATTGGCTGAAAATTGATTGGATGAATTGTGACTGGCCACAAGTTTCTCTATCTTTGCATTGTTAGGGATGAGTAAGGTTGCAGGCTGTAATGGTTTGCCATCTTTGTTTGTTAATCCTCTTCCTTTACTCCAGTCAGTAAGACTTAATGAACTTTTCACTGGTAGGTTATCATCAACACCATCCAATGTGACTGACCCAACACTGGCATCCACTGATGATGCTATGTCAAATGTATTTGAGTCGATTGAACGACTCTCTTGTTGTTCTTGTGGTTTGTTCTCAAGAACACTGTCAATGTTTTCATCAAATTCAAAATCATCATCAAATATACTAAAATTAAGTTGAAACTCTCCTTGTTTGCCAGATGTACTTCCCAGATAGTCTTGAGTTTCATTTGGAATATCGTCACATGGTGCGAGGTTAGAGTCTTGAGTAGAGAAGGACTCCATCAGCATCTGCTCAATCCTTATCTCTGGTGTTCTTATATCATCATCCTGTGGATAACTCTCTTCCTTGTTGTCGAAATTGTTCTCTTTCTTAGTTACTGTGTCATCATGGAGGTTGGGAACAATATTGTCCTCCATTAACACAGGATGAGAACTCATTGTTTTGGTGTTGCATAAAATATTGTCCTCATGATGAAGTGATGCAATTGCCGGAAGTTGACTAACGGGATAAAATTCTTCAAGTAACTGTGATAGAACTGAAAATACAGCCTCCTGAAAATTATGGGAAGATGTTAAATGTTTAGTCAACATTTTACAATTTAGTTCTGAATTTGCATATAGTGAAAATTACTGTCACTTTTAGTTCTTTTCCAGAGATGACATCAATTGTGGATACTAAGGGTACAGGGTGGGTATGTACAGGGTTCCAGTGAACCAGTTTTGATCACTTCATGTCGGATGCATCTGTAGACGTAACATTTTATGGGACAGAAATACCCTGAAGGGATTTTCCTCAAATTTTTGCTGAAATGTGAATGGTTGATATTTATATCCACCCGAACTTTCAAGTGTGTAGCGTGTTGAGGCAGGCACCTGCCGTGGTATGCTTCTTTTCACCTGTACAAAGAGCTACAACAGGTTCATAAAAACTTTCCACGTAAAATCCCTTTCCTGGGGTTACTGTGCAACCCCCCCCCCCCTCCCCCACCTGATCCCAGACAAGAATGTAGCATACAAGAATGGACAGGCTGCCACCATTATTCATCACTATATTCAGCTCGGTGGGAAGCAAGTCCAAGCAGTCCAAGATTCCAGCATACCATGGCAAATTTTTGAACAGGGTTCTGCAAATCACGGTAAGTGCCGACTCAAAATTTTGCACAGGACAACATCAAATCACTGAAATAATTATGAGAACCTTTGTTGTCTTTCCTTTGTCAATTCAGAGTTTCATTGAGGCAACAATAATTTTCACCAGGAAAAGAGTACTAAATAAGCTCCAAAAAGTTCTGAAAATAATACCATGGATGGGCACGGAAAATTCTTAAAAACACTGACATTAAGTGGTGAAGTAAAAAATGTATGAACATGTAGATTGAATATAAAAAAGGAACCACTGGCATTCTTTACCTTATTCTGGAGCATCACTTTCGTTTTATTTGGTTCAAGGTTCACATCCACACAATGTGTAGGAAGGGTAATGCTGAGAAACATTGTCAAGTAACGTACAGATGAAGTGTCTTGATGTACTGCCTGGCAGTATGCTTGCTTCACCATCTTACAACAGGGACACAATGGGAGGAAAACATTTATGACTGGTTCACACTCTACCAATTATAGTATCCTATTTCATATGAGATTAACATAACTGACTCGCCTTTTTAATTGCAGTAAAAATACATTTATACGTAGAAACTGCCTAAACAAGTATAAACCCCCTCTCTCTGTTGCTATGACTCTTTTTACAAACAAACAAAAAAGACAAATAAGTTTTCTTAAAAAGCCATATTTTGATTGATGAGCACAGCCATAGACATAATGTAGTAAGTGCTCTCACACGGCTAGTAATCACTCCATGACAGAGAGTGAACGTACTGCAAAGGAAAGTATGGTTTTCTTGATCAGATATGCAGATTTTAATTGATTGAATTTATATACTCCTCCATAGAAATAAATGAACAGGTGCACCATTCTACTGTTCTTTTCACTGTCTACAGAATTTTGAAATTATATTGCAATTCACTAATTTTAATAGTATTTAGAAACAGAAGTTACAATAGTTTGAAGTGTTAACAATTCCAGATGTACCAGGTGAAGGATTATTGCATATGGACAAGGTGGGAGTCTCATGGAATTTCAATTGTCTACAGACAGTGGTTGGTTCTTGTCAGTGTGTAAGCTCACTGATTGTAAGTAATGCTAACATCAATACCAATCCTCCAGAGAAACGTTAAATTGAAATAATGTCAGTCAAGAAAATGGTATTTGAATTTGAAGACCCCACATATCGTTGTTGCTTATTCCAATTGCCCCAATCAAAAATAAGACAGCCCTGATTTTGATGAAAGTGTCACAGGCTAGTAGTATGATGTTGTTGTTTTTTAAACTTGGAGGTGGGAATAAATCTAGTTTTCCCAAATCAACACCAATACACTTTCCATTTCACATAAATCTGACTTTCTTAAAAAGTGTGAAAATAAGAACTTCACATTGGGTAGCCTGGAATTTCTGTTTTGAAGCATCGTTGTTCGGTGCTTAAGAGCTGTTTTTACAATACCTACAAGAAATCTTGTTGTCTAATCATAAGAATAAACCATCGCTACCTTTTCAATTTCCTTGAAGGTGATTGGCCGACCATTAACAGCAATCCAACACCTATCTGGGGTTGCTCTTGTCACTGATTGGCTGTCAACAGTTGGACGAGGCAAGAAGCCTTCAACTTGTATCTATGTAAATAAACAAATACAAATTAAGAAAATGTTTATTTAAAAATTGCCCTCATCTACAAAATATTACAATACTTTTGGGCAAGAACAAACAATAATATTTAGTAAACTCTCAATAACTCTTAACATTTTAAAGTCAGCCCCTTTCTTTGTAAGATTCTATGTGACTTGAAAGTTTGTGAAACCTGACTTGGTTCTCATTTAAGGAAACAATAAAAAATCATATACTGGACTTACTTGATATTTTTTACAATTATTTTATCCCCTGCCCCCTGATATTATGGTTTCCTTCCAATATGAACTTAATTCTTGTTTTTGTCTAAGATTGAAAAAAATTGTCAAGGAAAAGTAAGACTTACTTTACCACCTTCATCCTCATCACCCAATCGCTGAACATGTTGCATCTGTGACATCACACTAGAACCCCACATGTTTATCAAAGCCACCTTATGATTGGCTACTTTATTCTTCTGCCAGATATTACTTTTATTATGGTAGAGGGAGAGGCGTACGGTGGGACAGATTGCTCCATAGCTCCTCAAAAGATCCTCCACTTTCTTCAGTTCATCTCGACGTCTCTTGGCATTAGAGTAATACTGCTTACGCACAGGTACACTTTGGAATAATTGTGTAGCAGTTACTGTAGTTCCTAAGAATCATTTGTTGAGAAAAATCAAAAGGATAAAAACTGTTTATAGGTATCATTGGATTGATAAGGATAAAAAACATCATTGTTTAATTTGCGTCTGAAAGCTTACCAATTATCAAGTTTATACTAGAAGTCCTAGAACAACTTTTTCTGTGAAATATTTCCCTCTGAAATGAAGTCATATTCAAGAATACTGCACTGCTAAAAATTATATGATTGAAATAACAAAACAACAAAATCTTATTTCAAGAAAATTGTTATTGTATCACTCCTTTTAAAACATTTCTATTAAGATTTTTGAGAGTGACACATAAAAGCTTTCTTGAAATTATTATTTTTTTTAATTTCAAGAATACCACTTTAAGGGCAATGTGTTGCATGCTGAAAATTGTGTAAGGTTTTTCACTATTTTCTCCTGCCTCACACAATGGATTAAGCCCAAATGTTCACAGATTAGTTGATCACACAAAACATGAACATTTTCATATGGCTATTTTGTCAGCTCTATCAATTCTGTATGTTACATTTAAGTAAAGTACAGGACAAATGGCTACAGTCACTGAAAGTGAAAGAGTTATATATGTGCAAATTACTGATTGAGATGACAATTTTGAGGTGCATTATCTTTTAGATTTGGTAGATTTTTGTTTTCCTTCTATCTCACTCTAAGCTCAATTATACAAATTGGATGTGACTTTGATACTCAATGCAATATTCCTAGATGTGATGGCTTAGATGAAATCTAAATGAAATATTTACCATTTCCTAGATGTGATGGTTTAGATGATACAATACATCCTTCGTGATCCAATACATACAAATGACCAAACTCATCTTCTAATGTCTTTGTTACTATAGTAACAGCAGACATTGCACATAGTGAGCCAAGAGCCTCACCACGGAAACCATATGTTGCTAGGGATTGTAAGTCTGCATGCTGGGATATCTTAGAGGTGTAATGTCTCTGTGCCATGTACAGAGCATCCTCTGGTTTTATTCCGTTGCCGTTGTCTCGTACTTCCACTTTTTCAAAGCCATGATTTTCCTGCAGAAGGGGGAGGGGAGGAGGGAAGGGAGATTTATACGCAGTTTATAGAAACCATTGTTTCATCACACAATTTATCTTTGTAAAGTAGACCACTGGGCTAGTAAACTGTGCACTTACTTGCACCCAGCCCAGATTTGAAACCTGTATTGTCATAAAAAGTTTTGTCTGAGATATTAATGGTAGCGATCACAGCCATTTTAATGGTCAAATGAAATTAAATTAACACTCTCAAAAATAAATTAACACATTTCAGATGTTTTTGGTAGCCCAAAGGGCAAATTAAGAAGTGGTGTTAACAAACCCACAGCATTTTTTACTGGACAATGTTCATCGGGCTCGTAGTGTTAAGAGTGAGCCCTGGGAGGGGCAATCAAGTCAAATGAAACCCATTGTATCTCGCATGTTTGTGCTTTGGGATAGGACATCAAGTCAGTACGCATAACGTACAAATGTAAATAGCCTTTTGTTTTCGTTAAGGTAATGTGCAGGTTTACAATCCAGTCTTGTATTGTTGCAGTTCTATATTCACAGCAAACCCCAGGAATCAAATCAGCACTTAACCCTTTGCCCCTTTGTCTACTGCAGTGACACCAAAACCTGTGCATGCAGTTTTGACTATTGGCTCATTACATGCAATAAGTTAATTAGCAGTGGGTGCAAATTAGTATTACTTCCTAGTTGCATTCCATGACATTCTATTGGTTTTCTAAAGAAGTGTAGGACTTCACATCCCCTAATAATTACACATACCAGTGGGTGGGTGGGGGATGGGCTTGCAACCATGTGTAACAATTTTTCCCACAGTTCAACCTAAGCTAACATTTCTAGACTGACAGCCTGGCAAAATACTTTGGTGATTACTTATCCATCAGTGGGTCACAGCTGACCCCAGTCACTATAGTTAGGCCTGGCTGGTAATGGCTTGATGCAAAAAAAAAAAACTATCTCAGGGTAAAAAACAAACCAGGACCATAAAGAACCCATTACCTCATGGGCAGTGCTAACTGCCTACTACTGTCAATCAAGAGTTTGTTTATAAAAAAACCTTCTGTTTTGCATTCCCTGAGGCCAGACTAGATTACCCTGGTCTGGGAAACACCATAGAATGGTGGCTGACATGTAGTGGATCAATTACATAGGCTTGATTGTGTGGTTGAAGAAATCATTAAAGGGGTTTGCAGTTTTTTAAATTTATTTGTAGTGCAAACTGATGCGTCCTCTCTGCCGAGCAAGTGTAGAGCAAAACAAAAAGAGAGGGAAAACACGTATTTGTTTGCTTTGTAAGTGTTAATATATCACCTATGTAAGTTTGTTTGACATTGGCCATATGATATTAAAAAAGAAGAAGTTTATGCCATATCATGGTAATTTATAAAATTTACAATATCATGAAAATGTTCTTGTTGGCGTGGCATACTCAGCTGATGGAGTCAACAGATAGCCTCTGCTGGGGTTGACAAATCGGACATCAACCTTTTTTTTGTTGCAAAATACATCAGTGTAAATAAACCTTTGAGTTCAACTAGTGTAAAACATAGATCATCTGATTCACTGTGTACCACCTAGGAACAACTCCTAGTCAATTCTTCTTTTGACCTCACTAAAGTTCGCTGTGGTCGATGATCGTGTGACTTTGTGTGCCAGGGTTCTTTTAAAAAGGAAATATAATGTATCTGGTGTATCATTCTGAGGTATGCAAGCTCATCCATTCAGTTAGAAGTTTTTCTCTCAACAGTCAAACTGTATCGCACCTGTGACCAGTCAACTAGTTTTGATCTCACAAGAAGGTAAAAACTTTGAGTGAACATTGCCGCATTCTAGCCTTCCTAAACTCTACTTTTACAATGTCAGCAATTTTAGTAAGGTTTTACCATGGCTACTGATTTAAATCAAGTGTTTTGTTGCTGTTTCTGACAACTGTTTTGCTGTTTTGTGAGTTAACAATTTCTTTCTAATCCTATTGAGTGAACATTACAAGCAAAATGCACAAATTAGCAAAGACTAATTAGTAAAGACAATAAGGTGTACTGGCAACATCAATTGAAATAGTTTTGACTTCGTTACACTTTTGTTTTACCCCCTCAATGCAGATCTAAATACTGAAACAATGACCTCATCAAACGAGCCAAAACTTAAACTCCAACATTTTGGTTGGACAGGTCAAAAGGTACACTGCAAAATTTGCTGTGTCAAACTGTTTATGGCAAAATTTTTTTTTACTAAGATTACTACATGAACCGATGTAAAGTATTACAAGGCATGCTGTATCTTGCTAGATTCTTTCTGCGCAGTGGCGTAGCAGGGGGGATGGGGCACCCCGCAAAATGTCAAGTGCACCCCAGGTCCCTGCCCCCCCCCCCCCCGCAAAAAAATTTGCACAAGCGCTCACAAAAATAAAAAGAATGAGAAATGGGAAAAAGGAGGAAAATGCGTGTTTGTACAATCTAATGTAGAGAACAATCGCGATTGGGATTGCTACCACAGCATGCCCCTTCCAAAATATAAGCAAGACACCACCGCTGACAAGCCCATTCCACCCCCCCCCCCCCCGCCAATCGAAAAAATCCTGGCCACGCTACTGTTTCTGCATTGTTTCTTCAAACACATTATACATTTTTTGTGGTTTTGTTGTTGTTGTTGGGGGGGGGGGGGTGATCTTTTGAATGAACTCTTTCCTTCTGGAAAAAAAGCATTTGTAATCATTAACGACAATGTATGTATTTACAAAGTTAGGACATTTGGGTTCCTTGTTTTCTCATTTCAGAACCTCACCAACAACAAAAAAGATGGAAGATCAAATTAAAGTTATCCTATGGACCTGTCCTCGCTCCCTCTCTTCAGCTTTCTTGAAGAGTATGGACAAAGTTCCTGATTCTAAGATGCTGTTTGAGATGTTCTCTACTGCCATGTACTTTGGTCCTGACAGAATAGTTCCTCGCAACAATGTTCAAGTATTACCATCTCAACCTGATGAAATAACTGATAAGACCCCAGAAGAACTTCTGAAGGATCCCGGGTCTGGTTTCCACAGTTCAATCTGTACTTATGAATGGCTAAAACACCACATGGAGAAAGGGTACCCTGATAAGAAGTTGGTGTTCTCTAAAGAGATGTGTTTCTGTGCTGCAGGAAAGTTGGAATATCTTCCAGATTCCGGTTATCGCCATGTCTTTCTCATACGGAATCCAAATAAAGTTTTTCGCTCATGGGTGCAACAATTGACACCAATGTGTACAAATTCCTCTCTTCAGTTTGGACAGACACCTATAAATGACACTTTAGTATTCCCGTGTGAGGAGATCTTTAAAGTAATGTATGAGTTATATTCATACATAAAAGAACAAGGTTTGGACCCAGACCCAGTTATCCTAGATGCGGATGATCTTGTGAGTGATCCAGCAACCATACTGTCTGGTTTCTGTAAGACACTGGGGATTCCATACAGTGATGAGTTACTAAGCTGGGATGCTGGGGTTGAGGTTGTAAAAGACTGGACAATCAGTCAACCATTGAATAATTTCATCAAATGTGATGAAAGTTTTGAGAATTTCCGAAACAGTACTTGTTTTTTTAAGCCAAAAGTCAAATGTCAGGCACCTGGATCTGAACCAGAAATGTCAGCTGACAATGCAAATGTACAGCAATGCATTGATAACTCTATGCCATACTACACAGAGATGCATAAAAGAAGAATGAAGTGAACTGGTTTGAAATTCAACATAAATAAGTGCCTAGTCCTTTTACCTCTTTTATGCAAACTTAAAAAGACATGATGTTTTTCATTGGTACATGATTGATGCATGAACATAATGTGAAGATTTTCACAACCTACGACAATTGAACAAATTAAGAATGATTTGTCATTAACTCTCTCATGACTCTCAAGTTACAAAGAAGTTGTTTCATCTAATTAGTGTGACTATGGTGATATCCACAACAGAAAACACTCAAAATAATCACTTACTATGGAAAATACCAACAAGGTTCAAACCAAATTATTACTAAATTCATTTTATGCTCATAAATATTATTACTTTCCAGAGAACTCTTTATAATCAGTTATAGTAAATTATAATTTCTAAAATTGATGTTATCGGACTTTTGACATTACAATATTCATTTTATGAGCTCTTTAGTGTCATTTCCCTTAAGGGTAGTTTTAAAACCTTTTGATTAAAACTAAAGCTATACATTAATCAATTCAACCGTCATGACCAAATATCGATAGAACCAAAAACATTTCACTGACAGTATATTTTCATACAATTCTCATTCATAAATGTATCACCACACACATGGATCCTTATCATTTGGTGGAACCTGTTACGTGTCATACTTTATTTTGCCACTGTACATGTATATACCTTCATCATTCTTAATCAAACTTTCATACATTACTTGTTTCTTACTTTTATGAAACTTAGTAAAACCATTGTAAAACTTGCCATAAGTTATTGGAATTTCTATATCTAATCAAAAACTAAATCATCTAAACTAAATATCAGAATATCATTTCAGAATATAGTTTCACAAACAATAATAGCAAATATCAGTGTCAAAAAGAAATGGGTTGGTCTTGTCATGTCATGTTCACTTAACAACCAATTAACTCAAGACCTATACTTCAAGTAATTGATAATGTGAGCAATGGAAATAAAGGGTTGGTACCTAGATGTAAAAAAGGAAAAAAGTTAGAACATACCTATTTTGTGCAAAGACAAAAGAGTGGGACTTCATTGAGTATGGCCTTATCACTTTGCCAAAATATGTGAACGATAGCCCTCTGGTGTCTTTGGCCAATACCATTTTTTGTAGGGGTCAACACATTCTAAAAGCTACATACAGGTATGTATTCTGTGAGGGGCTCTACAATTTTTCCAAAAAAAGAAAAGAAAAGATCGTGTCACAGCACACCAGACAAGGTTGGTGTCTACATGTGGGTGAGTCATCCAGGTTGTTTAATAATAAACAATTACATAAACTGGGTAAAGGTTTTACCAAAAGAATTAATTTGAATTTCAATAACAAAGGACTGCTCATTCTGTCTTGTAACAACAGACTGATCCATTTATTGAGTAAGTTTTAAACAATTAACTGCACTGGCATTTAAATGTGTGCGGGTAACAATAAAAGAGACTATAAATCATCTACAAAGGTGTGTGCATACTTAGAATTGTTTTGTTGGAGTACAATGCTGGCACTTTGTATTAAATTGTTTGCTTTATTGTACTCAAAGTTGTAAATTCCCAGTAGTGATTGGCCAATTAAAAATCAAGGGACAGGGTTAATAGAACAGTCTATAAAAAACCTCTACCCTCAATACATACTCCAAAATCCTATTCAGAAAGATGTCTCTCAATAAACAGGCCCAAATAACAATTGCTTATACTTTGGCCAGACCTACATCCGATGATGTGCAAAGGATAGTCTTTGGCCTACAGACAGTCTTTAGCCTTCAGGCCAGTCTTTAGCGTTCAGGCCAGTCTTTAGCCTTCAGGCCAGTCTTTAGCCTTCAGGCCAGTCTTTAGCCATCAGGCCAGTCTTTAGCCATCAGGCCAGTCTTTGGCCTTCAGGCCAGTCTTTGGCCTTCAGGCCAGTCTTTGGCCTTCAGGCCAGTCTTTGGCCTACAGACAGTCTTTAGCCTTCAGGCCAGTCTTTATCCTTCAGGCCAGTCTTTAGCCTTCAGGCCAGTCTTTAGCCTTCAGGCCAGTCTTTAGCCTTCAGGCCAGTCTTTAGCCTTTAGGCAAGTCTGTGGCCAAAGGCACCAAGGAGTAAGGGATATACATGTATAACCCTAGTGAGTATTTTAAATTTGCCAGTCATGCTGTTTTTAAAAACATCGTTTTTACAATATATATCAAGAAAGTTTTCTTGGTGGTGTCAAACTCAATTGATAGAGTCAACAGATAAAGATGTTGTTTTCTATTTAAAATAAGTGCGTGCTGAATAATATTAGTGTAAGTGCATGTAGTTTCAGTTCAAGCAGTGTAGTAGTATACCCCTTGCATTGCCACTATTGCCTAAAGATCACATTATATTAACAATGGAAAGGTTCAGGTGTCTATGCAACATGCACACTCATTCCAACAAATGTAGGGCCTGCCCTGTTGGATTGGACGTCTTTTGAGCTCAGCGAGGTCGCTGTTAAAGCTAGGTGTGTACAAGGGTTTATTATAAAGAATTTGTTTTGTACAAATCAAGCACAGCATAAAAAAAACCTTCTGTTTTGTATTCCCTGAGGCCAGACTAGATTACCCTGGTCTGGGAAACACCATAGAATGGTGGCTGACATGTAGTGGATCAATTACATAGGCTTGATTGTGTGGTTGAAGAAATCATTAAAGGGGTATGCAGTTTTTTAAATTTATTTGTAGTGCAAACTGATGCGTCCTCTCTGCCGAGCAAGTGTAGAGCAAAACAAAAAGAGAGGGAAAACACGTATTTGTTTGCTTTGTAAGTGTTAATATATCACCTATGTAAGTTTGTTTGACATTGGCCATATGATATTAAAAAAGAAGAAGTTTATGCCATATCATGGTAATTTATAAAATTTACAATATCATGAAAATGTTCTTGTTGGCGTGGCATACTCAGCTGATGGAGTCAACAGATAGCCTCTGCTGGGGTTGACAAATCGGACATCAACCTTTTTTTTGTTGCAAAATACATCAGTGTAAATAAACCTTTGAGTTCAACTAGTGTAAAACATAGATCATCTGATTCACTGTGTACCACCTAGGAACAACTCCTAGTCAATTCTTCTTTTGACCTCACTAAAGTTCGCTGTGGTCGATGATCGTGTGACTTTGTGTGCCAGGGTTCTTTTAAAAAGGAAATATAATGTATCTGGTGTATCATTCTGAGGTATGCAAGCTCATCCATTCAGTTAGAAGTTTTTCTCTCAACAGTCAAACTGTATCGCACCTGTGACCAGTCAACTAGTTTTGATCTCACAAGAAGGTAAAAACTTTGAGTGAACATTGCCGCATTCTAGCCTTCCTAAACTCTACTTTTACAATGTCAGCAATTTTAGTAAGGTTTTACCATGGCTACTGATTTAAATCAAGTGTTTTGTTGCTGTTTCTGACAACTGTTTTGCTGTTTTGTGAGTTAACAATTTCTTTCTAATCCTATTGAGTGAACATTACAAGCAAAATGCACAAATTAGCAAAGACTAATTAGTAAAGACAATAAGGTGTACTGGCAACATCAATTGAAATAGTTTTGACTTCGTTACACTTTTGTTTTACCCCCTCAATGCAGATCTAAATACTGAAACAATGACCTCATCAAACGAGCCAAAACTTAAACTCCAACATTTTGGTTGGAAAGGTCAAAAGGTACACTGCAAAATTTGCTGTGTCAAACTGTTTATGGCAAAAAAAATACTTAATAAGATTACTACATGAACCGATGTAAAGTATTACAAGGCATGCTGTATCTTGCTAGATTCTTTCTGCACAGTGGCGTAGCAGGGGGGGGTGGGGCGACCCCTCAAAATGTCAAGTGCACCCCAGGTGCCTGCCCCCCCCCCCCCCCCCCGCGAAAAAATGTGCACAAGCGCTCACAAAAATAAAAAGAATGAGAAATGGGATAAAGGAGGAAAATGCGTGTTTGTACAATCTAATGTAGAGAACAATCGCGATTGGGATTGCTACCACAGCATGCCCCTTCCAAAATATAAGCAAGACACCACCGCTGACAAGCCCATTCCACCCCCCCCCCCCCCCCCCGCCAATCGAAAAAATCCTGGCCACGCTACTGTTTCTGCATTGTTTCTTCAAACACATTATAAATTTTTTGTGGTTTTGTTGTTGTTATTGGGGGGGGGGGTGATCTTTTGAATGAACTCTTTCCTTCTGGAAAAAAAGCATCTGTAATCATTAACGACAATGTATGTATTTACAAAGTTAGGACATTTGGGTTCCTTGTTTTCTCATTTCAGAACCTCACCAACAACAAAAAAGATGGAAGATCAAATTAAAGTTATCCTATGGACCTGTCCTCGCTCCCTCTCTTCAGCTTTCTTGAAGAGTATGGACAAAGTTCCTGATTCTAAGATGCTGTTTGAGATGTGTTCTACTGCCATGTACTTTGGTCCTGAAAGATTAGTTCCTCCCAACAATGTTCAAGTATTACCATCTCAACCTGATGAAATAACTGATAAGACCCCAGAAGAACTTCTGAAGGATCCCGGGTCTAGTTTCCACAGTTCAATCTGTACTTATGAATGGCTAAAACACCACATGGAGAAAGGGTACCCTGATAAGAAGTTGGTGTTCTCTAAAGAGATGTGTTTCTGTGCTGCAGGAAAGTTGGAATATCTTCCAGATTCCGGTTATCGCCATGTCTTTCTCATACGGAATCCAAATAAAGTTTTTCGCTCATGGGTGCAACAATTGACACCAATGTGTACAAATTCCTCTCTTCAGTTTGGACAGACACCTATAAATGACACTTTAGTATTCCCGTGTGAGGAGATCTTTAAAGTAATGTATGAGTTATATTCATACATAAAAGAACAAGGTTTGGACCCAGACCCAGTTATCCTAGATGCGGATGATCTTGTGAGTGATCCAGCAACCATACTGTCTGGTTTCTGTAAGACACTGGGGATTCCATACAGTGATGAGTTACTAAGCTGGGATGCTGGGGTTGAGGTTGTAAAAGACTGGACAATCAGTCAACCATTGAATAATTTCATCAAATGTGATGAAAGTTTTGAGAATTTCCGAAACAGTACTTGTTTTTTTAAGCCAAAAGTCAAATGTCAAGCACCTGGATCTGAACCAGAAATGTCAGCTGACAATGCAAATGTACAGCAATGCATTGATAACTCTATGCCATACTACACAGAGATGCATAAAAGAAGAATGAAGTGAACTGGTTTGAAATTCAACATAAATAAGTGCCTAGTCCTTTTACCTCTTTTATGCAAACTTAAAAAGACATGATGTTTTTCATTGATACATGATTGATGCATGAACATAATTAATGTGAAGATTTTCACAACCTACGACAATTGAACAAATTAAGAATGATTTGTCATTAACTCTCTCATGACTCTCAAGTTACAAAGAAGTTGTTTCATCTAATTAGTGTGACTATGGTGATATCCACAACAGAAAACACTCAAAATAATCACTTACTATGGAAAATACCAACAAGGTTCAAACCAAATTATTACTAAATTCATTTTATGCTCATAAATATTATTACTTTCCAGAGAACTCTTTATGATCAGTTATAGTAAATTATAATTTCTAAAATTGATGTTATCGGACTTTTGACATTACAATATTCATTTTATGAGCTCTTTAGTGTCATTTCCCTTAAGGGTAGTTTTAAAACCTTTTGATTAAAACTAAAGCTATACATTAATCAATTCAACCGTCATGACCAAATATCGATAGAACCAAAAACATTTCACTGACAGTATATTTTCATACAATTCTCATTCATAAATGTATCACCACACACATGGATCCTTATCATTTGGTGGAACCTGTTACGTGTCATACTTTATTTTGCCACTGTACATGTATATACCTTCATCATTCTTAATCAAACTTTCATACATTACTTGTTTCTTACTTTTATGAAACTTAGTAAAACCATTGTAAAACTTGCCATAAATTATTGGAATTTCTATATCTAATCAAAAACTAAATCATCTAAACTAAATATCAGAATATCATTTCAGAATATAGTTTCACAAACAATAATAGCAAATATCAGTGTCAAAAAGAAATGGGTTGGTCTTGTCATGTTCACTTAACAACCAATTAAGCCAAGAATAAGTGATGACTTCAAAGAATAAATTAATCTTACCAAATAGATCAACTCAAGACCTATACTTCAAGTAATTGATAATGTGAGCAATGGAAATAAAGGGTTGATACCTAGATGTAAAAAAGAAAGAAGTTAGAACATACCTATATTGTGCAAAGACAAAAGAGTGGGACTTCATTGAGTATGGCCTTATCACTTAGCCAAAATATGTGAACGATAGCCCTCTGGTGTCTTTGGCCAATACCATTTTTTGTAGGGGTCAACACATTCTAAAAGCTACATACAGGTATGTATTCTGTGAGGGGCTCTACAATTTTTTCCAAAAAAAGAAAAGACAAGATCGTGTCACAGCACACCAGACAAGGTTGGTGTCTACATGTGGGTGAGTCATTCAGGTTGTTTAATAATAAACAATTACATAAACTGGGTAAAGGTTTAACCAAAAGAATTAATTTGAATTTCAATAACAAAGGACTGCTCATTCTGTCTTGTATATAACAACAGACTGATCCATTTATTGAGTAAGTTTTAAACAATTAACTGCACTGGCATTTAAATGTGTGCGGGTAACAATAAAAGAGACTATAAATCATCTACAAAGGTGTGTGCATACTTAGAATTGTTTTGTTGGAGTACAATGCTGGCACTTTGTATTAAATTGTTTGCTTTATTGTACTCAAAGTTGTAAATTCCCAGTAGTGATTGGCCAATTAAAAATCAAGGGACAGGGTTAATAGAACAGTCTATAAAAAACCTCTACCCTCAATACATACTCCAAAATCCTATTCAGAAAGATGTCTCTCAATAAACAGGCCCAAATAACAATTGCTTATACTTTGGCCAGACCTACATCCGATGATGTGCAAAGGATAGTCTTTGGCCTACAGACAGTCTTTAGCCTTCAGGCCAGTCTTTAGCCTTCAGGCCAGTCTTTAGCGTTCAGGCCAGTCTTTAGCCTTCAGGCCAGTCTTTAGCCTTCAGGCCAGTCTTTAGCCATCAGGCCAGTCTTTAGCCATCAGGCCAGTCGTTGGCCATCAGGCCAGTCGTTGGCCTTCAGGCCAGTCTTTGGCCTTCAGGCCAGTCTTTGGCCTTCAGGCCAGTCTTTGGCCTACAGACAGTCTTTAGCCTTCAGGCCAGTCTTTATCCTTCAGGCCAGTCTTTAGCCTTCAGGCCAGTCTTTAGCCTTCAGGCCAGTCTTGAGCCTTCAGGCCAGTCTTTGGCCTTCAGGCCAGTCTTTGGCCTACAGACAGTCTTTGGCCTTCAAGCCAGTCTTTATCCTTCAGGCCAGTCTTTAGCCTTCAGGCCAGTCTTTAGCCTTCAGGCCAGTCTTTAGCCTTCAGGCCAGTCTTTAGCCTTTAGGCAAGTCTGTGGCCAAAGGCACCAAGGAGTAAGGGATATACATGTATAACCCTAGTGAGTATTTTAAATTTGCCAGTCATGCTGTTTTTAAAAACATCGTTTTTACAATATATATCAAGAAAGTTTTCTTGGTGGTGTCAAACTCAATTGATAGAGTCAACAGATAAAGATGTTGTTTTCTATTTAAAATAAGTGCGTGCTGAATAATATTAGTGTAAGTGCATGTAGTTTCAGTTCAAGCAGTGTAGTAGTATACCCCTTGCATTGCCACTATTGCCTAAAGATCAAATTATATTAACAATGGAAAGGTTCAGGTGTCTATGCAACATGCAAACTCATTCCAACAAATGTAGGGCCTGCCCTGTTGGATTGGACGTTTTTTGAGCTCAGCGAGGTCGCTGTTAAAGCTAGGTGTGTACAAAGAATTTGTTTTGTACAAATCAAGCAGAGCATTGTGAACTAGTCCACTCTGTTAGTGTTAGTAGTTTCTCTCTCAGCAGAAACCTGTTCTAAATGTTATGTGTGACTAGTCAGCAAGTTTTGATCCAACAAGAAGGTAAATTTTTCCATATTTATTCTATATCTTAGGATGTCATTGTATTTTTGCAAGGTATTGCCACGGCTACTGATTTAATTCCAGTGTTCTATTACTCAATTTTCCAACAACTGTTTGCCTATTTTGTATATAAATTTCTTTCTAATCCTCCGGAATGACTGCAGGGAACTGAAAGGATTTTACCAAATTTATTAAATAAGTGTAATAATGCATTTCTCCATTTATAATTTGTCTAAACTACCCAAGGATTCAGTGATGTATTAAATGTAGTAACTAAACATGCTTTACTTTCAAAAATATTAATAAAATGGAAAAACTTTAATAACACTATATGTACACCTATGACTGCCAAAGTCAAGAAATTGGTCTGTATTCATAGTACATACTGTGCAGTAAAGATTTCATCTGGAAACGACAAACAACGTTGCAAACGACATGGTTATAACGTTCCACCATTAAGTCCTTAAGATGTACAGGGGAGTCAGCAAAGTTTCGTTGCTACAACATTATATCGATAGCGTATTATATCGAATACCAAAGTCTGACTTTATTACAAAGTTGTAAGAACGTCAAATTGTTAGCTGGGATAGGCTACTACACAGAGATGCATAAAAGGAGAATGTACATGTTTTTAAACTCAACACAAATAACTTGTAAACACATGCATAGATGTTTTTGTTGCAAACTATCAAGAAAGATACAATAAAGTCATCAGTGAAAGTTCAGTTGATGACAGTGCCTACTTGTAAAAAAAATTAAAAAAAACTGTCGCGGTAATTTCTGAGAGAACATCTAATCCATCCGCGTTTAGTGAGGAGACAGTGGGTATTATTGGCATTTCAGGCCTTATTGAGGGCAGCATTCAAACGGACACCACAGAAATTTCTAAAAGTTTCATGCAGGCGATCTTTGGAGATGAAGTACATGTAGTTGTTTCTACAAAGCTTTAGCTGATGTACATTTGTTTTGCCTAAATGTAGTTTGTCATTAGCCCTTTCCTTGCATCTTGTGTTTACCTGACTAATGCATCAGCTCACTATAATTATAAAGTGGACACCTTGAATTTATTTATAAATATTAGAGTTTAGAATTTCCTGTCAGTGTTTGTTCCTCACTAGCTGACAAAATACTAAAAAAAGTCTATGTCTATCCAAATGCCCTTTAGCTCTCCCTGTTTACAAAAGTACATAATAATCAAGAAACATACATGTAGGGGGCCTACATGAATACACTTCAGAGATTCCAACCCATGTACTTAATAGTCCCTAACACAATTGATCACAGTGTTTCTTGATGATTATGTACTTGTAAAGAATTAAAAGGCGTTTGGATAGACATGACTTTATCCAGTAATATGTCAGCTAGAGTGAGGAACAAACATCGAAAAGAAAATGTAAACTGAACCTTTCCTAACCATTGTGTCAAACCATGGAGGTCAAATTATGAAAAAAGCAAAGCCCAACAATGAATGGTCCTACCATAAAGAAAGGACTACGTCCTACTTATCCATGGTCCTAGCATGGTGTATACATGGGATAGAGCTAAAATACAACCAAGGTCTTGATTATGTAACATCTTTAGTTACACAACCAGCAGGTGTATTGTATGCCCTATATGGGACAGAGGGTAACCGCCCCCCCAAAAAAAAAGCCACAACAACAACAACAAAAACCAATAATAATAGTAAATAAATAAATAAATAAATAAACACACTATTTTCCTCTTGTACAGAAGTATCCCCCCCCCCACTAAAATCCACTAAAGAAGATTCCGAGCACACAATGAAGACACAACATAGGGGGATGGTACCACATCACTGCATATCCAGCATCAATTGTCCTCCCCCACTATTATCTTGTATTCAGTTACCCTACTATGCTTCTTATGCATCGTTCTTCAGCCTTTGATGGGGGCAGACTCTGCTTCTGATACACAACAAGACACCATTACAACTTTTTGCATTTACACGCACATGTAATCCACAAACTTTAGTTGGAAATCCGTTTGAAACAGTTACTGTTTTTCAACATAGACATTTTCAATCAGTTGAAGACTGCACTCAAAAGGAAGAGGAAGAAACTTAAGGACTGACAGAAAGAATCTGGGTAACATCCTTCAACCAAACTGAAGTGGAGAAGAGAATAATCAACGAATACATCATTTGCAGTGAATTGAATGTAAGTGAAAAATTATGGTAATTAAAATCGTAACAAGAGAATTATTGGTTGCTGAAAATGTCACCAGGAATAGCAAAATCTTTATCAAAAGCTAAAGACTTTAGCCTTTGGAAAGGGTTGCTAGGGTTGAAACGTCAGTCTACTAACCATTTTTTACAATTAAAGATGTATATTATCAAAAATATCTATACTGTACCTGCATCTTTGGTTGGTTATAAAATAAATTTAAACATTGTAGAGCATAAAAAGAGCACACTCAAACTTTGACAAACTTTATGACAGACTTGTAGTTGCAAGACACTTAGTTCGACTCCAAGTCATGAGTCAGTTTACACCTACTTAAAATAGATTATTGAAAAAAAGATCATTTGAAATTTTTACTTTAGTTACATCACTTATTTGATAATGGAACAATTTTGATTGTTAAATAAATAAAGAAAATATATAACTTGCTACCAAAAATAATAATCCTCATGTTTTATTCTGTCAACTTGGCATATAGCTGGAACATGTAGATTCTAATTCTATACATTTCCAATGCAATGAATGAGGATTGAAATAGTTTTTAAGCATAAAAATTATTCATTTGTTATACAAATTTTGTAAAAGTTATTGTTGGAAAAGTATGCAACTTCTAAGTAACAGGTCCTTTGAGTTAAGTCACTATACAGTCTAGTTTGAGTTTGAATCTTTTGCTGATTTGAATAGATTGTGTCAGAGTATTGGGGGGAGGGGACTCCCTTTACTACACCTGAAGATGAACCATCAGGAAAAGAGTCTCTTATTGGGTTTTTAAGTTTTACTTATTTGTTTTTACATTTTTATTTAGCGTTATATCATCATCAGCCCGAGGTCAAGAAATTGGATGACCACACACGATGGCAGATCAAATCAAAGTAATTCTCTGGTCATGTCCTCGCACCGTCTCTTCAGCTTTCTTGAAGTGTATGGACAAAGTTCCAGATTCTAAGATGCTGTTTGAGATGTACAGCACAGCAAGGTTCTTTGGACCTGAAAGCATAAGGCCTGTTAACAGTGACACATCAAAGCTACTTGAACCAGAGGTTTTCACCAATAAGACCCCAGAAGAACTTCTGAAGGATCCCGGGTCTGGTTTCCATAGTTCAATCTGTACTTATGAATGGCTAAAACACCACATGGAGACAGGGTACCCTGATAAGAAGTTTGTTTTCTCTAAAGAGATGGGCTTTTGCGCTGACGGAAAATTTGAATATCTTCCAGATTTCGGTTACCGTCATGCTTTCCTCATCCGTAACCCAGTGAAGGTCTTTCCATCTTGGAAAAAACTGGTAGTAGAAATGCTGTCAACGATGGGCAATGTTCCTACCACCATGGAGATGGAATTTGACAAACTGCCTCAAGAGGTAATGCCAGCAGGTGGTGGTTTCAAAGAAGCTTATGAATTATATTCATACATAAAAGAAAACGGTCTGGACCCAAACCCAGTTATCCTAGATGCAGATGATCTTGTGAGTGATCCAGCAACCATACTGTCTGGTTTCTGTAAGACATTAGGGATTCCATACAGTGATGAGTTACTAAGCTGGGATGCTGGGGATGAGGTGATAAAAGACTGGACTGTTAGTCAATCACTGTGCCATGTCATTCACTATAGTAAAAGCTTTGAGAATTTCCGAAACAGTACTTGTTATATCAAGCCAAATATCAAAAGACAAGAGTCTAACCCAGAAGTGTCAGCTGACATACAGCGCTTGATTGATTTGTCAATGCCGTACTACACAAAGATGTATGACAAAAGAATTAAGTAAAATAAGTCTAGTATGCAATGTATATAACAAGGCATATTTTTGTATGAGTACTGTAGTCAAGATAGAGGTTATATATTTATTTAGTATAAATAACATTTATCAAACACTTTCGCATTTAACTTATGTGTTTGAAACTTTTACATGAATCAACTTCCCTTGTGTGGCACAGAAAAATGCTACACAAAATGTATCAGTTGCTACTAAAAAAAAACCAAAATTTGCTACTCAATTAGCATTCAGTGTAGTACAAAATATGTTCACTCAAAATTTCTTGCTATGCAAAATCGCTGGCCTGACTTGTTCCCTGGTACCAATTTATTTTTTCAAGGTACAAAAGCTTAGCAGAAGATTTAACTGTTTAAATGGGGTTACACAACATTTTGGTTTGTAAACCAAACAAAGTGTCCTCAGTAAACCTGTAAATAGAACAACTGGAGTCCTAAAGGGTTTGTCCTTAACTTTTTCAGTGAAACCAGTAACCATTTCACTAGTTGTCACCTTTTTAAGAAGTCTATAAATATGCATGTTTTTCAAATTAAATAAGAATGCTTTTCACAGCCTTGCTACCATGGGCAGTCCACTGTATCAATACTTCTTGTCACTAACCCCCAGTAGGGATGTGCTGAAAATCAACACTGATAGATGGATTGCACATGACGTCAGTGGCCGCAATCTTTGATGACAAACAATGGAAAAGTGCAGGCATGTACGCGCCTCTCAGCCAATGATAGCCTTTCACGCGTGCACGTTTCATCAATAATGGCGGCCAATGCAAGGGGTCTATTGGCTCCCCAAAGTGGCCGACTTGTGCGCACGCTTGTTACAATTAACCTTCAAGCAAGTGCTTGTATGCCACTTTGGGACACTTGGCACACACTTGTCAAAATGCAAGTATTTTGACTTGATTCCATTCAAAATAAATCATTTTTACACAGTCACCCTAAACTGCATACAGTTAGACATGTCACAAGATCAAAGAAGAATGAGAGGGGGACCAGTAACTCTATCACTTGATTCCTCTGTCTTTTGCGGGCTACATACTTGAGCACGCACGTAGAGTGGTTTGGCCACAGGGCTATTTGGACTGTGCCATAAACTGGCCCATTTGAACCAATACCAAGGGTTATGAGTAAGCAGCGCATGCAAACATTCACCCCTGGAAACGAGGTTGTACTTTTCAGCACAAAGCTTGCCAGCCAGACCACTTGGATACAAACTTGACAGGTCCTCAGTAGACTGTTGTTTAAAAGGACAAATGTTGATTGTATGTTGGAGTCTCAGGCTGAGGTTATTAACATAAAATGTGTTCATATTGTTGTTTAATAACATTGCATCTTCAATAGTATTAGTGATTTTTTAAAACAACATGTGTCATTCTTTTGACTACTTAATGTACATTGCATCAGTTTCATGAAAAGATAGAAAGACTGAAATATTCTTAAAAAGTTGTTTATAAAAAATTGCGCATTCATTGAAAATGTAATAAGTTTAAGAAGTTATTTTTTTATTGATATTATCTTTGTAGCATTTATCTATTATCTCTTAAAGATTTTTTAGGTGGGGGGCGTTGATTGTTTATTTTTATTGAGTACAAAGCACCTTGAGCGTCAATTTGATGGAGATAAAGCAATATAAGATTATTATTTTTAACACAAACTGCACATTTTACCTGACCCCAATGTTGGAACATTTGCAGAGTTTATTAGATAGTAATCCCAACAAATCAAAACATTGGGTAAATTTAGGAGTAATTTTATAAAGAGATTAAATTACCACTACATCAGAAAAACATTATTGCTTGTGAAGTATCTGCTTTTTGACTTCAATCTTTTTTTCCTGATAAATTCTACAATTTTACAGGATATCAATGTCAATGTCAATACAAAGCAACTATAGATAGTAAACTTGCAGGTATAATCATATGTGAAATCTCTTTTGGGAGAAGTGTTGGCTCTGAAAAGAGCCGGTGTGGTCTTGACGCTTTGAATGGTATACTCTGCTCGTCAGGCTCGTCTTTCTCCTGAAGAAGATTCAAGTATACTGCTCGATATGTCGAGACCACACCAGCTCTTTCCAGAACCAACATTCCCCCCCCCCCCAAAAAAGAAGATTTTACACCTGGTTGTACCCACAAGTTTACTATTTATAGTTACTTACTTATTTTCAACACCATGCAAAGCTTTAAATATAATTTAATGTTCATGTCCGTTGCTCAATGACTCTTAAGATTGACTAAAGTTAATTAGTGTTGGTTTTCTTCAAGGTGATTATAAATAACAGAACATACAATTGAATTGTTATGTCCATTAAATAGGTTCTTTCTTTCAACGGAAATACCAGGCCTGGAATTACACGGAGTTGCCCTGGTCCTGACTTTGGTGCCCCTTCAAAAGTTTCCCCTAGATGTTAAGATTTTCCAATGGAAGTGCTCCATGCAAAATGAAAACAACCTTGCCCTATCAAAGAGGAATGTCCAGGCCTGAATACGATGCAACAGTTTTTAAAGTGATCTTAATCCCAAAGAAAAAACAATGTTGACTACAATTTCCGAAAGCATTGTTTTAACAACCTTTTTAATCTTAATTTATAAAATTAAGTACTAAACCATCTGGGAAACTACTGGTCAAATTTGTCAATAATTTGGGGTTGATTTTCCATTTGAAAGTTTTAAAGTCAATGGGAAACGTTTGAAGGGTCACCAATGCCAGGACCAGGGCAACTCCATGTAATTCCAGGCCATATAGTGGACATACATGTAACAATTCAAAGCAAACATTTGCCTCTCAACCTATCAAGATTGACAAGTTGAAACAAAGCCACCTTAATAATGCAGCTGCAGCTGTAGCTCTAGCCATCTTACTTTATTCAATCCAAATAAATGTTTAGGCCATGTCAGAACTGGTAGGCTCTACGGCCATGACGTTGCTAAGGGGATTACTAAGGATGACCTATCCCTCACGAATGCTGACGCAGTGATCCAACCGTAGCCATTGCTGTAGGCAGCCACCAATTCAGATTTGAGCAGCCTTACCAAATCGAGGCTGGGAGAAATAAATAGTTTCGTTCCTCTTGACAAACAGATAAGATGGTCTACTGGTAAAAAGGGAACTAACAAAAATGGCTATACATTTAGGGTAATCAATACAGTAGTTGGTTGGCTTATAAACAATTAATTGGTCACCAAACTGTTTTTATTCCTCAAATATCAAAATTTAGATGTTCCTCTCCACATGAATGAAATGCACAGAGCAGAAATGTCAGCCTCCCTATCTCCTACCTGTTAAGCCCTATGTTTAACCATTACATAACTTTATCCATTAAGTAAATGGATGGATGAAGGGTGGGCCTGGACACTGCCATAAAGGTCCAATGTACTTCCAAAGACTCAATTAAGTTAGGTAACAGCGTCTAACGTAAAACCAGTTCTTTTTACTTGCTTGTAAATCTTGGGCTTCCAACAATCAGTAGTGTTCAGTGACTACTGGAGGTGCTTGAACGTAGAACGTAATCCTCATTCTTTGCGAGTGAATGTAACAGTAAGTAAGGTACAGTGTAAGCTTGTTTGATTTAAAAAATAAAGCATGGAACAAATAATTCACTGATTGCAGGTTGCTTTACCAACCAGAATGACATGTGGTATAATTGCAAAATGTAATAATTGGCTTCACGTTCTGCCCCAGCAAAGCCTTTCTCAAAGGCATAAAGCATGCATGAAGGAGCACCCACAATTAAAATGCTCTGTTGATTTGTCAAGCTTAAAATACTTTTAACAAAAACAATGAAACAGAAGTTCATTTTTGTTGAATGGTTAAACAAGTCATGAGAACTTTCAAGTGTCTTTAAAGTTCAAAAGAAACTTTGTTAACTCTAACTTCAAAATGAGCTTAGTTCTACCTGTCATTTACCTTTTAGATCATCTTTTAAATATCAACCATAGGTTACCTATCCAGATGAAACATTATTAAGTTGACAATTTCTTCTTCTCAGTGCGAAAACTTGCGGTTCAGTCCAAGAAAAAAAAGGAAGATAACTGACTGTGGTCATGGCAGATCAAATCAAAGTAATTCTCTGGTCATGTCCTCGCACCGTCTCTTCAGCTTTCTTGAAGTGTATGGACAAAGTTCCAGATTCTAAGATGCTGTTTGAGATGTACAGCACAGCAAGGTTCTTTGGACCAGAGAGACAAGTTCCACCAAACAACAACATGGAGATGCCACCTGAACCTGAAGTTATCACGAATAAAACCCCAGAAGAACTTCAAAAGGATCCCGGGTCTGGTTTCCACAGTTCAATCTGTACTTACAAATGGCTGAAACACCACATGGAGACAGGGTACCCTGATAAGAAGTTTATTTTTGCCAAAGAAATTTCTTTTTGTGCCGATGGAAAATTTGAATATCTTCCAGATTCTGGTTACCGTCATGCCTTCCTCATCCGTAACCCAGCTAAGGTCTTTCCATCTTGGAAAAAACTGGTAGTTGAAGTAATAAATCTTACACTTAATACCAATATGTCAATAGATGAAATGGAACTTGACAAACAGCCTAAAGAAATTATTCCAGCAGGTGGTAGTTTCAAAGAAACCTATGACTTATATTCATACATAAAGGAAAAAGGTCTGGACCCAGACCCAGTTATCCTTGATGCGGATGATCTTGTGAATGATCCAGCAACCATACTGTCTGGTTTCTGTAAGACATTAGGGATTCCATACAGTGATGAGTTACTAAGCTGGGATGCTGGGGTTGAGGTTGTTAATAACTGGACAGTCAGTCAACCATTGAATAATATCATTAATGCAAGTGATGGTTTTAAGAATTTTCGAAATGGCACTTGTTTTTTGAAGCCAAGTGTCAAATGTCAAATGGCTGAACAAAAAGCGTCAGATGACATACAGCGCTTAATAGATATTGCTTTGCCATACTACACAAAGATGTATGACAACAGAATCCAGTAGTGTGCTTTAATTTTAATGACTGAAAATGTTCATGCCTTGTGGCATTTCTTAAGAGGGCGACCCACAACAAAGTAACTCTCCAAAAAAAGAAATCAAGGCTTTTAGAAATGATATTTTACATGTACTTAGATTACCAGATATTTTTAAATTACTATATTAAAGAAACACGTTGCCTTGGATTGGGTGATTTGGGCTCTAAAAAGCATTTTGAATTGAAATGAATATGGTTGGAAAGATGTTCAAAAAGTAGAATGTAATGCTCCACACAAATATGCGATAAAATTGTGTGGTTTTCCTTATACTTCATGAACTAACAAGGTCTGCCATTTTATTGAGTCAAATTTTTGACTCCTCCAAACCCTAACCATTTACCCTAACCCTTATTCTACTTTTAAAATATCTTTCCAACCATATTTATTTCAATTCATTTGATAACAAATGCTTTGAATAGCCCAAATCACCCAATCTTAGGCAATGTATCCTTTAAAGTCAGTATAACAAGTTATTAAACCTCCTTAATAATCATATGGTTGATTTGATTTATGCTCCAAAAATTGATTTATTCGGGTCAGTAAGTTATGTTTTAACTTTGATACCATTTTTAGTTAAATCTTCAGTAAATAAGCAATTTGTTAAAAAAAAAAAAAATATGTTATTACATTGCAAAATCAGTTTCTTTGGGGGATTATATGCACTTTAATAACTGAATGTTTTGATCAGATACTGTAAATGCACTGTTTATTTCACTATTTGCTTTCAATAAAAAGACTCACAATGATAAATCGTTTTATGTTACTCAGTAACTGGTTTGATGCCTTTATGAATAAAGGATTTGATTCTTCAAAAATACTTGGTATGTAACCATGGTTCATACTCCTGACTTCTATTTACTCAGTGGTGATCGGGAGAGGATGTTATTGAGGTTCGATGATGGAAAATAAATCATAAAAAACCTATAGTTACAGCCCCCAAATTACACACAGTCCAAGAAAATCCCTGCATTTTGTTTTACTGAAATTTGACTCAAAGATTAAGATTAAGATCAGAAATAAGGATGTGTATTCAGCTTCCAATGGGAAAATCTAAATTTGCAGTTATTTACTCCTTAATTCTAAGATATATGAGTCTCCTTAAACAATTAACAAACAAGTGAAGTTAAAAATAAATTATACATAAATGTGACTGTTCAAGATGCTCATATAAGTACTGACAATTCATATACAGTAACAGAATCTCAGAATTGGCAGATTTTTGTCACATGACCTTTGCAAACAAACGCCACATCGGTAGTTCATTTCCTTCAAAAGTGTTATTTCTGCATCCTCGGACAAGGGTAAGGAGTGCAGATAAATAATAATAATAATAATGTCTGCTTAGTGATGCTCAAGGCACTTCAACATTCAGAATTTTCCTGCAAGGTATGTGGGGCTATATTTCTTAAGTATGAGACCTATTCCTTTACATAGCACCATGTAATGGCTTACAAGGTGCTGCAGCGCAATATGCAGCCAATCAAACCAGGAACACCGGGGCGAACCCCTTCTCTTTTTGATAAGTGCACTGGGTTATTTTACATGCATTACACAACTCACGGGACCAACAGCTTTATGTCCCATCCGAAGGAAGAAGGAATAATGGTTAAGTGTCTTGCTTAAGGACACAATTGTCATGACAGGGACTCGAACCCACACTCTGCTGATCAGAAACACCAGAGCTTGAGTCCGGTGCTCTTATCCGCTCGGCCACGACACGCTATATGGCAACAGCTAAATGAAACATGTAAAAGCCAGGAGTGAGAGTCATCACTGACTAAAATGTCTGAAACCATGCTCCATTTTTTGATGACGACATTCCCACCTTTTGGCGACTCCTGGAATTATAGATTTCAAGGAGCAAGTTTTTGGGAACAGGATGTTCACCAAAAAAGAAATCCATTATCTAAAAGAGTAGGGTCTTTTATACATGGAGGAAATCAGAGCTACATTTTTCACAAGGCCGTGAAAAGAAAGCCTGAATTCAGAAAAAAGTATGCAAATTCTCATCCCTGAAATGCCATCAGAGAGGTTTGTTACTTACTAATTTGACTTCAATGTTATCACTTCCTGCATCTAATGAGTTCTCTATCAGTTCCTTGACAATGCTAACGATAGAAGTAATAACCTGGGAACTCGATACTAGACGTACTGTATCAGATGGAAGCTTGCGCAGTGAAGCCATCTTTATTGCTATGAAATAAAACAAATGAAGTAAAATATGAGTATTGAAGTTTTTCTTACAGCTCTTTAAACTTAAAAGAAAAAAATAATAATGTTAATTTTGCATCGAGGACAAAGAATACAATTTGCTTTTACCCTTACACCAATGTGTATTAACATAGGATTCAAACCGCCTCTAGCCGCATGGCTAGTTCAGTGGTTTAGTGGTAAGATATCTTCTCTAGCAATGCAAAAGTCGTGTGGGTTCGAATCCCTCCTGAGTGATTTGCCTGTGGAGTTTTTTCACAGAACTTGGGAAAGTACTGAGTATACAGTGCTTAATACACATCTGTGTAAGGGTAAAAACAAATTACATAAAAAAAGTGTTTTTTATAACTTTTTTTTTGTAACTAGAGCAAGGTCTTGTGATCTTGAAAGCAATCCAGCCTTCTGTTGTGGTGGTTATCTCCTAGATCTACCAGGGACTGCCACGGAAGAGGGTTGATATATTACAGCCTATAAACTAAACTATGCAACCAGGAAAAAGGTCAATTCATACCTCAGGTCAAGTTGTACCCAAGTCATCTTGTACGCGAGTCACCTTGTACCTACATGTAAGTCACCTTGTACCCAACTCTTACCGCCTAACCTCACAAAAAAGAAGGATTGAAACATGGAAAGTTCAACTTGTCATTGCTTAAATTGAATACATGCACACAAAACTAAGTCAATCGTCAGTATGAGTTGACTTTATTTCGAGTTGACTTTGGTATGAGTTAACCTGGGTATGAGTTGACTCAAGTCTAAGTTCACTGGGATACAAAATGACTCAGGTAGGCCCCTATAAGATGTCTGGGGTGCACGTTCCATATCAAAGTCTCTTCTTGTCACTTCTACACCCATAACAAAATTGTACGGAGCTCGGTCATACCAAGTAGCTGCAGCTGAACTATGGAATGGCATACCTGAGTCTGTTAAGGAGGCAGTCACGGTTGAGCAATTAAAAAATCACCTTAAATCTCATCTTTTCACCATTTATCAGTAATTGTATCTTCTTGTTTTCTTTATTCCTAATAAGCGCATAGGGACTTATGTAGCAGTGATATGTGCTTTACAAATACGGTTATTACTATTATCATGATGACACAAAGGTTATCTTCAGAGCTTGACATACAAGGCTAGGCCTACGTGGATTGTAAAAACTTAAGGTTTGTTAACCCTTTCGAGACCACAGGCCTCGAAATAACCTACAGCACCCACAGCAATCGCCGTGGTGCCCTGTGCTTTTGCAGTGGTGCCCTTTGCAAAGGTCAAATACAAATTTACATTTTCCTCAGAGTGCTCCTTACCAGAGGAAAACTGCCATGCCCCTTCAAGAGCCAAGTTCAAGGCCTGAGACCACGTACGTATTTTATTACCCATCCAACAGCACAAAAAAAATATATACCAATAATAAGATGAATAAATACAAGAGGCAATGTTCAGTTTCAGATGTGGGACTGGAGAAAACCTGAGCAATCAGGAAGGGACTGAAAACCCAATCCACATGAAAGGATCTGGTCTTCGGGTGCACAATTCTGAACCCAGCAGTCTTGGAATTCTTGACATAAGGAATTGGTGAAGAAACTTCAGCTTCCGCCATCAGGTATAAATGTTATAATGTATGTAGGCCTAATAAAATTTTCGCAATGGTAGGAGGACCTGATTATAGTTACCCCCTCCATTGCGTTGTATGCATTGGAGTAGCCCTGGTAGGACGTCAGTCTCCGTTGCACTGCTGTCAGTGTCAGTGTAACAGAAATTGATATCCAGGGCTAGTAACGGAGGGTCAAGTCCAACTGGGTTACACTACATGTACTACTACTACTAGTACTATTATTACTACACTATAGCCCTGGTGGGATGCCATTTTCCGTTGCAATGCCACTGACGTCCTGGATATGAAGGGGTCGTGGCCGCAGTTGCAAGCAGCTCTCTAATCCTCCGGGGTTTTTTTATATAGCTTTTTAACCTTTTCTTTCACAGATTTTAGTTTTTTTTGCTTCTCAGTTCATCATTTTAGTGTTCTAGATCATTGTGGATGTGTGTTAAGACACTTTTAACTCTGATTTGTATATAATTTTTGGCATTTGTGACATAGTGAACTGCGTCACACTGGTGACATCATTTTTAATTTCGCGGGCTACCGTCTAAAACACACAATAGCAATCTTCTTCAAATCACACAGACAGCTCTTTCGGATTACTAAGTTGCTTTGCACCGCAACAGCGCCCTGTGCGAGATATCCAGACTGTTGGAGTTTGCACAGTAGCTAACAGATCCAGATGCAGAGTCGCTACATAACACAATATTTCATTGTTTCACCCGATTAACTTAGCTGAAAATTCATTCATTCATTCCTTGCGAGTCCCATAATTGCAGACTGAAGGGTTCATAAATATTTTTAAAATGTATTGAGCACATATTATTTATGAAAATAAAGCGAAAAATAGCCTGGTCATGGAAACAGGCAAAAACTTCAGTTACTTACTCCGACACAAACAACACGCACGTGCGGAATACGGGTACGCACACAGTCGTGCTCATTTACTACAAGTTTATGGGTGCGTTTCAAGAGCACAAATGTAATAAGCGTGCACAAATTGTTGCATGCTAATTTGGCCTCTAATGCAAGTTTTGAATTTAGGCTTCAAACTTATATTGCACTCAACATTTGGAAACGATGCATTTGGGTCCATATAGAACTTTGCGATTAATCATAACCCTCCATCCTCCCAACGGTCGCAGATCATCTGGAGGATGGAGGGTTACGATTATCGCAACTAGTTTAGACTTTTAGAGCACTACATTTCTCACAGAAAGTTCATTATCATGTCCTGATGTTTGGGACAGTTCGCATTTTATTGATTTAATTAAAAGTATAAATTTTCATTGAAAGTGATCACAAATCTGCAGATACTTGAACGAAATTCAAGGAGTAAGGGGAATATATGATTACGAAAGCACTTTCAGTTCTGCTCCAACATAAGCACATGATCGGGGGGGGGGGAAGAGTCAACAAATCACTCGCTTTAGACTGTTTAGTTTAGTCGCCGACTCAGCCTTGTTTTGTTGTAATTTTGTTTGCATTTTATTTATAATATGTAATTCTAATTGTACATCATGACATGAGACATGATAGAGTTGCAATAATTGTAACCATCTCCACGATCCTCCCATTAAGCTTTTTTACACCTAGCCCAGCTTTACATACCAATACCACGATGGGAGCTAGAATCTCTAGATGATACAGTCAGTAGTTGGTAGTTACCACTACCACTACCAGGTTACTGGCAACTGGTGCAATTTTGGGCCCGGGGAGGTATCTTTCATTTTATTTTCAGCCCCACATACCAAATAGCAATACCCTTCCACTCAGGAGGCTGGGGGAGCCCAGCGTATGCACTTTTTAACGGAGCTAAGCTCAGCTTGAGAGTATTTTTTCTGATTGAAATAGTATTAAATAACAACTTTTTTGCTTTAGAGCAGAAAAAACTCACAAACCTGTTAATTGTCCACACTCCAGTCATATCTCCCGCGCGCCCTCACATGACATTCCCGAGACAGGTAGAATGACGTCAACCGAAGTAACTTGTTTGGCCCTTTAATTCTTCCATAAACAATTTTGATTGGTTAGTGGTTTTTATTTGACATAAAGTAGCAAAGACCTTGCAAGATTTGAAACTACTTTAAATCAAAAAAAAATTATTGATATATTTTTTTAAAAACTTTATTTTTAAAATTGAAAATATTTCTGCAGTAAATTTAATATGACAAATTTATAAGAAACAAAATTGGGCTGTAAGTTATTGCTATATTTTCTATACAAACAACCAATCACTAACTAGCTTTCTCAGAAACAGAAAAGTTACGCTACACCACTTTCACAATGGAGATGTCAACATGTAGTCTGGTGCTTTATTGCTACTTTTTATTATGTATAAATAAACCCAAAACACTGTTTAACAGAGTCTGGGTCTTTTCATATAGTGTTAATATACGCGCTGTGGTTTGGTCTGTGATGAAGATGTGTGGAAAACATTGACCGTGAGTTTTTGTTTATGGTATTGAAATAAAACAAACACTTGAAATCATAACAAAACATTTTGGATATTACCAGGTCTATATATATTAATTCGTGTTCAGTTATTGATTAAAAATTGTACATGCTGACAGAGTACATGAAGGGAAATACGTGCGGGCGTTTAAAACGGAAGTTCGATGGAGTCATCGTTCGTCCATCGACTTCTACATGTTCTATTAAAATTATCTATAAATAATATAATATAACATCTACTTAAAGCTAGGCTCTACTCTAGCCCAGTGGACTCCTCTGTTTGATTCAAGCTGACGGAGTCCTGGTTAAAAAGGTCCCCTGCCATTGCGGAGAAAAATGTATATTAACATATTTTCATACATTTTGTTCTCACCACAGTCACACGTTGCTTTTGTCTGGAATTCCAAGACTGCTGGGGCTGGGGGTTCAGCTCAGAATTGTTAATTTTATTTATCCTTGGTTGGTTGGTTGGGTGACATTATTTTAGAAAATGAAATAAAAATGTTCGTCTTTTAAAAAACTTGTTGTACTGAAGGCATGTGTGATAACTTGTGCGTCTACTACGCAACCACGACAGAGGCGCAGTCTAACGTGTGTGTGTGACACTCATTGGTATTTTTACGATGATTCAAGTAATCGCCAAGTACAGTATCGACACCTTTACTTTTGTAACTTACAAAACAATAAACAATGTTTTACTTCGGTTGATCAGATTTGTTACGCATTTCACGTATGTGCACATTTTTATCCACACATCAATTAGTGGGTTGCACTAAATTATTAAAAGCTGACAACTGAAGACGCCTGATGACAACTGCCGACAACACATTTTAAATGCACTTTGAAACAGCGTTTGAACATAAATAAACTGTTAAAACTATGTAAAAGAGTCATATGTATCCAAATCACATTCAATCTGTTAGTGTTAAAAATAGTTGTATTTTTCACTGTAAAAAGGTTTTTTTACCACTAATTTATTAGTCACAACTTCACAAGTACTGTTGACTTGAAGTGTCCGCCATGTTGTCTTTGGACCGTACCTGGATATGAAGGGAAGCGTGGATCTGCTTTTTATTTTCTGGAATAATGTCACCTATGGATATATTTGTTATTTGAGGACCAATCAAAAGTGGACATATACATGAATAAAGTTTCAGCTTCTTAAATCGGGCAAAAATACATGTATGAACAAATATTTAGTTGAAATTGGATGTTGAGCGCATTCTCCTATTAAGGATTTGCACAATCTGAATATTGCATACAATTTAGCCAATCTGAAGTTTGCGTGAAATTTAGCCCAATTTGCAGATTGCGCACAATCTGCAGGTTGTGTAAAAGTGGCAGTTAAATTGCTAAATCTAATTTTATGATGTTGGCAATCTTAAAAAATAACTATTGTTAATGTTTTATATGTATTTGATTTAACAGAGGCTCTACAGAAAAATAGATTGCTGGAAGATCAAGTACTACCAATCATTTGGAATATTTCATTCAGGTATCTCATAATAGTCCATTATGAAGATATCAGAGCAAACGAGTGGAGGTACTAATGGGGTAGGAACCAATGGTGTGATCGAGTCAAACTTTCACTCATGGCTGAGTAGCAGAGGCATGTGGATCTCTTACCTCATTGGGATTTATGCGCTGCATTTATTTTTTTTGTGCCTACCATTCCTGAATGTGGCCATGGTGTGGACCCTTACAACAGTTTCACACAGTTTGGTAAGTGTTATTATTGGGGGTTTCGGCCATCAGCCGAAACCACCTTTTTTTTCGTCGAGATTTTAATTTTTTTTCACTATTATTATTCTTCTTTCCGAAAAAGTCTCATAGCATTTACACATGAAATTTGTTAGCGTTCGATCTCAGGAACTACAGTCTTAAAAGACACAAACAATACATCAAATGAAAGCCTGTGCTCTAACTTAGATCAAGCAGTAGTTCGATCAAGGATTTTTTAATCCTTTGATGACGATATTAACGATTTAAAAACACGTATCGTCAACAAAGCATGATCGTCGTGTGTGTGTACATTGCTCGTAATTTACGCTGTACATCGCATACGGCCAACACTCCACACAGCCATTGCTTCTCACGCTAGGCATCGTAACACGCTGCACACGGCCAGACCCACACAGCCCATAGTCCACGCGCATGGCATCGTTCGACCTTTGTACCGTTCATTTTGGTTCGCTGCTTCGCTTCTACAGTTAACGGTGCACCTGTATAGCGCCCTCTTGTTTGTGGAGAGTCCTCGAACCTTATACGGAAGTGTTTTGGGATATTAGTAGCGGTTTGTTCTCGCACAATTTCATTGCATTCTCCCACCACAATTTATTTCAAGGTCTGTGCGGTATAGCTTATTAATTACTTTATCATTGGTATGGTAGTTTATTATTTACAATTATTTAAAACTTTATATCGTCTGAACCATAAAGTAAAAGAGTTATAATTTTTGTACCGTCTTGTTGCTTATAACAAAGTTCGTACGAAAAACGTGTTTTCATCATCGTGATGTCATCAGGTGTCAAATTAATTGTTACATTAATTCAACATTGACAACAAAGCCGAAACCCCAGTGTTTGTTCGTTACAAACTCGTTTCTAGTTAATATTATTATTATATATTTCTGGTAAAGGATGACCCATAAGTGGACTTAATCACTTAAGCTTGCAAGCCTGTAAACAAGGGTACTTGCTATGTGAATTGAAATGCCGGGGTTAACCCCTACTCTTCCAAGATAGGTAGTCTGGGTTCTTTTACGTGCACTACCAATGTTAGTACACGGGACGTAAGGCTTAATGTTCAATCCAAAGGACTAAGCAATTGTGGTAAAGTATCTTACTGAAGGACACAAGTGCCAAGACTTGGACTCAAACCCACTCCCTGCTGATGAGATTCACTAGAGCTTCAGTCCGGTGCTCTTAACCACTCGGCTACGACCACCACAATACATTAGAATTATGATACAAAGCAACCTTTTTCTTCATTTAACATTTTGAAATTTTAGCCAACGCCATCATGTTTGTTACAAGCATCTTGTTTGTGTTGGCTGCATTGGCTAAAACTTGAACAGTCTAACTAAAGAAAGTGATAGGATTGTTCAGAATGCTAGTGTCAAGGACTCTAGGATTACAATCAAAGCAGTTAGGTGAGTGGGTAGAGAGTTTCAAATCCTTAAAGTTAGCCATCCCGTGCATTTTTTATGTCGATAACTAATAATTGTAAGAATATTCAAAGTGCCCAACAGAAGGTCCCAACAGACCTTCAAAGGAATGCCAAACAACCGAAACAAATCATTAACAGATGTTTTAAAAAAAAGTTTTCCAACCTGTAGACAAATAACTTCCAAGCTTGATTTGGTGTTTTTTTCCATGTATGTGGTTTTGTTATAACTTTGGCTAGGAAGCAGAAGAAATTAATCACCTGCACTTTTTGTTTTCTTTTATTTGTTGTGCAGTTGATGTATTTGCTATTCCACTACATCAAGGGAGCTATATGGTCAGACAGCCAAGGCACAGAACGGTACTTAACACAATGGGAACAGATTGACAATGGAGACCAGTTTACAACTACAAGAAAATTTCTTACCGTCGTACCTATTGTTATGTAAGTATAAATTTACTCTTTTTGTGATCGTTGTATTAATTGCAATCTTAGTTCATTTAGAAGTCATAGTGCAATGAACTAAAAGACTCCTTGAAATGTTCACATTGAGTCTTAAATTTGAATGGCATAAACACTTAATTTAACAGGAATTGTGAAAGTGAATCATATTTTCTTGCGTCGCAGTTGGACAACAGCGAGTGCTGACTGTTTGCGTCACATGAATTTGCGTCACATGAATTTGCGTCACATGAATTTGCTTCGCATTCACTTTTGCGAGAATTATGAACCGGGTTTAAAGAGACTTGAGTTTGGTATTCTTATTCTAGTACTGCCACTTCCCAAGTTGTTTTGGCTTCCTGGATTAAACAGTCAGTCAGATGAGTCGGACAACTTCCATGGTACTTCCTCTTTCATTCAAATCAATGTAATCAAAATGAGGCAGGAATGGGAAAAGTGTGGTTTCATTACACCTACTGTGAAGTGGTAATATAATTTTCATTGTGGGAATGGGGAATCTGACATGGACCTTCACAAGTGTGATAATGGTGAACAGGTTGAATATAAAGGAATTGAACACTCTTTCTAGGTAGTCATTTTTTATTTATTTATTTTTTTTACCTTTTTTTCCCAGGTTTTTCTTGGCGAGTTTCTACACAAAGTACAACCCTGTGCATTTCCTCATTAACTGTATCTTTACGTTGATCATTGTTCTACCAAAGCTACCGATGTTCCATGGGGTCAGAATATTCAATATCAATAAGTATTAGACTGTCTGCTACCCTCAACATCATGGTTAGTCCAGTTACTTGTAAGGGGCTTATTTATGGTGATCCAAGACATTGCTGATATCTTAAGTATGGAATGACCCTGTCGACTGCAACTAAAAAATATCAACATTTTTGCAGAGTGAAATTTTTCCAAGCGTAAATGCCTCCATTAATGGTATTACCATAATTTAAAGCCAAAATCATTTTGGTTATTTCAGACTTTGGTTATTGTCCCTAAAAATGATCAAACTGACTTCTCAAGAGTATAACAACTTTAAGACTAATGTATGTTTCAAGTTGTGTCAATGTTGCGACTTTGGCTGTGATAGTTAGTGGCTGATGGTTTAACTAACCTAAGCCACTGTTCAAAATATTAACTTGCATTCATCAGAAATTTGCCTTGATGGAGTTGCTTCAACAGATCTCCATTCTCATATATGCATTTCCTTAATTGGTCCTAACATTCATATTCATCCATTCCTTAATTTAAATGTGAGCAATGCAAGAGGTTAATAGAAGTTGAGAATTAGCCCCTTTCAGGTTACAAATAGACAGTAAGGATGTGTGGAATAGGCCTGTTATTTGGATTTTACCCTTACACTGTTGTGTATAAAGCACTGTATACTCAGTGCTTTCCAGATTTCTGTGAACAAACTCCACAGGCATATCACTCCGGTGGGATTCAAACCCACGGCCTTTGCCATGCCAGTTTGAATCCTATGCTCACTGATTTAATAGATGTTAATTTTGCATGGGGAATAAAGAATATTATTTGTTTTTTGCCCTATTAAATCGATGTGGTAACTGTTGCTAAAATATAGGATATGAACTGCCTCTAGCCACAGGGTTCACTCGGTGGTGTAGTGATAAGACAACTGCCACAGTAGAGAAAAGTCATGGGTTCACCCCAATCCCATCTGAGTGATATGCCTGTGAAATTCTTTCATAGGACTTGGGAAAGTACTGATTATTCAGTGCTTAATACACATCAGTGTAAGGGCAAAAATACAAATAATCTTTTTCCTGATGCAAAATTAACATTAAGGATGTGTTGCTTATGAACGTTACTGGTAGAATATTGACAGATGGTAACACTACCCTTATAATACTGGCGTCAACAATTCTATCAAGCTCCCTGATAATTGTTTAAATGGCAGATTAAAGGATTTTAAAAATGGGATAGAGTAACTGTAATGGAAACTGGTAAAGACCCTTTATAATCGTTAATCATTGGTGTCTTTATGAACACGCTATTTCGGACGTTACCAAAATAATATTTGTAACCCTTACAGATTAGGCATTTTTGCTTGCATGCTGCCTCAATCCTCCCATATCCTTTTCTCCTATGTAACTTCACACCAATTTTTTGGAATTGGATAAGATTGGAATGCCTTACCCTGCGATAAAACACTTGTTATTTGGGCCTAGTGGCCTTCTGAATCCTTCACTTTGGCAAATTGGACATAGAAGGATTTGGAAATTTTGTATGTGAACCACATGGTTTTGATAGATGTCATTTGATGAAAAGTACGATTGAAATTTTTAAAACAAAGTGAAATATTTACCATAAAATTGAAATCACTTTGTCAAATGTTATGTCAGCACATGATAATGCAGTATTTTATTTAAAAGACTCCATATTGTCAGTTAAAATATGATGAGAAAGGAGCTTCTAATTGAAAGTACCAGTTTATTAAAAAATTTAAGGTTTGTTCTGATTCCCGTACGTAGTTCAGTTCAAACCAAGGTGACCTTTTTGAGACAGTAAACTTAAGTTAAAATTAGGTTTTTGTTAAGGCAGAGATAATAGGGGTGCTATTCTGAATGACTTATTTTAAGTGAAATCTGGAGACCATTGAAAGGTGTGTTATCATTAAACTTTGAGGACACTAGGTGGCAGCAGACTTATCAGGTAAATCCATAAATTTCTCATGCTCAGTTTAAATTCTAATTTAAATGCTACCGGGTTTCGTTGCACATGGACATTGCAAACATTTACACTAGTCATAATAATTATCATTTATTGTTTGTAGTATGCCTTCATTTCATCGCCTGAACAGTGATATAAAAGCACTTGCAAGAAGCAGACTTTTCTTTGACTGGATTGTTTTTTTGTTTGCATTAATTCACCCACAGTGAAAAACAACCTTCATCGGACTGTAATGTATATTGAATCATGATTTTTAACACACTAAAAACTTGTAAATATATGACTTTGAGAGACTGCTGTTGGTGGATTTTACTTGTAAATTCGATTGAAGTTCCTCACATCAGTGTTTCAACATACACATCATCTGCTTTCATTATATAAAAACAAGCACATTTTATTCATTCTTTAGCAACCAAGTTGTTATGACACTGATGTGATGAACTGTATGAAAAAGGCCGAAATTTAACACTCCAAATTCTATGGAAAATAATTCCTTTTCATTTGTTAAGGTTAAATAACTCCCTTTAACTTTGTGGAGATTTTTCATTATTTGATTATTTTTCTCGGCGCATAATTAAAACACAAGTCATTACTGATATGAGTTGTTATGGATTTTTGTTTAACGGATTAACATAATAATTTGTGTTCAATTTAACCGATAAGCCAGGCAGGTCAGCTGACATTCTCCTTAAAAAGTTTCTTTTCTTTTCTGCACTAGTTAGAAATTTAAGCTCATATTTATGGTTAAATTAAAAGTACCATGTAGGTTGGTTCGATATAATGGAAAAAATACTGCAAAATGAATTCTGCTGTGTCAATATTGCAAACAATTGTCTGCATTTGTTTTTTATTAGTAATAGGGCTGGATTTCACAAAGCACTAAGATTCATCATAAGCTGAGTTTCCAATATCACTACAGTGATTTGTATTGTGACATTACACTTTGCTTAGCAACTAAGATAGATTTATCCTAAGCTGAGTTTCCAATATCACTATAGTGATTTGTATTGTGACATCACAATTTGCTTAGCAATTAAGATACATGTAGATTCATCCTAAGCTGAGTTTCCATATCACTACAGTGATTTGTATTGTGACATCGTACTTTGCTTAGCAATTAAGATAGATTAATCTCAGCTGTTTGTGAAATCTGCCCCTGACTTCCCTATTATCATTGCTTTTTTTTTTACTGGATTTTTTTACTATTAAAAAAAAAACCTATTTATCAAAATTATTGTTTAACCTTAAAGTGGGGCACAGGTCATTCTCGACTGAGTACTTTATGCCCCCAAAAATTGTATTGTGAATATAGAAAAACAGAACTACTTTGTTGTTTAAATTTTGAAATCACCTTTGGTATAATATTAACCTTAAATTTTAAATTTGTTTAGTGTGTAAAATGTACCTGAACATTCAAATTTGAAATTTACAAATTTCACTTGAACATACCTTTATAGTTTTATTTTAAGTTTATTATGTAATTTTCCTTATGGATTAATTCCATTTGTGGATTTGTAGATTTTGAAGCCAAGTGAAATAAAATGAAGAACAGTATGACATTTACAACTTACTGCTCAAAAATGCTTGACAAAGTATACACTAGATGGATGGTACCTGTAATAGGTTCAGATTCTCAGTTTGCTATGAGAATTTAAAGGCAGTGTGTATTTTTGGTAATTACTCCACAAGTTAATGACCATTAGGATTTACTGGGTAAAGAAGGTTTTTTTTTCTGTCATTATTTTTTTGCAACTTGGATGACGGATTGAGCCAAAGTTTTTCGCAGGTTATTGTATTGTTATTGTATGCATATGTTGGGATACACCAAGTTAGGATACTGGTCTTTGACAACCAAAAGTACACCCTGTCACCCTCCCTTTATCAAATATTCAACAGGTGTACATTTATTTTCTTTTGTTTAATAAAAAAAACTTGGCTATTTAAAAAAAATTGTTTTTAAGGATTCATATGAATCACTGTACAGTGTCGTGTAATTACAAGAAGAAAATCATTTTAATGTAAAGCCTTTGGTTTACAAAAGTTTTCAAATTCACTGTACACACATTGTACATGTATATTTAAGAAAAGAATTTATTCGGGCTGCAAATAAGATTCCAATTGACCCAAATAAATTTCAGAATAACTTTTGGAAGAAACAAAAACAGGCAACATCTTTCTTAGCCCAGATATTTCCATCATGGGACTAATTTATTTAATCTATTTGAGCATTTTAATACCCCAAAAATAGTTATTGGTCCTTGTTAATAATTTTCTGCTGTTAAATGAAGTGTTGTGACCAAACGCGAGTAGATCCTCGAAATGAAGTGCGCCCTCATTCTGTCAACGATTAACGTACACGCTTCACTTCTTGTCGTTACGCATCGTTGAACAGTGGATGCACTTTGAACAGACGTCACATGTACACAGGTGCTATTGAAAATAAAATATCACACTGCTTGGTATTCAATGTGTTCGGTTTATGTGGACGACATGAGCGGGCACTTACATACAGACATAAAGGAAAGCCACCTGGACTGGAAATCTAAATATCAAAAGGCTAACTTTGTCAGGTGGGCATAGCTTGCATTATTCAGCTGCAAATGCTGTACACACATTACGATAGAGCAAGAAACTTTGTGCACTGAGTTGTGTGTGAGTACAGAGTGTACGAAGTTAGCAAGCAAACACAATGATTGCTGCTGCCTGAAAACTTTGGGAATTTCCGACCGGTGGTGTGTACGGGTGGCATTGCCCTACGTAGGATTACTTCATTCACAAAATCCGTCCTTCTGTAAACTATTCGTTTTACTTTAACTGATCTGAAGTTGTAGCACTAGCAGGCCTACACTCTTACAGCAATAATACGGGAGGAAGCATCTAATTTATCAATTTCCATCGAACTTCAAACCTGCCAAAGACGTGTCCAGAGACAACGGCGATCACACCAGCGGGACGGTGAAAATGACAATGGGGTGTCTTGTGAGAAATCTCCGGCGGTGCTTGCAGCTCTTGGCTGGTCTTGTAACTTTGACGTACGGGCAGAATTTGGACGTGGAGTGGCCTATAATTCATACGGGACCAACTGGAAGTATGTTTGGTTATGCTGTTACTCTGCACCGGGAAGGTAGTACTGACTGGTAAGTGAACTTTCATTTTTGCATTTGGTTTTTCTTATTTTGTTTGGAACGATTGATTACATTTCTGAATTTGTAAAATTTGTCAGTGAAATGTCGCATCAATGGAGAGAAATAGATGTGACCCAGGAGAGACGTCGCATGTGTACAGGTAGACAGTAATCATCTTGGATTTTTAAGACAACTTTGTTTCGATTCGGTGTAGCGTTTTTAGACAGATTTTAATAAGACCGATTTTTAATTATACTTTTCTCAATGTATCCCCCAAATAAATAAATAAATATATATTGAAATACATAAATAATAAAATAAATAAAACAAAATAAATATGCTAAGTAAGTAAGTAAGTGATAACAATAAATATATGCAACTAAAAAAATAAGGAACAAGTCAATTGTTTCTATTTTTTTATAGAGTTTACCAATCAAATGCATTTGGGCATGGACTATGGTTGTTGTTACTAACTTTTATTTACTACCATTCATAATTTTGTACACATTAAAAAAAAGGGGTTCTTTAGGCCCCTATTTGTTGGTGTTTTAGGCTGGGGCTAATTTTGCCACTAATTCACTATTCAACAGTAATAACAGTAGCACTTCATGCAAACAGTACAAAAAAGTACATTCAATGTATAGTACTAGTGACATAGTCAGTTTATAATCTATGTTAATGTTAACTTAGTAAGTTGTAACTGGGATCAGGATATTAATATTGAAAGTTTCCCTCCAAAGTAGTTTTCATAAACTTGTACAAAGTACCTATTTTTTTTTAAATAAATTATTGTGAAAAACATGTACACGTATGTAGTCAAGTATGAATCAACCACACAATGCATTGAGTTGTCAGGTCTTGGTGAGTTTCACATTCCCCAAGCCTATTCAGTCATAAATGTGGCCCTTTTCATTTAAATGCTGTTGGCATTCTGATCATCAAAACGACTTGAATAAATACCCCACAGATTTGATGGATCAATCTTGAAATTCTTAAGAATTTATCAAAACAGTCATCTATATAGAATTATGAATATTTGGTTGCACAGAAGTGATAAGGAAATTGTTAGCCTGCTGAAGGAGGTATGGATTGGACGTTGGGTAGGCCTATCAATAGATTATTTCCGATGCTGGAGGTCAACACAAACATCAAGTTGATTCAGCTCAATGGACTGGGGAGCATTACTAAGCTATTCCTTGGGGGTTCTAGCGGTGGAAACAATTGCATCATAATGTTAAAATGGAAATAAACTCCGTCAGTGAATGACAAATAATCGCTTGGATAACGTTTCATTGAAAATACTGTTCTGTGGAACTCGTAACCATGGTTTTGTCATTGGTCATCAGCGTGATTAATATAGCTTTCGTAATTGTGGTCAAACTTATACTTTGTGATTTAGATCAATCATTTGTTATGAAATTGTGCATCAGTAATTTTAGACACAATTGCCATCTTGTTTCTTTACATCTTAATATTTAGGGAAATCTGAGAAGGTACGTACATCATGCACTTGGCTGAATTTGATTGCTTTTTACAAACAATGCCTTGTTTCGTTCTTATATTTCATCTTGTTGTAGAACAAATAACTCCTGTACATCTTAGAAATTATTAAGAAAATATTTAAAATATTTTGATATTGTCTTTTGTGTACAGAAAGCCCAATAAAATCATGAACTTCAATACAATAGTTGTATTGTATGGGAAATCTGGTACATGGCAGATTTCTGCAAACACATCTTGTAGTACAAATTAATTTAATAGGATAACTATCCAAAAGAATTTGAAGCAAAAATTGTGCAAATATTTTTTAAATTGACTAAGCAGGAGCATCTGAGACGTGTTTGATTGAATTGAGAGCAAATGGCACACGTGGTTTGTTATGCGTAGTGCTCAGCTTGTTGTCTCTAATTGGACATGGATGGGAAAAATCTAATTGAAGGCCTTGGGTGGTTATTATTGAATTAATGTCAGGTATTCTAAGGATTTCAAGATACCCCCTGCTAGATGTTATGATTAGCAAAGGTGCTGCTTTTTCGTTTGCAAGATTATTGTAAGAGAAATGTTAACGAGACACTTCAAAAACATCAGGGTCGGTTGTACAAGTAGGTCAACCTGCATAAAGTCAATGACAAGGAGCTGCTAAGAATTTAATTTTTTTTTTTAAAGGGAAAAAGCTAGATGGAATACATACATTTAAATGTTGTTTATTGCTGGAAATGCTGTTTACCTGTACCTAAACCAATAATCAACAGGTTTATGAAGTTAACCTTTGTTTGATGAGCTGCCATTCATAGAATTATAGAGCAAAGCCCACAAATATTTCATCAATTAGTCATAATATTTTTTACCTTGAACTCTTGATAAGAATTGTATCCAATATATTTGATACTGAAATTGGTACAACTAAACAACAAATCTTTGATTTCACAAAATAAAACCGTAAATTCACTTTTAAATTGTGCTTGTTTGATCAGGGTGGATGAGGTGGGGGAGGGGGGGGGGGACTGGCCTTGTTTGGAACAGACAGTGTGTTCAATGTCACTCTCTGAAGAAGCATTTTGGTTTACATTTAGTGCTGAGAGTGCCAACCACTTGCATTCTTTTTGAATGTGGCTTTCAATATTACATTAAGCGAATTGAACTGCACTAAACTCCCCCAAATGGATTGACTCTACAAATCCTAGTGCATTTATGCAGACTTCCCTTGCAGGGAGCGTGTGGACGAATCCACTTGGTATCGAGCTGTTGTCAACGATAAACTACATACTGTGAATGCACCAATGCACATCAGCAATGATATGAAGATGGGGGGGGGGGTTGACTGACTAGGCTCAAGTAGGAAGGGGGATGCCTGCAGCAACTTTTTCATCCAAAGAAGTGGTGTCCAGCCATAAAATTGTCCTCATTATATCTTGGTTTAAGATCAAAGTAGTTTCAACATCAATTGTTCCTCAAGTAATGCACAATGCTACAAGTGCTTTTTGTGTATGTGCCTTGTTCAGAATGGTGTCCGGCCATAAAAACAGCTTCATTATATTTTGGGCATAAATTTGCAAATTTAAAGTTTTGTATTGTCCTCATGTTTAAAAAAAAAATAAAAAATGAAATGAAAAATAGCATAGTAGGGCTGGAAGCATGGCTTAAAAAATGCATTGATTTCTGCTAAACAGCAAGTTGAGAAGGTTGTGGCATAAAGGATTTGAGGGCTATTCTAAGGTATTTATTACAAAATGACAGGTTTTTCAAAACCATTCATCCAAAACAACAATGTTATGAAAAACTATGAGTTGACATTGTTTGGTTGTGACCCATCATATGTAAGTTGTTTATGTGGGTAGAGATTGTGGTTACAAAGGCTTGGTATTAATAATGTACCAGTTGTTTCTAACTTCCTGTGAGGGAGTGCTAATGTTTGTGAACAATAATCTTTTGTTGTCTGCACATCAACCATTGATCATTACTCATTCTTAAATCAGGTGGAAATTCCTTTGGTATTTTAATTCCATTGGAATGAAGATGGACGAGTTGGTTTTGTGGATATTTGTGTTTTAGCTGGGTTGGAAAGTTCATTGCCCTTTATAGATTTCATTTCCCCAACATATGGTAAAGGAGGCAGTACCTAGACAGATCATGGACAAAATATAGGCCTACATGTATGTGTCTACAAGTTATGGTATACATGTTACAATTTCAAAAATGTGTGTTTATTAAATTGCTATACTTAGAGCAGGTCAAAGGTTAAAATTTGATCAACTTTACTGATGTTCAGGGAAGTTCTGACCTTATCACCTTGAAGCATTTTATGGATCCTGAGAGATTACATGTACATGTACAAGTAAAAGCTGCATTTGCAGGCGTCCTGCAAACCGATGTGCCATAATTTCTTAAATAAACCTTAGATGTTCTGTCCTAGAGGTGTCCATAGTGTCTACATAACAAAAAGGAGAACATTTTGTAAACTCCTTCTAAGCTAAATTTACTCTTACAATTTGTGTTTGGAATGGTATTGGATGTAGAAGAAGACATTGTATGTGGAGGACGTGCTATCTAGTGCTACATGGACAGCAGGTTATTGTCGGCTGTCCTACAATGCAATTAGACTGTGGCAAAGAGGTTTCAAACCTCTTGCTGGGTAATCTTACCCCAAAATCATTCCTGTACGTGATGTTTTCTCTGCCTGTCCCTACTGAAATGATACACTGAGTCAATACCAAGTTTTAGAGTTTTGTTTCCTTTTTTGTTCTTTTTTTCCCGGTAAGGCTAATATGCTCAACTTGAATCTGACTTCCATTTCACAAGCCAATTTGTAGCGGAAATGGTCTGAAAATGATTGGATGTGATGTTATGTATTAATGCAAGTTGTCACGAGTCTTTAGCTGAATCCATATGTGTCTTAAAGATACGATTTCTTCCTTAAAAAAGATAATAACAGAACCCCAACAATTTGTATTTTGTTACTTGTTTTGCATGTATTTAAACTCAAAGTCATTTGTTTATAGAATTAACAGCATTCAGAGTTACAGGCCTAGAATTTCAACTTCGAGAGGGTACGGCCATTTTTTTAAGCAAAGGGTATTTCCATTTAGAAGCCTTAATGTCTATGGGAAACTGTTGTAGCCGGGCACCAAGGCCATAGTCTTCATGTCATTCCAGGCCTGGAGTTTAGACACTGACAAAACCCTTTTCTAGGGGAAATGCAATGTCATATATATTTTATGTATTCATAACAAAACGAAGTAATACAATTTTTTTGGTGACCATATAAGGAGTAATCTTTTAAAACAAAATTACAATTTTTCACAGTTACCTAGTACGTACATGTACATTGAAGCCTAATTTTTAAATTAAAAAAAAAGTAATTCATTACAATGAAGAGTTCAGTGTTTTTATATTTCCTGCTGATATGCTGTAATACTGTAGAACAAATGTGTTTTTAAATTGATTTCCATAGAGGCCTCTGGCTCCCTGTAAAAGCTCTTTAAACTCTTTAAATAGAACATTGGCTTTTAAGTTTATGGATTGCTCTGCACTAATGGACTGCAAAGATATATAACAGATTGAAAAGGCTTTTGAATTTACACTGAATAGAAATAAGGGAAAGTTCTTATATACATCTCATGGTCCACTCAAATGTCAGCCATTTACAATGTAGTGTGGAACGATCCATAATTTCAATCATTTTCCTTCTATATGCATCAAAGCAAACTAGTCTACTCTCATTGCGATAGCAGCCTTTTCATAGTAAACGCTCCCTAACACTGTAATTACCTGTACATGGATGCCAGTCTAGGCATTGGCCATGGTCAATTCAGGGATCTAGTGGTCAAATCAATCGTGTTTGGATCAATGGTGCACGCATCAGGCTGTTTGGATCCTTGCAGTATAAATCGATGCTTGTACTTTGGTTATATTATTGCCTACCGGCGGGCACACCTTGCAAAGATTCAAGGTTGTTGACTGATTTGGATACATTTGTGCATTTGATTTGACACTGAGGGAGTTTCACTCCTCATAAACTATCAGACATATTAGGAACTGTGGAGTGATTGATGTCATTAAACCTTCACTTAATCAGTGAACTATAACATACTGGTGCATTACACATTCATGTTGCAATGTGTACTTGGTGTAGAAATGCTGAACTTGCATTTTATCTGTACATGATGTAGGATTTGAAACTTTGCAACGGAGAAAACAATCTGGACATACCATGTGTTGGAAATTCTTCTCTAAAAATTGTATTGGTTGCTTCAGGTCCAGGTAGTTTGTAATTTTAAATTTTGTTATTGACAACGTTTCATATGAAATAAATTAGTCTTTATCACTGGGATGCATTTTCTATTTTTTTAAAAGGAAGTGCAAATGTTTGGTAAAGGGCTTACTCTGTAACTAATGTATGGGAATCATAATATGCAGCGTGTTAAAAAAGTGGGGAAACAGGAATTTAGCTGAAAGAGGAACAAAATTTGTTTCAAATTAGCAGGAAGTTCTTCTTTCACCTTGTTGTTCATATCATAGGTTTGTTCATTTAATTTACAATATTGCAGTCAGTTCTACAGTACTTGGATTTCAAGAATGATACTAGTTTTGCCATAAAAGTATTGTTTACACTACATAATGTAGGTGGTTATTTTTTACAGTTGACAAATATCTGATGCAAAGATCACCCACTGAGATGAGTGTACAATGCATGCTTGATAACACCCTAACCCAGTAATCTTAGATGTCATCAATATTATGTTTGGTCTCGCTTCCTGTCAAGTGGGCAGACTCTTTCAACATCAGACTTCACAAGGGAGTACATGTACAACCATTGAGTATTCTACCTCCATGGTACAACCAAACCTGTTTTAGTTAAAAGAACAGAAAGGGGTGATTTTAACTTAATAATAGAGCACTCAAGTCACATGCACTGGGAATGGGCGGGGGTGTGGTGTACTGTGTAAGAGAGGGAACATACAGTCTACATAAATGTTTGATTTGAATTGAATTTATTTGGATAAAACAAAGCAACAACATGGCAAAAATATATACACAGTAACAGGAGGATAACTTTAAACATTAAACTTTAAACTTTAACTTTTAAAGATATGCTTTAAACGCTCTTGCACTTAGCTTCATTATCAAACTGAAGATTACCCTTTCATTAAATAAGTTAAGCTAATTTATGTAAAAGTTTGTAATTTTGTGTTACTTTTCCACATATTTTGATTATTGGATAGGCATTATTTATACCATGCCACTATTGCAATTGCCAATCTCTTACATTCTTATTTAAATTTTATGTTGGTATAATGTTATGTATATTTCCTTTTAATGAATGTAATTTTAATGTTTTTTACCTTGTAAATTCAATTGTAATTTAGCCTTTGGCTACAAATATTTGAATAAAATACCTTGAATGAATGAATGAACAATGGAAATAAATAAACAAGGGGAGAAAACAAGAAAACAAAAGTCAATAACTTAGACAAATTTCCATTAGGGTATACATACTTGACAATGGCAAAAGCATGAAAAAAGAATGGATGGATATACAAAGCTATAAAAACCAAACAAAGTTGAATTAATATATTAAAAATTAAATAAGAAGGAACAAAACATTTGACATGTGGATTTATTTCACAGTAAGTAAGTGTAGGGATGAATTTTACTTATTCATGTAGGGTTTGAGGAAAGATGCAAATGTGAGGGAAGATGCTGCTCATCATTTGAGCTAGCACATAGTGATCCAGTCCTGAACAATCTTGAAAGGGCAAGGCAGTTTCTCCTTGGTGAAGGACACTTAAAGGATGTGCAAATCTTTTACTGGAGCATTTCAGAGGCACCAAGGCAATGGCCCAAGGGTATGTATCCTCAGTGATGTATCAGGTCTGGTGATGCACTTGTGCAGCCTGTGGAAAACACCTATGAAGGACATTTTTTTAGTGGCAATGAAGATCAGTATTATGAAAACAGAAGCATCTATGGTGACTGGGTAACTGTGGTTTGCAATGTAGTTCCTTACTGTACATTCAATTATGTGTGATATAGTGCACTGTATACGCACCTGTACTAGATACATGTAGGAACATGTCTTGTCTGTACAATGTTCAGGTTGAGCATATTGACGTTGAGTAAAATCCACCCAGATGCTGCTCATCCACATCGTATACTGACCACATGAACTAAGGGGAATTTAAAAAACAAACTTCTAAACATGCCATTCTTGAAGACAATACTCACAATTGATGCCTGTAAAGCTAAGGATTGACTGTGCAAATAACTGCATAAACCCTTTGCAGGTGACTTTGTTACCATCAAGCATTGTGACCTAATGGTTAATACTTATCTGTAGAGGTCATGAACTAAGCTTTGAAATGTGTCTGTGAGAGGAATGGGAAAATGTCACTGAGTACAGATGCCTGGCAAAGTAACAACATTTGCATAATGGTGTGAGAAAAGATCTCGAAGAGGCCAGGATGGGTTGGAATATGGAATACAAAATGACACCCATTTTGTTGTCTTGTTTTAAACTACGTTTTCAATTTTACTTTAAAAGTATCAAAGGAACTTGATCATGTTTTTGGGTGTGCTGGATATTGAAACATGTTTTTTTAGTACTTTTTTTTGTTCACTTTGTAGAATATTATTCACAGCATGAAGGAGTTGCTTTCAACCAACTGAGTAAACATTTAATAATGAAAGTTTACACACAAAGGCATCTCCTGTTTTTATGGGAAGTGCAACGCGAAAAGGAAATGACTCTGTTTGGAGTACCCCACTACTGTATTATTTTGCACATTTTGGGATACTTGATAAGTTTATTGAACGTCAAAACGAAAGTTGAAACACATGACCACCTTGCTTTTAACATTTTTCCAAGGTCACTTAACAATCCAAGTTGTTGGGGTTTTTTTTGGTAAAAGGTTTGTGGAAGTTGCATGTTTCCTCAAACCTTTAAAAAAAAATTGTTTACAAGTTAAGAGAATTTTGTTTTGTATTAGTTTCCAATTATTATTATTATTTTTTTTTTCACTTTGGAAATTTCTAAACCAGAAAATAAGACTGTTTTTAGGAAAGTTGTACTTTTTTTAGCATGGAGGGAAACTCCTTCATTTAACGATTCGACAGTGGGTACCTGGATGACCAAAGGTCCATGCTAAGATTGGACAGTCAATGCTTGTCACCTGTTTATTGAAGGTGACAGAGGAGGAGACAGTGAGAGGGAGAGGGTTGAAGTCTGCAGGTGATGATAATCATGCATGTGAATCAATAGAACTAGACCTGGGATTGAACACATTCAAATGTAGTCAGATATCGCTTGGGCTACATACACTTAAAGTTACTTTACTGTATTGTTTGGAAATGATGAGATCAGCATGCAATAGACTTAGTTAATGTTGATATTTTTTACTGTATGTCGTAAAAAAAAATTGCTTGTTTGAAATGTAATTTCTTATTGAACAAAAAAATCAGTAGGCCTATTGAATTTGAAACTGATGTCGGAAAAACAGAGTTGCTAATAGACCCCTTGCATTGGCCACCATCGCTGATGGAAACGTGTGCCTCACATAAACTCTCAGCCAATGATAAGTCTTCATTGACTCCATTGAGGACGCTTTTTGGGTCTTGTGATGTCAAAGACTAGGGGTCTATTAGCATTTTTTTGACAAAACAAAAAGAAGAAGAACATAAACAAAATTTCCCAGTTTGTAGTTTTATTCTTCAAACTACAGAATTTGAAATACTGTCAAATGTTAACTTGGTTACTCAGAACACATGATATGTAAGATTGCTTATTAAGAAATGTACGAGGAGGATTGTACTGTGTTTTAAAACAATTATAATTTTGGGTTGAACAAAGAACAAATTACTTTAGCGGGACTTGAACCTGCAACCCCCGTAGTATTGTGCCAGCACTCTACCAAATGAGCTATCTAGCCCTAATGTTGGCCCCTTGGCGGTCTCCCTTTTTTTGTCAATAACTTTGTCCGGGGATACAAGTCAGAAGCCATTTGTTTACAGATTTTAGATAAAGTTAGTTAGCAAAAAGGATTATTAAAAGTTCTTTTTAAGAGTATCAGACAAGAATTGCAACACACTGAAATCAATCTGTGTGACAGTCCTGGGATATTCAAATGTATGTAGTCTGATCTCACTGGAGTTGAAGAGACTAGCAGCTTCTTCAAGGTGCTTGAACCCCTCTTGTTATCTCTCTCTATCTCTTTCACTTTCTCTCTTAAAGAGAAGAAAGCACACTTTGTTTTGTTTAGTTTAGGGAAAAAAAATCGTCTGAAGAGTTCTTTAGAAAATACTTCGATACAAAATGTAAGTGAAAGTGTATTTCAAGAAGTTCAAACCTTTTGATGCATTGGTTCAGAAAATAGCCAGAGTTGATTGATTGAAACACACCTGTTTCCCTTTTGATTGCATGCATACATGTATGAGCTAGCTCTATACAAGTCCATTTCTTGAGGGTCTTTATAGTAGTGTACAAATTGTGTCACAACACTAGAAAGACACTTTAAAATATCCAACATCTCAAATAATTCATGGAACTTTTCAAATCTATCTTGAGAAGGTATTGGTTCATTCGCAAGATAAGTAAAAAGTACTCACTGTAATTATTTCATGGGTCACTCATTAAATTCTTTGAGTATCTGTGTTTTTAAAGTAAGAATTGCACTCAGTGATAAAATGAAAATTTGTATCAAGTTTTATTTTGTTATGAATTATGAAATATTTAAGATGTTTCTTCCAGAATTATACTGAGTAAGGAAGAGATGAAAGTTCAATCTTGAAGTACTCTGTGGCAGAGGAAGCTGTTGTTCTTAGAAACTGCAGGTGACAATGATGATACATCCTCTTAATCAATACAACACACTAGGCAGACTAAGGATTTAAGATGCAGATGGTGTACGATAGCAGTACAGCCAAAGATTCTTGAACTCTCTTGCCACTTATCCAAGATGTATCACCCAGGTTTTATTTTACACTTACGATATCGGTTACTCATGCAAAGTAAAAATTACAGGGTATAAAACAGCTTTTATCTGTCTCCTGTTGAACCCTTTTCCCAGTGAAACGCTGTCAGTTTTTTGAGTGAATACAGGAGTTCAATGACTGTGATAAGTGTATCTATGGTTAACCATTCAGAGATGACATATCTGTAGATTTATTACCATGTGCTCAGAGATGTCCGATTTTACTGATTATTGAACTTACTCTTCATGGAAATTAAACCTCTTTTGGTTTAAGACATTTCACATTAGATGTTTACTTGAGAAACATTGGAAATCGCCAGTCCACTCCAGGATCTGACCTTTACTTTGATATTTTTTTAATGGAGTGGAAGGAGATCAAATTTTGTGGCTGCTTTGGGCATTTTGGGTACAAACCGTTTGAGGCTGATTTGGACTGTAAAGGGTTTTCTCATTGGAATGAGTTTGAAAAAAGATATGTTGTAGAAAGTTCTACTCTGTGTTCTTTCTCTCAAACAATACATCACATTTTCTATTATACAGGAGCTTTAACAGTTTGTAAATCTTTAATTTACTAAAAGGTGATTGCAGTCGAAGCAACATCACCAAATCTGTGCTGTCTTTAACTTTCATAACATCTTATTTCTATGCATAACAGGTTACTTGTTGGGGCACCAAAAGCACAAACATCCCAGCCTGATGTGATAGAAGGGGGGGCTGTCTACAAATGCCCCACGGCCCCACTGAATGCACCCGGGCCTTGTGAACAAATACCGTTTGACACAGAAGGTAAGATCATTTTGATTTGCCTACTTGTAAATTCCTCAAATCAAATTCGATGTGTAAAATTCCTGGCCGGAAGAGTTTAATAAATTAAGAAATGTATATTGTGGTGGCAACTACTGTAACAGGCAAGCTTGGTAGTCAAATAGATAAAGCGTCTGCTCTAGAAAGCAGGAGGTTATTGGATTTTAGTCCGTTCCCAATCTATAAAAATTTGATTCCCCCTCCCCCAAAGAACACAAAAACACTCCGTACACAGTGCCTTTATATTTAGGTTATACATGAAGAGCTAGGGTTAAAGTCGTTTGCTCAAGATTCTTTGTAAGATAAGTTAAGAAAAATAAGAAAATGTGGTGAAGAATCTAAACCTTTGCAATCAGAAAATGTTTTAAAACTAAGTTCATACAATTTCTGTTTTCTAATAATCATTTTTGTCAAGTTTTATAATACATCTTACAAGTTTTTGTCATGATATGTGTATTTTATGCATGGAGTGGTCAAGCTCTGGTCTTTCTGATCAGCAGTGTGTGTTTGAGTCCTGGTCATGACACTTGTGTCAAGATGCTCCAAACCATTATTGCTTTGTCCTTGTGATGGGGCATAAAGCTGTATGTCCTGGGTGTTGTGTAATGCACATAAAAGTTACACTTATTGCTAAGTAAAGGTTGGGGGTTTTTTTTGGAGGGGGGTGTTTCTGGCATTGGCTGCTGTTTCTGGCATTGGCTGCTGATTGCACCACAGCACCATGTAAACTCTTAAAGGTGCTACATAAATCGGTCTCATAATTCATAAAAATTTCAAAACTCGTCTTAAAAAGCGTTTCTTTGTGTTCAAGTGCCTTGAGCAGCTTACTGGTGGGTTAGCATCCTGCAAAATGATTGTGTCTGAAATGCCCGCTGTTGATTGGAAATATTTAAAAGCATGTCAACAAATTTAAACCACTAAAACTCAAGGTGAGTCTGGAGATTCAGACTTCCATTGTGAATGCTGTGGTTGGATACGCTAGACTGTTACTTCACTAGACTCCAGTTTTATTAATATTCTTATTATTACACAAAGTGCGAGAACTGCCAGCAACTGTTTCGTCAGATCTACCAATCCTGTAATTTACCTTTAAATTTTGATTCAGCAAAAATCAGTGCTGGAAATGCAGGACACCAACAAGCCTTAACTTGTACCCAACCCTCAATGTGAGGTTGTGTGTGATTGATAAACATGGCTACAGCTAAACCCTTTGACCCTAACTGACCCTGCTCTATTGACATACTGGAGTCCTTGGATGAATACAGAGAAAGCATTAGGCCTTGGGTCTTTACATGTCAGCAAGAAAAATAGTCAGTTGTGCAATGTAATACTGCTGTACAGACCGGTCTTTACAAATGTACTGAAATGTTAACAATGGTTTACTTTAGGCTTATGATTGGAACAAATTTAGTCAAGAAAACAGGCAGTCTGGTTTGTTTGTTATTAGGATAAGGATGTTACGGGAAAAAGTAGCACTACAAGCAAAGTAAAATTTATGTTATTCTGTTTATGATCAGAAATTTGTCTGAATAAATGAATTCCTTCTCAAGGTATGCTCATGTGATGAAACTTATTCCAAAAATAATTAAGTCATGATAAATTTCGCCCTAAACAATGTAACTAGAGTTCAAATGAAGTGATCTGTAAATAACTTCTTGATAACCGAGTGCTAATTAATTCCAGGGAATCATACTGATGAGAATCTTGCCGGTAGGATATAAAATCATCCTTTGCTGAGACGTCAGAATGTCTCATGTGTCTTCTAATAATCCTCAAGGGTGTCTTCTTTGATAGTAAAGAAAGTTTCGGAAGCTGCGGAGCAGAGTGGTAAAAATCTCTCCTCTGCTTCACCTCTCATTAAAATAAAGACTAAAAAACACATGTAAGACTCCTGAAGAGGAAGTGTCGGTCTCCACGTTTTGAATGCTGTAACCAAGGAGGAGAATGTAATTAAACAGGATGTTGTAACTAAGGGAGATGATGTACTAATCGTTGCAACTGAGGTAGAAGAACTGAATGGTTGAATGGACTGTTGCCGGGAGGTGGGGGGTGGGGGTAATCTTTTCTGGTTTCAGATGTAAAGTTAACTTTGTCTCTAATTTAATTGAATTATTTGAATATTGTGCTACATGTTACCATGTTACAAATTTTGCAATAAAGTTGGAAGATTGGAGTGTATTGGTTTTTGTTTTTTTTCTTTTGAGGGAGGGGGGGGGTTTGGGTAGTAGGTTTCAAAAGTAAACTAATATTTTCAGGTTTTAAATGTAAAGCCAACTTTGTTAAAAATTTTATTGAATTATCCTGGCAAAGATTCTCTTTTATTCATGTTTGAATGAAGATAAAATCAGATTTTTTTTCAGCATCAGGTGAGATTCAGGGCTAATAATAGTTATTTACTCATTGTTTTACATGTACTGTCTGTCTCTTTGCAGGTCATACTGTTGACACTAAAGGAGGACAAGTAGCAGATAAATCTCACCAATGGTTTGGTGCCTCTCTGAAAAGCTCTGGCCCTGATGGCCGAGTAGTTGTAAGTAAACTCTCTCTCTCTCTCCTTCTAACCCCCACCAACTTCTCCTCAACCCCTCCCCCTCTCTCCAACCTCTCCCCCTCCCCAACCCCTTCCAAATCCCTCCTCAACCCCTCCACAGCACCCTCAACCTCTCCCCCCTTCCCAACCTCTTCCCCAATGAATATAACAAACATTACATAACATGTACATAATGTAACAAAACCATGGCTGCTGTTGTGATTGATCAGAACTTTAATAGTTGATCATCAATTTTAGTGCAGTCTACATTTTGTACAGTGTTTCTAACATCAAATAGAGTCTGGAGCTGGAGAGGGAGCCTTAGCCGAGGTTTGGAAAAAGCCTGAACTGATTACTGTGACAGTCTATTTCCTAAACCAAATGTCCAAGCTTCCATGTACTATTGTTGACCTAGCTATTGTCCACCTCCATCTGTACCTGCAGGCCTGTGCTCCTAGATATACATGGTTCTATACTGCTGATATGAGAGATGATGAACGGGAACCTGTTGGAGCCTGCTATGTTAGCTCAAATAACTTCTCACATTTTCGGGAGTATTCACCGTGCAGGACAAATGATAGTGAGTAGAACATTTTCCTTTATCAGCGTGGGTCCTGGTTATGCCCCCCCCCTCCTTCCACCTCCAATCATAACACAATATCAAATTCAATATTGATCCCACAATGTTTACACAGGTTTGCTCTAAATTATTTCTTTTTCTTTTTTTATTTTGTCAAAGCGAGTAATTTTGTCCAAGCATATGCTTTAGGAAATAGAATGACCTAAAATAACAGTCGCCATGGATATGGGCCGAGAAAATACTCTGGAAGGTGGAGAAGTGTTTAGACAGTACCCTAGTAACGACTGCCTTTAAAATGGTTGTTGAGAAAGCTTCAAGTTGATATTTATTCTGAAGGAGACAAATCCCCAAGAATGGAATAATGGATGTCTTTGTAAGTGTTATTTTAAAGAATCTGTACACACGCAAGTAATTACCCTAAGAGCTTTAGGATGAATTGGCAATTTCAAGATTAATGAGATGAAAGATGCTAATGGAATTAAACATCTTAAAGAGGAACAGGATGTAGGGTAACAATTTTGCCATTTTCTTGGAACTTGGTTAAATGGCTGATAATCTTTAAACTTTTGAATGTATTGTCATTGCTTTCTTGAACTTTGAGTATTAAAGAAATGTTCAATGATAAACAGATTGACATGCAGGATTGAGTGGACAGGGACTCTAGATGCATACATAAGTTAGCATATATCACTAGTAACAGCGAGTACACCATGGTCCAACAAATGTACATTTATCTCTGCTTTCTGGCTGTACTATTTGCGCAAGTTGGGCCAAAAGATTAACTCAATGTGTAAAATGCACTGTGTGGAAATAACTCATCTGTACGAAGCCGCTGTGTGCGCAAAATGTTGATTGCATTGGTTGTTTGAGTTGGGTGGTGTGTAATAAAGACAATGTTGACTTAATGCCCACTTTGGGATTTCCATTGGTAACAGTCCATTAATCTCTACACACATCTTCAGGTGGTAATTACAGATTGAAAACACCAGGGAGATTTGAATGCAATCCGAAGTGGATTTAGGAGAATGGGATGTCAGGATGGTGACTGTATTTTGAGAAGTCTTAAAGATACAAAATGTGTCAGGGAGGTTGGCAAAACTGCTACTAGTGCTACTGTCTTTCTTGACAAAACTGCTACTGTCATTCTTGAAGAAAAAAAACCTGTCGCCTCTGTTGTTGTTGACAAAACTGCACTGCTGCTGTCTGTCGTGTCAAAACTGCTGCTGTCTTTCTTGAAAATGTCTTGGCAAAGCTGCTGCTACAGTCTTTCTTGACAAAACTGCTGACACTGTCTCTCTTGACAAAACTGATGCTTCTGTCTCTCTTGACAAAACTTCTACTGTCAATTTTGACAAAACTGCTGCTGTCTCTCTTGACACTAACTGCTGCAGGCGTTACTGGTATGAGAATAAATGTTTACTGTCTGTAAATTAAGGTATAACATTAACCTTGGGGGCCAATCTGTACATTTAGAGCTTCAAATTTATGTTGTGTTTTTGGAATGAGTTCAAGTGCTTCTTATATTAAGAACTTCCTGCTACTTCAAAATGTACCTTCTACTTAGAGAATTTTTAGCAATGCCAACAATTTAGAGGAAGTGTTATTTGAAACACAATAAGCAGGTAATACGAAGTACAAATGCTCATATTCCCTCCATTATTTAGTTTTGTTCTTCTTGTTATGTTATTTTTTTCTATGTTACTTCCTAACAACTTGATCTTGACTGATAAGTAGCTCTATTGAATGTGAAACTGTCATCAAACCTTATCCAAAGATCCGTCTTCATATTACAGTTAATGATAAAAAAAATAATAATTCTATGGAAACATCCTGCTGGGGTAATATCCAGGCTGGTCTAAAGAGGAAGATAATACCATAGGTCGTAAAATTCATCAATTCTATATTTGTTGGAACCAAGACGTTCTTAAACACAATTGAAACATAATTGAGTGGAAACTTGCCCTTTAGTGCTGAAAAAATAAATGTAAAAAATCACCAACTATCATTTTACTAAAAAATGTTTCTCTTTATTAAGGAATAAACTACATGTGTGATGGCTTTTCATGTCTGCTGTGAATTATTTTTCTTTTCCATGTGATGAAATTCAGTCATACATTTATGGATTATTGGTTTGCTCATATTTCAAGACAAATGATAACTCCTCTCCGATAATTAGTTTTCAAGAAAAAAATTGAAAACTAATCTGTGTAAATTCATCCAATGGAGAGCTCATGTTTAAAAGATCAGTCAATTGTCACATAGTAGTTATGACATAATAACTTGAAAATGAGAAAACTTTCAAATTCCTTATTTTGATCGTTACTTTCACAAACCTGTCATACTTAAAAGCTTTCTCAACTTCGGTTTTTCCCTTTCAATACTTTGAAATTATGTTGTAAGGAATTTGTTTTGAGATTGTGATTTCCCTGTTGCAATAATTTATTGATAGTTTTCATGCCTTGAAATTTAATCTTGGTGATTTGCTGTTGAATGGAGATTAGTAAAACTTCATTAGGCTCTCTGTTTCCTAGTTAATTGATCAAGGAGAAACAACTAAATAAAACAAACAACACATCATGAGTGCCAGCAGCAAAATATTGTCAATAAAAATCACAAATACATATTTGGAGTCAAATTGAGATATCATATCATAAAGTAAGTTTGAAGGGTTCATCCAAAGTTTAAAATAAAATTTCAAGTTAGAACTGACAGTATTTTTCCTCGTCTTCTTCCTCCTAAATTTGTACCTTCCGTGATTGATGTCTTAATTAATCACTAAATGCTTTCCCAGCCTCTAAAACTTGACTTTTTTTTATTGAAAAGATTATTCAATTGTTTTTCAGTGTTCTTTACTGGATGTGAACTAGGACAACAAAAATCATTAATCAGTTAAATTTGAATCATCTTTGTTTGTTCCTGACTGGTTCTCAGCCATTGGATAACCCCAAACAGCAACTGAAATTTAGGCTAATTATTCCCGTTGTTTTTAATCACTAGACCCAATCTGATGAGAGTTACAGAGCAGACAAAAATTGAATCTCATAAACAGATGTGTAACCACTGAGTCGTTTCAAAGAAATTTGATCAAACCTACAGGCCTAACTATTTCCAAATTGTATCACCATTGTATCCCCCCCCCCTAAAAAATTGTTTTAGTTTGGTGGGATCTTTTCCCAAGCCATGTAATTTTTTATTTCCCAAGCCATGATGTTATGATTTTCTAATATGAACAATGGAGATTTGTTAGGATACTCCCAGCTGTGTGTGTGATATAAGTTAATATTCATGTGGGAATATTCATGTGGATATAAATCTTTGCAATTTTTGCTGGTAAAGAAGACAATTTGTTTGGACAGTGATAGCTAGAACCTTACATTGTTTGAAGGAAGGACTTGTGTAAATATCAACCCTTATGGGATATAACTTCAATTCAAGCTAAATGCTATAAAATCATATAGGTTTAGAATTTGGTAACAAGTTTTTTATCATTTGTTGAGACACTCGGTGAGGTGGTTGTGATTTCTTCCCATGTAAGAGTGACTAAGGTTTCAATGCTGAATAAGATTCTGGGAACAGTTTAGCGCCTACAGGCCAGCAGGAATTACCAACTGTGGATATTAGAGATACGTCCATAGATGATGGAGAAGGAACTTGGCCTCTAGGTTGAGGTAGTTACTGGATAAGAAGTTGTGGTCAATTGTATTAGGCAGTTAATGGACAAAACGATACTGTTGTGAATCAACCTTTTTTTTTCTTATTCTGTATTTTTTGAGATGTGTAAGTAATACCTGAGGGGATAATATCACTTGTATATTCCGTAAACCTGCAGTCTTATGATTGGTCAACTTAGTATGAGGTCACACATCTCGTGTTGCTAGGCGTACATGTCATGATATAAAATGTCACTTTTGTGTTTTGCAATTTTCTCTTCATTCTTGGTATTAGAAATTTACATTTTAGGCCATATTATCAAAAGCCTTGAGGTTTTCTTACAATGCTGTAAAACACGCCTTGATGATTTATGTTCCAATCTTCAACCCAAACAATCTCCTATGTCGCAATTCTTTCCTCCCTTCTCATTTCATGCTTTCCTTCTTATCCAAAGAAACCTTGCAGTCTTTGTTTATAGCAGCAGCGCCTCTTTGCTGATTAACGGAACGTCTCACGTACAAGATCGTAATTACTTGATGAAATTGAGACTGTCTGATTTTTGACAGGGGTGTACATTAGGTCTCAGCCTCTACTAATTCATTGTGTCAGATAAAGGACGAGGAGCGGCAAATCTTCAAACATCAAACCTTCATTGCTTGCACAATGAAAAAAAACCATTCCTTTTTTTAAGAGAACTATCCAAGTACAATGTACCAATGTTTGACACAAACATGTCATTAATGTTTGCCTTTGTGTACTGTTTTGAAAAGGAACTTTAGTTCACATGTTGTACTGATAGGTTGTTTTATAAGAAGAAGTTTAAAAAAAACTTGTAAAAAGTGGAGAGACATCTTCACAATCCTTCAATCAAAACAATCCTCTTAGTTCTTTCTGGATTTGACAAAGAAACAACGATTGACACATAAGGCTTTATTCACTAGAGATAAACAATAACAGGACTCTAATCTTCAACTCCGTCAGCATACAACGTACGTAGACCTCTCTCTCTCTTTCTCTTCTGCATGATAAAACAAAACAATCCTCTTAGTGTTTTTGTGGAGAATTAACGAGGAAACAATGTTTGACACGTTCATCTTGCCACGAGGGACTAACATCCTGCCTGTTCAGCCTGAGGTCAAGTTCTGATCAGGGTTTTCAATTCCATCCATGTCTGCTTCTGCTTCTTATTCTTTTTTCTTCTTATCCTTTTTCTTCCCTACTAATTTGAAATCTTTGCTCAACAGGAAGCAATCAGTCAGAATTCTAATTCCCTTTTTTTACATTACTGAGTTGTAGATTCTGTACCTGCTGTCACAATATCAGAAATCAAATTAAGGTGAACTAAATATGAATTCTCAATTTAATCAGGCAAGATGTTGATTAGTTTGTTGTGAAACATACAAGGTTGAATACTCAGAGTCAACATGTAGGTCTAATCAATTCTTCTACAAGAACAGAACAAAGGAACAGCTTTGAAACTTGATTCATTATGGGGCATTGCCACTATCTCAGAGAAGGGAAACTTTGATGCATTAAAATCTTGACATTTTAAGGGGCACCAAGGCCAAGACACGGTAAAGGCATCCAGGTTCTGGCTAAGATTTCATTAGCTTGAATTGTTTAATTAGTCCTTGCAGAAATTCTCCCTCCACAAAATGTTGATTGGGAACTAGATAAAGAATATTATTTGGTTTTACCCATACACTGATCTTAAACAAATGTAGGATTCGAACTGCCTTTGGCTACCATGCAATCTTAGTGGTCTAGTGGTAAGACATTTTAGTGGTAAGACATTTGCTCTAGAATGGTAAAGGTCAAAGGTTTGAATCCAACCCAAGTAATATGCCTGTGGTGTTTTCATTGGGACTCGGAAAAGTGTTGAATATACAGTGCTTTAAACGCATCGGTGTATGGGTAAAACCAAATTATATGGGAACTATCAATTTAAGAAGGACTCCTGATACAGCCTATGGCATCCACTGTTCATTTTAGTGACTCATCATTGAGCTTTTTATTTCTTCAAAAGGTGATTAAGAAAAGAATGTTGGCAAATGTCCTGCCAAGTATAATTACCCTGTTTCCTCAATGGAACTTTCTGCTTAGAGCTCCGTGATTGGTTCCTGAAACTACACTGTACATTGTTGTCAAAAACTGTCAAAAGTAAATTAAACTTACATTGATTCTGCTGAGGGAACAGGTGATTAGCTACTCCTCTTACAATTGACAACCTGCCAGTAACACTAATTGCTGGGAAAGATTTACATTCATTGAGTAAACTTTGCAGGATAGGAAGTGTGCAATAACAAAAAGATTCAAGGTTTACTTTATATTATACATTGTCTCATCCAGTATATTGATGCAGTGTACAGTTTCCTCTTCTTCTCAGTTTGTCAGAATATTTCTTTGTTTGGATTTAGAGGCATCAGGTTTCACTGTTCTGGTTTCATTACCCAAGGTTCTTGATATAAAGGAGGTATGGTGCTTGATTTAAGGCCACTGCTTGAGTCTCTCTGTATATAAACCAGTTCCACATCAACGGTGTGATGGTTTTCATCACTCCACAGACGCTGAAGATCAAAATTAAAAGCAATTTTAATATTTTGACCATGAGTCACTGCAGTACCTATTCAGTGTTCTCATTAAGGGAGCAGTACAATGGTGGTATCTGGAGCAGACTTCTGAAAGCCTGCTATCTCATCAGTGTGCTTTTATGATGAGTTTTGACCTTTGACCTGAAGTAGATGTATCAATAATGAGCTCTGTGGAATCCTTTGTTATTGTCATGGTCACTCAACACAGACACTCAAACCTTTACATTCCTATAAGATTGGCAATCTAATCAAAACAACCCCAACAAAAATAGCAAAACAAAAGCATCGCATCAAACCATGATCCAAGATTATGTTTAGTTCATTTTGATTTTATTTATTTTTCATGTAAAAGTTCATGAGTACCACCGGCTCATATGTTAGTCAATAATTCCACAAATAACAACCAATTTGACAGACACTCGCCACAGTGATTTGATTGTGGGAAACACAAAAAGGCAACGGCAGCTGTCTTCAGTCTGACTGAATTATTTAGAAGTATCAGTAACCTATAAATCCAGCTTTGAGTTTTACATAATTACATTGAGACATCAAAATCGGCGAAAAGATACCACGTTCACAGCCTTATCGTGGCTTGAAATTGAATTGTCTTATATCCATGAAAAGCGTGGGTTGTACTCTGCTGTTAACTGCACTAGCAGGCTTGGCATCATTATTCATTGAACCAGGTACCTTATCCTGATTCAAAGAGAGTAATTATACAGTGTGCAAACTTATTGTCTAATAAAAACTATTTGTCAAGTGCATCATTAGAGTCAATTAATTAATACAATTTCTCAACACATAAAATAAAATATACATGGACAAAAAATTGTTTGAGTTTCTCACCATGCCAGATGACAGTCCCTAGCAACCGAAATGGCTGAAAAAACATCAGGTAAATGACTTAGCATCTTTGATTCTATAGATATCTTTGCTTGTCAGTAGATATGTAGAATACGTCACCGTGGTAATGGTTATAGCATACTGCCAAGAAGCTGGAATTCTCAGCTTTAATTTCTCTATCCATATTTGGGACTAGAGATTTGGCAAGTTGTGGTCTCAAGGGATGAGAAGATGACTTCAAACAGACAGAAGAATACACAGAAAAAGAGAGCACCTGGTATAAATTATCGCCTGTAGTTGGATTTGAATTTTATTGCCATGAGTAAGATTATTTATTGTTTAAAGTTGTCAGTTTCTTAAGGATTCTTTAAATTGTATTTAAAGCGAATGGATATTTTTTTAGCCCCTCCACATTTTGAGCGTTGCGCCTTTTGCTCAAAATTGTTTGTTGAGTCCCCTGTGTGCAGGCCAAATTATAAATACTGAATTTAATACAAAAAGGCACCAGTATATTTTTCTCCCAGCCTCAGTTTGGATACTTTGTTTTCAACGGAAGAAAAACAAGATGATGAAACCATCATGCAGGGAAGTTGCACTACAACTTGTGATACATTTGTCAAAATTCAAAACACAGATTGAGCATTTTTTGAAAGCATTCCTTTTATCAATATTCTGATCACGAATGAAAGATGAAGTTAAGTGGAAGAGAGATTTACTCATGAATGACTTACCAGGTCTTTACCTTCATGTCTACAGCCTTTCTAAATCTACACTTAAATGTGTACAGTAGATGTAAGTGCTGCATTGGTAGAATTGAGGAATCAACTTGATACTATTACCATGGTTTCCTGTGTCAATACTGACCCTGTGATGGAATTTTACCCTAATCCATTGTTCAGAATCGGAAGTACTTGACAACTCCCCCGGAACACTTGAGCAGGGACTGCCATTTAGGAGACAATTAAAGCAGTGAATTATAGAGACCCCTTCCTGTGGTTGTGCTTCACGTTCACATTAACACACTCAGCAACATAGTGACGCTAATGGTGACTGGTGTACGTGAATAGTCTCCTCAATTATTTGCAATTTCGGAAATCTTTTTGTCATGGGACCATGGACGTCGGAAGTCCATAGACAAGACGTCTGAAATTTCTTAATATTACTCAAGTCATAAATTGACAGCATTAGCTGCATGTATGAATTTCTATTTTCAACATATATTTTTTTCTTGAAATTTGGGTGACATAATTTGCGGAGTAGAAAGCACCTAGATATTATGTTGGAAAGTAATTTTTTGTGTATTTTAAGGAGCTGAATTTTCCATTTTGTGTCTGTCTTTTTCTTAAAATTGTGACTTTAGGATGTTTCTTCTTCAGAATATTGAGATATTTCAAAGATGCACTTTTTTTTTCAATTTAACTTAAAAGCCGACACTTGATTCTTCACATTTATCAGTATCACTTATTCACACACTATTGGGTACCAACCGACTCGCCAATATGTTATCACTATTGCACGGATATCTGCCCGGTACCCATCCTTACAAGACATATGAGCTGGTTTCATGACATGAATCAATCAATACATGCATGAGCAGGATTTAAAATGGGACCAGGACACTTCAAATAGCAGCAGAGCACCAGTGATGATTCTGAGAAAACCTCATTCCTGGTTATCAAGGATATGAATAAATTAAATGTGAAGAGTCCCCATGTTTATTTTCTTATAATCTGGATATTCTATTTCTTCATTTCATTAGTTGCATCTTTCTTAAGTACCAGGTTTCAAAATGCATTTTGAGAAAAAACAAAGAAAAGAAAACCCTCTAAAAATAAATGAGTAGTAACAAATTTATTAAGAAAATTTAGGAAATATAAGTTTAGATATATGTTTATCTTTAAATTCAACTTATTTCCCCCTTGTGTTCATCTTCTTTAGCCAAGGTTGTTCTGAACAGTGACTAATAATTCAGCCTATTGTACTACGTGAGTTATCATCGCATGTCTGCATTCAGAATAATTGCATCGTGAATAAATTATTTCCCTCTTTCAATTGTATACTTATTTAAATGTTATTTATAGTTGGAGAATTTTTCTTGCAAGAGCACATAATTGTTGAGCTTCTTTAAAAAACATGAAGTGTTTGGGGTCATGAAGTGGTTGGGTGTGTTATTGAATTGAATGGTGTTATTTTTAGCACGGCCTGTGGTTTTTCTGCCGTACACTTCATTTGAAATACGTGCATTTATGCAACTAATTTGCTTCCATTGCAGCCGTCCGTCGTGTGTACGTATTGTGCTATGATATAAATACGGCTTTAATTTCATGGATTTTAGATACAACCCTTGGTAATCACAAAGCCATGTGTTTTATGTCAGGCTAGATCAATACAAGTATTAAAAAACACAGCATCCTTGACCGGTTGAGTGATCGAGTGCGAAGATGCACGTCTGACTGCACCGTCTTCCCTGAAAGTCTAAAGGGAGAATTCGCATGAACTTTTAAAGAGTCGTTCTGAGACACTGTGGCATTTAAGCACTGTGGTTGTCAAGGCGATGAACGGCATACGTAGATGTAAACTTGTTTTGAACGACGCGGCACATCAAGTTGTCAGCAACGTGCACCTGAATGAAGATAAGTTCAGATTTCAAGTTGTACATACATGTACACGTTCTGTGTATGACTCAAATTATTGAAACCACAGTCTTGACTTCTTAGAAGGCGAAGCGCTATACACCTGATATTATCTTAATTGAAGAAAGTCTCATTAGACTTAAGCACAGGTGTAATTGTCCCTAAGGGGGTTTGGTTAGCTTTTGTTTCTTGTTAGCTTGCGATTCTGAATAGAGTGAATTCAGCTTGTGTTACATGTAGAGACTGGCATGTAGGATTAGTCAAAGCTGATCATCGATTTCTTTTTTTCCTTCTTCCTGCCTCGCAACTTTATGCTTCAAGGAAGATTTTTTTACAAGCCTGTAGCGATTTCTAGCTCATTATTCACCTCAGGCCGGGGTTTATATTGAACCGTAACCTTATAGATTTACAGAATCTTTGATGAAATATTTGTCCGAAAGGGTCTTACAAAAAAGTATTATTTGCTGTAATTTCAAAAGAGTTTTTACATTAACAATTTCCATTATTACACGTGTAAGCTCAATAATATTATTTCAGTACATTGAAACGACTACACCTATTTCATTAAATAAGTAATTTGTATTTTCTATTATAATTATCCTCACCTAAACGAAACTGAAAATATTTTAATTTGAAGGTAGCTTGGAAATGGTTTGGACCAGATCATTTAGGGGTACACCATTAATATGGAGTGGGAAGATGCATTCTATGAAAGGAATTCAAAACTGACAGACAGAATGTCAGCTTTCCCTTCAGGAAAAGTATATGCACTTTGCACAATTTCTTATTATGCTAGACTAAAATTGGATTGTGTTATTGATATTTTTTAAGACTCTGGATGCAAAGCAGAACTACAGCAACATTATAAGAAGTTTATATTTTTTCCTTAAAGGTACACTTGACTTGTAGGAGTCTCTGGTGATGTGGGAAGGTGTTTATTTAAACTCCATGAACTCACCTGCCTACTCTGGCATGTTAAAGTTCTCCCACTTCATATTTCTATAAAATTTATAATTGCAATTAGTTGGTTCGTAGGGTCACCCCCCCCCCAAAAAAAAACCCTTTTTTTCTGATGATGAGCCATATCGTCTGGCGGTTCATCCATCTAGCACTCATTGCTTGAGTGATAGGATTGAAAGGTTGTCATGTAATTGGACACCCATGGCTGTCTCTAAGGGATTGTCTTAGGCATTGGAACTGCCAATTCTCAAAATTGTGAGTTGTGGAGGGTCGATGTATGTATCATAGCACTAAACGCTGGACAGGTTTTCTTTAGATGTTTGTGGAAGCACTAAGTTGGAAATGGGCAGAGTAGTCTCGCCTCACTCTAACAACAAATAGAGGGGTAGTTTTACTGGAAAGAGATTTTAATGGGTGGGGGAGTGATTGCTGGGTGATGTACACATACTGTATGTCAGTTGTTTATGATGTGATATCGATATTATTATTTTTCACATCCATGGATTGGCCAGTTCTGAAGAGTAAAATATTTCCAATCATTTCAGACCTCTAGTTTACAATAAAAATGCCAGCATGTGAGAATTTCATTAAATTCAATAATCACGTTTGAATGAAAACAACCAAAAATGGGTTCATGTTTTGTCAGGGAGTTTGTGCCAACATATCAGGGTTTTTTTTATTGCTGCAATCAAAATAAGCATGTTGTGATTAAATTTGTGGAGGTGTTCAAATGTCAGTTCCTTGACTCCAGACAAAAACATTTATATGGAGGATTGGGTTCTGATATGAACTCTATGAGCGTGAATCTAATTAGAATTTCCCCCAATAGTAACCAATCTTGGGCATTGTCTTTAAAAACCCTGTAGGATTTGGCATTAAGTTAATTGATAACAATTAATTTTAAAAAGTAAATTTATCGTGTAGGCCCCCCTACAGGTTTTTGAAAATTTTTCATAAAAGCACTTCTACATTGTATTTAGAGTACACATATTCAAAACAAATTAGTAAGTTAAACAATTTGTTGTTTCAGTGGAACAACATTGTATTTTGATTTCGTAATAACATTGTATTTCGCTCACAAAAGTTGTTTTTCGGCACCTAGATTGCATTGATTTTGCATGTGGGGTATTTATAGGAATTTGATGTTGTTACTCTTGGTATAACAAATTTATTCAAATTTTTTAAATGTAAATTCTTTGAAATTACTGCAATTTGTTTGTCCTTTTGTTTTTACAGGGAGATTGAAACTTGAAACAAAGCACGTTTGTTTTTTTATTTAACTGACCTGTGACTTTCTGCTCACCAAACAGTGAAAACACAACCAATTTCCTAGGTGCAGTTGAAATTTAAAAAACCCCTGATCTGTTGATTTTGAAAATGAACCTGAAAAGTAACAGCTGTCATTCTTGGAAGTCAAAAGAGAAAACAAAATCATTCTGTGTTTAGAAAGATAAGAGTCAGCCTGTGGACTGCTTCCCCAAGATCATTTGTTGATGAGAAGATAAACCCTTTCTAATCATTGATAGTGCTTAGAAGATTACTGCTTAGGGTTAGAAGGACGTTAATTCAAGATTATCAAATTATCCAAGGTTTATGTCAATGCTAATTAGTTTGTAGTGTGTTCTCTGGTGTTACAAAAAAATATTTAAATTGGACATTCACAGGCTCACAGTGATTTTGGACTTGACATATTTTTCTCTAGAATGGAAAATTGGTCAGGTTTAAAATATAAGCTTGTTTCCTTTATATGAGGTGAGCATGCCTTGATAATTAATGCATTTATACATATCACCCCTTCACATTAAAGATTCTTATCAAGTTAAATTGTTTCTACTTAATGTTTTCAATTTCAAGAAAAGTAATTTTATTAAACAGATGGTCACTGCTGGTCATAGCTGTTTTCTTGAAGCTTGGACATGACTAGCACCCTTGCAAGAAAAATTATAATGAAATAAACTTTGCCCGATTTGTTTGATTGTGAAGAAGTACAGATGAATCTACTGAGATTTTATTCGAATTGTTCTCATCCTTTAAGATGAGTTTGGTGGAGGAGGTTTGCACAGCCTAAAGCTGTTTGCACCCACAGGGAACAATGAGTGGTGACTAGATGAGACAGGTGCCTGACTTAATACACTCAGTATTCAATCCAGTGGCACCGTCAGGAGCCAACCTATATTAAACAGGTGTCTAATTTTTGCAGATGCTTAGAGTAGCAACTAGCAAGCTTTTCCTTCGTTATCGCACCCCAGTTAAAGGCCTTCTAGTGTGGTGTTATTACCCCAGATATTTGCCTGTGAAATGGAGGTTTCCTCCAGGTGGGAATTGTCAATATCATCTGGAAAGATCTCAAGAAGTTATTCTTTAGTCAAGACGTGATATCAGTTTAAGAGAAAAACAAATGACGTTGCCCAATGTTGATATTCGTCAGTGAGAATCAACAGCATTAAATTTTTGTGTCATGTAAAACAAAATGCACACATAACAAAAACAAACAAACAAAATAAAATAGATTATCAGACCTTTAAAATAAGTATCTGTGGCATGGAAATAATGTGAGGAGTTTGCATTTTATTGGTTTCCTTGGGGGTAGGTGGAAGGGGGGGGGTGTTGTTGGCCTTTAGGGAGCGATGCACAGCGGCTGACAATCCATGCAGCAATATGATGTGTACAATGTATGTAATAGACCGTAACAAGGTCAGGGAAAGATTTTCATTTAAAGCACATTTAGGCGTTAGAAATTCCCGGCTGCGTTCAGCCAGGTAAGGAACTGAATAATATAATTTCAGTTGTCCTTAAAGGGGAAGTCTGGTTTTGGAAAATTGAGAGTCTAGTTTGGGTCTCCCTCCTCCCTATTTATATTTGCTGGTGCCAACAATATCTGCTACTTTGTAAAACTCAATTCAGTGTCTTATGAAAGAAAGTTTATTTTGAACTTTTTTTTTTCAGTGAAACAGTGGGGGTTTGCCAAAGTCACCCATTGCCAAGCAGGATTCAGTGTGGAAATTGCCAAAGTGAGTATAACCCAAAATTGAATGATTATTCAAAAAAACTATAATTAAAAGTAATGTTTTTATAATGATTCTTGTTTTTTTAATTAAAGCCTTGTTTTTTTGTGGCTGGAGTGCATTAAAATTGAATGAGTTTGTGAAAAAGCAAAATGTTTCCAATTACATATCTTGAAACAGTAGGAGTTGGGTGTGGTTGCTGGCATAGTTGAACACATACGTTTATCTGTATTTAGATCTATCACAGCTGGTTGAGGTACACACAATGTTAAGTAATTTATCATAATTGAGAAGAACAAAACCTTATTGAAAGGGCAAGGTGTTAGGAAGGAAGCTGGCACAACACAGCCATGAATTAAACCTTCTGTCAAAGAGAAGATTTCACCAGTCTCATCCATCAGTTGGATTTACCTTAATTGTTCTGAACTCTGAGCTTAGGTCATTTCGCTTCACACTGCAGCAATCTGTTTACAACAGAATTCAGTAAAAGGTCAGACTTTGGGGGATTTCCCCATGGCTTAAGATGATTTCCGATATCGTCGTAATGAAGGGTGAAAATACCTTTGACATTTGACGTAATTTGGAACTCAATTCAGATTGTGTAGAGCCGTTCCTTACAAAGGCTTTAACACCAGCTCAAGTTGATTATGGTATGGTTTATTTAATACATGTGAACAGAAATGGGTTAGCCTAAATTCAGCGTGCATTGTTGAGCAATGTCCTCGACACAATCTGGTTTTTGCTTACCCCATTTGCCCGGTTGCGTATTTGCTTCGATCCCAGAGGCATGGTGTTGTGGATAAACAGTGCCATCTAAAAGGACATGTTTAAGAAGTGAAGGGGGATGTCCTTTGATGAGGGAGGTTGTGCTGAGGTTGTGGGGATGTTTTACATGACTGATTTAAAGTGACCAAAGGACAATAAAGTCCAAGTCTTGTAGGTTTGTGTATTTGATTTGATTTCCATTTTGTCTGTTTGGTAGGATGACTTACTATTAATGGGAGCAGCTGGTAGCTATTATTTACAAGGTAAGAAGTCTTTTTTTCTTTTCTTTTTTGCAATTTAAAAATATTTGTTTATACAAGTATGACTGTTGTACATTAGCAAGGTTGGTAACCTTTAAAAAATGGAAGTAGCCCCCCCCCCAATGTGCGATAGAGAACACAAACCCACTTCAATTACCTCATCCATTAACGATTAAGTGGATGGTTCCTACCCTCGGACGTGACCTCTTATACTCTTATGCATTGTATGGCTTGTACGCATCACTAGCACAACCTAAACACTGTTTGACAACAGTTTCCTAAAAGAATGACAAACAGTTATTGTTGTCCAGAGTCTCTTTTCTTGTTTTTTTTTACCGAGACAAGTTGCTTGTATTTGTAACTTGGTGATTTGATTGACAAAAGATGACATTGACTGGTATCTATCTTAGTTACATACCAAAGTTCTTTAGGCTTGCTGTGAAGAAACAACAAGTCAGGTGTTCTTATTTTTATGTAACTTTGCTTAATATGTTACTATTTTTTTGATACTCGTTCTTCAGAAAAGTGGTCAGTTTGGAGTGTTTTATATGTTAACAGTATCGGAAAGAATTTTCAGTGTCACAGTAACTAACTTTCACAATGACAAAAAGTAAACAGTGGCAATAAGTTCAAGGTAACACAAAGTCATCTTGACAAAAAGAAATAGTGAAACAAAATGAAAGTAATAAAACAAAGTTCATGACATTTCTACATACAGTTAGTTGTAGAAAGCATTCAAACTATAAAGCAAGCTGTATCGTCTTGCATTGACGCAAAGTCAGCATAACAGTAACTGGTCCCCATCTCTTTAAATATGACATGTAATAGTAATATCCACCCTGAGTGATAAACCGTCACAGGTGTTAGATTAGGGGACTGGGGAAGACCTCGAGGGGATGGTAAACACCAGGGATCAGGTGGTCTATAAACATGATGGGTGCGGGTAATTACCTGTGACGCCTGCTTTACTCTAAGAACTCAAAAATGTTAAGGCTTAAAGGGATGTACATGTACACCCTAACCTTATTAGTAGTAGTCATTTTTATAACACATGTGTTTTATTAAAATGAAACTAGTGATGATTTCAAACTAGACTTTAATCACTTACGAAACCTGTAAACATGGGGTCTTGCTGTCTATCTGAAATACACGGGTGAATCAATCACCACTCCTACAGTTTTAATATCAGGCCTGATATTCTTCCTACTTGAGTCTGATTTCTGATTTGTTTTGCCCTTAGAAAGGTCAGCTAAATGGTTAGGGAATAGCATGAAACTATACAAAAGCCTATACCATGTTGTAGGCCAGCCCTTGTACTATACTTTTCCTTTTCCAAGGGTCAAACATGCCTGGGTAATATGCAGGGTTTGTAAACTGGGTCTTGTTCCTTCCTCCATGTTTCATGGTAGCGCTTACCATAAAGTTCTGTGCTTCCAGGGCTCTGTGAAGAATTCTACTGGCCAAAAGCAGGGCCCTAGAATAAGCAACTATGCATTTAGTGAGACAATGGATAGATTCTTATTCTCAATTACAAGGCGCTAGACCACTAGGTCAAAGGTTAAGATTACTTAACAATTAAAGTATAAATACAATAAGAAATAATATACGTGCCTTATGTTTAATTATTTCAACAAGACAAAATTACATAACTACTTGGTTTTCATGGTACGTTTTTCTTAAAGATTGAATGAAAACAGCCACTAAATGTGTAAATAAACTTTTAAAGAACTACAGCAAAATACAGAGAAAGGTTGAAACAAAAACTTGCACTAAGTGAGTTATATTATGATTTTAGTAGACATCAAAACTACATGCAGTTTCTATCTTGAAATTTCTTATGTCTTATCTAAGATGAATGATATCATCATTCACAACCAACACTTAAAAGTAAGTACTCACCTTTCAGATCAATTTCCAGGGTTTTTCCATCTATGCTGTGTACCTTTATGAGTACAGTTTGTACACGGGATGTGTTGATCAGTGGTAATTACCTCAAATATCTGTGTCTGATATTGTGAAATCTTCTTCATCAAGTAACTGAATGAAAGAATGTCACTATGCAAACATCTTCAGAAGGAATTTTATCATCATCTTGTATTGTCTTGTTTCAAAGAAACCCTCAAATATATATTTATTTAATGGAAACCAAAATAGATCTCCAGTATGACACACTTTTGAAAAAAGAAATTATCTTAAAAGATGTAATGTTAAATTCAGCTGAATTTGTTTCTGTTTTGTTTCTTATAATCTGACTTGTGCTGTACAGACAGTGCAAGAAATTCACAAAGTATCTGAAAAAAGGAGAAGATATTGCACTGGCATTATTTTTTTAAATCCTGCATAATTTTTATCAAAAAAATGTAACCAAACATATGTATTTATCTCAGTGCATTTCTAACTATATGTAGCCGGAAATGTACAAGGAAGCAGAGAAGTCGGTCAATTTTCATTCTATTTGATCAGAGGTTGAGAAAAGGGTCATGGATTGAATCAAAATGTTGAATTATGGATTTTGATTTAATTTGTTATTTTGTAAAATTGAAATATTTAGGAAATGGGATGGTACTTCATACTTCATGTACAAATGACACTCATGCAGTGCATGCTGTTAGAGGACTAAAAGTGTGTCCTTTAGACTTCTTGTTTGCTCGTTGAGTTGTTTGTTTCTTTGGGAAGGGGGAATGGAGGGTGTGTGTGTGGGTGGACACAGGAAGGCCATTTGTGGGGTCCTGACAACAATGGAACAATGGACCCCACAAGGTAATTTCAATAGGAACAATTGGGCCCCACAAGGGAATTCTTTAGAAAAGGGAATAATAGAACAACAATAGCAGTACCCCGCTGCCGCAAACGGGATCCGTACGGCTGGGTGTGTGTGTGAGAGAGTCAGAAGAAGGAAGTAAATCACATGTTCTTAGTAGCATGGGTAGTTTCTTTCTCTCAGTAATCATTAGGATAGCGTTCTTCACTTTCTGGAACTGTTATTGAAACTGTTTCTATTGATTTCCACCAGAAAAAAATGAAAGTAAATGTAATTCATCCACTGTTTATATAATATGAAAAAACTGAACAATTGAAACAGCCTGGTTTGTTGATGTAACCAATAGACCATTATGCAAAATATGTTCCACTTCTAAATTCATTGAGAGTCTAGTATATAAATTACAGACAAAGAAGTTGAAAAGACAAACATGGTTCATCTATAAACTCTAAAATCTAGAGAAATAGTAGAATGTTGTTAAAGCTTTTATAAATGTGTCTTTTATTATACTTTAATTTATTTTATTTTGATATTATTACACATCTAGCAGCACAGTCAAGTGTCAATAACAAGATGAATAGGAAACAAGGAAATGTTCAGTTTTAGATGTTGAGGAAAACCCCACATGGGGAAAACCCAAGTAATCAGGTGGGGACTGAAAACCCAATCCACATGCAAGGCTCTGCTCTGAGGTGGGATTCTAACCGGGTTCCACTGAGGTGAAAGGCAGGGGAAAGAAACCACTGGGCCAACATGATCCCCTACATGTACAGCGCCACAACACTTCGTAACCTATGGTGGTTGATTCATGGCTTGTATTCAGGTCTTGTGAATTGGCCAATGAGATTGCTTGAGTTAGCCAGACAGACCAAATTAAATGGCTATGCACTTGTCCATTTAATTGCCTCAAAGGTACAATTCTTCAATTGCCTCACAGGTATAATGTGAAGTAAACAAAACACTCCACGTTCTCCTTCTCTTCTTATTGTCCTCAGCTATTTTTAGAAAGTATCCCCTGCCCAAAGTTTCTTTATGTAAAGTTTATGCAGGCATCGATCTCCCTAAGACATCTTTCCTCTTTAAGTGCTCTCATCTTGAAGAAATGATGACTGAATATGATAGATAATTGCTAGCAGGCATCTTTAATGGGGGTATAACAAAAGTAGCCATTGAAGCTGTTTTCTCTCAAAACCATGGAGGAAGGAAAATAGACTCAAACTTAAGAACTTGATATGATGACAAAGTCACATTTATGTAGGCTGCCTGATGATTGGAATGATCAATACTGTATCACATACCTTGAAGAAATGTCTCTCTTCTTTAATTACCCCTTCTACTACTGAAGGAGCTGGTGACATCTTAGTCACAAACCGCAACCTATACCTATGTGTGGTCCTCACAACTGAGTACTGTTCGTGGTTTTGGTTTACAGCAGGATATGTGCATATTCAAGCACACATTATGCTTTGAGGAAAAAACAGTACGTCCTACACAGGATAGATAAGTGGCTCTTCATGGCACTCAGTAGACATGTGTTTTAACCTGTCTGTAAACAGAGAAAATTAACGAGTTTGTTTATTGGTTTGTTTATCCATCTTTTTGAAATTTAATGTAAACCTTTTCCACATTTCAATGCAACAAGTGTACTGATTTTTTAAATTTATTTTATTGATGATTCAAGGTGTCACAAATAGGGTAAATATCAATAAATTCATGAAGTCTTTGATTATTTCTTATTTTGATAAGTTTACACTCGGACGGCATTGTTTATAGACCCTTGCATATGTTACAAACATAAATAAACAGCGCCCTCACTGAAGTCAAGGGAAGACCTCTCATTGGCTGGTGATTGTACGTGGCACGTTCACTCATCTGGTTTTCATTGTTTTTCCTCAGCGATTGCAGGGCATGCAAGAGGGCTATTGTTTGGTTAGGCAGTTTTTATCATTGTATGGGTGCATTCATTGTTGTGACAGCTTGTATAGGCTATGCACATACACCTTCTGTTCCTCACAAAATACATTTCTGCAGACAACAAAACTAAAGAAGCAAAAATTTCATGTCAGAGGTAGCACCTAACTGCTCACATTTTATTACAATTTTCATCTTCAGTCAACAACAGGGTGATAAATTACTGCAGTTGGTTTCCGTCTTCTTGAATTTATGGGGTTTTCCTCCTGCGTTCTACAGGCAGTGTACTGTGCAAATAAATCTTGTTGGTGGGGGCAGTTCCTGTTCGTATTGTGGAGATGTCATCATCAAGCATTGCAGCTTGATTGATGACGAATCATTGACGAGAAATAGTTGCTCTGTAAGCTTCTGAACACCTTAGTCCTGTTATCATTACCAGCCTTGAAAACTGATCTGAGTGTTTTCAAAGAGGGAGACCCAACCAGAATTTGTTCATCCTAACTGTAGTCATTTTGGAAGGAATTACTGTCTGAAGGTCCCTTTTTCATACTTACATGTATATGGTGTTCTTGAAGCTGTTTGAAGATAACTGTAGCAACTTCCAAGTTTCTACACATTGTCAGAGCTGTAAATTTATTATTCTTGTGGCAAGGCCGTTTTTTCTGAGTCAGGGACACTTCATTCTGACAATTTGTGTGTCTTCTAAAAGGGTCACAATACCAAGGCTAGGTCAACAAAGGTCATGGCTCCCACAACTAAAGAGGAATTATCATTGTGTATATTTTATGACATAGTGGATAAGTGGTTGTACATCTACATTGTTCGAGGATCAGACCATGGAGGAAGAAATAGACTGTTAACACAGTTTGATTGAAAACCACAGATGGGTGTTAAATACATGTGCACGGAACAGTGACCTAAGGTCAGGGGTTAAACCTTTAGGTCATACTGTATGGTATAGTAGTGTGCATGCAAATAGTAGCTCCTGGATTTTTAGTTATTTGAGTAGGCCTATAGTCTCTGAAGCTTGTTTTATTTTAGCCTTTTGTCAAGGCCTTCGCGACTTGGACCACGAGCGCGAGCTGAGTGTTAAGCCACGAGGGCCTTTTCCAACTTGTTTTCGTTTTGTTTTTATTATGAATTGTTCATAATGTTTGAAATGTGCATTATTCATAACTTGAATGCAAATAAGTATCTGATCATAACATGATGAGACCTTCGCCGTTTCGTAGATTTGTTAATTTGCATAATTTGTTAATGTATGCTGACCCGCTGACCCCCGTCGCTTCTAATTGGTTTGGACTTTTGCTACCGTTTGGGTAGCAAAAATCGAGATTAGAAAGAAAAACATTAAACCGCAAACAAGTTGGAAAAGACCCTCGTGGCTTCGCCACTCGCGTGCGTGGTCTCCCCTTCCAGTCGCTTGGGATCGCGGCTGTCCAAGCCACAAAGGCCTTGACAAAAGGCTAGTTCTGTTTGTCAGATTCTTTGCAATGCTGGTCTGACTCTGTGAATAAAGACTTCCATTTGTCCTCCCGAGGTCTTCATCCTCTTGGGTGTGTAAAAAGCGAGAATTTTCTTTTTGTGGAGAACTGTTTTTAAAGATAAAAAAGAAACATTTGAAATGTTATTGTCTCAGTTTTATCAGCATTCCCTGTCGTGTTTGTCATGTGCTATTTTAAGATGTAGCATCTAATTACTAACGAATGTGGGAAATTTAATAATAATTATTCTATTTCCTCACTAGATCAGTCCAAGATTTCCCTTCGATTGAACCCGTCCAATCTTAATGAAATAATGTGACATTCTTGACCTACTTTCTTTTTCATAGGTCAGATATACGTCCAGAATCTTACCACTAATAATCTGCCTGCCAGCACTGGGGAATTGTCTCCAGAATTTGATGATAGTTATAGAGGTAAGATAAACATTTGGAATCATTTCCCCATAAATGGGGAAAACTAATTACCAATACCATTGTTATCATGTTAGGCATGGAATTACTTGGAGGCCATGGCCTATGTTTTCCCATGGATTCCCATAGCCGTTAAGATTTCCCAATGGAAGTGCCCTTTGTGCAAAATGAAAATGGCCTTGCCCTCTCAAAGATGTAATTCTAGACCTGTCATGTTGCCACCATGTGGTCATGCTCCCCATGTGCATGAATATTGAATACTTTCTCTCATTATACCTGAAGGGATCAGACTAGTTTCCCTTCCAGCCTCAGTTTGGTCACGTTAATTTGAATGCAAGAAAAAACAAGATGGCTGCAAGATGATACAAGATTCTATTGGTAAATTACAAAATCTTGAAGGGAGTGTCACTAAAAAGTTAACATTGAATGATATGTTTGAGGGTTTTGAGGCATTGAATGGCGAGGTATCAATGTATATTAAGTTTGTGGTAACACCATGTGTACAACATCTACACAACAACAATGTTGATATAATGCACATGGTGTTACCCCAAACTTAATATACACAGAACCAAATGTTGTCATATAAGGACTTGACATTTGGACAATGTTTGAGAACCCAACTTGATGTAATTTGAGATGAGTTTAAATAATTTCTGACAGTAAACATCAAACCAACCTTGAAATATTCCTTTCATTAAGTACCTGTGTACACCTCTTTTACAGGCTTCCATCGTGCTCTATGTAGATTATGCATTCTGGATAAGCTTTCCACAAAACCTTCACTTAAAATTGACAAGTTGTCTGTGGTGCATTTTTTTTGTTATTGCTGACATTTCTGATGCTTTACAACCCTGTTCAAGGCCATGTAGAGATAATAGATAGGGTGTCATCTGATGTTGCCATAGTGCAGAGTGAACCAATAAGAGCTAGATCATTTTGGGGCACCTAAAAGTGAAGTTGTGAGTATCAGTTATAGATACGGACCTTCTCTGTGAGGGGTCGAGGCAGTGCGGGCAATGGGCATAAAATGTCTGGATGTCATTGTGAGTATCTGGGAAGGGGAACCTGTGGGGTTCATTCATAGATGCTGAACCTGGGAAGGGGGTGGGTCTTGTGGGGATTATTCATTTGTGCCGAACTTGAAGAGGGGGCCTTGTTGGATTATGGATAAATTCAGTTAATAAGAAGTTGTGTGGGTTTTTATTTTTAATTTTTATTTTAAAACTGTTATTTTATTCTGTTTTACTTTTATGTTATAATTATTTTATTTTATTATTATTATTTTTTTTTATTAACAAAAATTTTGGGGTGGGAAACAAACACCCCATTGTGTAGATATCAAAATGACTGAACAGGGAGAGGAAAGGGGAAGTTTGAACATGTTTTGTTCTTTAATAAAAGAGGTAAAGGATGAGATAAATTTATGAAGAATTTCACTCTCAGAAGATAGGAGTGAAGTCTTAACATTATGTTAAGCATTCTTATACAGTGTATGTAGGTCTATTTGCAATGTGTTGCTCTATGTTTGGTCTTCAACTTCTTTGGGAAGAAATATCAGAATATTTGTAAAATGATTCAAGTATGCAGACATTGTTGCTGTGGGCGTAGTGGGATTAACATTTCAGTCTAAATTGCCCTTTAGACAAAATGCAAATTGCTGTAGAAATGTCAGACGCATTGGATATCATGAGACAAGTCCTGAACCTATTCAGTTATACAGACCTTTACAAAGTGTATTAAGCCAAGCACACAATAATGAAATAATAGTCACTTGTATTGAGTTACAGTAGTTATTTGACAATCATTTTTTGTTTGTTACGTCTACTGTACATCATGTCTCATTGGTTCAACATGTCCCCTGCACACACTTACATACCTCCTCAAATTTGTTTGCTGATATTTGATTGAATGACAGATTGTTCCTTTCTTCGTCTTGCAAAGAGTAATAGTTGAGATAATTACCAGTTCTGTTTAATTGGTAACGGAAGTTCTAGTCTGTTCATCCAATTGAAAATGTTTAATACCCATTGCTCTGAAACACAATACACAACTTTCTAGATACTGTGTCCAAATTTTATATGAATATTCATGCATACAGTATCTGTGTCCGCAGTTGTTGAATCTAACCAATCTGCATATATAGACTATGCGAGTCTTGCACATAAACATTTTGGTCCCACGCACATTGCTTTTATGCGTTAAGGAAACAAACTTGCGCACTTTAACGGGTCCGAATGTTCGAATACGTGCAGGACTTGCACAGTTTATTGGTGTAGATGGATGAGGGGGATAGGGTTTATGGAGAGGGGTACTCAACTCACGTTCAGTTTTATTTGTTCACACTTCAAGCTGCATAGAATATTTGTATGTATGTAAATGTACAGTGAACAGGTGCATGTAGGGAATTCTTTTTAGGCTACTTAGTGCGATTGTGTGATATTTTATTTGAGTTAATCTTCTTGGGTTTTTTTTTTTTGGGGGGGGGGATTGGTGGTGGGTTTTCTTTGGTGATAATTATTGCAGCCAGATATATTCTAGATGCTTGTTACTAAATGGTGTCAGTTATGCGGTAGAGTTGAATTCAATGCTTTAAATAGATGAAGAAAGTCGATGGTGTTAAGGAATGTTGTAGATATTGAATGATGAAGCAATATTACTTGGTCAAGTACTAGCCAGTCCTGCTTATTAAGTCACAAAAGTCTATTTAAATTGGTGCCTGGTAAACATGTTATGACAAGCAGAATGTTATTTCCTATTTAGTGTTACGGAAAGTATTACTCAAATCTATTTTGATTTGAATTTGTTGTTGTTCTTGATTTCATTTTTACGGAGAAAGGTGTGTGGATTTTCTAGTTGTTATTTCCTGGGTAGCTTTCAAACTTGTTCAACCTTATTTCTAAGTAAAATTACCCCATATTGATTGAGCACAATTTTAGAACAAAATTTGCAGTCCTTACCAACATTGGGACACTGCTCATAAATTGCTAATAATTTCTTAAACTTGACTCCATGCAGGGTATTCCGTAGCTCTTGGGGAATTTGCAGGTGACAGCCAACCAGAATATGTCGTAGGGACACCACGTGGGAATGGTCTAACAGGCAAAGTGAGTGTAAACAGTAAGACAAATATAGCTCTCTCCACAATATGACTTCCCCATCCACTTTTCATTTCCTCAATAATTGCTGTGTGTAGTGTGTATAAACACCAAGACAGAAATGGCAGTATCACAGAATCCGTCAGTTCTTTGATTTATTTCGGGGGATGGGGGTTGTGAAAATGGAGACAAGGATAATAACCCCTGCGAGCAAAAAACCACTTTGGTTGCACTCAATACTTACATTGGAATGTCCTTTTTATTTAGAGTAAACAAGAATGCATGCATAAAAGCAATAAATAGACTGGTACAAAATGTACTGTGATATTCACCTTTTGGATTTGTGGATTACTGAGTTTGCTGTACTTTTTATTGAAATCGGCCTCACCCCTTCCTATTTACATCATGTTTGGCTTTTCATTCAAAATGAAATGCCTCAAATGGAAATTTTACCATTACCTCTTATGTACTTGAATCATAGGTTGCCATAGTAACCCTTGGATGCTATTTTTAAGTGTTCCCTTGTTGTTCATTCAGGGATTTAAATGCTGGTTTCATTCATTCTCTATTTTTACAATAAAGAATTTTGTTTTTATGGTTGTGACGTAAACACAGGCTGAAAATCTACTCCAAGGTTACAGTCATCATAAATGCATTGAATAATAAATTTACATATCAGTGAACATTGTTTTTATGTTGCTAATAATAATTAAATAGAAAGTGATTTAATCATGGAAGCCTACAAAATTGGATGCATAAATTAATCATGCTATTGAATATTTAATATTGGAGATACATGGATTGTGTTACTGAGGAAGGCAGGAATTTGTTGACAGTTGACTTGTCTTCAATAAATGTTCGTGTTGATTCATGTGTAGGTGTACATTGTTATTTACCAAATGCAAGCCAAAGGCAGGTTTCTATTCTCAGTGTGATATAAAATACATCTAGTAAAATTAAAAGATGAACCTCTGGGAATACTACACAGAAGATAAGCATAAGCAAAATTCAATTTCCACATTGCTATAGAAACACGAACAGGCCTGAAATTTAATCTTTGAAAGGGCAAGGCCATTTTCATTTTGCAAAGAGCACCTCTCATGGAAAATCTTCAAGTTAATCAGAATATTTTCAAGGGGCACCAAGACCAATGCAATGTCCTGGGCAGACCTCTGTTTCATTCTAGCTATTCACTAAGCCAAGATTGAAATTGAGCTAAGATATGAAGGGTGTGACTTTGTACTTCTTGGGTTCTTTCTTGTCCTTTCACTGTCAACCTCCTCCGTCTAAATCAGTACTGTTCTCTCCCTCCGGTTTCCCCTCCTCGTTTTCTCTAACTCTTATTTCCACCACATGACCATCTCGACAGGTGTCCATCTTTGATTCCAGTCTCAACATCATAGCAGACCTCAAGGGTGAGCAGATGGCGTCTTATTTCGGCTACTCCGTCGTAGCCGTTGATGTCAACGGAGATGGGTAAGCGTACTTAAAGATGTTGAGGAGCATATGAGAGGCAATATCACCAGCCTGAAGTTGTACTTTGGCCCTCGCAAGGGAGAGATAAATGTCAGCCAAGTTGTTTGAGATTGTCATTGTATCTTTTCTACTTCCTGAAATTTGACACTCTAGAGGGCCCCATGGTTATAGCAAGGATGTTTGCATCTTAGGAGTGGACAATATGTTTTTTCGTGTTCGATCCCATTGGTATATCCCCCCGAGGGGAAAAACAATTAGCTGTATGGGTGAAGTGGTTGGAAAGAGCATAGCAGGATATGTCTTGGAGTAGTGGGGGGTGCTTATATGCTTGGGTGAAATTTGAATCGAAATGAAATTTGGTATAATTCCCTGATCATGGGCTAACTTGGGTAATTTGCACCCTTGAGCAAGAGAGTGTTGCCTGCGTTTCAATTGCATCATGTTAACCCACTCAGTCTGCGTTATGAGAGTTATGGGCTGGCGTGGAATGATGATAATGCTTAATTTACGCCGTGGACGATTGCTGTAGTACTGTAATAAATAGTCAGAGTGGAAATACATGATTTGGATGCAATATTAGTGCCTTTGAGATTCATGTCCGCACAGCAGATATTTCAGAATGTGTCATTTAAAGAAACATTTCTCAAAGTTTTAAATGTTTTTGTTTTGTTTTTGTAGGTTAGATGATGTTATTGTAGGAGCACCCATGTTTGCTTACAGACAGAGCACTGCAGAAAAATGGGAAGCAGGAAGAGTTTACGTCTTCTATCAAAAAACAAATGTGAGTTTGATGAAGAAACATCTGTGTATTTCTTCATCTTGATTTATGTTCTCCTTAAGTAGTGATTCTTGAGTGATCTTTTGGTCTTGCATTACACCTTCATGAAAGACAGGATGTAATTGGCAACAATCGTCTTCAGAATGGATAATAAAAGTACATGGACCTCTCGTCACCCTGCCACTTGTCACCAGGAATGCTTGGGGGTCTAGCTGGTAAGACTTTAGTTGGACTCCCACTGATGATACAGTAATTAACACACATCAGTGTTAGGATAGAGGCTAGAATCTACTTTGGAGATGAGTTGATAGTTGTTGTTTATCACAACAGATGTAAACAGTGATTTAAATTGGATATTTTTGTTATGGTTAAATGCAGCTTGAATTTAAAGAACCTAGTACTATCACAGGAAAGATGACCCAATCCAGGTTAGGTACGGCAATTGCATCTATTGGAGATATCAATCAAGATGGGTTTAATGGTAAGTTTCGCTGCAGGGAGAATTCTCCCACAGTGAGATCAATGACAGCATCATTTGCATAACCAGCCTTAAGTTAATTAATGTTGATTGTTGTCTGTAATTGGATGGGAGACTATTCCATGTTTTACGGGGGTTGTGTAGGTAGTTTTGGATATGATAGAGATGTGAATTGTCATCGTACATTTATTTGAAAGGTGATTGGTAGGTGTATATTTGGAAGGCCTGACTTTCATTAAAGTCAAGTGTTTTGACACTTCATGAGCAGATATGTTTTTACCAAGTCCAAGTAATTCTATCATATTGGGGGGACCGATAAAGCAGGCCTGTGGCTGAACATGGAATTATGAATACTAACTGAGTTACTGCATGCACGAGCTGGCCGTCATATCACAAAGGGTGCAGTCATTATTATACTGAGATGTGAGGGGCCAGCTCACACCGCTTGCAATAACTGGGTTAGAGTTTTTAATTCTATGTACAGCCACAGGCCTGCTATGATCATGACATCACTCCCCATTTGACTGAAACTTTGTCGAGCCTCAGTTTATGTTAAGTAATATTATCTGTATTCTCAACTTATTGGTACTGATGTAAAGCTCTTTCACACTGAATTCATATTGATATCATCCCGCCACCATCCTAGATGTAAAACACTACATCTCTCACCCTTAACACTAGCCCAGCTTAAATTGTCAAGCTAAAACTGCTTTTGACTAGTAAACACCTCTTCTCAACTTGCCCTATGGGCTACTAAAAACTGTGCAACACACTTTGAGTGAGTGAGGGCATTTAATTTCACTTGACCAATAAACTGGTTGTTATCACTACTATTTATGCATGAGAAAAGTAAAGTTTTGACAATGAATGTTTGAAATTTAGGCTACTAAAACTTCCTAGGGGCAAGTAAAAGGCACAGTTTATTAGCCCGGTGGGCTGCGTTTGAAAAGCTTAAGTGCAAAGCCTGCACTGATCAAACAACTAAATCAACACACAGCAATGTATGAGGCAAGACGTACAGGATAGACCAATAAATGACCTTGTGTTGACCTCTATGAGAGAGTACCCTAGTCTGGTGATATACATGCATAAGAAGTTCTGTAAAATGACAACTTGATTTCTTTTTACTAAAAACAAATAATACAATTTTTACTGTATTTTCCAAAGGGAGTTGGGGAGAGACTCAATATGAATCTCAAAGATTGTCTGAATTTCTGAGGCCTCATGACCCCACCATAGTCTCAAAATTATTCATATTTGTTTGTGTTTTCATATAATGTTGTGTTGATAGCTACCTGTTCTACATTTACTGACAGATATTGCAATCAGTGCACCTTATCATGGTGAGAATCAAACTGGGGAAGTTTACATCTATATAGGAGGACAAGATGGTCTGAAGTTAACACCTTGGCAGGTAAATAAGTAAATAAGTGTCGCTGTACACATCCACACCATGAAAATTGAACTGGAAGCAAGAACAGTTTCTGACCATTGGCTTTATGATTTAGAAATAGTTTTGTTAAACTTGGTATTTATTGACCTTGTGTTATTTGCGAGTTGAATTTATTGATACGCGCAATATTTTATACCGTCGTACCTTCACATTATAGTCTTCAACATGATATATGATGTGTATATATCTCTGGAAAAAATCTCTGGAAAAAAAGACAAAACTTATTTCATTTTCTTGAATGTTTCTGTGGTTGTGGGATCTCAGCACACATTGCATTTGATGACAAGAATGAAGAAAAGAACTCTGTCTGGATCAGGATGATGTTTAGTTATTCTACAGTTTGATTCCTTTTTTGACTGAAGGCAAATTAGTGTAATGATGAATGATGAAAGGGTGACACATTTTTATTTTTACAAGTTGTCTTTGTTTCTTTGTTATTTATTCTAAAGGTTCTAACACCTGCTGGGTTGAACCTCAATCATGTTACAACGTTTGGATTCTCGTTAGCTGGAGGACTAGATATGGATAAGAATAATTACCCTGGTAAATATAAACCCAATCAGTTTGTCCTTTTCCTCTCTGAGTCCCAAGAGGAATTGCCCTCCAAAAATGAGTTCCGATTTATAAATTCTGCCGACTTCCAACAACTGAAGCTGATAGATTAAGAAAGAACTCGGTCAGTGTTGCTATTTTTTCATCCAAAACCTAGTATTAGGATTGCTCTTCATGAATTTTGATGAAAATTTGTTGCAGAAGCTGCAGAACTTGATTATATTTCAGCATCAACCACTTCCATTAGGATGTCAAAGTTTGCTTTGCTTGGAGCAATGTTTCATACTAAAATGAAAATACTAATGCATAGATCACAATGGATCACGTTGTGATGTTGACTTTCTTGCAAATATCAAATTATTTTTTGGCTTAAAGGTGTCATTTAAATATGTCATCTTAGATCTTCAATCATGGATGAGATGATGAATTTGTTTGATTTTTCACACAGATATTTTAATTGGAGCTCAGAACTCCGACACTGCAGTACTTGTAAGGTAAAATCAAATTATAAGATTTCAGAAAAGAAAACAAATACATGAATTATTTTAGGCTATCCTAGCCTTTGATATGATTACCCCAATGAGGGTTTGGGGGGGGGGGGGTTATCTCCCACCCTGTAGTCAAGATTTTTATCCTTTGTCAGGATTTGTCATCAATAGTGGCCCTCATCCAAACCAACTTACCTCTGATAGTTAGTACAAATCAATAATGGCCCTCATCCAAACCAACTTACCTCTGATAGTACAAATCAATATTGGCCCTCATCCAAACCAACTTACCTCTGATAGTACAAATCAATAATGGCCCTCATCCAAACCAACTTACCTCTGATAGTTAGTACAAATCAATAGTGGCCCTCATCCAAACCAACTTACCTCTGATAGTTAGTACAAATCAATAATGGCCCTCATCCAAACCAACTTACCTCTGATAGTTAGTACAAATCAATAATGGCCCTCATCCAAACCAACTTACCTCTGATAGTTAGTACAAATCAATAATGGCCCTCATCCAAACCAACTTACCTCTGATAGTTAGTACAAATCAATAATGGCACTCATCCAAACCAACTTACCTCTGATAGTTAGTACAAATCAATAATGGCCCTCATCCAAACCAACTTACCTCTGATAGTTAGTACAAATCAATAATGGCCCTCATCCAAACCAACTTACCTCTGATAGTTAGTACAAATCAATAATGGCCCTCATCCAAACCAACTTACCTCTGATAGTTAGTACAAATCAATAATGGCCCTCATCCAAACCAACTTACCTCTGATAGTTAGTACAAATCAATAATGGCCCTCATCCAAACCAACTTACCTCTGATAGTTAGTACAAATCAATAATGGCCCTCATCCAAACCAACTTACCTCTGATAGTTAGTACAAATCAAATCAAATCACAAATTGTGAAAAACAAGGTTTTTTAAATTGAAGAATCTATGTGATGATTAAACTTTTTCAGTTATATTTTAAAATAATTTTTATATGATTCAACTTGCATATAAAGTTACAGCATGGAGAATAATATCTGTTTTATAATTTTTAAATTACGGTTATTGTCTTTTTATTGGAACTTTGCCAATGATGATAAATCCTGGTTGGAATGAGAGTTATAAAATATGGTCATCTTCAATATAGCTTCTTATATTTCAATTCATATTTGAGGTTTTATTATTCATACTCACATCTGTATGTATTTAGCCCCGGGTCGGATCGCAGGTCATTCTCCATGGACTATGTTTCCATGGAAACCTGGACTTAAATGCAATCCCAATGAGTTGAAAGAGATTTACAGCTAGTTTTATGTTTGATGATTTACACCATGTTTGGTTTGTTCTCAGGGCACGGCCGATCATTTTATTAAAAGCTGATCTGTCTATCAGTCCGGAGGGAATTAATTTAGATAATAAAACGTACACACTCCCAGATGGATCTAAAGTAACAAGGTCTGTACAAAACTTTGGTAATTAGAATAAGTTATTTCTTATAAAGCAAACTCTGTATTTTTGTGTGTTTGTAAATTTATTTCTTGATAGAAGCGTACTTTCTAACGTGATGATTATACTAAAAGAATATAGCATTCTCTTTTACTTCTAACTTGTCTACTCGTGAAAATTGTACATATGTTAATATTTAGGAATTTATTTTTGTTTTTCATTTTGTAATTTTTATTTTGTTTTTATAAGAATATATTGCGTTAGTGTTCATTGGTTTATATTTGATCAGTTTCTTTTGGTTTTTTTTACAGTTTTGAAATTACAACCTGCTTTACGTACAGAGGTAAACACATTCCAGATAGTGCAAGTAAGTCCAGCTCCCAGACTAAACTGTATCTTCACAAATGATTTGTGTCTTAATTGAAGTACAATTGTTTCAGTTTAACGGGTGAACACTGTACTTTCAACGAAGTTTGCAGTAGAAATAATGTATGTTATTGTAACACTTGTAGAAATTCTCTTCCATGGTGTCAACATTTTCCCTCTTGTCTCCCCCATCCTCCCTGCAGAAGTAACATACAAACTTTCACTGGATGAATATCAAATTGCTAGTCCGAGGGCGCTGTTTGCTGGGGGCCCTACACCAGGAACCACTAAACAAGTGTTTGAGATGACGCTAACTAAAAATGAGAGTTGGTGTCGTGCAAGCTTGGCGTATGTAAAGGTGTGTTCTTATTAGTCTTTCGATCAGTCATAAAACCTAGCTAAGGAAATCTTTCATTAGTTTTTATTGAAACAATATTCTCAATTTGATAATGAATTTACCAATTGCAACTAAGTGAGAAGAAGAAAAATATTATAAGTAGAGATGGCTTTTTCAATTTCCAAATTGAAACACTATTTCACTGACTGCTTTTCAAACATTTTCACACTTTAATGTAGTTGATTTCCAAATTTTCAATACCACTGGAAATCTGTTTTCCTAAATGAGGACGAATAAAGAAGTAAATATATTTTCAGGTGACTGAACTTTCTAAAATAGGTATTTTTTGTTTATTCCTATAGCCTGTTATAAAAGATAAATTCCGTCCCATCTCAGTGACTAATGAATATAGTCTCAATGAAGAAAGTACAGCGTTCCAGCCATACGAGTTGAAACCATTCCTTAAAACGGATTCTACGTCTAGCTCAATGAAGCAGGTAAACTCCATACATCCTCACTATGTACTTATAAATTGTTGTACTTTTAAAAGAAACTTGCCACAAATAAACTGCTACTTTCATACGGAAACCTTACAAAGGTCAGACTTTACAACAGAAAAAGAAATAAATGGCATCTTACAGTTACTGTTCCTGTTTCAGTGAAAACAATTAATTTTTTTATATCAATAAATGTGCCTCATTTTATTTAGTTAGTTTTAAAAGCTCAGTTAAAACTATGCCTTTTAAGGAATTCCAAAGTTTTAGGAGCTAAGAATTGACTGTTTAATTTAACCTCTTTCTCAGGTGCCGAAGAATTGACTGTTTGATTTAACCTTTTTCTCAGGTGCCTGAGAATTGACTGTTTGGTTGAACCTCTTTCTCGGGTGTCTAAGAATTGACTTTTTGATTTAACCTCTTTCTCAGGTGTATCTCAATAATAACTGCAAAGATAACATCTGTATCCCAGACCTAATGGTACAAGCAACAACGTAAGTAAAGTCATCAAATTACTGCTACTCATGGGTCAAAAGGTCATGACTTAGGCTGTGGCTATTGCTGTTGCTTGATCACTGTCTTAGTGATGTATGTTGCTATGGTGATGGCTTGATCACTAACTCCTAGTATTGTATGTTGCTATGGTAGTAGCTCGATCACTGTCCAGTGGTTTATGTTGCTATAGGGTTACTTAATCAGTGTCTTTGTGATTTATGTTGCTATGTTGATAGTTCGAATACTGTCTAAGTGATGAAAGTTGTGATTTCTTCCTGTAAAACTCCTCATGTTGCATGCCAAAGATGTCGTCCAACATTGATGATGACTGGAGGTAGACTTAGTTTAGTGTGCATTGATATACCATGTAACCTTTGTTTACAAAAAGAGTGACCTTGTACACTCCAGGGCAGGCAAGATACTACACCTGTCACATGGCAAATTTTACATTTTGTGTCATAATTTCCACATAAATTCAAGAGTTAGTAACAGTGGAGGTCTCATGATAACTTAGCTGGTAATCATTAATCTCTGATTATGACTTTGCAGGTCTCCCAGTTTTCTCCTGATTGGTGGAAGTGAATCAATAACTCTAAGTGTTGTCGTGAATAATCAAGGAGAGGACGCATTCTTAGCAACCGTCCAAGTCATAGCGCCACCAAGTCTTCAATTTGTAAGAGTAGAACGCAAGCAGGTCGTGAGTATATCATTAAATCTCATACTTGTTGCTAAATGAGTCCACTGTGATTATTGTGTACAAGATGCTTGGAGGCTGAGTTTACAATCCCACAGAATTCCTGTGGTTATTAAAGTATAAAATCATTTTCTCTGCCGTCATAACATTCTTCACATTGTTAGTCCATGATTGATGAATTTGAAGAAATTAAAGTCTGAGAAATGCAGAGTACAGATAGATCTTAAGAATGAATTCCAATGTGATAAAAACGCCCGAGGACTTAGTGCATACGATCTGGTAATACATCCTGTAGGAATGTGTAGTACTTCAAGAAGGGTTCTTGTGAAAAGTGCCTTAAAGGGTTACTTAACGAGACATTTTTGTGTGTGAATTTAAAACATAAGACTGGAAGAACTCTACGGTAACACTGTAAGTAGAGAATGGAGTATGTAAGTAGAGAATGGAGTATGTAAGTAGAGAATGGAGTATGTAAGAAGAGAATGCTGTAATGAGAAGATGAGAACTACTTGTTCCTGGTAGGTTTAAATATCAGATGTGTTTTATACTTTTTATACAGGATTATCCAGTGACTTGCAGGAATGAGTTTAATACAGTCACATGTGATATTGGAAACCCACTCATGGGAAAGTCTCAGGTGAGTAAGGGACTAGGGCAAGTCAATTTGTAGCCTAAGTATTAGGCGAGTAGAGGACTTGGACAAGTCAGTTAGCAGTCAACTTGTTAGACTAGTTACTTGTCTACCTAACATACTGTTTGCTTGTGAAATTATGTACTTTACACAGAAAGTAAAGTGTCTGATTTGCATTTCTGCATTTCTGTTGTGTTTATTGTTCAGGTTGAATTTGGACTGAAGTTCTCCAGCTTTGAGCTGAGTGGGGATGTAACATCTCTAACGCTCTCACTGTCGGCCAACAGGTAAATTAGAGCTTCACTAAAAAAATACTTCATTTGTCGTTGGTTAAGCTAGACTTGTCCTGAAAGTATGCAAGGTGAATTTGAAGGTAACACTCCTACAGTTTGGATGGGTTTTTTCACTGTTATCACTACTTATCATTATTTAAATAACCAGAATAGTTTTAATGGTATTTTGGGTGGTGGTTTTTTTTTTCAGTGAGAACCCTGAAGAATCAGCGATGGCGCTGATAGATAACCACTTTAATGTGACAGTACCAGTGCAAGCTAAAGTGGACCTGGTCCTCCTGGGGTAAGTCATTACCCTTTTCTCCAACTTTTTCTATTATTGCTGGCTTATTGCTGTTGGTTGGAGATAATTGAAAACATAAAATAAAATAAAACTAAAATAGAACCTCCTGAATTTATTAATTATAATTATGATTGATAGCTGTTGGTTTCTTGGTTGGTAATTAATTACCTCTAATATTAATACTTGAATTTGTTAATTGATTTTTGCCCATCAGGCGTTCAATTCCAGCACAGGTAGCCTTTTCTCCAGAGGGCTCTATAAATCCTGAAATTATTAAAGAAAGTGAAGCAGGGCCTTTGGTTATCCATGTTTTTGAGGTAAGATAATCAATAACTGATTATTGATTATTGATTATTAACAACAGTGAAGCAGGGCCTTTGGTTATCCATGTTTTTGAGGTAAGATAATCAATAACTGATTATTTACAATTGAATATTAAAGAAAGTGAAGCAGGGCCTTTCGTTATCCATGTTTATGAGGTAAGATAATCAACAACTGATTATCAACTATTGATTATTGACATTTTTAATGTTGGAAAAACACTAAGATGTTAAATTTAAAGATTATGGTATTGTTATTACAGTTGAAAACAACTTTATTCAAGTCTTCAGTATTCCACATGTGTTTTGTTAATTACAAGTGAATCTCCATAATAACCTGTGCCTCCAACCACCCCACTTTCTTCCTAAATAAGTAACAAGGTCATTCATATTTTTCCATGCACAAGTTTGTTACTTGCTTGAGTAAATTGTCAACAAATTTGCTTTAAATTTTCATTAAGAATTTATCAGTACCTTAACACGTTGTTATAATGTACACGTAGGTGAGGAATAATGGCCCCAGCAATGCCGGATTAACAAAGTTTGACATCCAATGGCCAATGACTGATGAAAATGGAAACTATCTCCTGTATTTGATGAAAGTGGAACCCAGCCCAGGGATTAGCTGTGAAGTTATGGGAAAGGTCAATCCTTTGGAGCTCATTGTAAGTCCACCCTTCCCCCTCCCCTCCCCCCACCAATATTGGCTTCTTCTCTCCCCAAACAGTGAAGTGTTTTGTGTTCAGCTTTTTTATGGAGAAATTGTTTGTATAGCATCTAGTTCAGCATTTATGACAAAGTTCAGCTGACCTGTTCCTGATATTTCCCTTCATTTTCTAATAACTCCCCCCCCCCTCCCCAAATCAGTAATCGGGTCATTCTTTCTAGGCCTCTCTAAATGTCACTCAACACTCCACCATCCCTTTCCTGAAGACAGACAACAAAATCAATAAATGAATAATGCTTAGTATTTACATGTTCTTCTCCCACTAAAACGTCAGTTCAAATTCATTTTATGTAAATCTAACCTGGACAGCTTGAAGAGACCAATCAGCTTATCAATGCGTCCAGCGGTAAAGAAGACACCAACTACACTATATTTAGGAGGAAGAGACAGGTTGAGGAACCCTCTAGCCAAGCAGAGAACATTGATTGCTCCACAGGATTCTGTCTCAAGATCAAATGTACTGTCCAAGAAATTAAAGGTGGTGAAAGTGAAGTTGTCAAATTGTGGTCAAGATCATGGAATAATTCATTTGTACAGGTATGTTATATTGCCTCATTAATTAAACAACTTATAAATACTTTACTCTGAATGGATTTTTCTCTACGTCAAGAAGCCTGAAATCTTTGATGAGAATTTTGTTGTTTATTTCAGATGAGCTTAGAAAGGTATGTAATTTCATCGGTAGCAACGGCTGAGGTTATCAACACGCCTTACTCTGTTGACCCACTGGAACTCCCAAAAGCCAAGATACAGGTAAGTTATCTGCAATTCTAAACATGAGCTCGGGTAACACTTGACATTGTTGGATTATTCCTCAAGAAATTTTCTCCAAACTCATACAATCTTTGTGACTTGTCGTGGCAGAGCAGTTTAGTGCATCTGACTCAAGTTCTGGTGGTTAATTCATCAGGGTGTGGGTTCCAATCCTGGTCCGGACACTTAATTTCTTGAGCAAGACACTTTTACCCTATAATTGCTTCTCACCCAGGGGTAAATGGGTACCTGTGAGGGCAGAGATGTTTCTTGTGAATGATTTAGCTTCATGCGCTTCATGTTTGGCAGCACAGGCTGTACACTCCCAAGAGATGGTTTAAGATGGCCAAGTAACCAGGGGTATTAATATTTGATTACCATGAGCATCACTGAGTGACAGATTTGAGCGCTAAACAAGAAGCCACTATTACTATTTTCTACGATTATTACAAACTGTGACTACATTTTATTCTGATCTTTGTTTGTTCTGGTTTGGTTTTTCCCTCAAGGAATGTTGACTCTGTATTGAATCTTTCCCTCAATTTGTCCATTTTATTTCTTCTACAACACTGGATGCATAAACTCCCTTGTGGAATATTGCAGTTTAATGAAGTCATTTATCAAGATTGTCATCAGACCTTGAGACATAGTACAAAGCCTTTAAATTTTCCCTCCTGGAATACTAGGGGTTTTATCTGCCAATCTCTCGCTTGTATCTTTCTGAGCACCATTTTGTCCAAGGCAAGTTTAAATTGCCTCGTAAATGGTTCCTTCACATTACAAAATGTCAGTTTCTATCCCAATATCTACCCATGTTCTTATTCTCCATGTAGATTGTGACATTAGTCAGTCCAGATGAGCCGGTTCCAAAGCAAGTACCCATCTGGGTGATTATTCTAGCCATCTTGGGAGGTCTACTCCTTCTAGCTCTTGTCATCTTTGCATTATGGAAGGTGAGTTTAAAGAGAAAACCTTTTAGTCAGTCAATCACGATGAGTATTTATGTTTATAGGTTTTATAGGTTGAAGATTGGTTAATACTCAAAACATTTATACTTCAAAAATTAATGACCATAGAAAGTTACTTGGTGAGAAGCACTGCAGCTGTTGACGGTATAAATTATTTTGAGAAAGGATTCCCTTTGTAAGTCTACTTCCTCAGATCCCAAAACTTTACAAATATGGATGTGGATTATTACTATGCATATCATATATTTTCCCAAAAATCAAAATCGCCCCCAAAAATACCACTAATTTTGTTCACATTAATTGAGCGCCATCATTTGTTTCTAACCTTTCACAAACCTTAACCTCCGTAACCTTTAACAAATGCAATACATAACAAAGAAGACAGAACAACAACCCAAAGGGCCCTTTCTTTGACATCAAGTCCTTTTTCAATTCTTCTCATTTTTTGCTTGCATTGCCTGCTCTGGTAAACAGTCTGAATGGGTAAAAATTAATTTACATAATCGTTTGCAAACCTTGAAAATTGTTTGGGTTAATTAAGAATAAAATTACAGAAAACAAGCTCCAGTTTGAATCTACAATAAACTGTCTGTCATGGGGGACTAAATTTATTAAATGAAAGTAGTAATTTACAGTGTTTGATTAAAAGAAATGTTGGATTTATAAGGGATTTAAATGATCAGGAATGATATGTGACTGGAATGATTGCTTTTAAACAGAAGAACCAATCAGCTTTCAGGTTCCACTACTCCTTGAGAGCCAAGATCATTTGACTAATTGTTGCGCATTTTTGACATGGCTTACCAATCATGAGTTACTCATGTGCTACTCTCGTCAGAACTTTGATCAGAGTGGTAAGGGTGTTATTTTTAGGGATGCTTCAAGCAATTTGTTAGATTGAACCAATATCATCTAACTAATGAGATGTTGAAGGCTCCCACTCCAAAAGCTCCTTCAAAAATGCTTTGAAGTGCAGAAATAATAGTATTTGCAGGATGCACACCAATTTAATCGGTTCTTGACAGTAATATAGTATTAACTATTGGCAGAGTGAATGTCCATCACAGGTTTTCTAAATCTTTTACTTATCATTTTCCATCTTTATTGCATGTACTTTTGTCAATCTAAAACTAATAAGTATATGACGCCCAACAATTAAGTGTTGTAAGCTTATTTTTGTCATCAGGGGCCTGTACTACATGCATGGAGGTAGAAACAACCTCCATGCTACATGTATGTGCTGTGCATTTGACATATTTAGGGAAATAATATTCTTGCTTCTTAACGACCAGGTATTTATTTCACTCAGTTAACACAGGAGTGTGGTAACCAAGATCTTAATCATTCATTCCAGGCATGATATTCTTCCTACTTAAATCTGATTTCCGATAATTTTACCCTTGGAAAAAACAGAGAATTTGTGATTAAATAGCCTGAAATGTCCATTGAATGCTACACCATGTGTAGCTGTAGGTCAGCCTTGTAACTTGATAAAATACTCCTACATTTTTTGAAGGACTAAACATCAAGGCTGTCATTCGTACTGAAACTTATCATGCTATAGACCTATTCAATCAAGCTAGAAACAAAGAAAATGTTTCCATTTCTTGATCAAGTTATCAGATGAAGGAAATTCAAAGAGAGATTATAATTATTTGGTTAAAAATTGCTGTTTAAATCATGCTATATAAATTTCTGCTTGGAATTGCCCATTTTTGTGTGTGGGAGTTTGTGTGTGTTCAATTAATAGCTCAACCAATCTTAAATTTAATTGGCTGTTTCATAACGTGTGGAAACCTTCTATGTTTAGTACATATATAAAGTTAAATAATTCACCAGTCATGGTTTTGTGATCTGTTCATTTTCCAGTGTGGATTCTTCAAAAGGAGAAAGTATGAGAAGGTTAACTCCGATGAGAAGAGATCTGATTTATGATTGTTATAATCACACTGAGCCAGACAACTCATTTTAAAAAATCACCAAAAAGTTTGTAAATGTACTCATAAATTGAGATAATACAAAGACATTAGGAACCTGAGGCATCGTCTCTTTATAAGCCACTAGGTTACCGGCCAAATACCAGCAGAAAATAAGTCAAATTTGGCTGGCGATGGTGTTTATATTGCTTAATTCTAAGCAGGCTATTTGCGCTAAGCAGAGTTTTAAAAAAAAAGGCAAGTTATGAACCTTTTTCATGGCTTTAAGAAAAAAATAGACTGGCCCTTCCTATAAGAATTTTCTTCCGTGTGTTTTTTAAACAATACATGACAAAGATGTCAATAGCTGTAAAGACCTATTCGATATGAAACCAAGGCCCAATTTCATAGAGCTGCTTAAGCAGAAAATAATGCTTACCAATTTTTTGCTAAGCAGGAATGAGCAGGATACCAGTCACATATGACATGAAAATTTGGCTGATAACCTTGTTTCTTGTATATATCATTTTGCTGTGCTTAGCTACTTTTTGTGCTGAAGCAGCTCTCTGTGAAATTGGGCCCACTTTTGTGTTCTTGTTATCAGGTTCCATTTGTTAATTCATTGCACAGAGCTACTAAGCTGGTTACCATTTAAGAAAATGTGCCCCTGCTAATTTATGCATGGCAGATAAATTAGTGAGGTATTTTTTATCCCTTAGTCACTCTATGCAATGAAACCCTGTTGATAACTACAAATATTTATTCTCATACACAAAAATGACTCTTAAATCAAATAATTTTCAATATATAAGTATTTGTTGAAAAATTATACTGCACCGGTTGTGGGTTGTAGTCAAAATGCAGGCAGATGCGTTCTGCAGCACCAAAATAAGCCCCTTTTCAGTTTTAAAGCTTGTGAATCATGTTTTTATTTCTGGAAAAGAAAGAAGGTAGAAAATCTCTGCAGTCAAGATTTGAGGGATAAGAAAATTCTCTCTACAGGTGTTTGTCTCCCTAGTTGCACCCAGCTAAAAAAAGGGGGCTGAAGTCTTCCAAATTCCATCTGTATATGTCAGTACTTGATGACGATGATGTGACTTCTCGTTATCTTTAAATCTTTAAGTGCAGTTAAGAAATGTTAAGGGGGAAAAAAGAGCTTAAGCTTAAGAGAGTGAACATAAAACCAATGATGCAAAGTGTACAGTGTGAGTTGCAATAAAGAAAAGCTCGCTTCAAATGTGTGTTTGGGATATCTGTGAATATTTTTTTAGCTTGTTTGTATTCATACAAAGTATAAAACGCAGGAAAGGTAAGAAAATAGGAGTAAAAAAGGAGTGAGAATGTGAGAGAATAAACAGTGAAAATAGTGAGGAGCTTTAGTTTAGATTTAATATTTTTATACTGTTTGCTTTGTAAAGCATTATACATTGTAGGAGTAGTTAAAAATTAATTTGATGTGAATTATTGTGAAGCTTTAAAGATTGTCTAACATTTAACCAAACTATTGTATGATTTTAATCCATGTTACTAGAAACATTAAAATCGTATAACTAATTTTCGAAAGCTGCAGTATTACTCGACTTTACTTGATGACAGTAAATATTTCAGCTTTCATGTACAGAAGCACAGGCTAGTGTTTGTTTAAAGATGAGACTGTGCAAGTCTTGGGCGTATTTGAATTTTTGTCCACCATTTTGTTTCCTTCCTATGATAAATTAATCAATGTACATGCGAGACTTGCTTGGACTCTTATTCTCCCTTCAACTTATTAGTCTTATCAGTTCAATATAACTACAGCAACCCCTGTATACCCTGATGTATGCTTATATTGTTCATACTTTTAAGATGAGCTTTCAGATACCTTTTTTCTCTAAAGAGTTTTTTTCAGTTGTGAAGTGTTTTTAAAAGCTAGTTCAGTTAAAATATGAACTTTTCAGATTAGTAGGGTCTACAAAGTGATGGTGTTGATGTTTAATTTGTTTTGTTGTTAATGAGTTAATAGAAAAGTTTGCTTTTTAGTTTTTACAAGGTAAATCAGATGTTTATACCTCAGCTCTTTTATTCTGACTAGTAAGAGGAACGCCTTGTTTAAATCAAAGGACTTATTTTTTATTTTCACAGAAATGTTTCTTTGCCTCTTCAAACCATTTTTATGTAACTGGAAACCAAGAAGTGAAACTTAAACATAATTGCTTTGTGCAATATGTGTCAAATTTCTATTCATCATGGAATCAAGAAAAGGTAATCTAATGACAATGATTTAAAATGATTTAAAATATTTCGTACTACACTTTTGCCTTTAATATTCTCTTGACTTTAAGAATATACATTGTTATTGATTAGCAAAGGGTTGATAGGATAAGTGTACTATTTTTGTGATTTATGCATTATTTATCTTACAGAAATTGTGCCATTTATATGTAGGTTAGACCTTAATGTGGTAGTATAAAAACTATTTTAGAAATCCAAAATGCTATTTTCAAAACCTTATAAAAATCCACATATATTTACTGTTTCATTTGTGATATTATTATTAAGCAATATTCTGGTTGTTAGTTTCAGCTAAACCACCAAACATTGTTTTTGAATGCGGCTATTTCAGCAGATTTTACACTATCTGAAGATAAGTAATTGGATAGAAAAAGAAATACATGTAGTTTTTGTACGCAAATTAATATTATTGCAATTTCTCTAAATGTCTTTCTGAGATTTGATACTAAACTTATTATGATCAATCAGGTTTCCTACTGTAAAAAAAAAAATAAAGACAAATACTTGACTGAAATTGCCATTATTCTGTCATTCCAATTTCTTACTTTAACATTTTGTATTATTAATTTTTTTCTAAAACTTTTATAATATGGAACATATTTAGTGCTTATCATTAATTGGTTTTTACCTTTGCCATAAATCTGTTCCCTGCTGGTTTCCTGTGAGCATCTTCCAAAAACAATAAAACATGTGTAAAAGTTTGATAATTAATTTTAAAAATTAACCCAACCAAATGTGAAAACGACTGATCTGCCCAGTAGAAGGCTCTATGCACAATCATCTGTCGGTTATAGCCATGTAACGTTGAGGGCGCTTTACCAATAGCTAAATTATACAAGGATCAGAGTAGCAGAGTGGGATAATTGCTAAACAGTAATGAATAAAAATGAGCGATTTGAGAACAGTTATCCTAATTCATATGCCATGGCACATGTAAAAATACAATTAAGGCAAAATCTGCCCTTCAATGCAAGCAGGCATGATATTTGGTCCTTGGAAAAAAGTAGAAAGTTTTTATTGAGTACAAGGGCTGACCTACATATGGAGGCTTTTCTAGATTCTTCAGGCTACTTTATAACCATTTTGTCAACATGAATCTTAGATAATGTCCAAACTGGTGACCATGGCTAGATTTCCATGCATCAGGCATTGAATTAGATTAAAATTGAAAAAATATGCCTGATTCTGTTGACACTTTACTGTATACTCGGATTATTAGAAGCGCTTCAACATTGAATAGCTTGAACGATTCTGAACTGCCCAATACAAGGCGCTATCAGGCATTATATTTGGTCCTCTGAAAAAAAGTAGGGAAATCTGTTCGAATACAAGGGCTAACTACATGTACACATGGTGTATGCTTCAATAGACTGTTCAGGCTATTTTCAGATATTTCCAGGGGTAGAAACAAATTGGAAATCAGACTAAAGTTGGAAAAATATCATGCCTGAGTGCTATCCACAAATCACAAATAAATTTTATTTAACAAAGTCCAGAGTAGCAAAAAAGATATCTGCAATTGTAGAGCTTGAGGAAACATCTGTTGGATACTCACAACAGTAATGGGAACCCTACAGACGCTCTGGCCGAATTCTGTAATGTATTATTTTTTTTATTCTCATTGACACACCCCACTTTGCTGTCACTCTGGATCCTCCCCAACATGTTACCCCTTCTACTGCCATACTGTATCAATCTCAAACATGCACCCCACTTTGCTGTCAATCTGGATCCTCCCCCAACATGTTACCCCTTCAACTGCCATACTGTGTTAATTCCAAACATGCACCCAAGTTTGCTGTCGATCTGGATCCTCCCCAAACTTGTTATCCCTTCTTGTGCCATACTGTGTCGATTCCAAACATGCATCCCACGTTGCTGTTACTCTGGATCCTCCCCAAACACGTCACCCCTTCTAGTGACATACTGTACCAATCCCAATCATGTACTGTACCGACTTTGCTGTCACTCTGGATCCTCCCTCAACATGTTACCATTTCTAGTGCTATACTGTATCAATCCCAAACATGAAACCCCACTTTGTCGTCACTCTGGATCCTCTCCAAATGTGTTACCACTTCTACTGCAATACTGTGTCAATCCCAAACATGCACCCCACTTCACTTTCACTCTGGATCCTCCCCCAATGTGTTACCCCTTCTACTGGCATATTGTGTCAATCCCAAACATGCACCCCACTTTGCTTTCACTCTGGATCCTCCCCCAACACGTTACCCCTTCTACTGCCATACTGTGTCAATTCCAAGCATGCACCCCACTTTTGCTGTCAATCTGGATTTTCCCCCAACATGTTACCCCTTCTAGTGCCATACTGTGTCAATCCCGAACATGCACCCCACTTTGCTGTCACTCTGGATCCTCCTCCAACATGTTACCCCTTCTAGTGCTACTGTGTCAATTCCAAACATGCACCCCACTTTGCTGTCACTCTGGATCCTCCTCCAACATGTTACCCCTTCTAGTGCTACTGTATCAATCCAAAACATGCACCCCACTTTGCTGTCAATCTGGATCTTCCCCCAACATGAAACCCCTTCTAGTTGTATAATGTATCAATCCCAAACATGCACCCCACTTTATATTGCTGTCACCCCGGATCCTCCCCCAACATGTTACCCCTTCTAGTGCCATAATGTATCAATCCCAAACATGCACCCTACACTTTGCTGTCACTCTGGATCCGCCCCCAACATGTTACCCCTCTGTGTCAATTCCAAACATGCATCCCAATTTGCTGTCACTCTGGATCCTCCCCCAACATGTTACCCCTTCTAGTGCCATATCATATCAATCCCAAACATGCACCCCACTTTGCTGTCTCTATGGAACCTCCCCCAACATGTTACCCCTTCTTTGTGCCACGTACTGTGTCAATCTGCCAACACCAATATTCATCTCCCCCATTCATCCAAACTGTTTCTAGCGTATCTGCTATCTTGACATGTCCTCTTACCCGTCTGGATCCTATATCAGCTGTCTTCCTCCCTCACAGCACCCTCGCCCCTGTCTCCCTTGCATGGCACTTAGTTTTCTGCGGTTGAAGCCATTAAGTAATGCTGAGATGCAAGACATGCGTGATGTGGTTTTAAAGATTCGTCACAACCCTTCTTTGGGTTTAAATTGCAGTACACTCAAGATGATGACAACTCAGTTCTAATGAGAGATGCAAAAGCTTGGCTGAAGAGAACACATGCCTTTCGTCTTAAACCTTGAATTCAAACACGTCATCTTCTCACTGCATCAAGCATTATCAACTCTGTAATTTATAGAAATCTAGGATATTGAGGTAGGCTTGTTATGTTTTAAAATATCACACATTGTAAAAAGGCCTGTTTGCACAGCATTCACAGGACATCATCATCGTCATGAGTCTTGGGAACCAAAAATGTCCCGACGACTGTGTTTAAGCATACAGTACGTATGGCAATTAAAAAAAATTTACAAGCATAAAAGTAAAAAAGTGTTCCGACAGTGTCTTGAACGGGTCTTTACTGTATATTGTTATTACTACGGTTTCATTTCATTTCCACTAGATTTAAACAAAATGCCAACAAACCTTGTGCTTAGTACGAGTGTCATATCTATAGGTAATGTATATCATCTGTAATCATAATGCCCCTTCGAAAATGATCACTCTCCTACTTTATAGAAACAAGCAGTTTCCTCATTTTATCTTTTCAGAACAAACTCAATTAGATCAGCTACGTGTAGATGTCCTTCTAGACGTCGGAGTTGACCGAGCCTAAAATCAGTTATTTATATGTACACAAGTTAATTTGTTGAGTGCTTAAGGGTCTTTCAAAGTATGAAACAAACTCATTCTTCACTACGCATAAAGGAAAAATAAAAATCCAAACAAATTGTTGACTTACCAAAAAGGAAGTGTTACTCTTGCTCTTAAACTTTAACAATTATTAATCAGTAAGTAGCCATTTTTATCTGATACCCTGTCTCCGAACGAACATACTAATGTAACACAGACTCACAGTGATACAAAACATGTAGCTACCAGACTATTATTGCCTTTCGGACTCAAATTTGTTACAAAGGTAAAAGCAAGTCAAATTTGTCTTGAAGGTTAAGAGAAATGAGAATAATAGAGGCCCCCCCCCCTCTTCATTTTGCTCTTAAAAACAGTCTTAGTTGTACCTTACATGCCTTACAGTTACAGATACGCCCATTGCTGGACGACAAACTTGGAAATTTTTATTTCAGTTTTCCTTGCCATAAGTTATAATGATCATGGCAATCAAGTTATAGTCCTAATTTGCTAAGATGAACATTTTAAGTAAGTCGCAAGTAATTTTACATGTAATTTTTTAAAATGTAATGTCATGTGGAGTGTTGAAGGCTCTTAAACTGGAACGATTTGATTGAATACGCTTCTAAAAAGTAAGTCTGTAATAAAATGGTGTGCAATAAGGTGTACTTTAAAAGACAAAAATGTATAAAATGTATACTTTAATTTTTTTTAAATAATTTTCTGGGTAGTTTTGTGACCGGAATGTGTAAGTTTAGATGAAAAGCATCATAATAAGCATTAAAGGTCGCGTTAGAGCTTAATATTTCCCAAAATTGCACTTTTAGTGGACTTTTTAGCACCAAAATTTTTTTAATTTTATTTATTTGTCTGAACATGAAAAAAAATAACGAGCGTGCGTTTTAGCCGATTTTAAGAAAATTAAAGACCGTTAATTTTGTATTTTTAATTTTTCATAATTATTTTTTTTTGTATGAAAAATAATTAAAGAGCGTGCGTTTCAGCCGATTTTAAGAAAATGAAAGACCGTTAATTTTTCGGTTTTCGAATTTGTATTTTTAATTTTTTTTTTTTTAATCGGTTTATAAAATAAAATAAAAATTTGTCTACCACTCCCCTCCTCTCTCTCTCTCTCTCTCCTTGTCCACCTCTCCCCTCCTCTCCCCTCCTCTCCCCTCCTCTCCTTCGTCCTGTGCGGTCCCCTCTTGTGTGTGCATGTGCGTGTTAGTGCGTGTTAGTGCATGTTAGTATATCTCAATACCTTAATACCTGTATTTCTTACCTTCTGTCCTTGCCGGGATTCGAACCCATGCAGTCTTCCGATCTTGCTCTCCGTGCGCGACCCTGCCCGCTGGGCCATCGGCGATCCACAACAAACTATAAATTTTCAACCGTGATGAATATTATAACCACGTGATGTATATATGAACACACGTTTTTTATACCAGTAAAATGTAATATAAAGGGCGCCCTCTGTTGACTTTAAAGGACGCCCTCTGTTGATTATAAAAAGCGCCCTCTGTCGACAGAAATTAGTTATTTGAACTACCTCCACTGAAAACAAAAAGTTCCCCCTTTATAATGAAGATAACATTTCCACTGAATAAAGTTAAAACTTTGTTTGTTGTGTCTTCTCTAGTTGTTTCAGTTATTTTAAGCAGTCTAACTTTGTGCTTGTCTAATAAAATAAAAACTGTTAAATTTTGAAAAGAAGAAAAAAATTATAAGTTCACAAAAACTGTTTAAAAGTTTGAAAAGATAAAAAAATTATAATAAGTTCACAAAAACCGAGAAAGTTTAAAAGCTGTTAGTGTATCCTTTTATTTAAAACATTGTTTACTCTACAATACACTTTCAATAATTATTTTCAAAAGGTTTGCATTGTTTTCTTTTTAATTAAAATACCAAAAGCTTTCAAATGACTAACTGTACAAAAACTTTCCACCAGATGTTTCCACATAAATCAGATGATATAAATTGTAAAAACATAATTCTCAACAAATAATAAATGCACATTTTAAATTATTATAAATGCTAATTTTTTTAAACTTGAAGATTGGTCATCCTTGTGACAGTTTTTAATTTATATTATTTTTTGAAATTTATACATTTTGAAATTTTCGCTTAGATAAAATAATCACCTAAAACACAATCTACAGAACTTAGATCATTTACATCCATAACCGTATCAAATATTTTTTTATTAACTGGAATCCAGATATACAAATTTAATTTAATTTAATTAAATAAAAATAAAAATTATTCATTATGTTATGCTCTAGTTGGAACCCGCAGCATCCACAATCCTACAGAATCAGAAAAGTAATTATCCTTAGAAGAGTCTGATGCAGAGTGTCAGGTGTTCCACCTGCAATATCATCAATGTGGCAGCTACATTGTTCATGGGTTATTTTCTGCAGGATATCTGCTTTTGGTCAACATTCACCACTGCAGAATACCTGCTTTCGTCAACATTCAGTACTGCAGAATATCGATTAAGGCTTGTTGTTGCATTCTACAAGCAGCGTTCCTTTCTTGTTTTAGATTCCAAAGTTCCCTGTGAGACCAGTAGGGACTATTCCTGTCAAAGAACAAAATTAATAAGGGTTAGTGAAGGTATTGTGAAAAATGAACAGCTATCTGATCATCGTCTTTACAAACATCATTATCCCCCCCCCACACACACACAGCCATACAGATCCGGTTTGTGGGGTACTACTATTGTTGTTCTATTATTCCCTTTTCTAAAGAATTCCCTTGTGGGGCCCAATTGTTCCTATTGAAATTACCTTGTGGGGTCCATTGTTCCATTGTTGTCAGGACCCCACAAATGCCCTTCCATGTGTCCACACACGCATGCACTTGGGCTTCTGGGAGCGCCCTTGTGCCAGGTATTTTCAACAATGGAACAATGGACCCCACAGGAGAAATTCTTTGGGTCAACCTTGACCCCACAAGAGAACTCTTTAGAAAAGGAAATAATAGAACAACAATAGCAGGACCCCATAAACTTGATCTGTAAGGCTGGCGTGTAAACACCTACAGTCTGGAACCTCCTATTGTCCTTCTTTTGTTTGGACTTCTTTAGTATTCTGTGCGCACACTGGTCCACGATAACCAACGTTAAATGTTTTTATACACGAACCACTGGTTATCGTGGACCAGCATTGCGCGTAGAATACCACTGATTACCAAAGGAGCAGCCATATTTGTTATCAAGAGGCTAAGATTCTGAAAAATGGTGAGAATTTATCATTTTTTGGAAATTCGTTTTGTGGAGTGGATTTTCTGGACCAGGGCAACACTTAATGAGAATACAAAGAACAAATACAGCCTAATTTGGGCAAGATCAGATTTTTTTTTAAAAGCTGTAGGCGTGTAAACGTGAATGGCAAAAAGTTTCAAATAGAATTTTGCACATGTCACTCTATGAGGTTCGTGGAGACGATAGCGGAACGGACCTCGTAGTTCTAGGAGTAAACCAGAACCATCATGGTGGAATGGAGGAAAGGTCGAGGTTTTCATTCATCTATGAAACAAGTACATTATATTGTAATGCTTCAAAACTGAACTCGGAACTCAACTAGGAACACAACTGAATGTCACAGATAAGTAAAAAAGTACAGTTCACTGGATCCATTCAATGCCCTCTACATTTAACAAAACAACCCAGGACAGATCTATACGGTACGAGTCACGACGCTACGGACATCATGTGTGTTCATATCCATTTGTTTACATTTGACTTTGAGACGAGGTGGAAAACGCACAAAAATAGAAAACAATAAATATCTACCTATATCACACTAAAAACATACCTTCGTGACATCCAGTGATACTCCTGCCTTTAATGAACAGCCAGATAATCCGTACAGCATCATAGTTTGTTATAAAAAGGGACATTTTAAAGTAGAAATTTGGGGAAACGAAATTGACGTCGAAACTCCCTTCATGTACAACTGTTTTAGACTGAACTAGTGAGGGCGCACTTCATAAACAAACCAAAAGAGTTTAAAGGAGTCATTCAACTTACTTTTTGACAGAGAAATAAGTACACCGTAATGACGATCAATAGTTAGCTATTATTCAACATAGCAAAAAAACGACATGTCATTAATGAATATTCAAAGGAAACCCGCACATGTCATTAATGAATATTCATAAGGGCCAACCAAACTTTGGTTATGGTTACCGTCTTTCCTTGGAAAATGTCAGGAGGTTTTGCCCCCCCCCCCCCGCCCCCCCCAAAAAAAAGAACAAAAAGAAAAGAAGAAAGGGCAAGAAAATACGTTGTTTTCAGAGGTCAAAGTCATGGAATTGACCTATATTTTGTTCATGGCGAACCCTTTATCAAGTTGCCTTATTGTGTGATTTGTTGTTTTCACAATGGGCCAAACGTATTGACTTCACCAGGCTGTCATCTTAAAAGGTAAAACGACGATGAAACCATGGAAACATCATGCGCAGCACACTATGATCGGACAATTTTTAGCAATTTTCTTTTGACCTCTGGCCGAGTGTGCCCGGCTCAATATGTCGTCTACACCAAAGTTATTTTCAATATTTTGAAGGAACCAACTTGTGTAGACACTCTAAGCTCTGTCTGGTAACTTTGTATTGAATGAGAGGAACACACGTGGCTGTTCTGTAAAATTTGTAAATTCTTAAGTTTGTGGTAACTTTTGAAAATTTCGACCAAAAAAAAGGAATTTATATTGTTCAAAAGTAACCCCATATGAAAGACGATTAAACAGTTCAGACAAACAATGAGCAAAAAATACCAGAATAAGTTGTCAATAAAATGTTTATTGTCAGACATAATTTTTGTTATTACAACAAGGCAGTTCCTGGATTCATTCGACCGAATTGGTGATAACAGATACGGAAAAAAGTTTGTCCAATTTTGTTTCACAAGCGTATAATTTGTATACCTATGAAAACGTTCGATCAGTGCATGAGATGCAGAAAATCAAACAACAAAATGAGACCTAAAATGAACGATGATAGTCTGAATTACGGAGAACAACGATATGGAGGCTTTTCTAGATTTTACATGCTTTTTTTTCTAAGAGGGAAAAAAATGGGGAAGCAAATCAAGATAGGAAAACTATATGCCTGATTCTTTTGACATTCTACTTTAAACACAAATTATTAGTAGCGCCTTCAACACTGAATAACTTATAGATTAAGAGTAACTATAAATATAAATATAAATAGTAAACTTGCGGGTACAACCATGTGTAAAAACTCTTTGAGGGAGTGTTGGCTCTGAAAAGAGCCGGTTTGGTCTCGACGTTTCGAACAGTATACTCTGCTCGTCTTCAGGTTTCTCCTGAAGACGAGCAGAGTATACTGTTCGAAACACTCCCTCAAAGAGTTTTTACACATGGTTGTACCCGCAAGTTTACTATTTATATTTATATTTATAGTTACTCTTATCCTCCACACCATGCAAAGCTTCAAACACCATTAACTTATAGATTATGAACTGCCAAATACAAGGCGCTACCAAGCATGACTTACTTTGGTCCTTTGAAAAAAATTAGGCATGAGGGCCTAACCTACATACACATAACGTGCTTTCAGGCTATTCAATCACAGGTTTTGTTCTGATTTTCCCTAAAAGTGTAAACATTCGGAAATCGGACTAAAGAAGAAAGAATATCGTACCTGGGTGTATCCACAAATCTTTATATTTTGTTTAACACAGTTCGGAGTACCAGTAATCTGCACTTATTGAGCTTGAATAAAGAACGACTTTTGGACATTCATAATAACAATAGAAACCCTACGGATGTTATGGCCCAATTATACGCACTGCACATAAATAAATAAATAAATAAAGTCTTTCTGAGTACACTAGGAGCTAACCTACAATTAGTGTCTGCTTTAATCGACTTTCCATGCTATTTATTCACGGACGCACTGGCCCAATTCTGTAACGTATTGCACTTTACTTTTTTAAATTCCCGCTGATACTGATGCCCTTTTTTTTACTTGCTCTGCAATAAAAATTAAACAAACCCTATTACTTAACATCGTCAGCCCCGAGTATTAAGACCCTTGCCTGTGGAAACTAAAATATGGCTCATGCACAGCGCCCTCAACGCTTGGAAAATATGATAAGCAGATAATTTTTGTTTAAAGTGCCATTCAAATATTTATTTGTTATACAAAGGAATCATTGACAAGATCATAACACAAATTCTATACAAGTACACATGTTTAAACAGTTAGCCCAGAAAATGAATTGCTGTTTATGAATGTGCTGTGGGAAATTCATCAGAAATACCTGTTTTAATCATTTTTGGGCCTATATATAGTGCAGTTATAAAATATTGTTTGTTAAAAGTAACCTTATAATCTATTAAGTAAGATAGTGTTAAAAATGTGATTATAAAAAACAGCTTTATAATCATTTAATTAAGTAAATGTTTAAAATGTGACGTGTTCCATTGTACTCACAACCATTGCGATAGGCATAGTACCAAAATGAAAAAAGAAAGAAAAAAAATCCAATTACAACTATCAGAGGTAGAATTGCCTTATTTTTACAATAAAACATGCTTATTTTTTGTTTAGATATAACTACGAGGAACCATATATACAGATAATATCAAGTCACATGTTTTTAAAATAAATTGTCACTTCAATAAGAATATAATGTACTTTGGTCACACTTTCTAAACTACATTAATACCAAAATAAATGTTTAACAGTTAAAGCATCAACTTCCATACCCATTTTGGATTTTTTTTTTCCTTTGTGGGAAATTTAAAACACACCAGAGAAAAATCCCACAACACTCACACACATAACAAATTTAAGTACATACATGTACTTTAATTTGACCATGAGGGTATGATACCTCTAGGTCATGCGACTTTGGTTACAGTCACTAAAACATTATGTGACCCATAGCGTTACCCTGGAGTTTAAAATCAGAAAATATTTTTTCCTTTTATTGACATAATTTTACAGAATGTTACTGGCACTTTAAAAAAAAATTTTTTTTATCAAACACCAAATGAATACTTGACTTACAAACTATTGCCCAAAATCAAGTACTATAAGCGCACTGTAGTGCAGAAAGGGGCTGTCATCATGATCATGAGTTACTGCATATGTTCGAACGCTCACCACAGATATGATACCGAGGGAGAGCGCACGCTTGCAGTAACTGATGGGTAAGAGTTCATAACTTTATGTACAGCCAAAGGCCTGCTTTGAAAGTGACAACACCCCTTTGAAGGAAAAACCAACATGTTCTTGAAGGTCAAATCTAAATAAACCAACCTTAATAGCTATTAGTTCTGTAAGTCTTGTGCTGTGTACAAACTGTAGTACTGTCCCTTCAGTTGCATGAGGTCCTCATGCCTGCCCAACTCGGCGACTTTGCCATGGCGGATGACGGCAATCTTCTCAGCGTCGTGGATGGTGGAGAGACGATGGGCTATAGTGATGCAGGTACGACCCTTCTTGGCCTCATCTAAGGCTTCTTGTACAACCTAGAAAAGAGAATTGAAATTCATCAGATCATGAAGATTAAAGAGAGTACCTCTTGCTATTAATCTGATCTAAAAAAGTCTCAATGTGAAGAAAATTAAATACCAGGCACTTACTCTTTCACTTTCGGAGTCTAATGCCGACGTAGCCTCATCCAGAAGGAGGATCTTGGGGTTACGAACAAGCGCCCTCGCAATGGCCACTCGCTGCTTTTGACCACCAGACAGCTGGGTGCCCTTGTCTCCAACTCTTGTCTCATAACCCTAAAAACAAGCGAAAATCTTTTAATATAACTCTGTCATAAGCCTCACAGCCTTCAGGATTGAATCTCTAAGTCTTGGATATATCAAACTTACCTCAGGTAATGAAGCAATAAAGTCATGGATGTTGGCTTTCCTGGCTGCATCAATCACCTCTTCCATGGACACTTTTCTGGAGTTGTCGCCGTATGCAATATTATCAGCCACAGTACGATCAAAGAGAACTGGTTCCTGGGAGACTAAACCAATCTGAGATCGAAGCCAGCCAAGGTTTAGAATCTTTATCTCATGGTTGTCCAAACTCTAGGGAAATATAGTAAAGAATTTATTGTTGCATTTAACATATTTTGTTAGGTCACTATATAAGGTTCATTGATTATGATAATAATATCCCAAGCATGTTGAAAGTTCAATAATAAAATGGACAAAGTCTATTACCACTTGTCCCGAGATTGGGTTATAAAACCTCTCCATCAGTGAAACAGAGGTGCTCTTCCCACAACCGCTGCTTCCAACTAGCGCCAAGGTTTCTCCTGGCTTTACAGAGACAGTCAGTCCTCGTAAAACTGGTACATCAGGACGGGTTGGGTAACGGTAACGCACCTTGTCAAAGGAAATCTCTGGAGAAAAATTGTCCTGAAAATCAAAAAGTGAGAAAAGGTTTATTTGGTTTATTCTTTAAATCTAACCATCTTGGAGCACCCAAGTTATTGGTAAAAAGAAAAATTGCTTACAGACAATTTAGTCAGTAATTCATACCAGTTTTAATCCTTTATCGTTTTGGTTGTCAATTAGAGGGACTCTGTCTAGTAACTTGAACATGTGTGCTGCAGACATCTTAGCTTTTGAATAGTCTGGTGCTGATGCCATGGCCCGACCTAGACCAGTCCCGCCAAACACTATGGCTGAGAAGACCCTGAGAAGAGTAACATAAAAACTAGCATTAACTTACATTGTATCACAAAAAAATAAATAGTTGTTAATTAATTGACTAATCATAGACTGGTTAATTTATAATTATAATTATATAATACTTGGTTCTTATACAGCGCACATATCCTAGTAGCTAGATCAAGGTGCTTCACAATGTATGTTTAGACCATTCCTTGGACTTTCTCAACTCCCTGGGGACTATACATTCCTGCTTAAATTAGCGCTAAGGGGTTTATCCAACACAAGCCCTGTCAGGTTCCCATTATGTTTGTCAGCACGCCCTCTGAAAGAAGGCTCAGATTGACCAATCTGCTGAGACACAAAACTTAAACATGAAATCAAAACAAGATGCTGCTAAATGAGTCGACAAGCCAGCATGGGATTCTCAAAATGAATAAAATAAACCCAAGGATCTGTTATAAGACTCACAGGAAGATGTTCTCAAATTGCATGTGGCCATTTTCAACGAGCCAGCCACCGAAGCGAAATGCTGCTGCATAAGCAAAGAAGATGACACACTGAGAAACACCGTAAGCTAGTCCAGAAAGATGAGCATCCTTCAGACTTGTCCTATGAGTGATGAAATATTACAAGAATTAAATTAATTCCAAGAATCATTATAGAAAGTTTTTCTTTTGCTGATGACAGAGTTTGGCCCTTGGAAAAAAGTTGACAAATTGTATTGAGTACAAGGGCTGACCTACATGTATATATGGTTTACGCTTTAACATACTTATCAGGCTATGTAAAAACAATTTTGCTGATTTTTCTCAGGGCCAAAAAATCTAAAATCAGACTTGAGTTGAAATAATTTCAAACCTGTTTATATGACTTGACTGTTAACTTTTCAACTTTGTCAACGTAGCTTTATCTTCTAAATCCATTTATATTATATATATATATATTTTTTGATACAAATTAAATAAAGTCAAATATTTACTTGTGAGGTTTGGCGAGAACATCTGTATGTTTCTCATTGAATTTTGGCTCCAAGGTCAAACTAGCCACCGTCCGAATATTCTCAATGGTCTCAGTGACGATCTGTTAAAAAGACCACATATGATTAACAAATATAATTGGTCACAGTGATGAAATCTTATGATGATGATTAGAGCTCACAAGTCAAAACATTGATGATAAATAAACAAGATATTTTCAAATCCACCACCTATTCCAAAAACATTTAGGCAAACCTAAACGTTTCTACCTCCTCCATGCCAAGCATTATATCCTACTTATACGCAGATTCGAATGAAACAAAGGAACAGGTTTTCACAAAGAGACAACTTAACCCCTACAGCCAAACTTTCATGTTTGGAGAAAACCGCATTTGAAGTTAAACTATTTTTGAAATCATTGTTTGGGACACTGTTTGCCAATTTTTCCAAGTGGAGATCCTAAACCATGCAAAACTGTTAATTTAATCATTGTAAGTTTTATTAACTGCTTATCTTAAGTTTCTCTTTGTGAAAACCACGCGAATGAGGTCTGTGTGCAGCGCGTCATACCTTTCCAATGCTTTCCTGGCTAGATTTCTGAGATTTGACATTGCCTTGTTGGAATTTAAGCTGAAGTACACTAGCAAAGGCAATGAAAGGAAGAAAAGCTAAAACAAGTAACGTCAACTGCCAACCAAAGATAAATGCAATGATGATAGCTACACCGATATTGAAGAACCCTTGAGATATGAACCCAAATCTGTCACCAGTCACCTATCAAGAGAAGAAGAGTAGAGGGAAGGATAAATGATAACTCATTGTTTAGTATCTTTTCAATCCTCTTCAGTACCCTAACTATAGGGTAAAAAGGGGTCACAAGGGGGTGCACCATTTTTTCCAAGGGGGAACTTCTGACCTAGTTTCCACTTGTCTTGTTCTTAAAAAGCACCTTTTCAGAGCCTTTTTATGTAATTTCCTGTTTTTTATAAGATACTCTGGCATTAGTGTAAAAACAAATACATTGTCTGCGTGTAAATGGAAAAAGACATTGAAAATTTCCAATCCCAAAAGTCCCGCTCCCCCTTAGTTTCTCAACTGATTCTCTAATCTTTTGTTTTAATAAACATGTCATAAAATCATAAAGTTGACCACAATAATTCCTAACACCTGTTAGTTCGTTTCATACTTGGTCCCTCAACTGTCAATGACTAAACAAAGTCTCCAAATAAAGTAAAGTATTTTGAATTAACAGAGTTTTCACTCACACCCTGAATCTGAGAAGCTTCAGTAGAGAGCCTTGTTGTCAAAATTCCACTGCTGTTTTTGTGGTCATCAAAGAAAGCAATGTCCTAAAAATACAAGGAACAAGGTAGGGATATTATTTTACTGTCCCAGGGAGAGCATTTTCAAACAAATGATTAGTTAATGCCAAGTTCAGTTCTGTTTAAAATATATCATATAAAAAGGTTTTAAATTAAAAGTTGGTAGATGGCAAAAAAGACCTCTTATTTGATAAAGAAACTTTCAATCCATCACATTTTTACCGTATTTTGACATCAAGTTTAACAGCGTTTATTAGCAAGCCTACACAGCAAATTGTTTTTAATGAATGAAAAGAATGTCTTAAAAATTCAGATTTTCATATTCTATGTAATAATCAACCAAAGAAAGTCTTTGAACCACTGGTTGTTAATAGGAATGAAAAAATAGATCTAGCTGTTGCAAACTGCTATGAATAAAGGATGCCAATGAAGGAGGCGGTACTGCTACATTGTTTATTAGGCCAAGGGAAATTCAATAAACAAACCACAGCAATCCATTTTTTGGTACATATTTTATACCCGGATGTTAGTCATAGAGTTGTTGAAACAACAATTACTTTGTATGGACTACTGTAACCCAAGGGCACCTGAGTTTGGTTTAAATCATAGCATTAAAAAAATGCATTTACAAAAGCAAAGGAGCCACACGCTGTTAACACAATGACATTGTAGAAAAGTGCATATCAACAAAGATTTCAGCTCAACTTTCTTCTGCTGACATAAAAATACTGCAAGACTGAATTTACACAGTGGTCATGGAGGTCATAGCCTCCACTGCCCTGCCCTGTCCTTGGCCTTGATGCCCCTTTAAGATATTCCCTTAGATGAAGTGCATGATAGACCTTGCCCCTTTAAAGATGAATTCCAGACCAATGCTGTCAAAAAACAATTTGACAATGAACATCACGCAGCAGTCCAAAAGAACATTGGTTTGAAAAACAGAACATGTCTGTGGTTTCACACCAAATTAATTATGCTTAACTTGCACTGGTTTATCAGACAACACCCTGAAACCTACACATAGGCTAACTCATTATTTCCTTTAAATCATAAGGAACATACCTTGGAACTGACAACAGTTTTACAGCTTGACACTCTCTCATTCTAACATCAGAGTCAATTATAGTGTACAATGAACAAATCCAAGAGATTAAGCTAAACAGAGTTCTTAGTCGAAGTCTTGAAGAAACACCAGAGATGTTGTCAGATGGAAAGTACTAGAAACCAATTATTGTTCTGACCCCTCAGCAGGAAACTCAAATTCTCAATGTCTGTTGATATTATTTTGTTTAGCTCTGTAAATTGGAAGGACCAGACAGTGGCAAAGGACAAAAGTGACTGTCAGCTAAAGAAGCTTTGGAATCAAATCCAGAATCAATGGATACTGAGTGAGAGTCGTAGCAATGTTCAACCTTCTCTGCCAGAAGATCAGTTTTGCTGTATAGCTGAATGCTTGACACTTGGACTGTTCATCAATCTCAACACGTTCCTTTTTGGTTATAGTCATGTCAGAGTGCAAAGTTGTGTATCTTACTTTTTGTAGTAAAGGATGCATTCAAGTCAAAGTTAGTGCATAATTTTTTTTTCTGAGAAATACTTCTGCTTCTTCAAAATGCAGAAACATTTCCTGGAATAAATTGTATTTGCTAATTTTCAATGTAAATAAATAATTAATAATAATAATAAATAAATAAATAATTTTAATAAGTTCTTTTGAGCATTCTAAATATAAGACTTGCCATATGGTTTGAGTCATTTGAAATCCACTTCATGTATACTTCACTGACTGAAGTTTGCATCTGGTTAATGTAAGGTTGGTTTTCAAGATTTAAATGACAATATGGTCCTTTGTGATTATGATTTTGTTCTATTTGAGCAGACCCACCCACAGGTTTCCATTGATCAGTAAAAAGCTTTTCAGATTCTTCACTTCACCGAAAACATGAATGGAAATTTTGCATGACATGACATCACTATTTCATACTGCACTCTGCAAATTGCAACAGAGTCACTATTTCCTTTTAGTCAAATGTTGTAAATGAGAACTTTAAAAAGGTTCAGACTTTGTTTACAATTAAACAAAGCAATCAGTTTCTAGTCCAACATTTTTCAACTGAGAGGTCAGAATTCTCTGACAAGCTACAATGATGAAGAGCTGGTGTATACCAATTTGCATTCTTCTACTGGCTCTGTCAAATGATGTTTTATCAATGCAGTGCTGCCCAACATGTTCCACAAAGTCAATCAGTCCTCTAAACAACCACCAGTTACAACAAATAGAGAACAACAGAAATGTCATCAGTGCCCTGGAAAGAAATCCCCAGCTGGTGTATGACAGGGTTCACCAGACACAAGAAGTTCAGCTGACTACCCATCAAGAGCAGCAAATCCTACGTAACTTTCCGTGGATATTTAAATTGGGATTCCCATCAGGCAAGCAAAACACTACTGGGAGAACTGAACAAGGGCGTGAGTTAAAGCGAAGAGTTTGTCAGCCGAACACAATTCTAGAACCACTTGTTCTTGCACTAAATGAAAATGGGCAGGTAGTTCAAATAATACAGGTAAAGTGACAAAAACAATCTCAATTTTCTTAAAAGCAATTTTCCGATTGTTTCCATAAAACACTTGCTGATTTCTGAAAAGTTGTTTTCAATTACAAATTTCACAAAAATATCCCTAATGACCTCACATTTGTTATATTTTTTTAATTTACTTATTTCCTTCTTTTAATAGATAGCAAATCAGACTCAATACCAGTGGATATTGGAGGAAGAATGTCTGACCAATCAAATGCCCACTCCACCTGACGATCAAGTCTGCTGTATTGCCCAACGGTTTGTCAAAGCTTTGTTCATCAACCTTAGTCTACCCACAGCACCATTTGACTTCAGTGATGTCATCGTACATAGCTGCGTCTCTTACTACATTTAGATTTAACTCACCAGAAAACTTCAACTTGAGTCATTTATTCATTGGTGCTCTTGGACAATTTTTCTTAAAGAATTTAAGTCTTTTAAATTTCTAAATTACCAAGAAGTGGAGACCTGTAAAAGGTGATAAAGTGATTGTGATCTAGTTCTTACCTGTCGCAACATAGCCTTGAATGCTAATCTTCTTAGACGTAATGTAAGCTCCCCACCTGACTTTCCTAGCATCATACCCTGCAGTTCACAACAATTAGCATATATTAATGACATCAATTCCTTTTTCTTCACTTACATTGTACAAAACATTCTTAACTCCCTCTCCCTTCCGAAAAATTGTCTGCAGGCAATTATTAACACTGTGACGAATGTGAAACTGGAGTTGCAATCACTGAAACCCACAGAGGGGCCCGTTGCCATGGCTCTGCTTACTATCAAAAAGCTGTGCTTACAGAGGCAAAAGATAATCTGCGCTTAATGTAAGAGTATTTCACAGGTTAGCAAGTACTTAATGCTTGTGTGAATGCATACATCGCATAACTCAATTTCTTTGTTAACACAGTTAATGCAGAAATTCAGCGCTTACTGTTAGCAGAAAATAAGGACTGTAAGCACTGAATTCCACAGTAAGCAGAGCCATGAAATTGGGCCCAAGTACCTGTAATACAAATGAATGTAATACTAATTAACAAGGCTGTCAGTGGTATGAACTTTATGAATAAAGGATACTGAAGGAACAAAAGTACTAACAATTGTTTTACTGAAATTCAGGGCGAATTCAAATAAATGTATGGAACATTGAATGTCTCTTATTAAAAGTTCTGGAAAGTAAATTAAATCTAAGCTAATAGATTGATGTACTTACCCCCAAACCATTGGTGGCGAGTGCAATTACACCAAGTGCAAAGAGAAGAAGGCAGTAAATGACAACCTGAGTGCGTATTGTGTCATCATCCAAAGCAAAAACCTAAGTAAATCAAGATAATAATAACTCATTTTTATTTAGCGCTTTATCTACCGGCGTTTCAAAGCGCTTATCATTACCTATTTCCAGACGAGTTTTTGAATTTGTTAAATTATGAGACCCATTTATGTAACACCTTGAAAGTGTTAAGAAGGTGCTGCAGCCACTGCAAGAAACACTAGGGCAAACCACTTCTCTTATTAATGAGACTAACTTTTACGTGCAATTACAAAACATAAGGGACCAACAGCTTTACAGCCCATCCGAAAGACGAAGCAATAATGGTTAAGTGTCAAAATCGGACTCAAACCCACACTCTGCTGATCAAAACACCTGTGTCAAAGTAAACCAGCTTGCTTGACAGCTCGATTATGACATGCCGAGTCCAAGTTAACCAGCATACTTGACCACTCAGTCATGACATGCTTAGTCCAAGTTAACCAGCGCTCTTGACAGCTCGTTCATGAAATGCTGAGTCAAAGTTAAGCAGCGTTAACCACTCGGTCATGACATGCTAAGTCCAAGTTAACCAGCACGCTTGACCACTTGGTCATGACATTCTTAGTCAAAGTTAACCAAATGCTTGACCACTCGGTCATGGCATGCTGAGTCCAAGTTAACCAGCGTGCTTATTACATGCCACCGATTAGAAATTTTTGTTCAATCAAGGTCTCTGAGAAGCCAACAATTAGACATACATTGTACAATAATGAGAACCAATGTTATTGATTATTAATGAATTGTCAGGGGTTTTTAAGTGTAAGGGCCAGTTAATAAATTGAAAAGTGTGATTACACCAAGAATGCGGCTGAAGATAACTGCAAATGCCGGTTGCACTCCTCCATTAAAAGCTGAGCAGAAAACACCGATGATGATGTAGAGGAGCTCAGGAGAGTTCATCTTCACGACTCGTGTAAAACTGAAATTCTTCAAGACATCTTCCTCATCCTCCTTTAAGAATAAAGTTTAAATATAATAAATCTCAATAAGAATCAAAACTGTACAAGGGTTGATGTATAAGAGATTCTCTAAATGACTACAGGGCTTTGAAATAACATCAACAATTATTGTAGCTTGAATGATTATATGTAAATGTATCATTATTATTGATGACAAGACCTACCTTTGTCTCTGGCATATCCGAGACTGCTGAAACTGTAGAATGCATACGATTTAGGTCTGGTGTTTCTTTGTCACTTGAACTAGAAATATTACGATGACGCGATGACGATAATGGTTCCTTCTCGGCATAATGAGCTTCAGCTGATCCTAAGAACAACACCACAAAAGATCAGAACAACACCGCAAAAGATCAGAACAACACTACAAAAGATCAGAACAACACTACAAAAGATCAGAACAACACTACAAAAGATTAGAACAACACTACAAAAGATCAGAACAACACTACAAAAGATCAGAACAACACTACAAAAGATCAGAACAACAATACAAAAGATCAGAACAACACTACAAAAGATCAGAACAACACTACAAAAGATCAGAACAACACTACAAAAGATCAGAACAACACTACAACAGATCAGAACAACACTACAAAAGATCAGAACAACACTACAAAAGATCAGAACAACACTACAAAAGATCAGAACAACACTACAAAAGATCAGAACAACACTACAAAAGATCAGAACAACACTACAAAAGATCAGAACAACACCGCAAAAGATCAGAACAACACTACAAAAGATCAGAACAACACTACAAAACATGAAATAAATAATGAACTAACCTTGAAACTAGAATGTTACTTTAAACAATCTAGAGAAGCAAATGAAATCTAACTAACTCTAAGTGACACCCTGAAGGCATCGGGAGCTTTTGGAACACTAGGTGGCAGCAGACTTGACCAGGTAGATTTTCCATTGTAGTTCTGAGCATGTGCACAATGGAGCAAGTACGCGCAAGGACCAATAACTAGTGGTTGGTTAATGACATACATAGGGCATGTACACTTAAGTTGAAGTGCGAACAACTCTAGTCATGTCATGTCAACGCGACCATCAAATAGCGTCGGATTGATGTTTCTTTTCTGATAACTGGTCCTCTCTGCACTGTGCTATGAAAACGGCTGTTGATAACCAGCGATGCGACCATGCTGCTAGGCTGGTTTAAAAATAGTTGACTAGCGTAGTCCAACCATCGTCTAGACAGAGTTTGGGCTAACTTAGTCAAATTATGGTCAATGAAAGTTCTTGCGCAAACTTGGCCTCAGTTTTACCTGGTAAGTCTGCTGCCAATGTACATCTGTAGTTGTACAACATAATATAACACTTCTCCATAATGTTGTACTTTACAATGAAAGTCCATACTACATAGACACTCAAAATAAACTTATGAAAACATAGAGAATAATAAATACAGAAATAATTGCATTACCACAAAGCAAAATTAAAATAAACCAAAACAGAAGTTAACCAACATAACATGCAAGTCTTGAGCATCTTCAATTATTTATTAGTGTCTCTATCTTAGATTTTGTAATTTAACAAGCCCAGTCTTCAGTTACGCACAAGATTTTCACAAAACATCTTAGAAAATACTTCAAATGGAAGGCAGTTGTGACGAGTATCTCGTCAGCCAACTATTTGTTACACTTGCAAAATCTTATAAACATCCAGCACTGTATTTTCATAAATGTTTTTATCTGATGAGCCTAGAAACTATTTATTTATTTAAACATCCAGCAATCCAGCAGCACAATAAGCGCCAGTAACAGGTTGAATAGGAAACAAGAAGAAATGTTCAGTTTTAGTTGTGGGAGGAAAACCCAATGGGGAAAACCCATGCAATCAAGTGAGACTGAAAACCCAATTGTCCACATGCAAGGGTCTGGTCTGAGGTGGGATTCAAACCAAGGTCCACAGAAGTGAAAGCCAGGGAAAGAAACCACTGGGCCAACCTGATCCCTTGCTGTGAGGACAAACTTAAAGGATGCCTCTAACAGTTTGTTTAGATTTCCTTTCTGACACAACTTACCTGGTATATAAATATTCTCCTCCTCACTATCAAAGTCTAACTATCAAGTTTGTAAGAAATATAAGAAACGGTACAAGATGGGTTAGTCAGAGAGTTAGTACCAGGTCCAAACGTTCCACACACAAATCACACAGGAAATTCACTACACACTTGACATTGGTATAAAAAATATACATCAACATCAAGCTACAATCTCATCTACCATTTTAAAAGAGTTGTTTTTGTGAACTAAATGAGATGTCACTTACAAATTCCTCTTTTTCAAAACTAAAAAAAATGCTATTTTTATACCAATATATCTTCTAGATGTTTTAGATGTATCAATTTTTTTTGAATTAAGTGGTTTTTATTTCCAAGACTAAGAAGTAAGGACACACAGTAAATGTTAGATTGTCTTTGTGCACACTTTACCATTGGATGTAGCATCAGCAACTTGAAGAATTGAAGTTAACTTTCCAGTGACAATCACTGATAAATCATTCGATTAAACAAAAATCGATTAAATCAATTTGAATATAGGAAGGAATGACTGTAGTGGAATGTGAACATTTAACTAAATAATTTTGTTTAAAAGAAATCCTGCTAGTTGTTTCATTTGATAATCATTGATAACAAAACATAATTATTTGAAGAAAAAAAATTACAAGTAGCCAAAAAAACTGCCTTTTAAATAGGCCTAATTTATATCTCACCTTTTTCTTCATTTTGCTCTTCATTTTGATCATCATCATCAGAATCCTCTTCCTTCACCTCTGTCCCCTCCTTAGTCTTCTCTTCCTTACGACTCTGGAGTTGGACTAAACCGTGGTACAAACCATTCTTGTCTTGCATCAAGACGTCATGAGAACCTTTCTCAAAGATTGTGCCGTCTTTGAAGCTACAGATGGTGTCTGCATTTTGAATTGTTGAGAGACGGTGGGCGATGATGATAGTGGTGCGGCCAGTCTGGACCTGGGTAAGTATAAAGTGTAGTACAAATAGATGTTAAAATAAAGTCATGCTGGAAGCTCAACTAAATGGCACAATTTGAAGGACCTTGGATATTGTGAAGATTAATAGAAGAGTTTTCAATTAAGTACAGTTCTTAGATTAACTTGATGTTAAAAACAAGCACTACAAAACCAATCTACTTTTTTATAGTTACACTTCAAAGACAATAAATATTGTTAACTTATAGTAGGCAAATCCATATCTAGCCATATCCATATCTAGCTATATCAATGTCTAGCCATAACCAAATCTACCTTGTCAAGGGCTGCTTGGACGGTAGCCTCACTCTCAGTATCAAGGGCTGATGTAGCTTCATCCAGTAAGAGGATCTTTGGGTTGCGAACTAGCGCCCTCGCGATGGCTACACGCTGCTTCTGACCACCAGACAGCTGAGCCCCTCGGTCACCAACAAGTGTCTCATATCCCTGAGAAAAGTAAATGAGCTTTTTATTTTCAAATAGACTTTAAACTGCACACAGGAACAACAACAGTGTGTGAACTCTGAATAAATATCTATAAGTCTCATCTACGCAGAGCAATACAGGACAATCAATCACTAATTATGTCACAAAGCCAGAGAATCATTGTGATGATCATTCAAATCTTTCCATAGAAAATCAAGTATGTTAGTTTTGTGGCAGCCACAACAACCTCTCAGGTGTCCTGAGCCAACTACAGCTACAACTACAGTCAAAAAGACCATCTCACCTTTTATGGAGAAGTAAAATAGTGATGGAATGTAGATAGAAAAAACTTACGTCTGGTAAAGCAGATATGAAATCATGAGCATTAGCCTCCTTTGCAGCTGCTTTTATCTCTTCATCTGTTGCATCCACACGACCGTAGCAGATATTCTCAGCAATGGTAGTAGCAAAGAGGACAGGTTCTTGGCTGACCACTCCAATGTTCTCTCTCAGCCACCTTACATTGATGTCACGCAAGTCATTCCCATCTAGTTTGACCTGATGGATATATGTTTATATAAGCAAACAATTAACACCATGGTACAACAATGGTCAATCTGATAGTTTTCTGTTTTGTATTTGGACACAGTTCCAGCAAAAAGTCTTGGGAAAGAAAGACAAAGACTCACTGATCCAGACAATGGGTCATAGAACCGCTGGACGAGTTGTACTGTGGTGCTCTTACCACATCCGCTACTACCAACCAACGCAACTGTCTGACCTTTCTTGACCTCCAAGGTCAAGCCATTCAACACCTTTAAAAATAAAGCAAAAGAGTTGATGTCCATAAATCTAGAAAAACTAGTATTAAATATGGTTTACAACAAAAAAAGTACTCTCTATAGTTTTACAAAGACTTCACTGCTCTGTAGTGAATGTTTTTGCTTGTGAATGGAAAGAGCTACCAGAATCCTTGAAGTCTGGCATGGTCGAAATGTCAATAGATTACTGGATCAATTCCCTAAGATGCCACCTCTGTCGACCATAGTAATCAAATTCTTTGCCCATCTCTTTGCTTATTGTATGGATGTTTTCAAACAGGGGTTGTCGGATTTGCTTTTTTCTAAGCTTTTGATTTATTTGCATAACTTTTCTTTTGTAGGACTGGTTTTTATTACTTATTAATTTATTTATCCATTTATTTATATTAATATTTATTTACTTAATTATTTTTTTAAAAATTGGCAGGGGGGGTTCATTTTGTTCGCATTCTGAGGTATTTTATTGTTTTGGGGGGATAAACTTTAACTTTAAGTTTTTAGTGTTTTAACCTCTGCCAATTTAAACTTACGTGTCTATTGTAAATAACTTTGTTATAGATTTTTAAACATTTTTAGATTTTTAAACATTTTTATGTGTGTGTAGCCAGAGGTATTGGAATTGAAGGCCTTCGGGCCACAGTTTTTAAGTATTTTTTTTCAAAATTCCTTACATATGCCTCTGGCTTTTGTGAATTTTTGTTGTTTTTTAAATGTTGTATTTATTATTATAATTATTATTATTATTATTATTATTGTTTTATTTTTTAATTTGTTGTGAATGTTTGTTGTTTGTATGTGTTTTTAATGCCTGATAAATAATAATAATAATAAGTGGAAATGTAGAAATGTGGTTTAGATAAATTTATTATTTCAATGACGTCAACTGCTTGTTAATGTTCCTACAACCACAGTTTCTTTTTACAATAATTATTATAATTTTGTATATTTTTTTGAAGAAATTATCGAAAATTGACCAAGAAGAGAAAACTTGAAAGTATAACATATTCTTTATTAGAGGTTTATGAAAACAAATAGAATGTCAAAAATACATTTTATTTTCTTCTTCAATAACGGCACTGCCACAATGAAAGCAGAAGACCTAAGCAACCATCAGCTCTGTTATTTCTACTCTATGTTCTACACTCACCTTAGTGTCTGGTCTGGATGGATAGCAGAAATGAACATTTTTAAATGTGATATCCCCAGTTAATGAATCTGGCTTCAGCCCAAGGTCAGACGAATTGTCGATATCAGGAATCTGTGGCATAGGAAAACATTTTCAAACAAAAAATTTATTAAACATGAAAAAAGCTGTATTGTGGGATAAATGAGGAAACACATTAAGGATTATTTTCAGAGAAACAGGAGGATATGAGGTATTAGACATATTGGAGTGCCGATACAAAACCCTAAGCCATCACAGGATGACTAAAAGGAAGATTTGGGTTTTGTCCCCAAGTAAAGCTGCCATTCATCGGTCATGTAGGAGTCCTGACACCAAACAAGAAACCACCAAGGTGGAGACTAAAAGGAAGATTAAAGGTGTTAGTGCTAGCCATCCATCAGACATGTATAGGTGTCTCCTGACCCTAATGAAGGTGGTCTGGGAGGGGGTTAAAGGGGGGGGGGAGTGGACATACCTGGTCTATAATCTCCCAGATGGTACTTGCTGCTCCTCTTGCTGTGATGAAATCTGTGATGAAAGGAGTTCCTTGACCCAATGAGAAGGCTCCAATTATAATTGACAGAAAAGCCTGTTGATTAGAAAGTTTGGTGAGTAATCAAATATCTTGTTTGAGGATTTCTCTTTTGACAATTTTTGTTTTTCTTCATAAGTCAGTAATAAACAAAAGAACATACCACAATGATGTCTCCAGGGCTGATTTCGTCATTTAAATACAGTGTTGAGCCATACCTGAGAGACAAAAATAATTGTTCAGTGAATTTCAAAATAAAGACAGAAACAGGACTATTGATTGATATTTTACACACACTGTATTTACACACATTTTGGTCTAAATCATATTTATTATTTTGTATTTTTACTTATTTATTACACACCCAACAGCACAATAAGCGCCAATAACATGATGAATAGCAAACAAGAAATGTTCAGTTTTAGATGTTGAGGAAAACCCCAAATGGGGAAAACCCAAGCAATCAGGTAGGGACTGAAAACCCAATCCACATGCAAGGCTCCGGCCTGAGGTGAGATTCAAACCAGGTCCACTGAGGTGAAAGGCAGAGATAGAAACCACTCAGCCAACATGATCCCCCCTTCAACCATCTTAAAGCATGACATTAAATTGACCAGACTTACCAGAAAGCCAAAGCATAAGTTGCATAGAAGTTGAAGAAGAAGGTTCCAACCAAGAATGACTGCACTGTATCTTTCTTGATGGATTGCTTCTTGGCACTGTATAAGCTTTTAGTATACCTATCATTGAAGTTTAAGCAAGCACAATTTAATTTGATATATATTTTAATTAATTGTTGCTTTTACAAACCTCCCTGTGTCCTTTCTAAGTTTCTAAAATAATACGGTCCAGTCAAATAAAGGAAAGCAGAAGTTTACCCAATTTTTACCTTTCTACTTCTTTCTGTTCTCCACCAAAAGCTGCCACTGTCCTGATGGAGGAAAGAACCTCCTCAGCAATAGCCCCAGCTGAGGCATAAGCATCTAAGGCAGTTTTAGCCATCTTACGAATCATCTGTTAAGATTAAGAAGATTAAATCAATGTAGGTAGGAGAAAAGTATACTGGCTGTAGCTGAATGGAAATCATAAAACACTCTTGCTGGATTAAAATCTAAGCTGGTTGCCATAATGCAAAGTATCATTGCTATTTAGTTGATGCAATTATTCTATCAAGAATAACAAAAAGTACTATTTTAATTTGGCCCTACTCCCATGCATGAGGTCTTCATACATCAGTGTACGATAATAATTTGGGAGGCTGATCATTCTTACTTGCAGCTGAGATGCTGAATTAAGAAGGGCATGTTCAAGCTGCAGGCATGCAAGAGCACCAATTGCAGCCAGCCACTTCGACCCTTATATGAGCAGGGAGCACAGCAAGGGATCAGAAATGTTTGATTTTTCTGGAGAGAGGAAAACAGGAGGGCCTGGAGAAGAACCCTCACTGCATAGGATAAAACCAATGCACAACTCTACTCACATAGGGCCTTTGCTGGGAATCGAACCAGGGCCACAGTATTGAGAGGCCAGCGCTTGACACATCTAGCCAGCCAGCCCCCCCCCCAAAAAAAAAGGGGAAAAAAAGAAAATGCCACCCAAGATAAAACCAAATCATATGATTGTCAACTTACCCCAATTCCAATGGATACAGAAGGCACCATAATGACAATAGCTACAGCTAAAATAACTAGAGTAAGCTTCCATGACTTGATAAATCCAAGAGCAATACCTCCTACTGCAGTCCCTGAATACTGCAGAAGAAGACCGAGCTTGTCACCAAATCCACTACGAATTTTGTCAATATCCCTATAGAAAAGATTGAAATAAAAACAAATAGATGAAAAGGTTTTGCTAAAAAGTTCATCCACTACAGATTTTGCAATTATCCCGATGGAAAAAGAATGGAATCTAAACAAAATTACAAAATGTTGATAATGAGAAGGTTTTGCTGAAAAGTTGATAAGTGAATCCACTATGGATTTTGCAAATATCCATTTGAAAAAGAGTGGAATAAAAACAAATAGATTAACAAGTTTTGCTAAAAAGTTGATAAGTGAATCCACTACAGATTTTGCAAATATCCCATTGGAAAAAAATGGAATGTAAACAAAAATACAACATGTTGTTAATGAGAAGGTTTTGCTAAAAAGTTGATAAGCGAATCCACTATGGCTTTTGTCAATATCCCTGTTGGAAAAGAATCAAATAAAAACACAAATTAAAAAATGCTGATAATAGAAGGTTTTGCTTAAAAGTTAATAAGTTTGTTTCTCTATAAAAAAACAAAAGGAATCCACAGTTACTAGCATCTTAACTGGAGATTTGTTCTTGCTGTTAAGTGGACTAAATGCAGAGGGCAAACATTTCTTGGTATGAAACTATACCAATCTCCAGTGAACAAAGAAATTAACAAGATTGTTTTTTCCTTCAAATTGTCAAAAGAAAAAGAGATTGCCTTGTTACTGAAAACACTATAAATCAGGTCACTAAATGTCCAAGATCAATTTTTTTAATAAAACATTTTTTTTTTCATGACAATTAACTTATTTTCCCCTTTTGACAGCAAGTATAATATATTGACTTTTTCTGAGACAGGAAATTGTAATAAAACTCAATTTAAATGAATGGTTTTCCTGATATTTTGGATTATTGTAAGACAAACATACTACATACTCTGATACTCTTGACGTTAGTTCTCCAGCTTTATGAGTGTCAAACCACGCCGTTTCTTGTCGAAGTATTGCTTGATAGAATCTCAGTCGGATCTTATAAATCTGTCTCTCGGCTGCTGTGTTCCATAACATGTTTTGCAAGTATGCTACAAGCATTATGATAACACCAAGGATAGCATAGTAATAGGAGAACTGAGTAACAATGTCAATAGGACTTGTTACCGGTCTGTAATAAAGTAGGAACAAAGAAATCATGAATTAGATGAAAACTAAATGATTATTTTCAGATCTGTCTTCCACAGTAAACCATGACAATGCAATGTTAATCCTTTTTTATTTCAGTATAATAATATTAAAGAAAAGTAACAACATTATGTTCTGCAGATTATTAGACTTCACTGAGGTTTTTTTAAGGTATGGTCATCCTTTGGTTTTGTCAACATCATGCTGATTTATAGGTAAAATTATCAAGAAAGACACAATAAAAGTCACCAGTTAAAGTTTTAGTTGAATACAGTGTCCACTTGTTTAAAAAACAGCAAAATGTAAGTGACTTACAGCGGAGATGTCATTGTAATCATGGTATCCGTTACGTTATTCTCTGAAGTCATTTCAGTGATTACCATGTTACGGCCGAAATCAATGAAAGCATCCGTCACTCCTCCGAAGAAAAAAAGAACTATTGGGAGTGCAGCTCCTTGAGCGGTGGCTAGTATCATAGCTAAGACTATAATGACAATCTCAAGAGGGCCAGCAAACCGAAACTGTGTACAGAGAACGAGCAGTGTACATGCTTTGAAATATTTGTAAAACAACTTAAATCTATGATAGGCCATGTCCAAATGGATGTCTTCAACAGTGGCTATGACTGCTATGTTGCCATAGCCAAAGCCGAAGTTCCATTATTCAGACTTGTTTATGGATAAAGAAAGACACAAATTAAAACTGCTTCAAATGACAATGTCACTGAAAAAACACTTTTACACATTTTATGGATAGGCATAGTTCAACACAGTAGCAGAATACAAAGTATGCAGAAAGATATGATTACACAAATCCTTTCATAACATAGAATTTTTAGACAAGCAGCTATTATCAAGGAGTTTGTTTGAATCCAGAATGATTTACAAATTTAAATTCTACATGGCAGGTAGAACTTACAAGCTGAAGAGTGCTAACTGCTCTCGTTTTGACTTCCACCTTATCAGCTTCTGTCTCAGTCTTAACAGTTCCCTCCTTTAAGACAAGTTCTGTGTCTTCAACATTTGCAGTTTTGTTTTCTATGTTGTCAATGTCAACTGGTTCAGGGACACTGCCATTGAGTACAGACACTTTCATGTCTGGAAAGAAAGGCAAAAAAGGAGATGGGATAAGACAATACCTAATTGAGAGGATACGACGTGGTAGTTTAAAACTGAAACAAAAAGGGCATTAATATAAAAGTCAAAGTTTTAACTTTACCTGGAGTGTTATTATTTTGTCTGGCATCAGAGTCTACTACTTCATCACTTTCAGCACCTCCTGAGAGTGCTCCATCTGAGGTTGGGTTGCCCTCCTCAAAAGTCATTTTGTGGTCTGTTACAATCTCATCTGAATTATTAACCAAAGAAAGGTGACATCTATTCATTAACTACATCTCTAAGTTTTCTTTTTGTAACTCATCTCAGTGCAAGATGAATCACTTTGGGGAAAAGATTTGATTAAAAAAAAAGTAGATACTTTCTCATTTTAACCCTTAAAACAAACAAACTCTTCATTTTGGTCTTGTACTAGCCACCCCTATATATAGTCAAATCACTCAAACCTATCAGATATTACTTACGTAGGAGATTCGTGCTTGACATGTTAGTATTGCAACAGGGTTAAATATTAATTTTGTTTTACCCTTACCACGACTTGGGACAACACTGGTTATACAATGCTTTTTATCACACGTGTAGGGAAAGCAAAACTAATACTAGTGACAGGCTGTTAATGTAAAAGACCATTAGGCCATTAGACTGTCATTTAGAAACCACTGATAATGAGGTGGGAAATGAAGGAACTGTAGACCGTGCAAGTCTTGCACGTAATGGAACATTTTTGACCTGGGACCACTTTGGTCCCACACACCTTGCTTTAACGCATGAAGGAAACAAACTCATGCACTTTAACGGGTCCCAATGTTCGAATACGCCAGAGACTTGCACAGCAGACTTGCACATATTTTATACTTTACACATCAGTTTGTTGGTTATCTTATAGGCCTATAACTAACTGGAAGCTTTGTGTATCTGTGTGCATTTAGAGCATTCTCTCTTTAACTCCTTAACGTAGTGTGTATGACTTTCAGTTCATCAGTAACTATTTTGTGCAAACTCTGTTTAAGTTATTATAACTAGCAGTACAAAACAGGAAACTATTTTGTTATATTTGGAGCTCAATTAACTAAAACAATTTGTACAAAATGTACACCATATAAGAAAATTATATTTTTGCATTATGAAGCGATCATGGAGGAAGGAGAGACATTATAGGGTGAGACTTTTAAAAATATTTCTTTTTTATAACGATATAGGTGTTAACGAGCACACATTGCAACTATAATAAAACTCTTTAAAATAAATTTGCATCTTAAACATTAATTAATGTTTTCACTTAATCATGGAAGTTCAACCTCTACTGCACAAAATTAAACAATTCCTTCAATTGTTTTTGTAAATAGCTTCATGTGACAGCTGGATGTGTGACCTTTGCTCTGTAATTGACATACTGTGCCAAACAAAAGAGCCACAGGGCCCACGACTAGATTTCACAAAGCACTTAACAATTTTTTGGAGTAGAGTACCAGTCACAAATTGCAATGACATGGTAGTTCGGCTGGTAACCAGTGTTCTGGTCAGCATAATTGTGTTGTGCTTAGCTAGTTTTTGTGCTTATGTGGCTCTATGAAACTGGACCCTGGTGACATGGTCTATGTCTATTGACTGTGACAGGGATCCTCTCTAATGGTTCAATACAAGGCACAATTAGGAACCCCATTGATTACATAACAACAGCCTGGTTTTCTGTCCACAATGACATAGAATGAAAAACACCACTGGAAACACACTGTACATTACAGTCTTCCCTCCAGACACATAAACATCCAATTCAAAAATCATCTGAATTGTTTTAGAAGTTCCTGATTTTTCATTTGCCTTGCTGGTATTTTTCTTTCTGTTCATACAATGCCATATTAGAACCACAACCAAGTATATTATACAACTACAAAATCTTACAAAAGGTTAATACACTCAATAAAACCTAACTAAAATTTACACTTGTTTTCATTTTTTTCTCTTTTTTTTCAATAGAAATTTTTGTGAAATTGAGTTTAAAAAGTTTTCTTCTATGATGAACCAATTTTTTTCTTAACAACATTCCAGAATAAAAATACATTTTCTAAAAGTCTGGTTTTTGTTTTGTTTGATTTAGTTCACGCACCTAGACATGTCCAGATGTTCTATGTACATTTCCTCAATGATAATACAATTACCAGGTTAACTTTCACCTACATTATATTGGTTTAAACTTTCACCTACAAGTCGATGGTATTGAGTTTCTTTTCCCCATTGTGTAGCTTGATATGTCTAGGACAATCTGTACAATGGGATCCCTTTGGGTGAATTTAACCACGAATGGATCATGGAGCTTTTTTGTAGCTCCATGGATGGATGAATCCAGCATGGAATACAAAGTGCAAATTGTGGGTTTTAAAAAATAATGGGAAAGCAATTCTACACTGCAGTACTGTAATTGCAAGTAATCATTGCATCAGATCTAATGTCAAACTTTTTATCATTAAATATTGATCTCTTTGAGAAAAAAATTATTCCCGAAAGCCAGACAACCCAGCATGGCTGGACAGCGTTTCAAGACAAACACATGAATGAATAACACAAGGTCACTAAATTGTTAGATGTCTGGGGAGTACTGGACTGAGGGCTGGTCATGCCTGGGGGTTACACAAAAAAGACAAGGTCGCTATACTAGATTGTGAGAGATTCTCAGTCAGTCTCACTGGTCTGCTCAGACCATAGAATATGGGTCACTCATTGAATATTTGAGCCACTCATTGAAGGTCACTTTTAAAGTAAGTTACACCAGGGGAGGGGGGGGGCATTGAATCCAACTGTTTACCTTTTCCCTCAAACAAAAGTACCACGTTATCTGAGCATGGAGGGGGAAAATCCTGGGGAAAAAAAATTCTAGTAGTTGTGATTGACAAGAGTGCAATTAAATTTAGCACTTTTTAAATTATTATTTTAACTGTTTGTAAAAGAGTTTTTAACAATTCAGCATACCTTTGTGAACATTTTAGACCACACTATCATATGAACATGCACTAAGTTCAACTTTAATATTAAAATGAAAGTTTATACTATTTATAGTTTCTTTCTTTTTAATGAATTTCCTCATTAATAAAATGTAAAAAATACTTAATTTGAATAAAAATAATGTGTTATTTGTTCTATTACTAGAAATGTTCCCATGCAGACAGAATTTATATTTATTTTTATTTTGTTTGTAACGACTTATGACTATACGTGTTGTCTTGATTAGAGTTATTTCCTTTCTCCATGATTACCACACATAATTTTATAAGTTATGTTTTCATAGGCACCACGCTCCGACACTGCAAAAAGAATGCATTTTTCCCATTTTGTCTGTCTTGCTGTCTTTCCTGGCTTTATTTATTAATATTTGTTTAATGAAAATCAAGAATCTACAGTTGCCTTAAGTAACCCTAAGAATACTATTCTCAATTATTTTCAATAATTATTTACTACAAATGCAATTGAATGTCAGCTGTTGAGCTAGAGTGGGGATCCCATTGACTGTCCTGGCCGGCGTCCGGCCGGCGTCCGGCCGACGCGCCATGCCCATACTGTGTCCCGTGATAAAGACGACAGCGGTACTACCCACAATTAATAGAGTGTGACATCCAACCGCACAAAACATTGATACGTACCTAGTAAAAGGTCATCAAACTGCTGTCCGCTAATCACTGAGGAAGAAAAAAGATGAAATATTAATTCTTGATTTATTCACAGATAGTTCTCCTCAAGGTTTCTTTGGCAACCGTGTACGGCTCAGAGCAGCACGGCCAGTTCGATCTTATGGTCGGTTGAAAACTGTGAAGTCATTGCTTCATTCCTGTTGACTGGTGAAATGGAGGACAGGCAGGGCTTTCACTTCTTACCCGATAGTCCAGCAAGGCGTCCACGGAACGACTTTCACAATTGATGCAATCTTCACTGTAGTTACTTCATTTGAAAACAATGCGTCAGCATGAGGATCTCACAATCACACACTGAAAATCATGAGGCCTATAACATTAATTTCCAAAAATAACATCACCATTTTCACCTTATTCTTATGAATAATACTAACTAGCGAAGAATCAGCACCGCACATCTCGTCGCAAAAAGGAGGATGCTTTTAAGCCGCAAGAGGGCGCTATAACCATCCCGTGAAAACTTGCTGGTCTAAATGGATCCGCCTGCTAAATTCCGAAAGAATGCTCGATAGATAAATTGGGGTAACTTACAAAATATAAATAGTTGAAAATTTGTATATATTATGTAAAATAGGAGTTAAACTAGTAAGTTATATTTTTATAATAACTAAAGAATTTAAGGAATATTTATTAGGTGTAAAACAGTTCATAATTCAAATAAATATTCCAACTTAAAATACTATTACACCCCTATTCATTCTTGGAATAGTCTAAGTTGCTATACCAACGGTAACCTGTGTACACTCCTGGGCCTGTCCCGTCAGTGTGTACACGACAGGTGCATGTGCTAAACTACCTGCAGTGTACAGGAGAACGGTAACCGTAGAAAATCCTGATTAACTTAACAGGTTCGATGTTAAAAAACCGACTTATAAGAAACTTCAGAATGACAAATTATTGACAAGACACGAGTTGTACCTACTTGTATACAGAAGGTAAGCTGTGTTCTAAAGAAACGTTCTTGTCAGTCAATAACCTTGTTGTTGTTTGTAATTGTTGTTTGGTGTGTAGTTATGATTCGCGGATAGTCCTTGTGGTTTATTACTTTATAGTTCTTGTACTTGTTACGTACATAAATCATGATACTTTTCATTTACAAAAAAGCACCAACTGCATTTATATTTATTTCCTTTAAAAGTGATTGCATACAAACAGTAGCCACACACAGGTGTCACTTTATACCTATACATCCGATCAATATCACCCAAAGCATTGAATTGATATACAGTCATTTGACCAGTTCGGGATCACTTTTTGAATTCACATTGTTTTTGGTTGCCATCTCTTTGACATTTTAAACAAAAAAGTTTATCAGTTTACCTAAACATGTTATAAAACTCATCAAGTATCCACTGACAAAAAAAAATTAGTACTTTTGAAGAGGCTTTGAGAAAAGTATTGTCACCTGTTTGACCAGTTCAGGATCAGTTGATTCTATTCTGAATCAGTAGCTTGCCCTCTATTGCAAACCAATACTCCCATTCATAAAACTGTCTCTCAAGGACACAAACTTCACAAGTGTGTTGGCATGGACATGGACTTCCTTTCTCCAGAGAATTTCATGCAAGTGTATTCAACAGCAGTGCAAAAATCCAGCAACAAAAACACAAAACAACAGCAAAGGCAAATGAAAAGGTGAAGCACGCCTAAAAGCAACATTGACCCAAATATCTATTCTTACAGTCGCAATTTCCTCCTCCAAGTTTCATTTTCTCACAACAAAACAATATTCCTACAAGAATTTGTTGAAGAAATGTATCTTATAAGCAACAAATAAACTTTCGACTGCAGCAGTAAGATTTTACCTCACTGAGTGCGGCACCATTTGACGCAATGAGAGATGCTGAGTAGTGAGTGATCCCGAACTGGTAAAGGGTACGATGCCCCCCAAAAGACGATTTCAGTAATTTCGTCTCCTCAAAAAAACAAGACGACTGCTCAGTATTTACCTGAAATATTTTTTACACATTCTAAGCATTTAACATAAATTTTATTCGCCCTGGCGTTCAAATTTTTAAAGGTGAGGAGTTTTAACAGCGTTTTTCAACCAACATTTTTAAAAAAGATAATGATCAAAATCGCAGACAAACTTCAAGAAAATGGCCATAATTTATTTGTTGATGAAGTTTGGAACCTTATTTTGGGTTTGTTGGTTTATTGCATGTTATTCTTCACATGTATCAACAGAAATTGGTAATGTCAGAAGTAACTTAATTATGGGGTTGTTGCAAAGTTGAAGTGATCCCGAACTGGTCAATGATCCCGAACTGGTCAAATGACTGTAGTAACATAACTCTGTTGCTATATTTGTGAAAATGTCAAACAGGCCAGACATGCTGGCTGGAAGCACAGCCATGGTGGCTGGGATGACAATGACGCTCTGTTCTCCCCTTTGGCCTTTTTTCCACATTAATAAAAAGTTGTGTTGTTGAACGTAGTTCTTTCTTTCTTTCTTTAATTAGCCTATGCAGATTTGTAATGTTTTTTATGTGCAACTTTGCCTTTATGTTGAAAAATGTCAATCTTCTTTGAGTAACTTTGTTTTTGTACATGATAAAAACAAACAAGTGAAACCATTGGTGTCAGTTGACTACACGCTGTCTATAAGAAGATATTTACATGTGCAATATTTTTCGTAATTAAATTATTTGTTTGTGGTGTCAGTGACGAGATATTTGGGCAACGACATATCTGGATATCCCCAATTGTTCAATATTAAATATTCAACTTGATGTTTACTTTTCAGTTTTGAAATCAATGGCTGCAATGGTGATCATGAGAAACTCTGCAGAAGTTCATTCTTCAAACCAGAAACAACGCCAGCCTTCTGCAACACAGAGCTTAAATGTACGAGATTTCACCTTTGCCACACAGAGTCGCTTCAATGCTGGACAAGACCTGGTGCTAACACGCAGTGATAGTTATGTCATTCGTAAGCCACTCAAGGAAGATGACATCTGGACACGCCCCCCACCAGACTTCCGTCCCCAGCAATACCTACCAAAGCCACCCAAGCGCAATTCACGAGATAGCATGCAGCCTTGGAAATATGGAACTTTTCCAGGTATTTTGGTTTTTTGTTTTACTTCAAAAAAATATTAATAGAAAGGATATAATATTTTCAAAAACATAAAATCCTCTCGTCCTCTTTCAAATCACTTTTTAAAATGTTCCTTTTTTAACTAAGGGCAAAAGAAGACTTCTGGGAAACCATCCGGGGCAAAGGCTCTTCAGCTCCCCAAAATCCTTCAGCCAGAGAGACCTCAAAGTAGCAAGATAATAACAAGATTCAAGACACTTGACCCCCATGAGGCTAGGGTACAATTTGTCAAAGAAGGAATGTATACAAAAGACAAGTATCACATTCCAGTGAAGCATGACTTCAGAGGGGTGAGTAACTTTGATTGATACACCATCATTCAGAATGTTTGATATCAAAACAACATTCATTATGCCAACCTTAACACAATCTTAATATTCATGTTCTTTTTATTTCTGCAGTATCCCCCACTCGGGCCGTTAGGTCTACCTCAATTTGTGACAGCATCAGACCATGATCCGTACAACATCAAATTCAAGTCAAATAACAGGGACATAAGTGAGTACATTTACCACAGCATTATTAGCTGTTTCGTAGCGCAGCGCTGCGAAACAGCTCTTGTTTTCGTTAAAGTTTTTTTTTTTTTATTAGCTGTTTCGTAGCGCAGCGCTGCGAAACAGCTCTTGTTTTCGTAAAAGTTTTTTTTATTATTATTTTTTTTTTTTTATTTTTTATTTTTTAATTTGTCTGTTTCAGTAATAAAAGCCATTAAGATAACGCACGTTTGGTCTACGCGGCCTTTTGCCTAGTTCCTAAAGAGCAATTGCAATGAAACTTTCAGTGATGAAAGACATTAGTGCAATACACTGCATATTACAACGTGACGTCATCTTAAAGGTTTCTATTTTAAATATTTGAAAATCTGTAACAAATCAGCCACAAGAGACCGTAGGTTTCTGTTTGCGGGATTGTATAGGGATTAATTAGGTCTTCATTTTATTCAGTGTGCGTGACCTCACATGACCTCTACTTCCGGTCGAAACCGGAAGTGCCTCGTAATTCAAAAGTGCTAAAAGTTATGAAAATGCTTTCAACGATGTTAGTGTCTGGCAGGAGTGTGCATTTAAAAAAAAATACCGATGACGTCACGATACACACGAGCGCCCTCTAGCGGCAGGTTGAAAACTGATCAAAATGGACTTTTTGAAGATGTGTGTGGTGAAGTTTTGTGTATTCACTTTAAAATATACACACGTTGATCGTCGAGCAGCCATCACGTGTGAAGTTTCAAATCGATGACGTCATCGGGGGTCACGTGACGCGGCATTAAAGGTGCTTTTTTGAAGTCGTATATCTCCCGAAGTATTAGGGTGATCATGTTGAAACTTGGTAGGTTGTTAGATATTGGCAAGTTCTTGTAAATTCTGAAATGACGTCATGATGACATCATCACATGATTTTTTATGATTTTTTCTATGTTTTGCACCTTTTAGTCATAAATTGCTAACAAAACGTGGTATAATCCAAATTCTTTTTTAAACAGGCTTGATACGTCATAACTGCTTTGAATACAAAACAAAACTTTCAAATTCAGTTGAGTAATTCGAAAAAGTTATGACGAAACAGCTCGGCATTTGTGCACAAATGCAATCATGTCTAGTTTTTTTTTATTTTTTTTATTTTTTTTATTTGTCTGTTTCAGTAATAAAAGCCATTGAGATAACGCACGTTCGTTCTATGCGGGCTTTTGCCTAGTTCCTAAAGAGCAATTGCAATGAAACTTTCAGTGATGAAAGACATTAGTGCAATATACTGCATATTACAATGACGTAATGATGACGTCATCACCTGTCACGTGACGTCATCTTAAAGGTTTCTATTTTAAATATTTGAAAATCTGTAACAAATCAGCCACAAGAGACCGTAGGTTTCTGTTTGCGGGATTGTATAGGGATAAATTAGGTCTTCATTTTATTCAGTGTGCGTGACCTCACATGACCTCTATTTCCGGTCGAAACCGGAAGTGCCTCGTAATTCAAAAGTGCTAAAAGTTATGAAAATACTTTCAACGATGGTAGTGTCTGGCAAGAGTGTGCATTTAAAAAAAAAATACCGATGACGTCACAATACACAAGAGCGCCCTCTAGCGGCAGGTTAAAAACTGTTCAAAATGGACTTTTTGAAGATGTGTGTGGAGAAATGTTGTGTAATCACTTCAAAATTTACACATATGTTGATCGTCAGGCAGCCATCATATGTGTGAAATTTCAAATCGATGACGTCATCGGGGGTCACGTGACGCGGCATTAAAGGTGCCTTTTTTGAAGTCGTATAACTCCCGAAGTATAAGTGCGATCATGTTGAAACTTGGTAGGATGTTAGATATTGGCAAGTTCTTGTAAATTCTGAAATGACGTAATGATGACGTCATCACATGATTTTTTATTTTTATTTGTATTTTTCAGACAGGAAGTCATTGACATAACGCACAATTCGTTCTAAGTGGCTTTTTACATAGTTCCTAAAGAGCAATTGCAATGAAACTTTCAGTGATGAAAGACATTAGTGCAATACACTGCATATTACAATGACGTAATGATGACGTCATTACCTGTCACGTGACGTCATCTTAAAGGTTTCTATTTTAAATATTTGAAAATCAGTAACAAATCAGCCACAAGAGACCGTAGGTTTCTGTTTGCGGGATTGTATAGGGATAAATTAGGTCTTCATTTTATTCAGTGTGCGTGACCTCACATGACCTCTACTTCCGGTCGAAACCGGAAGTGCCTCGTAATTCAAAAGTGCTAAAAGTTATGAAAATGCTTTCAACGATGTAAGTGTCTGGCAAGAGTGTGCATTTAAAAAAAAATACCGATGACGTCACGATACGCACGAGCGCCCTCTAGCGGCAGGTTAAAAACTGTTCAAAATGGACTTTTTGAAGATGTGTGTGGTGAAGTTTTGTGTAATCACTTCAAAATTTACACATATGTTGATCGTCAGGCAGCCATCATATGTGTGAAGTTTCAGATCAATGACGTCATCCGGGGTCACGTGACGCGGCATTAAAGGTGCGTTTTTTGAAGTCGTATATCTCCCGAAGTATTAGTGCAATCATGTTGAAACTTGGTAGGCTGTTAGATATTGGCAAGTTCTTGTAAATTCTGAAATGACGTCATGATGACATCATCACATGATTTTTTATGATTTTTTCTATGTTTTGCACCTTTTAGTCATAAATTGCTAACAAAACGTGGTATAATCCAAATTCTTTTTTAAACAGGCTTGATACGTCATAACTGCTTTGAATACAAAACAAAACTTTCAAATTCAGTTGAGTAATTCGAAAAAGTTATGACGAAACAGCTCGGCATTTGTGCACAAATGCAATCATGTCTAGTTTTTTTTAATTTTTTTTATTTTTTTTATTTGTCTGTTTCAGTAATAAAAGCCATTGAGATAACGCACGTTCGTTCTATGCGGGCTTTTGCCTAGTTCCTAAAGAGCAATTGCAATGAAACTTTCAGTGATGAAAGACATTAGTGCAATATACTGCATATTACAATGACGTAATGATGACGTCATCACCTGTCACGTGACGTCATCTTAAAGGTTTCTATTTTAAATATTTGAAAATCTGTAACAAATCAGCCACAAGAGACCGTAGGTTTCTGTTTGCGGGATTGTATAGGGATAAATTAGGTCTTCATTTTATTCAGTGTGCGTGACCTCACATGACCTCTATTTCCGGTCGAAACCGGAAGTGCCTCGTAATTCAAAAGTGCTAAAAGTTATGAAAATACTTTCAACGATGGTAGTGTCTGGCAAGAGTGTGCATTTAAAAAAAAAATACCGATGACGTCACAATACACAAGAGCGCCCTCTAGCGGCAGGTTAAAAACTGTTCAAAATGGACTTTTTGAAGATGTGTGTGGAGAAATTTTGTGTAATCACTTCAAAATTTACACATATGTTGATCGTCAGGCAGCCATCATATGTGTGAAATTTCAAATCGATGACGTCATCGGGGGTCACGTGACGCGGCATTAAAGGTGCCTTTTTTGAAGTCGTATAACTCCAGAAGTATTAGTGCGATCATGTTGAAACTTGGTAGGATGTTAGATATTGGCAAGTTCTTGTAAATTCTGAAATGACGTCATGATGATGTCATCACGTGATTTTTTATGATTTTTTCAATTTTTTGCACCTTTTAATCATAAATTGCTTATAAAACGTGGTATAATCTAAATTCTTTTTTAAACAGGCTTGATACGTCGTAACTGCTTTGAGTACAAAAAAAACCTTTCAAATTCAGTTGAGTAATTTGAAAAAGTTATGACGAAACAGCTCGGCATTTGTGCACAAATGCAATCATGTCTAGTTTAAAAATAACAATCGTCTATTAGGCCTTCTCATCTAACAGCCTATAAATTGGTCATTATTGACATTTTATCCTGAATATTTCTTCCTATAGTTGTTGGTCTTCCCAAACCAAGATCAGAGAGATCAATGGGTCTTCAGATTGGAAGTCAAGTGATGTCATCAAAACCTCACTACCAGCCTGAGCTTATCATGCCGAACTTAAAGTGGCCAACAGTCTCTGGTGAATTCACAGTAAGTATAAACAAACACAAAATTACACAAATAAATCTTTCAAGTACATATTCTATTTAAGCCAATTATTGCCCTTTTTTATTTGTACAGTGTAAATTCATGGGGTATTTGGGCTAAAGTGCTCTCTGCATGTTTTTATTTTCCTAGTAATTCAACCTGGAAATTTGAGACCATTTAACCGATGACTCCACTTCTTTTTTGGGACCCAATAAGCTTTGTCTGTTGTTTAAATCCCATTTCACATCCGGTTGTTTGGCCACATTAAGTTATCAGTCTTACCATTCTTTTTCTTCTCATTTCCAGCGTTTTCGAAGAAGAAACCGTTCTCCACACACCGTTCTCTTTGATCAAATTGAAGATACCTTGGATGATAAGTGGAGAAAGGACACAGAGGAGCGAGAGTGCATCCAGATTGAGATGGAGAGGGAGAAAAGAGCGAGTCAGTTTCAAGAAGAAGTTGCGAGACAACTGGCCATTAGGACCCAGATGATGTCTGCCTCCACAGTGCATACCAATAGGGAAGTTGCTGACGTGGGTAGACAGTTGAGTGGTCAGATGGGTAGACAGATGAGTGGTCAGATGAGTGGTCAGACGGGTAGACAGATGAGTGGTCAGGTATCTATGTATTCAGGGCACACAAATCAAGGAAGTCCTTTGGAGGTGCAGAGGATAGGTAGCCATGGAAATGAAGAGGGTAGGTCATATAGCAATAGTATACCAAGCTTGCGTGATGATGGTGAACTGGATGTATCTTGACATTAGTTCACCGAGTTGTCTAAACTTAAACTATACTTCAATCCTTTGTCTCAAGAAAGTTTGTCTGGTAGCGTTCCACTAAGCTTGAAATCCCTGCCAAGTGCTCCTTGGGACATGTTCAAACTTGATTTCAGTACAATTCACATGTAGGCCCTGATTGGCAGGTGTTTTTGGTTTTTAAGTTGCATGCAGGGATATGTGTACACAGATTCTTGTGTAATGTGTAACGAGGTCATGTGATTAGCTCCAAATGAGGTGTCCTTAGTGTGAAGTTTTCTTTACCATGGTAATATTAAAAACCTCTTGAAATAACTTGTGCAATGTCGGGCATCTTATTGTTTTATAATATTGAACAATGTTCATTTAGTCAGTAAGCCATTGAAATACATTTGATTTCATTATAATTGATACAGGGTTCTGTTACATAAGTTATAAAAATAATTGATGTTCTTTTTTTAGATTTATAAAATTAAAGGAAAACTATTGGTGGCTGACTATTAGTAAAATATCTTATTGACAAATTACATTTTTTTCAGTTGGAAACCCATAAGTTCCCTAAAAATAATAATAATAATAATTACAACATTTATAGAGCGCTTAATTAGTATGTTTCTAAGCGCTAGTTATTAAGTATTTTCCTGCAAGGTATTTGGGGCTACGTTTGAAGTATGAGACCTACCCCTTAACATAGCACCATGTAATGGTTTACAAGGTGCTGTGGCGCAATATGCTGCCGATCAAACCAGGAACACCGGGGCGGACCCCTTCTCTTTTCGATAAGTGCACTGGGTTCTTTTACGTGCGTTACACAACACACGGGACCAACGGCTTTACGTCCCATCCGAAGGACGAAGCAATCATGGTTAAGGGTCTTGCTTAAGGACACAAGTGTCACGACCGGGACTCGAACCCACACTCTGCTGATCAGAAACACCAGAGCTTGAGTCCAGTGATCTTATCCGCTCGGCCACGACACGCCACTAAAAGAAACTTCCAACAGTTTTCCAATATATTCCATTTCAACATTTCTGTTTCCAATATTCTCATTAGAAAATCCTTCACATAAGAAAGTACAAAACTTGCAAGTTATACAAATAATACATCAAGACATTTTGCAAATTGGGTTTTGTAGTCCTACATTTTCCAAATAATTTAATTAAAAAGGGCTTTGATAAACGATTAATGATTTGATAAGTAAATATCAAATAATGCCAATGTATGAGCTAGTTTACAATACTTTTACAGACAACAGTGTATCTTTGTTAAATCACTAGACTTGGCAATGCTAAAAATAGGTAGCAAAAAAATTAAATATAATAAATCAAATGAATCAAACTGAGTTTCCCAAACACTTACTTCTGTGAGTTGAGAATTCAATAAATTTAAATGAAATAATTTGTAATTTTTTTATAAAACAACAAGTCTTAAAATGTTATTAAAGGTTTCTCATTCACTTATAAATCCTTTTTATAAAACAAAAAACTGGCATTCTTCAAATTATAAAGAATATAGATAAAAAACTTTCACCAGGTACAAGTAATACGATTAGATCTGTACCACATTTTAAAATTAAAAGCAAACTATTTGAAAGGAAAAAACATGATTTATTTTAATAACGTAAATTTAAAAAAGGTGATTTGTAATAGCAACTGTCGTACAACAAGTAAAATATAACAAAATGCCCAACAATCCTTCAACAGCCAACAAAATTTAATTTTGCATTTTCTGAAATAATCTTGGCAAGTTCAACTTGGTGTGATTTAAAATATAAAGAACATAGATGACCATTGATTACAATTAAACTTGGCAATTTAAACAAAATAGATATCAATCAACATGTTAACTTAATGAAACCGAAATAGGTTACATTTGGCAGAGGTGAATGGGGTTCTAAAATTACCATTGGGGTAGGTTTGGGACAAGGCGATTATACTGTGAGTGTCACATGTGTGTGCAGAGTGTACTATAAATAAAATGGTTGCATTGTAAAAGTAAATGCATCTCCTGCGTTTTACTTTGTTGTGAACAACCCTGCGCCCCAAATCAACACAATAAATAACACTGGTGGAATATTGGTAAGTATGACGTCAACTGTTAACTGCTCTACAGAACACGCTTGTATGGAGAAACTATGTGTTGTAGTTTCAGCTAGGAGCAAGTTCTGATGTTAAAATCTGTTTAAATCAAGCAGGAGTTGTCATTGTTTCACTAAAACGCGTTTAGTCAATTGATCTGTCAAATGTGGCAACCAACATGGCGACGACGTATCACAGAAAAAAAATGTATTGGCCATAAAAAAATTACTTGCATAATATGTGGGGGGTGGGAGCACTCTTTTATCCCATTCATAAATCCCCTTTTTGAAAAACTAATATTGAACTTGTCTTCCCTTTAGGCCACTTCGCCAAGGGTCAAATTGCATGCAACGCTTAACAGTTGTGTGTAACGCAATACTAGTAGATTCGACATAACATGACCATGTTTAGATGGGTGATAAAAACATAGCTGGAGCTCAGCGTTCATAGCCATGCGTGCTGGGGTTAAAGTGGGTGCTAATATACGGGCACTAAGAACGCATATGGCAATCAATACATACGCACGCCAACGCGCATTTGGCTACGAACGCTGAGCTCTAGCTATGTTTTTATCACCCATCTAAGCATGGTCATGTGACCACCTGTTAACCAATAAGACTTCCTAAACTGTCTTGGGTATTTGTGAATTGGATTTAAATCAACTTTGATGTTTATTCTAACCACCACAAAAGCCATTCACTTCAAATATTTTGAATTCCTGTCCTCGTATTTTCCTCTGAGTGGTTTTATTATTCACAAACTGATGTTTTTATCCTTAAGTGAAAATTAACTTGCCTTCTCTAACTTCTTTAACTTATCCCAGTATTTCTTCACCTCAATTCCTTCCCAGTGATGTGTTTCCAAGGGGTGGAAGAGCCTGTCAAAAAAATTATACATAATTATTAATATTATAATTAATTTATATATTTCTTTCTTCCTTTCTCTCTTTCTTTATTATAATTATTATTTTATTATCTTTTTATTTTATTTTATGTATTTATTTGTTTTTTTGTTTTTTTTAGGGTGGGGGTGTTTAATAAAGGAACATTCTTATTGGTCAAGTCACATGATTTGTTTTCATTACTGTAAAATAGAATGAACATATTTATGTTTGACCACTTTACGTTGATGATTCAAAAACCTTGCCGTGCCCACCTACAGTACAGTATTACTTTGCAAAACTTTTGTGGAGTACTAGTTTTCCTAGTTGCCAAAATGAAACACTGACTTGACAAAAGAAAGGGCAAAGGTTCTCATAATAAGCACTGAATTTGCGGTTCTCTTGTGAGAAAATGAGTACGCAGGCAACAATGAAGCGCAAAACCTTGGCCGTACAATGGAATGTTACACAATGGAATGTCAAGGTGAATATGCATGTCAGCTGTTCGACAGACTGAAAAAAATTGAGGGCGCTCCGATGTTGTAACCGTCGTTCAGAAACGCCTGCTGAAGAAACATTTGGCGTGATTACAAGTCATCTGACGTGAAGTGGCTTAAGATTGCAGCATTTGGCAAAAAATTACACATCATTAAATTTAAGAACTGAACAAAGTTTGTACCTTTCAATAACATAATCCATAGTCTCTTGCTCTGTCTCTGTCAACGATTCATCAAGGAGTTTCAAATTACCATCAACAATGTCTTCAGAATCCATGCCAATCACTGTAATGTCTGCAGCATTCTGGGACAGAGAAAAATGCAGAGCCAACCTAGATATATTAATATCTTTGGATTGGCAATAGAGGGCAGCATTCTGGCAAGCGTTTCTGATGGCCGTAGGAGCTGGATGCCAAGATTCAGGACCTCTGTTGCTTAGTAACCCCATACCAATAGGAGCTGCGTTGATTATCCCAACATTTTTCTCCTTGAATCAAGAAAAAATAAAGAATTCAAGCAAGGCGCAAGATCAGTCTAAATTTTAAGAAACAGCAAACAGAGTTTGATTTTATTTATGAATTTATTTATTATTACATGTAACTTTTCATAAGCATGCCTTGTTTCAAACTTAATAAATTCCAATGGTAATACCTGGACAAGATTTACAAAGTGAGTTTTGAGAAATTATTTGTGAACATTTTCGAATCATGCATTAACTGATTTTTCTTATAGATGCATTGCATGATTTTAGGCCGATCAGTCAACAATTTATTTAAATGTTAAACTGATATTTTAATATGCTGTAGGAAAAGTTATTAGCTTTCATATGAAACCTTGAACGAATCAATCCGTCATGGATCAGTGACAATAAATTAAAAGCGAATATTAATAAAAGGCAGTAGTACTAGTACTTTGTGTGTGTGTGAGTCAACTAAAATAATAATAATAAATAATGTTGAACATTTCTAGTGCGCCATGTCTGTCAATGATGACACTCCTGGCGCAAAAAAAACAAGAACTCTGCTAATACACAATTTCACAAGACAACCAAAAGTTTGTAGGCTATTGTTTCCGAAATAGATATGTTTTGAGATGAGTTTTGAATTTGGAACAAGCATCTGCCTTTCTGAGTTGAAGTGGGACGCTGTTCCAAAGAGATGGCCCGGCATGTGAAAAACAGCGATCACCCCAGGAGTGCAGGCAACGTGGAACGTTCAGGAGCAGGTTGTTTGAGGAGCGAAGCTGTCTGGGAGGTTTGTATATATGAATTAAGTCGTTGATGTAATCAGGTGATGTGCCATTCAGGGAGTGGAAGATCATAAGGAGAACCTTAAAGATGATGCGGTCCCGAACAGGAAGCCAGTGTAATGCTTGTAGGGTGGGGGTGATATGGGATGAGCGTTTGACACGAGTGACAAGTCTAGCAGCTGAGTTCTGGAGGCGTTGAAGTCGATTTATCTGAAACTCAGGAAGGTTGATCAAAATGGCATTGCAGAAATCGAGCCGTGAGGAGATTAATGAGTGGACCATCACCTCGGTTGCCTCTAAGGTCAAGAACTTACGGATATGAGACAGGTTTCTAAGCTGATACCTTACAGTCTTTGAAATGCTGGATACTTGATGGTTTAGGGTCATGTTGGAGTCTATGACAACACCGAGGTTACGGCATTTTTCAGATGGGTATATTTGCGAGGTGCCGATTTTGATAGGATGTTTGGAGATCTTGCTCAACTTCCCCTTGGAGCCTATGAGCATGAACTCTGTTTTTAGCTCATTGAATTTCAGGTTGTTTTGGGCCATCCATTGTTGGACATCAGAGATACAATCTTCTAGATGCTTGATGGTGTTGACCAGTTGTGTATCTGATGGTTTAAAGGAGATGTAAAGTTGGATGTCATCAGCGTACATGTGATATCCGACGTTGTGACTGCAGATGAGTCGGCCAAGTGGTTGAGTATATGTCGAAAAGAGGAGTGGACCCCCAACTGATCCTTGTGGGACGCCATGGGTGAGAGCCATCGGTTTGGATTTTGTACCATCAATGTCCACACGCTGGAAGCGGTTACCGAGGTAGGATGTAAACCAGCTGAGTGCATGTGATGTGACACCAAAAGACTGCAAGCGGTTTAATAAGATGGTGTGGTCAACTGTGTCGAACGCTGATGACACGTCAAGAAGGATGAGAGCAGTTATGTTGCCTACATCCATCTGCTGCAGAATGTGGTCTGTCAAATTAACCAGAAGAGTCTCAACACTGTAATTCTTGCGGAATGCCGATTGACGAGTGTCAAGTACTTGGTTGTCAAGCAGATGTTTTGAAAGTTGGGCGAAAGCAACACGCTCCATAACCTTTGATAGAAAAGGAAGATTGGAGACTGGACGAAAGTTTTGTAAGGTATTGTGATCCAGACCAGATTTCTTCAGTACAGGGCGAATATTGGCTAATTTCAGGGTGCTGGGAACAATTCCTGTTTTGAAACTGTTGTTTATGATTGCAGTCATGGCAGGAACAATGGCTGGTAGACATTTCTTCAGAAGATTCGTAGGCATTGGATCCAGATCGCAGGACTTATTTGGGGACTTCAGGATCACTGATGTTACTTCCTTACATGAAGCTGGTCGGAGACTAGACATTTGAGTGGTTATCTCAGTTTGGAAGTGAAGGCTTGTATGTCTACAGGTTGTGGCTAGGCTTGAACAAATAGAAGCAACCTTATCTTTGAAGAAGCAGTTGACGAGATCTGCATCCACCACCACCATTTATGACGAGTCAAGTATTCATTCAATTCATTACCCAGCCTTTTGTAATGTACAGGTATGTGAATGGTACACAAAAGTAAATACACAGCTCGTGTGTTTATCTACCCATTCACAGCTAAAAGAAGTCACTCAGTCATTTTTGAGTATTCATTAACTTACTTATTCTTCTGATTGGCCGCCAGGGACGAGCCCCGTAAAAATAAAAATAAACCACTTGTATCTAAAGCTCTCAAAGTCAAAAATCTAATATTCTTTTATATTTCTCATTACACAAAAATGTAACCTTGCTAAATTTGTGAAAGTAACTTTTTGAATCCTTTCATCCAATAACAGGCAATGCATCTGTTCCACTACTATGTCTTATACCTGCATACCAAGATTTCTTACCTTTAAATAAGGCAGAAGCTTAAGTAACGATGTATCAAGCACGGTAAGGCGACAATAACTCATGGCAGTGTCAATGTGAACAGAACTTCTTTCCAAAACATTTCTGTAAATATCCATTGGATACCCTGTAATCCCGATGAATCTAGTCTTGCCAGCTTTCTTCACTTTCTCCAAGGCTGGTAGGCACTCCTTTAGAACAATATCAATGCTTGGAGCAAACTCAATATCATGCACCTGTGAAAGTAAATCCACAACAAGGGAAATCAATTTTATGTCTACCCCCAAGCATAAAAGAAAAAAATACAAACATTTTAACCCCCAAACTCTTCTTTGCTTTAAAAAAACCCAACAAGTTTTCCAGATATTTTTATGATATATTTCTGCAAAACAAAGTAAAGTTATACTTTTTGCTTCATTTACCTGTATAATATCAACATAGTCTAAGCCCAGTAGACTCAAACTCTCATCCACGCTTTGCAGCGTCTTCTCAGCTGAGAAGTCAAACATGTCTTGAACTTTTGGCAAGTAACGCCCAACCTTAGTAGCAATGTAGTATGCCTCACGAGGAATATCCTTCAGAACCTGAAAGAGAATGTGATGAGGAGGAATTGGATACAGTATGGTCACCCCTTTGCTTATCAACCTTGTGTGGGAGATTGTGATATTAGCACAAACATCAATGGAACATCCAAGCAGATTGATAAGTACATTGTAGTTGTAGTGTGGTGCTGATAATCCACACCTACCCTGGATGATTAGAAGTACCTACTGACAGTGTTGTAGTACTTATACTCGGTACTTGTTCTTGGATACTACTACTACTTTGGTACTTGTAAGCGTACCCGGCTTGCGCAGTACTCATACTTGAAGTCCATTCTCAATACTTGATCGGTACTCAAAGTCATGTACTCAAAACTCGACTGAAAATGTACTTAGACTCGTTGTAGATGCTCATGGTCAAACTAAAGTAGTCTAAATCATGTTGCGTTAATGTAAATTTATGTCATTGCTTTAGAAGAATAAAGAACTGGAAAAAGTACAATTGAAGTAGTCTTTTATATATTCATAATTAAAATATAGTTATATAACAAGTACACATTGTCATACAGAAAGTAGCTTATAAAAACATAAGTGAGTTGAGATCCAAGTACCTGGTACTCGGCTGATGGGCTTGCTACTTGAATACCACAATACTTAGTACTCGGACATTTGTACTTGGACAATTGATGGCACATTTGTACTTGGACAATTGATGGCACAAGTACTTATACTCAAGTCTACTCGGCCAACCTAGTACTTGGTAGTATTTGATACTCGACTGAAAAGTACAACCCTACACCACTACCTATTGATCTCCACGCAGCAGTGATAACTCACCACAACATTCATAAACTAACGTTACTTCTACCCACCTTTCCAAACACAGTTTCTGATACACGATGCCCATACCATGGTGCAGTGTCGATGTAGTTGATACCACTTTTCAGAGCCTTGTTTATGACACTGAAAGAAGTTTCTAGAGACATTGTATTGAAAGTCTTTCCAAAGGGAGTACCACCTGTATTTGAAAGGGAAAAAAAACCAAACCATGAACCCAACTGAAATATTTTACCTTGTCATCAATAGTTCTCAGGATGTCTGATGGTTTGAGTAACATGATCTGAGTTTTAGAACTAACATTTGAAAAATTACATACTTTACATATAAAGGCACGCTACTTTGAAAGTGAAAAAAACAAACAAGGAAACAGCTAAACACATAACTTTGAACAGTGTTTTTCATTTTCCTATGGCACTAAAAGTAAAGAAAAATTAGAAAATCAGCTGATGAGCTGCAAGGTGTATGATTGTAAATATGTTTCTTTAAATGTCTCCTACCCAATCCAATGACAGAAACTTCCATCCCAGTATTTCCTAGTTGGTTATACCTCATTCGTTTCACTGCATCTTTGTTGTGGAATCCAGGGACATAAGTAACTGGTAACCTACAAACATAGACAATTATATAGTGGTTATTGATACCAAGGACATAAATAACTGGTAACCTGCAAACACAAACAATTAGGTATTTTGACACATGATAAAGAGGAAACATAGCCATAGCCGTAGCCACCTGTTAAAACACGGTCGTGATAAAGTGTCCATTAAAGGGCTCCTGTAATTAATAGAAAACAAAACTAATAGACTCCCATTAAATAAAAATAAATTCAAAATGGTACCTTTCACATTCTGATTTCTTCATTTCTCCTTTCATGGTTACTTTCCCTCCTTTACAACTTTTGTCTGTAAAATTGAAAAAAGATATGTAAGTGCTATAAATGAAAAAATAGAATTAGCTGTTGCAAACTGCTTACCCACCAAAAGGACCTATGGTATAAATGCATAAAATAGTTAATGGTCTGATGTCTTTCTCAACGGCTTATCACAACACAACACACAACACACAACACACATAAACTGGTATACTTAGTGTATTATACATTAATATAGAAACTTTACTCTAATTGGTTCTTAGTCACCCCATTGTTTGTAAATTTACAACTCTGATTGGCTATATTTTTCTGCTTTTTTTCTGGATACTCTCCCTTAACCCTTTGCTCCTCTTTTTCCTATAAATGGATATGTTTGTGTTTGTTCTTGTAATAATAATAATAATAGCAGAACTTATAAGGCGCACATATCCACCTTCAGAGTGCTCAAGGCGCCGACATGAAAACAAAGCAAAAAGTAAACCAAGAAAATTGACAATGAAAAAAGGTTATATTACAATGATCGAGAGAAGGCTTGCGACATTAAATGAGTTTTCAGGTGAGTTTTAAAAGTACTTAAAGAACTACTGCTTTGAATGTGAAGTGTTTATGCCTCTGACGAAGGTCCGGTTTGGATCGAAAGCTAAGGCCATCTCCCCTACTAATTTTAATATAGAAATTGTCACGTAACACACTTGTTCATTTTATTGACTCTTGATTATCCAAAAAGAGACTTACAAAGAAGTTTCTCGAAAACATCATAATCCAGGTCATCACTCAATATCTATTTGTTTTGATGTGAGGCTCTGCAATCTTTGAGACTATAAATTGTATGCTTTTAACACCGTTAGGGAATGTGATGGATTCAGAGATGGTCCAATCATAGAAACCTACTGGTATAAAACTTTGAGGAGTTGGTTCAAAGAAAAACACAAACATTGAATGATCAAGTATTTGTATGACTGTGGAAACATGAACAAGAAGATTAATGTCCTGCAAATTAGAACAGAAAGACTGATAACAATTCTCACCGTGTTTATTTTGTGATAAATGTCGCTGTAGAAAGTACTGATGGCAGGGTATGTAGGAAGCTAGTGCGCCAACATCAAACCTCGCTGATATACTAAAGATGTAAACTGGAAGTCTGCAAAATTTGTATAAATGTTAACACAAGTAAGAAATATGCTGGCCATGGCCTATCAGGATGAACTCAATATAGACAAATATTGGCATCCTAAACACAAACCAAACTAAACCAAACTAACCCAAACTACAAAAGTTTGTATCAATTTTGCCCCCAAGAGGAAAACTCACCTTGAATACAAATACTGAATGAAATTTCCTGTTGCGTCTCTGTCTTTCAGTGGCCTGTCCTGAAATAGTTGAAATTAAGTTTGTGTAACAATCAGCATTTGATACATTCTTGTGTATCCCTAATTCAGTTCTAGTCCCTACAAACATGATGTCCATAATTAGGGGGGGGGGGTCAAGAGGTTAAAATGACATAACTTGACATGTCTCAATGTGATAACAATTACTTAAACAAATGTTTCAATGATTTGGTAATATGAAAGTAAACAAACTGTTCTGTCTTTGGCAAATTTAAATGTTTGTATGAAAAGAAAATTTCATTTAATGTTAAATAAATATTGGCAAACCTTTTTCTCCTCCAAGAATTGTTGGATGAGTGAAAGACTTTCTCTAGAGAAGATGTAGAAGCACGGACACTTAAAAGAGAAAAAACCCAGATCAAAAACAACTGAAACAACTGTTTTAACAACTAAAAACCAGTTTTATCCCAATCCTACCAAATATGAGCCCAATATTAACCCATTCAAACCTATCTTATCCCAATCACATCCCGATGGAACCATCTCCAATACTTAAACCACCCACTACTGACTTACTGAATTTCTTGATGAAGTTTCTTCTGGTTTGGGCTTCTCAAGAAATGCTGTTACTCTACAGTCACTATCAGTCTCAAGTATTCCAACTTTCACAGTGTCTTAAAAACAATCAACAAAACAAACTTTTGTGATGTGAATAAGCATGTATAAAGACAATAAATTCTATAAGATCCACATGGCTGACATGAACTCAATCTCTAACAGACTAAGTGTTACTCTAGTGTTACACTTGAGGCATCTTAAGGTACATGAGAAGACAGTTACAAGGAGAAGGAAAAGGATAAATTAAGTCTCCTGTGGATTTCTTATTTGCATATAATTGTCAGAAAATTGATTGTGACGGATACAGGAGGTTGATGCTTAATACTTTGTGCTTTGAAATTATACATTTCTGCTGAAGAAGCATGTCCAGAGGTAAAAAGGCAATGACCATGGGCATGAGTGGAGCATAACACCTGTGGTTTGGGTTGATGTCGAAGAAGGTTAGAAAGCTTAAACCAAATCAAGCACACCTTTTTCTGAACATGGGCAAGCAAGAACTAAACTGCCACCAGGTTGTGTCTCCCTACGTCTCTTGAATTCCTGTATGACTGCTGACAAATTAAAGTCATCAAAGAACAGCGTATCTCTGCAGTATGGAAAAATGGTATGAGAAATGAAGAAAGAAACACTAAATTGAGATTAGGTTTACCACGGAGAGCTTCATTTTCCATTTGGTAGAATTGACCTCAGAGATAAATGTATTGGCTACAAATGACTGGGTGGAGTAGACTTGGGTGCACTGCATGCTTTTACTATGATACAACTAGTTAAAAATAGATGTTAAATTTGGATATGAAACTTTTTTTAAAGAAATCTGGATATCAATTTTGTTTGAACTCAATAATAAAACCACCACCATAGGAGAATAAGAGACAATTTCATTTCTTTTGAAGATGGATGGTTGATTCGTTTACAATCTTACCCTCCGATGACTATGATGTCCTCTTGATAACCAAGTTGATCCACTGCAAGCTCAATACAAGCAACAGCTCCTAAACGTGTCTGAAATGCAGCATAAAATCTTTCTGGTAAGTAAAACTTTGAGACAAGTGAAATGCAAAAATATTACCTGTTTTAATACATAAAAATAAGAGCATGTAAACAGTGTATTGACCCCTTGCACTGATGTCACACACTGCTACTGTTTATCCACGGTTTAGCATATGGGAGGTGTGTAAACATGCATGCGCTGCCTTAACAGGGAAACTACATCCCTGAAAATTGCCCAAAGAAAATTTATCGTGTCACATGATTTAGGTCACCTTTATAGCTCCTATTAAACTCTGAATAGGGTACATACATAAAGGGGTTTCAGTGGTACCTCATTTGTTGATGTTCCATCACAGATCAGCTTCACTTCAGGCCAGCCTTTACGCCACTCGTCGAAATTGGCTTCATAAAACTTGTTACTCTGAAAGTTATTTTGAAATACAAAATGTTGATGAAAATTTTGGCGCCTTTTACTCTGTAGCATCCTTACTGCTGTTGTAGATCCTTACGGATGGACACTTGTGGTTTATCATTAGAGTGAGATGGAATGAGGTCTGTCATAGCATTAGGTAGTATTCATCAGCAATCATTCTTTTCACAAACAGTGAAAAGATGACATGAATTTGAGTCAATTGACAGAATGGATGTTGTTTATCTGTCATGGTTGACTTCAGCTAAAGTCATCAAGTTGGTTTCAGAATAAAAAACAAAAATAACATAAATTATTACCACTGGATGATTCAAAGAATTTTAGATACAACTTAACTTAAGCAAATGAATAATGATCCATTAATGAAATTGAAACAGTCAAATAGGGCGAGTTATCACGCTTTTAGTATGACAGCATGCGTGTTAATTTCAAAACATTGATATTGGATACATTTTTGTTTAGGCTTTTCAGAAACTGGCATACTAACATTAATTGTGTACAAATTTTGCACACTTTTGAGTTGGTAGAAATATAAAGAACTGCCTGTTACAATTATATAGTTTTTAGTTTGAAACTTACAAGATGAAGCTACACAAAATTTTCTTTCAAGAGTTTACTAAAATTTCAGTCTGTGAAAATAACCGCTCAAATAAGGTTCAGAGCAAGCAGGCCTGGAATTTCACTTTGAGAGGGCAAGGACATTTTCGGAAAAATGTCCGTGTCCAGCCACCACTTTTTCATTCGTTATGAAATAAAATAGTATCTAATTTACTCAAATGAGATATTCCTATGGGTAAAAATGAGTGAAAAAGTGGTGGCAGGATACGGAAATTTTTCCCCATTTTCGTTTTGTCAAGGGTACTTCCACTGGAAAATTGTTAACTTTATGGGAAACTTTTGAAGGGGCATCAAGGCCAAGATCAGGGGCAACAGAGGGCCTTGGCCTCTATGTATTTCCAGGCATAAGCAAGGTGTCTTGTTTTTTCACAATCTTTAGGATATTTTATCGATTTATAGGGTCCTTTATTCATAGTTTAAGAAAACACAGTCCTCTGATGCAATTCTAAAAGGATCGGAATGAGCTAAAAAAAGGGCAAATCAAAGAGTTTCTTCTTACTACAACAACAATGTCATCTACGTCAGCCCTGCATGTTTGAAGACTCTCCATCCAATGTGATATGAGTGGCATTGGACCAACGGGAAGCAGTGCTTTGGGCATGCCTAGAAGATGATGATATTCTTTATTTGGGTCATTCTCCTGCAGATCTTTCTGAAGACGGGTTCCATATCCACCAGCTAAGATTATCACTTTCATTGTTCATGTGGGCCCTGGCTAACCAGTTTGAATTGGTAAACTCCAAACAAAGACGCTTGGCTTGATAGGCCCTCAACAAAGTGAATAAAAACAGTATAGCACATAATTAGCTCATATCAAGTGTAAATGGGAGAGCTTTAATGGTAGGCTTGTAATTTATAACATCCCTCCTTCTTAACATTGGGTCTAGAGCACTTCAATTTTCTTTACAAACGTAAAAATGGCAGTGTATATTTTGCCAGGTCTCGCTTTCTTTTTAGTAAACAATATCAAAGCCGGAACAGCTCTGAACATTGCAGTGACTGTTTTTTGCTAATTATATGCTGAGTTACACAAATTGAGTCTTCACTTCAGCAAGGTCTGGAATATAGTTAAAGAGAACTGCAAGAATGACCAATTTGAATAACCACACTACCTACTCCTACCTACAGACCTAGAACTATACGGTCCGTTCCTCCGCTATCGTGGAGACGATAGCGGAGCGAACGAACAGCATAGTTCTAGGAGTACAGCCCAATAAAAGGTGGGATAGGTAGTTAGGATGGAGCGTTAGGATAATTAATCACTTGTAAACCTCCATCCTAGCCCTGGTAGTGGTAGTGGTACTGGTAGTGGTAGGACGCCAGCAGTCAGTATAGTTGGGACGATCATCAAGTTGGGGCGGAACAAGTGTATGTCGCACTACGTTACGTTGTATGCAACGGGCGAGTCCAACCTGGGCTAACCTCTACTCCTAGAACTATTCGGTTCGTTCCGCTATCGTCTCCAGCTCCCCGACCCTCATATAGGTCATCATGTACAAAATCCTATTCGAAACTTTTTCCCCTTCACGTTTATGCACCTGGACTTCTCTTTTGATAACGGAGCTCGCCAAAATTAGGCTCTATGTATTCATTGTTTTCACAGTGAGCTCGGGGTGGGTCCAGAAAATCCACTCCGCAAAAAAAAGGTGCAAAAAATGATAAATTCCCATCGTTATTCGGAATCGTCGCCTTCCGATAACAAAAATGGCCGCCGTCGCTTGTATCAATGGTATGCTGCGCGCAACGCTGGTTCACAATAACCAACGCGTTGCAACGGTTTACGTATAAAAGATAAGGCATTGATTATTGTGGACCAGTGTTGCGCACAGAATACTATTGAATACCGTCTTAAGGCATGTCGTGGACCAGCGTTGCACGCAGCATACCAGTGATACAAGCGACGGCGGCCATTTTTGTTATCGGAAGGCGACGATTCTGAATAAACGATGGGAATTTATCATTTTTTGCGGAGTGGATTTTCTGGACCCACCCCGAGCTCACTGTGAAAACAATGAACACATAGAGCCTAATTTTGGCTAGCTCCGTTTTCAAAAGAGAAGTCCAGGTGCATAAACGTGAAGGGGAAAAAGTTTCGAATAGGATTTTGTACATGATGACCTATGAGGGTCGGGGAGACGATAGCGGAACGAACCGAATAGTTCTAGGACTCGAGTAGGCTAACCTCCATCCCTGATCCACACAGACTCCCATCGTCGGGATGTTCCACCCCAACTTAACAATCGTCCCAACTATAGTTGGAACAGAGCCGTTATTATGTTCACTCACCTCTTAGCTTGACCTGGGTGTTTTGGATGTTTTAATACATAAAGTTTTAAAAAGATGTTTAACGAAATATTGTGTCTATTCCTTCCGATTTACTTCGCTTGATGTTTACAGACCGCGGCCATTTTGGATTATCCCATTCATCAATACACGGGCAGCCTCGCTACCATGGGCAGCGCGCCGTATCGATACCTCTCGTCACTAACCCCTGGTAGGGATGTACTGAGAAACAGCGCTGATTGGCTCCCAATGGCGACTACTTTGCGTGCACGCTTGTTAAAAACTTTCGAGCGCATGTATGGACGCTTAGTACGCGCGTGTGAAAATGCAAGTATTTTGACGCGATTCCATTTCAAATGAATAATTTTTTACACGGTCACCCTTAACTAACTGCATACAGTTACACATATCGAAAATCAAAGAAGAATGACAGAGGACCAGTTGCTTTTTGACTTGATGCCTCTTTTACGGGTTACCGTACTTGAGCGCGCGCGTAGAACGGATCGGCCCAGGCCTGATTAAAATGTGCTAGATTCTAGCACATTTTAATGAACCAATTCCAGGGGTTATGATCGAGCAAGGCATGCTGGGAAAAAATGGCACGGTGAGATCGATCACGCCTGGGAACGAGGATGATACACGGGTTTACACTTCGGCGTCCATCTTGGCCTCGTTCTGAAGTCGCGATGAAAACAGTAATGCCAGTCCATATTTTACATGCAAGCGGACGGGCTGCGATCATCGTAATCACTGAGTTGGTTCAGTACCATTGTGTGGTGTCACCGTTTTGGGATCGGACCACGGGAAATGTGTGGGGAAATATTAAATTCAGTCCATAATCTGTTGAAACATTTGAAGTCGCACTCTTTCATTCTTTCTTTCCATTCTTTCTTCCCAAAAAATAAATCGTCCACCATTTACGTATACAGCTGTGTACATAATGGGCCTATACCGTCATCCGTTCATTGCGCTCAGAGTTTTATCAACTGTAAAAACTGTATGTACTTATGACCTCGCAAATTTTTTTTAAAATAATGATAACGATTTTTCACACTGTCACTGTGTCTAGTGAGACGAATTGATTGATAAAATCATTAATTTGTTCTTTACATGTAAATGTTTTTCCCCCTTTTTTTAACGTGATACTGATAGGGGCCTGTGCATTAATTGTTTTGGAATTAATATTTTGACTTAACTTACATCAATACAACTACATTACTCACTTCTCCTCCTGTAGTTTGTGGCTCTTACCTTTTATTAACTGTAGCCTATAATCAATAATACCAATGACGAATATTGTTTTTACATGTTATTTCATACCGCAAATATACCTTCAAAATCAAAGGACCGTCCATAAATAACTGTCACTGGAATTGGAACAGCAAGAATAATAGAAATTTGTTAAATAGATTAATAATTTGGAGACATTATTTTAGGTGACATTAATTTATTAAAATGATCAAACTATGCAATAAAATGCTTGTCAAAACGTTGTGATTCGTATCAACTATTACTTGAATAATTTACGAACGATAAGGAAATAAATCTAATTGATTTTAATACAAGTGAAGTAAACCATGGGATTGCAAGGCCACAAGCTTTTAATTTTGTCAGGTTAGCTGGATATAGATGACATTTACGGTAACTTCACTGCACTGCAAAACGTTCACAATGCTGGCGTTTTGAGAATTTTCATCGCAACTTCTAAACCACGCCTCTTCACGCATGCGCATTTTTGTAAGTGTAAACCCGTGTATTCACACGACGTCACCCGCCGGCCGGGCCGGCTGTGAGTGGGCGGAGCGAAACTTTAAAGCCTAAATTAATCAAGTCTCCTCAAAAGTTGAAGCACAGAACCCCAGGTTGCCATATACACAACATATTAATTACATGACCCCCACCCCAAAAAAAACCCAGAACAACAACAACAACAACAACAACAACAACAACCAAAAAATTATAATAAATAAATAAATAAATAACAATGATATTCAATAAAGAAGGGGAAATTTACAAATTATGATAATCGGTTTGGCGCACAAATTTATTCTTTCTTGTCACAACCGTCGACAAGTCCTTTCATACGTACCCAAGACCCATACAGTCAATTCATACCCAAATAATTTCTTACCGAAGCCGTTCCGTCCAAACAATGACAAATTTAACTAACACAATAATCAATAGCTTCCAAATTTGTGCATGTAAATACTTAGTAAGTTTTAATCAAGAAGTCGCACTCAGCACTCAATTAATACAACTGATAGCTATAGCTACTAGAGAATCAGTAATTTGATGTGCAAACAAACTGAATGTGTACAAAAGGCCCACACTGGATGGGTTATGTAGCCTCATGCTTTACTTGAGTGTGTGTGTGTGAGACTAACTGGAAGTCTCCTTTTCTAATACTTTATTTGTGTATTACAATTTTATTCCCATTGTTTTGACTGTCCTTTCCAAATCGATCTATTCTTTACTTGCTATTCTGAACTTGCTTGTGAAATCAGTGGACAAGCACATTTTTATTTATTTTACTGTTAGGTGATTTGAGGCAAATGAGTGTAAATGATTTATTTGCTACAAGATAAACACATCTATTAATCATAGGTTAAGAACTGTATATAACTTTATCCACAAATGTATACATTCTCTAATTTACTATAAAAAAAAAATTAATTCAAGGGTTGCAAATCTCTGAAAACTTTGTAAAAAGTTTACCATCAAATCATCGCATGGAAATGAAAGCCTGCAAAGATATACAGCACAAAGAATGTTAACAGCTAGGTTACAAATATAATTTTAGGTTACAAACACTGTTAAATATAAACAGGATAACTTAATGCTGACTTATTTATGCAATATCAATCATGAGAACATTCTGAACTAACCATTTCGTTTAAGTCATGTTTCCAAGCACGAGGTTTATGAAGTTAAAAATACAACAATTAATTAATTAGTGACATAAATGTTTCCTACACCAAGTACTGATTACACACATGTAAAAATCCAGTAGTATTTGTACAGCAACCCTTTCTTTATGATCACACACTATTTTTCCTTTTCCTACGTGAATGAAATATTGAACAAGGCATTCAAGCAAAGAAATGAAACTAAGTGTGTTCCAATTTAAGAAAACAACCTTATGTTAAAACACCTTCACAACATAAACCAACAATAAATTATTGTACAACAAATGCATTTTATTTACAGTTAGTATAATTGAGAGCTCGGCCCAATTTCATTGATCTACTTATAAGCACAAAACAGGCTTAACAAAACAAAATTGTGCTTACCATAATAAAGTTACCTGCCAAAATACCATGCCACAAATTATGATAATCGGTTTGGCGCACAAATTTATTCTTTCTTGTCACAACCGTCGACTGAAGTCCTTTCATACGTACCCAAGACCCTCGAGTTGACTACCCAAGTCGTTTTTTACCATACAGTCAATTCATACCCAAATAATTTCTTACCGAAGCCGTTCCGTCCAAACAATGACAAATTTAACTAACACAATAATCAATAGCTTCCAAATTTGTGCATGTAAATACTTAGTAAGTTTTAATCAAGAAGTCGCACTCAGCACTCAATTAATACAACTGATAGCTATAGCTACTAGAGAATCAGTAATTTGATGTGCAAACAAACTGAATGTGTACAAAAGGCCCACACTGGATGGGTTATGTAGCCTCATGCTTTACTTGAGTGTGTGTGTGTGAGACTAACTGGAAGTCTCCTTTTCTAATACTTTATTTGTGTATTACAATTTTATTCCCATTGTTTTGACTGTCCTTTCCAAATCGATCTATTCTTTACTTGCTATTCTGAACTTGCTTGTGAAATCAATGGACAAGCACATTTTTATTTATTTTACTGTTAGGTGATTTGAGGCAAATGAGTGTAAATGATTTATTTGCTACAAGATAAACACATCTATTAATCATAGGTTAAGAACTGTATATAACTTTATCCACAAATGTATACATTCTCTAATTTACTAAAAAAAAAAATTAATTCAAGGGTTGCAAATCTCTGAAAACTTTGTAAAAAGTTTACCATCAAATCATCGCATGGAAATGAAAGCCTGCAAAGATATACAGCACAAAGAATGTTAACAGCTAGGTTACAAATATAATTTTAGGTTACAAACACTGTTAAATATAAACAGGATAACTTAATGCTGACTTATTTATGCAATATCAATCATGAGAACATTCTGAACTAACCATTTCGTTTAAGTCATGTTTCCAAGCACGAGGTTTATGAAGTTAAAAATACAACAATTAATTAATTAGTGACATAAATGTTTCCTACACCAAGTACTGATTACACACATGTAAAAATCCAGTAGTATTTGTACAGCAACCCTTTCTTTATGATCACACACTATTTTTCCTTTTCCTACGTGAATGAAATATTGAACAAGGCATTCAAGCAAAGAAATGAAACTAAGTGTGTTCCAATTTAAGAAAACAACCTTATGTTAAAACACCTTCACAACATAAACCAACAATAAATTATTGTACAACAAATGCATTTTATTTACAGTTAGTATAATTGAGAGCTCGGCCCAATTTCATTGATCTACTTATAAGCACAAAACAGGCTTAACAAAACAATATTGTGCTTACCATAATAAAGTTACCTGCCAAAATACCATGCCACACTTACCACCTTTGACTGGTATACTGATCAATATTGCTTAGCAGAACATTTTTGTTCTGCTTATAAAGCAGCTCTATGAACTCAGGGCTTATTCATACAGGTATTTAGCTTAAGTGGATGGTGAGACTTGAATAAGTGTCCCATGAGTGCTTGCTTATGCAACTTATTTCTAAGATAGAAGCTAGCAGATAATAACAGCAGAGTAAAAAGCAACCATTTGATACTCTTAAACTGAACACTTCAGTCTCTAACAAGAAAAATGTCAGATTCTTAAAATGTAAAATAATTCTGAAAATTTCTTACTGGACTTCAGTTTGATAATCAGTCAGCTTTTGATAGTACACCATGTCACTTTATGCATTAAATGTACAAAACTGCTCTTTATATTCATCCAAATTGATCATGGAATCTTGGAGTAAAGTTAGGTTCCTTAAAAATAGATGTATACAATTTTTTAAAGACACTCTTCTTTACCTTCTACTTTTCTTACATAAAAATACTCTTCAGTCTAGATTGATAGTTAATAGTATAAATATATCTTGAGGTTATCATCGACTGGTCCCTAACACTTCCCTGGAAAGATTTATATCAAATAATAAAAATGACCTCGTTGAGGAAGTACGAATATTCTGCTGGAGAAATAATCAACAAAAGTGCTTCTAATTCATACTTGCTTTCTTCACATTAAATTTGAAGAGGCACTTACTTGAGCACAAGCCAATTTTTGTGCATTTAAAAAATATTCTTCATAACCACTTGAAAATTTATAACAAAATGATGCATCAATAAATTCAAATTTACTTATCTTTACACACAAAAGGTGATTATAAATTCATGAAAAACCCTGGCCGAGATTAGTTGCATTTTGTTATAATACTCATTTGTTTAAATAATGTTGAATGATGAAATTTATTGTTGCAAATCTTGTGCTGTGTACAAACTGTAGTACTGTCCCTTCAGTTGCATAAGGTCATCATGCCTGCCAAACTCAGCGACTTTGCCATGGCGGATGACGGCAATCTTCTCAGCATCATGGATGGTGGAGAGACGATGGGCAATAGTGATGCAGGTACGACCCTTCTTGGCTTCGTCTAAGGCTTCTTGAACAACCTGAACGGAAGAATTAGTAGTATTTGTACAGCAACCCTTTCTTTATGATCACACACTATTTTTCCTTTTCCTACGTGAATGAAATATTGAACAAGGCATTCAAGCAAAGAAATGAAACTAAGTGTGTTCCAATTTAAGAAAACAACCTTATGTTAAAACACCTTCACAACATAAACCAACAATAAATTATTGTACAACAAATGCATTTTATTTACAGTTAGTATAATTGAGAGCTCGGCCCAATTTCATTGATCTACTTATAAGCACAAAACAGGCTTAACAAAACAATATTGTGCTTACCATAATAAAGTTACCTGCCAAAATACCATGCCACACTTACCACCTTTGACTGGTATACTGATCAATATTGCTTAGCAGAACATTTTTGTTCTGCTTATAAAGCAGCTCTATGAACTCAGGGCTTGTTCATACAGGTATTTAGCTTAAGTGGATGGTGAGACTTGAATAAGTGTCCCATGAGTGCTTGCTTATGCAACTTATTTCTAAGATAGAAGCTAGCAGATAATAACAGCAGAGTAAAAAGCAACCATTTGATACTCTTAAACTGAACACTTCAGTTTCTAACAAGAAAAATGTCAGATTCTTAAAATGTAAAATAATTCTGAAAATTTCTTACTGGACTTCAGTTTGATAATCAGTCAGCTTTTGATAGTACACCATGTCACTTTATGCATTAAATGTACAAAACTGCTCTTTATATTCATCCAAATTGATCATGGAATCTTGGAGTAAAGTTAGGTTCCTTAAAAATAGATGTATACAATTTTTTAAAGACACTCTTCTTTACCTTCTACTTTTCTTACATAAAAATACTCTTCAGTCTAGATTGATAGTTAATAGTATAAATATATCTTGAGGTTATCATCGACTGGTCCCTAACACTTCCCTGGAAAGATTTATATCAAATAATAAAAATGACCTCGTTGAGGAAGTACGAATATTCTGCTGGAGAAATAATCAACAAAAGTGCTTCTAATTCATACTTGCTTTCTTCACATTAAATTTGAAGAGGCACTTACTTGAGCACAAGCCAATTTTTGTGCATTTAAAAAATATTCTTCATAACCACTTGAAAATTTATAACAAAATGATGCATCAATAAATTCAAATTTACTTATCTTTACACACAAAAGGTGATTATAAATTCATGAAAAACCCTGGCCGAGATTAGTTGCATTTTGTTATAATACTCATTTGTTTAAATAATGTTGAATGATGAAATTTATTGTTGTAAATCTTGTGCTGTGTACAAACTGTAGTACTGTCCCTTCAGTTGCATAAGGTCATCATGCTTGCCAAACTCAGCGACTTTGCCATGGCGGATGACGGCAATCTTCTCAGCATCATGGATGGTGGAGAGACGATGGGCAATAGTGATGCAGGTACGACCCTTCTTGGCTTCGTCTAAGGCTTCTTGAACAACCTGAACGGAAGAATTAGTAAAAAAATTGTAAATAAAAAAATACAACCCAAACAACACCATTTGAAAAAAGTTTGAATGACAAGACTAGTTTCCCTGATAACAGTCACAGTGACCATTGTAAAAATTCTGCACAATATCAATTTAATTGTTTAATTTGATACAATAATAAGCAAAAACATCATTGCATTTATCATACCTTTTCACTTTCTGTGTCCAGAGCTGAGGTGGCCTCATCCAGCAAGAGAATCTTGGGGTTGCGGACTAGTGACCTTGCAATGGCTACACGTTGCTTCTGACCACCAGACAGTTGAGTCCCTTTCTCACCAACCTTGGTGTCATAGCCCTGAATAAATTAAAAGATTGAAAAAAAGAAATAGAAAGTGACTGTCGTAAGCATCTTGGGATTCTGAAAGGCAAGAAACACAGAAACTAAAGTAGTATTGCAAACACAGTAAAATACTTACAGTAGGTAGAGCAGCAATAAACTCATGAATGTTGGACTTTCTGGCAGCTGCAATGACCTCCTCCATACTGACATCTCTGGAGTTATCACCATAAGCAATGTTTTCAGCAATAGTGCGATCAAACAGGACTGGTTCCTGAGACACCAGACCAATTTGAGATCTCAACCAACCAATATTAAGGGTAGACAGGTCACGCTGGTCAAGTGTCTGAAGGAAAATAAATCATAAATAACTATCAAAAAAACTTTAATTTAATTCTTTAAAAGAGGAACATCTTTAGGAAACAATTATTTGAGGAAAATGACAAACATGAATTCGACTCACCACAGTGCCACTCCTTGCATCATAAAACCTCTCCAGGATCTGAATGGAAGTACTCTTTCCACATCCACTGCTCCCAACCAATGCTAGAGTCTCTCCAGGTTTGACAGAAACACTCAGTCCTCGGAGGACAGGCACATCAGGACGGCTTGGGTAGCGGAAGCGAACATTGTCAAATTTGATCTCTGGATTATAATCCGACTGTTGAAATGTAAACAAAAGTGACCACATTTTTACACCTACTTTGTGAATAGCATGTAATTAAACAGTATCCGTAAATTATTTGAATGAAAAGAAGGAACAAGATTAAAATATGTCCTACCATACTGTGTCCCTCTGTGTCATAGGAGTCAATTTCCGGTTCTCTGTCCATCAATTTGAACAAGTGGGCACATGCAAACTTAGCTTTGGAGTAATCAGGGGCAAGGGCAGCAGCACCACCAAGAGCAAAACCACCAAAGATGATTGCAGAAAACACACTGCATCAAATAAATTCAAAATTCTTTGTTCACACCTTCAAAAAATGTTTTTTTAAAATATATGACGCATCAGTGGATCAAGGTTGAGAGTCATTACTGCCAAACAAGTCTCAAACAAGGATCTAAATGTTAGGAGGCAAGTTGAAATGATGGCATTTCAACTTTTCGGTAACCCCTAGAGCTATAAATTTCAAGGAGTTTGGGAACAGTATCCTCAGTGCTCAGAGAAGTAGATCAAAGCATGATTTAGTCATATCTGTAGCGAATAAAAGCTTCTTCTTTTTTTACCAAGCAGACATTTAAAAAGTCTGAAATCAGATAACAGTCTCAAAATTTTCATCCCTGGTTGATGCACCTAGATGTAATGTGGAATATACAATGAGTGTAATGTACAGAGACAATGTTGTCCCTAGTAGTTGACTTCAACAAATATATAAACTCGATAATCTTAGACGGTGTATACAGTAAAACACAACTCATAAATTGTTGAGGGCTGGTTGGAGTCTTTTGACTAATCTCAGCTATAGATTCAATAAAGCAAGACATCAAAGGAGGGCGCTTTTGACTTACAGAAACACATTATCAAATGTCATGACTCCAATCTCCACAAGATGCCCACCAAGTCTAAAGGCAGCGGCATAAGCGAAGAAAATGATTCCTTGAGACACACCATATGCTACACCACCGGCCTGGGCTCTCTTCAGATTGGTCCTGATAAACAAAAACAAAAAGAAAACATTTTCAGGAGGCAAACATATCTTTTACACACGTGCCTCTAGATGTTTTCTATTCCAGTGAATTGTAATAATTTCCCTGTTGTGTTTTTAAAACATTGCTTACTTTGTAAACGAGCAAAGGTTTAATGGACTCACCTGAATGGCCCTTCAAGAAGGGCAATGTAATTGTCATGGAAGGTTTGTTCCCGAGTAAGAGAAGCAACAGTTCTCATGTTCTCAATTGCCTCTGTAGCAACCTGCAACAATCAATTATAATCAATAATCAGAATAGTTGTTAACATTGAGAGCTGTTATTTGTACAAAGGAATTCCAAAAAACTTCAAGAGCTTTCCAGTCTTGAGATCAATATATTTGTCCAGGACAGAAAACCTTATCTAAGAAACAGGTTTACAAACATTTGGAGGGCTTACCTTTCCAGAAGCTTCAAGGGCTTCTTTATCTTCAGCTTCAGATGATTGGACAAGTTGCCACTCAATAGTGCCAGCAATGGCAATTAATGGAAGGAATGCCAAAACAAGAAGAGTCAACTGCCAGCCATAGATGAAGGAAATGATGATAGCTGTACCAATGTTGAAAATAGACTGCATCATCACGCCAATGCGAGCACCTGTCGCCTTAACGAAAAACAAATTTAAAATATTTTTACCACCTTCATTTTTAGTCATCGCAAAATTAACAGTTTCCCAGCCCATCCACTTCCAATTTACCTGTCAGACTTTTAGGGCTTCCATTAGTGTTGCTCCGAACCTAACCTGACCCAGCCTGATGATCGACCAACAACCAGGGCAATCACAGAGGGTAACGTTACTATTCCCGATCATAAATGTGACATTTTCAAAAATGTTTCAAATACAAGGAGCTTTGTAGCTAAAATGTTTGGTTTTAGCTTTAGAGCTCCTTCTTTGTTAAAATGGTGTCCCTTTCACAGCTTGTTCAAATTCTTATTGTTCATTTCCGCATTAGGTAAAGAGGTAAGGTTTGAAGTGATTTGATTTTTCTTTGAAGAGGAGGAGATTGCTTGTATCTTAAACTCAAAGTTTTAACATTTAACTTTTACAAATGTTTAACCTCACATTTCTTATTGTGATAAGCTGATGGGAGTAGCAATTTCTTCCCTATGTTCTCGTATGTAGATCATCCATTATATCTGGGTGTATAGAATTTGCATTTAATACTGTCATTGTTAAGTAGTTTATCTTTGTTGTATTTTTATATTACGTGAGGGTCTAAAATGATCAGCTGTGATGGATGGGTTACCCTTATGGAGCTAATCAAACTGAAATAGCAAAAATTATACCAGGGAACAATGCCTTAGAACAATTTATGGTTCATGTAGAGAAAATGGAAAGCAAAAAGCCACAGATGTAATCACATTTCCTTTACATCTTCCATTGCTTCTCAACATCATTTTTTTCACAGAACTCGGGAAAGTACTGAGTATACAGTGCTAACACATATCGGTGTAGGGTAAAACCAAAACTAATATTCTTTATCCTCGATGCAAATTTAACATCTGTTAAAACATCATGGGGTTAGCTGAAAAGTTTTGACGCCACTTACTCCTTGGACTTGGGCAGCTTCTGTGGCCAAGCGTGTTGTCAGTGCACCAGTGCTGTTCTTTTCATTGTCAAACCATGAAATGTCCTACAAAAAAACACAACAAACATTTCTAGTAATAATTCAATTGAGCACCCTCTAGAGATATTATATCATTTTAACAATTTAATCAAGCAGTTTATGGATAAGTATGAAATGTTGTTGTCCTTACCTGTCGTAACATGGCCTTGAAGGCATTATGTCTCAACCGTACTGTGAGTTCCTCGCCTGATTTACCAAGAGCAGATCCCTGCCAAAACAAAATGTTAAATAAAAGCTTTTAAAATACTTATAACTGTGTCTTAATTATGGAAATGTTGAAAGAGCTTAAAGGGTCATAGATTGGTAAATACTCCAAAAATCCATTACCACAAAAAACTTACTTGGTGAGAAGCACTGCAGCCATAGTATAAACTATTTTGAGAAAGGATTCTCTTCAAATTAAAATTGTTTGGATAGTTTTTCATCCGAAAACATTTGCATTTTAGAAACAATTCATGCACGAATCGTTTCTAAGATTTCTGAGGGTTGGTGTCCATTTGCAAATGCAACAGCCAAAGACATGGTTGGTACCTGCTGTCACCTCGCTAAACATTGATGTTTCGACATTCTTGTGAAAATACCTTGACAGTTTTTTGCTGTTTTCTCAGCAAGCAGACACTGTATTCAGGTGAAACTTTCCCATTTGACTTCTATTGTATCATTCTTTACAATTTTGCCAATAAATCAGCATTTTGTTGACGTAAACCAATCTACGACCCTAACCTTAAAAGTAAATTTAAGGGGAAATGGCCTCCATTTGGATTAAGGGTCAGTCAGTTTTACCTGTATAAGACTGGCCACCATGATGACAACACCAATAGCTGCAAACAGGAGGCAGTAAAGGGTAGTTCGTGCATTAATCTCATCCAAATCCTCCATCTTATCCAGGCCAAATGTCTGAGAGAAAAAGAACATAAAGTGAGCAAATTAAAATGTGAAACAACAAACTACTGTACAAGTACTTAATTGCTGCTTTTATCAAACTAACACAGCGGCCAACATTTGGATCTTGTGATCAAGAAGATTTTGTACCACAATCAGAGAGATATTTAGAACTACATTCAACATAGACCGTGCAAGTCTCATGCCTATCAAAAGACAATCAAATAAGTCAACTTACTTTTAAAGTCGACTTCTTTTTAAATTCTATTTACATTTTTGAAAATAAAAAACCTGGTAACAATGTTTTATTTAAAACAAGAACTCAATTTTTTTTTCAAAACAAGAAGGAATTTTAGAAGAACAAACATCAGTCAATGTATGTGCATATATAATTTGTAACTCATTAATAATCTGTTTTTTGTTTTGTTTTGCGTTTCTGTATGTCTTGCCTCCACGCTTGTTTTCTAGGCTGTCTTCTACAAGCCTTGGGTTTTTGTTTTGCAATACATGTTTGTTATGTCTTCACATTTCTTAGTTTGTCTGTCCAGGCTGTCTTCTACAAGCCTTGGCCTAATCTGAATGCCTCATACTCTATTTTATTTTGGTCTACATAGATTAATTCCGTCTGCCTTCATCTTCTGCGCTTATAGTTCCCTTGTCTATGTAATGTTTTGTATATGTTTTATTCCAAGAAGAGTAGTATGAAATACATGTTGACTTGAATTGAATTTAATTGAATGGTCAAACTTGTACATGTAGACAATATTGACTGGTCAAACTTATAAATGAAGACAACTTTCTAACCTCTAAGACACGACTGAAGATGATTGCAAAGGCTGGTTGCATAGCTCCATTAACTCCTGCAGCAATGCTTCCCATAATGATATAGAACCACTCCGGGGAATTCATTTTCATAATTCGACCGAAGCTGAAATGTTTCAAAAGCTCTTCCTCCTCTTTCTGTAAATGTAAAAATATTTACCAAAATCAAAATTAGGTTTCAATGTGAATACAATTCATACAATTCAATTTTCATCAAGTAGATGAATGACTTGGGGTGTTTTTTTTTATCTTACCCTATCATCTTCCTTGGACACAACTAATTCAATCAAGATGTTGTTTTGGGGACATATTAACTTGTCATCTTTCTTTGAAAAAAATGAATGATTACAGATGTTGTTTTTGAGACATATTACCTTTTCATCTTTCTTTGAAGAAACGGAATGACTAGAGATGTTGGACATCATTCTCTTCAATCCTCTGACTGACTCACGTTGTGAGTCTGATCTCTGAAGATTAGCTTGGCTATCAATCAATGGTGTCACTTCTATAACAAATAAACACATCACCAAAATCAATCAGTAAACAAAACAGTAACTAAAGCATTGTGTCATAAAATTCAATCCAAGGGGCAATACAAAAAGAAATGGATATGTGACTAGTTGGTGTGATGGAAAATAACATTACTTTTTTGAATAAAGTATTTATTAACATGTCCAAATACAATTTCCACATATGAGTTGGACATAATTTGTATCATTTTTGCTTAAAAGATTACATGCATTTTGAAATTAACTAAGTTAATAATCCACAAAACAACATAGCAGCAGTATTCATATTTCTAATGGGGCATATGACATGAAACTTTGCATACGATTGCAATGACATACACAATATTTATATAAATTCTAATGTATGCATAGAACGTTTTATAATTATACAGACATGCAATGCTGTATATAACAACAACAAAGGTACATAAAGGGAAACTGTTCATTTTTTCTATCCTGTTGGTAAGTGATGATGTTTTGGAGCCAGAAAAGCTATGTAAATGAATGGTCTACATATTGTTACCCTGCACTTCCGGTGTGGCAGGAGATTCTGTCCTCCCAGAGATTCTGTTCCCCCCATACGAAGAACTGTGTACAAACTTCTTCTGATAGCACCCTCTTTTGAATCCTCCTCCTCCAGCCCATGTTAATTTCCCATAGGGGGGGGGGGGGAGGGACAGAATCTCCGGCGGACAGATTTCCTTAGAACACCAGCTCCAATCTGTCACCATGCTTACCAATAGCATAGTACTTACAACATTCAATCACACGACAGTATTGCAAGTCAGTGTACATTAGCACTTCTGACAATTATTAATCACAAAAGTTCTACACCGATGTGGCATGTAAATAATGAATGAATACGATACATTATTATAACCCCCAAGTAGATCCTTGTCATTTGATTGGTAGATTGTTGGTTGCGTAGCATTCATTAATCAAACCATTACATGGCCCACATTCACTGAGTACTGTTCACTGTGCATCGTCTCACCTTTTTCTCTTTTACTGTTACACCTTAGACCACACTGGTATTTACATTCTACCTCCATGGTACAACACCCTCATAGTATGGGATCCAAGAATACAATCTTGTTCAGTTTCTTTATTCTTATCCTCCAATTAAATGACAAAGATCCAATTAAATGACAAATATCTACTGGATATTAATTTGCATTCTTGCAAATTGGAGAGCAGACTATTGTCATTTGTTGAAAGATGGAATATGTACCATTCCATGTTACAGCTGCCTGCTCATGAAAATATTCTCACAATTGCACTCATAAAGATAATGGCAAGATGTGAAGCAGCAGAGAGAGCTATGTAAACAAAAAGGCTATTCATAAACAATGTAGGGAGATTAACTGGGCCAGGATATAGTTAATCAAGCCCTTTTGACATTACACACTACACTACTTACAAGACCTCAGCTGGTGATGCAACTTGGGCTACTTTTACTAAACCATAAATCAAGTCCCTGGTTTGCAAAACAGTTTCACTTTTAGTTTCTTTGACTTATGACCGCTTCCAATAAAAGTACAGTCTTTTAATTGCAGAAAAAAAATAATTTGAAGGAATAAAACAATATTGCGAGGGAACAAAATAGTATTTTGAGGGCATAAAATAGCTTTTCAAGGGATCATCAAAATATTTTGAGGGAATGAAATAATATGTTGAAGGAATGAAATAAAAATATTTTTAAAAACCTTGTACCTTATGAGCTCTGTATTTATTACATGTAATAACTTGAGGAATATCTTTTTTACGTGTGGGTATTTCCCAAAATGAAACACATGGTAAAGTTTGCCGGCAAATGTTGTAATTTAATTAATGAGATGCTAAAAGGTTGAAGAAATGTAATGTAGAAGTGTTGATAAATGTAATAATAAACAATGAGAACATTCAAACCTTCCTGGCAAAACAAGTTATAGTCATCATTTTGAAAGCAAAGAAGTAAATGTTTCATAACTTTTGATTTATAAAAGGAGTCTTTTTTTTATTTGTATTGTTGAAAAAATATATATTATTTCCCTTACTCAGCAGACATTATTTCTCATACTTTAGCAAAAAGAATTCTTTTTTTATTTTGCCACAAATGTTTTAGATTTATTCCCAGGAAATGAAACCAATGACAGCAATAAAACAATGCAGCTAGGACTATGCTTTAAAACTCACCAATTTGTTGTACTTTCACTGTAAAATATTGTTCCAAAAAGCAGAAGAAAGGAGTTTGGTTTCATATACAAGGTAAAGCAAGCGGATGGAAATATGTTGTCTTTCAAAAAATGATTTAAAGACTGTAACCACTATATGTTAGAGCTCATTTTTATCTAGACTGAGTGAGATACAAAATAGCACATGGCAGATGATCTGGCAGCAGGGGTGGGTGAATTCTAATACTACTCAATGGGGCAAGGATTGTTTATTTTATCTGAACTGCAGGGGTTACATAAGGAAACAGGGAGGTCACAGTGTAATTGCTTCCAGAGAAATTTGACTTTTTTTTCAAGCTACTAATATTACATGTTTGCAAGGCATGATGGTTGATGCAAATAGATGCTGTACAGTTGCAATTAAGCTTGATGATGAAATTTGCTGAAAAGCTGCTGTCTGAATGACACTTGTATTCTTGTCTGACTGGAACTTGTGTTCTTGAATGCATAGCTAGCCTCTTAATGGCAATGGAACAGTTTGAAAAGAAACTACAGTTCAGACCTTGATGAAAATGTATGTTCAATGTTGTTTGAACATGTACATTGTACTGTTGTACATACCAGTAGGAATACATTCTGGTCTTGGACTCGATACTCGCCTACAGCCTACCTCTATCTGGTTGCCTTTTTATACCGTTTTAGAGAAAATACATTTTTTTAGACAGATAGGACACACAAAGAGTACAAGTTACATGCATTTGTCTTACTGCCTTAAGATGAATCAAATTTAACTCAGACAAGTGGGTATGCAAAGTTAAAGGTGTTCATGCATGTACAATAGGAACAGTCAAACCATGACCAAGAAACGTGGACAAAAAAGTTAAAACTCAATGGAAACAGAACAACAGAAATCCACATGTTTGGGAAACAACGGTTTTCAAACTACAAAATGGCAAAAACACCTTTTGAACAATCAATATTATAACCACAACCAAACAATAACCAACAACATACAAAAGACAAGTAAACCATGAAATTCTTATTATCTACATTGCCAGACACTAGACATAGTCTACAGATTAGGCAGAATTAACTTACTTGGTGAACTTGGACCTCCTTGTGTGGATGCTTAAGATTAACAATCACAAAAATAAGGTTTCAGAACTGAAGATTAAGTGTCCTTTTATTGGAATATTTTCAAGGCATTGTTGAGTTCCTTTCTATAATGAATACAAAGCAGCTCATACTATCCACTCAGAGACCTTCCTCAGAGTGCCTTACGACTATTCTATAAAAATGTGCAAAATGATTACTAAGACAACTAGCGGTACGCACAGCTTTTTTTTCAATTTCTCTACATGGGTTAATAGTAAATGATAGTTGTCAATTGAAGAAAAAGAAACATTTTGTTAAATGTATAAATGAGCACAAACAGAATGAGACAAAAATACAATTCAGAAGTTTCTTACTCTCTTTGGTTTTCTTTTCATCTTCATCTTCATCTTCATCTTCATCTTCCAAATCCTCTTTAGACTTCTGAGGCTTCTCCTCTTTACGGGACTGTAGGTACACAAGATTCTGGTAAATACCGCCTTCAAGTGTCATCAACTCGGCATGGGTTCCCTTTTCAACAATGGTACCCTCTTTAAAGGCACAGATCATGTCAGCATTACGTATGGTGGAGAGACGATGAGCGATGACAATGGTTGTACGACCACTCTGAGCTTTGTCTAGTGCAGCTTGGACAGTACCTTCACTCTCAGTGTCAAGGGCTGATGTAGCTTCATCCAGCAAGAGAATCTTTGGGTTACGAACTAGCGCCCTCGCGATGGCTACACGTTGCTTCTGACCACCAGACAGTTGGGCCCCTCGTTCACCAACAAGTGTCTCATATCCCTAAAATAAGGGTAGGAAATTTATGAAACAATCTATAACAATCATTCTGTTGACAAACACTTAGGGTTGGTTAAATGCAGAGACAACTGTCTATTCAGCAACTTATTCCTACCAGATATGAAGAAAACTTTACCTTTGGTAGAGCTGATATGAAGTCATGAGCATTAGCTTCGATTGCAGCAGCTTTTATCTCTTCATCTGTGACATCCATACGACCGTAACGTATGTTGTCTTTGATTGAACAAGCAAAGAGGATTGGCTCCTGACTGACGGTACCTGTGTGTTCCCTCAACCATTTCACGTTCAGATCCTTGAGGTCAATACCATCCAATTTTACCTTGATAAAAGAAATACCAAACAAATCAAAATCAATTCACTTGACTGATATTCCACATAAAATTTATGAACAAAACATGTGCAGATGACGAGATGAGAATTATTGCACAATAAAATACTTTCATTAACATCAATTACCAGTTAAACATTTAGTATTGTCATATTGAAGAAAGAAAGTTGTGGGTGAAATAATCTGTGCCTGAATATGTCAAAAAGAAGAGAAAAAAACCTGTTGGGATGAACATGATTTTGTTAATGATCAATTTGTTAATGACCTCTCACTTAAATAGCTGCGATGAAATTAAACCACAAGTGAAACAGACCCCCCTTTCTGAGAAATCAGTAAACTGACTATGTAAGGACACAGGGAAGTGCACAAACTTACCACTCCTTCTACAGCATCATAGAATCGTTGAATTAGTTGAACAGTGGTACTCTTCCCACATCCACTGCTTCCAACGAAAGCCACTGTCTGACCTTGTTTGACCTTGAGATTTAATCCATTCAAAACCTGTACAGGAGAAGAAGAAACGTTTAAGTCAGGTTCATTAAATCAAAATTCATAACAACTCTTCAATGCTTGAAATGATACCCAACTTAAAGATTATGCCTGATTGAAAAGTTGATGCTGGTTTTAGTTTGCAGTTCACTAGGTGGTTAGTCTAACTAATGTCCCACGTGGTGAAAAGTTGATGCTGGTTTCAGTTTGCAGTTCACTAGGTGGTTAGTCTAACTAATGTCCCACGTGGTGGAAAGTTGATGCTGGTTTTAGTTTGCAGTTCACTAGGTGGTTAGTCTAACTAATATCCCGCGTGGTGAAAAGTTGATGCTGGTTTTAGTTTGCAGTTCACTAGGTGGTTAGTCTAACTAATGTCCCACGTGGTGGAAAGTTGATGCTGGTTTTAATTTGCAGTTCACTAGGTGGTTAGTCTAACTAATGTGCCATGTGGTGGAAAGTTGATGCTGGTTTTAGTTTGCAGTTCACTAGGTGGTTAGTCTAACTAATGTCCCATGTGGTGGAAAGTTGATGCTGGTTTTTAGTTTGCAGTTCACTAGGTGGTTAGTTTAACTAATGTCCTAACCTGGTAGAAGGTTGGTACTGTGGTTTGCAGTTTAATAGGTGGTTAGTCTAACTAATGTCCCACGTGGTGGAAAGTTGATGCTGGTTTTAGTTTGCAGTTCACTAGGTGGTTAGTCTAACTAATGTTCCACCCTGGTAGAAGGTTGGTACTGGTTGTAGTTTGCAGTTAAATAGATGGTTAGTCTAACTAATGTCCCACGTGGTGGAAAGTTGATGCTGGTTTTAGTTTGCAGTTCACTAGGTGGTTAGTCCAACTAATGTTCCACCCTGGTAGAAGGTTGGTACTGGTTGTAGTTTGCAGTTTAATAGATGGTTAGTCTTACTAATGTCCTACCCTGGTGAAAGGTTGATACTGGTTCTGATACTGGTTACTGGTTCTGACATGGTTGTTTGGATCATACCTTAACATCTGGTCTCGATGGATAGTTGAAACGAACATCTTCAAAGCTAATATCACCAGTAACTGAATCTGGTTTCAGTCCTTTGTCTGAACTACTGTCAATGGATGGTACCTACAAGATACAAGGCAAAATATGTGCACGATGAAGATGTTGTCCTTATTTCATGGCAAAGACCCTGCTGGTTTTAAACGGACGTTCATGACCTTGTCCCACTCTTTTATTTCCTTATTATTGAAAAGGTTTTAAACATAACTAGTTTCTATTTTTACACTTCATAATTCAAACTATATTTAGATTTAAATGGTCAAACCCACCCCCCCAAAAAAAAAAAAGAAAAAAAAAAGAAAAGAAAAAAAAATACCCCCAAACAATAGTAATAATAATAATAATAATAGGTATATAATAATCATGAATATCTGCTCCCAGTATTTCAATAACATACGGTTACCTCACCTGGTCAATAACTGCCCAGATTACTGCAGCTGCTCCCCTTGCCTGGGAAATGCTGCCAAAGTTTGGACCAGCTTGCCCGAAGGAAAACGCACCAAACAGAACAGAGAAGAACACCTACGTCAAAGAAAGAAACTAATTATTTACTTCATATGAGATCAGGAATGGGTTGCAACTTCATCAGAATAAATGTTTGAATAAAAATTGTCAGCATAAACAAAAAAACCCAAAACATTATGTGAAAATAAGAAAAGAGAATTCAAACAGGATTGGCAATAAAGTTTACTTCAGAAGTCTGAACACATGAAGTATTCTGACAATACAACTTACCACAAGAATGTCCCCAGGCTTCAGCTCGTTGTCCAGAAAGAGTTTGGTTCCATACCTAAGAGCAGACAAATAATTTCAATAAACACAGTGAATTATAGGTTAAGCTTTGAAAATGTATCAGCTCTGCCAAATTTTTGATGTTATACCAGTATCATTGAAAAAACAGGAAAGTGATAACAATGGTACTCACCAGAAAGCCAGCCCGTAAGCACCAAACATGGCCAAGTACACAACACCAATACCAGCAGCTTGGGCAGTATTGCGCTTAATACCTTGACTCTTAGCTCCTTCCAACATAGTAGTATACCTACAAATAGATGACAAGGGAATCTAAAAGAAATACAAGACTGGAGATTGCACAACTTTCATCTCAGGGAATCAGAAATTTAAAGCCGTGGGGTTTTTTTTGGGGGGGGGTTTCAAACTGATTTTGAAATGAGCCAGTTAATGTTATTATTAAATAACTTCACTGAACAAAATAAATCGATGAGTCAATTTCCATTACAATAACCCTCGACAAATTCCCTACAAATTCCTTCAGCAGAAATTACTCAAGTTACACTATCTTTTCAGGAATAATCTTCATGCGAGTAAAACAGACCTTGCTATTTCTTTTTGTTCCCCGCCAAACGCCACCACAGTTCTGATGGAAGAGAGGACTTCCTCTGCGATGGACCCAGCCTTGGCATAGGAGTCGAATTCCTTCTTAGAGAATGTCTGGAGGACCTAGGAGGCAGAAAACGAATGGAGGACACAGCATTATAAATGAACATTCACATCTTCTAGTCTGAAGTATCAAAACCAATCTGAACAGCTGACTGTTTTTTTCTCAACATTTTAACTCGTAGACTCCATCATGGTTTCTTAAAGATAAATAGAGTACTCTAGTTGTAACACTGAGAACAACTCTGAATCAACACCTTTTAAAACGAGACTATTACTTGGTATAAATCTGTAAAAATTATCATCTAACTCCACCATGTAAAGCCTCACTTTCTTCTCAGACCTAAATTTATTCTAAATAAAGATGTCTTTTAAAAAAAATGGTCACTCTGAAACCATGACAAATAACTTACTTTTGTCATTAGTCCAGCACTTGCGACAATGATCGGAGAGATGGCTAGAATAACGAGAGTTAGCTTCCAACTCTTGACGAAGCCAAGGATTATTCCACTAACAAAGACCGTAACAAGATAAAGAGTCTGGCCAACTTTGTCTCCAATACCCAATCGAATCTTGTTCACATCCCTGTGTTAGATCAAATAAAACAAGAGTTTGAACTCTGAATTTTATTAGAATTCCAGTTTACTTTCCAAACACTGGAAGGAGGGGGGAAGGGGCGGGGCACACCATGGAACGGGGGTAACCTACATGTATGGATGCAAGTTTAAAACTTCCAATAACATTTCAAACATTTGAAAGCTAGTTAACTGTTTGTCAGTAAACTACTAATTGCTCTGCTACATGAGTTCACTACAAATTGTTCTGCCACATCCAAAACAATTAAATTTACATAAAATTATCATCCCTTTTCTTAAAACGTTGATTGGTTGTGGTTTTGGGATACTGCCGTCGATTTCACCAAACTCTTCCTAACTTAGGATCGATCCTAGGACTTAGGACGAGTCCCAGCCCTTAGATCGATCCTAGCTAAAAACGATCCTAGGATCGATTTCACAAAACCCGTCTTAAGCAGGACGAGTCGTAACTATTATAATACCACAAACGAATTCTCTGACGAGGCTAAAAATGCTAGCGCAACGGCTATTTGATGCGTGTATTGCCCAGTTCATGAAACGGTCGTAAGATTAGCACATCACGTGATCGTGTTCTTCTCCTTCAGAAAAACAGATCGTCGGCCATTTTGTTTCCGCTTTGGCGACAAAATGTCAAACATCTGTTTTTTTAGACCTTTATGGGTGAACAATCAATGTGTGTTTTTAAATAAAGCCTAGGTAAGCTGTTTTGTACGGTTGTTGAGTAAAAGGAGGGGAACAAACTCAAATTGAGTGAAAAAAACTGTGTAAGAACGTGCCGTGAGTGTGATGAATTTCCCCTTGTCGTCGCAACCCTCCGTGTCGGTCACATCGGTAACGATCAATGGTTAGCACATTATGATATTGAAAAACTTGGACAAATTTGTAAATTTAATTAATTATGAGTTAGTGAACGAACAGTTTTTAATGCGTTATTTTATTTTACAATGATGTCACACCGGGAATGGGCCAGTGTGTGACGGACTATGGTCGTTTTCTTCGTATCGCCCGTCTCTCTTTGCGGTCAGCCAGCAGTAGCAGCGCATTGTAAGCAACACACACACACACATGTATAACGCAAAATCATCCGCTCAGACCCGTCCTAAGTTAGGACGGGTTCAGCGCCGTTGCCATGGAAGTTAGGAGGCGTTGAACCCTTCCTATCTTTTGTGAAATCGTTCCTAGGATGCGTCCTAAGTTAGGACGAGTAACTCGTCCTAACTCAAGATAAGACGAGTCTTAGCGTTTCGTGAAATCGACCGCTGGACTTGCAAGCTACAATGTAAACAATTGGAACAAAAGCAAATTGGAAAAATCAGTTGAAGGAGATTTAAATTTTTCCACTAAGTCCCTGAATAAATCATACTACTTTTAATTACAATAATTGAAACTTAACACGAGAATTTGCATTGTGTTGGTCTTATTTTGGACCAATTATGCACAATCTGACTTTTCTGTCTTGTGAGTATTGCAAACCAATGTGAAGAAAGCTCTTGCCACACCCAAATACTCTACCCATTCTTGATTATGTAATGTGGAGAAACCAAATGTATGCTAATTCAGTGAAGGGCATCCAACCGCACATATTAGTGTTTGCTAAATGAAATTTCTTACTCAGACAGTCGGGTGTTGAGCTCGCCACTCTCATGGGTATCAAACCAACCAATTTCCTGCCGAAGAATGGCAGCAAAGAACCGCTTACGAATGGTAAACATTTGACGAGAAGCCGTTGTGTTCCAAAGAGAATGTGAGACGTATGCCACAGCCATGACAGCCACACCAAGAATGGCATAGATGACACAAAATTTTACAATCTCATCTCGAAATCTGTCAACAAAGATGAAACAGCTCTTAAAAACTTGAGTTCATATCAAAATCTTTATTTACACATCAGAACATTGTAACAAAAACATTATTTTAAATATTGAAGACTAATAAAAAATCAAATCTGAAAAAAATAAAATAAAAATTACAATGAGTCTTTTACAATTGTTTAAATGACTTACGCTTTAGCAGGGTCCATGGTCGGTGTAGTAACAGTAGTTAGTGTCACAATTTCTGTAGGTTGTGTCCCATTTTCGGTAGGTTGTGTCACATTTTCAAATAAGTCAACTGAACTAATTAAAGTGTCTGTGATGTCACCAAAAAAGAGAAGTAACAAAGGAAATGACACTCCTTGAGCGAGGGATGCTGCCACAGCTACTAATGTTATGAAGATATCAAATGGCTTGGCAAAGCGATACTGTGAAATGACAAATATGAAACAAAGTAAAAATACAAGAATTATTAATGGAGCATTTCCCACAGGAAACACTTGCTGACAATCATTCTTAAACTCTTTATTAATCTGTAACTAAACCCATGATATTAAGTAAATTAAGGTCGTGACAGAGAATTCTAGCATCTTGAAGATTTGAAGTCTCAAGCCAATGAATTATTAACACGTTTTCCTAAAACTGTTTCACTTTTTGAGGGTGAAACACTCAAAAGTTGAATTATTCAAAATCTTTGAGAGGACTGAGTTTCTGTTTCCCAAACTTATTACATTCTCACCACTCCAACTCTTACTTACCAATTTCAAGAAACCGACAGGGTCAACATCTGGCTTCTTGTCGTTATCATCCTTGTCATCTTTGGTTTTGGACCCCTTGCCATTCTCTAGAACCTCTCCATTCTGCGATGACACAGGCTCTGTCTTTCCATTGCTTATTACAGCCACATATGGAGGTGGTGGAATCTCTGCTTCTTCTGAATCAGCCATTTCAGCAGCTACATGTAGTAAGAAATAAAATAAATTCTATTATATCCTCACCAATGTGATCATAAGTAAGTAAACTAACCCCATTGGCAGGCTAAATTTGGCAAAACTAACAAGAATATTCCTAACTGTTGATACTTAATTCAGTACCAGTACCTTTCAATTCCCATTCACTCAGTTTGTGAGAATCAAGTTATAAATATAGGTCATCCCCTTGGTAAATAACAGCCAATAAACATGGAATACAGAAACCGTACACAAACAGTGATACCACCATAGACTGATGATGCATTCACTACTGCAGCAAGTTTTCTCCCAGGTTCAACACCATAGTAAAATTATGCAATAAAAACCTACATCTGTACTCTTTCACATGGCATGATACACAATTGAGCTTTGACAAAATATGTCACTCACTGTTTTGTACACACAGTTTATAATGTCAATTACAATAGACACTGATCTCTATCGCATGCCAGCAGGTACAGTCATAAGCATTAATGCAAATAAGCGATTGCACCATCAGTTGTTGCACCACAGTGTACATGTACAAGACTACCTCATGCCAGTTTGATTGCTGATAAAAATGACCGCCTTCTTGACCCACACTGAGTATAATTATTTGAGGGTACTGTACGTACACTTCGTTGAGACTATCTGAACATAAATGCACACTGAGTGAATTTTATTACAGAACAGAAGGTCACTTTCTCAGAATAGTCACTTCGCGTCACGCATGCGCTATTGGTGAATAGTATATAGAATGATACTATAGAGACAATAAATGAGGGCAAGTACGCCATGGTATGAAGGATTACATGCACTGATGCATGGATGGAATTGGACTACAACCACAGAAACATTGACAACCCGGCCTGAGTTCCCAATCAGAGAAAAACTGTTCAAACTCAAACATTGGGTTTCCTGTCTTCTATGGGTGGGGGTGGGGGTGGGGGTGGGGGTGGGGGTGGGGGTGGGGGGTTATCCCTGCCTTCCCCCATGGAATTCCCTAAACAATCTTATTCGGATGTCATAATCCAAATTAAGTAAATTCCCCAATGAGAACCCTTGACTTGAGAGAGAATGACAACAAAGTCTAGAGGCTTGATAAGTAAAGAACATCAAGCCTTGGTTATCCTTTACTCTGCCTCTGAATATGGTTGGAAAGATGTTTTAAAAGTAGAATATAATGATCCACACAAATATGCCTTGAAACTGGGCCGTTTTTCCTCTCACTTCGCAAACTAACACGGTTCGCAATTTTGTGGAGTCAAATATTTTGGACTGTGGTATTTCACAAAGTAAAAGGAAAACCACACAATTTCGAGGCATATTTGTGTGGATAATTACATGTATATTCTACTTTCAAAACATCTTTCCAACCATGTTCATTTCATAACAAACGCTTGCAAATGCTTTTTATAGCCTAAACTGCCCAATCCAAGGCAACGTGCCCCTTTAACACTTTCGTCTTTTATGGTGTCCACATGAAAGTAAACTTTTCATTTTGTGAGAAATTGTCGTGCCAAGCAGCCAAACACACAAAGGAAGTTTGCAAAAGGGTAAAGAAAGCCCAAGTAACCTCAGTAGACCCTGACCTCTTTTATCACAGAACAATTAAGACCATTTTCAATTGCCACAACAATACGTTAGACGAAAGGTGTGACACAAGCAGAATACTTTTTAAAGTGAAGCTTTGCTGTACATACAGTGTGTAGGGCATGAAATAGCTGGGGGTGGGAGGGAACAAAATTGATACAGCCTAATAGTAATAAACAGTAACACGTTGTGGGTGTTCTGTGATTTGAATGATACTCTAATATTTGAGGAGGGAACTCAAACATGTCCCAAGTACACAGGCCCTAATGTCCCAAAGCCTTCACTCCATAAATTTATCTTTTTATTTGAAAGTGCAGCTCACTTGCTAGCATTGACCTATTTCATGATTAATTATACCCTTGCTACATGACTAACAGAAAAGTACACAATCACCATCCCCCTTGGACCACACAAACAAACACCCTTACATGCAATAATGGGGGCATTCACAATTTCATAAAATAAACATTAATTCTAAACAGGCACTCAAAGAGCGCTTTTAATACAGAACTCACCCTTAAACCTCTAAAAGTAATGTACCAATTACACAAAAGCGTTTCAAGTGGGGGTCTTTCAGACTCAACGTACGTATGCATAGAGCAAGGAACCAGCATACAGCAAGCAAACTTGGAATTGCAATTTGCAACCTCCAAAACAGCCTTTTACTTTTTTAGTGGGTAAGGGTAAACATATTATTGTATAAAATAGTTCATCTCAATCCTCTCAACTATGATACTATAAAAAGTTTGTTAAACAAATGGACACATTAGCTTCCATAATGAAAAGTTATCAGTTGAGTTTTTAACAAAACTGTGGAAATGAACTGTCCCAATGACAAGCTAAGTAACATCACCTTCAATTATTATTATTATTATTAAAGGTAGGGTCATAGATTTAGTTAATACTCCAAAAATTAAAGATCATAAAAAGTTAGGGCCTACTGGGTGAGAAGCACCGCAGCTGTTGACTGTATGAACTGTTTCGAGAAAGGATTCCCTTTCAAAGTAATATGGTTTTGAAAAATGTTCACCTCAAAGCATTTGAATCTGAGAAACGATTCATGCATGCATTGTTTCTCAGACTTTTGAGGGTTGGTATCTGTTTGTGAATGCTGCTACCAGATTCATGCATGAATCGTTTCTCAGATTTCTGAGGGTTGGTGTTTGTTCATCGAATGCTGCAGCCACAGATGCAGTTGTACCTGCATGCTGTCACCTCACTGAACGTGGATGGATTCGGCGTTCTTGTGAAAAACTGTGATAGTTTGTTGCTGTTTTCTCAGCAATTAGACACTGTATTCAGCTGAATCTTTCACACATGACTTTTACAGTATTTCTTCCTTTATTATTTTTCCTAAAAATAAGTGATACTGTACATCAACACAAACTAATCTATGACCCTAGTGTACCTTTAACAAGCGTTAAGTTTAAGATCGTCAGCAAACCCTCAACATCAAACCTATATTTAGAGTTTTTTTGTATTAGCATACCCCATGATGGTACAATGAAACTGAGGATGTGGAGAAAAGAGACTGGCTCCTGTACATGTAGGCACAGTACACCGACATGGGTCCATACCATGCATGGACAGGGAATCCAAGGTGGTTGTTCCAGTACCATGATCAGGGAATTAATTTGTCCAGCAATTTTGCAGAGTAAACAATTTTGACTGAACTTTTTTTGTGCCCACTGAATGCAAATATTAAGTATAAAGTCATGAATTTTAAGTAACAACTGATATATAATGTGTAGCATTTTGCTATGCTATACAAGGGGAATCATTAACTGATGAATCATTAACTCAGTTTTTCAATGATCACTGTTCTGTACATGAAATACAAATAAAAACAAGTGTTGTTTGTAAACATGAAGATGATTCCCTTCCCATCACAGCAACATCACAACATTCCCCAGCTGGTCATGAAAGTAATGACCCACACACCATGAAATGGTCTGACTTACCTTTCACATTTATTGTATTCGCTGACATAACTATTATCCAGGTGAAGACTGCACCCCCTGTGCCCTATACAGATGGTTAATTTAAAAGAACTATTAAATTACTTCTTTCACAATGCACTCAGCCAGAATGTTATTTGTATCAGCTTGATTTGTACCACCATCAAACCACAACAACTAAGTTGATCAAAAATGATCCTGCAGAATACAAGAATACATGAAGTAATGTAACTGCTGGTCACGTATAGAGACTCCTTTTGTCCATCACCACAGTGTTTGGCAGTTTCTATGTACTGTCAGAGTCCTTGCTCTATGGTCTCTGTCAACATTCAATGGCCAATCAATAACTAGTCTCCATGATAACCCACAACTGTACCTTCGTGGGAGGTTTAAAGTTAGGCGATGATAATGTGCAGTGTTACATAATGTAGTACCCTTGCTCTAAAAAATACATAACATATGAATGTTTCAGCCGTAAGTGTTTCAGCATGGCAATGGCATACTGGAAAAAACACATTCCCTGATGAAACCTGAAGTTGGTTTATTATGAATCAATTCAATGCGGAGAAATTTGGGATAATAGGTAACCCAGAGCTGCCAATATAAATTTGCATCTTGCAGCTGGGAGATTTTGTACAATAATCAGGGAAATATTTAGAATACATTCAACATAATAGGGAAATGTTTCCATAGTAAGGGAGATTTTCAATTTTTTTCCTGAGAACATGGAAAGATTGGTTTATTAACAGTGAACTTTCTGCAGAATCAGGGAGAGTTGGCAGCCCTGGAAACTAGTTGATCCTGAATGGTAGTGTAAATTTTAACAAGTATTTTTGGTGAACAGTTAAAGAAAAAGACAGCTTTTCAGAAAACTGTACTAATTCTACATGTGTAGGATGGAGATGTTGATAATGTCAATACTTTTGCTTACATGTATCAGACAAAAAACCCAAACAACTAGACATTAGGTGTTTGTGGGTAATACATGTACATGTCAGTACCCAACAGAATTGAAAGATATTTGTATATCAGTTTTAAATCAAAAATGCAGGGAGGTGTTACTACTTAAAAATACAAGACCACCGGGCATACATTTATGTACAATCCTACATGAAGTTTTCTGGCCCGATGCTAAAATCACTGGCCTCGGGCATGCGGTCCAGTATAAACTTTGAGCCCTGCCAGAAGAGTGTAAAACTGAAGCATTTTTGACAATCGGCAGTATACTTTTTGAGAGGTGGTGCTTAAGATTGGCTGATTAAATATTCACCTCGCTGAAAAATTCCTTATTAATTAAGAACTTAAACCATTTTTACATTAAATGTTAAGTTCATGTACTTAGTTTCAAAATATAGCCTATAAATAGGATTTAACTCTTTCATATTCACTAATTTTGTTTTTAAGGACTAAACAAAATCTTGTACAAATGCTATGGGGATTTAGGCAGAAACAAAGAAAAATAATAAAAACAATAAAAATCTAGACAAAAACAAAACCTGTTCCGACAGTAGGTCGGAACAGTAATAAAAATAATAACAATCTTGACAAAAACAAAACTGTTCCAACAGTAGGTCTGAACAGCTAATAAAAATATCTAGACGAAAACAAAAGCTATTCTGACAGTAGGTCTGAACTCGTAACATCTAATAAACTAATCATATTGAAAGTTGCCTATGCTGCACTGAGTTTCAATATCTGTCTGAGTAGAGGGTCCCATACACACTACATGTATGACAAGATCCCTATTGATCAAATACCTAGAAACCAGACTGTTATATAATACCTCTCCTAAAACCTTGCTGTACAGCAGGAAAGGCATGACAAACAAGCTGTATTACTACATTAGCATTCTGATCCATACAGTATGTACTGTAGAGTGAGTTTATTAATTAGAAGACATCTTTACAGTCACATGCACCACAAGTGTAAAACTTTTAAGACACATTAGTCTTTCCCTCTCCCTCAAAGCACTTCATTGGACTGTGATTGTTTAGTGTCAGAACTTGATTCATGCAACCAGTCCAGCATGAACACAAAGAGGTTATATTTTTGCTTAGTCACACCATGATCACACCATCACGAGGTGTACCCATGGCATACATGTACCATGTAGCTCCATAGTGGCCACACCATAGAGAAAGGACCCACAGTTCTCATGGTCACTGTATGTACCCAGTAGAGCGTAGAGCAAGGATTATGAAGTCAGTTAAAAAATGCTAAAAACACAACCAAATATAGGCTAATAGGCCTAGGCCATAGATGAGAAGAATGTGAGAATTTTTTTAAAAACAAAATCATGCTAGGTGAGTGTAGGGATAGTGCACTGATAGTGATACAAGTAAATTATCATAGAAACATAAAAACTGTAAAAAACCTATTAAGGGGAACTCATTACAAATGACTTTGAGACAAATTTGCCCTAGTGAAGGAACTCTTTGGAGGTCCAAAGAGTTCCTCCACTAGGGCAAATTTGTCTCATGCAATAGTTGCCAACATTGTCAAGAAAAACTGCATCTTGGATATTCAGTGAATTCATAGCAGGGGTGGGGATGAAATTGTTTGGATTTTTAAGTATAATCTATACACTGAAGAACAAAGTAATTGCCTCAAATGAACCAGATATTTTAGTCCAAAGGTCTCCAACATCAGTAGTTTTCAATGATTGTTTTCTGGCTTAAACGAACAACTTTGTAGTAGAATTAAATTGGCAATCTTGGCCAGCTGGGTACTTTTTCTTCTTCTTTTTTGTTTGCTAATTTATACTTCTTCCCTTTTTAGGTGTTCGGCAAACAGCCGAACACCTATTGTTATTGTTCTGGGTTTTTGGGGGTTTTTTTTCCTCGTCTTCTTCTTCTCAATGAAACTTCTCGCGCAATTTTGAACAAAAGTAAAGCTTGTATAAACTTGAAGCTTGTCATGAAGATCAAGCTTGGTGGGTAGACAAAGCCGCAACCTTTTGGGAATGGTGACGTCATCGATGACGTAATTACGTTAAATAAACGTTAAATAATAAAAAAAATCATACCTTGAGAACCGAAAATGCTACGTACAAGATACTTGCATAACATAACAGCTTTTGTAATGATTTACAAATGTCGTGCAAAACGTGACCTTATTTGACCTTTACTTCCGGTTGAAACCGGAAGTTGAAAATTTCAAAAACTTATATCTCAAGAACTTCTGTTTTTTCCTCAAATATTTAAATGTTAGTTTGAAGCTCGTTTACCATACTCCATTTTTTGCACAGATATGGCACCAGTTTGACCTTGTCCTCTGGTCATAAAAGTGCGCGTAAAAAAAAAAATATAAAAAAAAAGTGTGTTGACCTCCATTCATAGCGCGTAAAGAAAAGTCCATGTGGCTAGCTGTACATAACGTGCATAATACGATGTAGAGGGTGTGTACACGTGGCTCTGATGCTCTGCGCAGGCGGACGGAGCATCGGGCTGTATGCACCATTCCGTTTTCAATGCTATCAATGTTCGAATGGTACCAATGTTGTGTGCGACGGCGTCCTTTTGTTACTAATACTTGCTTGCGCTTTTACAAAGGTTTATGAAATGGAGAATGGATGTTAGTACGTTCCGTGCAAACCTGCAACGTCACTGATTATTATAATTTAATAGGTCCGTTTGTGTATCGTTACTTTTGACACTCAATCCCGCTAGGATCAAACTCTCACTAAAATCATTTGGCTTAAATCGTGTGAACGGCCATCAACAAAGAGGTTGTTCACAATGTTCTTCCTTTTAAAGCTTTTGTTTACTTACATGGAACTGTGGACACATCGAGGGATCCACTAATATTACACTTATTTAAAACTAAGCTAGGAAATATTCAATGAGTACATTTAGAATATGGAGGTTCCCCACTATTTCGTTTTATCAGCACGCCGCCGTAAAAACACTTGAGCTAACCATAGAGCTATGAACTATAATGAGTTTATTCCAGTAGCTGAGTTCCACATGAAATGACTAAGGTGAACAAATCACATACAACAGAAAGGATTCACATAGTAAACTTGGGAATAACAATGATCAAAATACGTAAATTGGTATTTTAATGGCATCACATAATTTTAAAGCCACTCGACGAAAGCCATTCGTCTTTGACAACATTTGACCAAATCGGAAGTTGAAGTTTCAAATTTGAAAAAGTTGTAAACGAGGATTAACAAAAGCTACAATATTTGCATCTACTGTCAAAGCACGAGGAAAGCAAAAACTTGTACACAGAGTTTACCTTCTTTTGAATTACGTCATCAATTTACGTGGGATCCATGGTTCAACCGAACACCGTGAGTTTGTTCACAAACTCTATTTCTAGTTTAAATTGAATTTTGATGTTCAGTTATTTCTTGTGACCCACCCACCTGTAATTTCGAGAAAAAAAAGAAAAGAACACTGACTATTCTGAATGGCCCCTTAATTGACTAATATTTGACTGCATATAACAGCCTCATGAATATGTTACTCCTTAAGTCAACAAAATAAAGTTTACCTGTAGGATTAGATTGAAAGGGATCAGAGTCTCTCAGTGTCCAAATATGGCATTAAGGAATCAATAACGTCATCTATCTACCTACATACATACACTGAGCGTGCTCAGAAAAAAATAACTTGGACACATTTAAGTCCATAATTTAAGGCTTTTGATTTGTCTGTTTTCTTCAAGTTATATTTTTGAAGTAGTTTTCTGTTCAATTGAACTTCTAAAAAGGCAGGGTATAGTTCTGATTTGTCAAAGAGATCCTCACTTTGTGTACATCCCACAGAAAAATAATAAAAACAATAAAAATCTAGACGAAAACAAAAGCTATTCTGACAGTAGGTCTGAACTCGTAACATCTAATAAACTAATCATATTGAAAGTTGCCTATGCTGCACTGAGTTTCAATATCTGTCTGAGTAGAGGGTCCCATACACACTACATGTATGACAAGATCCCTATTGATCAAATACCTAGAAACCAGACTGTTATATAATACCTCTCCTAAAACCTTGCTGTACAGCAGGAAAGGCATGACAAACAAGCTGTATTACTACATTAGCATTCTGATCCATACAGTATGTACTGTAGAGTGAGTTTATTAATTAGAAGACATCTTTACAGTCACATGCACCACAAGTGTAAAACTTGTAAGCCACATTAGTCTTTCCCTCTCCCTCAAAGCACTTCATTGGACTGCAGAACTTGATTCATGCAACCAGTCCAGCATGAACACAAAGAGGTTATATTTTTGCTTAGTCACACCATGATCACACCATCACGAGGTGTACCCATGGCATACATGTACCACGTAGCTCCATAGTGGCCACACCAGAGAGAAAGGACCCACAGTTCTCATGGTCACTGTACCCAGTAGAGCGTAGAGCAAGGATTATGAAGTCAGTTAAAAAATGCTAAAAACCCAACCAAATATAGGCTAATAGGCCTAGGCCATAGATGAGAAGAATGTGAGAATTTTTTTAAAAACAAAATCATGCTAGGTGAGTGTAGGGATAGTGCACTGATAGTGATACAAGTAAATTATCATAGAAACATAAAAACTGTAAAAAACCTATTAAGGGGAACTCATTACAAATGACTTTGAGACAAATTCGCCCTAGTGAAGGAACTCTTTGGAGGTCCAAAGAGTTCCTAGTGAAGGAACTCTTTGGAGGTCCAAAGAGTTCCTTTGGAGGTCCAAAGAGTTCCTCCACTAGGGCAAATTTGTCTCATGCAATAGTTGCCAACATTGTCAAGAAAAACTGCATCTTGGATATTCAGTGAATTCATAGCAGGGGTGGGGGTGAAATTGTTTGGATTTTTAAGTATAATCTATACACTGAAGAACAAAGTAATTGCCTCAAATGAACCAGATATTTTAGTCCAAAGGTCTCCAACATCAGTAGTTTTCAATGATTGTTTTCTGGCTTAAACGAACAACTTTGTAGTAGAATTAAATTGGCAATCTTGGCCAGCTGGGTACTTTTTCTTCTTCTTTTTTGTTTGCTAATTTATACTTCTTCCCTTTTTTTAATTGAATTTTGATGTTCAGTTATTTCTTGTGACCCACCCACCTGTAATTTCGAGAAAAAAAAGAAAAGAACACTGACTATTCTGAATGGCCCCTTAATTGACTAATATTTGACTGCATATAACAGCCTCATGAATATGTTACTCCTTAAGTCAACAAAATAAAGTTTACCTGTAGGATTAGATTGAAAGGGCTCAGAGTCTCTCAGTGTCCAAATATGGCATTAAGGAATCAATAACGTCATCTATCTACCTACATACATACACTGAGCGTGCTCAGAAAAAAATAACTTGGACACATTTAAGTCCATAATTTAAGGCTTTTGATTTGTCTGTTTTCTTCAAGTTATATTTTTGAAGTAGTTTTCTGTTCAATTGAACTTCTAAAAAGGCAGGGTATAGTTCTGATTTGTCAAAGAGATCCTCACTTTGTGTACATCCCACAGAAAAATAATAAAAACAATAAAAATCTAGACAAAAACAAAACCTGTTCCGACAGTAGGTCGGAACAGTAATAAAAACAATAAAAATCTAGACAAAAACAAAAACTGTTCCAACAGTAGGTCTGAACAGCTAATAAAAATATCTAGACGAAAACAAAAGCTATTCTGACAGTAGGTCTGAACTCGTAACATCTAATAAACTAATCATAATTATTTGAAAGTTGCCTATGCTGCACTGAGTTTCAATATCTGTCTGAGTAGAGGGTCCCATACACACTACATGTATGACAAGATCCCTATTGATCAAATACCTAGAAACCAGACTGTTATATAATACCTCTCCTAAAACCTTGCTGTACAGCAGGAAAGGCATGACAAACAAGCTGTATTACTACATTAGCATTCTGATCCATACAGTATGTACTGTAGAGTGAGTTTATTAATTAGAAGACATCTTTACAGTCACATGCACCACAAGTGTAAAACTTGTAAGCCACATTAGTCTTTCCCTCTCCCTCAAAGCACTTCATTGGACTGTGATTGTTTAGTGTCAGAACTTGATTCATGCAACCAGTCCAGCATGAACACAAAGAGGTTATATATTTTTGCTTAGTCACACCATGATCACACCATCACGAGGTGTACCCATGGCATACATGTACCATGTAGCTCCATAGTGGCCACACCATAGAGAAAGGACCCACAGTTCTCATGGTCACTGTACCCAGTAGAGCGTAGAGCAAGGATTATGAAGTCAGTTTAAAAATGCTAAAAACCCAACCAAATATAGGCTAATAGGCCTAGGCCATAGATGAGAAGAATGTGAGAATTTTTTTTTAAACAAAATCATGCTAGGTGAGTGTAGGGATAGTGCACTGATAGTGATACAAGTAAATTATCATAGAAACATAAAAACTGTAAAAAACCTATTAAGGGGAACTCATTACAAATGACTTTGAGACAAATTTGCCCTAGTGAAGGAACTCTTTGGAGGTCCAAAGAGTTCCTAGTGAAGGAACTCTTTGGAGGTCCAAAGAGTTCCTTTGGAGGTCCAAAGAGTTCCTTCACTAGGGCAAATTTGTCTCATGCAATAGTTGCCAACATTGTCAAGAAAAACTGCATCTTGGATATTCAGTGAATTCATAGCAGGGGTGGGGGTGAAATTGTTTGGATTTTTAAGTATAATCTATACACTGAAGAACAAAGTAATTGCCTCAAATGAACCAGATATTTTAGTCCAAAGGTCTCCAACATCAGTAGTTTTCAATGATTGTTTTCTGGCTTAAACGAACAACTTTGTAGTAGAATTAAATTGGCAATCTTGGCCAGCTGGGTACTTTTTCTTCTTCTTTTTTGTTTGCTAATTTATACTTCTTCCCTTTTTTTAATTGAATTTTGATGTTCAGTTACATATTTCTTGTGACCCACCCACCTGTAATTTCGAGGAAAAAAAAGAAAAGAACACTGACTATTCTGAATGGCCCCTTAATTGACTAATATTTGACTGCATATAACAGCCTCATGAATATGTTACTCCTTAAGTCAACAAAATAAAGTTTACCTGTAGGATTAGATTGAAAGGGATCAGAGTCTCTCAGTGTCCAAATATGGCATTAAGAGTCACTGCCTGTAAGAATGTCCAAGTTATTTTTTTCTGAGCACGCTCAGTGTATGTATGTAGGTAGATAGATGACGTTATTGATTCCTTAAGAGTCACTGCCTGTAAGAATGTACCAAGTGGTGATTCATGGGTTCTCAGATCTTCTTCTAAAAAATCAGAGTGATACACCTTCATACCAAACTAATATATCCAAAATTTTAGCTTACAGACTCTTTCGGTTTTGGAGTAATAAATTTTCAAAGTTTCAGCCAAAAAACCCTCGTGAAACGACAAGTACATTCCTAGAAAACGCAAAAATGTGCGCCAAGCTTGTCCCAAAATAGGGACAAGCTTGGCGCACATTTTTGCGTTTTCCGGGAATGTGCTTGTCGTTTCACAAGGTTTTTTTCGCTAAAACTTTGATAATTTATTACGCCCAAACCGAAAGAGTCAGCGAGCTAAAATTTTGGATATATTAGTTTGGTATGAAGGTGCATCACTCTGATTTTTTAGAAGAAGATCTGAGAACCCATGAATCACCACTTGGTACATTCTTACAGGCAGTGACTCTTAAGGAATCAATAACGTCATCTATCTACCTACATACATACACTGAGCGTGCTCAGAAAAAAATAACTTGGACACATTTAAGTCCATAATTTAAGGCTTTTGATTTGTCTGTTTTCTTCAAGTTATATTTTTGAAGTAGTTTTCTGTTCAATTGAACTTCTAAAAAGGCAGGGTATAGTTCTGATTTGTCAAAGAGATCCTCACTTTGTGTACATCCCAATACAAGCATAAAATATGCATAAAATAATTGGTCATTGAAGTTGCAAGAAAATAATGAAAAAACAATAAAAGAAAAAACAACCTTCTCATAGACTACGTTTATTGGAGGGGGAAGGAGGAGTTCTTACAATTGATGTTTCATATGATGAACAGCTATACAGGGCTCTGTACCAAGTAAGTTTATAAATGGTAAATGGTCATTAATTTGTTGAGTATTGCCAAAAGTATTTGGCCTACATATAGCTACACTCCCTTTAAAAATGCACACAGTATTATACTGTCTGTAATATCTTTACCTGGAATTTCCATGGTTGTATGCAATCATGGGGGTAGAAATTTCTTTTTCTACCTCCATTATTACAATACAAGAATTGCTTATAAATTTTCAAGAAATAAATTTGTATTCATGAATTTGGATGACATCAAACCAAAATAAATTTGCTAGAAAACAAACAATGTTTCGTTGATTTTTCAAAATTGTGCAAAATGTATATGTAAATTTATTAAAGGATGTTTAGTCTTCTTCAGAAAACTGGACACTGCAATTATTTGATCTGAAGTTCATCATTCATCATTAGTCTGATCTCATGAGAGACAAAGTAACCTATGTATTTTTATGTAAACATGTACATGATTGCATCATTCCTCTGACATTTCCTGTTATCTTAAAGCCCTGACAGGAAACTCAATTATCAAAATCCCGCCATCTGCACAACAAACAATTTTATTACTGAAGCTCTATGTTAACAATTACCTCATTCACTGAGGTATGCAGCACAAAAACATGTAACACCTCGTCATGCATGATATCTTCCCATGGATTTAAACCAATAGGCACTGGTGTTTATAGCTTATAAGAGGTTTTCTTACCCGCCCTCTGTTTATATCCCCATAAAAGCTCTTCTAACACCCTCTGATTTTCTTTATATGAAATCTATTGTTATAAGAAAGTCAGATCTTAAAAATATAACTTTAGAAATTGGAATTCCTAAGAAATGTTAACTCAAAAGGTAACAGAGGGTGCCATACAAAATTGTTTTGTTCTTGTTCACTAAAAAATTGTAAGATGACTAAAAATGACTGGTTGAACCACTTGCTCTATGGTTGAACCATCAGGTGCAACCACTATAAAAACAAGCTCAAAAATAAACAGTACATACATTAGTAAAAGATAAATTTGACAGTAAGTTCAAAATTGAGAATATATTATTAGATCACTTCCATCAGCACACAGAAACAATTTCTGAAACCATGTTTTTCTTAGAATAATACTATTAATGCATTATTGTTTTCTACTGACTTTTGTGGATTTTTTGCTGTTGTCTTTGTTTCTTTGTTTTTTTCTGGTGTGATCAAGGGTTCCCATTAAGTGGGCCTGTATACCTGTTCAGGTTTCCCTTTTGCACTAAGTTGTACTTTGATGTTTGTGTAAGAAAGGTAATAAACTAAACTAAAACTAAACTGAACTAAAACAAGTGATGTTTAACAATCTCTTTCAGTTCCAGTCAATCCATTTATCCCATAAATCACATAACAAGCTTTTGGAATCATTCATTGCAGTGTCATTCAATGACAGAGATATGAAACTAAGCTGAGATTACCACTAGCTACACATGTAGCTATACATGTTACCTGTCCCAATAAATCCATTCAAGGAAGTCTTTCATTCCTGCAGAGCTGAGCTGCCAATTTATGTATCTTGCAATCAGAGAGATTTTGAACAACAATCGGGAAATATTTAGAATTACATTCAACCATAATTCAACATTAATAGGGAAAAGGTTTCAAACAGGAAGATTTTCAAATTTGTTCATCAGAACAGGAAAAGATTGGTTTATTTTCAGGGAACTTTCTGCAGAATCTTGGAAAGTTGGCAGCTCAGCTTCCGATTTTCTTAGAGTGAATTGATATTAACACATTTTATATAATTCTTTTACCAAATTCAGAAAAAGGATTTTTCCATAACATTAACTCATTATGAAACACCCAAAGACCCACTCAAGTGTAAAGTTTGCCCATATTTGGCAAAGCAAACAGAGTCCAGCCATAGAGCACTAGTCTATTGCTCTATTGTGTGGCCATGAATCACCTATGAATAATCAGCCATTATGTAATCTTCTCAGAGAGCTGGAGACAATGCTGCCTGCCTCTGAGGAATTGTATTTAGGATGAGATCATGTCTGGAATTAGCTGTACACGTGGAGCTGTACATGGCGTACATTTTTTTTTTAATACACTTTACCTTTTAGGGTATTGTACCTTGCCAGTAACTGCTGGATCAATAGGGAAGTTTGGCTAGCTTGTCCACCGTTTATTTTTAAAATATCTTTGACTTGAGGAGAATAAAACCATCACAATAAATTATACAATTTAAATGGGCCTCCAAAATGGCAAGGTATGGAATTTAATTAGATTTTTAATGTAACATCATAGCTGCTTTTTAACAGTATGTTAAATTTGTATCAGGGATCATGTGTAAAATTAAAAACACATACATGTACATGTAATGTACATCTATGCGATTCGAGTATGAGTCAAATGACCCCCCTAAAAAAAACCTTTAAAAAAACAACAAAACTTTAAAAGGAAGGAAATTTCGTATTTGATCAAATTGTTTCCCTGATTTTAGTTTAGTACCGGTATCTAGTTCTTTATAGCTCCTCAAATTTAGCCTAAATTTAAGAACTTCAAAATTCATTCAGAATTTTGTCAAAGCAAGAGCAGGAACACTCTTTTTAATTCTGCTTGTTATGGAAATGTCATCTACTAAACAAGCAATACAATCACCAGTGTCACGCTGTTTAACTTTGAATGGCCTGATTTTCACTCAGAACAAATTAAGGCAGACGACGCTATTTCAAAATGAAAAACATGCACAAACTTTCACAATCACAAAATGCACTAAATGTACAATGCAAAATTGTTATCATTGATACATGGCTAATGGTCGTTGAGATAGTTTAGTTTTTAAATAAATTAACTCTTATTACTCTAATTAATTGGGCACCTTAAAGTTTTTATTTACAATTTTCTTGAATCTGTAAAAAACAAACAAGCAGCTCAGTTACCTAACAATGTTCTTAATCTAAAATTTCAGGGCAAATAGGCCAAATATTGGACCTAGCAGTAGCAATATAACATTATAAGCATCTCATCTAGTGCTATCCGACCTACTCCTGAGAGGTTCGTTCTGCTAGTGTCTAGTGCCATCGGCATCGTTCCCATTTAATAGGCTTAGCGGACGGAACGAACCTCATAAATAATAGCACTAGTAGTAGAGTAGGACTCGGAGTGAAACTAAAGAGAGACGGAGGAGGAGGAGTACACCATCCACGTCCCACGCTACACACATGATTGCTACAACTTACAATACAAAGTCTACACTACAGTCACATCATCGATCATGGTCAAACAAAATTTAACTTAAAAAAGGATTTACCTGTGTACAGTGTGTAAGTTAGTAATCCTATCCCTTGTCAGAACTACTTAGGCAACAAACGCAAATGAAACTGCTTCTGCGTTTGATCTCAGTCAGTAACTCAGTAGCTTAAAGCCAAATTGTTTTCCTTCCAAATAGGGCAGTTTACGATAGAGAGGGAGAGCTTTTCGTTCATCTCTCTTGATCGCCTCTCTTGACGACCGACACGCGTCGAAGATGCGCGATTCTTTACCTAAACTTAAACAAGTCTACTAACAAAACCAACGACCAACAATTGCCATCGACCAGTGTTAAGTGTCAAATTGAAAATTCAGTAGACTTAAACAAGTTTATTGTAAACGGTCCACCCTGGCAACGACAAAATGGAGGACGAAAAGGGTGAAAAACGACTTTCAGTTGCGGCAATGACGTCCCAAGAATTAGCCAAACTGGCTCTTGAAGATGCGATGCTGGCGGAATACTCTAGTGGAGAAGATTTTTCAGGAGATGATGACGATGATATTAGGTGTTTATTCTACAGTAACTTATTTTATACAACTTGGTACCGAGTGTAGACATTATGGTAGATCATGTACGTACGTACACTTCTTTCGACTACGTACATGTAGGGTGGATGGGGATGGGCCTAGCTACGTAGTACCTGGTCTACACTGAAGAACTGTCCGTCCAGTTTCCAGACTGTATAAATTATTAAATGTAAACCGATTCAATATGTTTAATGCCAAATTGAGGTTAGTTGAACTTATTATTAAAGTTGTTTCCTTCGTCGAATTTTGTCCATCGATCGATTGCGTGATTGATCATGGATGGTTATCGGTTATGAATCCCAGCAGGGAGGCCTCGAAATAGCCCATCATGGCAATTGCCCTGCCTGGTGCCCTGTGTCAGGCCGGCCTATATGCTTCGTTTTTGAAAGCGCAAGGGCACCAAGGCATTTTCTCCTTGGTAAAGGGCACCCTATCTATGAAGAAATTGTAAATTTCTACTGTACCCCCTCCCTGATTTCAAGGGCACCAAGGCAATGACCAGGGGGCATGGAGGCAATCGCCTTCATTGCCTCCGTGAAGTATCAGGCCTGCTGTGTGTGTCTGTGGATGTGTGCTTTTGCTGTAGTGCCCTTTGCAAACTTCCAATGCAAACTTGAAAATGAAAATTTTCCTCATAGACTAGAGTGCCCTTCACACCAGAGCCCCACTCAGAGGAACATTGCCATGCCCCTTCAAGTACTGTCAAGAGCGAAGGTTTGAATGTTGATTTTGAATGATAATGATCTCTTTTGACTTTTATTATTGATTGAGAGTGTGTAATGACTCCTCTAAGTCTATCTGTTCTAAGAAAAAAGATGAAATTATAAGAATCACCGGGAATACTCAATGTTTCAAACAGTATGCTCAGTCTATCATCATTGACAGAGCTTTACTGACTGTTTGACATGTTGAGTAAAAACTGCTGGTTCTTCTCAGAACCACACACATCACACTGACATGGTGTCAATGCAAACCTCCCGTATCTTAAGTCTTTAAATGGTTTGATGTGTCCTGATGGATGTGTGCCTTGCTTTGGCAAGTATACAATTCAGATTTAAATTCAGATCATCACTTCATGTTGATTGTAACCCAACCCTCCTGTCCTATACTGACTACTGTACAGAACATAACAAAACAGGCTGCAAAATGAATACGTCAGACCATGCAGACTCATTCCTTTGAAGTGAATTTAGTTTTTAAAATGTTTCTTTTGTGTATAAAAAAGATTATTTACTTAAGTTTGTAAAGCATAATATATTCAGAGGGAATAACTTGGTTTTAAACTTGTTTTCCCCAAAATTTGTTTGTCATTATTGATTGACAAGACTATTTTTCATAAGGCTTACAGTGCCATAACTTTGCCTAGAGCTGAAGAATACATGTACCTTTTTTAAGTTTTAAGTACTAAATGTTGTCTTGATTACTTTTTAGGCCGTCCATTGCAGATCAGCAGAAGGTTGGGTTCTTCAGTCAAGATAGAGCTACGCAGACAGAGAGATCAGACATTGTTAACCTTAAAGAAATGACCCATGATATTCAAGGTCTACTCAAGGTTAGCAGCGGAGAGAAAATGTCTCACATGTGGTTGTGAAAAGTTATCAAGTCACTTCAATTTGAAACAAACTTACAAATTTACAAAGTTTGTAACTTTTGTAGCAAGCTAATGGTTTGATATCAGCAGGTTTCTTATGAGACCTTTTGAAGTTAAATTATTATTGAAAATCTGCTAAAGTGATTTACAAATCTCTGGTAAGAAATCAACTGAATTACATTTTCTCTTACCAGAATATCAAATGTTTACTCAATATTCAGTTATTAATGTTATGTATAACTTTATTAGAAGTGTTTTCAGATACTTATTTTTTTTTATAAGAAGTGAACAATTTGATTTCTTTCCCATTTCAGGAATCTCAAAGATTGAAAAGAGAATTAGCAGTTACAAAACAAGTGATGCAAGCAGACTATGAGAACAAACTGCAGGAGAAGACTCTAGATATGTATGTTAGAATCAACGAAAGAGTTGAAGAGCTACAAAAGATGCATACTGAGGTACAGTCCAGTCATTTACTTTAAAAATTTGGTTCACAAGAATTCACAAGCCACATGTTTGCGCTAATTATTGTTGGTTTCTCTTGTATTGCAGAGAGTGGAAGTGGTTCGTCGAAGCTTTCGTCAACAAATGGCTGATGCTATTGTCAAGCTCAACAATGATTGGAAGGTAGTCATTGTACAATTCACCTTTGTAACCTTAAAAAGAAAAATCTTACAAAACATTTAAGGTCATGTGTTCTATTTTACTATTGGTCACTGAAAATTTCATTATATTTTTGATACTTATGTCTTACCTTCCAATTCAATCGTGGTATTTTCTCTTGTATCTAATTCTGACAAGTTCTCTTAATTTGTCCTTCTTTTAAGACTCATGCAGGACTAAAAATGCAAATTGAACAAAAGCGTCTATCAAATAAAAATGACCAGATTGGGGAGGACTACCAGAAGCTACAACAGCAGGTTGCACAGCAAGAAGGTATCATTGATATGCTACGTATGCAGGTTGCACAAATAGCGCAGGTAAAGTTGACTTTGTTACTCAAAAACTTGCCAAGTCATTAGTGATAATTGCTGTTCAGAGGAAAGTTTATCAAGAACTGAATCAATTAAATTTTGAAACTGTTTTCTTGAAAGTGGTAAACTCATCGATAGTTTCAATCTTCTTCTTCTAGCGTATGGCTTGCACAGCCTATAGTTGGATCAAGGGTAGACAACCTAGCCAAGACAGCATTGGTTAATGTGTGGATGTCTTTGAGGCCACCAGGAAAATGCCTAAGTGGACAGTCATTTTATGATGTGTGGCATGGTCTGGTCTGGTCTGGTCTGGTCATCCCCCACTTGTGTCCAAATCAATAGTTTCAATGAAGGATTCATTATAAAAACTATTACTATTCATTGGTGTTATATTGATATGTATGTAGTAATTGATTCTAATGCTTAGGAGCCAAGGAGTGAGGCATCTACACCCAGTGCTGTGTATGAAGTTGAACATCTTCGAGATGAGATGGGGACATTACAGCAGAGAATTGACTCCATGGAGGAAGCAATGGATAGCAAAGATGATCAAATAGAAGAATTGAGTAAGTTTTTCTCGACAGTGTTTTGTTACAAAAAAGCCACGAGTCTCTTTAATTCCATCAAGTAAGCAAGTGTCCAACTTTGTTGTTGATTGCTCTGCATTGATTATGTCTAATCAGTCCCTGTAAAGCAAACAACTTCAGCAAAAGACTAATATAGGGTGGTTCGGATTGCGTAGTGTATCTTTCCTTGCCTTCCACCTCTGGGCCCCAAGTTGGATTTCGTGGGTTTTACCTAGAATAATTCTCTAGGGTTTTCCTCCCAAATCTAAAACTGGAATTTCCTTGTCTTTTATTCATTGGGTTCTTGGCTAGGTTAGTGATAACGTTCACTTTTCTAATAGTCCTTGGCTTCACAACCAGAATTAATAAATGAAATTTTAAAAAGTAGGTTTAACATGAGAACAGCTTCATTTTTTGTTGATATTTTACAACAACTTTGCATCTTTCATGTCTTGATATTGATGGAGTTCGCTTCCTAAATTCTTTAAAAAGTTACATAAGATATATGTACAACTTTCATCCTTTATTTTTGGTCAACAGACAAAGAAATGAGCAAAACAACCAAAGAACTTGAAAAGGAGAGAATACAAGTCAAGCAGGTACAATTTTCATCCTAATTATTGTAATTACTAAGTGCATTGCTGTTGTGCTATCGAGTGGAGAATACTGAATTTGTACTTGTAATTGTGTTGTTTTGGTCTTGTTGCAGCTTCTGCATGAGTTGGAAGAAGCAAAATCGTCTGCCCATCAAGAATTGGCTTCACTCAGACGGAATGTAAGTACCTGTTTGTATCTTTCCAGTTATTTTAGATGGGTTACCATACCTGTCTTCAATTTACTTGGTAGGGTGAGTTTTGGATGCCTCAAAACAACTACTAGTCTTGAAGAACCCTGGGGAAATTTGATTGACATTTTTTGCGTGGATTTAGTTGGAATTTTTTTATAATCTATTTTAGGCTGATAAACAACGGCTTCAGATGGAAAGGGAGATGCAAGACAAGATGTCAAAAGCAAGGGATGAGGTAAATAAATTAGTTTTCCATTTCATAAAACTACCTATAATGGTTTTTAGTGGTTGTATGTATTATATGGTTCATATGCTCATTCTTGTTGTATATAATTGATTAACTTGGCAGATTTAATCTTAATTTCCTTCTTAATTTCATATCTTGATAACTTGTTACTATAAACATTGAATGTTACAGGAGTTACTATCTCTTTATTATCTCTTTGACTATGTATATTGTGTAGACCTTATGCATTGACGTCAACCAGCCACCATCTTTGAGGTACACTGATGATGAAACAATGGAAACACGCAAATTTGCTCGCGCGGTGCACAGGAGTGGTCAATGAACAATCTCACTTTGACCTCTAGGCGAGGGTGCCCTACTCAAATGACGTCATATGCAAAAGGTCTCTACTTCACTATACAAGAGATACCTCCAAATGGTTACCATCAACCTTTGACAATCCAATTGATAAGAAAGTTTCCTTCTCACTTTTCATGAAATCTTGTAATTTTCAGATAAATTCAACAAAGGAGCAGGAACATCAAAAAGTTTGTTTCAGTTGGAAAAGTTTTTTCATTGTCCTTGTCTGCAATATTCATGTATTTCTGTTGAAATGAGTACATGTATAAGTTTATATCAATATCCATAATCGTCATGCATATACAGTAGTTGCCAGAGCACTGACAACCAACCCTGTCACATTATGTTGGCAAACCAGCATTTAATTCATGTTTTTCTGTACATCGCTTCATTGAGTGTGTTGACTTGCCTGTTATTTACCTCAAACAGCATTTTATTGTAAAAAATAACATGAAAAAGTTGAATGAAGTTGAATTGATTACTATTAAGCACAGAACATTTCAGCACTACATCATATCGTCACCGACACCACGAACTGACACACACGTAGATACCAGTAAAAAGTAGCAATCTGAGAAAACAGCGTTTGAAGTTGAACGTTTTTTAAAATGAAGTTTTCCTGCAAAAATCCGAGGTATTTTCAACTAGTTTTCTTACAGTGGGAACTTGATGCTTTGAACTTCATATAAACAGTGCTTTTTACTGCTTTTTGTCCTAAATTAATAAGCAATAAAGTAAGAAAGGTTTGTGTCAGTTCGTGGCGACGAAAATTTACGCAACCAGGCATTTTCCGTCGCCACGAACTGACACCATCCAATGTATTTCAATGCGGTTGTGTCAGTTGGTGAAAATGTAGGTCAGCGCACGCGCTACACACCAACGGTTTGTGTCAGTTCGTGGAAACGGGTTTTTTCACTTTTGAGGTTTGTGCGTGCCGTGTGTTGCAATGGTAAATTGAACCTCTGTGTCAGTTCGTGGTGGCGAAAATTTCCAGTTCTGGTGCAAAGTTGCTTAGCCTCATCATCGTAATTAAAAAAGTCAAGCTCCTGAAACGTTGAAACTTCATGAAATTGTAGGCCTCGGTTAACATGGTCTAAACATGCACAAAACTGAAAACTAAAAAAAAACTGGTTTTGTACACAGTGTGTCAGTTCGTGGTGTTGGTGACGATATGTCAGAAAAAATTCATAATATGCCAGAAAATTCCACACCATGACATAAAATGCACATCTAACTATTGTGATGTACTCCAACCGTGTAAGATTAATTCTCAAAGCTAAAATGTAATTAATTCGTTAATTGTTATTCACATTATTTTTTCAATTTATGTTGTTTCTTTTTATATGGTATGCATTTTTTGCACATTTTCCCCTCCATCATGTTTAGCAACATGGGTCATTTTGGCTGTCGTCTTGTTGAAGCTGTGAGGAGCTTAGTACTAAGCTCCTGTGCAGAGATAGAGCCTCAGCTCTAATTTCAAGGGTTTTTTTTTTTTTTTTTTTTTTTTTAATTTTGGGGGGCAGCCAATGCATATGCTGATTATGTACAAATTGTCACAACTCACAATGACATTTTTTATCTTTACTTGTAATGAATATTTTGTTGTCCAAGACTGTGTATGAACAACTTTCATCCCTTTGACTTCATAATTGCTACTATTTTTTTTTGTCATAATGCAATGAGTATGCGGTTTACCACTCATTGAGTCATGTGCAAAACACAAAAAGCAAAGTGTGAATATTTTGTGTTTTAATTTTTAACTAAACCCAAAAATGTTAAGTAATCAATAAGTGATGTTGGTTGATATTTTGGGTTGACATTTTTTAAATACTTGTTTAACAGATGGTTGGAATTGCTCGTAAACATGCCAAGGAACAACAGCAACAAGAAGAAGAGAGATTGAGACTGTTGGACGAACAACGAAAGACAGCACTAGCTCTCCAAAAGAAGGTACAGTGTCCTTAAAACATCTCACCATGGAGACTTATACCAGCTTTCTATGTTGAGGAAATTTTATTTTTGACCCTTAGTTATTGTTTATGAAGGAAACATAAGATTAAAACATTTTCGAACCAAAAGAATGCATCAAAATAGAGCATTTGTGTCTTGGAGACTCGGATACTTATGTACCACTGTCATACTTAAATTGAGCCTAAATTACACAAAAGGAATGTTGACATAATAGATAGAAATTCATGATTTAAATTCTGCCATTAAAACACAGGAACGAGAGAGTGCCTTAGTTGCTTCTAAAAGTGACACAGATCTCTCAAAATTGAAGAAGATTGAAATCTTCCTGAAGCTAGAAGTAGAACGGTGAGATTTTTACTTTAATTGTGTTTCTGTTTTTACTTCTTCTGTCAAACACCATATTCTATTAGTTTCGATCTTTTCACTTATGAGCATAAAGTTATTTTGTTTTGAACATAGTCTTTTTGCATTGTTAATTGGCAATTCTTTTTTAACAAGATCACTACTAAAATCCTTAATTTCAATGCAGGTAAAAATTATTCCCTGTTAAATAAAATTTGCATTTTGTTTGTTTCTAATGACAATAGATTGAAGAAAGAGCTTGCCAGAACAACTAAAATGTGGGAGAAGAAATTTGCCATTCTTCAAAAAAGGTTTGTTTGCAGTCTAAACTTTATCATCACTTTAAAACGTAATGATGTTCTTTAGATTACAAAAAGTTTTATTCTATAAAGTAAAAGGGAAAAACCTGTGAAAAGTGGAAAAATTACTATTTTAAATAACCGAAATGACTAAAATACCACACAATAATTTGGCTGGCTTCATATTTATTGTGTTTTTATAAATTACACAGTTTATATGCCCTGAAGGATGAGAGCTTTGTTAGACAAACATTGCAGAAACAAGCAGCAACACTCCACCATGCATCAGTGTCATATGCTGTAAGTATCACAAGTATAAGGTGTGGAGTTTCTTGGCCTTCGACTTATCTGTTTGCACCAAAACTTCTACATATTTCTGGGGTGGGGCAGAGTGGGGTGCCATTAAAATTTCACTGTCATTTCTTCAACTAATAATGATGACAAACAACCCTGATTTGACAAAAAAGGTGAAATAAATAAAATGAGTTGGTCTTTGTTACCATCTGTGTTAGTTTGCATGCCACCATGGCTTATCTATAATGTGTTTCTATTTTTAGGCTGATGCACCTCTTGGGGTAATGCCAAGCAGCCAACCTACCAACACACCCAGGAAACAACATCCGCCTCTGGTAAGCAAAGGAACAATTCTTGTAAATTCATTAACATTCTTTATTAATGTGTTGACATGATTTTGTAATGAATACATTAACCCCCCCCCCCCAAAAAAAAAAAAAAAAGTGTTATGGTGTTTGCTGATAATTGCTTTTGTACTTTGATGGTTTTTTCAGCCTGGAATAGGTCAGATGTCAAAGATAAGAGACCCCAGACTTGACCTCATCTCACCATTTACTGTATCCCCTCCATCAGGCCGAGGAGTTGAGCTCTTCTCAGCTGCAGGTAGGAATTTATTCAATCTTGACATAATAAAAAAATCTTTCACTTTGTAAAAAGCTTGCTTGTGTTTTTGATACATTAACAAGGTACAACAAATTAAATGGAATCACATGGGTTGCCCAACATACCAATGAAAGCACTCCATCACAACGCAATTCTTGTTTACTTAAGAAGAAAATGTTTTCCTTGCTCACTTAGCTTCACAAATTGTTGACAACGATGGTGAGGATATTGATGGTGAAGATTCTTATATCGAAGGTGTCGTACCACTTCCATCACCTCCACCAAAGTAAGTGTAAAATTATAATTTTCTTTAGCAATCCTACTGTTAGTGTTGACTTCAACTTTGACTTAAACATACAAACTATGTTCAGGCCCAACAGATTCTGGCATGAAAAATAATTGAAATTGGCAAGTGTTTAGTGTAACTAATTAATTATCTCTTTTCTTTATTACATTTTCAAGATGGAAGCAGGATAGTCGTCCTTCAACATCTGGACAAGTGATAGTTATGCCTACAGCATAAAGACACTTTGTTATAAAAAGATACATCAGGGCTGGACAAGTGATAAGTATGCCTACAGCATAAAGACACCCTGTCATAAAAAGCTACACCATCAGGCCTGTCTAGATAAACCTGGACCTCAAACCACCTTTTGGGTTTCATGTGTGGTGAACCCAGTTGTACATATTGCATCAAGTATACCACAATACATATTGTCATACCTTGTGGGTTTCTTGTTTGGTGTTTTCTACCAAACCCTCCTAAAGGCTAGTTTATGGTTGGTAATGCGATGGTCACGTGGTTGAAATCTTTACACAGTTTATAGTTATCGCTGAGGCATCAGTATCTCGTCGCTGAAGACACTAGATTCCTTCAGTGTTCGGCGATTATCATTGCGCAACCGACCATAAACCGGCCTAAAGACTCCTTCTACAGTGCATTTGTTAAGGCACAAGATTTCAAAAGCTCCAAGCATTATTCTTTATAATGCTAGGATTAGATTGTCCCTCACCAACATTTTGAAAGAGTGTTTTATAACTTTATCAAACCATGTCAACCATATACAGTGTACATGTAGGAATGATATAACATGGCCTCAAATGGTGTGTCATTGTGTTCATCAAATTTCCGTCCAACTTTATTTTAGATTTTTATAGATATTTATATGTATACTTGTAAATACTGTATTTATAATTTGAGGCATCAGTATCTTGTCGCTGAAGCTGCTGGAGTCGTTCAGTGTTCAACAATTATCATTAAGCAACCGACTATAAACCCGCCTGAAGACTCCTTCAGCAGTGCATTTGTGAAGGTAGAAGAGTTCAGAAGCTCCAAACATCATTCTGAGAAGCTCTTGATAATGCCCTGCTAGACTTTAAGCACTAACGTCATCAAGCCACCGTCTTAGAGATAAACCAATGATGAAACAATGGAAATGCACAGATGTGTTCACGCAGTGCAAAATCTTTGGCCAATGAACAACCTCCTTTTGACTTCTAGGCGAGAGTGCCCAACACAAATAACATAATATGCATAAGGTCCATTAGATTGTCTCTCACCGACATTTTGAAAGAGACGTTTATAGCTGTTGATCAAACAATGTCAACCTTACGAATGATTTACCAGGCCCTCTTATTGCGTGTCATTGTAGTCCAACACTTTCCGTCTAAATTTGTTTGTAAGATTTATACATGGAGATATATATTTGTATACTTGTAAATTCTGTATTTTTCAATTGCAATAAGACATTGAAATATAATTTGATAAACTTGTAAGACTTGTACAAAAGATTTGTACTGTGAATTTGTAAAAATATAAAATTGAATAATTCAAACTTATATTTATGTGTTTGTCCTTTATTGTTGGATCAACACCTTCACCCCCCCCCAAAAAAAAAAAAATAAATAAAATAAATTATTGTAAAAACCTGTGCAGTCAACCTTGCAATGAGGTTTTTGAGAAGTGGAAATCATAAAAACTAAAGACAGAAAATAAACGATGCATCAAACGGTAGTATTTCAATGTTAATTGATTTTTAAAATTTATTTATTAGTGCAACAAATCAACATTTCCAAAGGCAAATGGTAATGATCCAAAGACAATTTTCCTTCTTTTAGTTATGTTGATTCCACAAGTTGAACTATAATTCTGGGGAGAAAGCCCTGTATTCAAAGAAACATGACAGACATGTAATTTGGAAGAAAACAAAGTTAACTTTATTAAGCGCAAGGGCTGATCTACATAATGGTATAAACTTTTAATAGACTGTTCACACTTGAATAACAACTTTGCAAATTTTTCCCCCAGGGCTCCAAAATCTAAAATCCTACTGAAATAGCGAAAATATCAAGCCAGCATGAACACCAAATTTCAGACTCCCCATTTTTAAATAAAAAAGAATAATGTTCAGTACTTATTCCTTAGTCTACAGGGCCCCAATTAACACAAATCTGCCATAAGTGTATTCCCATTTTTCATAGCCCAAAACTTGTTTCGGTTTTGCTCGAAGTAAAACTTGGTCTCACTTGAAAAGAAGTAAACCTTGACTGATCATCATATATAAATCGATACACTGACATAAAGAGACAGTGTATTAGAAATTCTAAACAGACAAGCATTCTCCCACTCCATCCCTGTTATTCATGAAATGCGATTCTCTCTAGTTTCAAATTAAGTTGAAACCTTTTAAAGATATTAACAATGTTCTTTGCTTCTCTACCAAATTCTTATTCAAACTGATGTTGCACAAAAACCAAAAACACATTTATTTCTTCAAATCACAAACAATTCTTAACAAAACCTGGTCTTGGACTTCAAAGCTCTATAACCTCATATAATTATAATTCTTAGCTTGTAATAATAAATTTCTAAGCCGAGGAATATTCTACATATTAGCTGATACCAACAAGAAGTGAGCCCTTTATTGTTCCTCAGCTAGTTTTTCAGCTTTGTCTGCGACCTCTTCAATGGGACCCACCATGTTGAAAGCAATATCTGGTAGGTGGTCTTGTTCACCTGTTCAAGAAACAGAAACACACATTTTTAGCCATTGTTGCCTTAACAATAGGTAGTACTCCAATACTCCAAGATGATAGTTGTGGATTAATTTTCAGATTGGGTGCAACATATGTAGGATCAGAATTAGTTTGTATGCTACATGAAACAGCAGCATACATGTGGAGCCGATCCAGATCTATCTACCTTTGCTTCTTACACAGTTAATGAATAAATTAATCACAAGCATGTCTTGATACAAAGGCTCTTGACATCAGGGTCTCAAGTCTGGAATTAATGTACATATTAAACTTGAGTAGCCGTAATGTTTTTGCGTTGAAAGATGTAACTTGAAAAAAAATATGACCTCAAAACATATATCTCTTACCATTCAAGATAGACTTGAATCCTTTGATGGTATCAGCAAGGGGTACCAGTTTGCCGGGGGAACCAGTGAAGACCTCAGCTACCTGGAAGGGCTGTGAGAGGAAGCGACTGATCTTACGGGCACGAGACACAGTGAGTTTATCTTCCTCTGTCAACTCATCCATACCCAAGATAGCGATGATATCCTGGAGAGACCGGTAGTCCTGAAAAGTAGAAAATAAATCAAGGTGGAGAGAGTTTTACAAAGATTGTTATAAAATGAGCAGACTGAAATCCAATCCAAGAATGAGTAGGATAGAATAAAATTATAACCAACTCCTCGTAAAGAGAGCTTGAAACTATTCTAAGATATCATCTCAATCTCCTAGTCATGTTGAAATTTTGACCTGAAAAAGCTTTACCTGAAGAATCTTCTGTACACCTCTTGCAATGGAGTAGTGTTCCTCTCCCACAACGTTAGGGTCCATGATACGAGAGGATGAATCAAGAGGATCCACAGCTGGGTAGATTCCCATCTCGGCAATACCACGGGACAGCACAGTGGTAGCATCCAAATGAGCAAATGTAGTAGCAGGAGCGGGATCAGTCAAATCATCAGCGGGCACATAGATAGCCTGCGCACAGGACAGTTAACAAAATTCAGAAATTAACTTTTAATGTCTGAAAACTTTTCTAATAGACAAGTTGAAATAATGTATTAACTTTAAAACAAATTTAAGGTGGAGAAATGATTAAACAAAGTATGTACCATTAAACAGTTGTAGGATCAGAATTAGTTTGTGTGCAACATGAGACAGCAGCATACATGTGGAGCCGATCCAGATTTATCTACCTTTGCTTCTTACACACTAAATGCACAATGAAAACACAAGCATGTCTTGATACAAAGGAGAATGCAAAATACTACTGACAAGAAAGGTTGTTGTTTTTTTTATACCTGTACTGAGGTGATGGAACCCTTCTTTGTGGTGGTGATTCTTTCCTGCATAGTACCCATGTCAGTGGCCAAAGTTGGCTGGTAACCTACAGCTGAAGGGATACGACCTAGCAGAGCAGACACCTGTCAGAACAATAGCACACCAGTTAGATACTGAATATACAACTTAAATTGAAGACATAGTATCTCTTGGCATCCTGCTGATTTCAACACAGTCCTTTGTTGTATCTTCTAGCAATAAGCAGGGTGAGGGATAAGGAACATGTCAGACCAGATTTAGTTTGTGTGCTGCACTTGGAGGCAGCCTACATGTGGAGCTGATCCAGAAATACTTTCCCTTTGCTACTTACACCCTTATGCACTAAAAGCACAAGCATGCCTTATTGCAAAGGTGGCATTGAGGAAGACCATACACTAATCCAAATACAACCATCTTTAAAAACTAATAAAAATCCACATGACCAAAGCACCTTGTTTTCTGATTTTAGATGCCACTTGACTTACCTCTGAACCAGCCTGGGTGAATCTGAAGATGTTGTCAATGAAGAGCAGCACATCCTGACCTTCCTGGTCACGGAAATACTCTGCAACAGTCAGCCCAGTCAAAGCAACACGAGCCCTAGCACCTGGGGGCTCATTCATCTGTCCGTATACAAGTGCTACCTACATAGTTGAACAAAAAATCCTATTTAACAGAGTCCAGATATTACTTGCACTTCTTTTTAAATTAGAAATTATGTGCTAGTGTAAACATGCAACAGTTGTAGGATCAGAATTAGTTTGTGTGCTACATGAAACAGCAGCATACATGTGGAGCCGATCCAGATTTATCTACCTTTGCTTCTTACACACTAAATGCACAAGGAAAACACAAGCATGTCTTGATACAAAGGAGAATACAAAAACTTTATACAATGCAACTTGTAGACAACTTTTCACTGACAAAAAGACACCAAATTAATTGAAGTATACAATTTGTGACATGAAACATTGGCATGACTAAAAGAAAATGTAAGATGACAATATGCTTGCTCAACTTTGTCTAAACAAGCCAGTTATCAGATTCTCATTTTTTGTACCTTTGATGTATCATCCTTCAGACTGATTACACCTCCCTCAATCATTTCATGGTAAAGATCGTTGCCTTCACGAGTACGTTCACCAACACCAGCAAACACTGAGTAACCACCATGAGCCTTGGCTACATTGTTGATCAACTCCATGATAAGTACAGTCTTACCCACACCAGCTCCTCCAAACAGACCTTGATTAAGGATAAATATTCCAAGGGTTGAATAAATAACCTTACCATCGGAGTGTAATGGATGCCATACAAAAAACATTATGCTGTAACAACTTTTGCACATTTGAGGAGTCATGTATTCAAGATCTGGAGAATTGCATTTTTTACTTCTTTGCAATAAATTTATTCTACACTTACCAATCTTTCCTCCCTTGGCGTACGGTGCAAGGAGGTCAACAACCTTGATTCCAGTCACAAGAATTTCCTGGGCGACATTCATCTCGACGAACTCAGGAGCTTCTTGGTGAATAGCAGCTCTCCTAATAAAAAATGGGTCAAAAGAAGGAATTCAAGTTTTGCTTGAAAAGGGCATCAGAAGATGCATTGCTCCAATTTACATGCCGGCTGTTAAGCACTTTTTTTACCTTTCTGTTGGGATAGGGCCTCTCTCGTCAATAGGTTCACCGATGACATTCATGATACGACCTAGTGTCTCTGGTCCAACAGGGATCCTGATTGGGGAGCCAATATCAAGGCATTTGTCACCACGTACAAGACCCTCTGTACCATCCATAGCAATGGTTCTGCATGTGTTCTCACCTTTATAACAGTTTAAATCACATAAATGTTTTGTTAACTTTGGCAGCTACCTTTACAAATGTTTTATGACTTCAAATTTTTAAAACATCAACGCAAGTCAGATACTTATGACGTTTATTATTCAAAATAAGAGATTGGAAAAAAAACCAAATACTGTCCAACCCTTTTTTTAAAGAATGAAATTTGTGGCCCTTAGGTCATACAATAACCATAAAAGGTTATATTTCAGGTCATGTCGGACTACATCAATTTTCTATGCTTCATGGGCAAGTAGCATACATATATAGATATAGTCCAACTTAGTCTACCTTTGGGTATTACACAACCAGAGTTGATTTACAGTGGGTGTGTCTTTGAACAAAGGAGTATCACTTGAAAGTGTTTTTCTCTTTGCATAAAAAAAAATCCCTCCTTACCTAGATGCTGTGCAACTTCTAGAACTAGCCTAGAGGTACGACCTTGAACCTCCAGGGCATTAAGAATGGGTGGAAGACCCTCATCAAATTGTACATCTACGACAGCACCGATGACAGCAACAATCTTCCCAACAGCCCCACTCTGGGCCTCTGTTTTGGCTTCTGCTACATAGTTGCGTCCTATAGAGAAATCAAATATAATATAATACCAAATTGAAATTAAATAAAGGATGAATTAATAAATGAGAAAAGCTAAATAATTAATGGTTAAGAGTAGATGGTAAACTACTTAATCAATTTTAGATCAATTTAAAGCAGACATTATTTATACCATTTTCCCCCACATCTAACACCACACCACATGCGACAATTAATAGATGGAACTACTTTTTTTTTTTTCATTCAGTAAAACTACCCCCAAAAAGATTAGACAAATATAAAAACGTAGGCTAAATTAATGCCCCACAGAAACAAAAAGTACCACAAAATCAAGACATGATATATAGTGCACTAACATTCAACAGCCACTTTTTCATAACAAAAATTTTATTTGATTTTCGCAAATAAAATGTTGGTTTTTTTAAACTGTATTTAATTCCATTAATTACATCTGTTAATAAGTAGTAAATCAACTTTTGTCAAGTTAAAAAGCACCAAAATTCACCTACAAAAGACATTACTACAACACAAGGCGTTTTATTTTTAGGAAAATATAAAAATGCAACACTTTTGCAAATAAAAACATTTAAAACATACAATATTTCAATAATAATTATAAACAAAAACTCATCATATTCATTTAATGAAATACAAATGAAAGGGAGGTTGATTTTGGCCTGTTTTCCTAAACGTTTAAAGTTCTAACTACACAAACTTCACAACATTCATTCAAACAATTAAATTTTAATGAGCAGGTCTATTCTATTTTTGCACTTGTGTAGTTAATAAACGAAATTAAGAAATTTAATAGATGTTAATTTTCTAATACTAGTTTACATTGGAAATAAAAAATATTATTTGATTTTGCCCTGTATTTAAGCACTGTATACTCAGTAATTTCCCTGTGTGCTCTGGTGCTGTGAAAAAAAAATCCAGTCAGTAGTTAGGACTCTGATTGATTAGTTTAGGTAGGTTCGATCTTGACCGGCGCTAGAGGGGGCTGCGCGCGCCGTGCTGCTTTTGACAAAAATTTCCAAGATTATTGGGGAGAAAAAGGACCTGTATGTGCAGCTATTTAACTTTCGACTGTGTTTAGCTCAGTTTTGGAACATATACATAAGGGGCAATTTAATGCAGCAAAGACAGTTAATAATAATAATTTTTTCTTTATCAAATAAAACTTATCCAAAGCTGTTGGTCATTGCGGTTTGTCGCGATCGGCTTTCAAAGACGGCGACCTGCGCCGGGAATTTGCTAAATTTTACGGGTTGGAGGGCAGCGCTACACGTTCCGCTGATTGGCCAACAATGCTGAAGGTCACAGTTTTTGTACTATAAAAATAATAGCAAAAATGTCGACCTTCCACCTGGCGTTATTTGGGCTTGGGTGACCCGATCACAACAACAAATGAGGTGTTAAATTGAATGTCTCAATGAGACCTATCCAACTAAGCCAAAAGCAACCTCATCAAATGTTACTCCTAGAACTATTCGGTTCGTTCCGCTATCGTCTCCCCGACCCTCATAGGTCATCATGTACAAAATCCTATTCGAAACTTTTTCCCCTTCACGTTTATGCACCTGGACTTCTCTTTTGAAAATGGAGCTCGCCAAAATTAGGCTCTATCTATTCATTGTTTTCAAAGTGAGCTCGGGTGGGTCCAGAAAATCCACTCCGCAAAAAAAAAGGTGCAAAAAATGATAAATTCTCATCGTTATTCGGAATCGTCACCGTCCGATAACAAAAATGGCCGCCGTCGCTTGTATCAATGGTATGCTGCGCGCAACACTGGTTCACAATAACCAACGGTTTACGGTTAAAAGATAAGCCATTGATTATTGTGGACCAGTGTTGCACACAGAATACTATGCGAAGGCATGTCGTGGACCAGCGTTGCACGCAGCATACCAGTGATACAAGCGACGGCGGCCATTTTGTTATCGGAAGGTGACGATTCTGAATAAACGATGGGAATTTATCATTTTGTGCACCTTTTTTTTGCGGAGTGGATTTTCTGGACCCACCCCGAGCTCACTTTGAAAACAATGAATAGATAGAGCCTAATTTTGGCGAGCTCCGTTTTCAAAAGAGAAGTCCAGGTGCATAAACGTGAAGGGGAAAAAGTTTCGAATAGGATTTTGTACATGATGACCTATGAGGGTCGGGGAGACGATAGCGGAACGAACCGAATAGTTCTAGGACTAGGAGTAATCAAATGTTATCTAAAATTTTGTGAAATTACCTAGTTTAGGTTTCGAAACCAACAAAATTAAAAAGATTTTCAAAATTGCAAGACAGATCCCACATATTTAAAATGCAAAAACATAAATATGCATAATTCATAGTTCTGGAATGAGCCTGAATGCAGTTATCAAAACGCCACCCGACCACCCGACCGATGTCCTTAAAAAAAAATGCTACGCGACTTCTCACAACGGCAGCCGCTAGCCGCTGCGTGTGTAGATTGTACCTGTGTGTGTATGGTATGATAGCGCCGCAAAGCCACAGTATGCAATTTCTCACAAACTTTTTGCCGGTTGCCACACCGCCACCAACAAACTAGAATTTTACGTAAAGTACTCTATATTTCATTTCAATCTTGCTACCTACTTGAGCTATACGTTGCTGGTGCACATATTCTAGCTGTTTGGCTGACAAGACCGGCAGAAAATGCCGGTTTTGCAGCTCGAACTGCCGAGAAACAGGACTTGGCTATTCCGGACAGCATGGCGGCCATTGAAGAACAGAATGAGGGAGCGAGGTACCTTCGGCAAATCTCGGTAAACTCCGGAAGACCGTGCGCGTGTTGAGTACGTCAAACGCGTCATGAGATATCCATCGTCTGATTGGTCATGTAAACCGGAAGGGCATTTACGTTCCAAAATCAAAACCGTTTGGTGTAAGTTGTCGGTGCCCTCGTCGTGAACAAAGGTGGGTATTTTACGTGTAATGCGACATTATTGTTTCTTTTTATTTGTTGCTTATATATTTTGAGTACAACCTTTTGTGGAGTGTTGCTGTTTACGTCAAGAAAATTTAATTGTAGTGGGAAACGGAAATGTTTGACTCTGATTCTGGACTGGTTGGGTTTCAATATTCATCACACACACAATTAAAGTCAAGTGGCGATGTGACTGGTAAGTGGTAGTGCCATGGTTGTATGGATGGAATGAGTTTGTTTAAAATTAATGCCCAAGGACAACTCGACTCTGAGTCTTACTAGTCTCTTATTTTGATTGGGTTGTAATGTTTAATAAGTGTTAGTGTTACAATTCAGTTTACCATAGTTTAAGTTAGCACTAAGTAATAAAATAGCAGATTATACTTATTTTTTTTTTTTATATATAGGACTTCCAGGACTCCAGGATTATTGTTGTTGTAATGCGCCCATGCCATGGCCATCATGATATCATCATATTTATAATACTTATTTATACTATACTACTATACAGGTGCATTGTTTATTTTGAATGTCCATGTGATACTGATGGCATCATTGACATTATTAAAAAGTATATAATTTATAAACAACTTATTCTTAAGTCTTAATGCACGCTTCTCACAGTCACACTGCGTCAAGTCATCCTACCTCCGTCCATGGTCAAGTGCGATTAATCAAATTGAATTGAAGTTGCACTTGCAGATTTCAAAATAAACAACACACCACGGCATACAGCAGGGGCATATTCAAAAAGATGCATAATACTATAGTATTAGTATATACCGCGAAAGTACTCCTAGAACTATTCGGTTTGTTCCGCTATCGTCTCCCCGGTCGGGGAGACGATAGCGGAACGAACCGAATAGTTCTAGGAGTACCGCGAAAGGGCCTGCTGCATCTAAAAACTAAAAAGGCCCTCCATTGAATTGAAATTGATTGAAATTAAATGTTTTACTCTAACTTCTATTTCTAAATTTAAGTTTACAAGTTTAGTCAACTGTTCGGATGCTAGTAAGTACTAACTAGTCTGTGCTAGTACACTATGTACTAGTAACTATTACCGTTTGTAGTTGGTTGGTTCTACCTCCATTGTAGTGGTTTTATATTGAAACTAATATTAGGTAATCATGGTATTCTAGGACTCTAGGAGCTCCAGTTTCTTCATCGATTTAGTCAGCAAAATTTAGTCTTTCAATACATCTTACTAACACTATTTTTTCCTCCTCTGTTACCAGATTCCAATTCTTACTGTGTTACTGTTGGGTTACTTTTCCTCTCTTGCAGAAAACATATGTGAGTAAATTATTGAAAGGAAAAAGCACCAACTACAAGGTTGAGCCAAGATGTCGATTGTTGCTGACTTTGACGAGATCTGCCACTACCAGTCAGTACTGAGCAAAGGATGTGAACCAGGTATATTTTTGAACACTTGTATTCTCTAGCCTCTCTCCCACAAAAGGTTTTGCTGTACACTTCATCTTATCCTTGGTTTTCATTTAGATTTTCATTATAATAGAAATCTAAATTTCACCACAATCAGATCAATCACTCGACCATAATCCCTTGATTCTAAGTACATACATCAAATCTGAATAGGAGAAAATAAATTTAGTTTTTCCATATTATCACCACATTTTTGCCATCATGTGATCAAAGCTTTATTGTGTTCTTTGTTTTTCCATTTTCTTGTATGCAGAATTCCTCAAGTTCGTAAGGAATCAAGATTCATGTAGACGTCAATGGCTGGATGCAATGCAAAAGAGACTTCACATGCAGGAATTTATTACCAAGGTTACAGCAGAGAAAGATGGACTGGATGTCAAACTCAAACTTGCCAGGTTTGTAAGCGATTCCACAGACTGATGGAATCTATGTTAGTCCTGAACTAATTAGGGCATGGGGTAGTACAGTCTCTTAGTTCAGTCTATACAACTCTTTAATTATTATTACATCTTTTCTCCAATCAGTTTTACATTTTTCTACAGTACTGACATTAATCCCTTGAGGTTTTTTAACAAAAATTTCTAAATCTCTATCAACAGGAATCAGATTGATGTGGAAATGAAAAGAAGAACAAAAGCTGAGGCAAAAACAGACCAGTTGGTAAGATTAATTTAGTTTCTGCTTACATCTTTCCTTTGGTTAGACTGTTTTAAAAGTAATATTTATTAGCTAGAATGTGTATACAAATGCTATGTTTGTGCCTACCAACCACCATTACAAAAGTCTCATCTAACAAATGCAGGCCCATATTGTTACATTGCGACTACTTTAGAATCTTGCATTGTATTGAACAAACAGGAGCAACAAATCATGCTGATCCGAGAGTTACTTGCTGATAACAAGATGAACCAGCTGTCTGAGAAAGAGCGTGAAAGTCTAGCGTTTCTGAATGGGACAGAGCAACAGAATGGAGGTACCCCTGGAAGGAATAGACTCTCTGCTGTACATGAAACATCTGCTGATCTTCTGTCACCATCTGACGTAAGCTATGACCACACAGAAGAAGATTTAGATGTATCATATCTACGAGGTGGGAGGACTTGGAATCGATTTCCCTCCAAGAAGGTAAACAAACATTCTACAAATGCATTGTTTGTGTTTATCAAGATGTTAAAGATACTTGGATAAATCTTCCGGCTGTAAAACCTCACCCAACTTTTCTTTGTAATTGATAACATGAATTTTTTACTCTTTTTGTAAATTATGCCATTGGTGCTGCTATTGATTTGACTGATTCAAACAGAATATAATATGTACATGTGACTTATTGTCTTTAATTTCCTTGCTCATAATGAAATTAGAGTTGGAAATGTTGAACTTTTACAAATTTTAATCAATTATAAGCTATCAATGGAAATGTTAAAAGGCTGTGATGCTTTTGAAACCATTTCTTGTACTTTTTCTTAATGTCACATTCACACATTTTTAAAGCCAATGTTATTTATTGTTAATCAGAGACCAAGTGCACCCCCACTAGAAGATGACACACCTCCTAAGAAAATGAAAGCAGCACAGTACATGACAAGCCCTCTTCACAAACAGGTAAGCATGTTACAAACATTTCCATTAAAAGAAAAGCTAAGAATAGAAGGGAAGGCCATGAAGTTTTTTTGTCCCCGGTTTTATAAAATCGGGTTCACAAAAATGTTTAGTACAAATATACGGAATCCCTCTATAAACTCTTAACTCGGGGCTCGAAATTAACACTGAGTGGACTACAGGCTCGAGGCCCTTTAACTCACAAATAGACAAGCCCGGTGGTCCTGTGTTTTTCTATTTAGGCAACCTAAATTTATAAAATCATGATAAATTGTCCTTTATTTCAGGACACATCTGTTGTAACAACCACTGTCACTGTGTCACCAAGCGGTCCAATTGTGACTTCAACACAGGTAGAGACAGTCCCAAGACTGGACAAGAGCTTCACTCGTCCTCCAGGACCCAGGAATCGTGGGAGACCATCCAGAGAACTCCTCAAGAGTGGAGGTAACGGATGGAAATTCAAAAATAATTTCTTTATCACATTCAATTTAATCAAAATTAGTCTGTAAAATGTTGCTAGAATGTTTGTATCAGATTCAAATGTTCTCAGAATAAGTACATGTGGATTTCTGTCATAACTTCCACTGGAAATATGTTATAACTTATTATAACTTATTCCAGAAAACCATTGCTTACTTTTGCCTTTTATAGAAGCTTGGGAAATTTTACTAATGGAGTGCAATTTAGCTTAGCAAACTTTGTTACAACTCTATTGTATAAATAATAAAATATTCCTACTCATTAAAATGCGAAGGTCACAATGATTCTGATGACTCCTTCTGGGGTCTTCCTGAGAACCAACATCTCAAGGCAGCATTAAACAATGGGACAGTGACCCAGCATCTTGAGAAACCTGTGAAGATCATCAAACAGAGACAGCATTCCTTCTGTACAAAGACCATTATTAAGCCAGAGACATGCAAACCGGTAATGTGCTCAAGATTACAATGCTTCTTATTAATATTGTAAATTCCTTTATTCCTAAATTCCATTAATTTAAACTTAAAATCCATCAGCTGAACATTGTACATAATTTAAAAAGATTATAGCTTATTTGTTCTATTGTTAAAATCTGCTAAATACTGAAGACATTTGCAATTATTGAAACATGAAGTTTGTATGAACTAAGTTGTCGTCCTCTTAATATTTCAGTGTGGAAAGAAAATCATAAAGTTTGGAAAGTATGCACTCAAATGCAAAGGTAAGTGAACTTATTTTTGGTTTCAGTCTGTTTTGACTGTTTTCTCTCAAAGTTTATCATAATTTCATACTAAGGTCAAGGTTTCTTGTAAAGAGAGGGTGTCTTACTGTTTCGATTCAATACAACCTTAATATGTTATTACCTTTAATATATTATTTTTATTCTGATCATTATTAGTAAACAAATTTCTCTTAAAGTAAATTGTTAGTATTTGTTTGTTTGTTACTTATGTTTTTGCTGTAAAATTTGTTGATTTCTATTTGTCAATGAACCTTTCAACACAAGCCTCCTTTTGGCTTCTGGAAATGCCCCAATATCAAGATAAGAATTGCATTCTTGTAGGCCCTCTTTCCCGAGTAAAGGGAACTTCCAAATAATTCAGGTTATAATTACGGGATCAAGCATGGTACTTGACGCTTAAACCTCACTGTAGTTCAAAACCCGGAAGTAAATCAACTAACCACTAGTTTGTGTTTGTGTGTAGATTGTCGGATGGTCTGCCACCCTGACTGTCAGGAATCAGCTCCACTTCCATGTGTACCTGTAACTATGACACCCAAGAAGGGTAGACTGATGCCGACTAACATCCCACTAAGTGAAGTAGCACCAACAACATCTCCCATGGTTCCTGCCCTTGTGGTAAGTTACCGCCACTTCTTTGATATCAGAGATTGATTTTGACTGTAAATGTTTGATTTGTTTGATGAATCCTACAGACTGCTTTACATGTAATTGTGAATGATAACGGAGCATTGTCGTAAATTGTGATTGTATTTCAGGTTCAATGTATTACTGAGGTTGAGAAACGAGGGATGAGTGAGGAAGGATTATATCGTCTCTCAGGATCAGAGCGTATCATCAAAGACCTCAAAGAGAAATTCTTGCTTGGGAAAGACCTTCACTTTGTAAGTCAATTTGACAAATTACTGTTGATAAGTCATGTGAAATTAAAAGCCCCTAACAAACTTTGTACTTAAATTCCTTCACCATAAGAGAGCACTACACTTAAGATGTTTTTATCTTCAACAGGAAAAGGTTTATGACATCCACAACATCACAGGTTTGTTGAAAGACTTTCTGCGTAGTATTTCTGAACCCTTGGTGACATTCAAACTTCATGAGACCTTTATGAAAGCTGCTGGGTTATCTGACCCTGAAGACAGCATCACCTTCACCTATCAAGCCATCAGTGAGTTGCCATTGGTCAATCGTGACACACTGGCCTACGTCGTGCTTCATTTGCAGAGGTGAGTGCCGGGCTTAGGAAAAGAAAATCTCAAGCTTAAACCGATTATAAATTATGATTTGGGTTTTTCCAACTCTAGAACAATGCTTTGTGATTTTCAAAATCCATGAAAGTTAAATTGTCACCTTTGGAGAAGTTGTTCCCCTGAACTCAGCCAACTCATAACCAAACTATAATCAAAACACATTCAAAGTCATCTATTGTAGAAAGGCATCTCATGTTAATGTTGGATCATTGATGCAATAAACAAATACAACACTTGCTTTAGATAAGTTAAATTTATTGAAAGTTTGACCTTATGTATGTATTCCCATCTAACTGGGGAATAAAATAAAAAACATATTCTGATGTGAACCTTTGCAGAGTGTCAGAGAGCCATGTCTGCAAGATGAATGTGGTCAACCTTGCTCGTGTCTTTGGACCTACAATCGTTGGCCATTCCTGTCCAGACCCAGAACCACTTCAGATGCTCAATGACACCAAGCTACAACCTGCTGTATGTATAACCCCTTGATACTCTTCTATGGTCAAACTAACTTGTGTCAAATGTCATTTTCTTTTAACTAGAGTTGTGTACCAAAAAAAGACTTAACACCAATGGCCAAGATAATCAGTTTCTGTCCCAGTAAACAACCTACTTTGAAAATATACACTTTGTGGTTTAAATTTGTAGGTTGTAGATCGGTTGATATCATTACCTACAGACTTCTGGAAGGCATTTGTTAACCTGGATACAGAGAACACCATGACAGGAGACATGAATGTTATTCATAATAGACACTTTGGTACACCAGAGGCTGTGGTTTCAGGAGGTAGGTCTCTGTTTCTTTCTTTAACATTAAGGTGAAGGATTAAGCAACAATACTTTGTCTTTTATCAAGTTATTGTTTGTATTCAGATTTGAAGCTATGCATGGTGTTAAAAAGTAAAGTAGTTTACATGAGGAAACCAATGTAACCCTAACCCTTCTTTTAAAACTACAAGTTCACCTAACTTTAGATGTGTCAATAAGTTTGTAATTTAAATCTTTTTTCTTAATGCAACTAGAATTCTTAAAAACAAAAGAATTCTTTGATTTGATGCCATACCTAGCAGAATGTATTCTTACCATTACAGAGAACTCACTTCACATTTTTGTTTACATACCTGTCTCAAAATGTTATGTATCATCATTCATTTAATCACTTGATTTGACATCCAACTTTATAATTTCAGCCCAGTACATAACCATGTCAAAGACGCCCAGCAACAAGAAGTCTAAAAAACGTATGAACATCAAATGGTCATCTCACTCATATACAAGAATCTCACAAGAAAACAAAGCCATTTTTAAAGCTTAAACTGAGAAAACTAAAATGCCCCCCAAAAAACATTAAATTAGTTTGTTGGGAAAATATTTGAAATAATTTTGTAAAAAAACACATATCTTTGATTTCTCAGGCGAAACTGATTGTACAAAGTGAGGACACAACTGGATTATCAACATTCTTGAGTGTATCCTCAAGAATATTTAGAATTTCACAGTTCTGTGATTCTGTGTAAAAACAAGCAATCAATCTTAAAGGGATGGGAAAACATTTTGATTTCCCAATTGTTTGTATGCAATGAGATGACCTGTGATAATGGTTACTGTAGCTAGTTCTAAAGAATGTTTAATACACTAAATAATTTCACTCTAATAATTGACCATTAGTAATAATGTTTGATTGAAAGAAAAGCATCTTTGTTTTTCATTCCAATCGGGTTAATCCACTTTACAACATGCACAGAAGTCATACAACTCACTTTCACTGTTCCTAACACTTTATAGTTTCTCCTGTATCTTTGTTTGCAGTTTGGTATTACTCTTGAATGAATTCATAACAAATGTTATTTGCCTCTATATTAAGACATTTTGCTCTTTTGCGCTTTTTTTTACTGGATGCTGACGCTGTGTCTTTTTCCTCTGTCGTAGTTTTTGTTAAAACTTTACATACCTCTATCAAAGTTCTCTGGCTTTTCTTCCTGTCCTCTTAGTTTGTGTTTGTCTCATGTTTTTGTTTCAACTATTTTTGTTTCATTACATTTGACTATTACAGCTGATGGTAACAGGTTTGCAGCAGTAAACACTCCTAACACTCGCAACAAAATGGGTTCTAAGACCCCATCTAGTTCCTCCATCAGTAAAGCCAAGTCTATCTTCTCCAAAGCCTCCCTCACTCCAAGGTAAATATCAATGTCTTGCTATCATTACTCCGTCATCTTAAAGATCAATTCACACTGGATAGTTTGTAAAATATGAGGCAAGTCTGGGTCTCCTCCAAGTGTTGATTTGCAGCTTTGAATGTCTGTACATGTATTCCTTATTGAGCGTGTCACTGTCTTATATGTTGCCAGCAGACTGCCATAGTCACTCACATTACATTGAATGGTTACGGATTCTTTATCTTAATTAATGTGTTGTGATTTGCTTAAACTGTAATTTATAGTCTCAACATATCAAGTCAAGAGTTTGGTACTACTTCTCCAGCTTCCTCTGTTCCAAGGCCTGTTATTAGCATTGGTTTACTTGAACCCTAAACATCAAGAAAAATCGTATACACTGACCAGTGACCACTCGCAATCAGTCAATTTATTCAACTACATGTAAAAATTGTCCTCAATGTTATCATTAATGTACGCATGATTAATGAGTTTGAATCTTGAAGACTCACTGTGTAAACCAGGATAAATTATTAATTTCCAAACGCAATATTTGAACTGTATTTTGTTTTTCTCTATTTGATAGGTTTGGCAGTAAATCAGAGAAGTCCAAGAAGACGCAGTTCTTTGCATCCCCAACGCTGAGATAATCTAGTCAGTGGACTCCTTTTCCAAGAGAATGACAATTAATTAAGATACAGTATCTTATTTCTGGTCCAAAACGTCATTAACTTAGGGGGTACTGGCAGATCAAGGAATGTTTCATGCCCCAGCCTCCCCCACAAAATCTTTATTAAAATAATGACACAGTGCATCTATTAACAGGGGACAAATGTACTCACAAGATGTTTTAAACTTACTCAGCTACCATTCCAAAACAAATTCTTTGTAGTGAAATACTCTACCCAAGTTAAAGATTGACCACAAGTTGGACAATATTTGTGTTGAAGAGTGATTTTTTTGCATAGGTGAAACCTTGCAGAATGAATCATTACATAAGTTTTGCACTTCAAACACATTTTCTCACAAATTTGTAATAAGACATTAGATTCATTCTTGCGTCAAGGATACAAGTACAAGTGGCCCCAGATTTCTGCTTAAACTTTGTAAATACTCTGACCCGTGCCAACTTGATAGGCCAAGTATAGGTTCCAGTTTTAAATGCAAAGAATAAACTTAAAAGATAGTAAGAAACAAACAGCATTTGGTACTAGTTCTAAAATGCGGTACATGTAATTGACAGAAAGGAGAATCTTCTTGAGAAGGATATGGCATTGGTTTGTGGAAGTATAAATCCTTCAGAGTTTAAATGATTTCAGGAAACTCATGTAATTTGTAACTAAACATTTTGTCGAGTCTTTTCAGCCAACACACTATACATGTACGTAAACCTTTGCATTGTAATTTGTAACATCCTCTTGTGTAAATGTAAATATGTATTAAAAAAAGCTCATAGGGTTTCATTTTCACTTTTTTCTTCCTGTTTTTTCTTTTGCTTTATAGCTTATTTAATGCTTAGAAATACATGTAAAGCAGATAGGTAAACATAATTTGCTAGAAGAGAAAAACAAAATATATTTCTGGTAAAGACATGGGCTATAAATCAGAGCGCAAGTGGGTTTATCTTTTGAGTTTATCTTCAAGTACAAATTATTTTTAGGTTTTGTTAAGGGTGACACACCTTTGCTCTCACAGACGTTTTAACCATTTACATGTATGTGTTTAACAGTTTATAAGATTTGAATAAATGTATGGAGGAAGTTATACTGACTTGCATGTGTCCTAGTCCTACTGTTCGGTTTGTTGCTGCTGCTATGTCATACTGGGAGACTTAACATTATCTGCAAGTTAGTATGTCTAGGTCATAACAGGAACGAGAAATTTCAAACTTTTATCTGATTTCAGGCTTCTTTTTTTTTTCTCCATGGTAACAAAAAACACTTAAATTTTCTCCAGATGAGGATACTGCTCTTTGACCTCTAAGCTTTGAAGATACTGTTCCCAAAAGCTCATTGGAATCTATTACTCCAATGCCATCATTTCATCGTACCTCAAAAATCCAGATCCAAACTTCAGACTTTATTGTCAGCAATTCACTTTCAACAATTTTATGAGTGCATTCCATGTGCCTGGAAGAAGGGTGTAGGCCCTAAGGCTCTACGCTTGTCTCTAGGCACACAAAGGCTTTTTTTCCAGTAACAAAAGGCCATAGATAATAAAATTGCTCATTAGTGCTAGAAATACCCCAAAAAGTTGTTTCCCAATCCCATGCAGAATTTAACCTTCCTAGGATGACTAATGAATGGCAGAAAAAAAACGATAAAACTTTCACATTCAGTTGTCTTGAAAGTAAATTTTGCTAATTAACTTACTTACGCCCTATGACTTATCATTACATCAATTTGTAAGTTCACATCTTAATAAATTTCAATAAACAAACAAAAAAACTATTTCCACACTAAGTAAAAAATGTCTACCTCACTATTGATTTTATTACAGCAATGTACATCTATAGCAATAATACAAAGATGATTGTTATCAACACAACAGTATTGTAATTAAAAAAACCTTTGGTTCCAACATTGACAAGAGTTTAGAACTAGAAGCGATCAATCAGAATTTTCAAACAAATGTAACTCGAGTCACATGTTTTGTCAATTGATATTGGAACCACTTTAAAACAGATAACAGATTAAATAAGTGCACTAGAAGAATATACAGTTTTGACTAAATCATAAATATTCAAATAAACAAAAACATTAAAATTTGTATTTTCCCTCCATAGACATGTACATGTAAGTAAATGCAACTGATGATTCTTGTGCTTTGCTCTTTTCAATTTTCAGTTAAACTAACAATTTGCAAACACCTAATGTGAATACCCGAAACTGTAAAAAGAAAAAAAGGAAGTTAGAATTGGGTTGAAAATTTTACTTTTTACTAGCCTTGAATTGTTGTTGATGTTTGTGTTATGGAAATTATAGTTATTGAATTTTAATAAATTTAACACAAAGTGGTATCATGATTATTAACAATATATTGTTCCTCGAGGAAGCAATTACAATTTCATTGAACTAGTGACATTGTTAGTTCCATGAGTTATGAGTTGGTTTTTTTTTTTCGCAATTGGGGGGGGGGGGGGGAATCTGCAGGCTACTTGGATGAAATTTGACTTCAGCACCCCCCCCCCCTCCCCTCAGTCTAGATCACGTCTCAAGCAGCACTAGACCAGTGCGCTTTAAAAACAGGGACATGTTAATGAATTTTGGAAGTCAGTTGAACCTTTGGTGTTTGTATAGGAACATTAATGCATGTATTTAGTAGCTTAGCCAAATGTGCAAGTTGATGTTGCATTTCTACTTGCATTAAAAGTGGCATAAATAAAAGCTTTAATAAGAGTGTTGATCCTGAAACTTCCCTCAATTTCTGATTTGCATAAATTGAAACCGTTAGATACATTCTTGTTGAAGTACTTTAGGCACAAGGCTCCAACTTCTGAAGTTCCCCCATACACTAAATAAGAAGTATCTGATTCCATTCTGATGCAAATCCCCTCAATATTTGCAAGATCTTTTCTGTTTGAACCACAATGTCCAAACAAACTGACTTTATTTAAGGGTATTATTTAAATTTAAGTGTAAAGCAAAGTATAGGGCTATTTCACAAAACATGTCCAGCTCTAACATAGAGGAGGTATTTGGAAAACATAAAAATTGTATCGTTTTTCACTTTTAAAAGATGTACAGTATTCATTTTTTATAAAAACTAACTTGGCTTCAGGAGCACAATTTATGGCTGTTAATCAAGCAATCAAAATTGATGTAATTTATCCCTTTCACAAACATTATTCAACCAATTTTATGCCTGGAGAAGATGGCAATCTCTATCCCTTACAATAAGCACATTCCAGAAAGTATCGTTGATAAAAAATTGTTTCCCTGAAAAACAGTTGTGCCTTTTCTTGTGTTAAACTAAGGTCGCTTGAAAAAAGAAACGTTTTAAAACGATGGTAAAGGTCACCTCCGGATCTGATTGGCAATCCATTCCAAACCTTTGATCAACCTGGAGCAAACAAAATTAATGGGGACAAAAATCATAAGAAAAATTATGTGGATATTGAGGAAGTGGGAAAGGGGTAATTTTATGAAGACATTTGTTGCTGTACAGATGCTGGACTGTTTGTTGTTGGTATCGCTAACAAGACTGTATTCAGTCAGTAATATATTTTCTGAAAGTTTTGGATAATTTTCCTTGTGAAGGAAGAAGAGAAGAATATGAAGGAGAATGAAAAATATGAAAGACGAAGGAAAGAATATGAAGGAAGAAGGGAAGAATATGAAGAAAGACAGGAACAAGAACAAAGGGAAGAACACAAAGGAAGAAGGAAGAAGAGAAGAATACAAAAAATGTTTTTAGTTTTGTGGTGTGGCGTGGCTGAGTGATTTAGTGTACCGAACTCGACCTCTGGTGTTTCTAATCAGCAGAGTGTGGGTTCGAATCACAGTTGTTGCCTTTATGCCTTAGAGCAATACTTGCTTTGTCCTTCAGATGGGACATTAAGCCGCAAGTCATGTGAACTAGGATTGACAGTGCAGGTAAAAGAACCCAGAACACTCATCATGGAAGAGTAGGGGTTAACCCCTGTGTTTCTGGTTCACATAGCAAGCACCCTTGTTTTCAGGTTTCCTAAGGCTTGCGAGCTACAGTGATTAAGTTCACTTATGAGGCATTCTTGGTTTCATTATCCAAAATAAAATGAAGGATGATGGGAACACTATGAAGGCAGGATGAATAGAAAGAAGACAATAAGCACTGATGCACAAAGCAGCTTACCCCTCGCCAGTAAGTGCACAGCAGGCTTGTATGTGCCAATGATGATCCTTAATTGAGGTGAGGTTAAGCTGTTGTGATATCTCAGCTGACGTCATTGAACCTTTCAAGTCTTGTTTGTTGGCAAAAAGAAGGACTGCTGCATGTTTCAAATCCTGGACAAGAGATATGAAGGGTTTTTGTAAACTCAAGGGTCAGTTTAGAAAATACTTTTTTATACACGGCAATAGATTGACATTATGATAACAGATTAAAGAGATGACTTACCTCATTTGCTAACATGACATAGAGTTCTTCTTTACTAACATGTAACCTCTCTCTATCTGTGCTATCTATAACAAGTATTACAAACTGAAAGATGAAGACAAAAAAAAGAAAATAATTTACACAGACATCAACATTTCTTTTGCAGAAACCAACTCAGAAGGTTGGCTTGTAATACTCCAAAAGAAAAATCGGAGTTTACTGATCAAAAATTTAAATTAAACCAAATTAAAATCAATTACGGTTAGTTTTTGTAAAGTTTGCGTAATGAAAAAATTTACCTCAGTTCCAGCATAGTAGGTTCCCCAGGCTGATCGTAACGATTCCTGCCCACCAATGTCCCACATTAAAAAGTGCATATTTTTCCATTTCACTTCTTCTACATTACTACCTATTGTAGGTGATGTGTGGACGACTTCGTTCATTAGGCTGTGTAGGGAATCCATAAGTGATACATCATTGCAAAGATCAATACAGTAAAATAAAAATTTGTTCATAAATCAGAAGTGACTCAAAAAGAAATAGTGTAAGCTTTAATCTTGTACTTTGGAGAATATACAGACTAGCCAACCATTAAGTTTAATACAATCCAATCCAATTCATTCGTCTATTTATATATTAACTAATGTTGTACAACAGTAAACATACAAAAATTACTAGCATGTAAACAAAAATATGCACAAAAGTGATTTACACATTACATACAGAAAAATAATGTTGCTTGTTTAGTAAAAGGTACTTGCTAAAGACAAAGACCAGAGATTCGGCTGAGTGAAACTAAAAGATACAAAGGTGACATAAAAACTAAAGAACCAGGGATTGACTTACATTTGGTATAAAATGGTAGTCTTTCCGGCATTGTCCAGACCAACTATTATAACCTTGTGTTCTGAAAAATAAACAGATACAAATGTTACAAATTCATTTGTTCCCTTTGAAGTGATGAAGTTGGCAACTTTGTTCTTTAAAAACTGTCTAAAATGGACTTGTTGACTACATGTACATGTAGATTGTGTCCACACAGTGTGAACTTTTCTTACCTTCATTATTAAACAGACTCCAGATCTTGGAAAATACAAAACCCATGGCATCTGTGGAGTCTTGTCTAATCTGAAAAAAATCAACAATAGTACCAAATTAATCATTGTCTCTAATCGAGATTAGAATCATTGTCTCCTAGCGATGATTACAATAATTGCCTCCTGACGATGATTCCAATCACTGTCTCCTGCAATGATTAAAATCCTTTTCTCCAAATGATGATTACAACAGGCTAGTCAAAATATCGAGACCAATATATCTCACTCCACAGTACATAGTATAAGAAGTCAATTCTGATCCACAACGCGAGAGTAGAAGGTCCTGGTCTCCCTTTCTACTGTGAAGTACATTGGATAAATAGCAGGACAAGTTCTTATCTGAACCAGGTAGTCTCACAGTTTTCCAAATCTACTGCATGGCAGTAGGAATTTTTTTTTTAAAGAATACATCAAAGTAGACCAATCATGCATGTATAAGCACATATCACAAACCAAATATCTGTATGTAACATGCAATGCCTCAAATCACATAATTTTACAATTTCTCCACAGATAATTGAAGTACAATGATAGAGAATAACAAATTAACTGGAGTGTATGTAAACAAATCTTTTTGTTTTTGTCTACTAAAACAATAAACCTGAGCCTACATTTCAAAATTCTACCTCAAACACCATTTTTTCCAATTTCCAGCCCTAAAACTTCAATCTTATACAGCCCCAACCTCCAAGGTCTAACCTCTCTCACTGCATGATAGATAAATTCACAAGGACACTGTGACACTGTGACCCTCTGACCCATGTGACGTTTCTCTATCCTACGTTCACTAGAACCCCTGTGGTCATCTTGCAGATGCCAACAGGATTCCAACACATTGTACATAATTACACAAACATGTGGATCAGTGGTGTGGGCAGGAATTTGATTCTAGTGATCACAATAACCTAAGGGCCTTGTCACACAGGCAACTTTTCCATGCAACTTGGAGGCAGCCAACTGCAGTGCATGCTACAGGACCATTTCTGTAGCACATGAGGAATTTTTCAAACGATGTCTTACGATCCCCAAGAAAATATGTGAAAATTCAAATGTGAATGCCTTTTCTTCTTGCCTGTATATTGCCCCGTGTGACATGGCCCTAAGACTTAACTAACCTTAAAGTATAGGTACAGCCTATCACAAAATATTTCCTAGACAACCTACATGTATAATACATACACAACAGAAACTCCATTCTGATAAAAAATATATTATTTAGTATTATCTAAGGCTAAGCACTCTGAAATCTTCCAAAAGTGTAGAATTTATTTGAGATGTACACTCCGAGCAATGAATAGGTTTTCTAATGTGTAGCATTAACAATTGACATGTGATCCATCCCTGTGGCAGGTTATGGATCTAGCAATATTTTCTTTGTTATTTCCAGACCAGACAACAACAAAATGTATGGTTAGGTAGCCTGTCCCATTTTCTGGAAAAATTTGAAAAATTGTGTGTTACAATAACTTGTCATGGAAAGAGCTGTCTGCCAAAGTCAACAAGTTCAGTTGACAGTCCTTTACCATGTCACAAACTAAAGGTTTTGTCTAATGACAAGGACCCTGGATTCAAGTGTCAGTTATATAAAATAAATAATAATTGTGTGGGAATGTTGATCACAGGGCGGCGGCGTGAGCGATATGATTGTTTCCCTTGCTCTTTGGTTGTTGGACGTCACGCTAGACTACAAGCAAGTCCTCAATGTTAATTAATGTTAATCCGAAACCTTGTGGGTGTAAAACAATTTTGTAACAATTGTATCGCAAGCTGCATCGCAAATTGTGCAATGCAGTGGATGCACTTTGTAAAATTGCATCACAAATTGCTCCAATTGCATAGCGAAATGCGACATCATTCCCTGATCAGACTTACAAAACTGTTTATGTAATTGACAAATTCTGATTAGCAGTGCCTTCAATATTATTTTTTCAACTTTCAGAAAGAAATATTTCTCAGAAGGATTAAAGTGGTATAAAATTTATGATCAGTTGGCTTTTGTTACCGATCCTGTATCTTTCAACATTTTTGCCAATTATCAATTCCTTTATGTAACTTCAAGCATGCTTAATCATGTGTGTCCTGCCTTCCTGCTGACATTTAAATGGCATTCAAGCTGTGTTTAATAACTGTTACATTCATGTATAAGGTTCTTGACAAATTTAAGTGTCTTGGGTATGAAGAAGAAATTGAGAGTTCCTGGCAGAAAGGTGTAGGCAACTGTGCCTCTGAATCTTGGACATAAAGTATTGTGTACAACAGAAAAAACAACAAGATATTGGGCATGACAGTTGGTCACTTAAAGCAAGCATGCCTCACCAAGAGATGTATTGAGTAAATGTGGTTGGAGTATGCCCAAGTATGCCCAATAGAAAGGCAGCATTTTATAGGCCTGGTGAGTGGTACTCTTGATAACAACATTTACAGTACATTTACACTATAAAATGGACAATGTATGTGCCACAGTTTCCATTGAACAAAAAAATCATTTGCAGCTAATATTAATACACCATTGACCTAGTTAAGAATACCATCTTCATTTGCAGCAATGTCAAATCAAATCATATTAATGTGTAAGAAGGACCTTCGTTAATAACATTTAACAAGAAACAAGCTAGTCAAACTCTACCAAATTCAACATAATAATTACAGTAACACTAACAGAACTTAGTAGGCCTAGTGTACTACTAGTACTATGTTGCAATGGTTGCAATGACAGGTTGTCCCTGTTCTTAATAAGTATAGGGTAGATTGTGCTGGCAACTGAACTTGTACAGCGAATGTTTTGGAGGACTTGGACCATTTATAATTTTCAGAATATATTTCTATTCAAAATACATTGGGCGCCACTAGTCAGAAAATCAAAATATTATAGGTCCTACTATTCATTTAAATTTTAAATGTAGAAGTAAAACAGACAGCAGTGGCCAGGATTTGATCCTGCAGCCATTTCACTGAGCTACGCTTTATATTAAATTTTAATTTATAATGCCTGCTTCTTGTGTACGTGTCAAAGAGATGCAATAAGATTTGCCAGCTTATTATAATACTATAGCATTTACAAAAACTTTGCCATTACAGGCCTATTTCTACTTTTAAAAAGTTACTACTGTACTAGTAGTAGTATCAATATAAATTAAAATAAACCATCCATAAAATAATCATAATGCGAACATGAAGTGAAGAATGTTACACAATTATTTTGTTGTTGTAAAGCACCATCACAGCTGCATTGTCACTCTGGTCAGAAATGTTGTCTACGCAATTATCACATTAACAATTGTTAAAATCATTTTAGGCCTTCGTACAACAAATCAATTTACAATGAATATCATGCATGTCATGTCAAAGAAAGTAAGTGACGCTTTGTTGAGTACTAACTACTTTAACTACTACTTTACTACTACTAGTACTAGACCCAGTAACTGGGATGGGGCGCTATACTAATTCTTCTACATTTTGTCATCTTCAGTCGCAGATGACAACATTTCGAAAAAGGAGTACATCACCCTAACTTAAGGCTAGCTACGTAGTACTTCTAGTAAACTTGATCTTGACAAACAGGGTAAAATACTAAAAAGAAAAAGGAAGAAACATTCCGATTCAACAAAAACTCTAATAAATGACGAAAATGTATAGAACGGTTAACCCCTAAACTAACTCAAACCATGCCCAAACTGCATGTGTGTGTTGGGATCCGAGACTAGACCAATGCTTGCCATTATCATCTTGAGCCCAGCATTCAGCAAGCAGCAGCAGTGTTCGTAATCGTAGCTACATAATGACATGTACTGTACACACGCGTACTTTCTGTACATTATGATTCATGGATTGCGAAGTGAAATTTAACACAAAATCTGTTCAACATACCAAGTTACTTTTCCTCCAACTCGCTGAAGATTTCAAAGAATTTTAGTTGATTACACTCTTTCTAACTTCGATGACTTCATGGGGACATAACTTGGTTGGCTTACGTTGGAATAATTGCAGTATTCATAAGACAGTATTTTCAGCACTAAGAGCAAAAGAGATGACGTGAAACTTGTTTTGTCGGAAGAACAGTCCCAAAACGCAAACGAATATAGCGCCACCAATTGACGTTTTCGGGTCCATGTTACTATAATATTGTACCAGCCTGTCAGGGAGGGGTGAGAGGGACCAAATGCGTCTCGGTGAACTTTAAATAAACCCAGAGATTCCCACGTTCACAAGACAAAACTAGAATCCAAAGTTTTGAGATTAAAACTGTTGTTGTTATAAATGACACGATATCAGTTCATTTAAATTAATATTGGTTGTGCTCGAGAGGTAGGGTTCTTGGATCAGACAAAAAGTAAAACTGCCATTGCCAATATCGACAGTACAAACTACAAGTACTCTACCTCCATGATGTAATTAAGTAACATACAGCATCAGAGTGCAGCAGCTCAGCTGAAAATCATCATATTATCATACTGATCGAAACGTTGAGCTATTAGCCATCAATTCCTTCCAAAAACACTACAACTAATGTAAATGGTTATCTCCACTAACCTCACCAGATTACTTTCACTGTGCATGTGGTTCCCCTTGACCTACACTGTCCCATGAAAGAACACCAGAAGCTTCCAACAATGAACTTGTCATGTTGCAGCCTGCTCATACTGATGGGACACTCCCAAATATTATCAATGAGTTCGACAACTACTCAAAGTATTTGCATGTAGCAAGGTTTATCTTGTATAATGTCAAACAAAACTGAGTCCAACAAACAGACAAACATTGTATAAAGATCATAGGTTGAATTTATGTTTCTCTTTATTAAATTTTGTAGTCTTTTCAAGGTAGAAGCCAAGTACAGGTCATGATATAACAAAAACAAATTAACTTGTCATAATTACAATCTGTGTCACCCCCCCCCCCCTCCCCCCTTCAAGCTGCCCCTTGATGTTTGACCATATTAGACTGATGCAAAATTTAGTTACTATGACTTGCAATTCAAGTCTCATTTGACAATTAATACACTTTTTAAATTCAAGTTTGCTAACACTGTGTTAACTTACTTATGGCTGAATTGTGAGAGATGGTGGCTTGATTATAACCACTCAGTTATTTAAATTCAATTCCAAACTTTCATCTTTTGTATTTTCCACCCCAGGCTTGACTTTTGGATATGGTGCATTAGGATTTTGTCCTTTATAAAACTTCTTCAAAAGCTGGATAGCTTTCTCTTTAAAAATCCCTGGAATGCACTGAAATGGTTTTCCCTGAGAGGGAATACTATCAGAGTGGATACAAAGCACTGATCCACAACCACCAAATCGTTCATTAGCACAACCATACACCACTAACGGTACACCAAGAATGCGCAAAGCATCAGCACACATTATACATGGCTCAACAGTCACATATAAAGTTGTCTCTTTGAAGACATCTTCTGGTGCCAAACAGTTATCTTTGGACCATTGAAGGGCGCCCTCTATGGCAATGACCTCAGCATGTCTTGTAGCATTCTTGGTTTCATTGACTCGGTTGTTGCCGGTAGCGATGACCTTATTATCATAAATGAGTAAGCACCCAACTGGAACCTCTCCCCGACTGAGGGCAGCGACCGCTGAATCCAACGCTTCCATCATCCATTTCCTATGCTGTTCCTCTTTCATTAAATCCACCATTTTGAAACGATACTAGCCAACTCCTTATGAAGACAGAAACTAGGAACAGCTTGAGAAAGGCCACACACAGGATTGTCTTAAAGGTACAGAGTCTCAAGTCTCAAGTCTCAGGTTTTAAGATCTTTATCTGTACAATCAAAGTCGTAGCTAGCTACTTCAAGTTTGAATTGTCTTGCTGTTTCTTTGTATACCAGTACTCTAGGAATTCCAAGTACATCTTCTTCTGGGGGGAGGATGCTGGAACAAAATGACCTAAGAAATACAAAAGATGTAGAAACAAATGTATCACATTTTATATTAATCTGCAACTGAATATAGATCTATTTTTAAACAGGTTCACTCATCCTTTAAAGGATTTCACCTTTTTTATTTATTTATTTATAAGTGATTTCATTACTAAATTACACATCTTATACGTACCTCCTGGATGATTCAAAACTTGTGAATTAGCGAACAATTCAAGTAAACTTTCACTTGATTCTGAAAACAAAGCAAAATTTGCAAAAACTGTTAGCTCATCTTTCGTGTTTGGTTTTGTGTCTCTGTCATTAAATCTCCTCAATGGAGTGACTCTACTGTAATTAACTACATTATGAACATTTCAAAATCTGTTTATTTACTAATGTTTTGAATAAAAAAAATCCCTCTTATCTACCCCATACATCTAGAAACACCATACCAAAGTTCAATGGCCAGACTCATTAGCCTGATCGATTACTACAAGCTGGAGCAGTGCATGCTTTGTGTACATATTCTCTTAGCCTCAGGGTTCATAGCCTTGCCAGTCTGCTGGCGCCACCACAACACTGGCTGTTTTCTTTTTTACAACTCTTTGTAGGATTATGTAGACCCTCTGATGTGTATTTTGCTAAATTCTTAGCAAAATGAAATCACTAATGTTATACAACACTACACCTCTGAATGTGGCTTTTGGCCTTAGATTGGCTCAATGGCTCCAAAGCCAATATTAAAATGTAGGCATATGCTATAGTAGCCATAGCTACAGCAATTGCCATAATCATAACCATAGCCATTGTCTTTACCAATGTCCATAACAAATGATTTAGACATGGGCTTACTATTCATAGACAGTTACCTTTTGGAATGACGCCATCCGTGTCTCCAAACACATGTAGCGATGGACAGCTTATAGGGTTCGCATAGTAAGAAGCATGACATGAACTCAAGCTACGAAAACCAGCAACCAAGATGACAAACTTGAAAGGGAATCTGGTATCTAAATAAGTAAACAAGACTTTTCTTACTAGTATGTAAACAATCTAATGTGAAAGGAAAATTTGTATGCAACATGAGGTGAATGACAAATAAAAACTAAATAAATAAATAACAAGCAAAATGACTATAGATAAACATATTATGGATGTGTGCATACATAATGTTTCTTACCTCCCTGACTTTGTAAGGCACAAAGCATAGCAGCAAAAGCAGCTCCCTGACTAAAGGCTAAAATTCCTGCAGAAATAATTCAACAAAACAGTTTTAATAGGAAATTAGAAGAAAACAAATTCCAAATAAATATTCATTATAATTACTTCATTTCAGTAAATGGTAGTCTGCACACTTAAAATCGAAGACATCTTATACTTACTCATTCCTTCCAGACCAGGGTCAACCCTGGACATCACAATGTAAAGCGCATTGGTGCATTATTGTCAATTGTGCTATATAAGAACTACTTATTATCACTTTGATAAACTTTTGAAGTTTCACGCGAAAACAGAAATTAAATATTTCTTCTAACATTCTGGTCAGAATATTTACTTTGTCACAAAACACCAGTCTGTAATTGCCTATTGAAAGGTTTTTAAGATCAACAATTGAGTACCTAATCCTTCTTCTGATACACTTACCATCAAACGGTCCAAGCTCCTTGAATGCCTTTGCAACTACAGTCAGGGATTCTTCAAGACCAGGGTTGACATCACAAGTCTGGCTTGCCTTAAAAGTACTGTCTTTTGTGGAGAACCACCACCCACGCTGGTCTAACAAAACAATTTTAACAGTTATTGATTGCCAAACGATAGCATCTTTACCATCCATCAGTTTTATCACGTACTTAGAAATGAATCACTGTCAAGGAAACTTCTCCAAACCAGAATTAATTTGCAACCAATTACAAGTTATTGCACTCTGGTTTCCTTCTCGCATTAAAAAACAAATAATTAACATTTAAAAATAAAAACACACACAAATAGTATGCAGAGTCGCTGACTGGTTTTCAGCTACAGTTCTTACCAAGATCTTCTTCACCTTCACCTGGCTGCACTTTATTTGGGGCAGAGATGAATTCTGAAAAGTGTGACATTCATTTAAAAAAACATATTAAAAATGAGACTAAGTACCTTTCACTTTCTACCTGTCAAGAAACTGTTTGTTTGTTTCTTACTTTATTTAAAGTTGTTTCAATTTTACATGAATAAATAGATCACAATTGTAAAGGAAAAGTGAAAAGATACTAGAATGAGTTTTGGATGGCAACCAATATGAGTCACTTCAGTGGGACTCAAACCTGCCCAATTCCTTTAGTCTATTTTCTCTGTTTAAGGTTTAACCCCCCCCCAAAAAAATATATATATTTAAAAAATATATATATTTAAAAAATATGTAATAAAAAATATGTAATAAATTAGTAGGGGAGATGGCCTTAGCTTTCGATCCAATCCGGACCTTCGTCAGAGGCATAAACAAGAACAAACACAAACATATCCATTTATAGCAAAAAGAGGAGCAAAGGATTATGGGAGAGTATCCAGAAAAAAGCGGGAAAATATAGCCAATCAGAGTTGTAAATTTACTGGCTAAGAACCAATAAGAGTGAAGAGGTGAGAACAAAGGATCACAAAGGTGGTACTGCATTGTAGGTATTACAATGCGGGAAGCATGAAAGGGTAGGATTAGAGGGCAAGCCACATAAGAATTTACATGTACATAATAATAATAATAACTTAAAAAAATGCTATAACAAGATACAAAAATATGAAAATATAAGTTACCCAGTTCTGTGTATTTCTTTATGATTTTTCTGAGTGCTCCTGTCCTCTCTCTGAAGATTTGGGCATTCTGGCGGTAACCATGGATACACAGAATCTAAGTTGTAAATAAAAAATACAACCTCATTGTCAATATTGGCGCTATCAAATGGTGACCCATAGGCTGATTTACCAGACTGATTTACTCAGCGTGCCGAGCGCAAACAAGGTTTTGTGAAACACATGTAATACTGAGCGCATCTCACACCTGTCTACACAGAGATGTAATGAATACCGGACACTTCGGCACCTCGCAAACTCGGCACCCACAAACTCGGCACCTTGCAAACTCAGCACCTTGCAAACTCGGCACCCACTCGGCACCAAGAATGTCGGCACCATGCAAACTCGGCACCGGCCTTTTTTTTACTAACAAACTCGGCACCTGTTCTGTAAACCGCTAGAAAGTTCAATAAGTAACGTACGTGGATTCACGTGCATGTACATGTACAAACGATCATGTTTTGTCTCAGGAGGGAGTGTGGAAACTATGGAATTTCTATTTTTTTAAATTGCGTTGTGCGTTGTAAATTATCTATTATTATTACTTTTTTGTTTGTTATTCAATTATTCTTATTTTTGTTTGTTTATTCGATTATTATTGTTATTATTTTTAATTTGTTTAGTTTATTATTTTATAGAATTACGTTTTGTTAAACAGTCTTAAACGAAGTAATTCACATCTCCGTGATGTTTCCTTTAATTTATCTACATATTTATTTAATTTTTAATTCAACTTCCAAGTGTGTTTATGTTTTAGTCTCGTGTTTAAACCAAACATGTTAGTATTGGAAAATAAAGATCTAGCATGTATTTACATTTCGCATTGCATCTATCCTGTTAAATTCTTTTAATTGTTTTAATTTAAAAATCTGTTGTTTGCATATTATTTACTACAATACAAGAGAAAAGTAAATACACAGGCATCAAATACTCCAAACTTCATAATTTAAATTTAACTTGTGGATTACCACATGTGTTGAATGTTCCACTGTATCCCATAAGTGGGACTGATGAAATTTTTTTACATCAGGATCAATATTCTCAACACTCTTTTTAGAGCAAAACGAGAAGAGAGGGTGTGCGCGATGTAAAACACGTCTACACCCGACGCATGCGCACACCCCAAATCTACCGTTTTGGACTGGGTGCCGAGTTTGTAGAAGCTGTAAATCGACTGTTTTGGACTGGGTGCCGAGTTTGTATTTGTGCATGTGCCGAGTTTGTGGGTGCCGAGTTTGCTAGGTGCCGAGTTTGTGGGTGCCGAGTTTGCAAGGTGCCGAGTTTGTGGGTGCCGAGTTTGCGAGGTGCCCAAGTGACCGGTTACCGATGTAATCAATTAGCGCACTGAGTAGACCATAGCACTAGCAGTTGATGAGATCATTGTTGTAAACTTGTTGAGGGAACCAGACAAAGTATATAGCTTTTGAGCAAGTTGTTAATACATACAAAAAAATGCACACTCGCGGCTCGAAAAGCATTCGATTTTCCCAAAAAAAAGTTTGGTGTTTTTGCAACGAATTTCAGCACTGTAGGGCCATCTACAACTTACTCCTAGAATTACGAGGTTCGTTGCGCTTTCGTCTAAAGCGGAATGAACCTCGTAGTTCTAGGAATATCTACAACTCAAGTACAGCAGCAATCGATCGGTAAAATTCGTGATCGAGAACGACCCCTATTAAAAGTTATAGCGGGCAAAGAAATAGGATTGCGCTGGTGCTAGGGCCAAGGATTGGCCCTATGGATGGCCCATAGGGCCAATCTGCTTATACTCATCATGGAGGTAGAATTCCATGGTATACTCAAGAGTAGACTAGAGTACGGCCCTGTTTTGGCAAAAGGGTGTATCTCAAATAATCACCTTTTGAGATAAACGGCGTTGAAAGTTCAATTACCTACCATTTATACATATTCAATTATAAATGGGTAGATTGTTCTTTAAACAAATGTTTGATATATACATTAGTAACACAATAAATGTTGTCCTTCTTGTGTAGCTGGTTTTTCTGAAATAAGCATTTATTAAAGTTACTTCGTTCTGACAGAAAGTTGTGGCTTGAGGGTTTTAATTATTTCTAGGCAAAAGGGTGTATGTCGTGTTAGTCACTTTATATAGTTAGTACTGTTTTTACAAAAGGGTGTAACTTGAGATATCTCAATTCTTTGTCAATGTATTTGCTTGGCAAAAGGGTGTATCTCGTGTTAGCTATTTCATTGTGCACGTGCCTGTTTTGCCAAAAGGATGCATCTGAAGACACTCTGTATTATTTCCATTGAGACATTGGCAAAATGGAGTAACTTTTTCTACAAGTTTAACATTCTAATTGTTGTATGCAATAATGGCAAAAAACATAAATTAATTGTTGAATACATTTACTTAACATTAAAAATTACATTATAAAAAAACCCGGTGTATGTAGAGATACGTCCCTCTGGAAAATAAATATTAATTGGGGGATACAAATTTTAATATGGCAAAAAGGTGTATCTGAGAGATACATCTTTCTGACGCAGAAACAGTCGGTGAGAGCAACACACTTGTACATGGCAGAAGAGTGTGTCTATAGATACGTCTTCCTGACATAAAAATATTAAATTTTAGTGCAACATTCTTTCAAGGCAAACAGACTTAACAACAAGTTAGGCTGTTTTGCCTCATCATACACATCTAAATGCGGGTGCTATCTATGAGATACACCGTTTTTCCAAAGAAATTGGATTAAAAACATGAAAAATCTATAAAGATAGCACATACTATCTTCAAAACGGTGCATCGTACGCACTTGAGACTTCGCTCATTGGGAAAAGCGCCCTCACTTTCCCTAGAAATGGTATTTTCTCAAAAAATTTGAGTTACACCCTTTTGCCAAAACAGGGCCGAGTAATACTGCTACTGCTAGGTACATTGACTATATTGTTGTACTCAAAATCCGCCATCCTCCGATCCCGACTGTCGGGAGGATGGAGGAATACTAGTTAGTATCGCAACTAAACTACTAAAAAGTCCTACCTAGCACTAGTACTAGTAGTAGCTAGTAGTACTACTACTAGTACCCCCCGTAGTTAAATGTAGTATGTAGTACTACTACAAAAGTGAGTACACTACTACCAGACTACCATGACTACGTACGTACTAGTACTACTACTACAAGTACTAGTCCTAGGGTCCTACCCTAGTCGTGCTACAACAAGTACTACCTAGTCCTACAACTAAGTTTTTTTATGACCAGACAGAGATGACCGAGTTCGTTCCGCTGTCGTCCAGCGGAACGAACCACATTGTATTGTTCTAGGAGTAGAGGGTTACTACCTTCAGTTTCTCACTTGTAGTAGCAGCCACCGTGGATGACATTTCTTGTGTTACCACCTGTCATCCATTCAGCATAAGTGATAAATCATACAGATTTAACTCACTGAACTCTGCTGGCACCACACACAGTACCTCACACCACCACTTACACGTACACACGTATACTATATAAGTACTATTCCTAAGTATTGCACTTTGACTAGAGAGGCATGTTCTGCAAAACTGTTCTTCCACCAGTAGAGGGCGCTTTTGTGGATTTGAGCATATCAATGGATTTGAGGTCAGGTCCACCCGGTCTCATCCAAGACTTAGTTGGGACATGGAGCAATTGCTCCATGGTTTGGATGGGCTGATGATTTTTATTAATCCATTTGTACATTCTTCATAAGTACAAAATGAATGCATCAGCCGAAACAGTTTCTGTGTGTGTAATAGTTATGATTAGTTCAATATAAAACTTCACTTAAATAATGTTACAAAATATGACTTTCTAGCCTCTTTGATCCTGAAAAATCCCTCAATAAATTACCATCGTTTATTTCGAATCTAGTCGTTTGCCGCAACTCCCTGCAAAACAAACTTATTTTGAGCTCAACACAGTTTGATGCTTCATGGTCCATTGGGTTGTTTTGGTGAGTGGGCCTAAATCAGTAGCGTAGACAGTAGCAGCTGCGTTACACAACGGTAGTTCTGATCATTCACGCTGTCTTCGTATACAATATTGATGAAAAACAAACTACTTGAAGGATCACACACTTCAGAAAAACCATTGATTAACGTAGGGTGAGACGCTGCAGCTAAACAGATCCCAAAATACCAAGGGCATGCATTTTAGTGATACAAATAACACATTATTTGTTTAAAAGAAAGATATGATTTATAAACCTGAAATAAATACAAATAGATTGACAACGGGAAATAAATGCGAACTTGAGTAACACTCAATTTGGAAACAAAAGTGAACACTCCCGTACTCAGCATGCGTGCATATAGGGGCGGACACCCCCCTTTGTGTGTCAGCGCAGTGGCGGAACACACCAAGAACCTTGACAAATTATGCAAATACATGTAGATGATTAATATTATTACGCGGAGGAAACGCTTAGGACAAATAATTATCACATCGATGGAAAGCTACAAGTATTCACCCATGAATTTTTTTTTTAAATTTAGTTTTATGCTTTTTTGTTTACCCTCAATGCCTTGAAATGGATATGTCGAGCAACCACATTCCTAGAAATGAGCGAAATATTGAAATGGTATCCGGACCTAGACACCGATGGGAGTTAATTCCATTGTCTTAACTTCCACTAATAGCGCATGTGTAAGTATGCTGCACACGGATGGCAAACTGTGAATCGTTCAGTGCCTTACCACCCGCCTGTAATTCTCAAGAAGTTCGTCTTCAGCGCCATCTGCATCACAAATCTGCATCACCTACAAATGGTCTTAAGACCTCTGACTTCTTGATTGAGTTTGAGTTGTTCCTTGATGAACTGTCCCTTTCCCCCTGTCAACTGGTGATCCTTGGAGACTTCAACATCCATGTTGATACCCCGGAGAAATGGAACGTCCGACAGTTTCTCACAATTATAGAAACCATTGGTTTTTGTCAACACATATCGGGACCTACTCACAAACTGGGCCATACGCTTGATTTAGTAATCACTCGTTCTGATGATGACATTGTTCAAGGTACTGAAATACACCCTGTTCTGTATTCCGATCACAACATTGTGAAATGCATTCGCAGGTGCGAAAAACCCCCTCCGCTGAAGATAACTAGAACATCTCGTGAGTATGGAAAGTTGAATTTGAATTTGTTTAAACATCTCCTTGCTGAACGTCTCAGAGGGATCACAATAGACGGAGACGACCCAGTTGTACTGTCGGAGATGTACGAATCCCTCACACTTTCTGTACTCGATGAAGTATGTCCAGTCACCACCAGAGTTCGTGTTGTAAAGTCCAGACTTCCATGGTACAACAACATGATCCATGAAGAAAGACGAACTCGTCGTCAGCTTGAGCGCAAATGGCGCAAAAGTCGTGCCGATGCCGATCTCAGCACATTTACTGCCCAGAAGAACAGGGTATGTGAGCTGATAGCTGACGCCAAAATTGACTACTTTTCCAGCAAATTCTCCAATGCCAGCTCTAAAGAAATGTACACCACAATCAATGGCCTTCTTAATGCATCCTCCAAAACACTACCAGTCTGTGACTCTGATACTGAACTTGCCAACAACTTTATGTCCTTCTTTGTCGACAAAGTTGAGAAAATCAGGTCTAATATTCAACCCGAGACCACTATACTCACTGGGGTTGCCCAGCACACTGACAGTCTTCATTCTAGCAAAACGATGTCTACTTTTGGATCCATCACAAACTCAGAGGTTGAAAAACTCATCGGCCGATTTCCCAACAAAACCTGCTCACTTGACACTATTCCATTATGGCTAATCAAAGAATCTTTACCCATCTTGCTACCTATTATTACCAGAACTGTCAATGCCTCGCTCAAGTCTGGTGTTGTCCCTGAAACATTAAAGCAGTCCATCATTACCCCTGTGCTCAAGAAATCTACCATGGACTGTAATGTATTCAATAGCTTTCGCCCGATTTCTAATATCAAATTCCTTGCCAAACTTACTGAAAAGGCTGCATCATATCAAGTCATCAACCACGTCAACAACAACAACTTTGATGAGAAATTCCAATCCGCTTATAAAGCACACCACAGTACAGAAACGGCCTTGCTTAAGGTCAAAAGTGACATTTCACATTCTCTTGACAAAAACAAAGTTGTTCTCATGGTTTTACTTGATATGTCTGCAGCCTTTGACACAATTGATCATCATATTCTTTTGGACAGGCTTGAGACCCGTTTTGGTATTACAGGTGTTGCCCTTGCATGGTTCCAGTCTTACCTAAATGATCGCTGTACCAAAGTGTCCATTAGAAATGCAGTATCTGATAATCATGTTCTTAAATGTTCCATACCACAGGGCTCTGTTATAGGACCACAGGGATTTATCATGTACACTCATCCTATTGGCGACATCATCAGAGACCACAATATTAATTTCCATGTCTATGCCGACGACACCCAACTTTATACTGAATTTGACCCCAAGGTTCTAGGTGATTGCACACTTGCCCTTAGAAATCTTTCTACCTGCATCTCTCAAATCAACACCTGGATGAGAAACAATAGGTTGCAACTAAATCAAGAGAAAACAGAATTTATGGTTTTTGCCTCTCCGAGGGTTCTTAACATACTTCCCAACATCCAGCTCGACTTAGACGACATATCCATCAACCCCTCTGCCACTGTTAAAAATTTGGGTGTAAATCTTGACCAATCCCTCTCCATGACCAGTCACATAAATTCTGTATGTAAGAGTGTTAACTTTCATATCCGTAATTTATGGCGTATTCGCAGGTTTCTTACTCAGTCGTCATGCCATCATGCTGTCAGATCATTGGTTCTTTCTCGCATTGACTACGCCAACACACTATTGTACGGTGCCAGAGAAGTAGATCTCAAGCGTCTTCAGCGCCTTCAAAACAAAGCTGCTCGTCTTGTGTTTGCCTGTGGCAGAGAACAAAATTCCCCTGACCTGCTGAGATCTCTTCACTGGCTGCCAGTACGAGAAAGAATCAAATACAAAATCCTTCTGTATGTTCACAAATGTCTTCATGGTCAAGCACCAAAATACCTCACAGAAAACTTCATCCTCTACAATACCGGTCATTCTGAAGACCGTAGAAGGCTTCGCTCTGCGTCTGACGTCACACGCTTGGTTGTTCCTCGCTCCTACAAAAAGGCTGGAGACAATTCATTCTTCAATGCAGCTCCTAAGCTTTGGAACCAACTGCCCTGCGACGTCAGAGAAGCAGTGTCCACTTCGGTCTTCAAGCGGTCTCTCAAAACGTTCTTGTTTCCTACAGAGTGCAACTAATAGTTTCTTTGCTATGTTTTCTACTTGTTTTGTTCTATTTTTCTTGTAAGGCGCTGTGTTCATTGTAGAGCGCCATAGAAATGTTTATTATTATTATTATTATTATTAAATGCAAGACGGAAGTCAAAAGTTAACCAAACTTGCCGTGGAATTTATTATGACCAGGCGAGATTGAGGGAAATAGTTTTTTCCCCTTTCACAAGCTTTTTTTTCAGTTTGCCAGCTTTGTTGGGGAAATCCAAGTCATCAAAATAATAGTAACTAAATAGTTGTATAATTACTTTAGGCCTAGCGTGTACGCGGGGGGCTCTTTTTTAGTGGAAACACAGCAGCTTTGATTGTTATAGCTCTGTGCCATGATAACTGGACGACCCTGACGACCTGCGAGTTGTGCATGAACACCGATCCCACATTATGACGGACGACGAAAGTATTTCTGCAAGTACTAAAAACAGTATGGTCTTTTGAAGGTTTGCTTTGAATACCTGCCGTGTTCATTTTGGAAATCAAGGGGTGGTGGTATGCATGCAAGGGCCATTATGACTTCAACAATATCGATATGACCAGCGTCACACTCACTGACTTTGATTTATTGTTTTGTTGTTAACAAAAGGGTGTAGCCCAACAGCGTTGAGGACCAGCGGATGCAGGACACTATTTGGTATGTAATTACAGTCGACTCTCGTTAATACGAGCTCGGAAGATACGAGACGCCGGTTAATACGAGGTTTTTCACCGGTCCCGAACTGTCCCATGCGTGTTTCTATGTCTTAAAAAACGGAAGATACGAGCACGGTCATAACGAGAACACGGATATTACGAGGTATTTTTGCGGCCCCGTGATGACAAAATGTATTGTTTTTCATACTTTTATAGCGAGGTCGGAAAAAATATTGTTGCGTAAAATAAAAGCTTACCGTTCAGTCAGCCAAATTTCTGAAATTACATGTACATGCGTTTTGCCAAACTATTTTTCGGATCGGACCGGCTACACGGTTCCGTCCGATCCGAAAATCAAAACATTATGCTGGTAACTTATGCTTGAATTACTACTTCGCCCACACGTCTAGCGGCTACCAGCGAAAACAACGTTCAGCATAGGCGCTACGCAGTATCGAATCTGTCACATCATGGTCACATGAACGGCAAGTTTGACATGACTTTGCTATGATTTGTATTTTCAGTTATACAAAATATTAAATTTCTATGATCATAGTCAACAAAATTGCATTTATCATTGATATTTTTGTGTACATGATGCTCGTAAGAACTGTACTAGGAAGCCAACCGCTCCGTTCTAGCCTAGACACGTGTGTAGTGCATGCACTATGACGACGTGTGTATACAGTACATGTACATGTACGTGTAAATAGTGCGCTGCGTTTAAGACGAGGTTCGGATAATACGAGGAAAACGGGCCAGTCCGGCGGACCTCGTATTAACGAGAGTCGACTGTATGTGCCAAATAGTGTCCGCACGCAAATTGACCCAGGAATGGACAGTATTTCGCGGGGAGCAACCGAACGGTATTTGGCAGGAATGTACAGTATTTGCCTAGAACTTAGCGGACAGTACATATATTATAACAAAAATGGTCGGCAGGAATGATCAGTATTTGATAGAAGTTAACGGACGTATATGGCTGTAGGAATGGACAACATATGGGCACTTGATTGCGATCACGAAGCAAGAAACAGCAACACTTTCTGCCATTAAAGCCTTAAAATCACACAACTATTTAAAACAAAAATTAACGCAAATTCAATGTGAAAAGTGAAACTGTAAAACGTCACACGTAAAAACAGACAAGGATACTTTAATAATATTTTTAACCATTTCAAACGAGAGATACTCAACTCAATTATGAGAAGCGTATTATTTGCAGGTTTAACAAATACAGAATAAAATCGTGAGTGTAGAAAGGGCTAAATGTAAAGATGATGAAGTGCTAAGATTCCTTATAGTCACAAATAATAAAGAAACTTAAAATAAAAAAGTAAAAAAAAAACCCAAAACGACAAACCGAGATGAAAATATGAACTGTGTGGCGTCTAATTAGTTATTGGCAGGAGGGAAACAATAGGATGCACGCTTAACGCGGACACTATTTGGCAAGGCTCAGTAAACAATATGACCAATCAATAACAGTATGCTAATGAGCGGACACTATTTGGCAACAGACACTTTTTGGCAGTACACCGGACATGGACTGGGTCATGCTCCAAAAATGCCCGCAAATGTAAAAAAATATATTTAAAAAAATAAAACAAAAATAAAAAAATGTCTACGTGTGGAACATGAATATCAGAAACCAAGTTATTGTAGACATCTTATTATTATTGCCACCATCCTATTGCTATGGTGGCACTGGATTGGTGTTGACCTTCATTAAAGGCCCCACTCCTCAACAGAAATTAATTAAAACAAAAACAAATTTTAAAAAAGTCATTTAATTGTTGTAACCTTAACAACTATTTCTTGATTACCCCACCCAAACCCCAGTATTACAGACGTTTCTCAATGAAACAAATATTTAATAATAAAATAGTTATTCATCTGGCATAAATGAAACCCTATTATTTAAACCTTTCAAACAATGAGGTGTGTACAGAAACAACCTGGTTAGTCTACACATGATGTTTACCTACGGTTTTAACTAATCATCTATTTTACTTTTGAAGTATCACTTAAACCAACCTAAATTCATTCTACAATATTGGCACAGTAGTTAAATGATGCTAACATTAATGTTAATAAACACTTTTGAGCTAAGAATGTTTTTATTAAAATGAGGTTTTTTAAAAACTTAAGCAACAAAATGAATGAGTAAAAACTAATTTCAAATTAAAACCAATCTTCAGATGGTATTATTAACGAAAATTGTAAATACCCAGAAGTACCCAGAATAAAGAAATCTAAGCCATAAAAAAGGGAAAACATCAAGGGTGTGTTCTTAAGCCATTTAACGTTTCTGGTTTCTGGCTTTTGAAAGGTTCTTGAAGATCCTTTAAATAGTTGATATGGGACGATAACAGTTGTACAAGTTTAGCTCAATTAGCGTATTTATCTGCTTGTACTTTCCAAGATTGGAGGAGTCATTGCAAGTGTATCATCTTCATTGTAGTTAGACATGATGCAGGAATCGTAATCCTTTTATAAAGACAAGTGTGAGAGCAGATATCCATTGAAAACGTGAGAATTGATCATTAAACAAACAGAATACGAGTTGGTCAAACACATTAGTCTGCTGCTCTCATGAATTCAGGCAAAGTTCAGGAAAGTGTCTCTATTTAAACTTCAAGATCTTTCTTTTCTTTATCTACATCAGATTGCTTGTAGTGCTTAAGAGCTCTTGCTGATGGGTCATCTGTATATCCACACCATTTTGGCATCCACCTGTATGGAATCCATTTGGCATGACCCTTGAAGTGCTTCTCAAATACCTCACGGTAGTAATAAGATTCTTTGGTTGTAGGAGGGTTGAAGGGAAATCTCTTTGGAGAATTTTCTAACATGGCGTCATCCACCTACGTAAAACAAGAAAGTAATAATAATTAGCTGTCCCAGATAAATGACCGTGATTATTGTTGATGGGATAAACTTTGGGATAAACAAATACCACCAACATCTTGGGACACATCAAGAAAAAGTGTTGATGTAACTTAGGGCATTGACTTTTGATTTTAAATCAATATGATTTTAAAGTCCACATTGTTGCAATAAATGTATCACCACTTCTACCAATGGAAAAATGGGGTCTATCTAATGAGTAAAAATTTCACCAAACCTACTTCTACTTTATTAAAGACTAGCATATTATTAATCGTACCTCTTGGCTGACAAACTCTTGCAGACTCTCGTACCATGATTTCTTAACTGACGAAACACCGTCACTGAATGCTTCCTTAGGTCGCCAAAGGATCTCTGATGGCAGAAGGCCTGTGCCATCAAAGGCCTTCCTGAGAAGGTACTTCTCAATCCTCTGTTGAGGACACCTCATACTGGCAGGTAGCGACAGGTAATATGAAGTGAAGTGATGATCAAGCAGAGGTACACGCAACTCCAAGCTATACAGCAATATCAAAATAATCTGTTTAGAACACTGCACTTTGGCAAAGATTACAAGAAAAAGAAGCAAATGAAATGTGTACAAAAACAACCTCTTTTAAAGACAAATGGTTGAAACTCTCCTTCTTTGGTACTGACCTATGGGCTGCAGTGGTACGGTCTGATCTCAATACATCATAAAGATACAAATCCTTCAGAAGACGTCGACTTTCAGCATCCCCTTCTTCAATGGAGGGTTGCTGGTGAAAATAGATATAACCCTGAGCAACCTCATCAGATCCCTCTCCTGAAAATATCACAACCCTATCTGTTTCTTTCTTGATGTAGCGAGAGACCAAGTACATACCTGTAAAAGTAAAACCATATCACAAAGTAGTTTACTTGTGCATAATATTCTCTTGGGAAAAGCCTGGACAACCAAATATATGAATAAGATTTAAAACAATCCATAACCATGATTTTTTTTATTTGCTAAATTCATAGTGATGTCATATCTAAAGATCAGTTAGTTTTAAGGATGAACTTTTCTTAGTTAGTTTGAAGACATTTGTTTGAAACATAGGTTTTAATGTCAATAGTGTACATTTTTTCATCTTATGAAACATCTCTTAAAGATCTTCTCTTCTTAAGATTTTTGTGCAACTCAATAACTTAAATGATCTTGGGGCAATGTAAAAAAAAGGTACACACCAACAGAGGCTCTGATTGTTGTCGTGTCCCAACTTTCTAGGGAATAAATAACATCTTCCAGGGCAGCAATTCCTTCCTCTGGCGTAAAAGATACCTCGTGGTGTTCACTGCCAATATGCGCTGCAACCTGTTAAAGAACAGATCTTGTTATTTTCTTAGGTGACATTAATGAGTACTGTAAATTCACTGGTAGCAGAATGGATACAAACTAGATGAGCAGTCAACCTAAGAACACTACAGATAATAATACATGTATTGCTTCAATATGAAAAGTAACATTCCTAACATGATATCATATTACATAGTCCACAAACAATTGCAATGTTAAAAGAACATCGAGGACTAAGACAGACTAAACTGGTGCTTAGACCTCTTTTATGTATAATTTGTACCTTTCTAGCTGCGAGCACATCAGGACTTCCTTCCATCCCAATAGAGTAGGTCTGTATCGGGTACTGAAGTCCAGATTCCTTGGCTAACTTGACTACAAGAGCTGCTATCAAACTAGAGTCCAACCCACCTGAAAAAAAAAAAAAAATCAAATTAAAATACAACCCAATAAAAAAAGTGCATCACTAAAGCTGCTCATAATTCATTATCTTCATGTAAAATAAGAACTCTTGAGTTTTGACATTGTACACACCCGCAGAAGTGCACTGTGAAGATGAGATTAAGCAATATGATGAAGTATTTAATCTTACCAGACAAAAGACATCCAATATGACGGTGAGTCATCAGGCGTTTCCGCACAGCATCCGTGATGAGGATGCGGATATTTTCATGAATATCCTCACCTACATGTAGCATTAATATAAAAATAATTGAGAATTAATTACAATCTGGATAAAAGCAAAAGAGAATTAATCATAATCAGGATAAACAATATAGAATTAATCACCATAAGGGCTGAATGAACTCTCTCCAAAGAAGGGTGAACAAATTAACAAATAAAAAAAGACCAATAATCGATGGTTTAAAAAGTACTTTGACATTTTAAATAATTGATGTCTTATTTATAATCCACATTCAAACAGCAATAACACTTGCTAATAGTACAATCTTAAGCATACTTCCTTCTACAGTCATTCATGATCCTAAAAAAAAATGTAACTATTTTTAATTAAAGCATAAGGATAATTGTAGAAATATCATAGCAATACTAAGTAACAACTTAATACAAATGACCAAGTGTCAGTGATGAACTTAATAGAAAGTTGAAACATAAATCAGTTACATTTACCGTTTGGTTTTACAGCCATTGGGATGTCTGACCATTTGGGCTTTTTCTCAAAAGAGTGAAACTCAACTCTCTCACAAAGTGTCACTTTGCCAGAGGAATCAAGGTCGTAGCTTTCCACATTTCCAGGAGGAAACGGAATGATTTCAATATCATGGTCTTCATCTCCATGCGCAAGTCCCAACAATCCTGAAACATTTATGGAACATAAAGCAATACATGTATTAGGATTTCACCATGAGAATAAAATTAAGGACACTTCTGATTCCATAGAAATTTGTACTGGGACTGTTTGCTAAAAAAATAAACTTCCAGACCCAAAACTCAATGGACCCTGCATGCAGCTACATAAGCAGATTATTTTATAGGAGAAACTTTTACTAATCCTATAAATGTATACTTCACAACAAAGGATTGCAAAGAAACTTCTTGAGCTTTAGAATGGCTGTTACTGTGAGTTATTCAACAAACAACAGTGTGGTGGTACTGAACTGAGTGTGCACACATACAAACATACATAGTAATGCAATAGAAACTATACAGTGTACTGCTCTTGGTGTGGTATTAGTGAATGCCACCCTAAAACAGTGTACACTTATAAGCAAATTGGTATAATATTATGCACAATAGAACCTTGACCTATTTACTGCAACAGGAGACATAGAAGAGGGCACTATAACTGTTCAATCAGCAGCTCAACAAATAAAATGGTTCAATAACAATTCAACAAATAACAGTTCAATTAACAGTTCACAACAATTTACTGTTATAATATCACACTACCAATACAATGACACTAAAATGACCTCCACCCTATTGTGTCAGATATTGTTTTGCCTTGACTAGTCCTCTACATGTATGTACTATGACACATAACAACTGTATTGACTAACTTCACATGAAGTATTCAATGGGTTCCATAGGTTGTGTTGACCAGAGTGAACTATACTGAAGTACTAAATTGTATAACCACGAACGCCCCTTGGTAAAACTAACTTTGTGTCTTATCAAACACAACAGTGAAAGTATAAGAGTTCTTAAAAACTGTGCATCTTGTATCAGGCCCTTTCACAATAATTGCCAAGTTTTTGCTCACATGTTTGTTTCTTTAGTAATGTAACATGACAAAATTATGGCCAGGGGCTTTTTGCTAGCCCCTTGAAAAATCTAAGGAAATGCATGTTATTCTTAATTGACAAGGCTGAGACTGCAGAATAACTATCTATGATACAGAAATGCTACACTACTGCAAAGCATTTCTAGTATCGCAACTCTTATAATTACAACTAATTTCTACTCTGACCATATTGCAGCTCTAAAAAGAGAGAGATTAACACTGACCTTTTGCCTCAGAGCAAATAGCAAGAAACCCATCATCCTTTAGGAGTCTGAACATTGGTCGAACTCCATACGTGTCTCGACCAAGATAAACCTGTAAATGCAAGGAAAATCTAATTATCAGACTGCAGAGGAACAAACCGGGACATAAGTTGCTGCTTTAAAACATCTAAATAACAGCACTGTTTTTCGCTGTGATTGTTTTTTGGGTGGGACAGGGATTGTTTCAATATTTTTGTATTCAGCATGATACTTGATCTGCTGCCGATGGTGAATTATACTTGCCTTCTTGGCAGCTGTGTCTAATAAACAGAAAGCGAAGACACCATCCAGCATTGAGGCAGCGTACTCTGCTCCTCCTTGGGCGTACAGGTGGATGATAGCCTCACCATCACATTCAGTCAAATACTGAAAGTCAAACTGTTTCTGTACCTGAAAAAATATGATGAAATAAAAAAAAATGTTACCCAAACTCTCATGAACAAAGAAAATGTCCATGTTAAAGGATTAAAAATGATGTACAGAAGCGTAGCATTGGTACTACAGCAAGTCCAGAGTCAGCAGAAGAAACAGGACACACACACATGCCCGAGTGGGGAGGGGGGGGGGGATGCTCACCTCCTCATTGCCCCCCCCCCCACTCAAATGAGGTTGGAAAAAAAAAGAACAATGAATGGAATAGGATGCCTAAACAAATTATGTTTTTGCCCCTACTTAACTTGCCTCTAAACCAAAATGAACATGTCTAGTTATGCCACTGCATACGTACTTAAGTTTTATCTTAAACATGGAAATCTTCTTACAGTGCGGTAATTGTAGATTTCTCCATTGTACAGCACATAGATGTGGGGATGGCTCCGGATTCTCATTGGCTGCATACCATAAATGTCATCCACAATGACCAATCGATGGAAGGCTAGACAGCAGTTGTTGTAGTGATTGATGTTCTCAATACGGAAAGAGTCTGGACCACGGTGAGCTATTTTCAATGCACTGTTACACTGTTTAGAAACATTTTGGTCACAACCAAAGATTGCCCAAATTCCACACATGATGTATCCTTTGTTGTCTTTTTTCAACAAAATCTGAACCACTGCAGAGACAAAATAAGAATATTTTAAACTTATTTGCCAATAATACTATAGGCCGGGTAAAAGTAACAAAGACTGGCAAGAAAGGAAGTTCTTTAGCACATGTCATTGTGAGCACAGGGAGAAAGGTGTGGCTCCCTTCCAAAATTATTGTTGTCATAATTTTGCTGGACATCATCATAATTGCAAGGTAAAGTACACAAAACAACTTCATCTTTCATTAACTGTCTGGGAGTTTATGTACACAAAATACAATATCAGATCAAATGGAATAACAAGGTCAAACAAACAAATCAAATTTCTGGCACAGCAAATTTTTGTACAAATACAACAATGAATGAAAATAGAACAATATTGATTTGTGGTGGAACAAATATTCTGAATGATTATTAAATAGTGTTTGTTTTTAGTTTATTTAAAAAAAGTTAACCGGCTTCCATGAAAATCCCTTATTGACTCATACTTAAGAGACAAATAAACACCTGTTTACTTCAAATGGATTGAAGGCTATATTGATTATTTGTATGTGTGTGTCATAAAACAAATGTCTGTCACAGTACATAAATTAAGCATATGAATGATATAAATATAGTTATAACTTATACATTTGCAAGAAATGCATTTAACATTAAATACAACTCAAATAAAAAGAAAAAGTAGAACACAATAATATATTATCATTTGGCTCATTTTTAAAATTATTATTCATATACACAAACTTGCCAGAGCATGTCGGTGTCATAAAGGTTTAACCTATTCATTCCCATCAACAAGTAAAGTAGTAAGTAAAGTAGTAAGTGTGTTTATTTTGACTGCCTTTCACTTTCAGCCTGTGCTTGCGTGAACTTATAATTATAAAGGTGTTTAGCCCTCAGTCAGTGTGCTGTTTATGACAAGCACGAGATCATCAGAAGTCTTGCTCAGAATACAACTTTAGACAAACACCAAAACATGTCTAAACTAGACATATTGCATTTGTGCACAAATGCCGAGCTGTTTCGCCTTAACTTTTTGAAATTAATCAACTGAATATGAAAGTTTTTTGTATTCAAAGCAGTTATGACGTATCAATCCTGTTTAAAAAAGAATTTGGATTATTATACCACGTTTTGTTAACAATTTATGACTTAAAGGTGCAAAAAATGAAAAAATCATAAAAAATCATGTGATGACGTCATCATGACGTCATTTTAAAATTTACAAGAACTTGCCAATATCTAACGACCTACCAAGTTTCAACAATGCCGTATCACGTGACCCCTGATGACGTCATTGATCTGAAACTTCACACATATGATGGCTGCCTGACGGTCAACATGTGTGTAAATTTTGAAGGGATTACACAAAACTTCCCCACACACATCTTCAAAAAGTCCATTTTGATCAGTTTTCAACCTGCCGCTAGAGGGCGCTCTTGTGTGTTGTGACGTCATCGGTATTTTTTTTAATTGCCAGCCCACCCTTGCCAGACAATAACATTGTTGAAAGCAACTTCATAAGTATTTCCACTTTTGAATAACAAGGCACTTCCTGTTTCGACCGGAAGTAGAGGTCATGTAAGGTCACGCACACTGAATAAAATGAAGACCTAATTTATCCCAACCCAATCCCGCAAACAGAAACCTACGGTCTTTTGTGGTTGATTTGATATAGATTTTCAAACATTTAAAATAGAAACCTTTAAGATAACGTCACATGACTGGTGATGACGTCATCATGACATCATTGTTTTAGGATCATTATTGCACCAATGCCTTTCATCACTGAAAGTTTCATTGCAATTGCTCTTTGGGAACTATGCAAAAGGCCGCTTAGATGACATCATTGTTTTAGGATCATTATTGCACCAATGCCTTTCATCACTGAAAGTTTCATTGCAATTGCTCTTTGGGAACTATGCAAAAGGCCGCTTAGAACGAACGTGTGTTATCTCAATGGCTTTTTTTACTGAAACAGACAAATAACTTTAACGAAAACAAGAGCTGTTTCGCAGCGCTGCGCTACGAAACAGCTAATAAGGGAACATATGGGAGCTTCTATTCTAAGTTTGAGTTTAGCGACTGAAACTGAAAGTAAAGATGTCGGCGGCACACACGTACACCTCATACATACGGGACGGGCGTCCATGATTGGAATATAGGCAGATTGTACTACCGTACCACTATGTTATAAATGCTTATAAATATGCTAAAAAGCCATTACAACTAAATTTTACCAACCTGCTCTGAGAAGAGGCAGCCCAAACGTTGATCGCTAAGAATAGATTCCTCTGTGTGAACAGACTACATACAAGCAGAGTATCTAATCACAGTGACCCACGCAAAATATTGATGATGAAACAGCACGGAGTTCTTGCATGCTACTATCGTTTCATCACACACACGTACATGTACATGTACATGTACATGTACACAAGGCCACGTGTATGTGTAATGACGCGCTGAGGCTAGCCAGCCGGGGTCATTTAAAAATGCATATTCATAACAATATTTTGACCAATAGAATGTAGCGAGTGTTCTCAAAGGCGAATTGAGTCGATTAATTCACAAAATAATTTGCATAAAAGGGTAATAGGCAGGAGGGGAAGGTGGTGGTAAGAAAATATGGACCTCGACGTAATAACGGTATTTATTTGATTTCTCTATAAATTATTTTTAGGGCGTTCCCGGACCCTCAACCTCGATCTTATCAAGAAAGATGGAAATGTTCTCACCTAATTTGCAACCGACAATACACAAAGTTAAGTACACCGCAACCAGGTAAAGAAATCAAGGCCTACAGTGTGACCATCACTTTTCGTTGGTTTTAGCATGGAGCAATAAACTAGTTTATTGCTCCATGGTTTTAGTTAGTTGGCATGTTTCACGCTGTTGATACTCGAGCGAGCGACGACTAGCGGTGGGAAGATGACGTCCGACGCGTCGCGACGCGTCGGACGCGTCGCCACTTGAGGGCGCAATCAGACAGCACATTAAATGTAAATTTTACGGGCGCTATACGATCTTTGCATTATAGTTACTCGATCGACAAAGTGCATGAAGTGTAGAAACGTAAAACTGCCTTTAGGAATCGGGTGAGAAACTTTTTCCCAGGAATTGAACGAATGTTTTATATTTGCGTGAAAACAGTTGACGTTTAAAATGTTTATGAACCTTAGATGAATTCAGTTATACAGATATATGTGTAATTTTAACCATGTTTGGAGATTTGTTCGACGACAACGAAATTGGCGAGGGAATTTCCCCGTCCATGAAATCTACTGTTGGCACTGGTGCCAGTGGTGGCACGTCTCTATCGACGACCCCAGCCCCGCGGTCTAGCTGTGGACTAGCCGGAATTGACAATCGTGGGGCGACGTGCTACATGAATGCGCTGTTACAGACGTTGTTATTTACTCCAGAATTTAGAGGTGTGCTTACGTTTTTTGAAGTTGTGTGTTATTTTATGAACCCCGTAGCGCCCTCTAGCTAGTCTAGTGTAGTACCTATTTAGTGTTTAGCATTTTTTTACCTAGCATGCCTACACTAGCTACTCTCAGCTCTAGCTAGAGAACTAAAAAACTAGTTCTATACAGTACTACTCACTACTACGTACTAGTTAGGTAGTAGTACTACTGATTACACGTACTACTTAGTACTTCTATGTACTAGTACTAGTTTAGTAACCCGTTTTCTAGGCATGCTAGGTAAATAGGTTAAATGTACTAACTATTTTACTACATAGTACATTACCCGTACACTACTTTACTTAATTACCTACTACTTACCTAGTAAAACAAGCTACCGTAGTAGTAGTTTACAACAGGTAGTAGTACTAGTCCTACGTAGTAGCCTACTACTACTACTTAACTAGCGCTAGCCCACCTTGTTGGGCTGTAGTGTTATAATATTATGGCTCTCTTTTAACATCGGTCTAATCATAGTCGCCATTACATTGTTTTTTGAAGTTGTGTGTTACATTGTAATTTGTAGTGGCGACTATGATAATACCGATGTTAAAAGAGAGCCATAAGTTAAAAATCAATCCACCAATGTGGGATAGTACTACTTAAACTAGTACTAGTAGCTATTAACTAATACTACTAACCTGGTAGAACATCATTCTGTGTTGCACTGCACTACCTGGGTTATACTATATTAGTACTTCGACTACTACTAGACAGGACTAAATAGTCAGTATGTAGTATGTAGTGTACTTAAGTAGTAGTCTAGTTGTTTAGTATTTTAGTAATTATGGTATTTAGTTAGACCAGTGACTGAGGTGCTGTACTCCTTTAGAGAAAATTACATCTGAGATCATACTATCATGACCGCAGATGTCACACTTTTTTTTTAAAGGAGTAACAGCGCCCCAAACAGTGGTTCTAGTACTTAGTAAAACTTAGCACTACCACTACCTAGACTACTGATAGTTTTAACTACACTCACACTTGCTGCAATGTCTTACAAGTCTTGTTAATACTGCACAAACCACCGCCACTGGGCTTTAAACATGCACTAATTCTAGATCTCCATCCTCCTCCCAATAAGTGGGAAGATGGAGGGTTATGATTATTGAAACTAGTTGTTCCTCCCGTCGGTTGGGAGGATGGAAAGTTATGATTGTTGCAACTAACATAGTGTGCGTGGTGAAAGGTGAAACTATACCATGATACCATTCCATGGACATTTAAAACTATCCGTTACTACTAAACGCTACTTTTTAAAATACAAATTATCCAATAATTACCTATACAATAATGTAGGGGGCAGTTGCGATAATCTTAACTCTTCATCCTCCCGATGATTGGGAAAATGGAGGGTTACAATTTTTGCAGCTATGTAGGGCCAAGGGAGTTACTACAACCTAGTATCAGAGTCTAATTTTATGAATAGAGGAAGTAGGGGGAGACTTCCTTTTCTATTGTATTGTTTACAAATTGAGGATTTGACTTGTGATGCTCCATTATTTTTTTCTGTGAGAGCTGTAACATGTGTTTATTATCCTCTTTCAGAGTCATTATTTGCGCTTGGACAATCTGAACTTGGAGAGTTGGTTAAAAAAGATCTACCAGAAGCAAAGGTGTGTCTTCATTTTCTTCTCTGACTTATGTGAGGGTTTTTGTTTTTATTTGTAGGTTGAGATGTTGTGTCTGACTGCTACTTTTTGAGTTGTTTTGACAATAACAAAAATTGTCTGATATAAAAAAGATACAACTGTTTGTTAGAATAAATGAAAAAGTGGTGATCTAATTCAGTGACTTTTTTACCTTTGATGTAATTGATGGAACTTTCTAAATGTGAAGGATTGTCTATGAAAAGTACAACAGATAGCAGCATCATTGGTCATAGACAATGAGGCCAAGACCAGTTTTTAATAATCTTCTCAATATTTGTCGAGCACCGTTTACTGTTTGACATTTGGGATCTGGGTATTAACAGGAAGTAGACACACATTGTCTTTGAAATATCTTGGGTTTTTTTTAGGTGCGGGTTATACCGATTCAGCTTCAGAGATTATTTGGTCGGCTGTTACTTCTCGATCAGCAAAGTGCATCCACTGAAGAACTTACTGATAGCTTTGGATGGCAAAACAATGAGGTAAGTATCCCTTGTACATCCCTTGTACTGTCAGCGCAGTACTGGTATTCAAAGTACTCTGCTGAGCAATCGTGTTCATTTAAATCAGTGGGTTTCGAATAGTGAGATAGATTGTCAATGTCAAAGAAATTAATCTTCCTTTATAAAATAAGGTATATTTTGTGCTGATGAAATGCTCAAGGAAGCTTCTTTGATTTGAAGTTAAGACTACCAACTGCCTTGCAACGTTACAAAGAACGTACAAAGTTAACACATTGTGTATGAATTGTGGTCACCAAGAAATAGAATAGTTGAACTGATGTAATTTAACTGTATTGTTATCATTCATTGCAGCAATTTCAACAACATGATGTACAGGAACTGAATAGGATTCTATTCAGTGCTATTGAGGATTCACTCATAGGGACATCTGGCCAAGAACTCATATCCCATCTTTATCATGGGATTATTGTCAACAAGGTGAGGAGAAAGTGAGCTAATTAAGAACTCCGATCTCGTCTCCATTGTGGGACTATTGTCAAGAAGATTGTAGACAGTAACCCATGCCTTTTGTATTCACTTTATACTAGCTGCTGGATTAATTGCTTGTAAGAAGTCATAGTTTTTGTTGGTTTTTAAATGTCTGCTTATGTGTTGTGAATGATAAAAGTAGTTATATAATTATAACCAACACGTTGTGATTCTTATCTGATTTGTTTTTTCAATAGATTACCTGTGAAGTGTGTGGAAGAGTAAGTGAAAGGCAGGTGAGACATTTTTTCATTCTAACATTTAGAAATCTTTCCTTTCTTTTTTCACTTAGATTTTTTAAAATCAGATCTTTACCATCAGATGTTTTGTATACTTTTGATAGACTCTTAATGACATTTGGATAATGTGTTTCAGGAAGACTTTTTGGATCTGACATTAGCTGTGGCTTACTACTCTGGTGTGATTGACACTCTGAACACATGTTATGTTGATGTCGAGCGGATGGAAGGACAGAATCAATATCACTGCAGTAGTTGTTGCAAATTAGTCAAGGTAAGAGCTGTAAGACATAACTAGAATTTCAATTTTTTTGTTGGAAATGTTTTGATACGACACAAACTTTGACTACTAGCAACCAACAGTGACCAATGGTTTTTATTTTGTGATTGTAGAGTGCCAAAGTTCGGTCCCTGCCTCCTATTTTGACTGTGTCCTTGCTGCGATTCAGCTTTGACTACCAGAAATGCCAACGCTACAAGGAGACAGGGAAGTATACCTTCCCACAAGAGATTGACATGGCAAACTACTGTGAGAAGGTGATTATTAGCCTGTATCTGAATTGGTGGCTACAGCTATGACTGTTGCTGAGAGTGTTGTCAAGGACGCCCTATACTTCAATGCATGACGACGCAGCAATCCAGCTGTAACCGTAGCTGTAGCCGCCAACTTGGATACGGTCTTATTACCTAGAGTTATCGCTTTGTTGGGAGCACATTTATGTTTCAGCCTGTTGAAATTTAACAGATTCATTAGTCTTGAAGTCAAGACTTTACTTAGTGACCAAAATAGGATATTCATTACTAACATATTTCTCTTGTTTGGAGTGAATTATGAAATACTTCATGGAGTGATCATTTCTTATCTTGATTTGTAGATAGCCTGATGTCATTATTAATCTTGTACTCTTCGTCTTCCACAGAATGAAACATCCGAGACCACAGTTTATGAATTGTACTCCGTTTTGATCCATAGTGGAAGTACACATGGTGGGCATTATCATGCATACATCAAGGATATAGATGGCCTAGGAACCTGGACAACACCTGTAAGCTTGAATGACTATAATATCATGTAGGTTATGAACAATGAAGACATTACTAATGTTGAGTTGTTTTTAACATCAAATCTGTCTTTATACATTGTTTTAATTTAGGAGAAAGAAGTGATTATTCTGCACAGTAAACCATCGAAAGACAGCAAAGTTGACTTAATTGAACTTAATTCACCTCTAGAGCTGCTTGCTACTCTGCTGAGAAAACGAGGTGGAGTCGAGCAAAAGATGCAAATTGATAAACTGGGTCAGGTAAGAAGGAACTTTTCTTACCTATATAAAACCCTCTTCACTCTTTCCTGAATGGAAGAAGTTGTCTTGATGAGGTTTTTCTTTGAACAGTAAATAATAGTTCGAAATCTTGGACCTAATTAAATTTATATTATGTGTCCATTTGATGGATGTTAACAATGGAGGATGACATAAAAGTAACAATCACTTGGCGTGAATCATTTGGAAGCGTTTTGTGATTAATAATTTGTTTATTTATTAGGCTTTAAGCGAAGAGACAGGTGTTTCATGGAGCAAACGATTCAAGAGAAAAATGGGATCTATGAGCAAGGTAATTTTAAATTATTACAATATCCCACAACTCCTGATTTTGAACTTATAATACAAAAACCTTAGAGTTTGAATTCTTCCCAATCTGCATGGTGTTGATTGTCCTTAATTGAAAGATTTAGCATAGGATCACTAAGTTTAAATTTGAAGTGTTTTGCTGATGATATCAATGAATTAGTTTTGTTTCTTATTGTTAGGTCATCCCTTTAGTTCTCAAGTTTGGGGTACATGAGCTGCAGATTGGGCTTTCTCATACTTTTGAGTTCATGAGATTTGCCTATTTTTGTGTTGACCAACAATGGTCACAATTTCAGACTGATTTCTTTTCAACTGTTTCTTGTTTCAGTTTGTAAAATTACATCAAGAGGTCTTCAAATTTGACTCGCAAACAAACTCAGTGTCTCTGAAGCAGCGTTCACAAGAGTTCTTTGTTACCACATCAACTGATGAGTCAAATCAAAACAAGGACAATTCTGCATCCATGGGCAGTTCATGTTCTGCAGAGTACAATCTTATTCCTGGAGCCTCAAACCGATTGAGCACCCAAGGGTTCAAGGAATCACAGAAAGTAGAGAATGGTACTAGAAAGAATCCTGATGAAATAGAAAGTGGAGACGGTGATAATACTACTTGCCAGACTGTGGGCAGACTTGGTGATGACAAGAGAAGCCCTACCCTGGGGGATCATGATGACAAGGCACTTATACAGGAACCAGAATCATTATTACAAAGAACTGATAATCTTCCATGTCTTGAAGAAATTGGACAAGGGGACATTTCTGAACATTGTGGAAAAGATGCTGCTGTTAAAACAGTTTGTCAGACGGGTGCAGACCCGGACTGCAAACAATCAACTGACCCAAAGTCTTCTCAAAGTTCTTGCCATGAAATGCTACAGCCTACATCTGTAGAAAATAGCACTACAGGTTCTACGGAAGAGCTGGCCACTAAGACACAAAACTCTTCACATCTTTGTCAAAAGGGAGAACACATTGATAAGTCTGAAAACCAAGTGGAGGCTGAGGGTAAAAAACACTGGTTTGATTTTAATGATTCCAGGGTGACATCAATTGATGAAAGTTTTGATCTTCCAAGACAGTTCTCAGGCAGGGAAAGTGCCTATATGCTTTTCTACAGACGAAAATCATTGAAGAGAACCAAAAAAGGTACATCTATGGATACATATTTTAACATTTTAGTCTGACATAATACAGAAAAACTACTTGTGTACTTAATAACGAGATGATTTGATCTCAATTTTGAAAAACTTCATATTTTTCCGTCTTTTAGGGAAAGACGTTCATATGTTTTCTTTGTTGCTGTTGATTTGTAATTTATAGCTACAGCAAATACTCAACATGGAATGCCAGAGTGGTTACTGAATGAAGTTGTTGAGGCCAATCAACAGCTTGATAAACATAGGTACGTTAAGTAGTCTTTCTATCATAAACTTGTATCTTAAATTTGGGTGTGATCCTTGGCTACACGGCAGTTACATGTTGAATGGTTTCTGACTCGCACACCAGAACAAAGATATTGACAAAATACGGAGACCACCAGCATTATGGCTAGATAGCTCAGTCGGTGGAGTGCTGGCACATTAATCTGGAAGTCGCAGTCCTGCTCTAGTCAGTTTTGTCTTTGTTAACCCCAAATTAAGTAGTCTTTCTGTAGGATTACTACATCCTCAGGCATGTTAAGTACCTTTTTATACATCCTCGGGCCATGTACAAAAATGCAGACTGTTAAGTATTTATTTCATATATATGTTGTTTGTTCCAGGGAAGAATATGACAAAGCAATAAACTCTCTGCAGATCTCTGTTCTGTACAGTGATCAATATGAGTATAGGGCATGTGCTCTCCATAAGAAACCCAGTGTAGATGCAAGTCCATTGAAACTTTCTATTGATAGGAGGAGGTCAGTTGCTGATCTTAAGACAGCTATAATGAAGGTAAGACAAACATTTGTTTTGTTATAAAACACTGTATTTGACTCTTTGTTATCGGCCATTTAGGTGGTGTGTTTGAGGTGAAATTTCTGAGTGATTACACTTGTGTACTTGACTGAGCCTTTATCTTGATCAGTGCCTACATGTCAATTTCCAATAACTAATGTCCTTTGTAAGGTGATTATAATTTTTGATTTGTTTAATTTTGTTATTTAGGAACTTGGTGAGTCTATTTTGAATGGTCTTACTGTTCAGAGTGTATGTCTACATGCAGCTAAGGAGTTGCTGGCTGGCCTGCACCTATACAACTGCTTATCGGGTGATTATTTAGTAATTGTTGGATTTATAATGTATTCTTATTTACTAATACATATACTCCTATATGCATTGCCAGTTACAAGATTTAATAAAATGTACCACTACTAGTGACTGCGATGATGTTGTGGCGTTACATTTTGTCAAACTATTGGATAGCATGAGGTGAGTGAAGTTGTTAGTTTTAAAGTTATTACAATTCGATGAACTCAAAGTAAATGCTTTGAAAAATGGTCTGCAAGATTGGCTCAATGAGAATGTCTTTCATCTCTCCCAATGTAGAAAACAATTCAGCCATCCTTAAAGACATCGGACTGACTGATAACACACTTATTCTTCTGTGGGATGGGAAGAAAATTGATGGAATGGAAATAAGAACTGGTGAGTTATGTGAACCAATTTTCATCCACTTGACTTATGCTGTGACTAGAGATAACCAGGAAACTGCAGAAATCCAGAGGGGCTTTGCTAAGGATTTGACCATTGGAGAGATGCGTGCTTTGATTAGTAATGAGACTGAGATACCCCCTATTTTGCTGACAATTAGTAGGGTGGTGTCAAGTGCTGTCTTGATCAGGGAAGAGGAGGATGGAAAGACAGTGGAGGAAATGGGGATGAGAGATGGAGACAGAATCATCGCTGAGTACAAGAGGAAAGGGTGAGTCAAAACTTGGGCTTTGTCAAGCCAATGTGGAATTTGAAAACAAGGACTTTTTGTTTGAATGATACACTTGATATCTGTAACTTGATTAGATAGTTATATTGTTCCATTGTAGGAAAGCCTCATCCTTGGCTGCCAATGAAGCAATGCGTCAAAGCCGTCTAGTTCTTGTTACAGTTGAGAATCGTTGTGGTGTAACACCAGAAGGAGCAGAGTGGCCATTGCTACAAGTTGAAATTGACAAAGATGTGGTAAATGGGTTTTCTTTTTGTTCCTCCGACACAAATCTTCTTGAGTCCCCCTCTCACATCACTCCCGGGGAAATCGATCTTTCTCTAGGTCCGGTCCTTCCCTATGGAACTCACTACCCATCAAACTGAGAAAGGAGACTTCCTACCTCACATTCAAGAACAAACTAAAAAGCCATGACTTGTTTCTCCTTCTGCTTGTTTGTGTATGGTTCTCAGATGTTAGTTTGATTAGAGTTTTTTTTCTGCTAGGGGTGTCACTATGGACAGACGTGGTGCATTATAGTACTCCATTATTATTATTATTAATGAATAGCTTGGCTATATGTACTAGTATTTATTGAAAATGTACCTTGCCATTTGCTGCCCTCAGACTGTTGCAGAGTTGAAGTCCTGCATCTGCTCTCAGTTAAAAGACACAAATAATCAGATAATAATGAAAGAATGTCGGCTCCGTGTTAATGCATACAGTGCAGGACTACAACCACCATGTGAGTTGGATTTACATTAAGGGAATAAAAGAGTGGCGGGGAGGTTTTAACTGGCTGTTTAAAACCAGCAGGATCATGGTCATGCGATAAAGGGCCAAGCCGAAGGTGAGGTCTTTTATCGCACGGCATTGACCCTGCAAGGTTTTAAACGGTCACTACTTTTTAGTTCCCATTCATAAATACCCTATTTGTTAAAAAGCGTAATTCTGGTGGAAGTCTGTAAAAATATTCTGTAAATTTTCAATTCCTGACACTTCCTCCGGCTTCTGTTTTGCAAAGGTTTGCGACACTCAATGGTTGTGCATATGCACTTACTAACAGGTTTTAGATTGAGTACCAGTGTGTATTGATTGCATTCTGCGTAAACTAGTGCCTGCAAAAACTTGCGCACCACGCATATGTTTATGTCGATTGCACATTCAAACATAGCCATGTGATCTCCTCTCGACCAATCAAAATGGATAAACTGTCCCTGGTGTTTGACACTATTGGATGTTACATTGATCTGTTTGTTATGTCTGCATTTTATTTCTCCAGTACATGAGAGTCTGAAGATAATCGAGTTAGGAATAAAGTCTGGTACAGAAATTATTATTGAGCGAGGTGAACCACCCAGGAGTAATCAGGTATATTTCCCCTCTCTCAATGTGTGCTTCAGATCTGCACCCCTTGTCTGTAGGTCTGTGTTCCCTTACACATACCAACTTACAGGGTACTTTACACTGTGTGCCCTTACACAGGTCAACCTATGGGGTATTTTACAAATTGGAACAATGCTACCACAAGGTTTTTTGTTCTAGTTCTACCCCACAGGATTTCTTCAGTAAAGAGAATAATTAATAGAACAACAATAGAAGTAACCCATAACTGCCATATGTAAGAGTGTGTGCTGTCACATAATGCAGAGTATCGTTTGAAAGTTCTGTATCTCAGTTAACTTTGAGTAAGTAAATAACTGTGATTAAATTGAAAATATTACCCAACAGATCACACTCAGCTTTTCAGTTTGTGTCGGAGGAATTCAGCAGAACCTGGTAGAATTGATGGTTGACAAGAAATCAACAGTGCAAGAGGTAGTAAAGACTGATATTGTAGGGTGCTTTTACAATTTTAAAGATTTTGTCAGTTTTATACTGGAGATGACTTTAACCCCTCGCACCTAGTCTGTTATCGATTTATCAACCTCTCTGTCGTCTTTGTTATGAATTTCTGTATTGTTGAATAACCAATTAAACCCTATGATAATTTTGTTTTACTAAACAGACTTTAGAAATGGTGGTTGGCATGTCTGGTGTGATTGGTGACCAGTGGCATCTACGAAAGACCAATTGGTGTGGGGAACCAACTGAGTTTCTTCAAGACTCTGTAAGAGGAATCTTACAATACTTTTAACATAATAATAATACATGTAGTTGGTTGAATTTAAAGACAAAACAAAATCAGAGTTTCGTTATTTCCTTTTTTGTAAGAAAAACATATTCTTTTTGAACTTTCATCTTGGATTTAATGACGTTTGTGTCCATTTGTGATTGAATCACCCAATTTTTAATTTGAAATGCTGTTTTAAAAATTGATAGCCATTCCTTCAATAAGCTGTTATGTGGCATAAATAACAGTAACCCATTTAAGCAGGTATATTCCCTTCAGATTCACAGAGGACTATGTAATGTTCTGTCATCAGGCAGGCTTCTCTTTAGGGTTTTTTGATTTCTACTCTACTCTACTATTTTCATGTTCTCCATTTCAAAATCTTGAGCCAGTTTTCTAACTCTTATTTTTTTTATAGAGCTCAACTCTAGACCAAGAGAACATCCTAAATGGTGCCATGTTGCTCCTGGAGGAGGGTCGTATACCTCCCAAGGGTTTTGTTAGACTACCCATCTGGATTTACCCATCCCCAGATAAGGGCCAAGAATCACCATCCAAAGCTCAAAAGGAGTTACTGAGTTGGATTAACACACAGATAATGAGTACGTTTTTTATACAGTTTGTATTGCTATTTTGCTTTGTTTACTTTTTTAGTACGTATTAAGTAACTATTTATGTACATTTTTATATGCACTCTTCAAAATGGTGTGCGCAGTGTCTACTTGCATTTCACTGTAAAAGTGCATGTATATGTGTGGCAATAAGATACAATTGTTGTCTGCTTTGAGTGCTTTGAGTTAAAACTACGACTTCCTCAGTGATCCTTGGCGGGTTCTATTTTCCCTGAGGCAAAGCCGAGGAAATATAGACCGCTCTGAGGATCTCTGAGGGAGTTGTAGTTTTAACCATAGCACAAAGAAAAGCAATCAATACTTGTCTTACTACCCCAAACATATATTGTGCCTAGACGTATAGGTACAAAGAAGCTGCTGTTGCTATGGGTAGAGTACAGTGGTTGCTACAGGTTATAGTATTTTGCAGTGCTGTAGTCGAGTCCCTGTTGTCCGAGTCCGAGTCCAAGACTGAGTCCGAGTCCCTCATGTCTAAGTAAAGTTAGTCCTATTGGTAAGTCATTGCGCCACATGCGTTCGTATCTGCTGCATGCCCAAAGCTCGTATACGTTGTTTTGTGTGTGTGTGTAATGGTTTCTCTCAAAAGTCTCCTATTTTATTGCTCAAAGGCATTTCTTACAAAAGAAATGTTTGTTTCTGAGGAAACTATCTCACTCCTATGGGGCTGTGGTAATCAGCAGAGCCATTTTCGGTAAAGTAGGTGTGGTTTACAGTGGAATTACGTCGAACATCTAGAACAGGGTTGCGATAATTGTAACCTTCATTCCTCCCATTAACACATGTATGGAATATTTCTGCATTTCTGCATGCAATTTCGGCCATTTCGTTCCATTTCTGTTGGACTTGTAATGAGATTTGCTCGATTTGTACCTTTTAATGAAGTCAAAACACAGTTTGATTTCAGTCCCTACCTGATTGTGTGGATTTTACCTGGTAAAGTTCTCTGGGGTTTCCTCCCACATCTAAACTGAAACTTCCTTATTGTCTTCTCTCCATGGGGTTCTTGGCTAGTGTAGTGATTAAGTTGGCTTTTCTGAGAGTCCTTGGCTTCACAACCATAATGTAAAAATGAAATTAAATGAAATGAAAGTACAAATCAATTAGGCATGTACCTTCCCATGAGTAACATCCTTAAATATCCACGTCCATTTAATTTTCTACAGATTTAATCTTGTCAAATGAGTCGCAAAAAGACATCTCTGTTCTAAAGTCACATCATGCCCTGCTAGGGAATGTAGAGCTCTCCCAAGAAGCAATGTTAAATGATCTTAAGGTGCAGATCCAAACATTGCCAGGGATGTCTGAGGTAGCTCTCCCCGGTCCAGAGTTTCTTCGACTACGTGTAATAGATCAAGGACACCTTGGTCGGGTACTGAGAGAAAATAACCAGACACTCAGGTAACACGACTTGTCACTTATTTCAACGAAATCAATTCCTAATAGCCAAAATTGCTTCTCAAATAGATTTGAGTATGTAGCTTTAAAGTGGCTCATGTCACTTGGGTAAGTATTATGGAAATTATCAACAATCTGATGAAGATAATGCCGCATTTCACCTGCAAAGATTGTACAAAGAAATTTGTAGACATTACGTTGAAATGAGCTTCAAATGTTTCTCTCTTTTTTTTAATCACTTTATTATTTTATTTGAAGGAAATTAAAGATCACAAGTGCCTCTCAAATTGCAGTACAAATTTTACAAGAAGAAGAAAAGCTTGGGTATGTACATAGTATTAATGACGAATGTATATATCACAGTTAAAGTTACTTCTTAATAAAATAATTTCAAATTTGTACCACAGCAATTTGTTTTAGATGTAACAGTCTGGTTTCCCTCACTTTTTTTTCAGTGTTAGTGCAATAGTTTTAAACATCTGTCGACGGATACCAGAAACACGTACTTACCTTGGTGAAGAAGAATTGATATGGGACACTGCTAAATCAACATCTCCAGAAAGTTTACGACAAGTCATTGCAGACCGTTTTCTTCTTCCAGTGGATCAGATTGCCATCGCTAAACATATCATCCAAAAATATGAGTGGCTGGTCATACAGCACTCAGTTATGGTAAAATCTTTAATTAGTTTCTTTTTTACTTAATTTCTTAAACTTCTTGAAAAATTGATCTGGACGGAAAACAAACTACTGAACTTAAAAATTAAGTAGCTTGGCAGTGAATAGTTTCCATTTTTAAAAAGATTTTGTCATCAAGTTAATCTACAAAATTTGCATAATTTGTTTCAATTAATCAGGAGAAAAAAGTTGGAAAACGGCGTGGCAAGAAGAAAGGAGGAGCCAAGCCAATGATGAATCTCAAACAAGCTCCATACTACATTAAGGATGGAGATACAATAGGTGTCAAGGTATGCTACTTCAAGTTAGTCAAAAGTGCATTTATAATTGTTTTTAAGAGTACGAATTGAGTTATTGACCACGTATACATACTTGAAAGAGATGAAAGAGAAGGGGTTGGTCCACTGTTTTTGTTGCACCTTTGAAAAAGGTATTGACTGGAATGTAAGCTAAAAGGTAATGGAATTATTCTTCTTTTATGTAAGGACCTGAGGATTGACTCATTAAACAAGGATGATTTTACCACGGAGAAGGATGATGCTGGTAAGAAGGCCATGGAGAAAGAAGCAGAGGAGAAGAGAAAAAGGTGAACATTTTGAAAAGTATCAATCATATTGAATCATTAAATGAAACTTTGTCCCCGCTGCTGCCACAGGTTTCTGTAATTAGAAAAATGCCTGGTAAAAAACTTGAGCTCGTCTTGAGCTAAACCTTATCTAAGTCTGTGTTTGCATTGGAGTTTTGTCAGAATGCATGGTTGTTTATAATCATTTAGAGTAAGAACTGAATTTATCTGATAAAGTTCATATTTGTATTTGATTACAGGCGGCAAGAGCTAAAGGAGAACAATACATCCTGGGAAGCTGGAGCTCAGCAGCAGCATCTTAAGAAACCAGAAGTAGGACTGACCATCCGCGTTGCTAATTTCAGATAGCCTTAATGGGTTGTATCAAACCGTTGGTTCTTAAAAGGTGTATTTACTTTTATATTAATATATGAATCAATTGCTATCTCATTGTACTTTTTTGGTGTGATATTCACTGACATTTCATTATTGGTAGAAAATTATTTATAGAAAAAGAAAAGAATATTGAGTGAAGTAACTGCTCATGATGCTTGAAATAAACCTTTGTGGAAAGCTTAACCCCAGATTATAATTATTATCTGGTTATTGCAGAAAGTTGCAAACACTTATACACTGTACACCTTTTAACATCTACAAATCTGTTTTGTGCTGAATAGACGGGCCAACTGAAGAGCCATTAACAAGAATTTTTTAAAAAGGCTCCTGAACCATTAACAAATACTTTGTGATGTTGCTCTGTGTTTTTGTCTAAACCTTTATTTTGCCAGTAAAAAAACCCCCATTTACTGGTTTTCCCTTCTCTTTTCCTGACAAATATCATGGTAGCTTTATCAGTATGGTGGATAAAATGTTGCATGATTAAACTTGACCTATCTGAACTGTTTCAACAATAGACCAATTGTAAATTTTTGGATAACGATATTTCCATTTTATTTTCCTTGCTTTACTATCTAATCAATGTACAACTTGTCACTTCAAGGAAGATGATATTGCCATGCTTCTTTTATTTCTCAATGATAAGCAATTACTGCTCAGAAAAAAGAAAGGCTTTGGGGTTGAACAAAGAAAACATAATTAGAGTGGGAGACTGCCAACCAGCGGCTTAGCCAAGGGGGGCCTGGGGGGCACGTGCCCTTCCCCCAAATTTCCAGTGCCCTTAGGCCCCTCCCCCCACAAAAAATTGCGATAGTGCACCCAAAAATGAAAAGAAAAGGGAAAAAAGGAAAAAGCATGTTCATATAATCAGATGTAATGAACAGTCGTGTTCGGAACGGCTGCCCCAGCCACAAAATGCCACGAACATAAGAGGATGGTGGACCTTGCATCGCCCCCTTCAAAAATAAAAGCATTACCCCCACCACTGACAAACCCATTCCTCCTTGGCCCCCCACTGCCGCCAACATAGGGCTAGATAGCTCAGTTGGTAGAGTGCTGGCTTGTTAAAAAGGAGGTCGCTGGTTTAAAATCCTGCTCTAGTAAATTTTTCTTTGTTCAACCTAAAATTTAATTACAATTTACCAGTCAGTCTCCTTTGTGGTTTATAATTTGATTAAAAATAAATTCATTAAATAAATATCTTAAATGGATAATGTAGATACTTTTGTGATCACTCTTGCAAACACAAAACGAACAGAATTACAGAAAGATGGTTGAGGTAAAACAATGATCTCAAAAATCACTGCTGTTAACCTTCAATAAAAATAATCTTCAATAAAATCAAGACATGTGTCAATCCAGTTTGAAACAATCAGACAACCTTTTGAATGGGTTGCAATGTTTGGATTATTTTAAGACCACATTAGTTTAGACTTCTTTTTCTTAGTAAGTCTGACAATTTCTGGGAAATATATTATGATGCAAATTCGATGTAAAAAAAATATATAAAAAAACCCAAACAAAACAACAACAAGCAAACAAACATTCCTCTCAAAAGAGTAGTGCATTGTTTCATTTTGAAAGAAATGTACATGTACATGTATCCATATTCAAGGGGGTTACACCTTTAGTAGACATTTATTGATAAAGGGAAAAAGAAAAGTGTCTGAATCCTTGGGGAACTAGTTAAATTCAACTTTTATATGATGGGATAAAAAAACCCAATTGAAACATTTGTTTTAGTGTTTTGCTTTATTGCATGGCGATCAATTTGTTGCAAAAGAGGTGGGGAATGAAAGTAAATTTAATCATTGATGCCATCATAAATTCTACCTTGAACGTACAGTGTAGATACAATTAATGCAAGAAACAAAAAACTTTTTGATAAATTTTGTATTAATTTGTAATACTAAGGCAAACATATTAAAGCATTGAGTTTGTTATTAATTATGTGCTGTACGTATTTTACAACTGTACGTTTCTGCTTTTGTGCTCTATTTAGTTAATGTTTATCATACATTGACTACAGTATAGTGTTTATTAAAAAACATACTTTATTATATTTCTACGAGGGAACCACTTTTACCACCTGCAATGCCTTCGTATTCACAACATTTAAAAAAATAAAAACAATAAAAAGCACACAATTTCCACAGATGGGACAAATTTTAGAGATTATTTTTTCCTTCACATTGGAGATTCGGCATAAGTTTTGAACGGCCATCAGACAACAAAAATGCTCATAAATTGTGTCAATCATTTTTTTACGTTATTTAAATAAGCTCCAGTCTAATTTCGATGACTGCTATTGATTGGTCAAAATTCGAAGTAGGCGGTGCCTTTATCGTAGGTTAGCCATTCAAACAGCGAGAAACCCGATCTAACTGTCAATCACAGTCACGTGGTACAAGCACGTGGGTAGGGCGAGAAATTTGTGGTATTTTACGTGCTGACTGTACAGTGTGGTCTCTCTTCACTGGCACACTACCCAACACTCGGTCGGCCGTACAATTTGGCTTCTTTAGCCAGACATTCCTCCCCAAAACCGGAGACAATTTCACCCACATTTTCACCAGTCTATCGATAATTCCCACTTTAACAACCACAATGAATAAAATCTACTGCGGAAACCTCAGCGAGGATGTAACTGAGGACGCTCTTCGCGACCTTTTCGAGGAAAATGGCATCCCAGTCTCCAGCATGGTGGTGAAGCGAAGCTCCAACCCCAACAGCAACGCGAGCCCCTTTGCTTTTGTGGACGTCGAGAACGAAGAAATGGCCCAACTTGCTATTGAAAAACTCAACGGTTAGTACTTAAAAAATAATCCAGTTTCTATTGGGTCACGTCTTCAACAATAATATAGTGGATTGAAATGTATTTGGCAAATGGAAAGAGGAGAAATTAGTAACGATATTGTACAAAAACTTGTCCTGGATTTGTGTGTGGGCTGGGTGTAATCGCCATGTTGTATGACGTAGGCAAGCCACATGTGATGTATGGACGCCATAGCATAATGTGTACACAGCAGTAGCGCAATAGCATGCTGCAGTGCATGCAACCGCATGTAACTGGGGCCAGCCATGAGGTGGCTGGCGTTGGTCATAAATAAATTCCGTTAGCGATAAAACGAATGTGGGCCTGCCGATCGTGCAACCAGGACTAAATTATCTTAAGACTTAAATTAAATATTAAAGCTGCAGCTAGAAACTGAAAGAAAGAAAAATGTTTGATTTACTGGTGTGTGACTGGGCTTTGTCGTGTTTGTTGAATTCGTGTTGTTCAATGTTGGGTGGTGATAACGACAAATGAAGGTGCTCACAATTAGTAATCACAATACCCTTGTTTTTTCACTTCAGATTACAACTTGCTTGGTTCAGTGATGGTTGTTGAGCACTCAGTCCCAAAGAGGGGCAGGGGTGTCAGGTATGTAATAGTCTTACTTAGTCTTATTTAAAATGATAGAATTATTTGTTCCTGCTTGGTTTAAGTATTTGCCTTGACTCCTTGAAAGTTTAAGTTGAACAACAACACAGTTCTATATAAAATTTGAGACCCATTCCTTTCCCCTTAACTTGTATAATAGAAAGGTTAATTTTACTAATATAATTACCGAAGAAATACATTCTCTAGTCTTTGTCCAAATATGTAAGTATTTATTAACTACTAGTTGTGTTAGCCATTGTTTTGGGCGAAAATTATTTCGAAACCATTGGTATGTAGGTACTGCCATGGTCATGGGTCAAAGTTCGGATTAAAATTACAATGTTTAAAATAAAAGATTTTTTAAAGAGGTTTCTCGCTTAATTTCCAAGAACGTACGTTCTCCAGTCTTTGTTGGGGGGCTGGGTAGAAAAAGGCCTTGTCTGTAAGAAATGTTGGGCCTATTTAAACAAAAAAGAGCAAACTATGCCTCTGTTGCATAAAACTGTTGTAAGAAAGAAGGTGGTGTTTTAGAAACTTTTCAGTCTCTTTAGTCCTCAAACATCTCAAAACTGCCTTTCTTGTTATTCTTAGAACCTCTGAAACTACCATCAAAGTTTGGCAAGTCCAAAGGTCGGAAGTCCTATCCTTAACAATGCAAATTCACTACACCAGTCATGTAACTTTTCCGCTGATATGTGAATTTCTAACTCTTACAAGAAAAAAATCCAGCCGTTAGTGAAAATTCCGCATTTTAAAAGAAACGAATTCTTGCTGAATAATAACATTCTACAGTCCATCTGAAAACTATGTGGCTGTTTGTGTGTTGCTTGGGATCATGCGTTCACAATCAAAATGTGGTCTGCATTTCACGGCACTTTCGAGTGAATTTTGTTTTGGTTATCCGAACTGCAAAAATTTAAATGTGTAACCGGACAATCTTGGTTAGTTAACTGTGTTACCGTGTAACCATCACAGATGCTTGATTTTAATTTTACGAAGTTAGTTTAATTAAAAAATTATGAAGTATTATTACGCCCGAGTGTGGTTGCATGGCTCAAATCAGAAGTAAATGATTCTAAGGGTTTCTAGGTACAGTAGAAACTCTTCTCACATTCTGTGCCACAGTCAAGGAGTAAATGACTCTGTGTTTACTTGTTCACAAGTGCTAAAGCATTAAAGTAAAATCAAGATAAATTTAAGTTTTTTTGTTGCAAATTGCAACTTAGAATGCACATAATCTGCATGCACTTAATTTTACATTGGGAAAATTTGCTTAATCAAAACCACCTTTTAAAGCTTAGAAAGGAGACAGACCTGTTGCCCAAAGGAGTAAAAATCAATGAGGGGGAGTCGGGAAAAAACATGAGAAATACTTTTTTTTTTGAGCCAGACTTCATGGACTCTAGATGGCTTCCTTGCCAGACGGTGCGACCAGACACTGTGGAATGCAACCTCTTAACCCCTGCTCTGGTTATTGTAATTCTACCTCTAGATTATATATCTACTCTGTCAATTATTAGGGGTATGGACCAGTTAACCTAAACCTACAATACTTGATAAAGTAATTTCTGTTCGGATGGAGCTGTTCTGTTGTGAAAGTTTTCAGCAGTTTTAAACTTGCTTATCAGATGATTTCACTTTAAATTGAATTATGTTTAATAGTGGATTTAGGATAAAGGGTTTGGAAAATTTAAGCAAAGTTTAAATGAAGACTTCATATTTGCTAATGGTTTTTATTTAAGACTTAAAATAGTCTGCTTTTTTGACTGGTCAGTCTAGGTATACTTTTTCCACATACAGTAGATGCATATAAATTAACTGAACATTTTAGGTAGTTGTGGGGGGGGGGGGGAGACGGTGGGACACAGGAAAAGCACTGGAACGAGAATGGTGTATTATTTAGCCCCCTTCCTGGTTGAACACCTGCCATACATACATGCACTCGGTTACACTGCTCTATCCTAGTCCTGTACACAACCATTAAAAAGGACCTGTTTTTCCTACAGACCAATCCGTGAACATGAGAAAATGCCGAGGTCCAGTATTGTCATTAATTTTTTAAAGTGTAGTTTGAGCTACATGGATTCTGTTTAACAAACCTATGGCCCTAAATTTTTGGACACATTGTCTAGACAGGATGTTATTTTTTCCTGACAGACTTGTAAGTCCAATGAATAGTTCTCATATCAGGCTGTAAGTACAGTTCTTCTCTCATACTCTAATTACATTTGGAGTCTTATACATTTTTGGTTTACTGTTATTGTTCATCCTGTACAGTATTTCTTTAAATATTTATTAAGAAAAAAATGATTGTTATTTAATAAGAAAAAGATGTTTGTTTTGATTCCTTGTACAAATGTTTGTTCAAGGCACATATAAACATGTTGATCCAGTTGCATACTACACCTCCACACTGAGTTGAGAAAAAAATTATCAAAAGTCCTTGATGTGAATATCAAACTGTATTTAAATTATAATTATAAGTCCAGTGTGTTGTAAGTCCTGTGTGTTGTAGAGTGGTTTGTGCTGGAGAGAATGGGTTACATAACCTTGTGAGCAGCTATGGGGAAATTATACTAGAACTCTTATGAATATTTGTAAATGATTTTCGTGCAGGAGCTGTGCATGTACAACCTTGATGCACCAAGTGTTGTTGAAATCCAATTAGAAATTTGTGAAATACACTGTTATATTAAAACTGGATGGTTGGGTTAATTTTTGAAATATTTACCAGAACAATCAAATTTGTATTGGGATTTTAAAATGTTGTCACTAATATGATCAGTACCTTTGCATTTATTTAAGTTCAACACAACGAATTTAATGTGCATCAATACTTTTTCCAGAATTAACATGGTGTGGTATCCACTATACAAGACCAGGCTGCCAATCTTTTATCATCAGAAAAATTGCAACGTTTCATATCTCCTGGAGAAGTTATTTAAAAAATATGAGAAAAAAATCTTTTCAGTGTTTGGAATGCTGGATGAAACCCATACACTAATTATGTGTTTTTCCTTTGTGTACATCAGTTATTGAAATATGGTTTCATGTCAGTCTTTAACCTTGTTATAATGAAGCCTTCATCCAATTATTTCTTTGCTAATGAGTCACATGAGTTCCATATCAAGACTTCTATCCTTGTGGGTAAAAATACATTACATTCAAATTGAAAATCTGAAACTTACAACTTTTGCGCATGAATTTCAACAATTAGTGTTTTGTCTGTTGTTAGAAAGTGTAATTTGTTGTCTTGTTTTAAATCACATTTTTAAATTAAAGCAAATTGTTAACATTTATTTATTCATATTCTCATGAATAACTTATATAAGATTTGTCAGGATTGTTCTTTAATAACCAATCTGATCATCTATATATTATTTTAGGTTGTTCACCTTTAACCTTTGTGTGTTTCTTGGCAAAAGTTTACATTGAACTATCTCAGTTTTTTTTACACCTGTACATGTACATGTGATAAAGTGCAATTCATTAGAGCGGTTTAATTATAAAGACAATTTTAAAATAAACTTATCATGTTCTCTCTAGTTTCTTACTTTTTGTCAATTCCCATGAACTTTGTATGGGTGTCTTCATATTACCAATTATCAACATGAAGAAACCTACCTTTTGTTAACACTCGCAGGTCTGGCCAAGGCCAGCTCCAAGCTCACATTCTCAGTTGTGAGGTTGGCGTTCCCACTGCGAATATTAATTATTAGTGCCGCTATCTTGTACTGTGTTGATTAGTGATGGTATGAGACGAAGTGCTAAGACAAATGTATTGTTCTGGATTTTATCTTAAAGGAAGAATGCCTACATTATTTTTATCTGTGAAATTAACAATCTTCACTAATGATTTGTGCACATTGACAGAATTTTAAAATGGACAATATTTTATTATCTCAAACAGATTTGTTACTGTTGTTGTTGGATGTATTTAGCAGCCTCACTATCTGTAATGCAAGGAATCCTTCAGATTATAATGAACACATTGAAAAGTTAGACATATTTGACAGTTAAATTAGTTTTATTTGACTTTTGTTTCAGAAGCCGGTCCACCAATATTCAGGTGCATAACATTCCACTGGAAACACCACTCCAGGAAGTGCAGGATCTGCTCAATACTTTCGGCAGCGTAAACTCCTGTGAAAAAGGTATGTAAAAAACTTTTATGTTGATCTTATTACAGTGTGAAGGAAGCCTTTGGTTGTATATGTATGTAATTTGTTTGTGTTTAATTCTTGTAGGTAGAGAGGGTGCAAATGGCTATGCTGTCAATGCAACCTATGCAGCTGTAGAGCAAGCTCAGCAAGCCATCAAGCAACTTAACAACTATGAATTCCATAATTCAGAGCTGAAGGTAAACAACACCAGTTTCAATCATCATTTATGTGTTTTCTTACCTTACCACGCATATTAGCATTCTATGTAATACACAAACTTTCTAAAACATACTCCAAAGTTAATTGATGTAATGAAGCAGAAATTCAAGAATAGAGTTTTAAATAATTTATTATACATAACCCTGGTGTAGCTCTGTACGTAGCTTTGACTTAATAAATTGAAGACTGTTTCACCAGTTAGTCAATTCTTAACAAATTGCTTCCTCAGGTTAACTACAAAAATTCTGGGAATCGCCAAAATAACAGATTCAACCGTGGCAACAATCGCAACCAAGGAAGCTCCAATGTATTCCCAGTGAGGTAAAATATAAAATATTTAAAAGAGTTAAACTTTTAAAGACTCAATTATAATCTACTGTTGATGATGTATGGAAGACAATATATTTTTTTTATTATTTTTTTTTTCTCTTCAATTTCTAAAGTACTGAGTTGCAAAAGAAAATAATGCCACCGTATTTACCATGCACAGCTAATATGATCAAAACAAATAATTAAATACAAAATAACGCCCACCAACGAATATCCACCCACATAATTGGCACAGATAAACATTAGAGCCTACAATGTATGATAGTTTATCTCAGATTGGCTTTGACATTTGTACTGAGTATAAGTAGGCGTCTTTCATAATCTTAAGAATGTCCACTGTGTTTGCTTAGAGTAGGTGTCACACAGTAGAGCTTGAAGATACACAATGAACTTGATAAAGATATTATATAAGAAATTAAAGAAGCTCAGTCTCTCATGGGAGCCTGTGATTTTAAGACAAAGTGAAGTACAACCTCAGTTTGTCTTCCAGATTCTCCCTCCCACTACTACCTGTGGTCAGACTTACACATTTTTAGTTGTTAGTTGTTAAAAGGTTATATATAATTATTTGGCAACTCGGATGCAATCCACAACAAATAATTTATCTAGACAATTATAAATGTTCAAATCAACTTATTTATTGCCTATGATCCTTGATGTTTACTATTCAATTTTACATAGACACAAGTATGCGCAGGTCTGGCCAAGGCCAGCTCCAAGTTCACATTTTCAGTTGTGAGGTTGGCGTTCCCACTGCGAATATTAATTATTCAGTGCCGCTATCTTGTACTGTGTTGATTAGTGATGGTATGAGACGAAGTACTGAGACAAATGAATGTAGGAAGTGTTTTTTGGAGGTTGTTTCCATTAAACTTATCAGCTGCTACAGCAAATAAGTTGTGATAAGAGTATAAAAAAAAAAAAAAAAAAAAAAAAAAAAATGTCCTCTGTTGTGGTTGTACCATGCGTAAAGATTAAATGAGCAACATAATTAATGTTCTTGTGTTGACAACCTTTGTCTTAAAAATGGTCTAGCAGCAAAGCCCAATTTCATAGAGCTGCATAAAAGCAAAAAAATTAGCTAGGCACATCAACATTATGCTTACCGGGATAAAGTCACCAGCTAAAATACCTTTTCACGTGTACCATCCGTGACTGGTGTCCTGCTTATTTTTTTGCTTAGCAGAAATGTTTTAAGCAATATTTTCTGCTTCAGCAGCTCTATGAAATTGGGCCCGGATTTCTAGAGAATGTTAAGAGGTCAAATTCTTGCCTATATATTAAGTAAAGGCTCTTCTCAAGTTGTATCCTTTGTATTTTTTTCTCGTAGGATGCTAGTTCCAAGTGATGTGGTTGGTGCCATCATTGGAAAAGGTGGCAAGACCATCAAGCAGATCACTGGAGAAACTAAAGCGAGGTAAGAACAGAAAAATCCACTCGTGTCTGGGAAAAGTAAATAATGTGGTCAAAATTGGGTGGCCTTGTTTACTTTTTGTCAACAAATATGATTCAACAGTTTTAAAAAAAAATGACGAAAAGTTATTGTCAACTAGTCTAAGTTCGTTGTAACTTCAGCTATTTTTTGGGGGATTAATTACTTGGTGACGCTCACTTCTGTCAATATTTGTAATTTTATTCACCTAGTAGTTAATATGATAATTGTTACTATGGTGAAGCATTCGCAGGTCTGGCCAAGGCCAGCTCCAAGTTCACGTTTTCAGTTGTGAGGTTGGCGTTCCCACTGCGAATATTAATTATTCAGTGCCGCTATCTTGTACTGTGTTGCTTAGTGATGGTATGAGACGAAGTACTGATACATTTATTACGACTAAGATTCTGTTCTTGAGAGCTTGTCTTGTAAGCAGAAAATGGTTTCAGTAAACATTCATGCTTTGTTGAAACAGGCCATGTATTCTAGTCACTCTTATCATGTGCTAGTTGTTACACAGGATCACACTGTCTTGAGTCATCTATGATTAACAAAACCTTTAAGAGGAACAACTGAAGTTTCCTGTAAGGGGTTCTGTTATCAAAGAAATACAGGCACCATTTGTTTAGTCAGACATGATATTCTTCCTACTTAATCCTTGGGAAAAACTGGAAAAATTATGATTAATAGCCTGAAATGTCTATTCAAATGTATACTATATGTACATGTAGGTTAGCCCTTGTAGATTAGCTTTTCTAGTTTAGCCTTTGCGCTTGTACTCAATGTTATGTTTCTACTTTTTCCAACAACCAAACATCAAGCCTGTTTAATCTGACTTTACTTTTACCAGAGTTCTATACGATAATCACTCACTAAATGACGTTTATGCCAATACCTACATTACATGTACATTTATGTAATTTTGCATAAATTCATGTTGGCATTATATATGTATGTCAGTGTTACACAATGTAGTTTTTAAACATTCACAGTAATTACACATTTTTTACAAAAAACTTGCAGCAAAACTCTTCTGAGCAAACTTTATGTCGGGAGCTTTTGAGATGAACACCAAAAACTGACATTTTATGTATGTTTATTTTGCATTGGGGATAAAGAGTATCATTTGTTTCTACCCTTACACTGATGTGTATTAAGCACTGTATACCCAGTTTTTTCCTGAGTTCTGTGAACAAAATCCACAGGCAAATCTCTTGGATGGGATTTGAACCCTGCCTGTAGCCATCGGGCTAGCTCAGTGGTCTAGTGGTATTAAGACATCTGCTCCAGCAATGCAAAGGTCATGGGTTCGACCGAGTGATTTGCCTGTGGATTGTTTTCACAGAACTCAGGAGGAAAGTACTGAGTACACACCGTTTAATACACATGAGTGTAAGGTTAAAAACAAATTATATAAGAACAAAATGCAATAAATTTGTGAATTGAGAACTTTGCCAAAATGAAGCCAAGTATCCTTGAGTCAAATAACACATTATGAGCAGATCCCTTCCTTGTCACAAATTACCCACTGTCCTTTCCCCCTTCCTTCAGTCATTATGCACTTGGTATATCTGAGGATGTAGCCCCTTCCCACTTGTGTCATTGGCTATAAATAGAACAGATACCCGCTTATTACTCTCTTTTCTTCTAGTTGTACAATATTTGTTGCTGAGGTCTGATCAGAATCATCTTAATATTACTTTTTAAAACATTCACCCCACTAAATTCTTAAATTCATTACGCTTGTAGTAACAAACAAATTTGTGTCTATTTTTTAAAAACAGAATTGACATCCACCGCCGTGAAAACCCAGGGTCAGGAGAGAAGGTAAAAGTGAGAAAACAGTTCCAGGGTATACATTAATTAAAACACTTCCTATATGTGTAGTCTGTCCTTAATTTGAGGTACATTATTTACAATGGAATACCTCAACTCAATTTCTGTTGGTATTGCATCTAGTATTAAATAGCAGTAATTGAAACACTTTTAGATGTGTGAGAGCCAGTGTTTATCAATAGTCCAGGTTGGAGTCCTCAGTTGTGTACAATGAGATGGAATACGTTTTATAACAGAATATTTTCATACTTATTCCTGATGGAGGAAGCTGAAGCTTTGTTTACATATTCTTTTGTGTGGAGTTCAAAGGCTGTTGGGTTCAGAAAATTTAAATCTTATCCTAAGGTGACATTATTTTCGAAAATAGAAATAAAATTGATGTCTCCGTTTTGTATTGACTCTGTGTGTGAAAACTTGCGCACATACACTCAACACTGATTAGAACAACCCATTTTAAGCTTTGTGGATATAAAATTTATGGCAAGAACATATGCTAATTCTTAATGTGGAATGAAAATCCTGATTTCTAGGTAAAACACAATTCTGGAAAGGTGTGAAAACATTTTTTTAAAGTAGCTTTTATATTCTTTATAAAAATGTAGATGAATTAAGTTTCTTTTGTTGAGGGTTTCAACATGTTTTATCTTCTTATTGTAACAAAAAGGCAGTGACGACATTTGGAAATCCAGAAGATTGTACTTCCGCCTGCAAGAAGGTGATGGAAATTATGAACCAGGAGTGTTCACAGAAGGGGTAAGGTTTTGTTATAAAAATGAAATGACATTTAAAGAAGAATTGCATAAATGGTGATCCCCTTACTGTTGCTTTCAAGGCTGTGTACATAACATGGGTGTGATTCCTGGCTATGTAGCAGTTTGTATGACTTGGTCAACAGGGCTAAATAGCTCACTTGGTAGCGGAATAATTGGGAGGTGGCAAGTTCAAATTTTTCTCTAGTCAGATTTCCCAAATTTAAAAACGGATTGATATAGAGGAATTCATATGTTTTGTGTTGCATCGCTGTAGTGCTGAGATCAAGGGGATATTAAAGGTGAAGACGGCTTAGTTATAGCCTATGTATTGTTAAACCTCAAACCAATACAGAAAACTAACAAAAACAATAATTAATACTTAAATAAAAATTGCAGAAGGGTTTTATGTTATAGCTTTTTAATGTCAGTTATGAAGCAAAAGGTAAATGATGTTGTAGTATATTGTTGTTTTTTTGTATCATAAACTTTTATTTGTCTCTCATTAGAACCCAACCACCACTCAAGCTATTGGCTCATAATGCACTGGTTGGTCGTCTGATTGGCAAAGGTGGTAGCTCCCTCAAGCATATTATGCAGGAATCCCAAACAACCATCACCATCTCTCCGTAAGTTAGCACCATTTAGTTTAACATATACACATAATCTCAATTTTAGTTCAACATTGCAGCTTATTTTTGTAATTAAGTTCATTTTTGAATCTGTGAAATACCTCCCTCTTCTAATGCAGTCTACATGAGTTGACCATTTGCAACCCAGAGCGTACCATCACTATCAAAGGAACCGTAGACCAGGTGTCAAAGGCCGAGTCCCTCATCACTGCTAAGCTGCGTACTGCATATGAGCAACACATGCAAGGAATGCAAAACCAACATCATAACATGTTCCCTGGTATTAACCACATGTCCATGTTCTCAGGATCTGGTGAGCCTAACCATGGATATCAGAACCAAGGAATGGTAAGAGGTTTCTTTATCTTTACGTCAATGTACAATTTCCAATTAACAACCTTTTAAAGAATAAGTTGACCATTGAAATGATCAATGTCAAATTTTAATTTAAACTGTCTGTTTGTTGAGCTGATTGTATCCATTTTCTGAACAAATGTTTATCATAAGCAATGTTCAGACAAATCTTTGTATGTTAACAGCTGCTTCAAAATCCTGCCCACTTATCTAGACAACCAACTTTCTCCCATGTATGTATACTGTTTCTAACTGTAATTTTTGTCATTTGATGATTATTCTTGAATTTCCTAAAGTCTGACTCCTTGTGTACCTTTTGTTTCTTTGGTTTTTCCAAAAATTTATTTTCAGCCACATTACCAAATTCAATGGATATGCAAAAGTAATTTTTCAGTGGGAGAATTCAAATTTTTGCAAAGCACTGCTGTATGTCATTACTGCCAAGCTGAATGCATTTTATAATCGTAGTTTAAAAACAGTAGGATTGAAAAAAATTCATTAACTGTCATGCAAAATTTAGCTTTTTTTTTTGCTAATTCAATTTACCAGGCTGTCTTTATTCTAACGACGCCTTTTAAAACCATGGGAAATTTGGTTTACATATAAGTGAATGAACCAAACAAAAACAAAAAAACTCACACACACAACCAAAAGAGAAAATGTGTGGCTGGGTGTAAATAGAGCTTCTGTTTTGTGTTTGTTCAACTCAGCAGGGTCCGTTACCTGGTCTATATTATCCCAACCCACAGGGCTATGGTGATCCTCGACAGCAGCCATATCCCATGAATGTAAGCACACAATCTATTCATTATCACTCTCATTATCTTTCATTCTTAATGTTGATTGAATTTTCTAGTTCCCTTATATTAAATATTAGCCTTTACTGTGCCATACTCATTAGAATATCAACAGCAGACATTGCTTTTAAAGCAGACCTAATTATTGCAGAACAAGATGTAAAGCAGTTATACTTCACTTAAAACCAGCCCGAACATCAAAGTTTGCTTGACTAGCTGAGCTCTAAGAACCCTTGAAGTTTTGTGTCAAGGGCTCTATTTATAAAGTTACAACATTTGTATTCAAATGTTCATATAAATTACTCACCTAAAATAATAAAAATTATTTGTAACTTCTCTGCTTTTATCATTATTGGACCAGCAAAATGAGACGGCATATCTGTACGTACCTAAAGATGCAGTTGGTGCTATTATTGGTGTTAAGGGAGACATTATTCGGAACATGTCTCGCCGTGCTAATGCCTCCATCAGGGTGAGTGAGTAGAAAGACATTGTAAATTCCTCTTCTAACTGGCTCTTCTCCCACTCTTACTTTAAAGTGGATATATGTCCACCAAGTTTTAAGACCAAAAACATATTCAAGCTTTCAGGCATTCAGTCATGTCATCGTTACATGGAATATTTGTGATTGTTATCAAGCTTAAAGCTGTTTTGTTTTATTCAGATAAGGAAATCATCATGAAGCTTATTTGTAGTTTGTATTACTTGCTTTAATCAGGCATGATAACCATTCTACTTGAATCATCCTACTTTAATCTGATTTCTGATTTGTTTTTGCCTTTAGAAGAATCAGAAAAATTGTTATTTTAATAACCTTAGAAGACTATTAAAGCCTCTAGCATGTGTACATGAAGGCCAGCCCTTGTATTCAATAAAATGTTCCCACTTTTCTCCAAGGGCCAAATATCATGCCTGTTTAATTAGAGTGGTATTCAGTTACTCCATTACAAAGCTCTGTTAACTTAGCCTTCTCTTTTTGATGTAGATTGCTCCAGCAGATGATGAGGTATCTTCAGAGCGTAAAGTTACCATCATTGGAAGCCCTGAGGCCCAATGGGCAGCCCAGTTTGCCCTATTTGACAAGGTTCGTGGGGAGGGGCTCTTTGAGACTAAGGAGGAACTTCTTCACTGTGAGATTGGTGTACCATCTAAGATGGTGGGTCGTATTATTGGCAAGAAGGGTGCTAAGGTGAGTTCTTATTTCTATATTTGTAGGAGATTAACAAACACCACTTAATTGTCAGTTAGTTCATTATTAAGTCATTAACGCAAGGTGAGCTGAGTCTAAGCTGTCTGTGATATGTTCTTAATATTTGAAGGGTTTTGGATGTTTTAATGGAAGGTATTTATGAATGGATATAAAAAAGTGGTGACTCAGTCTTGAATATTAATTTCAAACGCTACAGGGTCGTGGCAATGCAATAAAGGACCTCACCTTTGGCTCTGTCCTTTATCGCACTTCCACAACCCTGCCAGTTTTAGACTGACGTTTAAGACCGTTGCCTCTCTTTTGTACCTTTATTGATTGCTGTAAAGCAGGTGCTATTTCTGAAGGTATTGTTGTTGATTCTATAGGTGCGTGACCTCCAAAGGATGACCCTAGCCCGCATCGAAGTTCCTCGTGCCAACAAAGAAGATGAAGAAGGAGACCAATCACCAGAAGAATCTGATAAGGAAGTCATGGTCAAGATATATGGACACTTTTATGCTCTACAGGTAAGTTTCTCTCACATGCTCTGTAATTGGTTTCTGTTTAAAAACAATTCTAGAATGTTCAGCTTAAATTGAAATTAATCTTCCTGGTATAATGGCGGCAATTTGTTATTTTCAATATGACAGGCTGCGGAGCGCCGTATTCGCAAGATGATCTATGACTTCAACCAGCGTGCCTACCAGAACCAACAGTATGGCTATGGTTTCCAGCGCCGTGGCCCTGGTAATCGTATGAATGGTCCTGGCAACCCACAGTAAGATATCCCCTTCTCTTACTGATGTTGTTATTTCTTTCCCCTTCCCCAACCGGTTCCTACAATAATTAAGAAAGCACTGCCAGTAGAAAAGATGAAAAGCTTGAATCGAAATGAGACATATTGTAAAGTATAACTGTCTCTTCCCTTTGGGATTCAGCTCCTTGTTACAAGTTGGCTCTCTATAAACCTTGGCTGGTGTCTATCATTTGACAATAGAGGCTGGTTTGTAACTAGGGATTGGTACTGATGTGAGCAAGCAATGGGTTTGACATATCTAACGTCCTAATCATTTTAGAAATTCAAGCTTTTCTTCCTAAATGAAAAAAAAGTGAAAAAACAGAATGAGGAATACTTACTGATTGTGGACAAGAATTAGTTGTAACTGCTAAAGTGTACAATCCTAAATATTGTTGATTTTTGGTGCGTACGAATTGAACATAAAATTTATACACCTAATGAAAGAGATGAATTGAAAAAGAATACCACCGACAAAGAAAATTTGTAGTTTTTTTGCGACATTGTCAGACGTGGCTCTACGGTAACTTGAGGAAAAGAAGAAAACAAAAAATAAATGAAAATTGTGGAGTCGGCAAGTTGAAATTTTAAGAATTTTGTGAAGGATAAAGACAACTTTCAAATTACAGCAAGGGATGCTATGAAGTTGAATAAAAGTATCCAAAAGTTGAACTGGTTCTTCTGCTTGTTTTTATTCCCCTCCAATATTCTTGGCTTTACGTCCTTCATGACCCACCTCCACACATATTGGTTAGAGTTGTTTCATGTATAGGTGACTTATCAGAACCTTGCAGTGGACTTTTCAGTGGGGGTAGTTATGTCAACCAAAAGAGGGGTGAAAGGTCAAGGAGTCAACTTGCACATTGGTGCACGTTTTAAATTTTACGTTATTTTATTTAACATTTTTTTAACTGAGAGGGAATGATGGCTAATTTTGGCTGAAGTTATAATGAAAAGTTGAACAACTATAAAAATAAAATAAGAGGCATTAAAGATTATGGCATTCCGGCACAAAAAGTTATGGGAGAATTTAATAAAAATGTTAAAAAAAAAAAAAAAAAAGTAAAAGTAAAAGGAAAAAACAAAAAAACAGTAAAATATAAAAATGTAAAAAAAATAAAATAAATAAATATATATATAAAATATATATTATAAAGAGAAATTTAGTTTAAACAAAATATGGGCCATTATTTTGTGGTGAGAATTGTATATTATGGCCATATTTGTTACTTTATTTTTTACTTTTTGATAAAAAAAAAGATTTTAAAAAGAAAAAAAAATGAAGATTCCATCCAGTGCTACCTCGTTGTCCATTGTCTACATCCGATAAATTTCCAATAATACATGGAAAATTAAATTCAAATGAAGACATCAGTTTGGGCACAGAATACAGCAGATATTATTGTTGGAGCATTCTGACATCACTGTGACATCATTTAAAAACAGCTGCGGCTGCATTGGAGTTATCTACATTTTTGCTTACAAACTTAACGGACCTGTAAAAAAAAACACTTGTTGAAGCCAAAATTAAGTGTATTTCCACCAAAGGTATTGGATACAATAAAGTGGGGAAATCTTAGTACATGACTACAAACAAATTCTGTGATGATTGGCCTAATATGAACATGTTTTTTTCTCTATCTGGAGTTCTTCAAAGTCAATTCATGATTCCTCAATTGTTCCCTTGTTAGTTACCTAACAGGGTATTCCCTTTACAGGTGCTTTTTCTTAACCAGTCAAATAGGTTAGGATTAACCTGGTTGCCCAGTGTTTTGAATATTATTATGAATATTATTATGCTTGGAAAATTCAGAGAAATTGGCTCATGATCATGGTCCAAGGCACAATTTTCCTCTAGTTAAACTTGCTTTTTCTGAAGGAAGGGGGAAAAAACATGTTTAGAATCAGGCCTATCACCTCTTCTCCATGCAACATATCATTTATATAAATGTAGACAATGAAAATATTAAGTTTTTAAAACCCAACTCACAAAACAAGTATTATTTATGTTAATAAGTATGGAACTTAACTCCCATTTGTTTCCAAATGGGTGGACTACAACCAGGACTCAATTTTATAGAGCTGCTTACCAGTCATGGGTTCAAAAAACTAACCTTGAAACTAATAGCAGCTCAATGAAAGTGATGTCAAAAAACAAAGACTTAATGTAGTCCCTTTATTTCAGTGCCGTTTAGTGTTACAATCAGGTCAATAGAAAAACCTGCCTCTTGTCTATTGCATCATATTGCAGAACAACAATTTGAAATATTCTTCCAAGGAAAACTGTCATTGGCATTTTCTAAAACATTGAAAACTTATTATGGTTTATTATGCATAACAGCTTATTGTAATTAGTTCTTGTATGATAGCAGTACAAGGGAAACAATTTCCTCTGGGAAGGAGAAGCACAACTTTTGCCTTAAAAAACAGTTTATGGATTCTGAATGCAAATGCACCACTAAGATTACAATAAGCTGTCGGTTTATTCAAAAGATGCTTGAACAAACTTTTTAAACAAGTGTTGGCTTTACAGATCTCAAATTGTTGTTCTGAGTGTTCAAAAACCAATCTCTAACTGGGAGGTCTTCATAATTATGAAGTCTAGTATGGAAAACTCTTTCCCTGGAGTTTATTGGAAAAACCAGCCAGATATTTTGCCAAGTTAGAAGAGGGGTAACTTTTCATAGATAACAAATCCAAGAATGGGACATCCTGGGTTTCTCACTGGCATTTAATGCAGTGGAAACCCTTATGTTACATTTTGTGGGAAAGAAAGATTGGGGTGATGGGATGGGATTAAAAAAAGCACTTTTTTCATGAATCATTTATTTTGGATGCACTTTTTGAAAGTACCAGAAGAAACAAACAAGAGGTTAAAAGAAAAACAAGCAGAGCGGACTTGAAGACAATACTTAATTGTCATTTTTCCTTCTTTTTTGTACAAAAGATGGCCTCTCTTTTTAAGAGTGTAAGCTGTTTTCTCGACACCTAAGTGGCGATGAATCTGCAATGAATAACACTGCAAAATTTATTTTTAGAAAAATGGGCCAGATTTATCCACTTATCTTTGTCAATACAAGGATTTAATATGGTAGTCTGGCCCATAAGCCTACAATGACAACACAGTCAAGTACCTGCCTCTTAACTTCAGAGTTGGGTTTGAACAACAGTAGTTAATTTGTTGTAAGAATTCCAAGTGGATAATTGACTGTAAAGAGAAGTTGTTTCCTTTACTCTCTATAATCAGGAAAAGGCAAGAGTGTATGGGAACGTCTCACTGTGCTATAATTAAACAAATACGGGAATTCCATGCCATGCTATTTTAATCATTTGGGGAAAAGTCTTCAAACAAAATGCTAAAAGTACCTGGCATCTGTTTAATTTTATGACAGCCACACTTTTAGAATTATGTTTCCAGTCTTTTTTTTTCCACTAGTTATTTTTTTTTATGCAAACGGGCAGTATTTAAAACTTTTTGCTTTATTACAGAACTTGTACTCTTAAGTAGAGGAGGGAGCTGGTGTTGAACCATTGTCTTATATGATGGTCAAACCCTCCCATGTAGATGTAATATAAACAGGATTCAAAATATGACGTTTGTGTTGATCGTAATTCAGTATGGCTTCCATGCCTACTTTGTTCAAATAGTTGATATTTGTATCATTAATTATCTGATTATTGAATAACATTGCACTTGTTTACAGAAGAAGAAAAAAAAAGATTCTATTTGTTCAAAATCACTCAATACTAACCAAACACCTTGTAGATTAGATTACATGTGTACTCTTTAAGAAAAAAGGAACAAAAAAATTGTAGATTTTATTAGTCTTGATAAGAAATAAAATGGTTGTAACTGCAAGTTTGAATCAAACTAAACCAAAAGTAATTTTAGCCGCTTCAGTGGCTTTCATGAACTTTCTTAAGATGTTGTTAGGTACTCTTGATTTCATAGTTATTACATAATCCATTAATGTTCACAGTTGAAAAATCTAAGTATTAATTACGTATAAATTGATTTGTTTTAATGAACAATCAAATTGGAGACTTTCAGAGGTTATGAAGTCGGTGCGTTTATGACATTGTACATTGTGATTAATTACAGATGTTTTTAATTATCTCTAACAAGCTGTATGACTTGACCCTCAAATAGCATGGCGTGGAATCTCTAAATGTAATACATAATCAAACAATGTTTGTTCAATCTAGCATTATGTTTGTAAACTTAAAAGCCTTAATTATGGTCAAGCAACTTGGGTTGGTGCTTGTCAGCTGATAATGACTTGTTGGTTCATGATAGGTTTTTTTTCCATTCTGTGCCAAACTTGATGGAGCTGCTGAACAGAATTTGACACCTAAATAATTTGCTGATTAAATGGAGCACACATCCAAACATTGTGGACAGACCTGCTGATTAGTTTTGTGCTCTGCATGTTGTTTTGCATTGTGTGTAGCTTCATGAAACTAGTATACACCTCAATGCTAATGACCAGTCAAATGAAACCTACTAATTAAAATGCTGAAACACCATTTCCTTGAAGATGAGGTACTCAATGTCAATTTGTGACCAAATCTGTTGATACAAAGAGGTTAGTCATTGAACATTTTTGAGAACAAGTTGAACATCATTGAGAAGAAAGAGTTAAGCTTGTATCAGAAGTTTGGCTTATGAAATGGCTCTAGTCACAGCAATATTCTCAAAACGGGTTTGAAAATGTATCTTGCCATTGCTGTTGACCAGATGTTAATTTCAAAGGATTATTATATAAATGCGTAATTGCGTATCAAAAGTAACAAAATACATGTACAGGTATATCTTGGAATTGGCATTTTCTGAAAGTGATTTCTGCTATGACCTCAGTGTGTTCTATGAGTAATGAGATATGCGGGTAGTTTCTTTTCTCACATTTGTCATAGGATGTAATGCTGACATTGCTGCTTTCGATAACATTTACTGGTAAAGACTGATTAATGTATAAAACATTTGCTAGATTGAACTAAGACTTATTGGGGGAACTTCACATAATTTAATTAGGATAAAAAACGAGGTTTGTTTTGTCCTGATGGTGATGTTAAGTTGCTCCAGATTAAGTTCTAGACGATAGGAGTGGTGGCAAAACTACCCCTTGTATTAACTGCCCGTTTGCAAGTCTCATTTTCACATTATGTTAACTGGATTAAATCAAATTATTCATGTTGAAATGTTTGTCTATGGGTGATATATTTTGTATTTGTCCATTTGATGTACATGTGTACATGTACCTGTTTATTCCCAGAATTTCATCAACTCAAATCTAACTGAATCAGGAACTGTTGCAACTTGAAACAAGTAGTTTTGTAATTGAGATGTTTGTCTGTGCATGCGATTCTTTATATGAAAACATATTACTTTAATTGGAATTTAATTACATTATGTACTCGTTTTTAAAAAATCAGCGGGAGCGGTACACAATGACTTTGAATCAACCAAAAGCTAAATTTAATTTCAAACTACAGAGGGCGGTCGACTGTTTATACAGTCACGGCTTGGTTGTCTTAAATCGTTGGTGTGTGGCTGACTCACTGTTATTCACTTTCTCTTCTCCTTTCAAGACAGGCCTTACGTTTTTAAGAACTAGTTACAGAGAACAAAATCAGACAAATTCCGATTTTTAAAAAAAATATTGTGTGTGCTCGGAATCTCGGGAATTCTTGAGAGTATGTACCCCCACAAATTTCCAGTTTCCCCCAGGTGCCCCCCCTCCGCGGGTCCCTGACCTATATTTGTATTACTTTGTTTAGTTGTTATTCTCAAAGATCGTTTTTGTTTAGCACACTAATTAAAAAATCTACCATTTTCTGGGTATTCAGGAAGTCCGTGCGGAAAGTTGCCAATGCGCATGCGTTAAACTCCACCCCCACCCAAATTTGTAGGAAGTTGTGGCTTGCATGCATATAGTGCGTGCGCGTGAACTGGATGTGTGCACACACGTACACACACACACACACCCAGTCCGTCGGCGGCGGCGGCAGACGCACTGTAATAGAGATCAGTGGGCAGACGTCGTATGCATTTAATGATGCACAGCACACGCAAAGTGGAGAGCAGCATGCAGTATACTAGACCCCTGCAGTAGACTAGGTAGTGCATCGTACGTGTGCGCGCGTGTACATATACAGTGTGTACATCATCACGCCTGTGCATTTTGTTATCATCGACACTGTTGGTGGTGCGTTGAGGAATAATCAGGGAGAAGAATGAATTGTTAACCGGTAAGTTGTATTTTTTGTGATGGGATTTTAAAAACTGACTTGATATGGTCTTAGCCATGTGTGGACACACTTGTTGTTCCTCGCGGTGCTTCACCTATGAGTATGAGTTTTTCTAGCTTTGAAAACAAACGTTTGCTCAAACCACAAACCCGGCAGCTGACAAGTTGTTGGTCTACAAGCTTCCTGCCGCGCCGCCCGCATTGCGTTTTTTTGCGGTATGTTGAGAATATAAATGTTGAAACACAATGTGACTGTTGTAGTGTAACCAGACATTTTGTAACAATGACTGTTGGGACGTAAACTCATGGAATTATTTGAGTGTTACTCAAGGCAACATTTCAAGAGAAGGTTTGGGTATTTACAATTTGATTTAACTGTAGTGTAGTGTAAAAATAAGGTAAAGTAAAAGTGTACATTACAACTTCCCGGAAGTGCCTGTTATCGGCGGGTTCAATACTGACTCCTGACTGCGCACACTGCACACAGCCTGTAAGAAGATAAAGTTGCCTTTTGACAGAAGCCTGAACGGACTAACAGTTCACTGGTGTGATGTATGTTTCTGTTCCTTGCTCTATGCTTCATGGTAGGTGCTAGCTATAGACTTTACTAATCATAAATTGGACTAGATTTTCGATTGACAGAAACATTCATCATTTGAAACTCTCCTTTTTTGATACATTTATTTAATTAGTAAATTACAAGACTTTTTGTACAGCTCGGCTCGGGTCAGAGTTTGAGTTTGAACAATATTTTTATTTAATAAACATAATATGTTTATTAAATAAAAATATTGTTTAAACAATGATTTTTAAAACATGGAGTCATGGTGAAAATGTTCTTGTATTGTAATTTGTATGCAAGGCTTTGTAGGTTTGTTGTGTTTATATTATAATGCTGTGCCTTTCTGTTTTCTGTTGCATGACATTTTATTAATTTTCTCACCAAATCGCTGACCTTTGCTGTTGAAATTCTATACTTCATGGGATGTTTAAAGTATAAAAATGCAGTTTATGGCATTGAGCTTCGCTTGTTTGATTGCTTATAATATATAACACTTCAATTTGATTTTGAAGTGATTGTTAAAACTTGAACTGTTTGTTGGACTGACCATCTTGACGGAAGTGAACTGTCAAACGACTAATAATTAAGAATGGGTACAACTCTGCAGTACGCTGAGTTTAAATGGTCAATCCAATTTAACAGCAGAATAACTTCACAGCTATTGGCTCATCATTATGGAGAAAGCTCAATCAGAGTCATCCATGCATGGTTTTTACAGAGTATAATTTTCCTACTTCATCACCTTAATGCTCTAGTGCTAGACCCAATGCATATGGTATCAAAGTTCCATAACCTTTGGATAGAAAAGAGATAAACAGGATGGAAATTGCAGCATTATTATTTTCCCAGAAGTTCCATCGTTGGTTTATTCAATTTAGGAAAAGGCGGCTGCTACATTTATCTGGGCTTTAATAGTAATTGATAACTTGTTATACAAATGAAACATTTATACTGTGCACATACATGTATTTGATTGTTTTGTGTTTTACCGGATGCAAATGTGAGGTGGATTGTGTAAAGTGCTTTTTTGCTGAATGCATCACTCATTTTTGCCAATTGACACTGCCTTGTACTTAAAAATCTTTCCAGCTTGAAAAAGTAAGTTTGAAGGCAAAGGTTCACTTTCTGTCAGTGAATTAGTTTATTAGTATCCAGTGGTTGCCTAGTTACCAGAGACCACTGTTAAGTGCCCAGCAAGGAGCCCATCAAGTCAATTTGCTATGGCATTCCTTAACAGCAGATCAGTATCAAATTGAGCTCAAACTTCTAAATGGTTTTTGTAAACCAGTTTGTTTGATAGTTTTTCGTTTGTTTACAAATATTTATTCATTCTTAGTATGTTTGGGATAAGTCACAGCTTATAAAGTATGGATTCGTGAAGCTTATGTATCACTATACCTACCCATGTACCTGTCCGTATGTTTCTTTTGTACATAATTTCATTTTTCAGAAAGAGTTGGGAAGAAGGTGAAAATACTACGAAAGTTAAATTTGGTGATAAAAAAATGTAATAAATCCCAGTGGGATAGGAAGCCAGTGTACATGTATGTTAATTGACACATGAAGACTGCGGAGAAAAATTTAAGAAAAAATGACAGAGAAGAGACTTGTTTAAGGACAGGGCTCAAATGCAGGGAAAAAATCCACAAGACCACAGGGCTTGTAGCTCAAAATGTTTACCTGACCAGAAATAATTTTACAAGGCCAGGATCAAAGTGAGAAAGTGTTTTTATGGATGTTAAGTTTTTCCTCATTACAAATTCAATAGAATTGGAAGGTATTTTGTCAGATGCAATATCAAAATTGAACATAACTTTGTGTTTGTCCAAGATATTACACAATTAGGTATTATTATTCAATTGAAAAATACAAGACCACCAGACTTGTCCAGTACAATGAGTTTAGGCTTCTGGCCTGACACTCAAACTATTGGCCTTGGGCCTGTGGTCCATTGTAAAATACGAGCCCTGAAGGAGTGGGGGGGGGGGGCAATTAGGTTTGTGGTTTCACCATAGAGCTATAGCTCTTTGATAGTCTACATTTGTTTTCAAGGAATAACACAATCTGATTTTCACCTTCCCTAGTGTCCTGAAGGCTGTGTGTCTACCCTTATAGGTTCTTGTTCAAGGGACAGTATATGTTCAGTCCTGATACTTCATGGAGGCAATGAGGTCCATGCCTCTGGTCGATGCCTTGGGAAAAAAAATTGAAATTATCTTCTTTGAGTATCCCTTTACAGAGGAGAAAATGCCTTGCCCAAAGAATGAACGGTCACGTTGTGTTACACCATTTCCAAATTCATCATCCAGTATCCAATTGATTCATTGAATTATTGACAGATAGAGTGTACATGGGCTGAGCTTTAAAGGGTCCTAATTAATTGTGTAATCTGTCAAACCATCACGCTCTTCCTCAATGCAACGAGGGACGGTTTGAGCTACTACTCTGACAAAGCATAGCTCCTTGGACAAACTGACATTATTACCTAACTGGTATCAATCAATATCAGACAAAAGTTCAAGCTGATGCGTTTTTTTGGTAGTATTGTTTTAATGCACCACTGTTACCTTTTTAGAAACCATACCCAACACTTTCTATTTTGTTAAAACCAGAGAAATTTCCTTCCCCTTTTGTCCCAATGCTCAATACACCCTCAAAGCTTACTACATAAGACTAGTCTTATCATGGTCTGATGGAAGGAATGTGTCTGATAGTGGTCTACTGAGAAAGGACTAAGTTACAACATGGAGTACACATAGTATGCTTGTACAGTAGTGTTGACTATGGGAATCATTAAATAAAAAGGCTGTTAATACAGTTTCAGTTAAATTGTTTTAAGTCTTCAAATTATTCTAACACAAACAAATGTAGGTCATCTTGAAGCAAGTAGGCCCTACAACCTCTGTATAGTTTCACCACCTCGTACAATAGTGGATGTGTTCTCGCTCCTCTTTCGTGTACAAAACCAATATCGCTAAAAAATTAAGTCAAAATGATGGGAGAACAAAGAGAAGTCCTCAAGTGGACAAACTCCAATGTTTACACACTTTGGGGTGTCTGTGTTTTCAGAATTGCATGGTCTACATGTAGGCCTACATGTACATGATCTCTACACCGGTCTCCATACTCCATGATGCTACATTTACGTACCTTACATTGAAGTGCTGTGCCCAATTGCTACATTCTCTTTGAAGAAAAAGGGCATAGGTCATTTTTTAATGTTCCGAATCTAAATAAAGTGAATCATCATGCACGAGTTGTCATCTGTCACAACACATTCTGTCATCATTGATTGACTTCCCTTATGATGGTGGTGGCCACATGTGTGTTCTTGTAAGATGGAGGCCTCCCAAGTCACACCTTATCAGGACTAGTTTTTTATGTTGAATGATTTATGCTTAAATTAGTTGGCTCTAGGGCAAGCCATTCATATAGTAATGGTCTACTGAAGATCAAGGTCACTAATGTATATACAGAATGGAATATATGGCACGTACTCTGTATTTTATCTTTGCGTTTGTTGTCTTATTGACAACATTTTTTTGAAGTCTGCTGGCAAAATTGTGTTCTACCCTGTTCATTTTGAATTGAATTTCCCGTACTACATGTATTCTGTGGTATGTTTAAATGAATCTCATATATTTACAATCATTACAAGGTGTAGCTCAGCTTTATGTTGTTCTGAAAAACATCTGCACAAGGTCGCTACATTCATTGGAAACATTGCAATTGCATCAGTCATCATTAACTCTGGATTACTCTACAGGAAATGGCAGAGTGAATGCTGATGGTGGTAATCCAGTCTTCATTGGTTACATGTACAGTTGTAACAGATCATCAAAATTATGCAACGATGTACACTCTAGGAAGGAAATTTGGAAGAGTTACCTTACATTAAATTTGAGCAGCCCTTTGGTTTTAAAGCTTCTTCTCTTTCAACTATAACCTAAATATCAGTGCAACACTAGGTACAAGTTGCTAAAGCAGCAAGCCTTTAGAAGTTAGTGCTTGGAATTTCTTATGTTTATCTTCAAAGCAAAGTACACTTAAGTTAGTGATAAATATAATGCAGGTTACCCATCTTTAAAAACATTTGAGATGTTATTGCTTTTCATGGCGATCAGAACATCAGGTACGTCGTACATGTACTATAAGGAAGCTATTGGCAATGTAGGGCCTATTGCTTGTTTAAAGTGCTAACAAGTCCCAGGTACACTGTATTTATTTCCCTCCTTAGGCAATCCGCAATTTCAGTTTCAAAAAGGTTGATGAAAAATAAATAGCGTAGCTGCAGTTTGAAGGGTTTCAAACAAGGGCAGTGTGTGTTTTTGTTGGTGCTCATTTTTGTTTTTGTTTATGAAGAGGTAAGCTGATAAATTCCGCCTTGGGTGAAAACGCGTTGATTTAACCTCATTTTGGAATGCACAAAAGGTAATGATTATCCACAAAATCAGACTTGGGTTTGCACACTCTGAGCGTCTCTGAGGAAGGTTAACTGAGGATCCTGTTACAGTGTTACTTAGGTTTAGGTTCGGCTCTGGCTGAGTCTCCATCTGCTGCCTGCTCAAAGCCCCATACAGCAAGCACACATTTTCAAAATGACTGATGGAGCCTACAATGTAAGCCGGAGCTGAAGCTGTAGCCATGACTTACAAAAAGGCCATACATGTAGATAATTCATCAGACTGGAATAAGGAAACATTAAAACTACATTGTACAGTAGTTAAATGCAATGAATATTATTGCAGCTAAATTTTCCTTGTTTTGATGGTCCACCACATGTTAATTGTCACAGTAAGGTGGTAACATTGACAAGTCCATACTTTTCACAGCCTTAAATGAGGATGATTAACACACTTGGCATTCAAACAAAAACCACCAACCTTCTGTATTGAGACACTGTAATGGTTCACCATTGTGGTATTTTAAAGAGTTGAAGTAGAAGCCAGAGTTGAACTACATGTCTGACCATTTACAAGCTGTCATGAGAAGATGTTGTCTCAGAAGTCTTTTTGCTTTATGTCCCTACATGTATGTGTTGGTCCACCAGTTGCCGGCTGTTTTTCTACAGTGTAGGTTGTAAATTACCGACCAGAAAGAGGTAGTTCCTTTAAGACAGTTGAAGGCAAGTTTGTCTGGCAAGGATGCTCAACTACATCCATGTATGCTGGCTGAATTACCAAGCTCATAACTACCCTGAGGGGCTTCACCATTCATTCCAGAACTAGTCAAATGATAAAACCTATTATTGCATGACACTGTTTTATTGAAGACTCACCCTAGAATGTATTATGTGCGCGTGTACATGTATGCACTATGCACCACAGTAACATGTCTGAACAGTTTTTATTATTTTGTTTTCAGTACAGACCATGTGTTGTATACTTTTGGTATAGGAAGCTTGTTTTGAGACAACAAATTAAGATTAAATACAGAAAAACAGCAGTGGATTATTTAAAAATACACTGTACTTGATGTACAATGTACTGTAACTACTGTACATATTCTGAGTACTTTTTCAAACACACAGATTTGTTCACTGCAAGCCTTCATCAATGCAGCTTGTTATTTGCTATACGGCTAAAGGCTAATAGATTAATGACATTTCCAATAAAATCTTCTTTTACATGTTTGCTTTGTGATTCCTTATTAGTTTAGATTCGAACTCCAAACATAGTGTAGTGATTTGAGTTAACTGTTAAACAATAATGCAGTAAAATTAGTTTTAATTCATATGTGGTGTACATGTAGCAGTTATTGGAATTGCCAGACTAAAGGACAAATAATCTACATATTAATCACTCCTGTACTTGAATCCATTGTTCAGGCACATTGACATTCCTTTTAAATGTTAATTCCTATCCACCACATTTCAAAATTTCTTTTCAACAGAGAATTGATTGTCTTACTATTTCCCCAGGAAACAGCCAGGGTCACATTTTAACCTCATGGGGTGGGTTTGAAGTCCTTCTTAACACCAAAAGGTGTGATTCACTATGTACACAAATCCACTGTTGATGTGTGCAATTGTTGTTTTTTTGTAAACTAACATTAGGATTATCAATAGAATTAGTCAGCTACATGTATACATGTAGTACAGGATGCAATGGAGAGTTTCTTGTTTTGTTCAGTACATACTCAAATGTGGTGGTTCCGAAACATGATCAAATTCAAAAGCCATTTTTTTGTAAGGAAATACTTTTACAACAGGATATACATGTGCTATAAATCATATTACATTCAATGTGTACACAATAATGTAACTTAATATTGATTTTACAGGTTAGTGCTCTGATGAAATGCAAGTGAGATCAAGTTTTTGAAAGTGATACTGTCTCAACTCAAGAATTGTATTCATGGCATTGATTCGCAATATATTTAAAACCTTTAAATTGGTAGTAGCAACAACTTTGTTTTACACTGTGCATGGAATATACTGACTGTCGTTTTCTGGTATCCGTGTACATAGTTAGAATTTAACAATTGTTTTACCATACACAGCAAACTTAATTAAATAAATTATACAAGGGCATCATTCTTTAATTGACAAATATTAGGCCACATACATGTAGTAATTATTTTGTTTTTTAACTAAACAAAAGGATCAATTGTTATAACTGTTTCCCCTGGGCCAATGGAGTGTAAAATTAGCAGCAAACTCTCCATTGTAATCATATTAAATTTCAGTCATAGTTCCTCCACAGACACTGCATTATGCATGTCATGAAACTGCTGAAGAAAAATCCATCATACCCACTTGGAAATTCCTAACCTGGTAAGCCATGATCTGGTCAGAGAATCAAGAGTATCTGAAATATGACACTGTAAAGATGTGACCTGCAGGCAAGCCCTTTTTATTCACCAAAGTGATTCACCTTTTGATTGGGCAATACAGGAGCAGTTGATACATTGTACTTGTAGGAAAGGTTAATTGAGTAAACTAAATGCTTTTTCTTGCTGTTTGGGATAGGTACATGTGGATAAATAACGCTGATTGTAGCCATTGGTTGCATTCACATTCTTAGACTTGTACATAGAAGTTTCATCTAAAAAATTTTAATTGTGGGATGACGGCGCAATTAAATGATGATGGAGAAAATATTTCCCCTGAAAATTCTTGCACTTTGTGCTGAAGGAAGTCTTGTTTAATTTGTTGTCACATTGTTATGATTGGAGTACATGCAGAATGTACAAAAACTGTCGGGAATTTATAATTAAAAAAAAAAAAAATAAAAAATAAAAAAAGTAAAGCGCTGGTATCTAGAAGACTATTCACTGGGCTATTCAATTTAACCTGTATAGAAATGCATACAGGATAAAAGTTTGTAACATGTGAAGAACAGAAGTAACCTTTGAGATGTAAATCTGTACCCATGGGCTTTGTCCTAGTCCATGATATTCTACAATACACGAACCCAGAAATGGAAATGTGCATAACTCATGATTGAATACAGAATAACACAAATGCATGTTTTGAAACACTGTGTAGTTCCAATACACAGAGCAAGGCATTAAGGGAATATTTTGATCTTGCTGATCAAACAAAATGAATGGATGCTATGCAGAGAGAGATACAAAATATCTCTTTGTGTATGAGTATTGCACTTCAGTTAATTTATGTCTTAAAAAATTCAATGTAGACTGCTTTGATTGACTGATTTTGAAAGTATTTTTTATGCAGACAACAATCTTTATTATGAGCAAAAATTACAAAGGTTTCTTTTCAACAACTACCCCATAGGCCATGTGTAATGTAGTTCAAGGGTTTCTTTTAGAATGCCTAGCTCTTGCAGACTTGACAGTAAGCTGGTCAGTAAACATTGTACAGTATACTGTTTCAAACAAGAGTTGAATGCAAGCGGCCTTCACTGTGTGGTTCATGTACAGTGCTTCAATGAACACTTCAAATGTGGTTAGTCAATAAAAAATACTTCAATGAAGGCCCTGGTGTTTCTGCTTGCTGATCAGGAAGTACATTTAACTAGAAAGGAAAGCTTTCTATGATTAAACACAAACAAACTAGACACAGCTACTACATGTATGTGTACCATTGTGAACAATTACTACCTCAAAGTCCTTCATAAGAAAGGTGAGTTTTTCTTGTCAATGACAGCCCGGTAGGGGGTAGAAATATTCAACATGTTCATTGTAGGTAATTTAAGATTCCTACTAATGTGTTGTACATGTATGACATTATGAATGGATCAGAATTGGAAATGAAGGCCCCTTTGAGTTGCTCATAATTTTTAGTCAGTAAAATTTTTCATTTCCTGGTATAAAACAGGTATTATGTCACTGACTTTTGTACATTGTATGATGTTTGTTGATGTTTATGTAATAATTTTATGCTGAATAAAGTTTAGGCTTATTAAAATAGCAGTTACTGTAATTTAAATGCTGTGTAACAAATTGCAGTAAATAAGAGATTCTTTAACCTTTTCTTCAAATGCATATGAGTACTTATTTGTCACCATGAGCAAAAAGATGAGACTGTTGAAAGTAATCTTTATCAGCAGAGGGAGAAAGTGACGAGTATTGAGAGCTGTCTTAGGATACTGTGCTTATCTGTGCCAGAGAGGTGGATTGAGGTGGAGCCAACATGTCTTGTCCTACTGAGGCACCAGCCATCATCACTAACTTGGAACTGCTTTGTTGCTTCAACTGTTTCCTGACATTAAAACAACAGTCTCATAACCTGGATTTTTGGCATTGTGATGTTTTATTTGTGATGAATTTCAAAAGAATGTTTTCACCCATTTTGGCTTTACGAAGTATGCAGATCTGATGGCTTTTAAATTATGTGGGACATTTCAACTTGAACAATTACGAATTCCCACAGTGAGTCTTTTTGTAGGCAGGCCAATTGATTTTGGACTGTAGTATTCAACAGTAATTTGTTCCTTCAAAATGAAACTCGTTTAAGACATTCGCCTGGATGATTTGATTCAATAAATGATGATTGTTGTCTCTGAATTAAGGTTGCTTGAGACTTGAAACAAGATTAAGGGTCACTAGATCTATAAACATCACACATGGCTCTGTATGATCACAATAAGTACGTACACCAAGAAAAACAAACGTACGCGAAGAAAATCTCAGCAAAAGTATTCAAACTGAAACAACCAGACAATTTTAAACAGAGACAGAACAAATTTAGCACCTTGGACTTTATTTGGATTTGAGAGAAACTATAACGATTAAAGATCATAAATAGCTTTTTTTGATCGAAACCAACCAAATTAGGCTAATGTGCGCGTGTGTAAGTATTTTCTTACCTTGAGATGGAATGGAATGAAATTCCACCATAGACAGCAAAGTCTACTGGACCATCACTCATCAAAGGGAAAACATATAAAATTAAGCTTTAAATAAAATCCAATTTAATCAAAATTACTGCTTAGAAATATTCTGTCACTCGCCAAACAAGAAAAAGAAGCTTCATTTTCTTGAAAGGCTCTATCGTGACAGCATGTCAAAACTCTGATTCATGATTGTTGTACAGGTTAGTTCCCCAATCCTTGCACACCTCCATCTTATTACCATTGAAGATTCCTTGAATTTTCTCGGTCATCGACAGGAGCTCCCAATCCACTCAGTAAGGGATGGTCACTCAACAGTGTGTCATTAGTGGTGGGATAGTAGTAGAGTCTATACTAATGAACTGTTGAGATGGACAATTTCATCTAACAGTGTAGTCTCCTGTGCCAATGATTGAAATATTCAGGTTGCCTTGTTAAGAGAACAAACTTATTACATAAAAGCCTAATACACAGACTACTTTTATGCGATGTGATGTATTTTCAAACCTTATTTGGTTTTGTTTGTTTATCTTCTGCCTTGATTTAACTACGTGTAATGTATTTCATCTTTGAACAAACTTGATTCCTTGATTCTGATTGGTCAATCCATAGGAACTTAAGTGTGATTTTAATTTATTGCATGATCTACATCAAACTCTGTTCTATTGCCCTGTTTTAGCTCTTTGAAGTTAAAGCTCAATTTTACTGGAGGATAAATTCATTGTCACAACCGGAAAAATGTAGTTCCACATCCCATATTGAACAAGGCTGAAGGCCAAGTTGGGTATGGGGCTGTATCTTTGGATGATCCAGAAATGCTTTATTTTTGTGTATTCCACTCGCGCTTGTGCGATAACTAATTACATGTTATAATGACACATTGTGTTTGCATTGCTTCCAAGGACTTAAAAATGGGGTAATTTGAAATTTCAATATCTCTGACTCTCTTAGGCTTATTGATAGCTAATACATTACTCCATCGTTGTTCATTCTGGGTCTATGGTCCTACGTACATGTTTATACAGTAGGTACAGTTAGTATCAATTTCTCAATCAACAGGATCAGATGCACAAATCAACCAACAGGATCTAAGCTTGAATTAAACCACAATGGTTCTTGTCAGAGTGTCAAAACTTTGGTAGGTGCCACCAGTGGGTCATACATAGTATCTCATTAAATCTTTCCTGACGCAGCATTTTTTGTCCCGCACTATTGTTTGGATTAACAAAACCAAACTGAGGCTGGAAAGAAAATAGTCTGGCTACTCTTTATGAGATGGAAGTTATAACTACAATGCCATATGTGAGTACTGTACAACGAACGTGGCAAAGATGGTCATGAAGTGGGTAAAGGTCTGTAGGTGTTCAAAACATCCTTGTCAAGGAGGTGTTCATGATATAGTGTGAGGTAATTAACAACCTATTGTAGGCTATATCTTTAATCTGATAAATATCTGATGCGGCTCATAATCAGTCAACTCTGAATTCTTACTGTTTGGATTACATGTAGACCATGAAGGAAACTGTATTTAAGAGTAGATTGCAACAAATGTCGCATAAATAAACACGGTTGATAAATGCAATCTTGACCAGCTGACAGGATAAAGAAACAGACAAGATTGTTATCGACATGAAATGTAATTAGTCTTACCAGAGCTTACCAAAAAGTAGTACATCAATACACAGGAAGGTGATTTATGGCTCAGTTGAGAACACTGCTTCTGGATCAGGTTAATTGGGTAACTTACTCACTACACTGTAAATTTGACTTTGGGATATTTCTTTTTTTGAATAACTGTTCGCTGTGGAATTATTGTTACTGCTCAGATAATTTGTTTTAATGATTGATTAAGAGGTTATAACACACCATAGGTCTATGTTTTTAAAGCTACTTGTACTGTATGTATTCTCTTCTTCTTTAATCATTAGTGAAGAGAACATATTTTTATAAAAATATGACATGATGTAACAATTAGCATAAATTTATGCTGTAGAAAAAGATGACTTATTTTAAATGTAAACACTATTGATTGCCTATACATTTTAGACATTTGAGCCTGGCCGTGCATGTATTGTTTATTATGGAGGGTGAATTTATTATTAATGTTGTATCTGTGACCAGTCATCTGATGGCTTCCTTGAATCTTTCTCATATTGTTGTAATGACACGCTGTGTGCCTCCATCATTTGCCGCTACAAGTGTAAGGGACTTGATCATCAACTGATCTGTAGGCCTATACGTACATCTACTTTATCCTAATGCCATAATTTTGATGACAATTTTTACAACCAGACACTTCGGAAATGAAAGCTTAATGATGATTATAAAGTGCTCCGAAATTACACAACTTTTCCAGATGTAGGGCTAATGTGTCTTTTTGTTCTGGACAGTGCCTTTATCTTTAGGAACATGATTTAGGAGTAATAAAGTGAGGAAATTTAAAGGGGAAAAACCCCCACTCTGCTAGGGTCAAGACGTCAGACCACTAACTATTTAAAAAAACAAAACCATATTGACATAAAACTATACTGATTAATACAAACGCTATGCATGGCCCACTATACTTGTAATGTGTAGATGTGTTTACTGATTACAAAAAGGTGATGAGTAGTGTGCCTTTAAAATTGAAGTGATTCGAAACTCAATTACTGATTTATCCACTCGCCCCTCATGATTTATCTCATGAAATAATACCCACTGTACAAAATACCAGCAAGTTGAATTAATCAAACAGTGAATCATACCATGCTCTTGAATTAAATACATGTACGTGTGTACATTTCTTCAAGTGAAAGAATTCTACATTCATGATTTATTGGGGTTGGTTCCCAGTGAAGTCATGTTTTTTCAGTACTCAAAGTAATGAATACCTGTAGATCGTTTTGTAAAAATTAAAGCTAGTTTGAACAGTATCCATGTACATGTATTAAACGTAGGACAGGATCTTCCTAAAAAGATATTGAATTTCAAATGACTCTGCAGAATACATACATGTAAATGTAGATTGGAAATTGACCTGGAGTTAATTGCAGGACAAAAAAAGGTCAAAATCCCTGGCAATATCCTGGATTCAAAAAGCGTAATGGATACCTGAATATTAAAAAAAGAAAACCAAGAAAAGAAAAAGAACAAATGCAGGTTTCTTCTAGTAAAGAAAACTGATACTGTTTTTCCTACATGATGATTTTTTTCTGTGTGTGGGATTGAAACAAGTGTACTATTACTAATTAGAGATTTTTGATTTTACGTGTAGCCTTGGCCATAGACTTGAATGTGAGACTTTGAGGTACAGTGTTCTCTTTATGAAATGTTTAATAGCAGAACTGTGCCTACACAAACTTGTCAATCAGTAACTAATGTAAATTAACAAACCAATCAGTTATTTAACTTACTATCACCTGTTTTGCAGTAGCTTACTAGTTTCAATCTGAAAGCAAAACTACATGTATAAAGAACACTTTCTGTAGTAGGTGTGTACATACACGTACATGACAAGTAAATTCTGTTTTTTTCATTCCAACTGAATTCCTTGTTTAATCTGTGTAAAGTACGACATGCAATATTTCAGCTGATTGCAGCTGGTTTCCTTGCTTTTGTTGTTGATAAAAGTGTTATAGAAAACAAAGAATACTGTACAGAGTTTAATGTGGTGGGTCATTTCCATTTTTGGAGGATACAAAATTGCATGTCTGTGGTACATAATGTAAGACAAAGTGATCAATAATACACACAGTGCTTCATAAATTATGGTAAACCATATTTTGATAAAAAAGTTGACATGCATACTACTGTATATTGTCTCTTACTGTGGTCAGTACATTATTAACTGTAAGTTTATTTGTTTGCAGGCTTTCTGAACCTACGGAATAGCCATTGGGCAATCCGCATATGGATTGATTAAACAAAACCTCTCCCAATTGTGGTTTCTTGTCAAAGAGAAAGAGTGAATTCATCAGTAACCATGGCAATACACCATTCACCATCCGTTGGCCTGGAGGATATGGCTAAACTAACAGATCTCCAAGATGATAGTATATTGGAGAATCTAAAGTTACGCTACGAACATGACCAGATTTATGTAAGTTAATATGATAATCTTCCCTACTTTCATCTCTCAGTCTCTAGTGTACATCTTTTTTTTTTTTAAACAGTTACTTTGTCTGTTAAAATATTCACATATACAGATAATGTGATGGAAATAACCAAAGCAGTGGTGAAACAATTTAACTGATCATGCCAGACAACAATTTTAGCTGATGTAAAATATAACTGGCTAGTATGATTATAGATGAAACAACTTTGATCATTTTATTCACACACACACACACACACACACTTGTAGTAAAGTGAACAATTGTCTCCAGTAGAGAAATTAAATATTACAATTTTAAAGTTGTGAAGGAAACAAAAAAGTTGGAAAGACTTTTAACATATTCCCATTAATCTACCCAAGAAAACAAGTTCCAAGAATTCCGCAACCCCCCAAAACGATAGCATTACTATCCTGTTAACTCCCTCCCCCTTACCCCACCCCAAAGGAAGATAACAGTTACTATATAAAAGAGAATTTTGCACAAGTTACTTTGGGGTATTGAATAATAACTGTATGCATGTTTAATATGCATGTTCAGAACTTGTCCTGGAAAAAAACAACTAAAAATAGACTTATTTTCAAGCCAGAAAAATAGGACACTCCCTCTTTTTTGCGTGTTTAAAATGGTGATCAACATGTTTTTTTATCACATGGCCTTACAATGCTTGTTGTGGTCAAGCTCTTGGGTTTCATTTGTATTCATTGCCTTTTGCAAGTTGATCAACTATGAATATGGAGCTTGTGATTTGAATTGACTCTGGCACTCTCATTTCAGTTGAGACCTTTGACAAGTTGAGGCCTTAAGCAGTCAAATGTATTTGGAAGAAAAGAACCTTTCCCCGTGATCAGAAATAAAATGTTAAAGGAGAAGCTATTTTCTTTTTGAGAGACACAATCATGAACTGTAATAACAATACATAAAAGACAGTTCGTTTTTCAACACCCTGACCAGGTTGATACATACATACTGTACATTAGTACTAGTAGACTGAAATCAATCACTCATATTTGGTCTCAACAAATGGGAAGTTTTTAATGTTGGCATGCTGAATGATTGATTTTGAAAGGTGAAAGCATTCCTCATGTTCTAAGCTTCTTGCATCATGTAGAAATTCTTTGGATGATTTAAAAAGTAACCTACAATATTCTTGTTTCTTTTCTCCTTCAGACTTACATTGGTTCAATCCTTGCCGCCCTCAATCCCTACAAAAGCATCCCTAGTAGCTATGAGAAAGATGTGATGCTTGCTTACAACAAACGCCACATTGGTGAACTACCACCCCACATCTATGCCATTGCTAATGATTGTTATTACTCCATGTGGAAACGCAATGATAACCAATGTGTCTTAATCAGGTGAGAACAATTGCAGTTGATTAATTTATGTAGATACTGGTCATCAACCTTGGAAAGTAAAGTATTGCCATTCTAGCAGTACACAGTTACTAGCAAGATCAATAGTCAACATATGGCATACTCTGTATGATAGACTCAAACAATTAGGTGTTCAAGCTTGTGTAGACCACAACTCATAAGTTATGTCATATCACAATATGTCTGTGGTATGAAACTGCAGATTGGCATGAAATGCAAGCTGTGTACTGTCCGCACCCCCCACTGTTGAACAATTTTTTTTTTTAGCTGTGTATACATGTAGGAGACTAAGAAGTGATTACAATGACCCAGAATTCTCCTGGTGCATAAGGCAACATGCATGTAGCTGACAACAAGTAGCTGTGGTTGGGTCGAGTGTACTGGGTGTGTTATCAGTTCAGACGCCCGACAGTTTACTTTATTCCTGTACACACATGCAGCTGTTAAATTGTCTGGGTCTAGAAAACACTGCCTATGGAATCATGTGACTATGAAAATAAGAAAGGAATGAAAAAAGAAGTAATAATACTAATAGAGTTATTATGTTCAATTGAATCCCCATGGCATATAACAATGGGGTTTTCCTCCCATTTTGTTTGTTTGCTCTATGGTTTTTTGTCAGGGGCTATGCATGTTCATAATGTAAATTGTGGTTTTTGAAACGGAGTCTGTAACATTTATGTACATTATTTGTAACATTGCCAGAGTAACTTGTATTGTTTTTAAAAGATCGTTGATAGCACATACATGTGCATGTATATGACATACATGTATTTCATAGTTAGGTGTGGGTTCGAATCCCGGTCGTGACACTTGTGTCCTTGAACAAGATACTTTACTATAATTGCTTCTCTTCACCCAGGGGTACAAATGGGTACCTGCGAGGGTAGAGGTTGATATTGTGTTGGAAAAAGCCTTCGGAGCGCCACGGCAGCCCGGGCTGTATACTCCCCAGGGAGCTGAGAAAGATTACAGGAATGTTATTGGCCCAATGACCAGGGCACTAATGTAAAGCGCATTGAGACGTTATTGTGAAATGCGCTATATAAGAACTAGTTATTAAGGACTTACTAATTACTTCATGTGCACATGTAAGTCTTTTGAATTTGTTTCAACAGTATTGTCTTATTAATATTACTTCTCAGTGGTGAGAGTGGAGCAGGTAAGACAGAGAGTACAAAATTCATCTTGAACTTTCTGTCTGAGATGAGTCAAGCATCCGCTCAAGCAAGTACTGGATCAAAGCTACGAGTGGAGGATGCAATACTACAGAGCAGGTAGGTACAGCTACTGTACATAACTCTATTGTGTTCCTTTTGGTCAATTACTACTTGGATATAACCAATGTATATACAAAACCCCACTCATTTCCTCATTGGGGAGGAAATATGAAAACAGTCTGTTCATTTGTAATTGCCATGAACAATCACCAGTTCTGGAAACACATTTTCCTGTTTTTGTGTTTCTTGTGTTAAATCAACACCAATCTTAACCATACAACCATTAACCCTTTTATAGCTTTACATCTGAATGTTTTTGTTTATAGGAGTTAATAAATACTTCCTCAACTAATTCTTAAGAACAATGTAGGGGATTTCCCTGTCCCAGATGTCACCAGAACCTTGCCTAAACTGGGCATTGATGTTGGTTTGTCAATGTATTTAAACATACAAGTTTTGCCTGAGTAAGGTTTAAGGTCATCCTGGGTTTTATTATTAAACAACCTTGAGAAGCTTATCGTGAGGTCAAATGGGAATGAATGGTTTTAATGGGAACATTTTCATAGTGTTAAAAAAAGTCAGCACTTTGGTAAATTGTAAAACTCAATAAGTTAGAAATGTTTTATTACTTATGTGTATGTGCTGTAGAACAATATCTTCAATGTGATAATAGAGTTTGTAAAATTGCGGTCACCAGCGGTTTATGTGAAAACAATTCCTTAGTGAGAATATTATAAAGCTATTGGCATTGTGCCATAGTGGCATGGGTTTGAGTCCTTGAGCTAGACTCCTAATCATTAGTGGTTTGTGCTTTGGATGGGATGTAAAGCTGTAGGTCTCTTGCATTGTGTAATGCTCGTAAAAGAAACAGGTTACACTTATCACTAAGGGAAGGGGTTCATCCCAGTGTTTCTTGCAGTGGCTGCTGATTGCACTGCAGCATCTTGTAAACCATAATATGGTGCCATATAAATGGGTCTTATAATTAAACAAATTCAAAACCTGTCTTAAAATTTCTCTTTTCAAGCTCCTTGAGTACCTTTTGGTAGATACATGCACTAAGCACTTGCAGTGTTATTATTGTTATTATTGAATGTTATCTAAAAAAGTACACTACAGGGTTTGGAGACAACAGTAAATTATCATATTGTATTAAAAACACAAACAATATTGCACATCATTTGAGTGGCTCTTTCAACAAGATTTTGTAGGTTTGTGAATAAAGAATATTTTACATTTGAGTGAAATTTCTGATTTAAATGTAGTGCAGCTTCACTTTGTACATGTACACCTTTCCTTGCCATTAGTAGTTTGTCCATGGGATTCCAACCAAATCACTGAAACCAAATCACTGATTTGTTTTGCCTACAGCATGAAAGATCCAACTAGAATATACAAATCCTTTGAACAGAGTGTGGAGAATCCTTTACAAATTGAATTTGTTTCGCTATGGAAATCAATTTCCCATTTCTAGGAGTGGGTGCATGTTTCAATATCTTGGGGGTTGTCTTTATTTTCTGCAGTCCCATCATGGAAGCCTTCGGTAATGCTAAGACAGTGTACAACAACAACTCCAGCCGTTTTGGCAAGTTTATCCAGTTACAGTTCACCAATGAAGGCAGTATACAAGGAGGCAGGATACAAGACTGTATCCTTTTTGATTAATTGCATCAATTTCATAACCTACCTTGACAGTCTGGTTTTCAAACAGCGGCTGGATTATCCTTAGTCAGTCTTCATGCTGCTACCACAAACTTGCATAATTTATTTGTTTTTGTTAAAAATGTAAAAGGGTAAGTATAATTTGTTTTATCAAGGATCAGGGTTGGATATACATTGTGGTTTTTTTCACTATTCTGAAAAAAAAGAAAGTTTAAATGAATATTTTTAGTAAATTTAGAGTGTTTTTCTTAACAGCTGTTTCCACCATCCACAGATCTTCTTGAAAAGGTAAGAAATTAAAACAAATTAATTCTAGTCTTTCAAATAACCACAAATAAATGCCATTGAATCTAAATTAATTTATAATTAAAAAATGTTTCAAACTTCAAGAAAAGTGGTCCAGTTTTAAACAACAAATTTTGTATTTTGATTCACAATATCACCGTTTTTTATTATAACTTTACAATTTGTAATTCACAGAATCGTGTAGTAGGGCAGAACCCCAAAGAGCGTAACTATCACATCTTCTATTGTCTGCTAGCTGGGATTTCAGATGAATATAAAGGTGAATATAAAGGATTCAAGCATTCATCATGGTTATATTTAAAGTCATTATAGTGTATACTAAACTAGTTATCTTGAGATGTGCTTTCATCATGAAACTTCAAAGATGGTACATGTACAAATAATTTGACTAGATGTATATTGTGTTACAACAGAGAGTTACCCCAGAGAAATATTGACCCTATGGGAGTTATCTTTGAAAGGTATATAACATGTTCCTGCCTACAAACAAATTGTCTGAAATATTATTGAGATAAACAAAGGTATCAAGTAACTGTTTTGTATAAACACTTTCATTTTCAGAGAGGCTGTATTTGAGTGATGCAAAAAGCTACCATTACCTGAACCAGAGTGGCTGTATATCAGATCCAACCATTGACGATAAGGGAAACTTTCAAGCAGTTCAAGTAAATGGACCTTTCCATGATTTCTAATTTGTTACAGGGATGTATTTGGACTTTGTACTGAACTCTGATTGAATTTTGTTAGGCTTTTTAAATTTTTTATTTATATTTTTAATTTTTTTATTAAAACAAATTTAATTTATTGTAACAAAGCTGAAGCGGATGGGAAAAATAGATTAATCCAGATTAATCATAATTGCACACTTGTATTATTGTATACTCGAAAAAACTAAAAAGATAAAGAGGTTGAAAAAATTTGAACTTGACTTCTACTTGACAAGGAGTAAATGAATTTTTTTTTCCCCACTTTTAAAGAGGTTTCATCAATTGAAATGTTTTTATTGATTGATGTAGGAAGCGTTAGGCGTGATGAAGTTCAGTCAAGAACAAATCCATGATGTTTTCTGCCTGTTGTCTGCCATCTTAACTCTTGGTAATGTTCAGTTCATCACTGCTGGTGGTGCGCAAGTAAAAGACATGCAGCGTGAGTAGTGAATACTGCACTAACTTTATTTTTGGTATGTGTCATTCATCAGCTATTAGCTGCATTAAGTCTTTAGAATGTTTGATTCAGGATCAGTAATTTCACTCTCTTTCATATTTTCATACAGCAATTCAGATTGTAGCTTCATTGCTGAATATTGATGAGTACCAGCTATGTGACTCCCTTACTCAAACCACACGAATCTTACGTGGAGAACTGATTAGCACCCCTCTAGATGTTGATCAGGTATGAAATCAAGAAGTTTAAAAGACTGAAAAATATCTTTCACAATAAAATAGAAAATAGAAGTGTTTGCTGTTTTGCTTTTCCCTAATGTGTAAATGTAAATTTAAACCACATAGCCCCTTTTTATCATTTTGCCTTTTGTAGACCAAATATAAACTAGTTTAAGATTTTGTCTACTTAAAATAAATAATTTTCAGTTTTGTTGGATTTTCATTTACAATACAACACAGGTTATTATAATACATGTTATTATTGTTAATCAGAAGGGCTTGAATAGTAGACAAAATAAGAAGGTTGTTATGTCTAGGCCTACCTGTTATGTTGGTTAGATGTGGGAAAAAGAAGAGATTCTTCACCTTAACCTAGAAATAGGTTTCTTTATTACTCTCTCATTGATTACTATATTTGTTTAAAAATTTGTTTAATACTTTGTTGGTCATGGCTTGTCCAGAAATAATTTCATGTCTTGTTAGGTTTCTCTCAGAGCCACTTGTTTTCCCCCTTTTTTGCCTTCAGGCTTTGAATTCTCGAGACTCATTGGCCATGAACCTTTACGGTCGCTGCTTCAAGTGGATCATCCAGCGCATCAATGTTTGCATAAAGGGAAAAGAGTTCTTCCGCTCTGTTGGCGTCTTGGACATCTTTGGCTTTGAGAATTTCACGGTGAGAGATTTGTGGTTCTACATATATGTCACTGGTTTGAAAAAAGACAGTTCAGACAAAATTCAGGATAACTTAGCAGATGTGTGTAGTGTCTTGGAGGCAATTTTGACCTGAATTTGCTTTTAGAATTGCAGTTAAAGAATGTTTTAACTTTAATAAGAACACATAAAAAACAAAACTGATAATATTTAATTATTTGGACTTGTTTTACATTTTTAATGTTCTAGGTGAACCGTTTTGAGCAGTTCAACATCAACTTTGCAAATGAGAAACTACAGGAGTATTTCAATAAACACATCTTCTCGTTGGAGCAGCATGAATATAACACAGAAGGTTTGGAATGGGTGGATATTGACTGGCAGGATAATGGAGAGTGCTTGGATCTTGTAGAGAGGGTATGTTGAATATAAAATCGTGGCTGTTGGTGGTGTAAGGAGGGGGAGGGTATGTTGGATATAAAATCTGTGCTGTTTTTTGTGTAAGTAGTGGTTGTATGGTTGATATACTTATTTTTTTAGTAGCAAAATGAGAGTGTGATTGAATTATTTGTTGCATGAACATGTTTGGTTTCAAGTAATATATATTTAATTGATGTTTATTGTTTATGATTATTAATTTTTCCCATTAGAAACTTGGTATTTTGGCACTCATCAATGAGGAAAGTCGCTTTCCTAAAGGTACAGATGAATCCATGCTGGACAAGTTACACAGCAATCATGCGGTAAGTAGTGTGGTTAAGTCTTAAAAACTTTACTTGAGAAGTTTTTATCAATGATAAATACCTGTGATGATAATTTTGTCAATTTTGTTCTCTATGCAGAAAAATGCTTTCTACATCAAGCCAAAGGTAGCTGATGGGAGGTTTGGGATCCGACACTATGCAGGGGAGGTCTTCTATGAAACCAAAGGATTCCTTGACAAGAACCGTGACACATTCAGAGATGATATCCTTAAAGTACTTAAGGAAAGCAGGTACAGTTGAGTTTTATTGATACCTGGCCATAAAACCTGGGATACTATGGAAATAGCCTTGTATTTGTTTCAAGTACTTGGGTTGGAGTGAAACTCATGAAAAGCTTGTTTTTGTTTTGTTTTTGTAGGTCTGACTTTATATATGATTTGTTTGAGACGATGCTAGCATCTAAAGCAGCGTCTGGAGACAAGACTATGAGGAAGAAGCCAACTGTCAGCTCACAGTTCCAGGTACACAGGCAAAGTTAATCCCAATACAAACCCACAGCATTTGAAAGTATTTCGAGTAGTTTTGTTTGTAACTATTTTGAATTAATCTCTTGACAGGAATCTCTACATTCTCTGATGTCTACACTCAACACATGTAATCCATACTTTGTACGATGTGTCAAACCTAATGCTCAAAAAGTAAGTTTTCATACAATTAAGAATGTGTTTTTTCAAAGAAATTTATCACATCTCAAAAGGTATTGAATTTTGTTTAAATTCGTTTCGGGTAGTTTTTTAAACATTTAATTTCTGATATAAAATTTTACACTGAAAGTTCACAGTAGCACAATAAAATACTTTGTCAAATATTTTTAATTTTTTCAAAATAACCTCACTTTACACCTCTATATGTATGAACTGAAATGTATCTGTTTCCTTCTTCTTAAGGCACCATCTCAATTTGACTCTTCAGTTGTTGTGAACCAACTACGCTACTCAGGAATGCTAGAGACTGTGAAGATCAGGAAGGCTGGCTTCCCAGTCCGTCGGCCATTTGAGGAGTTCATCAAGAGATATAAGGCCATCATTCTCAAAGAGGATCTTTCTAAAGAGGCAGCTCAGCTTTGTAATCTCCTTCTGATTAGGTTGGATGACAAGAAAGTTAAGTGGCAAATGGGAAAGTCAAAAGTCTTTCTAAAGGAAAATCTAGAGAGTCAGCTTGAGAAAGAACTGAAGAAGGAACTGGGAGTGTTGGCTAGTAAGATCAAAGCTTTTATCAAAGGCTTTATTATCAGGTAAGGATAAAGTAGAGCAAGCTAACACACCTGAAAAAGTCTCTCAAGTGTGTGGCAAATATTGATCTAAGCTTTTGGGTTGTTTTTCTTTATCTTGTAGGAAACGCTACAAGAAGACCTTGGCACAGATAGTCATTGTACAGAAGACAATAAGAGTAAGTTGACTGAGATTGAAAGAGATGGTTTGAATAATGATGAACAATTAACGATTCTGACCTACCTCTAGATTACTTTAAAGAAAGAGGACTCAACTGAGCTTCTAAAAATTTAATTTTTGCAAACTCAAAAGCTTATGTTATTTGACTCTTGAATTCCACTTTTATTTAAGGGGATAAATTACATATTTACAAAAACTCTTGACCATTTTTGTTTAGATGCATCAGTGTAGAAGATCATTCTTGGGTGTACAACACGCTGTGATTGTCTTCCAAAAGTATGAGAGAGCTCGTGTTGCCCGGAAAATCTTGGGAAACTTGAAAGAAGAGAAACGGAAGGAGGAAGAGCGACTGAGGGAAGAGCAGAGACAAAGAGAGGAACAAGAAAGGCGGTAGGATTTCAGGGGGGTTTATGACTTTTATCTATTAGACATAAGGAATTTACAGTATTTCCTAACTAAAAAATGTTTGATGTATCCAAAATAAAAAAAAAAAGCTATTATTTTTTTCATGTAGAGAACTTGAAAGATTGAAAGCTGAGGCAAAATTACGGGAGCTGGAAGAATTGACAAGGAAGGTATGTACACCAAAAAGCAACAAATTGAAACAAATCGTGCTGATTCTTTGGAAAAGAATCTAGATACTTGATAAGAAAATTAATGCATTATTTCATTCATTATTTAAAGCTTGAAGAAGAGGCAAGACAAAGACTAGAAGAAGAAGAAGCTCAGAAGAGGTTGGAGGAGGAACAGAGGCTGGCTGACCTGGAAAAGGTTCGCCAACTGGAGATTGCTAGGAAGCAAGAGAAGGAAGAGGCAAAGAAGAAGGTAAGTGTACAAGGTCTTATCCTACAGATTCAGCTATGAGACTCATTTACTAAACATGTTGACTCTTATTGAAATGGTTTACTTCATGTACCACATGGTTGGTTTGACTAGTTTTGACTGTAGAATGAAATGATGCATTAATAACATTCAAAGTGAGAAGATAATTTGACAATCAAAAATTACATTTACATTTACTCAATGCTTTGAAAGTATATTTAAGGTTATTATCTTGGCTCAGACTAGAGCCTACACTGACCCTGTCCAGTTTGCTTATCGTTCGGGAAGAGGTGTGGATGATGTCATTTAACACTTGGGCATTACATTTATGAACATTTGGATAAACCTCATAGCTATGTAGATTTCTCTTCAGCGTTTAATACAATTCAGCCTCATTTGTTGACTGTTAAATTGAATAGAGTGTGTGTCAATTCCCAAACTTCATTGTGGATTACCATCTTGCCTGGCTTTCTTTAATACCACAGTCAAATTCTGTATTTATTGTTAATCAGGCTGATGAGCTGCGAATTAAGCATGAAGAGGATGCTCGAAATCTTGCTGAGGAACAAGAAAGACTGAGAATTGAAGAAGAGGAACGCCAGCTCCTTGAAGAAGTTGAGAAGCGTCAGCAGGAGCTTGATCGTCTGCGTTCTGAACAACTTGAAAGAGCAGAAAGACAGATCATGCACGAGTTTGATCACTCCCTTGCACAGGTATGTTTGTTTACCCATTTGACACTCTTTCTCCTTTTTTGTGAGTGGTTTTAACTCGTCAAGAAAATCTAAAAGCAGTGGGCTCAAGATTTTTTCATTTAGGTTGTCTCATGTCATTATTCCATAGTGGGATACATTTTCTTACGATTGTCTGCTTTCTTTCCCAGTTTTTTCCTCACCCCCTCTTCCCTTGACCTATCAATCCCAATGATTAATTACTGCCTGTCAATACCACCTCATCCCACTCCAGCCAATTTAACCCAATTGTACCTTCTGGACTACAAGCCTGGATGATCTTTTTGCATTGCCCCTCCTCATTTGTGGTCCTGTAACCCTCCATGCCCCCTTACACATACCTTCTCATTCCCCAGCTTACCAAGTTCATTAGTTTAATTTAGTATATATAAATATTAATGTCATCTTGTCTTACTCCTGCTATCTTTATGCTGCGTAGCTCGCAGCTCAGGAGTCACATGACTTTTATTCTTCCTTGGAGCAGGTACGTTGGGCAATTAACTGTTTTTCTTGCTTTTAACACTAGTTGAAACCTTCTAGTCCTGCAAAAATCTCTGCTGATTTAACTAAAATTGCACAGCTTACATGTACCTTAAGAAACAATGTGGCCTGGGAGTGTTTACAATAAACAAGTTGATTGTTTTTCATCGCTAAGGACATGCAGTAAACCCTGACCCCTGCGTGGAATTTAATTTAAATACTCACAATTATCATTTCTCGCAAGTTTAAAGCGGAGTACTATCTTTGATTTCAAAATGACCCTTCTAATCCTGAAATACCTTGTGTGTTTTCTGAACTTTAAGTAGTTAATGTTTCTTTTATAAATATATGGTCAACTCCTAGATCTATACTCTGTCCGCCTTTATTACTTTTGTTATCTGGCTGTTGGGGGACTCATATCACAGAAGGAGATTTTTACCAAGCACACGTATGGATTTAACAGAAGAGTTGACAAAAATGTCATATGGATTGTATTTATATCAAGTTTGAAAAAAATTGTCGGTTTGAAAAAGTTTTATTTTGAAATAAAAACTCTGCAATTAATTCCATGGCAGACTTTGAGACAAAAAGAGCAGCAGACTAGGTCTTAATATAATATTTGTTTCCAAGTGAAAAGTGGAACAAAGTCATTCAAGTCTGCTGAAGTAGTGTCTGTAAAGTATGCCATTGTCATCAGTTTCTTCATAACAGTAACTAATTTTATCATTTAACTTTCATTTTTAGCCACCAGAACAATATGTAAGCCAAAACGATTTTTTAATTTTCTTTTCTTGATGTTTAATTTGCATATTTGTGCATAGTTAGATTTGTTTAATGCACTTTTATTTCAATTCAAAACTATTTTTTTATGAGTGGGACATCAATTTAGTTTAGATTTCAGTGAAGAAAGGTTCCATGTTGCCCTTAAGCTTTTTGCAATTGTCATAGTATTTATGTTTTGTACTAATTATTTTGTAACCCTCTGAAGGAAAGTGCTACATATTCCTTCCTTCTTACTGTATGTTTATATTTAGTTTGCATGAATCAAATCTTTTAACTCAGTCAAAATGTGCCAGTTTGTTGTAAAACTGAAGTTGCATGTATTTTAAAAATGTTGCTAGTTTGTTGTCATATTGAAAACATTGACTTTAATTATTTGTTATATTGAGGCAATTGCAACCCCTTCACCATTTGTATATTATTTTTCTCCAAGAGATTGATTTAAATTCCTGTTTTATTTCTGTACTGTCTAATGTTCAGTAATGTACCTCTTCGGTAAAAAAAAAGAAGACTTTTGTACTGGAGATTCAGATAGCATTGACTTTCAGGAAACTAACTTTTGATTTAATTTGTGAGTAATTATTGAAAACAGGACAACAGAATCTTCTTTCGAGTTAGTTAATGTCTAATAAATTTGATGATTACATTGGGTTTTGCTTACATTTTACCTAACATGCCGATGTGAAAAGCAGTGAGCATTGAATGCTTATCAGGTATAGGTGTAAAGATACAACCCAAAGAATAATGAATGACTTACTCAAATGTCATAGTTACCAAATCACTTTGAAAGTCCTGGAGTAACATTAATTCACTGTTTGTGTCAGAAAGTTAACCCTAAGAGAATGTTTCATTCTCTTTGTAGATTGAAGATTCAGAGGAAGATGATGAAAATGCATCCAAGAAATCAGATGAAACACATTACTTTGAGGGTTTCCTTCACATGAAGACAGGTAGGAACAGAAACACATTACTTTGGGGGTTTCCTTTACATGAAGACAGGTAGGAACAGAAACACATTACTTTGGGGGTTTCCTTTACATGAAGACAGGTAGGAACAGAAACACATTACTTTGGGGGCTTCCTTTACATGAAGACAGGTAGGAACAGAAACACATTACTTTGGGGATTTCTTTCACATGAAGACAGGTAGGAACAGAAACACATTACTTTGGGGGCTTCCTTTACATGAAGACAAGTAGGAACAGAAACATTACTTTGGGGATTTCCTTCACATGAAGACAGGTAGGAAAAGAAATACATCACTTTGAGGGTTTCCTTTACATGAAGACAGGTAGGAACAGAAACACATTACTTTGGGAATTTCCTTCACATGAAGACAGGTATGAAAAGAAATACATCACTTTGAGGGCTTCCTTTACATGAAGACAGGTAAAAAAAGAAACACATTACTTTGGGGATTTCCTCCACATGAAGACAGGTAGGAAGGAGTCAGGAACACTTAACCCAAGCACCAAGTCTATGGTTTATAACAAAATAGGCTCAACTTTCTGTGTTTGAAGTGGATCACATTGTTTTGCAGATTGACATAGTAAGTCTCAAGTAGGACTCTTTAAAAATAATAACACCATCTGGAAGCTCAGTATTCAATTTTTTTAAAATTTCAGGTGGTATGGTCAATTCATGGAAGAAACGGTGGTGTGTCTTGAGAGATGAAACACTAATGTGGTTCAAGTCTAAACAGGTGAATAATTAAATAATATCTTGAAATTCTTAAGTTTGCATCAGGAATTCTTAAGTTTGCATTAGCATAATCATTGTAATATGCAATTTGTTTCTTATTCTGGTCAATAGGAAGCACTCAAGTCTGGTTGGCTCATGAAGAAAGGAGGTGGAACTGGTACCTTGTCAAGGTAAGTGACGATTCAAACAATCAACAAGATGCATCCATGCACTGTAGCATTGACAAGTTGCCTATTAGTGTTTCTTTCAGAGCCATTTCTAGTCTCTTAAAAACCCAGCAGATAAAACTATTGAGAAAGTGTTTACCTCCAAGTGTGAAAATGTTAACATATTTAAATCCAATGAATCTAAACAAATTTCATTAACTTCTTTCTTTCACAGGAGAAACTGGAGGAAACGTTTCTTTATTTTGAAAGACTTCACTTTATCTTACTATGAATCTGATAGTAACACGGCTAAGCTACTGGGCAAAATTGACATCAAAGGGGCAACGTAAGTTATAATACCAGCAACATTTATATGCTTCTTAATATACATATAGTGATTTCGTTGCTGAAGACTCTCCCATGTAATCTGATAATCTTAACAGTTGTCATATTTTGTGTACACAGAAATATAACAGACAGCAGTTTTGGAAGGGAGAATTCTATTGACATAGAGACAGATGGAAGGACTTATCACTTGGTAGCAGACACTGCTGATGACTGCAGGTAGAGTTCCTCCTCTTATGATTGTCATGAGGATGTTAGATGAAGATGTATGCATATGGGATATTGATCTTCTATTCTTATTGTTCTTTGTCCTCTCAGTGAATGGTACAGCATCTTGACGCGAGTGAAGAACTCTCAAGACTTTGAGCTTAAGCAGATGCATGATGAGGAGGCAAATCCCAAAAATGCTATTGGCTCATTGGATGTTGCTATCATTGATTCTGTCGTTCCTGTCAATATAGCTGCAAAGTGAGTACTTCACTATTATCTATGGTAGATTTGGCACTATGCAGAGCCTTACTGCTCACCTTTCAGTTGTATTGGGTTTGGTACTTATAATAGTTTTAATTTTGAATGTCATTTGTTCTTTGCTTAATTTTCTTAGTATATTTAAACTGTTTTATGTACCTTTAATCCTTCTAAACATTTATCACTTGTCTTGCTTATTGAATTTGCCATTTTATCATTTTTATAGTATTTACTGTTCAAACTATGTGCAATTCAATGCAATTTTGCCTTTGGCAGCAACTTTAACATTTGATAAATCAGGAGTAATGATGACTTCATTCTTTGACATTTCTGTATGTCTTTCAGTTTTATTGAGTTCCCGTTGAAGGTATGTCTTGTATCTTTTTATTTTAGACCCAATTGTTTTGCCATCATCACTGCTGAGAGAGTGATCAACTTAATGAGTGACACACCTGTTGGAATGAACAACTGGCTTGCAGGTAGGATGTAATAAGCCAACAGTCTTTCCAAAAACAGAAAAGGGAGTGAGTTGGAGGGGGTGCTTTCGAAGAAAACTGTTGAATGTGATTGCGTTCAGTCAGAGTGAATCAAATTTTCCTCATTCCTTGACAGCTTTGACTCAGTACCATAAGGGAAAGCGTGCCTACAAGCAAGAAGATATCATCCTCAGTGGCTGGCTGACCAAGGAGAGTACCTCCACCGGTACGCTGGCAAGAGTCTCTACTGGTACCCGCAAGAAGCGCTACTTTGTGCTTACTGCTAACTCTCTTGAGTTCTATCGAAGCGTAGAGTTACAGCAGAAGATGGGAGCCATTGCTTTTAACAGTCTGTGCTCAGTGACGCTGCCTGATGAAAAGACTTTCAAAGAGGAAGGTACATGTAAATTAATCTTAGAAACATTTTGACTTGTAATAAGCCATTTGCATGTTAGATTTGAATATTGTCTGGTACAATGACATGCTTGATCACAAGTTACCACATAAACTTGAATTCCTCAGACTATAGAGACAGTTCGATGTCACATGATTCGGGGCAAGCTTTTGCATAGTTGTGTAAGAGATGGTGAACACCCATACACACTTCTGAAGGAATGTGTATGGCACAGTGGTACCAGGGATCGCTCATCTAGAGGTTGCTATACAAAAGCTTGCCCTGAGCCATTTGACATAGCAACTGTCTCTATAGTCTGAGGTATTCAAATGTATGCAGTAACTTATGACTGAGCAAGTCATTGTACAAGACCTTGTTCAAATCTAACTCGCAAATGGCCCATTGGAAAGAGTTTTTATCAAGTCAGCGCATTTGAAGCTTTTTCCGGATATTAAGTATTCCTGAAAATAGTATGCAAGGAACACTTTCTGCAAATAATTACTTTACTCTCTTCTGTAATAACATTCCTAAAGATTGTTTGAAGATTGATTAAATCCATAGATCCTCCACTCCTGATACATGCTCATTCATGTCATTGTGTTATCCAAAGGGTTTGTGTGTTGTGCGTTTGCAGTGGTCATGATAAAATAAAACACTGACACTCTGCTTGGGAAAAATTTGCATTGGACCTCTTGCATTGGAACAAACCTCTGGCACTAACCTCACCTCACTATTACCTCCTTACATTTATTCATGTTTAGAGAAACCAGCTGTGTAATTACTGTGTTTTGTTTGTTCACACATGCTTGTTGATTTCAAGCACATTGTTGTGTCATGTTTCATTAGTCCAAAGTGCATGAAAGGAAAGATAATCTGGTGATCATTTTAGGATGAATTTTAGAATCAATAACCATGGCCCTGAGAAGACCAAAACAGATTTTAACAGCAATAACAACAGAAATAAACACAAGAAACTTTGTAAGATATTTCGTTTAGAGAATCACAAAATGCCCCACTCCTAATAAAAGGTTTCTTATTAACACTATCAATTACACATAATATGTTTTCAGAAGGATTGTTCAAGAGTGTTTCTGCATTACATTTTCACATTCAACAGATTATAGTTCAATCCGTTTTATTTACTGAATTATCTTTCATGCATTTATCTTTTTTCTTGTTATTAAGCCTGCCCAGCATCCAATCCCAACTCACCGAGCCATAAAGCTAAAAGTTCCACTCAATCTAGTCCTTCCCATAACAGCCCCACCCACCAACCCTCACCGAAGGGCTCTACGCAGAGCCTCAACAATATCAGTTTCAAATCTAGTAATAACATAGTGGCATCTCTCATCCGCAATAAAAAGAAAAAGCGCAGGGGTAAGACTGATTAACAGTTACGTGTTCTTGATTTGCACGAATGTACCCAAATAAACAAAAATGCACAAAATATTACTTTGTCAGCATGAGTTGCATAGTCATAGTGTTTAGAGACATGAATATGCATGAAGTTATAGCGTCGAATAATCAAACTGATTTTCAATGCTTCAGTATGAATTATTCATGTTGTCATGTATGTTGTATGTGATAATATGTGCACTCTGAGTGGTTTGTAGTCGGTGTAATGGATAGCTCTTTGATTTTAATTGGGGGGGGGGGGGTAATCTGTGGTTTTATTAATTTTTTGGTAATTTTTTGAAGAGGTGGGGTAGCAATCAAGATACTTTTATGCACACCGTGAATAAATGAAGTTGTACAATTACCTTTAATAATTCTTAATTATGTCACTTATGGTTGTCAAATGAATTTGCTGGTTCATGCTTTCATCTTTTTAATTTTGTATTTGTTATTTTCTTTTCTTGAAGTACAATAATGTTTACATAACAATTCAGCATTTTCATTCTAAGACAAAGTAGTATTTCTTATTACTCAAGTTCAAAAACCAAATTCCCTATCTAGAGAAAATTAAAATGATTTTTACAGTCTTTTCTGCATGAACCCTGTAATTTGCACAATAAGTTCTTTTTAGTTTGTCCTCAATACATGTTTATTTGCAATAATGTAAACCCTTTATTTCTTTACTGCACTTTAATGCACAGATACATGTACATGCAATCATGATTGATCTATTCAAAGGATGTGTATTCCTAAAATGTCTGGATTCTTACATTTCTTTAGCCTATAAAACGTTTTGAGCCAAAACATCTTTATTGTTGTTGTTTCATCCATGTTATTCATCTTTAGTTGTTTCAAGATATAGCACAATTGTTTTTTTCTCTTATGCTAACAATAGAGAAACAAATCAGTGGCTTGGTGTTAAAACCATTTTTGTTTTCCTTTTTAACTTGTCACACAAAATAGCTGCTGTGTGTTTTAGAAAAAAAAGAAAGAAAAAAAACCCCAATTCATTCCAAGACAAATTAGTAATGGCATATACATCCTTTAGTATTTGTATTTTTGTTTGTTTTGTATTGCTTATTAATATTGACAGATATTTTTAATATTCTTGTTTCTAACCTAGCCAATTTTTTGCATCCATTGCCTTCCCCAAACCTATGCCTCTTGCACAGGTAGTCTTGGTAACATCTTATCAAATGGTGTCACGCCCATAGACACCACAACGCCCAACCAGACAAATGGTATCAAGGCTACGCCCCCTTCTAGCCCTGCCCAGTCCAACTCAATGCGTAGACGATCCAATAGCCTTGTTTCCACTCTTATGAGATCTAGTAAGAGATTAAGTAGACTAGATCGTGAGGGTATGTATGCTTTGCTGGGAAGCCTCGCCTGTATTTGTTAGTCGATTAATAATGCAAGCATAGCCTGCTGGTTGATTTGCATGTGAAACCCCTCCCACTTTTTTTTCTCATGGTAGAAGTTGCTATGCTAACTCAATTAACTTTGCGCAAACTTTTTGTTGCTTCATTAGCTTTTGTGAATCCTTTGTCCCCTTTTTTGTTCTCAACATTCAAGGTGGGTTAGTTGGTTTATTTATTTGTCTTCTCGTTTGTTTAAAGTTTTTTTGTGAGAATTGTTTTGATTTTTACTGATCTGTGTTTTGAAGAGTTAGATACTAAATGGATAAAGATTTTGTTAATGTAAAAATAATGTTAGTTTTTTAAGTTCTTTGTCTCTCTGGCTCATTCATTGTTTCTCCAATGATACTACTCATCATCTGTTAGGATGGCATGGTTGGCTTCTGCAATGAAGCACTCGCCTCCCACCATCATCTGTTAGGATGGCATGGTTGGCTTGTGCATAAAGCACTCACCTTCCACCATCATCTGTTAGGATGGCATGGTTGGCTTGTGCATAAAGCACTCACCTTCCACCATCATCTGTTAGGATGGCATGGTTGGCTTGTGCATAAAACGCTCACCTTCCACCATCATCTGTTAGGATGGCATGGTTGGCTTGTGCATAAAGCACTCACCTTCCACCATCATCTGTTAGGATGGCATGGTTGGCTTGTGCATAAAGCACTCGCCTCCCACCATCATCTGTTAGGATGGCATGGTTGGCTTGTGCATAAAACGCTCACCTTCCACCATCATCTGTTAGGATGGCATGGTTGGCTTGTGCATAAAGCACTCACCTTCCACCATCATCCGTTAGGATGGCATGGTTGGCTTGTGCATAAAGCACTCACCTTCCACCATCATCTGTTAGGATGGCATGGTTGGCTTGTGCATAAAACGCTCACCTTCCACCATCATCTGTTAGGATGGCATGGTTGGCTTCTGCATAAAGCACTCACCTTCCACCATCATCCGTTAGGATGGCATGGTTGGCTTGTGCATAAAATGCTCGCCTTTCATCACTGTGGTCCTGGTTTGAACTCCATGTAAGGCTATATGTGTGAGTAGAGTTGGACGTTGGTTCTCTCCTATGCCTTGAGGGTTGTTCTCACAGCCCTCAAGTTTTCTTTCCTCTGGAAAATACAAACACTCTGATCTCTGGCTGTGCTCTGTGGTCATATGTAGGTCGATGTGGCTAGCTGCTAAAGAAGCTCTTGCAAACGTGCGGCTCGAGCACAAAGCCATGTCCTTTACAATTGAGCTTCGCAGCTGCGAGTTAGGAAAGTTAGCTTTCCAAATTATTTTTCTTATTGTTTTTTTGTCACTTGTTAAAATCCCAAGGATCCCTTGTTGAAATTGTACTTTTGCTACTTCTAGTATTGTCTCTTGAAGCAATTTAAAAGTTGTAACAAACCTAGTACGATATGGAACTTTTACCTCTAAGCAGCTCTGTCTTAAGTTGTATACTTTTAACTCATTGTTTGTTTGTATTTTTGTTGCATGAAATTCGCATCTGTTTTTTTTTTTTTTTACTTGATTGCAACATTTTTATTTATGACACATTGCTTCTTGTAACACAATGTGTTTGCATCTCTTGCAACACTCACTTAACCTGTCTTATTTTAAGTTTCCTTAAATAGTAGGCTGTTTTCCTTAGCCACACTCCTCACCCAAAAATGATTGATTTCACTCTGACATTCTACTTTTCAATCTTAATCCATATTTTTATCTTAAAGCAATCGTTCAGTTGTTCCACCCTTTATGATTTTGAAAAACCCAATGTTGACTCAATTATAATTAGTAATTAAAAGGTGATATTGAAAAGCCCCAGAAAATGTTTAGCCATCAATAGTCCTAGCTACAGGACCTGGGGTCGATTTCACAAAGATAGTCCTAATTTGGGACTAGTCCTAGAAGTTATTAAAAACTTAAGGCTGGTCCTAAGTTAGGACGAGTAACTCGTCCTAACTCGAGATAAGACTAGTCTTAACTCTTCGTGAAATCCATCCCTGGTCTGTCATACATAAGTCATCTATTTTCAAAAATTTGTTCATTCATTTTAAAAGGTTCTTTTTCTGAAATATTTAGGGAACAGTTCTTATGAAGTTGTCTTAATCTGTTGCATTTTAAAATACAGAGAAATAATTTTAATTGGTTCATATGTTGTGAGTTTCTTCTCTTTCCTTGCACATTGTCATGCCAAGTTGTTTCAATAAACAGTGGTAGTAGGTAAATCATGTATGTGCAATGTTCAACGATAGCAAGTTCATTCTTTTCTTGGTTTCTTCTCTTCTATTTGTGTGTCATTTTGTTTGTACTTGCAAAGCTACCCTCTTGTGGTTTTGTTATTTGTGTTAACAAAACAGTAAACATAAATCGTTGGTTAACTATGTTATTTGACAGACAGTTTGTGGCAATGCATGCATCTGTATGTTTGCAATGATGCAGTTTTTTTCTACTCAATGTTATTTTCTGAGACCATGGGTTCAAAATATCATGCATGTATAGAATAAACGTTAATCTTTCTTTTTATTTAATGACATCAAGGCCATGTTTGTCCTTGTCTGGCATTCAGAACAGTGATAATAGTGAAGCCCAAAATGTCAGCTTTCATGTGATTTCAGAAAGTCAATTGTCCTATTTTATAGCAATGCTTATCTTACTCTACTGATTTCATCTTGATTTGTAGGTTACTGGAAGTTTGTTGTACATGGACGTAACTGTTCATTCAACCTTTATACTGTGTCTTATGATGATGCCTGGCAATGGACATATGCCATTCAGGATGTGATTGACAGCAAGCCTCTGTTGGAGACACCCTTCCAGATTCTAATTCGAGAAATAAAGGTGACCACCTCAACATTCATTGTTAGGTCAGGATTAGTCAATCAGGTCCTTTTAGTATCTGAGAAATAAAGTTGACCATCTCAACATTCATTGTTAGGTCAGGATTAGTCAATCAAGACCATTCAGTACATGTATCTGGAAATAAAGGTGACCATCTCAATATTCATTGTTAGGTCAGGATTAGTCAAGACCATTCAGTACATGTATCTGGAAATAAAGGTGACCATCTCAATATTCATTGTTAGGTCAGGATTAGTCAAGACCATTTGGTACATGTATCTGGAAATAAAGGTGACCATCTCAACATTCATTGTTAGGTCAGGATTAGTCAATTGGCTCCACTCAGAAGGGACAAGAAAATAGAAACTACAGTGCACAATAATTAGTCCATGAAATACCATTGGCTATGATGAGTTAGGACTTACATTAATGGCCCATTAAATCATTCTAATCCTTATCTTCTTAGGAATCTGCTATGAATGGAGATCTTACCAGCATTGAGAGAATCTTCAAGTTGAACCCCATCCTAAGAAATACTCCTCACGTCTTGAAGTCACCCTTACTGCCTCTGCCGTATGGACTGATTGTCAGTTCCAGTAAGTCATCGCATAGCAAACCCCTCCTCAAGTCCTCATCTCTTTTATTTGTGTAGTTTACTAAATATGACAAATCTGCTCCTAAAGTTATGATTTATGGATACACTCCCTATATTTAGGAGTCTCAGTTATTAAAAGTTACCTTTGTTGTCATGTATCAGGTCAGGAGAAGGGTTACACCACATTAAATGATGAAGCTGTTAAGATCTTTAACTCTCTACTTGGATCAGAAAACCTACCCGACCCTATGCCAGTTATACAGGTAAGATGAGACTGTCACATTGAGACCTGCCAAATAATCTCCTTGTTTGATTTCTATTTATCCATATGTGTCTCTCTCAATCCAAAATTTTGATTCTTTAATTGAGTGGCTATTCAGCACCTCCAGTTTCTAAAAAGCCTTTTGTTTTTCAGATGGACTGATGTACATTCTGTACAGAGGCTTGATATATATTTTAAGCCCAAACAGATGCCCCTCCTTTCTAGTAGATATTTACCTACTCAACTTGTTTTTGCTCCTCGTAGGGTATTTTGCAAACATGTCATGATCTGAAGCCCCTGAGGGATGAGGTGTACTGTCAGATTATCAAACAAACGACGGGTGTACCAGACCCTGATAGTCTGAACAATCTACGCAACTGGCAGATTCTGGCTTGTCTCTGCTGTAGCTTCTTACCCAGCAGGAATATACTCAGATATACACGCTTCCATATGAAGAGGTACACATGTATGGGTACTAGGGGGTTGTGTTCCATGGGTATTGTTTTTTTTTAAATATAACTACCTGTTTGCTATTACTGTCATGGATCATCTTTTTCTTGAACAGCATTCTGAGTTGCTATAAACCTAATTTGAGTACAAGGTTGGCAGGGGTTGGGTGGAGGGAGGATGAGGTTGATTTAAGGTTGACTGAGTAAAAAGCCTAATTAAATAAGAAATTATGAACTAATTAACATGATACATTAGACCTTGCAAGGCTCACATACATTCAAACATTTTTGAGACTACTTTGGTCCCACGTACATTGCTTTAACGCATCAAGGAAACAAACTCGCGCACTTTATCGGGTCCCGAAGTTTGAATTCGCGTGAGACTTGCACAGTATATAGTCTTAAGTAGCGCATAGTATCTACCAATGAGCTACTCAAGGTGCTTGAACAAACGGAAACATTTTAAGACAGGTTTTTGAATTATGAAACCAGTTTATGTAGCACTTTTAAGGGTTTACAAGGTGCTGCGGGGCATTCAGCAGCCACCACCAGAAACACCGGGGCAAACCCCTTCTCTTAGTGATAAGTGTAACTGGATTCTTTTATGTACATTACACAACACACGGGACATACTGCTTTACGTCCAATCCGAAGGACGAAACGGTAATGGTTAAGTGTCTTGCTTAAGGACACAAGTGTCAAGACCAGGACTCGAACCCACACTTTGCAAATCAGAAACACTGCTTGGCCATGACACACATTTACATTTACTTTTAAGTAAGCTGAACCATTTGTACTATTTATAACATTAGGCAAATGGAGTTGTTCCCAGAGACCCAAACTGCTCGTTATGCAGAGTTTGCCATCGATGCACTGAAGAGAACTAGATCAAGGGATTTTGCCCCATCCAGGGCAGAGGTCATAGCTATTTTGGTGAGTTGTTTGCATTTGTCCACAAAGCAGCACCTTTGGATTTCCAACATAGAAGCCGTGAAGTAGCTGTTGATAGTTTATTATAGTAATCATCTGTTCTATTCTGGAACTTAACTTGTCATTTTCATTTTTGTTTTGAATTTGACCAATGACAGCTGCTTTGTTATCTGATTGATAAATAAATGTTAAATAATAAATTTTGGAGAGGAATTCTTTTTTACTACTTTTGTGTAATATTGTGTAGGGTCGCAGAGAGATGAGTGCAACAGTGTTCTGTCATGGAGATGGGTCATGTCAAATTAATATCAATTCTGCAACAACTGCTGGACAGGTTAGTCACCACTGCATCATGTTCTTTACTGTTGGGGAATCATAGCATTTCATATTACTGTTGGATTGCCAATGTAGGCATGGTTTAGCTGGGATATTTATTATCAAGTTATAAGCCACAAGGGAAACTGACTGGGTTTAATGATTTGGGGTTGAACAAAGAAAATTTGACAAGAGCTGGATTTGAACCAATGATCTCCGTTTAATGTGCTGGCGCTCTACCAAATGAGCTATCTAGCCCTATGTAGGTAGTCTCCCTATTCTGTCAATGTCAATATTTTGTTTGGGGTACGTGCCAGTCGGAACCATTCAACCATTAGCTGCTGCGTGGCCAGGGATCACACCCAAGTTTACGATACAACCTGGGACATGGCAGCAGGGGGATCACTGTGAGGGGATGCAACTTTTTTACTTCAAATATGAAGCTATTAACCACAAAAGAAACTGACTGGGTAAATTTATTTATTTTTAATGCACTGATTTAGATAAATTATATACACATACTGTAAATCATGTGAACTTACTTGAAAGGAATGAAAGGCATAATACCTGCCCAATAGCAACTTGCTCTTCACTTTTACTAAATAGTATATTATGAATATCTTCTGTATGTCTCAATAGTGGTATTTTTCTGTCCAAGGTGGTACACACTCTGGTCAAGGGCATGGGCCTAGACAAATGTCACAATCGGTTTGCTCTGTATGAACGCAGTGGCCATGTAGAGAAAGCAATTGAGGACCGGACAGTCATTGCAGATGTCATCGCAAAGTTTGAGCGTTACAAGGCTAGAGGGTTGAGTGACCGTGGTAAACCCTGGCAACTCTTCTTCAAACTATTCTGTTTCTTAGATACTAAGAATGTTGAGAAGGGGAGCATAGAGTACAGTTTCCTGTATGAGGAGGTGAGTGAGTATTTGAGATTTTTAGAAAGCATCTTCTTAAAGAGAATGTAAGATTACTGATAAAATATTGTTGTCACAATTACATGTAATTACTTTGTAATAGTTGGCATGTTTAGTGCTTTATATGTTGCTACATGTTTATTGTTGAAGGGCTTGATGTAGTTGTTATGGATCATAACTGAACAATTTCAAGTGCACTGGTAAATTAGTTCAATGCATTTCCCTTAATATTCAACTTATGGCTTGCTTTGAATGTACACTATTATGTTTCCTATAGGCCTGTGAGGATGTTATACGTGGTTTCTTTCCCACTTCACCTGAGAAATTGATCCAACTGGCTGCCCTCCGTACACAGTTTGTTCGTGGTGACTATGTTCAGAATGATTGGATGTAAGAAACATATTAGTAGCTTGTATTAAGCTTTCTATAGTCTATCATTTGCTCTAAAGCGTTATAGTAAAGATAAAAACAATAACCCATTTTGAGATATGGTAGGCACAAAACTATGACACTATTGGGTTTGATTAAATTTGTCTGTATACACCCAAACTAAACAGTGCACTCCTATAGTGTCCACCATATCTCATAAATATGGAAGAAAGGGTACCAACTTTAACATTGAGGACAAAATGTTGTAACTATGTGAACATTTTATTAGAACTACTTTTAAGAATACTAGTGTAACATCTTTTGTTGTAGTTTCCTTTGTGGTTTAATACTTGATATCTTTTGTTGTAGACGTGAGTTGAGTGAAGTGTACCCTGTTGATAGGCTCAAATCCCAACCTAAGAAAGACGACAATGACTTTGCTGGATTTCCAATGAAGCAACGAAAAGATAACTTCATATCTGTAAGTTCATGTAAATTTCTTGGATGTATTCTTTAACATGACAGTGTAGAGGATTTGATTGATCTGTGTAGGCATTTGTCATCCTTCACCAGGCCGTATTTAAGCTTTATATTACTGCCAAATGTAAAGCAAATGTAAAACTGTATGGCCAAAGACTACAACCCCCAAACTGCTACTTTTAATTTTATAGGGTACTCTGAAAGGATTAGGGGACAAGACACTAAAGAAGTTACAGAAGTCTGGTAAGTTTTGTACAGTGTATGATCCTAGTAGTTCCCAATGGTGCTTGGCGGAGTGGACTAAGAAACATTCGTTAATTCACTAACCTTTAACTCAGTCAGGAGTCTTTAGTATTTATAGTTTTTGTTATCTTTTTCAAGCCTCGGATGACTCCATTTTGGATTCAGTGTTCGCAGATGAGATTTCAGCTACGACAACATTGATTGTTGACAAGTGGAAAACACTGAAGGTATTTCACTATTAATTTATAGAAACTGAGGAAACATGGTGCTCATTCCTAGTTTATCTGGACATTAACTTTTTCTGTGTCTCATACTGATTTATGATCGAGAGCCGAGTTCTCATCGCCATAGCTACATACATATGAAAAGACGGCGGCACATGTAATTATCTATGTGCATTTTTCCCTGTTATCAATAATGCTGAACTGAGAAGTATGAGGTATAGTAAAACAAATATAACATAGGTTATTTCTGGTGAACAGTCAATATAGCTCCTCTTCTTCATCTCGGGAACTTGTTTGTCAACTTGCAATACCTCAGGGAGATAATATTATCAACTGTCCACCCTCAAACCATGTTTTATTTGTATACCAACCCTTTTGTGTTACTTCACCAGGGTATGGGTGCAGACAGTGCCCAAGAGGCCTATATGAACATCATCCAGCTGTGGAAGTCTTATGGAGCACGTTTGTTTGAGGTGGAGAGCACTGACGGTAGATTTCCTCCAAACCTGTGGCTTGCTGTTGGTGCTAGTATGGTTGCAGTACATAAACAGGGGGAACCTAACCCAATTGAAGAGATTACGTATGAGAGGTGAGGGGTGTACATATTTGTATTCTTGCAAATACATGTTAACTATCAAACTAGTAAACAAGCTTGCAGACTGTTCTGGTCTACTTGACCAATGAAAAGAAAAACCTCAGTAATTGAATTTGTACAAATGTTTTCACTCCTAGGATACTATCATTTGGAGCACCCATACCTAATGAGTACAAGATAGTTGTAGAAGGAAGACGACATGAACTGTCCTTTGAAACAAATCAAGTAAGTCATTATACCACAAAGTGGAGGGTTTGGTGTTGTGTTGTGTGTTTGGGGGGGGGGGGTATTGGATGAACATGGACCTTTGGTATCAGCTATGGCTTATGCCAGGCAAGTAATTTGTCAGGATGTTTCCTGGTTTCAGGATTATTCACTGATCTCCTTGTGCCTTCAGATTTTCTTGAAAGAGGCAATCTTGTCATGAAAAGATTTGGTGTTTACACCAGACTTTCAGATATCTATTTGAAATAATGTAGAGAGTTGTAAACTGTATTCATTCTGTATTGTATTCAGGGAGCTTCATTTCCACACCAAGAGGAAATTGTCAATTTTCAGGATTGTTTTATTTTCATACAATCTCATCCCTGTTATTCAGACAAGTTAGTAATGTAAACTTTAAAAATCGGTGAGTGAATTTTAACTTGTCACTTACTGATGTCTATATAGGTCTTTGAGATTGCCAAGTTGATGAAAGCCTACATTAATGAGATAGTGAGGAAAAGGCAAAGTATCTACAGTGTTCAAAATGGAAATATCCCAGAACAGACGCCACCAGTAGCCATCAACAATTCTTCCCCTTTTGATAAATATTTTTGATGAAATTCACATTGGTAAGTAATATATATGTACATGTTTTGATAAAAGATAACTGGTAATCTACTTGATACTTAAAGTATATTTTAATGCTCGGGCTTTAAGTGTAAGAACAAGAATGTGTACAGTAGTATTTACTCCTGCCTGAATGAATACAAGCAAACACGCTCTACCAACAGAGAGTGGTTCATACATGGATGTCAATACAAAAAGCCACTGTCAGAATTATTGTATTAAAACATATTTATTTTACAAGTATAAATATATACAAACAAATTCCCTTTTTTTGTGCTCTTTGTCTTATTCGATGCATTACAAGAAAATATGTTGAGAGTATTATATTTATCCCAAAGTAACGTTTGGTAGTTTATTTTTCTTCCATACAAATGTGTGACACAAAACCATGGCTAAAGAAGAATATTGAAAGGTAGTTTTAATAAACAATCAGCAGTTATTTGGAAGGAATGAATTATTCAGCTATACAAATTATGTAAAAACTGTTATGGAGAATCCGAGACAAATAATTCTTCTTTATCCTTAAACAGTTGCACTGTATTTATAAAAAAAGTTACACACTTGTTTATGTGCTTTTGATCTACAATTTTATGAAACCTGCAATTTCCTTTTTCTTACTCTCGGACACAATAAATATTTTCTTCAGAGTGAATATTCTAATTGTTTTTCTGTAATCGCAAATATTCCTCATACCATGCCTTGAAATACTTTCCTTTTGGTGCTATAAATAGTGGATCTGTATAAATGACAAACCATGAATGCTTAAAGCTTGTTTGGTAATACAACCAAAATTTGAATGATATTTTGGCTTGATCAGAGTAAGAGAAACACACCGCAATTATGAAGAGAACAGTGAGGTGATTTGATGAACCACATGGCTCAAAATGTTGCAAACATACAACAGCGAAATCTTAAAGCACTTTGAAGATGTTATCTGTTCTGTAAAGTTCAGTCTAGCACTGCATTTAATAACAAGTGACAAAAATGAAGGACTCAATAGTATTACGACTGTGAGAAAAATATTGTGTTGATTTCTTATTTGCACGAATTGTAAACTCTAAAGTTTCTCACTAGTTTAGTTTGATAAAATATAAATACAATGTAATTATGTTTGAGACTGATTGTGTATTGTGATTTAGACAATGCTTAATATTACAGAAAATAAAGGTATACATGTAGATGGTTGTTTTTTTCATTATGTTTTCCTTTAAGTTTTAAGAAAAGTAAAAGGATATTTTTATATTCATGCGGTGTGTCTGCATTTCTCTTTTTCTTTAGTGTATGTTGCATTTGAATATGTAGCAAAAGCTTCAATTAAATAGATAACAAGTTGTAATCAGACTTTTGAAATAACAGCTATGGAATGACTTTACTTGGAATGGAAAACCAACTTAATTCAACCATAGTTTTACACATCCATTGGAATGACTGTACTAGGTAATGGAAAACAAACTTTAATACAACCATAGCTTTACACACCATATGGAATGACTTTACTAGGTAACGGAAAACCAACTTAAATTCAATTATAGTTTGACACATCCTATGGAATGACTTTACTATGGAATGATTACTAGGTAACGAAAAACCAACTTTAATTCAACCATAGTTTTACACATCCTATGGAGTGACTTTACTACATGTAGCTAACGGAAAACCAACTTTAATTCAATCATAGTTTTAAACATCCGCAGATAGCTAGTAACAATATAATGATTTATAAGAGAACATTTTTATTGGGTAATACATAGATTTGTTGTGCATAGAAAATTTTCGTCAATATCAAAAACAAGTAACGAACTGAAATACCACATCACTATACATGAATTGGTTACTGGCTCATCAAAGGATTTGGTGATGAAAACTCTTTTATTCAGTATTTCCTGCTGAGACGACTGCATCATGTATTGCTTGTACATGTAATTATGCTTAATCAAATGCTTAATCTTATGAGTGACATTTTTTTCTACCAAAGCTTTCAAAGTCATTGAAATACATTTAAACTCAGGTACTCAGAAGCTTCACAAAGGAAGGGCTAAATGCAAAAGTATAAAGTTTAATATTTTTCTGTTGTAACTTTTATTTCATACTCTTGTTATACATGTGTTAACTTTCTGATGCAATATACCGTAACAAATGTACTCTAAAAGTATGTACAAACAAACTCTGATTTGCTACTAATAAATACACACTTTTTATACAATATGACTTCTTGAGGTTATGATTTCTTTCTTTTTGTCTCAATGTGTAACTGCCCATCTTAAAGAATTACAACACGTGCAAGTTATGGCATCCGTTGGTTTGACATAACAATTTTGGAATGAAAAAACAATAATTAAGTTTTTAATTTGTATGCTGCACTCGAAATTCCAAGGTAGCCCATGTCTACAAAGGCTCAGTAGCATTTTTCATGAAGTCTTTTCTCCGCTAATCCAAGGAAATGCTATAAGTCCTTGCCAGGAGTTTAACCTGTAATTAAATAAAACAATATGCCTTTACTAAAACAGTTGTCTGTAACATTCTCTTTGTATAAATTTAAAACAAAAAAGTTGTGTATGATTTCCGCACTAAGAAAGCAATCTCAAACTGATGTAATGTTGTGTTTAAATCAAGCAACTTTGGCTATGGCTACGGCTCCAGTGATAACATTCAAGAACATGACTTTTCTGCATTTTGGTCATAGCCACTGCCAAAGTCATCAATTTGAACACAGCCTAAAGAATAATGAGAGCAACCTTTTGAGTGATCTCAAATTGCGACTTTCTTAAATATGTTGGGCCGTTTGAAGCTGAGGTTTGGTCTCTGGAGATTTAAGAGTGTTGCATTTCTATGAAAAAAATTGTCTGGGCTGCTCTAATCATCTCAAAATGAATATCAAATCCTCCATCCTACAACGTTTCAAAATTTACAAAATTAATTCTACCTTTTCCTTGTTTCTTTCAAGTCCTCTCAGCATGTCTCTGACCAAAGTTAGTCGCTCTGACTGCTCTCTCTTATCCTCTTCAAGATCTTTACAGTGCTGCTCATACTCCCTACGGTGCAAGTCAAGGGCATTGATACGCTCTTCTACCTTCCTTGCCTCTTCTCTAAGTCTGTCTTGTTCGTTTGAGATGTTCCAAACTTGTTTCTAAAAAAAATATAAAGGGAACAAATCCACAAGATTCATACTTGTCAATACATATAATATATATGGCCATTGAAATTTTGTTCAAGGAAAACCTGCCACTATAAACTATTTTCCTACCTTTTGTTTTGCTATTTCTCTATTTTTTCGTTCCATTGCTGCCAGAATCTCCTCCTCTTCACCTTCCATGGCTTCACAGCGAATTAACAGATTCTGATATTCTGTAAAATACTTCTCAGCTTGTTCCTCTGGGCTTATTTTTCTCCTACGGGTAATCTCTGCTTCTGTCACTTTATGATCAACAAACCCTCCAGTCCCTGATTTATTGTCCACTTCATTTCTTGAATGTGAATGATGAACTTGGCCACCCCTATATTCCGATTGGTTCAGTCGATTTGTGTTTTGGGTCACTGACCCCACTGGATGATTTGAATTGTCCAAGGGGGTGTATGGTTGCTGAGATGTTAGTTCTCCTTTGGGTTTGATTGATGTTGACTGACTATTGACTGCTGCTGCTGAAATAACTTGCTGAAGTGTTGAATTAATTGTAGTGGAAGTCACTGAAATAAGAAGAAACAACCTTAATATCTTCGACATTACATGCATCAAGCTCCTAGAACCATTGGAGGATTGAATGTCATCCATTTGCATTATTTTTCCAGGTACACAGTTATGCTTCAACTTTACACTTACAAATATTACAATTAAAATGGGTTAAAATTTGCGCTGCTGAATTTATTGATCTTTTTGTTCCTACAAAATGAATATACTTAAAATTGCAGAAACCTAACCAGATTTCAATTCAAATACATGTACAGTTTGTTAACATTATGTTTCACACATTCTGTCGAGTAATACACACAGAGTTGCATCCCTGTAAAAAGGTTGTTTTAATAACATAGGGGCCCAAATGACATAATTTCAGTGACAGATTTTAATGTGCAACAAGGTTGTATCTTCATTACAAATTCCTTAGTTTAAGGAAAACAACTGATGAAGAAAGTCAAGTATTTGGAAGATTTCAGTGGTCTCTTTGACAAACTTTTGTGCACTGGAGCAAGGTACATGTAGTAATCCCTGTAAATGTTGCAATTATGGAATACATTTTTAGTTTGTTTACCTCTGGTTCTACATGTTGGACATTTAATTCTGTCCTCTGCACAAGCCTCACAGAGTGTATGACCACAAGGTATAAGAACAGTTGGAGTGTGGTCTGGGGCAACCTTAAAAAAAGCAAAAAGGAAAATTATCAACATTATCCAAGTATAAAAATATAATTACCAGTGGTGTAACTACGGTAATTTTCAAGGGGGGGGGGCACCATTTTTTCTAGGGGGCACTGCTGGCAAATCAATTATATATTCCATTTGCACTTAAAAAAAACTGGATCTTGATCTACGTAATGGCACGTTCCAAATTTATTTATTTTTAAATTTTATTTATTTATTTATTTATTTATTTATTTATTTATTTATTTATTTATTTATTTTTTATTTTTTTTATTTTTTTTTTTGGGGGGGGGGGCATGTGCCCCCCCTTAGTTACACAACTAATACTTACATTTACAATGAATAACCGCACACATTTTTGAAAAAGTTGTATTTTAAAACTTCATTTTGTTCCCTGTGCATTCAAAATTTCCAAAAAATTTGTCTAGAGGTAGGGTTTAAACAAACAAATTTTGACCGACATTAACCATTACCATCAATTGCTTGCACTTGCCGCATTTATGACCGGACTGTATACTGCTTCTATCCTCTTCACTTCCACCATCTTCTATGATGCTTATTCCTGAGTAACCAATAGAGTGCATCACCTGATTCCGTTCAAGCTTTAAATCAGCCTTAACTTTACTTGCAATGTGTTCAGCGAGCTTATCAAATGCATCCGGCTCCATTAATCCTGAAGTTCTTCCTTTTAATTGAATGACACCAGGAATTTCATTCTCACTTGATTGGTTTATACATGTAGTTTGCACTCTGAGCTCTGATTGGCCATCTAGTAACTTTGTGGACTCTGATTGGACAGCTATACTGGTAACATAGTCTGATTGGCTGGAGCCTTTCTGTTGGCTATAATTTGATTTGTCAGACTTTCCCTCAGATGCACCTGAATGATTAGTTCTCACATATGAGTCTGCATCCCAGTTCTTCTCATTTGGCTCAACGTCATAGTACAAATTTAGTTCTGAGCCAGCATGAGAGACTGTCCCATTTCGAAACAGTTCACCAGATCCTTCCGGATTTTGACTCTTTTTTATTGTTCCAGTATCACTTCTTAATGTTGTAAGATGACCTGTTGGTCGTCCTGATGACAGAGGTCTCTCATCTTTGACCTTTCGGTTTAATCCTCCCTTTCCTCTTGAGCTTGTTTCTGCCGAAAAAGACGTATGGCTGGTTGGACGGGCTGGGGATGCAGATCTTGCCCTCACTGAAATGGTTTTTTTCTTTAAGTTTCCTGAAACAACCCTCGAAACAGTGTCTATTTTGCACAAGACAGAGCAAAAAAGTTGTAAATTTAGTTATTATTTCAAACCTTTGTGTTCAGGATAGGGCCTACTAAAGTATTACTAAACAACAGTACCATTTTCATGATAAAAAGGCTGCATTGCATATGAATGGAAAATGACTAATGTTACAGATGTTTTAGGGGCAGTGATTTTATTAAAACTTTGAGTACCGGTACTTGTTGTTACCCAGTAGGTAAAAAATAATTATATATGAATTTGTTTTTGAAAAACCTTTTTACCATTTGCAGTACACACAATGTTAGCTTTTTTGGGTGGAGTCATGACAGTTCAACTATGCGGTTCTAATGTCTAGAACCAACACTATTCTTTCAAAAGAACTTGAATTTGATAGCTCAAGATTTAATTAAAAAAAACCATTAATCATGACCTGGTTTCTTTGTAGTTTCTTTTGCTGTTGCTCCTTTCTTGCTTTCTCTTCCTGTACGGGCCAGTCTAGAAGCAGATGAGGACGTTTTTTCACTACCTCCTGACAAAGCTCTTTGGTCAAACCAATTTCTCTGCATACGTTTAATTTCTTGAACCTTTGGAGTTTAAGCATAAGCTCCATCAAATACATGTACATGTAAGCGACAAGGCAATTATAAACACAAGCTTTTAAACATAAAATACTATCCATTTAATTAATTTTGCATCATCCAGGGTATCTGCACACTAAATAGTCAAATGTATAATTTTTTAAGACCCCTTTAATGCTACCCATAACAAAATTTTAGACCAAAATTAGTGAATAAAGCAGGGGAGACACACTATACCCACTCACACTTTATTGGCAGTCTAAGTAGTCATAACAGAAACTTTAGATCGGTAAGTTTCATGATCAAGATCGACACGGATCAAAAATGACAGTAGGCAAAAGAAAATAGCATTGCACTGGTGTTACTGCTTGGGCCAAGGATGCAAAGTGGATTGGCCCTATATATGGGGCCAACTATACATGTTTTAGCCTACTCCTAGAAATATGAATGAGGTTCATTCTGCTCTGAGTGAGACAATGCAAACAAATAGTTAGTGGCCTAATGTTTCGACCCTAGCAGAGTCTTCTTTCTTGAAGGCTAAATGACAAGACTACAAACATAAACAGGTATACTGGTGTAACAAAAGCAATCAAGTGGAAATAGATGATAGAGATGAAAGCACACAGATAAAGCAGGGGGATGAACAGAGAGGAGGGTAACAAAAGGGTTAGGGTTTGGGAAGGGGCTGGTTACCAGAAGAGGTGAGGAGCACAAAAGACCAAATCAAGGCTTGGAAGTGGGAGAGAAAAGTAATTGATTAGTGAATGAGGCACATTGCAGGGGGCAGATCTGTGGTAAAAAGGAGAAGGCAAATTTAAGACAAAAGGTTATTTTTGTATTAGTCACTTCCTTCCTGGATGTTCAAATCATGAGGTTGAATGGTCTGAAGACGCCTTATCCATAGTTTCTCTCTACTCAGACGAACATTAACAATGAGTGAGTGAGACAACAGCGGGACAAACCTCAGTCATACTCATACATACTAGTCATAGTTCGTAGGTGTATAGCCAAACTATGTCACTATGTGTGTGGGGCCAGCTTACTCCAGTTCTAGAACCATTTCTCTTCCTTGAGCTCCATGCAAGGAGTGACTGAGACCCGGATCATTCCACTATACCATGGAGACGATAGCGGACAAACCTCATCCTAAGAATGTATCGAGAAGGGCTATCTATGCTAGGTCACTAGGTGACAGGTCAGCTCAAGAACTTTGAAGTAAACTTAAAATCGGACGTTGCAAAATTATCTCGTCAAAGTCGAACTTTGACTCAAGACTAGAGAGTCAAGTCAAAGTCAATACTTCAATTTAAATAGAGCCTACTGACCTTTTCAGATACTTTTAAGTTCTTTTTTGAAGTTGAAGCCATTTGTTTAACATTATCTGTATCAAGTATCATCTGTGAAAAGTGTGTTGGATCATTCTACCTCCATGGTTGGATCAACAATCAACATGATTATGTAACTCCTCCGTCCTCCATGTCCTCAAGCATGGATGATGGGATAAGTTGCACTTAGCAAGTTGCAGGTGTGGTGTACTGTGTAGCAGCCAGCACTCTAAAAGTAGCACTAGCACCACAAGCAGTAGCATCGACAGACATGTCTGTGTAGTGTGTAGTCGATAACAAATAAATAACTGCTACACTCATGCAATCTGGGGATGGTCATGTCATGACACTAATAATGCAGATGGCAGTGCTGATGATGAACGTACACCCCGCACACCACCAGCATGACCGGAAACGACGTGTCTGTCTGTGTGTGACAAAGTTTCATCAGGACAGCATTCGGAAATTATGGAATATGGGGATCACTGTACATGTACATGTGTACACACAGAACATTAGAAATTACTTCAATCATGGAGCACTAGTTTATTGCTTTGTACACGCACAGACGCACGGCAACAGTTGTTTGTTTATACAGCGAGTAATCGTTTATGTCGCCATCTTGGAATTCCTTAAAGCTACGTATCGCCATTTCTCGTTTGTTTAAAGTTAAAAGAAATAGTAAAGTGATAATATTAACACAGTTAATCATATTTTAACAATATGAAAGTATGATAAAAATCAAATAAAAGTAATTTATTAGTCTGATCTGACTATGATGAGGCTACAAAATATTATTATGAAATAACATTTACGGATTGACAATAGTGAAATCGCGTTTACAGCGTGAACTGAATGGCGGCCATTTAAGAATAGAAGGATGTGTTGTTTTGGGTACCGTTGTTTTGTGAACTTGTGTGTGTTGGCCGGGCTGGGGGCAGCATCATACGAATAATCCCCAAAGATAATGGCCGATAACCATTGGCTTTTCCTCATCTTTGCCAGCGTTTGATGACCCATTCAAAAGACCAAGGTACTTTTGAAATTACTTTCAACGTTGCATCTACCTAGACCGCTTGGGCGCACAGCCATGCATGACGGTAGGCATGGTATTGGTAAGGCAGTGTAGCCCCACTTGTGTGGCCAAGGGACAGGAAACAAGGATTCAGGTTTCCTGTCCCTTGGCCACACAAGTGGGGCTAGGTAAGGTGCTCCTTTTTTTTTCGAAATTTGACATTTTCGGTGCCCCTGCATGTTCTCGGGCTCGCATCGCCCGTCCCCATCCATCTGAATCTGAGTCTGAATTAAAGGGACACACCGGCTATCTGTTTACCTAATTAATATAGTGATGTGGAATGACAGACAACAATTTTTAAATGGTTGTTGGAAAAAAAAAATCATCAAAATATCACGTAATTAACGAAAAATGTGAAAAAACAAAACGCGGTCAAAGGTCAGCTGATACGCTTTTCCAGCCGTTGCAACTGTCAAGTTTACGTGACAATGTTGCGCAGTATTGTAAGTAGACTGGTGCTCTGTTTATGTGTCAATTATAACAAAGGCGAGGCATGAGGATCCAGACTTCATATCCATCAAGCACAAATTCACGCGTAAATAAAAAAAACAGACATGAATGAACGGACGTCAGTCCATTGGCAAGGTTCTTTGCTCTATAATAAGAGTCTATGGTCAGTCTCTAGTCGAAGTCCGCTCGCGGTCGTAACCAATAACTGTTTCGGTTGAACTTGCCATTGAAACAGTTATTGGTTACGACCGCGAAAACGCCACCCAACGTGTATTCTGTGTACGACCATGGAGGAAGGAAATATCCTTCCTCCATGGTACGACGACGTACTATACTCTGTGTACTTGCAATGGAGAACGTTTCTTCGACATCCAAGGATCGGTACAAAAAACATCGCAAGGAAAAACACCCAGAAGGTGGTCCAACGAAAAGTAAAAAGTAAAAAACGCACCACTAAATCGAAAGGGAAACCCAGCAAAAGCATCAATTTGTGCAGCTTAAGTAGACCAGTTGTATAGGATATTCCCCGTCATCGTCCCGCGGCCGTGTGTAGCGCAGGCAACACGTTGCAATAGTTAGGGGATAATAGCTAGGGGTATCAGACTAAAACCCTCCTAAAAAAACCGTAATTGTTGGTCTGGCTCCCAACCCCTCCGACAAGCTCCCAAGCTCACGGCTAGACCGGCAAGCTGGGGAGTTCATGCCCTGGGGCTTGTCTCTCTGGCCACACGAGACACGGCACCGGCCGCACGGGATATGCCCCAAGGTTTACGTTCCGCTAGCTCCCACGCTGGTGCGCCGTAAAACACGCTTCGGTTGCACGGACTCTCTGAATGTGAATCTTACGTTCGTTTTTTCATCATTATTTACAAATTGTATCAATAATCTGAATACATAGTCTTTTTTGTCAAATACTCATGAATAATTAAAAAAAAACAGATTTAAATATGGTTCAGTAATTTACTTTTATACGGCTGGAAGTAAAACTAACTCTGAAGATCACGTGATTTATCTGAACCACTTTTTGGGTTCGGATAAATCACGTGACCTTCGTTTTTTGAAAAATGCTCAAAAACGGCAAAATTTGATGGTTTCTTTTAGGAACCGTTCTTCTCCATTCCTGGAAGACCTTTGAAGTCATATGTTAGCCTATTTTGTAGCCCAAATAGCCCAACGAAGCCGGTGTGCCCCTTTAAATAAGTTGGCAAAGCATCCTAATGAATGGAAACATCACACAAACTTGCGTAACTTCAATCAATCGGATCCTCACTGCCACTGCCCCCTGGCACTGCCATTATTAAGTTAGCGATATTGTGAAGTGAATAATAATTAATAACTATAACTTAAAGAACAGTCTTGATTTCACCAGAAAGTAAAACTGACTTTACTTTGTTGATTTTGTGAGCGTTGGATCTCTTTCTCATATCACAGTCTAGTCTCGCCACACAAAAAGGGATAATAATATTAGAGGGCGTCTTTCAATATGGTGGCTTAAACAAACTGTAGGGCCCTGGAATTTGGCAGGAACACGGGGTGCTGAACTCCTCGACATTTTGACTCTATAGTATTATATTATTATTGACCATTGTTACATAGCTCAGTGCGTTGCATTATCACTTAGCAAGCTACACATCCAAGGTTTGATCCATGCCGTTTTCCCCATTTCTTTAATGCAGAAACGTTTCTCAGATTGAAAGGTTTTTGAATCCCTTTCTCAAAAACCACATTCCTTTGAAGGAAATTGTTTCCCAAAATGTTATACATTAATTATCAACAGCTGCAGTGCTTTTTACAAATTTTTTTTTATGGTTATTCATTTTTTGAGTAATTACCAAAGTTATACCCTCCCTTTAAGCTAGTACCAGTTATTGAGACTCATTCATGACAAATAAACTCATGCTTAGATTTTAGAGAATTTTTTGCTTTGTTTTAGTTTCATATGGAATGCTAGTTTTAAAGTAATACAATCATATGACAAGAACTTGAACATGTTTATGTATTTCCTTTCTTTAGATATTTAACAAACCTGGGACCATTAACTTGCTCGATGACCACCATGTTTAAAATCAGTGAAGAAGATTTTGCATTAGGAGAAGAGGTAAGCATTGTAAGACACTTATACTTGAGTGGGTTGTGAATAAATTGGCATTGCCCTTAATATAGAGGAAATGTTAATTTATACTGTGGATAGTAATAAACTTCTTTTTTTCCCTTAATTTTATAAGGACTTTTGGTCTGAGGCTTTGTCAAGTGAGGCTCCTGCTGCAGAATCTTTGTCAAGAAAATCTTTGAATGTTCAAGAAGATTCAGATGTTCAAACTACTGGAAACCTTGCAACTTGCATTCATGCCCAAGAAGAAAAGTCAAGAATCCCTACCATTCAGAAAGGAAGCAATCCCATTTTTGTTGATGCTTCTAGTAGAGCTATGACACCGAAAGACCTCAATATAAGACTAGATGTATCTGCATGTGTTGCTTCGGCGAATCTACCCAAGAGAAAATTTTCTTTCAAACCAAAGTCTCCAAAAGGTTCCTTGAGTATTCCCATCAAAACTGTTGAACAAGGTACTATTAGCACAGGCAAGAGTGTTGGACTTAATAATAGTATATGTAATTCTTCTGTAAATGACTCAAATCTTGAAGTTGGATTTGGAAGTACAGAACTTAGAATTTTTCAAGACAAGAGAAAGAATATCCAAACAGAAGCAAGCATACTTAGACCAATTTCCTACCATGTTGAAGTAACTCCAAACTGTAGTCAATCAGATGTCACATTGAATGCTATGGAGGAAACACATGAAAAAACAAAAAGCACAAATAAAGCAATCTCAAGATGTACAGTAGGGGTTGATGATAACACCATGACACCCCAGGAATCACAACTCAGAAATAGGATGGAATGGTTTCAAACTCCTACCACAACTCAACCAAATCACGCTCTGGCTATGCAAGGAAAACAATTAGATTCTGAAGTAAAGCAAATTCAAGAGATAGTTTCTAATGAAAGAATTGACAGTTTTGATGAACAATTCAACTTGTGGGAGGATGACTTTGATTGGGACTCTGTTATTGTACAACCTTCAACCAGTGTCACAAAAGGTGCTTCTAAAGAAGAGTCAAAATCGAGATCAGCAATTCCAACCACCTCACAGCCATGTACAACAAACAATGCGAAAGTTGACTGCAACATATCACAACCATATGCAGTGGCAATGGATACTAGTCCTGGACATTCTTCAGGAAAGATTACCCAACAGAGACCAATCATAAACTTTGAGATACTATCTGGTGAGGAAAGATGTAGTGTAGAGAATGGAGGAATGACCCATGTTGAGCATAAAAGCTTAGCATTTGCATGTCCCTCAAACAGCTTTGTGAGCAATAATAGCAACCCTGTACATGAACCTGTATACGGATTCAACCTGCCACATTCAGTACAAGAACCAATTTCTCACAAGAAAAATTCTCATACAACAGGCAAGCAGCTTCAGAGCAACCCACCAAGAACAAACTTTCTACATTGTACTCCTTCTAACAGTTGTCCCAATCTAAGATCAAGTACCCCATTTCAACTCAGAACAAGCACCTCTTTACGATCTGGATCCTCAGGGTGTAGACCACCTGTACCCAATTTCAACAATAAGTTTACCTCACAAGGTGTCTCATCAACTCAGAATATCACAAATCAAAATTCAAGCACTCGACAGTTTTCACCAGCACAACGATTCAACAGCCCTGCAAGCCGAAGTCGTTATACTGGGAACCAGGGTGACGGACCCTTTAGCACACATGGTACCAAACCCCAGGGCACAGTCATGACTAACCCTCAAACACCACTGCTGACATCAAGAGTTGCTCAACTGTTTCAAACACCTACCACTGTAAAAACTGCAACATCGCACACTAGAGTGAGGAAGTTTCCTGGTCCTGCTGGTATACTACCGAAATTAGTGAGTTTGTAATTTTTTTAGCAGCAGTGTTTAGTAATTTTTGCATTTATAAAGTCCTTTAAATTCATGTTATAAACACTTTCTCAACCAGTGCACAACAAAATATATTCTTGAATAATGTTTGCATGAATATGATAATATAAACATTCACAAGCTCTTGCACATGTCTAGTGTGTACAGGTTGGTTGACCTTTTGGGAGAAAATTTCTTTGTAAAACAGTCATTGAAAGCAGATACAAGATACATGTTTGAAGTAGTACATACCATCAGATCTCTTCATTGAGATTTATACATAATGCATACCATGTCATTGATCACTTTGGTTTGTTTATACCACAACATTTTGTTCCAGATAGAAGGTCAACAATTGAATGACCTCTTTGAAGTTGTGTCTCCCAAGACTGCACAGGATGTTCCAATTAGAAGCTCTACAAAGTCAAAGGTACATGTATTTTTTACCTGCACTAAAAGATTGTGTGTGATTTGTATAAAGTACTGCAGTTCATTAGTTTTAATGCTGTTGTTGTGTTTGGGTATTGAATTTGTCTGTCTGAAATGTTCATTTTGTAATAACCTGTAGATTTTTTCTGTAGGTGTGAGTGATGGTAGCCATGATTTATCTACATGATAAGATTCTGGTCCTACAGAATGATTGTACAAATCACCAGCACTGCGATACATACTCTTTTAAGTAGAGTAACTTAGTTTGATTGTACAAATCTGAAATCACCTGCATTGCAGTAGATGTTCTTTTAATTGCAGTTACTTTCACCCTGTTCAGACAGGCGCTCCAGAGTCACGCCAAACCAAATAGATTAGGAGCTACTTCAGGTTGACTCAAATAATTTTCAGTTTCAGACAGGCAACTGGAGAGAATATTGCAAACAAACGCGCCAAACCCACCAAACAATAATAGCACTTTTAATAGGTTGCTGAACATCTTTTTGTTTATTCTTATAAAAAAACGTGCTTAGTACCATGGTAATAGGGTATTTCCATTCAATATTTTTTATTTTGTAAACAACAGGGTCAACAACACGTAGGTTTTGCCATGTATAAATGTATTATTTCATTTTAAAAGTTAACAACCCCCCCAAACCCCCCCCCCAAAAAACCCCGTGTAGTTAACAATGTGGGGAGACATATGCAAGAAGGCCTCCATGCTATATTAGCTGAACGGAGAAGAATGCTTAAAAATATAGCATTAAGCAACCTTTCTTCTAATTACCATATGTTAACATATACATTGTAGTTTGCATTAGGTTCGGCTCATGACAAGATCGACATCTGAAACTCAGACGCTCCAGAGTCGTTCCGAACGACTGCAACAATATTTCGACTGACAGCATGTCCAGTCGCTCCTAACTATTTCAGACATCAAACTTTTCATGTACTTAAATCAATAATTTGGTGCGGTGCGACTCTGGAGCCCCTGTCTGAACCGGATGTTAGTTTGATTGTACAAATCAACTGCATTGTGGTGCATGCTCTTTTAATTGGAGTTACTTAGTTTGATTGTACAAATCACCTGCTTGGGGTACATGCTCTTTTAATCGGTGTTACTTAGTTTGATTGTACAAATCAACTGCATTGCGGTACATGGTCTTTTAGATCAAGTTACTTAGTTACTAGTTCCATATAGCCAGCAAAAACATATTTCTTCCTGAATCCTATCAAGTGCAAACTTCATGAAAATAACAAGAGTTTGTGTAAGTTGTACACAGCTTTTAAATTTTTTATTTGAGATATGACTAGTGTAAAGAAAGAGTGTTTTACTTCAAGGATTGTGATAGTTTTACAATAACTGAAACTAAAGTGAAATGAGTAATGACTTGTAATGATAATTTCACAATATTTGATCTGACGGAAGGAATGAGATTTTCTTTAATATAGGTCTATGTTAAATGCTTCAAAGATTTCCCAGTTGTATTATGCAATGATAACACTTGACTCCTTTTCAAAATTGTTGCTTCCATGATTGTACTAAATTTAGATTTAATTGACTACATTTTTTACCGTATTAGGGTGTTTTCAATGGCTAATTTCCTTGCACCACATTTACAGTCTTATTTTGACTGCCTGTATGTTTTGTTTTCTTGTACCATTAGCCAAACAAATAACAATAGTAATGACTTCAATGAAGAAAACACCAGTTTGTTTTACTTGTTTTGCATCAAGTAAACTTGATTCACACAAGCCCTCATGCAGTCAAAAGTACTGCAGATTAAAATAGCTTTAAAAGACTGCTTTAAGTGTTGTTTAAATAGCTAAATGTTGTATTGGTTAACAGTTTATCACCTCTGAAGATGACAGCGAAGCTGACTTCTCTCATGGAGCATGGAAGAGAATGAAAATAGACCTTGACTTGGAGGAAGACAACCAACACTCTATCCTGGCAAAAAACAACATTGCTTTGCTTCTGAGAAAGGTAGGGCATTCAGAGGGGGGAAACGCATGTCAGTCTCATCATGAGAAGGGTTTCTTCATTTGTGCTACATTTTTGAAATCAACTTTTAAAATAAACTTAACTTTTGTTTTTAAGAAGCCTTTGTAAAGCGAAATGTCCAAAAGGAAAGAAGGGTACCAGTGAGTATAATTCAAGCAAACCTGTTATTAAGGTGTCACTTTGACATAGTATTTGAACATGAATTTTATAATTATGATTTTGAGTTATTTCTATCCACTTGTCTGGTAAGTACTGATTCCTCACTAAAACTAAACTCAATTAAAGCAAATTCTTGTAGTGCAGTGGTGCTAAAGCTCTAAGTTTAAATAAAAAGGAGCTCAAATATTAGGTGAAAGACTTTAAGATAGAAAACTTAGTGGAATATTATTATGATGTTTGTTTCAATTCTGATTAGTTCTTAACTTTTTTTACATGTATCATCTCAACAGGCTAGTTTAAAGCAACTGACAAAAAACAAAGTCCCACACTTGTGTGTAATGATCAAATCCATCACCATCAACACAGACGCTAGCGTGGTGTTGAGAGACCCAACTGGTGAGATACAGGGTACCATACATAGACGTCTTATGGAGGAGCATCAAGCTGAGTTGAAACCAGGGAGTGTCTTGGTTCTGAGACAGGTTAGTTACAGTTCAGTTGAAACTCTTCAATTTTTATGAAGTTGCTTTTCTGTTTCATAAGGTTTTATTGAATGCAATTATACTTTAAAAAAATTGACAAGAAATAAAATGTTTCAATCTTTCTTTAAAAAGTGAAGTTGCATTATTTGTTATTATTTTTTAAATTTTTTGTTCTTAGACTGAGTAGTGTTTTGTAAATTTGGTATTACTAGGTGGGAGTTTTAAGCCCATCTCTTCGCAACCACTATCTGAACATCACACCAAGAAACCTGATACAGGTGTATCCCAGTGAGTCAACCCTCTACCAGTCCAGTCAACAAAACTTTCACACACCCAAGACATCAAAAACAACTTGTAAGAAGTTTGCTTGTCCAGACCAAAGCAATGTTGAAAGTTCTGAAAAATTTGAAGGTGTGGACAGAGTTGATTCAGGTCAAGTCAAAACTCATGATGAAACACACAAGTATCAGAATGACACCATCATGGTGCTTAATGAAAAAGACCTGCCCTCAAATCACAATGGGAATTTACAAGGTGAAGACTTCACTGAACTACTTGCTGACATAGGTGATGAATTTTTTGATAATTTCTAAGAAATTTAAAGACTGTTGTTCCACATTTGATGTGCTCATCATTTACCTCAACTACATGAATTTCAAGCTGTACTGTAGTTTTACATTTAATTGGTAAATAAATCTATCATCTCATGCAGGAAACTAGAATTTTGATTTATCCACACAGTTAATTTCAATATTACAAGTTTTTAGAACATATATGCTTTGTTACCGTAAATAAACAATTGTTATAACAAAACAACTTAGTATCAAGTGTTTCATAATAGATGAACTTATTTATGCAGTTCCTATAGCCCAAGTGATGTTCAACTTGCATTAAAGGGGCTGTGTGTCATGATCAAAGCAGGACTGTGGCTGTACATGGAATTATGAACTCTCACCCAGTTACTGCACTCACCCTCCCTCAGTATCTTACTATGGAGAGCGCGAATGCTTGCAGTAAGTCGGATGAGAGTTATTAATTACATGTACAGCCACAGGTGTTCTCTGGTCGTGATGACACAGCCCCTTTAAAGGTAGTGTCATGGATTGGTTTTGGTCAATGAATGCTGATAACACCTTAAAGTGAGTTTTGGAGATTCAAGTTTTCAACATACTTTTATTGTTTTCTAAACGTTGGTTTCATTTCAGATGTTGGGTTTTGTGATATCATGTTTATATGGTGTTTGTTTACAATAACACTAAGGTCAAAGGAGGTCGTGCCTCCATTCGTAGACAGAAGTATAGGGGGCCCTCACCGGTTATATGATCTTTGAAAGGAAATTTTAAAGGAAAATAGTTTATATCTGCTTAGTTAATACAAAATAAAAAAAGCTTTCTTGTGTTGTCTTTGTGTTAAAAAACGAGCTCATTTATAATACCTGTTCTTTGTATGTTGTGTATTCAAGCTGCCTGAACCTGTGTTGGCTGATTTGATAATAAAAAAATGTAAAGTGAAGTTATGTGCCTGGTTATTGTTTGGTATGTTTAGTAAAAGTATGTGTATTCATATTAATTGCAAAATGTTGTTGTTTTCCTTGAAAGTCATGATGAATCGGTATAACACAGTGAGATAAGGGCTTTGTGAATTTAGGACTCAGCAATGTACCCATTATTTTTAATAATTTTTATGTTTTCTTAAGAGGGCAGTCATAGTCGTATATGTAGTTACTTACTTGGCTGATCTGAGTATAAAGGATAAAGAATGGGGAGCATTCAGCGTTGCGATATCCTCCACTGGATTGGATGGGCAATCATGCCAATGTTTACAAATTAAGATCTTTTACAAAAAATTTTGGGATGGGTCGAAAGAAATAACTTTAAATCAAAATTAAATTTTCAATTCAATATAAATAAAAAAGGGGAAAATAATTTAATAATCTGGTCGTTCGATCGTTTGGTCATTTTAGCGTTTGGTCAACTGGTCAGTCAATCGTTTGGTAGGTTGATCGTTTGGTCAACTGGTTGGTCGATCATTTGGTCATTTAGTTTGATCATCTGGTCGTTCGATCGTTTGGTCTTAATCGTTTGGTCAACTGGTTGTTGGATCGTTTTGTCAACTGGTCGTTTGATTGTTTGGTCAACTGGTCGTTTGATCAATTGGTCATTTGATCGATTGGTCAACTAGTTCGATCGTGTGGTCGTTTGATCGATTGGTCAACTAGTCGTTCCATCGTTTGGTCAATTGGTATTTTGATTGTTTGGTCAACTGGTCGTTCGATCGTTTGGTCGTTTGGTCGTTTGATTGTTTGGTAAACTGATTGTTTGGTCAATTGGTATTTTGATTGTTTGGTGAACTGGTCGTTCAATCGTTTGGTCGTTTGGTCGTTTGATTGATTGGTCAACTGGTCGTTCGATCGTTTGGTCATTTGTTTGTTTGATTGTTTGGTAAACTGGTCCTTCGATCGTTTGGTCATTTGATTGTTTGGTCAACTAGTCGGTCGATCGTTTGGTCGCTTGGTTGTTTGATTGTTTGGTCAAGTGGTCGTCAACTGTTTGGTAATTTGGTCGTTTGATTGTTAGGTCAACTGGTCGTTCGATCGTTTGGTCGTTTGATCGATTGGTCAACTAGTCGTTCGATCGTTTGGTCAATTGGTATTTTGATTTTTTGGTAAACTTATCCCTCAATCATTTGCTCGTTTGGTCGTTTGATCGATTGGTCAACTAGTCGTTCAATCGTTTGGTAGTTTGGTTGTTTGATTGTTTTGTCAACTGGTGGTTCGATTATTTGGTCTTTTGGACGTTTGATCGATTGGTCAACTAGTCATTCGATTGTTTGGTCAATTGGTATTTTGATTGTTTGGTAAACTGGTCGTTCGATCGTTTGGTCGTTTGGTCGTTTGATTGTTTGGTCAATTGGTTGTTCGATCATTTGGTCCTTTGATCGATTGGTCAACTAGTTCGATCTTTTGGTCAATTGGTATTTTGATTGTTTGGTCAACTGGTCGCTCGATCGTTTGGTCGTTTAGTCGTTTGATCGTTTGGTCAACTAGTCGTTTGATTGTTTGGTCAATTGGTATTTTGATTGATTGGTCAACTGGTTGTTTGATCGTTTGGTCGTTGATTGATTGGTCAACTGGTCGTTCGATTGTTTGGTCGTTTGATTGTTTGGTCAACAAGTTGTTCGATCTTTTGGTCCATTGGTATTTTGATTGTTTGGTCAACTGGTCGTCCGATCGTTTGGTCAGCTGGTCGTTTGATTGTTGGTAAACTGGTCATTCGATCGTTTGGTCACTTAGTCGTTTGATCGTTTGGTCAACTAGTCGTTGGATCGTTTGGTCAATTAGTATTTTGAATGATTTGTCAACTGGTTCGATCTTTTGGTCCATTGGTATTTTGATTGTTTGGTCAACTGGTCCTCCAATCGTTTGGTCAGCTGGACGTTTGATTGTTGGTAAACTGGTCATTCGATCGTTTGGTTGTTTGATCGATTGGTCAACTGGTTGTTCGATCGTTTGGTCATTTGATTGTTTGGTCAACAAGTTGTTCGATCTTTTGGTCTATTGATCGATTGGTCATATTCACTACCTTATGGAGACCGAGAACAAAACAGAAAAGGGAACACAAAGGGTCTCCATAGGGAAATTCTAAAGACTGGGGTGCTCCACAAGGAATTTTGTGTACAAAGTCTATAGGAGGTTCTTAACTACAGGGACAAAAGGAAAGAACAAAAGATGTCTCCACAGGGATGCAAAAAATAGAATGTGTGAGTGGGATTGTCTCACATTGCTTACTTCCATCTGCCAGGTTCCTAAAAACAAAGAATTAATAAAAACAAAGTACGAGCCAAGTTATGATTATGAAAAGTTTAAAAATTTCTTATTTAATGATTTGTAACCTTTCAATATGATAGAAATATAATTGTCATACTAGCATTATTTTGAGTTAAAGTTGTAATAGTTGTTTTCATTTCTGAAAATAACTTTTATTTTAAGGACCATAATACTGCAGCTATTTACTTACTCTATAAGCGCATCAGGTCTTCGCAATTGTGTAAATTAAACTATTTCACATCTTAAAAAAACAAACCTCTTTGATTTATAAGACAAATTTTCGTCCGTATTTTTGAGTTGCTCGTCATATGAGTGGCTCGTCTTCTTAGAAAATTGTCTTTAAATTATATTTTTTTTCTAAAGAGGTATACAAATTATAATCTGATTATAATCTGAACAAGAATAATTTATCTACTGTAATTTATAGATCGTTTGGTCTTTTGGTCGTTTGATCGATTAGTCAACTAGTCGTTCGATCGTTTGGTCGTTTGGTCGTTTGATTGATTGGTCAACTGGTCGTTCGATCGTTTGGTCGTTTGGTCGTTTGGTTGTTTGATTGTTTAATCAACTAGTCGTTCGATCGTTTGGTCGTTTGGTTGTTTGATTGATTGGTCAACTGGTCGTTCGATCGTTTGGTCGTTTGGTCGTTTGGTTGTTTGATTGTTTAGTCAACGAGTCGTTCGATCCTTTGGTCGTTTGGTTGTTTGATTGATTGGTCAACTGGTCGTTCGATCGTTTGGTAGTTTGGTCGTTTGGTTGTTTGATTGTTTAATCAACTAGTCGTTCGATCGTTTGGTCGTTTGGTTGTTTGATTCTTTAGTTAACGAGTGTTCGATCGTTTGGTCGTTTGGTTGTTTGGATGATTGGTCAACTGGTCGTTCGATCGTTTGGTGGTTTGGTCGTTTGATTGATTGGTCAACTAGTCGTTCGATCGTTTGGTCTTTTGGTCGTTTGATTGATTGGTCAACTGGTCGTTCGATCGTTTGGTCGTTTGGTCGTTTGGTTGTTTGATTGTTTAATCAACTAGTCGTTCGATCGTTTGGTCGTTTGGTTGTTTGATTGATTGGTCAACTGGTCGCTCGATCGTTTGGTGGTTTGGTCGTTTGATTGATTGGTCAACTGGTCGTTCGATCGTTTGGTCGTTTGGTCGTTTGATTGATTGGTCAACTAGTCGTTCGATCGTTTGGTCTTTTGGTCGTTTGATCGATTAGTCAACTAGTCGTTCGATCGTTTGGTCGTTTGGTCGTTTGATTGGTCAACTGGTCGTTCGATCGTTTGGTCGTTTGGTCGTTTGGTTGTTTGATTGTTTAATCAACTAGTCGTTGGATCGTTTGGTGGTTTGGTCGTTTGATTGGTCAACTGGTCGTTCGATCGCTTGGTGGTTTGGTCGTTTGATTGATTAGTCAACTGGTCGTTCGATCGTTTGGTCGTTTGGTTGTTTGATTGATTGGTCAACTGGTCGTTCGATCGTTTGGTCATTTGGTCGTTTGGTTGTTTGATTCTTTAGTCAACGAGTCGTTGGATCGTTTGGTCGTTTGGTTGTTTGATTGATTAATCAACCAGTCGTTCGATCGTTTAGTCGTTTGGTTGTTTGATTCTTTAGTCAACGAGTCGTTCGATCGTTTGGTCTTTTGTTCGTTTGATCGATTAGTCAACTAGTCGTTCGATCGTTTGGTCGTTTGATCGTTTGATTGATTGGTCAACTGGTCGTTCGATCGTTTGGTGGTTTGGTCGTTTGATTGATTAGTCAACTGGTCGTTCGATCGTTTGGTCGTTTGGTTGTTTGATTGATTGGTCAACTGGTCGTTCGATCGTTTGGTCGTTTGGTCGTTTGGTCGTTTGGTTGTTTGATTGTTTAATCAACTAGTCGTTCGATCGTTTGGTCGTTTGGTTGTTTGATTCTTTAGTTAACGAGTGTTCGATCGTTTGGTCGTTTGGTTGTTTGGATGATTGGTCAACTGGTCGTTCGATCGTTTGGTGGTTTGGTCGTTTGATTGATTGGTCAACTAGTCGTTCGATCGTTTGGTCGTTTGGTCGTTTGGTTGTTTGATTGTTTAATCAACTAGTCGTTCGATCGTTTGGTCGTTTGGTTGTTTGATTGATTTGTCAACTGGTCGTTCGATCGTTTGGTGGTTTGGTCGTTTGATTGATTGGTCAACTGGTCGTTCGATCGTTTGGTCGTTTGGTCGTTTGATTGATTGGTCAACTAGACGTTCGATCGTTTGGTCTTTTGGTCGTTTGATCGATTAGTCAACTAGTCGTTCGATCGTTTGGTCGTTTGGTCGTTTGACTGATTGGTCAACTGGTCGTTCGATCGTTTGGTCGTTTGGTCGTTTGGTCGTTTGGTTGTTTGATTGTTTAATCAACTAGTCGTTCGATCGTTTGGTGGTTTGGTCGTTTGATTGATTGGTCAACTGGTCGTTCGATCGTTTGGTGGTTTGGTCGTTTGATTGATTAGTCAACTGGTCGTTCGATCATTTGGTCGTTTGGTTGTTTGATTGATTGGTCAACTGGTCGTTCGATCGTTTGGTCGTTTGGTCGTTTGGTTGTTTGATTCTTTAGTCAACGAGTCGTTGGATCGTTTGGTCGTTTGGTTGTTTGATTGATTAATCAACTAGTCGTTCGATAGTTTAGTCGTTTGGTTGTTTGATTCTTTAGTCAACGAGTCGTTCGATCGTTTGGTCTTTTGTTCGTTTGATCGATTAGTCAACTAGTCGTTCGATCGTTTGGTCGTTTGATCGTTTGATTGATTGGTCAACTGGTCATTCGATCGTTTGGTCGTTTGGTCGTTTGGTTGTTTGATTTTTTAATTAACTAGTCGTTCGATCGTTTGGTCGTTTGGTTGTTTGATTGATTGGTCAACTGGTCGTTCGATTGTTTGGTGGTTTGGTCGTTTGATTGATTGGTCAACTGGTCGTTCGATCGTTTGGTGGTTTGGTCGTTTGATTGATTGGTCAACTGGTCGCTCGATCCTTTGGTCGTTTGGTTGTTTGATTGTTTAATCAACTAGTCGTTCGATCGTTTGGTCGTTTGGTTGTTTGATTCTTTAGTCAACGAGTCGTTCGATCGCTTGGTCGTTTGGTTGTTTGATTGATTGGTCAACTGGTCGTTCGATCGTTTGGTGGTTTGGTCGTTTGATTGATTCGTCAACTGGTGGTTCGATCGTTTGGTGGTTTGGTTGTTTGATTGTTTAATCAACTAGTCGTTCGATCGTTTGGTCGTTTGGTTGTTTGATTGATTGGTCAACTGGTCGCTCGATCGTATGGTGGTTTGGTCGTTTGATTGATTGGTCAACTGGTCGTTCGATCGTTTGGTCGTTTGGTCGTTTGGTCGGTTGGTCGTTTGATTGTTTAATCAACTAGTCGTTCGATCGTTTGGTTGTTTGATTGTTTAATCAACTAGTTGTTCGATCGTTTGGTCGTTTGGTTGTTTGATTCTTTAGTCAACGAGTCGTTCGATCGTTTGGTCGTTTGGTTGTTTGATTGATTGGTCAACTAGTCGTTCGATCGATTGGTCTTTTGGTCGTTTGATCGATTAGTCAACTAGTCGTTCGATCGTTTGGTCGTTTGGTCGTTCGATTGATTGGTCAACTGGTCGTTCGATCGTTTGGTCGTTTGGTCGTTTGATTGATTGGTCAACTGGTTGTTCGATCGTTTGGTCGTTTGGTTGTTTGATTGATTGGTCAACTGGTCGTTCGATCGTTTGGTGGTTTGGTCGTTTGATTGATTGGTCAACTGGTCGTTCGATCGTTTGGTGGTTTGGTCGTTTGATTGATTGGTCAACTGGTCGCTCGATCGTTTGGTCGTTTGATTGATTGGTCAATTAGTCAACTGGTCGTTCGATCGTTTGGTCGTTTGGTCGTTTGGTTGTTTGATTGTTTAATCAACTAGTCGTTCGATCGTTTGGTCGTTTGGTTGTTTGATTGATTGGTCAACTGGTCGTTCGATCGTTTGGTGGTTTGGTCGTTTGATTGATTGGTCAACTGGTCGTTCGATCGTTTGGTCGTTTGGTATTTTGATTGATTGGTCAACTGGTCGATCGATCGTTTGGTGGTTTGGTCGTTTGATTGATTGGTCAACTAGTTTATCGATCGTTTTGTCTTTTGGTCGTTTGATCGATTAGTCAACTAGTCGTTCGATCGTTTGGTCGTTTGGTGGTTTGATTGATTGGTCAACTGGTCGTTCGATCGTTTGGTGGTTTGGTCGTTTGATTGATTGGTCAACTGGTCGTTCGATCGTTTGGTCGTTTGGTAGTTTGATTGATTGGTCAACTGGTCGTTCGATCGTTTGGTCGTTTGGTCGTTTGGTTGTTTGATTGTTTAATCAACTAGTCGTTCGATCGTTTGGTCGTTTGGTTGTTTGATTGATTGGTCAACTGGTCGTTCGATCGTTTGGTGGTTTGGTCGTTTGATTGATTGGTCAACTGGTCGTTCGATCGTTTGGTCGTTTGGTTGTTTGATTGATTGGTCAACTGGTCGTTCGATCGTTTGGTGGTTTGGTCGTTTGATTGATTGGTCAACTAGTCGTTCGATCGTTTGGTCTTTTGGTCGTTTGATCGATTAGTCAACTAGTCGTTCGATCGTTTGGTCGTTTGATCGATTAGTCAACTAGTCGTTCGATCGTTTTGGCGTTTGGTCGTTTGACTGATTGGTCAACTGGTCGTTCGATCGTTTGGTCGTTTGGTCGTTTGGTTGTTTGATTGTTTAATCAACTAGTCGTTCGATCGTTTGGTGGTTTGGTCGTTTGATTGATTGGTCAACTGGTCGTTCGATCGTTTGGTGGTTTGGTCGTTTGATTGATTAGTCAACTGGTCGTTCGATCATTTGGTCGTTTGGTTGTTTGATTGATTGGTCAACTGGTCGTTCGATCGTTTGGTCGTTTGGTCGTTTGGTTGTTTGATTCTTTAGTCAACGAGTCGTTGGATCGTTTGGTCGTTTGGTTGTTTGATTGATTAATCAACTAGTCGTTCGATAGTTTAGTGGTTTGGTTGTTTGATTCTTTAGTCAACGAGTCGTTCGATCGTTTGGTCTTTTGTTCGTTTGATCGATTAGTCAACTAGTCGTTCGATCGTTTGGTCGTTTGATCGTTTGATTGATTGGTCAACTGGTCATTCGATCGTTTGGTCGTTTGGTCGTTTGGTTGTTTGATTTTTTAATTAACTAGTCGTTCGATCGTTTGGTCGTTTGGTTGTTTGATTGATTGGTCAACTGGTCGTTCGATTGTTTGGTGGTTTGGTCGTTTGATTGATTAGTCAACTGGTCGTTCGATCGTTTGGTGGTTTGGTCGTTTGATTGATTGGTCAACTGGTCGCTCGATCGTTTGGTCGTTTGGTTGTTTGATTGTTTAATCAACTAGTCGTTCGATCGTTTGGTCGTTTGGTTGTTTGATTCTTTAGTCAACGAGTCGTTCGATCGCTTGGTCGTTTGGTTGTTTGATTGATTGGTCAACTGGTCGTTCGATCGTTTGGTGGTTTGGTCGTTTGATTGATTGGTCAACTGGTGGTTCGATCGTTTGGAGGTTTGGTTGTTTGATTGTTTAATCAACTAGTCGTTCGATCGTTTGATCGTTTGGTTGTTTGATTGATTGGTCAACTGGTCGCTCGATCGTTTGGTGGTTTGGTCGTTTGATTGATTGGTCAAATGGTCGTTCGATCGTTTGGTGGTTTGGTCGTTTGATTGATTGGTCAACTGGTCGTTCGATCGTTTGGTCGTTTGGTCGTTTGATTGATTGGTCAACTAGTCGTTCGATCGTTTGGTCTTTTGGTGTTTGATCGATTAGTCAACTAGTCATTCGATCGTTTGGTCGTTTAGTCGCTTGATTGATTGGACAACTGGTCGTTCGATTGTTTGGTCGTTTGGTCGTTTGGTTGTTTGATTGTTTAATCAACTAGTCGTTCGATCGTTTGGTCGTTTGGTTGTTTGATTGTTTAGTCAACGAGTGGTTCGATCGTTTGGTGGTTTGGTTGTTTGATTGATTGGTCAACTGGTCGTTCGATCGTTTGGTGGTTTGGTCGTTTGATTGATTGGTCAACTGGTCGTTCGATCATTTGGTCGTTTGGTCGTTTGATTGATTGGTCAACTAGTCGTTCGATCGTTTGGTCTTTTGGTCGTTTGATCGATTAGTCAACTAGTCGTTCGATCGTTTGGTCGTTTGGTCGTTAGATTGATTGGTCAACTGGTCGTTCGATCGTTTGGTCGTTTGGTCGTTTGGTTGTTTGATTGTTTAATCAACTAGTCGTTCGATCGTTTGGTCGTTTGGTTGTTTGATTCTTTAGTCAACGAGTCGTTCGATCGTTTGGTGGTTTGGTTGATTGATTGATTGGTCAACTCGTCGTTCGATCGTTTGGTGGTTTGGTCGTTTGATTGATTGGTCAACTGGTCGTTCGATCGTTTGGTGGTTTGGTCGTTTGATTGATTGGTCAACTGGTCATTCAATCGTTTGGTCGTTTGGTCGTTTGATTGATTGGTCAACTGGTCGCTCGATCGTTTGGTCGTTTGGTTGTTTGATTGTTTAATCAACTAGTCGTTCGATCGTTTGGTCGTTTGGTTGTTTGATTGATTGGTCAACTGGTCGTTCGATCGTTTGGTGGTTTGCTCGTTTGATTGATTGTCAACTGGTCGTTCGATCGTTTGGTCGTTTGGTCGTTTGATTGATTGGTCAACTGGTCGTTCGATCGTTTGGTCGTTTGGTCGTTTGGTTGTTTGATTGTTTAATCATGGAGGAAGAAAAATCAACTAGTCGTTCGATCGTTTGGTCGTTTGGTTGTTTGATTTTTTAGTCAACGAGTCGTTCGATCGTTTGGAGGTTCGGTTGATTGATTGATTGGTCAACTGGTCGTTCGATCGTTTGGTGGTTTGGTCGTTTGATTGATTGGTCAAATGGTCGTTCGATCGTTTGGTGGTTTGGTCGTTTGATTGATTGGTCAACTGGTCGTTCGATCGTTTGGTCGTTTGGTTGTTTGATTGATTGGTCAACTGGTCATTCGATCGTATGGTGGCTTGGTCGTTTGATTGATTGGTCAACTGGTCGTTCGATCGTTTGGTTGTTTGGTTGTTTGATTGATTGGTCAACTGGTCATTCGACCGTTTGGTGGTTTGGTCGTTTGATTGATTGGTCAACTGGTCGTTCGATCGTTTGGTCTTTTGGTCGTTTGATCGATTAGTCAACTAGTTGTTCGATCGTTTGGTCGTTTGGTCGTTTGATTGATTGATCAACTGGTCGTTCGATCGTTTGGTTGTTTGGTCGTTTGGTTGTTTGATTGTTTAATCAACTAGTCGTTCGATCGTTTGGTCGTTTGGTCGTTTGGTTGTTTGATTGATTGGTCAACTGGTCGTTCGATCGTTTGGTGGTTTGGTCGTTTGGTCAACTGGTCGTTCGATCGTTTGGTCGTTTGGTTGTTTGATTGATTTGTCAACTGGTCGTTCGATCGTTTGGTGGTTTGGTCGTTTGATTGATTGGTCAACTGGTCGTTCGATCGTTTGGTGGTTTGGTCGTTTGATTGATTGGTCAACTGGTCGCTCGATCGTTTGGTCGTTTGGTTGTTTGATTGTTTAATCAACTAGTCGTTCGATCGTTTGGTCGTTTGTTTGTTTGATTGATTGGTCAACTGGTCGTTCGATCGTTTGGTGGTTTGGTCGTTTGATTGATTGTCAACTGGTCGTTCGATCGTTTGGTCGTTTGGTCGTTTGATTGATTGGTCAACTGGTCGTTCGATCGTTTGGTGGTTTTGGTCGTTTGATTGATTGGTCAACTGGTCGTTCGATCGTTTGGTGGTTTGGTCATTTGATTGATTGGTCAACTGGTCGCTCGATCGTTTGGTCGTTTGGTTGTTTGATTGTTTAATCAACTAGTCGTTCGATCGTTTGGTCGTTTGGTTGTTTGATTGATTGGTCAACTGGTCGTTCAATCGTTTGGTGGTTTGGTCGTTTGATTGATTGGTCAACTGGTCATTCGATCGTTTGGTCGTTTGGTTGTTTGATTGATTGGTCAACTGGTCGTTCGATCGTTTGGTGGTTTGGTCGTTTGATTGATTGGTCAACTGGTCGTTCGATCGTTTGGTGGTTTGGTTGTTTGATTGATTGGTCAACTGGTCGTTCGATCGTTTGGTGGTTTGGTCGTTTGATTGATTGGTCAACTGGTCGTTCGATCGTTTGGTCGTTTTGTCGTTTGATTGATTGGTCAACTAGTCGTTCGATCGTTTGGTCTTTTGGTCGTTTGATCGATTAGTCAACTAGTCGTTCGATCGTTTGGTCGTTTGGTCGTTAGATTGATTGGTCAACTGGTCGTTCGATCGTTTGGTCGTTTGGTCGTTTGGTTGTTTGATTGTTTAATCAACTAGTCGTTCGATCGTTTTGTCGTTTGGTTGTTTGATTCTTTAGTCAACGAGTCGTTCGATCGTTTGGTGGTTTGGTTGATTGATTGATTGGTCAACTCGTCGTTCGATCTTTTGGTGGTTTGGTCGTTTGATTGATTGGTCAACTGGTCGTTCGATCGTTTGGTGGTTTGGTCGTTTGATTGATTGGTCAACTGGTCATTCAATCGTTTGGTGGTTTGGTCGTTTGATTGATTGGTCAACTGGTCGCTCGATCGTTTGGTCGTTTGGTTGTTTGATTGTTTAATCAACTAGTCGTTCGATCGTTTGGTCGTTTGGTTGTTTGATTGATTGGTCAACTGGTCGTTCGATCGTTTGGTGGTTTGGTCGTTTGATTGATTGTCAACTGGTCGTTCGATCGTTTGGTCGTTTGGTCGTTTGATTGATTGGTCAACTGGTCGTTCGATCGTTTGGTGGTTTTGGTCGTTTGATTGATTGGTCAACTGGTCGTTCGATCGTTTGGTGGTTTGGTTGTTTGATTGATTGGTCAACTGGTCGTTCGATCGTTTGGTGGTTTGGTCGTTTGATTGATTGGTCAACTGGTCGTTCGATCGTTTGGTCGTTTTGTCGTTTGATTGATTGGTCAACTAGTCGTTCGATCGTTTGGTCTTTTGGTCGTTTGATCGATTAGTCAACTAGTCGTTCGATCGTTTTGTCGTTTGGTCGTTAGATTGATTGGTCAACTGGTCGTTCAATCGTTTGGTCGTTTGGTCGTTTGGTTGTTTGATTGTTTAATCAACTAGTCGTTCGATCGTTTGGTCGTTTGGTTGTTTGATTGATTGGTCAACTGGTCGTTCGATCGTTTGGTGGTTTGGTCGTTTGATTGATTGTCAACTGGTCGTTCGATCGTTTGGTCGTTTGGTCGTTTGATTGATTGGTCAACTGGTCGTTCGATCGTTTGGTGGTTTTGGTCGTTTGATTGATTGGTCAACTGGTCGTTCGATCGTTTGGTGGTTTGGTCGTTTGATCGATTAGTCAACTAGTCGTTCGATCGTTTGGTCGTTTGGTCGTTTGATTGATTGGTCAACTGGTCGTTCGATCGTTTGGTTGTTTGGTTGTTTGATTGATTGGTCAACTGGTCATTCGACCGTTTGGTGGTTTGGTCGTTTGATTGATTGGTCAACTGGTCGTTCGATCGTTTGGTCTTTTGGTCGTTTGATCGATTAGTCAACTGGTCGTTCGATCGTTTGGTGGTTTGGTCATTTGATTGATTGGTCAACTGGTCGCTCGATCGTTTGGTCGTTTGGTTGTTTGATTGTTTAATCAACTAGTCGTTCGATCGTTTGGTCGTTTGGTTGTTTGATTGATTGGTCAACTGGTCGTTCAATCGTTTGGTGGTTTGGTCGTTTGATTGATTGGTCAACTGGTCGTTCGATCGTTTGGTCGTTTTGGTCGTTTGATTGATTGGTCAACTGGTCGTTCGATCGTTTGGTGGTTTGGTCGTTTGATCGATTAGTCAACTAGTCGTTCGATCGTTTGGTCGTTTGGTCGTTTGATTGATTGGTCAACTGGTCGTTCGATCGTTTGGTTGTTTGGTTGTTTGATTGATTGGTCAACTGGTCATTCGACCGTTTGGTGGTTTGGTCGTTTGATTGATTGGTCAACTGGTCGTTCGATCGTTTGGTCTTTTGGTCGTTTGATCGATTAGTCAACTAGTTGTTCGATCGTTTGGTCGTTTGGTCGTTTGATTGATTGATCAACTGGTCGTTCGATCGTTTGGTTGTTTGGTCGTTTGGTTGTTTGATTGTTTAATCAACTAGTCGTTCGATCGTTTGGTCGTTTGGTCGTTTGGTTGTTTGATTGATTGGTCAACTGGTCGTTCGATCGTTTGGTGGTTTGGTCGTTTGGTCAACTGGTCGTTCGATCGTTTGGTCGTTTGGTTGTTTGATTGATTGGTCAACTGGTCGTTCGATCGTTTGGTGGTTTGGTCGTTTGATTGATTGGTCAACTGGTCGTTCGATCGTTTGGTGGTTTGGTCGTTTGATTGATTGGTCAACTGGTCGCTCGATCGTTTGGTCGTTTGGTTGTTTGATTGTTTAATCAACTAGTCGTTCGATCGTTTGGTCGTTTGGTTGTTTGATTGATTGGTCAACTGGTCGTTCGATCGTTTGGTGGTTTGGTCGTTTGATTGATTGTCAACTGGTCGTTCGATCGTTTGGTCGTTTGGTCGTTTGATTGATTGGTCAACTGGTCGTTCGATCGTTTGGTGGTTTTGGTCGTTTGATTGATTGGTCAACTGGTCGTTCGATCGTTTGGTGGTTTGGTCATTTGATTGATTGGTCAACTGGTCGCTCGATCGTTTGGTCGTTTGGTTGTTTGATTGTTTAATCAACTAGTCGTTCGATCGTTTGGTCGTTTGGTTGTTTGATTGATTGGTCAACTGGTCGTTCAATCGTTTGGTGGTTTGGTCGTTTGATTGATTGGTCAACTGGTCATTCGATCGTTTGGTCGTTTGGTTGTTTGATTGATTGGTCAACTGGTCGTTCGATCGTTTGGTGGTTTGGTCGTTTGATTGATTGGTCAACTGGTCGTTCGATCGTTTGGTGGTTTGGTTGTTTGATTGATTGGTCAACTGGTCGTTCGATCGTTTGGTGGTTTGGTCGTTTGATTGATTGGTCAACTGGTCGTTCGATCGTTTGGTCGTTTTGTCGTTTGATTGATTGGTCAACTAGTCGTTCGATCGTTTGGTCTTTTGGTCGTTTGATCGATTAGTCAACTAGTCGTTCGATCGTTTGGTCGTTTGGTCGTTAGATTGATTGGTCAACTGGTCGTTCGATCGTTTGGTCGTTTGGTTGTTTGATTGATTGGTCAACTGGTCGTTCGATCGTTTGGTGGTTTGGTCGTTTGATTGTTTGATTGTTTAATCAACTAGTCGTTCGATCGTTTGGTAGTTTGGTTGTTTGATTTTTTAGTCAACGAGTCGTTCGATCGTTTGGAGGTTCGGTTGATTGATTGATTGGTCAACTCGTCGTTCGATCGTTCGGTGGTTTGGTCGTTTGATTGATTGGTCAACTGGTCGTTCGATCGTTTGGTGGTTTGGTCGTTTGATTGATTGGTCAACTGGTCGTTCGATCGTTTCGTGGTTTGGTTGTTTGATTGATTGGTCAACTGGTCATTCGATCGTTTGGTGGTTTGGTCGTTTGATTGATTGGTCAACTGGTCGTTCAATCGTTTGGTCGTTTGGTTGTTTGATTGATTGGTCAACTGGTCATTCGATCGTTTGGTGGTTTGGTCGTTTGATTAATTGGTCAACTGGTCGTTCGATCGTTTGGTCTTTTGGTCGTTTGATCGATTAGTCAACTAGTTGTTCGATCGTTTGGTCGTTTGGTCGTTTGATTGATTGATCAACTGGTCGTTCGATCGTTTGGTCGTTTGGTCGTTTGGTTGTGTGATTGTTTAATCAACTAGTCGTTCAATCGTTTGGTCGTTTGGTTGTTTGATTGATTGGTCAACTGGTCACTCGATCGTTTGGTGGTTTGGTCGTTTGATTGATTGGTCAACTGGTCGTTCGATCGTTTGGTCGTTTGGTTGTTTGATTGATTGGTCAACTGGTCGTTCGATCGTTTGGTGGTTTGGTCGTTTGATTGATTGGTCAACTGGTCGTTCGATCGTTTGGTGGTTTGGTCGTTTGATTGATTGGTCAACTGGTCGTTCAATCGTTTGGTGGTTTGGTCGTTTGATTGATTGGTCAACTGGTCGTTCGATCGTTTGGTCGTTTGGTTGTTTGATTGATTGGTCAACTGGTCGCTCGATCGTTTGGTCGTTTGGTTGTTTGATTGTTTAATCAACTAGTAGTTCGATCGTTTGGTCGTTTGGTTGTTTGATTGATTGGTCAACTGGTCGTTCGATCGTTTGGTTGTTTGGTCGTTTGATTGATTGTCAACTGGTCGTTCGATCGTTTGGTCGTTTGGTCGTTTGATTAATTGGTCAACTGGTCGTTCGATCGTTTGGTGGTTTGGTCGTTTGATTGATTGGTCAACTGGTCGTTCGATCGTTTGGTGGTTTGGTCATTTGATTGATTGGTCAACTGGTCGCTCGATCGTTTGGTCGTTTGGTTGTTTGATTGTTTAATCAACTAGTCGTTCGATCGTTTGGTCGTTTGGTTGTTTAATTGATTGGTCAACTGGTCGTTCAATCGTTTGGTGGTTTGGTCGTTTGATTGATGGGTCAACTGGTCGTTCGATCGTTTGGTCGTTTGGTTGTTTGATTGATTGGTCAACTGGTCGTTCGATCGTTTGGTGGTTTGGTCGTTTGATTGATTGGTCAACTGGTCGTTCGATCGTTTGGTGGTTTGGTCGTTTGATTGATTGGTCAACTGGTCGCTCGATCGTTTGGTCGTTTGGTTGTTTGATTGTTTAATCAACTAGTCGTTCGATCGTTTGGTCGTTTGGTTGTTTAATTGATTGGTCAACTGGTCGTTCGATCGTTTGGTGGTTTGGTCGTTTGATTGATTGGTCAACTGGTCGTTCGATCGTTTGGTGGTTTGGTTGTTTGATTGATTGGTCAACTGGTCGTTCGATCGTTTGGTGGTTTTGTCGTTTGATTGATTGGTCAACTAGTCGTTCGATCGTTTGGTCTTTTGGTCGTTTGATCGATTAGTCAACTAGTCGTTTGATCGTTTGGTCGTTTGGTCGTTAGATTGATTGGTCAACTGGTCGTTCGATCGTTTGGTCGTTTGGTTGTTTGATTGTTTAATCAACTAGTCGTTTGATCGTTTGGTCGCTTGGTTGTTTGATTCTTTAGTCAACGAGTCGTTCGATCGTTTGGTGGTTTGGTTGATTGATTGATTGGTCAACTCGTCGTTCGATCGTTGGTGGTTTGGTCGTTTGATTGATTGGTCAACTGGTCATTCGAACGTTTGGTGGTTTGGTCGTTTGATTGATTTGTCAACTAGTCGTTCGATCGTTTGGTCGTTTGTTTGTTTGATTGATTGGTCAACTGGTCGTTCGATCGTTTGGTCGTTTGGTCGTTTGATTGATTGGTCAACTTCTCTTTCGATCGTTTGGTCTTTTGGTCGTTTGATCGATTAGTGAACTAGTCGTTCGATCGTTTGGTCGTTTGGTCGTTTGATTGATTGGTCAACTGGTCGTTCGATCGTTTGGTCGTTTGGTCGTTTGCTTGTTTGATTGTTTAATCAACTAGTCGTTCGATCTTTTGGTCGTTTGGTTGTTTGATTGATTGGTCAACTGGTCGTTCGATCGTTTGGTGGTTTGGTCGTTTGATTGATTGGTCAACTGGTCGTTCGATCGTTTGGTCGTTTGGTTGTTTGATTGTTTAATCAACTAGTCGTTCGATCGTTTGGTCGTTTGGTTGTTTGATTGATTGGTCAACTGGTCGTTCGATCGTTTGGTCGTTTGGTTGTTTGATTGTTTAATCAAATAGTCGTTCGATCGTTTGGTCTTTTGGTCGTTTGATCGATTAGTCAACTAGTCGTTCGATCGTTTGGTCGTTTGGTCGTTTGATTGATTGGTCAACTGGTCGTTCGATCATTTGGTCGTTTGGTTGTTTGATTGTTTAATCAACTAGTCGTTCGATCGTTTGGTCGTTTGGTTGTTTGATTGATTGGTCAACTGGTCGTTCGATCGTTTGGTGGTTTGGTCGTTTGATTGATTGGTCAACTGGTCGTTCGATCGTTTGGTCGTTTGGTTGTTTGATTGATTGGTCAACTGGTCGTTCGATCGTTTTGTGGTTTGGTCGTTTGATTGATTGGTCAACTGGTCGTTCGATCGTTTGGTGGTTTGGTTGTTTGATTGATTGGTCAACTAGTCGTTCGATCGTTTGGTCGTTTGGTCGTTTGGTTGTTTGATTGTTTAATCAACTTGTCGTTCGATCGTTTGGTCGTTTGGTTGTTTGATTCAGTAGTCAACGAGTCGTTCGATTGTTTGGTGGTTTGGTTGATTGATTGATTGGTCAACTCGTCGTTCGATCGTTTGGTGGTTTGGTCGTTTGATTGATTGGTCAACTGGTCGTTCGATCGTTTTGTGGTTTGGTCGTTTGATTGATTGGTCAACTGGTCGTTCGATCGTTTGGTCGTTTGGTTGTTTGATTGATTGGTCAACTGGTCGTTCGATCGTTTGGTGGTTTGGTCGTTTGATTGATTGGTCAACTGGTCGTTCGATCGTTTGGTCGTTTGGTTGTTTGATTGATTGGTCAACTGGTCGTTCGATCGTTTGGTGGTTTGTTCGTTTGATTGATTGGTCAACTAGTCGTTCGATTGTTTGGTCTGTTGGTCGTTTGATCGATTAGTCAACTAGTCGTTCGATCGTTTGGTCGTTTGGTCGTTTGATTGATTGGTCAACTGGTCGTTCGATCGTTTGGTCGTTTGGTCGTTTGGTTGTTTGATTGTTTAATCAACTAGTCGTTCGATCGTTTGGTCGTTTGTTTGTTTGATTGATTGGTCAACTGGTCGTTCGATCGTTTGGTCGTTTGGTCGTTTGATTGATTGGTCAACTACTCGTTCGATCGTTTGGTCTTTTGGTCGTTTGATCGATTAGTCAACTAGTCTTTCGATCGTTTGGTCGTTTGGTCGTTTGATTGATTGGTCAACTGGTCGTTCGATCGTTTGGTCGTTTGGTCGTTTGGTTGTTTGATTGTTTAATCAACTAGTCGTTCTATCGTTTGGTCGTTTGGTTGTTTGATTGATTGGTCAACTGGTCGTTCGATCGTTTGGTGGTTTGGTCGTTTGATTGATTGGTCAACTGGTCGTTCGATCGTTTGGTCGTTTGGTTGTTTGATTGATTGGTCAACTGGTCGTTCGATCGTTTGGTGGTTTGGTCGTTTGATTGATTGGTCAACTAGTCGTTCGATCGTTTGGCCTTTTGGTCGTTTGATCGATTAGTCAACTAGTCATTCGATCGTTTGGTCGTTTGGTCGTTTGATTGATTGGTCAACTGGTCGTTCGATCGTTTGGTCGTTTGGTCGTTTGGTTGTTTGATTGTTTAATCAACTAGTCGTTCGATCGTTTGGTCGTTTGTTTGTTTGATTGATTGGTTAACTGGTCGTTCGATCGTTTGGTCGTTTGGTCGTTTGATTGATTGGTCAACTACTCGTTCGATCGTTTGGTCTTTTGGTCGTTTGATCGATTAGTCAACTAGTCGTTCGATCGTTTGGTCGTTTGGTCGTTTGATTGATTGGTCAACTGGTCGTTCGATCGTTTGGTCGTTTGGTCGTTTGGTTGTTTGATTGATTGGTCAACTGGTCGTTCGATCGTTTGGTCGTTTGGTTGTTTGATTGTTTAATCAAATAGTCGTTCGATCGTTTGGTCTTTTGGTCGTTTGATCGATTAGTCAACTAGTCGTTCGATCGTTTGGTCGTTTGGTCGTTTGATTGATTGGTCAACTGGTCGTTCGATCATTTGGTCGTTTGGTCGTTTGGTTGTTTGATTGTTTAATCAACTAGTCGTTCGATCGTTTGGTCGTTTGGTTGTTTGATTGATTGGTCAACTGGTCGTTCGATAGTTTGGTGGTTTGGTCGTTTGATTGATTGGTCAACTGGTCGTTCGATCGTTTGGTCGTTTGGTTGTTTGATTGATTGGTCAACTGGTCGTTCGATCGTTTTGTGGTTTGGTCGTTTGATTGATTGGTCAACTGGTCGTTCGATCGTTTGGTGGTTTGGTTGTTTGATTGATTGGTCAACTAGTCATTCGATCGTTTGGTCGTTTGGTCGTTTGGTTGTTTGATTGTTTAATCAACTTGTCGTTCGATCGTTTGGTCGTTTGGTTGTTTGATTCAGTAGTCAACGAGTCGTTCGATCGTTTGGTGGTTTGGTTGATTGATTGATTGGTCAACTCGTCGTTCGATCGTTTGGTGGTTTGGTCGTTTGATTGATTGGTCAACTGGTCGTTCGATCGTTTTGTGGTTTGGTCGTTTGATTGATTGGTCAACTGGTCGTTCGATCGTTTGGTCGTTTGGTTGTTTGATTGATTGGTCAACTGGTCGTTCGATCGTTTGGTGGTTTGGTCGTTTGATTGATTGGTCAACTGGTCGTTCGATCGTTTGGTCGTTTGGTTGTTTGATTGATTGGTCAACTGGTCGTTCGATCGTTTGGTGGTTTGGTCATTTGATTGATTGGTCAACTAGTCGTTCGATTGTTTGGTCTGTTGGTCGTTTGATCGATTAGTCAACTAGTCGTTCGATCGTTTGGTCGTTTGGTCGTTTGATTGATTGGTCAACTGGTCGTTCGATCGTTTGGTCGTTTGGTCGTTTGGTTGTTTGATTGTTTAATCAACTAGTCGTTCGATCGTTTGGTCGTTTGTTTGTTTGATTGATTGGTCAACTGGTCGTTCGATCGTTTGGTCGTTTGGTCGTTTGATTGATTGGTCAACTACTCGTTCGATCGTTTGGTCTTTTGGTCGTTTGATCGATTAGTCAACTAGTCTTTCGATCGTTTGGTCGTTTGGTCGTTTGATTGATTGGTCAACTGGTCGTTCGATCGTTTGGTCGTTTGGTCGTTTGGTTGTTTGATTGTTTAATCAACTAGTCGTTCTATCGTTTGGTCGTTTGGTTGTTTGATTGATTGGTCAACTGGTCGTTCGATCGTTTGGTGGTTTGGTCGTTTGATTGATTGGTCAACTGGTCGTTCGATCGTTTGGTCGTTTGGTTGTTTGATTGATTGGTCAACTGGTCGTTCGATCGTTTGGTGGTTTGGTCGTTTGATTGATTGGTCAACTAGTCGTTCGATCGTTTGGCCTTTTGGTCGTTTGATCGATTAGTCAACTAGTCATTCGATCGTTTGGTCGTTTGGTCGTTTGATTGATTGGTCAACTGGTCGTTCGATCGTTTGGTCGTTTGGTCGTTTGGTTGTTTGATTGTTTAATCAACTAGTCGTTCGATCGTTTGGTCGTTTGTTTGTTTGATTGATTGGTTAACTGGTCGTTCGATCGTTTGGTCGTTTGGTCGTTTGATTGATTGGTCAACTACTCGTTCGATCGTTTGGTCTTTTGGTCGTTTGATCGATTAGTCAACTAGTCGTTCGATCGTTTGGTCGTTTGGTCGTTTGATTGATTGGTCAACTGGTCGTTCGATCGTTTGGTCGTTTGGTCGTTTGGTTGTTTGATTGATTGGTCAACTGGTCGTTCGATCGTTTGGTCGTTTGGTTGTTTGATTGTTTAATCAAATAGTCGTTCGATCGTTTGGTCTTTTGGTCGTTTGATCGATTAGTCAACTAGTCGTTCGATCGTTTGGTCGTTTGGTCGTTTGATTGATTGGTCAACTGGTCGTTCGATCATTTGGTCGTTTGGTCGTTTGGTTGTTTGATTGTTTAATCAACTAGTCGTTCGATCGTTTGGTCGTTTGGTTGTTTGATTGATTGGTCAACTGGTCGTTCGATCGTTCGGTGGTTTGGTCGTTTGATTGATTGGTCAACTGGTCGTTCGATCGTTTGGTCGTTTGGTTGTTTGATTGATCGGTCAACTGGTCGTTCGATCGTTTTGTGGTTTGGTCGTTTGATTGATTGGTCAACTGGTCGTTCGATCGTTTGGTGGTTTGGTTGTTTGATTGATTGGTCAACTAGTCGTTCGATCGTTTGGTCGTTTGGTCGTTTGGTTGTTTGATTGTTTAATCAACTTGTCGTTCGATCGTTTGGTCGTTTGGTTGTTTGATTCAGTAGTCAACGAGTCGTTCGATCGTTTGGTGGTTTGGTTGATTGATTGATTGGTCAACTCGTCGTTCGATCGTTTGGTGGTTTGGTCGTTTGATTGATTGGTCAACTGGTCGTTCGATCGTTTTGTGGTTTGGTCGTTTGATTGATTGGTCAACTGGTCGTTCGATCGTTTGGTCGTTTGGTTGTTTGATTGATTGGTCAACTGGTCGTTCGATCGTTTGGTGGTTTGGTCGTTTGATTGATTGGTCAACTGGTCGTTCGATCGTTTGGTCGTTTGGTTGTTTGATTGATTGGTCAACTGGTCGTTCGATCGTTTGGTGGTTTGGTCGTTTGATTGATTGGTCAACTAGTCGTTCGATTGTTTGGTCTGTTGGTCGTTTGATCGATTAGTCAACTAGTCGTTCGATCGTTTGGTCGTTTGGTCGTTTGATTGATTGGTCAACTGGTCGTTCGATCGTTTGGTCGTTTGGTCGTTTGGTTGTTTGATTGTTTAATCAACTAGTCGTTCGATCGTTTGGTCGTTTGTTTGTTTGATTGATTGGTCAACTGGTCGTTCGATCGTTTGGTCGTTTGGTCGTTTGATTGATTGCTCAACTACTCGTTCGATCGTTTGGTCTTTTGGTCGTTTGATCGATTAGTCAACTAGTCTTTCGATCGTTTGGTCGTTTGGTCGTTTGATTGATTGGTCAACTGGTCGTTCGATCGTTTGGTCGTTTGGTCGTTTGGTTGTTTGATTGTTTAATCAACTAGTCGTTCGATCGTTTGGTCGTTTGGTTGTTTGATTGATTGGTCAACTGGTCGTTCGATCGTTTGGTGGTTTGGTCGTTTGATTGATTGGTCAACTGGTCGTTCGATCGTTTGGTCGTTTGGTTGTTTGATTGATTGGTCAACTGGTCGTTCGATCGTTTGGTGGTTTGGTCGTTTGATTGATTGGTCAACTAGTCGTTCGATCGTTTGGCCTTTTGGTCGTTTGATCGATTAGTCAACTAGTCATTCGATCGTTTGGTTGTTTGGTCGTTTGATTGATTGGTCAACTGGTCGTTCGATCGTTTGGTCGTTTGGTCGTTTGGTTGTTTGATTGTTTAATCAACTAGTCGTTCGATCGTTTGGTCGTTTGTTTGTTTGATTGATTGGTTAACTGGTCGTTCGATCGTTTGGTCGTTTGGTCGTTTGATTGATTGGTCAACTACTCGTTCGATCGTTTGGTCTTTTGGTCGTTTGATCGATTAGTCAACTAGTCGTTCGATCGTTTGGTCGTTTGGTCGTTTGATTGATTGGTCAACTGGTCGTTCGATCGTTTGGTCGTTTGGTCGTTTGGTTGTTTGATTGTTTAATCAACTAGTCGTTCGATCGTTTGGTCGTTTGGTTGTTTGATTGATTGGTCAACTGGTCGTTCGATCGTTTGGTGGTTTGGTCGTTTGATTGATTGGTCAACTGGTTGTTCGATCGTTTGGTGGTTTGGTCGTTTGATTGATTGGTCAACTGGTCGTTCGATCGTTTGGTCGTTTGGTTGTTTGATTGATTGGTAAACTGCTCGTTCGATCGTTTGGTGGTTTGGTCGTTTGATTGATTGGTCAACTGGTCGTTCGATCGTTTGGTGGTTTGGTCGTTTGATGGATTAGTCAACTAGTCGCTCGATCGTTTGGTCGTTTGGTCGTTTGGTTGTTTGATTGTTTAATCAACTAGTCGTTCGATCGTTTGGTCGTTTGTTTGTTTGATTGATTGGTTAACTGGTCGTTCGATCGTTTGGTCGTTTGGTCGTTTGATTGATTGGTCAACTACTCGTTCGATCGTTTGGTCTTTTGGTCGTTTGATCGATTAGTCAACTAGTCGTTCGATCGTTTGGTCGTTTGGTCGTTTGATTGATTGGTCAACTGGTCGTTCGATCGTTTGGTCGTTTGGTCGTTTGGTTGTTTGATTGTTTAATCAACTAGTCGTTCGATCGTTTGGTCGTTTGGTTGTTTGATTGATTGGTCAACTGGTCGTTCGATCGTTTGGTGGTTTGGTCGTTTGATTGATTGGTCAACTGGTTGTTCGATCGTTTGGTGGTTTGGTCGTTTGATTGATTGGTCAACTGGTCGTTCGATCGTTTGGTCGTTTGGTTGTTTGATTGATTGGTAAACTGCTCGTTCGATCGTTTGGTGGTTTGGTCGTTTGATTGATTGGTCAACTGGTCGTTCGATCGTTTGGTGGTTTGGTCGTTTGATGGATTAGTCAACTAGTCGCTCGATCGTTTGGTCGTTTGGTCGTTTGGTTGTTTGATTGTTTAATCAACTAGTCGTTCGATCGTTTGGTCGTTTGGTTGTTTGATTCTTTAGTCAACTCGTCCTTCGATCGTTTGGTGGTTTGGTTGATTGATTGATTGGTCAACTGGTCGTTCGATCGTTTGGTGGTTTGGTCGTTTGATTGATTGGTCAACTGGTCGTTCGATCGTTTGGTCGTTTGGTTGTTTGATTGATTGGTCAACTGGTCGTTCGATCGTTTGGTGGTTTCGTCGTTTGATTTATTGGTCAACTAGTCGTTCGATCGTTTGGTCTTTTGGTCGTTTGATCGAATAGTCAACTAGTCGTTCGATCGTTTGGTCGTTTGGTCGTTTGATTGATTGGTCAACTGGTCGTTCGATCGTTTGGTCGTTTGGTCGTTTGGTTGTTTGATTGTTTAATCAACTAGTCGTTCGATCGTTTGGTCGTTTGGTTGTTTGATTCATTGGTCAACTGGTCGTTCGATCGTTTGGTCGTTTGGTCGTTTGATTGATTGGTCAACTACTCGTTCGATCGTTTGGTCTTTTGGTCGTTTGATCGATTAGTCAACTAGTCGTTCGATCGTTTGGTCGTTTGGTCGTTTGGTCGTTTGATTGATTGGTCAACTGGTCGTTCGATCGTTTGGTCGTTTGGTCGTTTGGTTGTTTGATTGTTTAATCAACTAGTCGTTCGATCGTTTGGTCGTTTGGTTGTTTGATTGATTGGTCAACTGGTCGTTCGATCGTTTGGTGGTTTGGTCGTTTGATTGATTGGTCAACTGGTCGTTCGATCGTTTGGTCGTTTGGTTGTTTGATTGATTGGTCAACTGGTCGTTCGATCGTTTGGTGGTTTGGTCGTTTGATTGATTGGTCAACTAGTCGTTCGATCGTTTGGCCTTTTGGTCGTTTGATCGATTAGTCAACTAGTCATTCGATCGTTTGGTCGTTTGGTCGTTTGATTGATTGGTCAACTGGTCGTTCGATCGTTTGGTCGTTTGGTCGTTTGGTTGTTTGATTGTTTAATCAACTAGTCGTTCGATCGTTTGGTCGTTTGTTTGTTTGATTGATTGGTTAACTGGTCGTTCGATCGTTTGGTCGTTTGGTCGTTTGATTGATTGGTCAACTACTCGTTCGATCGTTTGGTCTTTTGGTCGTTTGATCGATTAGTCAACTAGTCGTTCGATCGTTTGGTCGTTTGGTCGTTTGATTGATTGGTCAACTGGTCGTTCGATCGTTTGGTCGTTTGGTCGTTTGGTTGTTTGATTGTTAAATCAACTAGTCGTTCGATCGTTTGGTCGTTTGGTTGTTTGATTGATTGGTCAACTGGTCGTTCGATCGTTTGGTCGTTTGGTCGTTTGATTGATTGGTCAACTACTCGTTCGATCGTTTGGTCTTTTGGTCGTTTGATCGATTAGTCAACTAGTCGTTCGATCGTTTGGTCGTTTGGTCGTTTGGTCGTTTGATTGATTGGTCAACTGGTCGTTCGATCATTTGGTCGTTTGGTCGTTTGGTTGTTTGATTGTTTAATCAACTAGTCGTTCGATCGTTTGGTCGTTTGGTTGTTTGATTGATTGGTCAACTGGTCGTTCGATCGTTTGGTGGTTTGGTCGTTTGATTGATTGGTCAACTGGTCGTTCGATCGTTTGGTCGTTTGGTTGTTTGATTCATTAGTCAACGAGTCGTTCGATCGTTTGGTGGTTTGGTTGATTGATTGATTGGTCAACTCGTCGTTCGATCGTTTGGTGGTTTGGTCGTTTGATTGATTGGTCAACTGGTCGTTCGATCGTTTTGTGGTTTGGTCGTTTGATTGATTGGTCAACTGGTCGTTGGATCGTTTGGTCGTTTGGTTGTTTGATTGTTTAATCAAATAGTCGTTCGATCGTTTGGTCTTTTGGTCGTTTGATCGATTAGTCAACTAGTCGTTCGATCGTTTGGTCGTTTGGTCGTTTGATTGATTGGTCAACTGGTCGTTCGATCATTTGGTCGTTTGGTCGTTTGGTTGTTTCGATCGTTTGGTCGTTTGGTTGTTTGATTGATTGGTCAACTGGTCGTTCGATCGTTTGGTGGTTTGGTCGTTTGATTGATTGGTCAACTGGTCGTTCGATCGTTTGGTCGTTTGGTTGTTTGATTGATTGGTCAACTGGTCGTTCGATCGTTTGGTGGTTTGGTCGTTTGATTGATTGGTCAACTGGTCGTTCGATCGTTTGACAGTTTGGTTGTTTGATTGATTGGTCAACTAGTCGTTCGATCGTTTGGTCGTTTGGTCGTTTGGTTGTTTGATTGTTTAATCAACTAGTCGTTCGATCGTTTGGTAGTTTGGTTGTTTGATTCTTTAGTCAACTCGTCGTTCGATCGTTTGGTGGTTTGGTTGATTGATTGATTGGTCAACTGGTCGTTCGATCGTTTGGTGGTTTGGTCGTTTGATTGATTGGTCAACTGGTCGTTCGATCGTTTGGTCGTTTGGTTGTTTGATTGATTGGTAAACTGGTCGTTCGATCGTTTCGTGGTTTGGTCGTTTGATTGATTGGTCAACTAGTCGTTCGATCGTTTGGTCTTTTGGTCGTTTGATCGATTAGTCAACTAGTCGTTCGATCGTTTGGTCGTTTGGTCGTTTGATTGATTGGTCAACTGGTCGTTCGATCGTTTGGTCGTTTGGTCGTTTGGTTGTTTGATTGTTTAATGAACTAGTCGTTCGATCGTTTGGTCGTTTGGTTGTTTGATTAATTGGTCAACTGGTCGTTCGATCGTTTGTTCGTTTGGTCGTTTGATTGATTGGTCAACTACTCGTTCGATCGTTTGGTCTTTTGGTCGTTTGATCGATTAGTCAACTAGTCGTTCGATCGTTTAGTCGTTTGGTCGTTTGATTGATTGGTCAACTGGTCGTTCGATCGTTTGGTCGTTTGGTCGTTTGGTTGTTTGATTGTTTAATCAACTAGTCGTTCGATTGTTTGGTCGTTTGGTTGTTTGATTGATTGGTCAACTGGTCGTTCGATCGTTTGGTGGTTTGGACGTTTGATTGATTGGTCAACTGGTCGTTCGATAGTTTGGTCGTTTGGTTGTTTGATTGATTGGTCAACTGGTCGTTCGATCGTTTGGTGGTTTGGTCGTTTGCTTGATTGGTCAACTGGTCGTTCGATCGTTTGGTGGTTTGGTTGTTTGATTGATTGGTCAACTAGTCGTTCAATCGTTTGGTCGTTTGGTCGTTTGGTTGTTTGATTGTTTAATCAACTAGTCGTTCGATCGTTTGGTCGTTTGGTTGTTTGATTCTTTAGTCAACGAGTCGTTCGATCGTTTGGTGGTTGGGTTGATTGATTGATTGGTCAACTCGTCGTTCGATCGTTTGGTGGTTTGGTCGTTTGATTGATTGGTCAACTGGTCGTTGGATCGTTTGGTGGTTTGGTCGTTTGATTGATTGGTCAACTGGTCGTTGGATCGTTTGGTGGTTTGGTCGTTTGATTGATTGGTCAACTGGTCGTTCGATCGTTTGGTCGTTTGGTCGTTTGGTCGTTTGGTTGTTTGATTGTTTAATCAACTAGTCGTTCGATCGTTTGGTCGTTTGGTTGTTTGATTGATTGGTCAACTGGTCGTTCGATCTTTTGGTGGTTTGGTCGTTTGATTGATTGGTCAACTGGTCGTTCGATCGTTTGGTCGTTTGGTTGTTTGATTGATTGGTCAACTGGTCGTTCGATCGTTTGGTGGTTTGGTCGTTTGATTGATTGGTCAACTGGTCGTTCGATCGTTTGCTGGTTTGGTCGTTTGATTGATTGGTCAACTAGTCGTTCGATCATTTGGTCTTTTGGTCGTTTGATCGATTAGTCAACTAGTCTTTCGATCGTTTGGTCGTTTGGTCGTTTGATTGATTGGTCAACTGGTCGTTCCATCGTTTGGTCGTTTGGTTGTTTGACTGATTGGTCAACTGGTCCTTCGATCGTTTGGTGGTTTGGTCGTTTGATTGATTGGTCAACTGGTCGTTCGATCGTTTGGTGGTTTGGTCGTTTGATCGATTAATCAACTAGTCGCTCGATCGTTTGGTGGTTTGGTCGTTTGATTGATTGGTCAACTGGTCGTTCGATCGTTTGGTGGTTTGGTCGTTTGATCGATTAATCAACTAGTCGCTCGATCGTTTGGTCGTTTGGTCGTTTGGTTGTTTGATTGTTTAATCAACTAGTCGTTCGATCGTTTGGTCGTTTGGTTGTTTGAATCTTTAGTCAACTAGTCGTTCGATCGGTTGGTGGTTTGGTTGATTGATTGATTGGTCAACTGGTCGTTCGATCGTTTGGTGGTTTGGTCGTTTGATTGATTGGTCAACTGGTCGTTCGATCGTTTGGTCGTTTGGTTGTTTGATTGATTGGTCAACTGGTCGTTCGATCGTTTGGTGGTTTGGACGTTTGATTGATTGGTCAACTAGTCGTTCGATCGTTTGGTCGTTTGGTCGTTTGATTGATTAGTCAACTGGTCGTTCGATCGTTTGGTCGTTTGGTCGTTTGGTTGTTTGATTGTTTAATCAACAAGTCGTTCGATCGTTTGGTCGTTTGGTTGTTTGATTAATTGGTCAACTGGTCGTTCTATCGTTTGGTCGTTTGGTCGTTTGATTGATTGGTCAACTACTCGTTCGATCGTTTGGTCTTTTGGTCGTTTGATCGATTAGTCAACTAGTCGTTCGATCGTTTGGTCGTTTGGTCGTTTGATTGATTGGTCAACTGGTCGTTCGATCGTTTGGTCGTTTGGTCGTTTGGTTGTTTGATTGTTTAATCAACTAGTCGTTCGATCGTTTGGTCGTTTGGTTGTTTGATTGATTGGTCAACTGGTTGTTCGATCGTTTGGTGGTTTGGTCGTTTGATTGATTGGTCAACTGGTCGTTCGATCGTTTGGTCGTTTGGTTGTTTGATTGATTGGTCAACTGGTCGTTCGATCGTTTGGTGGTTTGGTCGTTTGCTTGATTGGTCAACTGGTCGTTCGATCGTTTGGTGGTTCGGTTGTTTGATTGATTGGTCAACTAGTCGTTCGATCGTTTGGTCGTTTGGTCGTTTGGTTGTTTGATTGTTCAATCAACTAGTCGTTCGATCGTTTGGTCGTTTGGTTGTTTGATTCTTTAGTCAATGAGTCGTTCGATCGTTTGGTGGTTTGGTTGATTGATTGATTGGTCACCTCGTCGTTCGATCGTTTGGTGGTTTGGTCGTTTGATTGATTGGTCAACTGGTCGTTCGATCGTTTGGTGGTTTGGTCGTTTGATTGATTGGTCAACTAGTCGTTCGATCGTTTGGTCTTTTGGTCGTTTGATCGATTAGTCAACTAGTCGTTCGATCGTTTGGTCTTTTGGTCGTTTGATCGATTAGTCAACTAGTTGTTCGATCGTTTGGTCGTTTGGTCGTTTGATTGATTGGTCAACTGGTCGTTCGATCGTTTGGTCGTTTGTTTGTTTGATTGATTGGTCAACTGGTCGTTCGATCTTTTGGTCGTTTGGTCGTTTGATTGGTTGGTCAACTACTCGTTCGATCGTTTGGTCTTTTGGTCGTTTGATCGATTAGTCAACTAGTCGTTCGATCGTTTGGTCGTTTGATTCGTTTGATTGATTGGTCAACTGGTCGCTCGATCGTTTGGTCGTTTGGTCGTTTGGTTGTTTGATTGTTTAATCAACTAGTCGTTCGATCCTTTGGTCGTTTGGTTGTTTGATTGATTGGTCAACTGGTCGTTCGATCGTTTGGTGGTTTGGTCGTTTGATTGATTGGTCAACTGGTCGTTCGATCGTTTGGTCGTTTGGTTGTTTGATTGATTGGTCAACTGGTCGTTCGATCGTTTGGTCGTTTGGTCGTTTGGTTGTTTGATTGTTTAATCAACTAGTCGTTCGATCGTTTGGTCGCTTGGTTGTTTGATTGATTGGTCAACTGGTCCTTCGATCGTTTGGTCGTTTGGTTGTTTGATTGTTTAATCAACTAGTCGTTCGATCGTTTGGTCTTTTGGTCGTTTGATCGATAAGTCAACTAGTCGTTCGATCGTTTGGTCGTTTGGTCGTTTGATTGATTGGTCAACTGGTCGTTCGATCGTTTGGTCGTTTGGTCGTTTGGTTGTTTGATTGTTTAATCAACTAGTCGTTCGATCGTTTGGTCGTTTGGTTGTTTGATTGATTGGTCAACTGGTCGTTCGATCGTTTGGTGGTTTGGTCGTTTGATTGATTGGTCAACTGGTCGTTCGATCGTTTGGTCGTTTGGTTGTTTGATTGATTGGTCAACTGGTCGTTCGATCGTTTGGTGGTTTGGTCGTTTGCTTGATTGGTCAACTGGTCGTTCGATCGTTTGGTGGTTCGGTTGTTTGATTGATTGGTCAACTAGTCGTTCGATCGTTTGGTCGTTTGGTCGTTTGGTTGTTTGATTGTTTAATCAACTAGTCGTTCGATCGTTTGGTCGTTTGGTTGTTTGATTCTTTAGTCAATGAGTCGTTCGATCGTTTGGTGGTTTGGTTGATTGATTGATTGGTCAACTGGTCGTTCGATCGTTTGGTGGTTTGGTCGTTTGATTGATTGGTCAACTAGTCGTTCGATCGTTTGGTCTTTTGGTCGTTTGATCGATTAGTCAAATAGTCGTTCGATCGTTTGGTCTTTTGGTCGTTTGATCGATTAGTCAACTAGTCGTTCGATCGTTCGATCGTTTGGTCGTTTGGTCGTTTGATTGGGGCTAGGGCTAGGGCTAGGGCTAGGGCTAGGGCTAGGGCTAGGGCTAGGGCTAGGGCTAGGGCTAGGGCTAGGGCTAGGGCTAGGGCTAGGGCTAGGGCTAGGGCTAGGGCTAGGGCTAGGGCTAGGGCTAGGGCTAGGGCTAGGGCTAGGGCTAGGGCTAGGGCTAGGGCTAGGGCTAGGGCTAGGGCTAGGGCTAGGGCTAGGGCTAGGGCTAGGGCTAGGGCTAGGGCTAGGGCTAGGGCTAGGGCTAGGGCTAGGGCTAGGGCTAGGGCTAGGGCTAGGGCTAGGGCTAGGGCTAGGGCTAGGGCTAGGGCTAGGGCTAGGGCTAGGGCTAGGGCTAGGGCTAGGGCTAGGGCTAGGGCTAGGGCTAGGGCTAGGGCTAGGGCTAGGGCTAGGGCTAGGGCTAGGGCTAGGGCTAGGGCTAGGGCTAGGGCTAGGGCTAGGGCTAGGGCTAGGGCTAGGGCTAGGGCTAGGGCTAGGGCTAGGGCTAGGGCTAGGGCTAGGGCTAGGGCTAGGGCTAGGGCTAGGGCTAGGGCTAGGGCTAGGGCTAGGGCTAGGGCTAGGGCTAGGGCTAGGGCTAGGGCTAGGGCTAGGGCTAGGGCTAGGGCTAGGGCTAGGGCTAGGGCTAGGGCTAGGGCTAGGGCTAGGGCTAGGGCTAGGGCTAGGGCTAGGGCTAGGGCTAGGGCTAGGGCTAGGGCTAGGGCTAGGGCTAGGGCTAGGGCTAGGGCTAGGGCTAGGGCTAGGGCTAGGGCTAGGGCTAGGGCTAGGGCTAGGGCTAGGGCTAGGGCTAGGGCTAGGGCTAGGGCTAGGGCTAGGGCTAGGGCTAGGGCTAGGGCTAGGGCTAGGGCTAGGGCTAGGGCTAGGGCTAGGGCTAGGGCTAGGGCTAGGGCTAGGGCTAGGGCTAGGGCTAGGGCTAGGGCTAGGGCTAGGGCTAGGGCTAGGGCTAGGGCTAGGGCTAGGGCTAGGGCTAGGGCTAGGGCTAGGGCTAGGGCTAGGGCTAGGGCTAGGGCTAGGGCTAGGGCTAGGGCTAGGGCTAGGGCTAGGGCTAGGGCTAGGGCTAGGGCTAGGGCTAGGGCTAGGGCTAGGGCTAGGGCTAGGGCTAGGGCTAGGGCTAGGGCTAGGGCTAGGGCTAGGGCTAGGGCTAGGGCTAGGGCTAGGGCTAGGGCTAGGGCTAGGGCTAGGGCTAGGGCTAGGGCTAGGGCTAGGGCTAGGGCTAGGGCTAGGGCTAGGGCTAGGGCTAGGGCTAGGGCTAGGGCTAGGGCTAGGGCTAGGGCTAGGGCTAGGGCTAGGGCTAGGGCTAGGGCTAGGGCTAGGGCTAGGGCTAGGGCTAGGGCTAGGGCTAGGGCTAGGGCTAGGGCTAGGGCTAGGGCTAGGGCTAGGGCTAGGGCTAGGGCTAGGGCTAGGGCTAGGGCTAGGGCTAGGGCTAGGGCTAGGGCTAGGGCTAGGGCTAGGGCTAGGGCTAGGGCTAGGGCTAGGGCTAGGGCTAGGGCTAGGGCTAGGGCTAGGGCTAGGGCTAGGGCTAGGGCTAGGGCTAGGGCTAGGGCTAGGGCTAGGGCTAGGGCTAGGGCTAGGGCTAGGGCTAGGGCTAGGGCTAGGGCTAGGGCTAGGGCTAGGGCTAGGGCTAGGGCTAGGGCTAGGGCTAGGGCTAGGGCTAGGGCTAGGGCTAGGGCTAGGGCTAGGGCTAGGGCTAGGGCTAGGGCTAGGGCTAGGGCTAGGGCTAGGGCTAGGGCTAGGGCTAGGGCTAGGGCTAGGGCTAGGGCTAGGGCTAGGGCTAGGGCTAGGGCTAGGGCTAGGGCTAGGGCTAGGGCTAGGGCTAGGGCTAGGGCTAGGGCTAGGGCTAGGGCTAGGGCTAGGGCTAGGGCTAGGGCTAGGGCTAGGGCTAGGGCTAGGGCTAGGGCTAGGGCTAGGGCTAGGGCTAGGGCTAGGGCTAGGGCTAGGGCTAGGGCTAGGGCTAGGGCTAGGGCTAGGGCTAGGGCTAGGGCTAGGGCTAGGGCTAGGGCTAGGGCTAGGGCTAGGGCTAGGGCTAGGGCTAGGGTTAGGGTTAGGGTTAGGGTTAGGGTTAGGGTTAGGGTTAGGGTTAGGGTTAGGGTTAGGGTTAGGGTTAGGGTTAGGGTTAGGGTTAGGGTTAGGGTTAGGGTTAGGGTTAGGGTTAGGGTTAGGGTTAGGGTTAGGGTTAGGGTTAGGGTTAGGGTTAGGGTTAGGGTTAGGGTTAGGGTTAGGGTTAGGGTTAGGGTTAGGGTTAGGGTTAGGGTTAGGGTTAGGGTTAGGGTTAGGGTTAGGGTTAGGGTTAGGGTTAGGGTTAGGGTTAGGGTTAGGGTTAGGGTTAGGGTTAGGGTTAGGGTTAGGGTTAGGGTTAGGGTTAGGGTTAGGGTTAGGGTTAGGGTTAGGGTTAGGGTTAGGGTTAGGGTTAGGGTTAGGGTTAGGGTTAGGGTTAGGGTTAGGGTTAGGGTTAGGGTTAGGGTTAGGGTTAGGGTTAGGGTTAGGGTTAGGGTTAGGGTTAGGGTTAGGGTTAGGGTTAGGGTTAGGGTTAGGGTTAGGGTTAGGGTTAGGGTTAGGGTTAGGGTTAGGGTTAGGGTTAGGGTTAGGGTTAGGGTTAGGGTTAGGGTTAGGGTTAGGGTTAGGGTTAGGGTTAGGGTTAGGGTTAGGGTTAGGGTTAGGGTTAGGGTTAGGGTTAGGGTTAGGGTTAGGGTTAGGGTTAGGGTTAGGGTTAGGGTTAGGGTTAGGGTTAGGGTTAGGGTTAGGGTTAGGGTTAGGGTTAGGGTTAGGGTTAGGGTTAGGGTTAGGGTTAGGGTTAGGGTTAGGGTTAGGGTTAGGGTTAGGGTTAGGGTTAGGGTTAGGGTTAGGGTTAGGGTTAGGGTTAGGGTTAGGGTTAGGGTTAGGGTTAGGGTTAGGGTTAGGGTTAGGGTTAGGGTTAGGGTTAGGGTTAGGGTTAGGGTTAGGGTTAGGGTTAGGGTTAGGGTTAGGGTTAGGGTTAGGGTTAGGGTTAGGGTTAGGGTTAGGGTTAGGGTTAGGGTTAGGGTTAGGGTTAGGGTTAGGGTTAGGGTTAGGGTTAGGGTTAGGGTTAGGGTTAGGGTTAGGGTTAGGGTTAGGGTTAGGGTTAGGGTTAGGGTTAGGGTTAGGGTTAGGGTTAGGGTTAGGGTTAGGGTTAGGGTTAGGGTTAGGGTTAGGGTTAGGGTTAGGGTTAGGGTTAGGGTTAGGGTTAGGGTTAGGGTTAGGGTTAGGGTTAGGGTTAGGGTTAGGGTTAGGGTTAGGGTTAGGGTTAGGGTTAGGGTTAGGGTTAGGGTTAGGGTTAGGGTTAGGGTTAGGGTTAGGGTTAGGGTTAGGGTTAGGGTTAGGGTTAGGGTTAGGGTTAGGGTTAGGGTTAGGGTTAGGGTTAGGGTTAGGGTTAGGGTTAGGGTTAGGGTTAGGGTTAGGGTTAGGGTTAGGGTTAGGGTTAGGGTTAGGGTTAGGGTTAGGGTTAGGGTTAGGGTTAGGGTTAGGGTTAGGGTTAGGGTTAGGGTTAGGGTTAGGGTTAGGGTTAGGGTTAGGGTTAGGGTTAGGGTTAGGGTTAGGGTTAGGGTTAGGGTTAGGGTTAGGGTTAGGGTTAGGGTTAGGGTTAGGGTTAGGGTTAGGGTTAGGGTTAGGGTTAGGGTTAGGGTTAGGGTTAGGGTTAGGGTTAGGGTTAGGGTTAGGGTTAGGGTTAGGGTTAGGGTTAGGGTTAGGGTTAGGGTTAGGGTTAGGGTTAGGGTTAGGGTTAGGGTTAGGGTTAGGGTTAGGGTTAGGGTTAGGGTTAGGGTTAGGGTTAGGGTTAGGGTTAGGGTTAGGGTTAGGGTTAGGGTTAGGGTTAGGGTTAGGGTTAGGGTTAGGGTTAGGGTTAGGGTTAGGGTTAGGGTTAGGGTTAGGGTTAGGGTTAGGGTTAGGGTTAGGGTTAGGGTTAGGGTTAGGGTTAGGGTTAGGGTTAGGGTTAGGGTTAGGGTTAGGGTTAGGGTTAGGGTTAGGGTTAGGGTTAGGGTTAGGGTTAGGGTTAGGGTTAGGGTTAGGGTTAGGGTTAGGGTTAGGGTTAGGGTTAGGGTTAGGGTTAGGGTTAGGGTTAGGGTTAGGGTTAGGGTTAGGGTTAGGGTTAGGGTTAGGGTTAGGGTTAGGGTTAGGGTTAGGGTTAGGGTTAGGGTTAGGGTTAGGGTTAGGGTTAGGGTTAGGGTTAGGGTTAGGGTTAGGGTTAGGGTTAGGGTTAGGGTTAGGGTTAGGGTTAGGGTTAGGGTTAGGGTTAGGGTTAGGGTTAGGGTTAGGGTTAGGGTTAGGGTTAGGGTTAGGGTTAGGGTTAGGGTTAGGGTTAGGGTTAGGGTTAGGGTTAGGGTTAGGGTTAGGGTTAGGGTTAGGGTTAGGGTTAGGGTTAGGGTTAGGGTTAGGGTTAGGGTTAGGGTTAGGGTTAGGGTTAGGGTTAGGGTTAGGGTTAGGGTTAGGGTTAGGGTTAGGGTTAGGGTTAGGGTTAGGGTTAGGGTTAGGGTTAGGGTTAGGGTTAGGGTTAGGGTTAGGGTTAGGGTTAGGGTTAGGGTTAGGGTTAGGGTTAGGGTTAGGGTTAGGGTTAGGGTTAGGGTTAGGGTTAGGGTTAGGGTTAGGGTTAGGGTTAGGGTTAGGGTTAGGGTTAGGGTTAGGGTTAGGGTTAGGGTTAGGGTTAGGGTTAGGGTTAGGGTTAGGGTTAGGGTTAGGGTTAGGGTTAGGGTTAGGGTTAGGGTTAGGGTTAGGGTTAGGGTTAGGGTTAGGGTTAGGGTTAGGGTTAGGGTTAGGGTTAGGGTTAGGGTTAGGGTTAGGGTTAGGGTTAGGGTTAGGGTTAGGGTTAGGGTTAGGGTTAGGGTTAGGGTTAGGGTTAGGGTTAGGGTTAGGGTTAGGGTTAGGGTTAGGGTTAGGGTTAGGGTTAGGGTTAGGGTTAGGGTTAGGGTTAGGGTTAGGGTTAGGGTTAGGGTTAGGGTTAGGGTTAGGGTTAGGGTTAGGGTTAGGGTTAGGGTTAGGGTTAGGGTTAGGGTTAGGGTTAGGGTTAGGGTTAGGGTTAGGGTTAGGGTTAGGGTTAGGGTTAGGGTTAGGGTTAGGGTTAGGGTTAGGGTTAGGGTTAGGGTTAGGGTTAGGGTTAGGGTTAGGGTTAGGGTTAGGGTTAGGGTTAGGGTTAGGGTTAGGGTTAGGGTTAGGGTTAGGGTTAGGGTTAGGGTTAGGGTTAGGGTTAGGGTTAGGGTTAGGGTTAGGGTTAGGGTTAGGGTTAGGGTTAGGGTTAGGGTTAGGGTTAGGGTTAGGGTTAGGGTTAGGGTTAGGGTTAGGGTTAGGGTTAGGGTTAGGGTTAGGGTTAGGGTTAGGGTTAGGGTTAGGGTTAGGGTTAGGGTTAGGGTTAGGGTTAGGGTTAGGGTTAGGGTTAGGGTTAGGGTTAGGGTTAGGGTTAGGGTTAGGGTTAGGGTTAGGGTTAGGGTTAGGGTTAGGGTTAGGGTTAGGGTTAGGGTTAGGGTTAGGGTTAGGGTTAGGGTTAGGGTTAGGGTTAGGGTTAGGGTTAGGGTTAGGGTTAGGGTTAGGGTTAGGGTTAGGGTTAGGGTTAGGGTTAGGGTTAGGGTTAGGGTTAGGGTTAGGGTTAGGGTTAGGGTTAGGGTTAGGGTTAGGGTTAGGGTTAGGGTTAGGGTTAGGGTTAGGGTTAGGGTTAGGGTTAGGGTTAGGGTTAGGGTTAGGGTTAGGGTTAGGGTTAGGGTTAGGGTTAGGGTTAGGGTTAGGGTTAGGGTTAGGGTTAGGGTTAGGGTTAGGGTTAGGGTTAGGGTTAGGGTTAGGGTTAGGGTTAGGGTTAGGGTTAGGGTTAGGGTTAGGGTTAGGGTTAGGGTTAGGGTTAGGGTTAGGGTTAGGGTTAGGGTTAGGGTTAGGGTTAGGGTTAGGGTTAGGGTTAGGGTTAGGGTTAGGGTTAGGGTTAGGGTTAGGGTTAGGGTTAGGGTTAGGGTTAGGGTTAGGGTTAGGGTTAGGGTTAGGGTTAGGGTTAGGGTTAGGGTTAGGGTTAGGGTTAGGGTTAGGGTTAGGGTTAGGGTTAGGGTTAGGGTTAGGGTTAGGGTTAGGGTTAGGGTTAGGGTTAGGGTTAGGGTTAGGGTTAGGGTTAGGGTTAGGGTTAGGGTTAGGGTTAGGGTTAGGGTTAGGGTTAGGGTTAGGGTTAGGGTTAGGGTTAGGGTTAGGGTTAGGGTTAGGGTTAGGGTTAGGGTTAGGGTTAGGGTTAGGGTTAGGGTTAGGGTTAGGGTTAGGGTTAGGGTTAGGGTTAGGGTTAGGGTTAGGGTTAGGGTTAGGGTTAGGGTTAGGGTTAGGGTTAGGGTTAGGGTTAGGGTTAGGGTTAGGGTTAGGGTTAGGGTTAGGGTTAGGGTTAGGGTTAGGGTTAGGGTTAGGGTTAGGGTTAGGGTTAGGGTTAGGGTTAGGGTTAGGGTTAGGGTTAGGGTTAGGGTTAGGGTTAGGGTTAGGGTTAGGGTTAGGGTTAGGGTTAGGGTTAGGGTTAGGGTTAGGGTTAGGGTTAGGGTTAGGGTTAGGGTTAGGGTTAGGGTTAGGGTTAGGGTTAGGGTTAGGGTTAGGGTTAGGGTTAGGGTTAGGGTTAGGGTTAGGGTTAGGGTTAGGGTTAGGGTTAGGGTTAGGGTTAGGGTTAGGGTTAGGGTTAGGGTTAGGGTTAGGGTTAGGGTTAGGGTTAGGGTTAGGGTTAGGGTTAGGGTTAGGGTTAGGGTTAGGGTTAGGGTTAGGGTTAGGGTTAGGGTTAGGGTTAGGGTTAGGGTTAGGGTTAGGGTTAGGGTTAGGGTTAGGGTTAGGGTTAGGGTTAGGGTTAGGGTTAGGGTTAGGGTTAGGGTTAGGGTTAGGGTTAGGGTTAGGGTTAGGGTTAGGGTTAGGGTTAGGGTTAGGGTTAGGGTTAGGGTTAGGGTTAGGGTTAGGGTTAGGGTTAGGGTTAGGGTTAGGGTTAGGGTTAGGGTTAGGGTTAGGGTTAGGGTTAGGGTTAGGGTTAGGGTTAGGGTTAGGGTTAGGGTTAGGGTTAGGGTTAGGGTTAGGGTTAGGGTTAGGGTTAGGGTTAGGGTTAGGGTTAGGGTTAGGGTTAGGGTTAGGGTTAGGGTTAGGGTTAGGGTTAGGGTTAGGGTTAGGGTTAGGGTTAGGGTTAGGGTTAGGGTTAGGGTTAGGGTTAGGGTTAGGGTTAGGGTTAGGGTTAGGGTTAGGGTTAGGGTTAGGGTTAGGGTTAGGGTTAGGGTTAGGGTTAGGGTTAGGGTTAGGGTTAGGGTTAGGGTTAGGGTTAGGGTTAGGGTTAGGGTTAGGGTTAGGGTTAGGGTTAGGGTTAGGGTTAGGGTTAGGGTTAGGGTTAGGGTTAGGGTTAGGGTTAGGGTTAGGGTTAGGGTTAGGGTTAGGGTTAGGGTTAGGGTTAGGGTTAGGGTTAGGGTTAGGGTTAGGGTTAGGGTTAGGGTTAGGGTTAGGGTTAGGGTTAGGGTTAGGGTTAGGGTTAGGGTTAGGGTTAGGGTTAGGGTTAGGGTTAGGGTTAGGGTTAGGGTTAGGGTTAGGGTTAGGGTTAGGGTTAGGGTTAGGGTTAGGGTTAGGGTTAGGGTTAGGGTTAGGGTTAGGGTTAGGGTTAGGGTTAGGGTTAGGGTTAGGGTTAGGGTTAGGGTTAGGGTTAGGGTTAGGGTTAGGGTTAGGGTTAGGGTTAGGGTTAGGGTTAGGGTTAGGGTTAGGGTTAGGGTTAGGGTTAGGGTTAGGGTTAGGGTTAGGGTTAGGGTTAGGGTTAGGGTTAGGGTTAGGGTTAGGGTTAGGGTTAGGGTTAGGGTTAGGGTTAGGGTTAGGGTTAGGGTTAGGGTTAGGGTTAGGGGTGGGGTAGGGTTAGGGTTAGGGTTAGGGTTAGGGTTAGGGTTAGGGTTAGGGAGGTTAGGGTATGGGTTAGGGAGGGTTAGGGTAGGGTTAGGGTTAGGGTTAGGGTTTGGGTGAGGGTTAGGGGTAGGGTTAGGGTTAGGGTTAGGGGTTAGGGTTAGGGTTAGGGTTAGGGTTGGGTTAGGGGTAGGGTTAGGGTTAGGGGTTAGGGGTAGGGTTAGGGGGTAGGGGTTAGGGTTTGGGTGAGGGTTAGGGTTAGGGGTAGGGTTAGGGTAGGGGTAGGGTTAGGGTTAGGGTTGGGTAGGGTTAGGGTTAGGGTGTGGTTAGGGTTAGGGTTAGGGTTAGGGTTAGGGTAGGGTTAGGGTTAGGGAGTAGGGTTAGGGTAGGGTTAGGGTTAGGGTTAGGGTTAGGGTTAGGGGTTAGGGTTAGGGGTAGGGTTAGGGTTAGGGGTAGGGTTAGGGTTAGGGTAGGGTTGGGTTAGGGTTAGGGTAGGGTTAGGGTTAGGGTTAGGGTTTGGGTTAGGGTTAGGGTGGTAGGGTTAGGGTTAGGGTTAGGGTTAGGGTTAGGGTTAGGGTTAGGGTAGGGGTAGGGTTAGGGTTAGGGGTTGGGTTGGGGTTAGGGTTAGGGGGGTGGGGAGGGTGTGGGAGGGTAGGGGTTAGGGGGAGGGGGTGAAGGGTGGGTTGGGTGGGGGTGGGGTAGGGGTGGGGGTGGGGGTGGGTAGGGTGGGTGGGTTGGGGGTAGGGGGTGGGGGTGGGGAGGGTGGGGGTGGGGGTGGGGGTGGGGGTGGGGGTAGGGGGAGGGGGTGTGGGTGGGGGTGGGGGTGTGGGGAGGGGGTGGGGGTGGGGGTTGGGGGTGGGGGAGGGTGTGGGGGTGGGGGTGGGGGAGGGGTGGGGTGGGGGTGGGGTAGGGGGTGTGGGTGGGGGTGGGGGTGGGTGGGAGGGGTGGGGGTGGGGGTGGGGGTGGGGGTGGGGGTGGGGGTGGGGGTGGGGGTGGGGGTGGGGGTGGGGGTGGGGGTGGGGGTGGGGGTGGGGGTGGGGGTGGGGGTGGGGGTGGGGGTGGGGGTGGGGGTGGGGGTGGGGTGGGGGTGGGGGTGGGGGTGGGGGTGGGGGTGGGGGTGGGGGTGGGGGTGTGGGTGGGGTGGGGGTGGGGGTGGGGGTGGGGGTGGGGGTGGGGGTGGGGGTGGGGGTGGGGGTGGGGTGGGGTGGGGTGAGGGGGTGGGGGTGGGGTGGGGGTGAGGGTGGGGGTGGGGTGGGGGTGGGGGTGGGGGTGGGGGTGGGGTGGGGGTGGGGGTGGGGGTGGGGGTGGGGGTGGGGGTGGGGGTGGGGTGGGGGTGGGGGTGGGGGATGGGGGTGGGGGTGGGGGTGGGGGTGGGGTGGGGTGGGGGTGGGGGTGGGGTGGGGGTGGGGGTGGGGGTGGGGGTGGGGTGGGGGTGGGGGTGGGGTAGGGGGTAGGGGGTGGGGGTGGGGGTGGGGGTGGGGGTGGGGGTGGGGTGTGAGGGTGGGGTAGGGAGGGTGGGGGTGGGGGTGGGGGTGGGGTGGGGGTGGGGTGGGTGGGTGGGGGTGGGGGTGGGTGTAGGGGTGGGGGTGGGGTGGGGTGGGGGTAGGGGGTGGGGTAGGGTGGGGGTGGGGGTGGGGGTGGGGGTGGGGTGGGGGTGGGGGTCGGGGGTGAGGGGTGGAGGGTGGGGGTTGGGGTAGGGGTGGGGGTTGGGTGGGGTGGGTCGGGTGGGTGGGGTGGGGGTGGGGGTGGGGGTGGGGGTGGGTAGGGTGGGGAGGGTAGGGGTGGGGGT